>BSBN01000516.1:4967478-7451218 GCA_027924645.1 Cunninghamia lanceolata
ATGGGCTACATAAAGATTTACTTCCGTGGAAAAGCTTAGAAGTTCAACCCTAGCCTCAAATAGGCATTGCTCTACCTAAGCCTTGGTGTGATTTGCATATTCTACAGACCAAGTGTTTGCCATGAATCCTACTTTTCTAGGTATTTTATTTACAATTTTGGGAGAAATGAAACATTTCATAGCACCAGTATCAATCAAAACTGAAATCAGAACTCCAAATAAAATACCTGTTGTCTCTACGGGAGTTATTTGGTACTCAGCTTGCTAGTTGTCCAAGGCCGCATGGATGCATTGTTGAAATGCCACTTGTTGAGAGGGTAGAGGGTTTCCTCTTGGTTGTGCTCCTTGTGATTTGTTGGGGCACTGATTGGCATAGTGATCTCCACCACAAGTGTAGCATCCACCTACTAGTCCTTGCCTCTCTTGAGGTTTTCCAGAATTGTTTCCATTCTTCCTGGAGTGGTTATTCCCCCTTTTTTGTCCCTTGTATTCAGTTTGTTTATTTCTACCCCCTTTGTCATTTTTCTTAGTATATTCTTGTTTCTTTCCCTTTTTCCTTGGGGATAGAAAAGATTGAGACCAATTATATCTCTTTTGATTTCTTTCTCTATAAGCCAACATAGCCTTTAGGTTATGTTCTTGTCTGACGACCTTCTCGTAGACCTATTCCATAGTAGTAGGACCGTGAACATTAACCTATTTTAAGTATGGGCCTAACCGGTGTTGTCATTGATGTCAACATACTCTTGTTGCATTGATGTCAAAAATTGGATGAGTTGTGTGCTGAGGCTATTGAGAAAATTAGTCCTATTAGAAATAGAGAAAATCAATATAAACAGTGAAGCCCTATGAAGTGAATATCCCAGATAGATGAAGATCAAAGAATACACATAAAAAGGTTTGTAGTTATGTGTCTAAAGCTAATCCAGTCAAGATCTGAGAGGTCCGCATGAAGATTTGGAAAAGTTATGGCCATATGAGTAAAACCAGTTCTGGTAGCTGTTCAGAGGTGACAGAGTGACACAAATAGGTCCGGTGAGATTTAAAAATGCAATATCATGTTTTGCAGATTTGGTGGCATGTTTGGGAAGATAATGTGCATTGACAACTTAATCGGTTCATAGTTTGGAGGTCAGCAAGCAATCCTTCTATTATGACAGTGATGATTGACTGAGTTCTTGAGGTTCCAAGTGAAGATGAAATTGATTACAGTAAGCATAAGTGGTGCGGATGTTCTTTATGATTCAAGCAAAGCTTGTGGTGGTCTCTACATTGTGTCCAGTTCGTGTTGGCAGTCCGCATTGAAGATTAAGCTCACAAATGAAGATGTACTTTTGAACATTGGTGTTCTTCCCAGTTTTGGCCGACCGGATGATTTGTGCATGGTGTGAATGATCTTGAAGATGTTTTGCAAAGCATGGCATGTTCCTCAAAGTTGATTGAAGTCCTAGCTATGTATGGCCAATAGTGTAGTAATGCACATGAAGTTTTTGTAATAAGTCAAGTTGTATTTTTGTAATTGCTCTGTAAATAAAATAAGTGTATGTTGTGCCGACTTTGATGATCATTCCAAAGTTAATGTCATGTATAAATAAGAGTTGTAAAGTCATTCAAAAGCATCTCTGTGGTCATGGTGTGAAAGTGATAGAGAAGAGTGAAAAGCAGAGCATAGGTATTGAGCTTAATGGAACTAACTCAAGCATAGTGAAGATGCTAATCTCCAATTCAAGTATGTAATATTTATATTATTCTATAGATAGTGTGTCTCTTGTAGGTAGTGGGCCTCTTGTGAGTAGTGTGCTCGGGCAGTGAGCCCTAACTGGCAAGTGCCATTTTATTCATCCTTATTCTTCTAACAGAGAATACAATCTTGGGTTAATCACCCCATGGTTTTTCCCTTAACTAGGTTTTCCACGTCAAAATCTTGGTGTTATATGTGTTGAATTTGTTTCTGCTATTGAATTATTACATTATGCTTCCTTGATTAATCTTTCATATGTTGTTGAAATATAAGAAGTCTTAAAGAATAGAGATTTTGGTAACAACTGATTCACCCTCCCTCTTAGTTGCCTATCCTAAATCCAACAATTGGTATCAGAGCCAATTTCCTCTAGAAGAAGCTTAACCTCTTGAGGAGATCTAGAATGTCGACCTACAAGAAGGGCAGTCCAAGGTTTGATGGTTCAAACTTCACTACCTAGAAAAGCCACATGGAATGTCACATACAATGCATGGGATATCAGTATTGGAACATAACCTCAACTAAATATGTTCCCCCAACAAATGGCCCCACATCTCTAAATGAAATCAGAGATGCAGAGAATAATCTTTGAGCTAAAGAAGCCCTATTGAGTGCCTTGTCTGATTCAGAGATGACAAATGTTATGGGTTTGAAGTCGGCCTATGAAATTTGGACAAAGCTTGAAAATCTCTATGAAGGAGACAAATATGTTAAAGTGTGCCAAGCTGCAAAGTCTAGAAGGAAAGTTTGAAAAATTAAAAATGAGTGAAGATGAGAATATCACTTCTTATATGACAAAAGTAAATGAGCTTGTTTGTGGCATCAGGTGTGCTAGTGGAATACTGGATGAAGATTAAATTGTTGCTAAAGTTCTCATATCTTTACCCCTACATATAAACACAAAGTTACTGCCATTGAGGAAATCAGATCTTTGACAACTATCACAAGGGATCAATTGGTTGGTAAGATATCTACATTCGAGTTAGCTAAGTTTGGTGATGCACTTCCCAAGACTAAGTCTGCATTCAAAGCTAGTGCCTCTACAAAAGGTAAATAGAGATATGATCTAGGAGAAAGTTCCTCAAGAAAATCATCTTGGTATGAGAAAGCAAGAAAAGATCTAGAAGAGGATGAATTAGAAGCTGAACAACTTGAGACCCTCATTGCAAAGAGACTGCCAAGAGGATCCGGTAAGTATGAAGGAAAATTGCCTTTCAAATGTTTCAACTGCAACAAGATTGGTCATTTTGCCTCAAGGTGTCTGAAAAGATTTTCAAGGCCAAACCCTAATAGATCAAGATTTCAAAAGAAGTGTTACTATGTACAAGGAGATGATGATGAAGGAGTAATAGATGATGAATCTGAGATAGGAAACAAATCCGGAAGTGACTGGGTGTTTATTCCCATCAAAGAAGAAGATCCAATGCCTATTGAATCTATCAATCAGAAGGTGATAGAAAGGGCTCTAGCTGCTCAAGTTGAAGAAAAGGATGAATGGGTCATTGACAGTGGATGCTCTCACCATATGACTAGTGACAAGAATGAGTTCATAAACTTGGAAAGATATGAAGGTGGAGTTGTAAAGTTTGGAGACAATTCTACTGGCAGAATTAAAGGAAGAGGAACCATTTCCTTTAATGGAAAGAACCAAACTAGTGATGTTCTATATGTTGAAGTTCTGAAGCATAATCTTCTTAGTGTTGGATAGTTGGTGGACAAAGGCTATGATCTCTATTTCAAAGATGGAAAATGCAAAATCTTTAAAAGCTCTGGAACTGAGATTGCATCCGGTACATAGGACAAAAGGTAACATCTTCCAATTAGTTGGTATTGGCAAAAGTTGCTTATTTGTTCAAATTGATTAGAGTTGGTTGTGGCATAGGAGAATGTGCAATGCAAATTTTGATAATATCATTAAGATAAGCAACACTCAGGCTGTAAGAGATCTTCCAAAACTAATGAAACCTACTAATAGTTTGTGCAAAGAATGTCAGTTAGGTAAGCAGAGTAGAGTCACATTCAAAAGTAAGGAACAATCTTCAACTAGATTGTTAGACTTGGTGCACACCGATCTCTATGGTCTAGCAAGAGTCAGGAGCATGCAATGAGATAGGTATTTTATGTTATTAATTGATGACCACTCTCGAATGATGTGGGTGACCTTAAAGGAGAAATTTGAAGCACTCGAGAAATTTGAAATATTCAAAGCTATGGTAGAAAATGAAACTGGCTTAAACATAAAATGTCTCAGGTTTGATAGCGGTGGAGAATTCACATCCAGAGAGTTCATAACATTATGTGAGAAGTATGGGATAAAGAGACAATTATCTGCTCCATGGACTCCACAACAGAATGGAGTAGTGAAGAGAAAGAACTGGACCATCCAGGAAGCTTCTAGGACCATGATGATGGAAGAAAATGTTCCTCAGATCTATTGGAGAGAAGTTGTATGTACTGCTATCTATACTCTCAATCGAGTACAAATTAGAGGCAATACTGGTAAGACTCCTTATGAACTTTAGTTTGGTATCACTCCTATTGTAAAGTATTTTAAAGTTTTTGGTAGTAAATACTACATAAAAATAGATGAAGACCTTGGGAAGATTGAGAAAGATTGTGGAAAGTACAAATGTGAAGGTTGATGAAGGCGTGGAAAATCCATCAAGGTTTTATGAGTATGAAGCAGATGATCAAAATGATGTCTCAGTCCAAGAAGAATAAGCCCCAACTACAGTTTAGATTTAGATTGATCCGGAGAATCCTGAAATACAGAAGAAGAAACAAGTCTGGATGAACCTGTTCAAGAATTAGAAGTGCAAGAAATTCCCAAAACTCCCAGGTATGTAAGATTGAATCATTCTGAAGATTAGATTATAGGAGATAGAAACAAAGGTGTTCAAACAAGAATAAATATTTCTCAAGATTCAGTGAAGTACTATTTGATTTAAAAAATTGAACCAAAAACAATAAGTGAAGCTTGCAATGATGACAGTTGGGCTAAAGCAATGGAGGAAGAATTGATTTGGATTGAAAAGAATAACACTTGGGATATTGTCCCCAGACCTAAGGACAAAAATGTGATTGGGAGTAAGTGGGTCTTCCAAAATAAACTAAATGAAGAAGGTGAAGTAGTAAGAAACAAAGCCAGATTGGTCTGTAAGGGTTATTCTCAAGTAGAAGGAATTGACTTTGAAGACTTTTGCTCCAGTGGCTAGAATTGAAGTAGTCAGATTGTTTCTTGCCTTTGCTACCTTCAAGGATTTCAAAGTATATCAGATGGATGTCAAGTCTACCTTCTTGAATGGTGATTTGGAAGAAGAAGTATACATTGAGCAACCGGATGGATTTCAATTGTCTAATCATGGTGATATGGTCTATAAGTTGAAGAAAGCATTGTATGGACTCAAACAAACTCCTAGAGCCTGGTATGAAAGATTGGATAAACATCTTCTGAAGATTGGTTTCAACAAAGGCATTGTTGACAGTAATCTATATTTTAAGATTGACCATGAAAGTATCTTGATTGTTGAATTATTTGTTGATGATATCATTTTTGGAGGGAAAGAGTATGTGCAATACTTTTGCAAATCAAATGAAAAGTGAATTTGAGATGTCTATGTTTGGGGAAATGAATTTCTTCTTGGGTCTACAAATCACTCAATCAAAGAAAGGAATCTTCATATCTTAGACCAAATATGTGAAAGAATTGTTGAAGAAATTTGGGATGGAAGATTCAAAGCCAATGAATACTCCCATGGCAATTAGATGTAAGATGAGTAAAGATGATGAATCTCCTAAGACTGATCAGAAAAAGTATAGGTCAACGATTGGAGGACTATTCTACCTCACTCAAACTAGACCTAATATTATGAATGTTGTTGGTCTTGTTGCCAGATTCCAAGCTGATCCTAGAGAGTCTCATGTCATGGCAATCAAGAGAATTCTCAAATATCTGAAGGGAACGGTTGAGTATGGATTATGGTATCCTAAGGATCATGACTTCTCTCTTCATGCATACACAGATGCTGATTGGGCAGGAGATGTGGATGACCGAAAGAGTACCAATAGTGGTGCATTCTTTTTGGGAATAAGATTGGTTTCTTAGCTGAGCAAGACATAAGAGGCAATATCTCTGTCCACTACAGAAGTAAAATATATTGCTGCAGCAGGTAGTTGCACTCAAGTATTATGGATGAAGCAAATGCTAAGAGATATCAGAGTGGAGTATGAAGAACCTATCACAATCTTCTGTGATAATTCAAGTGCAATAAATATATCAAAAAATCTAGTGTTGCATTCAAAGACAAAACATATATCCATCAAGTTCTACTTTTTGAGAGAGCGGGTGAACAAGAATGAAGTCAGATTGGAGTTCATGCCCTCAAAGGATCAAATTGTAGATATTTTTACTATACCTCTACCTACGGACTCCTTTGAGTATCTCAGGCAGAAGCTAGGGGTTATTACCCCTCTGATTTTGAATTAAGGTGCACTGATGTGCATCAGTCCAGTGGATTCCATAGTCATATATTGTGATTCAGATTGATGTTAAGAGGCTGCTACTCAGGGGAGCAGTCAGTATGTTTCTGAAGTATGAGAAGTGGTTGCAAGTATGTGCCCTTTGCCATTGATGTCAAAGGGGGAGAAAAGGCATGTGAAAAAAAAAATGGTTGCTGATCAAAGGGGGAGCTATGTCAGTCAGTAAGGAGAAGTTCTTGTCTTGATTGTTATAACAATTTTTCACATTATATGTTACCATCAATGACAAAGGGGGAGATTGTTGCAAGTATGGGCCTAACTGGTGTTGTCATTGATGTCAACATACTATTGTTGCATTGATGTCAAGAATTGGATGAGTTGTGTGCTAAGGATATTGAGAAAATTAGTCCTATCAGAAACAAAGAAAATTAGTATAAATAGTGAAGCCCTATGAAGTGAATATCCCAGATAGATGAAGATTAGATAATTCACATCAAAAGGTTTGTAGTTATGTGTCTGAAGATAATCCAATCAAGATCTGAGAGATCTACATGAAGATTTGGAAAAGTTATGGCCATATGAGTAAAACCAGTTCTGGCAACTGTTTAGAGGTGACAGAGTGACACAAATAGGTCTAGTGAGATCCAGAAATGCAATATCATGTTCTACAGATTTGGTGACATGTTTGGGAAGATAATGTGCATTGACAACTCAATCAGTTCATAGTTTGGAGGTCAGCAAGCAATCCTTCTATTATGACAGTGATGATTGACTAAGTTCTTGAGCTTCTGGGTGAAGATGTGATTGATTACAGTAAGTAGAAGTGGTGTAGATGTTCTTTGTGATTCAAGCAAAGCTTGTGGTGGTCTCTAGATTGTGTCCAGTTTGTGTTGGTGGTCTGCATTGAAGATTGAGCTCGCAAATGAAGATGTACTCTCAAACGTTGGTGTTCTTCCCAGTTTTGGCCGACCAGATGATTTGCACATGGTGCAGATGATCTTGAAGATGTTTTGCGAAGCGTGGCATGTTCCTCAAAGTTGATTGAAATCCCAGCTGTGTATGGATGACAGTGTAGTGATGCACATGAAGTTTTTGTAATAAGTCAAGTTGTATTTTTGTAATTGATTTGTAAATAAAATAACTGTATGTTGTGCTAACTTTGATGATCATTCCAAAGTTGATGTCATGTATAAATAAGAGTTGCAAAGTCATTCAAAAGCATGTCTGTGGTCATGGTGTGAAAATGATAGAGAAGAGGAGAAAAAAGTAGAGTAGAGGTATTGAGCTTAACGGAACTGACTCAAGCATAGTGAAGATGCTAATCTCCAGTTCAAGTATGTAATATTTATATTATTATATAGACAATATCTCCTATAGGTAGTGGGCCTCTTGTGAGCAGTGTGCTCATGTAGTGAGCCCTAACTGGCAAGTGTCATTTTATTCATCCTTATTCTTCTAACAGAGAATAAAATCTTGGGTTAATCACCCTGTGGTTTTTCCCTTAACCAGGTTTTCCACGTCAAAATATTGGTGTTATATGTGTTGAATTTGTTTCTACTATTGATATATTGCATTATGCTTCCTTGATTAATCTTTGATATGCTGTTGAAATATAAGAAGGCTTAAAGAACAGAGATTTTGGTAACAACTGATTCACCCCCCTCTTAGTTGTTTGTCCTAAATCCAACATAACCTCACCCCCAATCTGGGTGTTCAACCCCATTATAAACTTCCAAACATGGAATTTCTCATCTTGTTGATACTGTGGCACATACTTCAACAGTTGGGTAAATTTTTCCCAATATTCATTTACAGTCATATCGGCCTATTTTAGGTTTTGAAAGTCTATAAGCTTCTGATCATAGAACATTTGAGGCAACCATCTTTGCCTAAAAAGTTCTATGGATCTATTCCATGTAAGGCTTGTAGACCTCAAGCCAAGTTCCATCTTTTTGTTCATCCACCATGTGGATACTTCACCTGCTAGCAAAAATGCTCCCCACATAGCTTTAGTAACCTCATTATAATTTCTGATTTCAAAATACTTCTCTATTTCTGTAAGCCATGCATCTGTGGCATCTCTGCTTACAGATCCATCAAATTTAGATGGCATGACCTTTTTCATGTCATGAGATAGTTCCATAGCCATAAGGTTCCTCTTACCCCTTCCTGTCTAGCCATGAAGTTTTATTTTTTGTGCTCACTTTGGGTGGTGTCATTATGGCATTCCTCACCATCACCCCCATCATAAGCATCCTGCTTGTCTTTTGACTGACCTCTTGCTTCATGTTCGAGAGTTTCTACCCTCACCCTTGCTTCTTTCAACAAAGTCAAGATTTGGTCTAATTTAGAATTGGATTGCCCTATAGGTGCTCCTTCATCTTGACTTTCCTCCATTTTGGTTCTAATCTGAACCTTTGCTGCAATCTACTTCTTCTTGAAGTTTGTAGGTTAATCACAAAATAGTTTTTCCATGTTATTCAATTCATTCATTTTACAAATCTATTCACATTCATATAATCTTTAACAAGAAAGGAAAGATTGTCAAAGTTTTCCATTGCATTACAGTTTCCATCGGATTACATATAATCCACCAAAATTACAAAATTGTGTTTACACCTTGCTACTGCAAGTCATTTACAATTTGGGATTACTTCCCATAATCATAGCTTCTTTTCAATCTTAGGAGGTGAGGATACACATTGGTACTCATTCACATTCTACTTATGTACATTACAATCTTTAGGGTTATTTCTTTCAGTTGGTGCTTTAGGGGTAGAGAGTGTTTCTAATGCATCAGTAGAGTTAGGGGCAGCCATCCTTTCTTCTTTCAGTAGCTCTTGCTTGATGTGTTTCACAACATCAATAAAAGTTTCCTCATCAGATAACCATGCTCCTACCAGGCAACCAGTCTATTCAAGTTTCTTCATCCTTGAGGCTCATGCCTTCAAGATCTTTTGTTGGCACAGGTAACGTCCATGTTTTGTTACCTTCTTTCAAGGTGTTGTTCTAATTATTAGCATTCTGGCATAGAACATCCAAACATTAGCATACTTAATGTTGGATACAAATAATCATCAAGTAGTGAGCTCATTAGGTCCATGTATTGAACCTGGTAGCTCTGATACCATATGTAATATCACTATCCATAATGCTCAAGATTTAACATAAACATGTATTTTAATCAAGCAATTAGTTAACAAGATGATTGAGCAAATCAATTTTTAACTAAAAGAAACATTATCTTTTCATCAATTAAACATGTCATTCTAATCAAAATATAACAAGGCTTACATTACAATAATCATTTACAAATATTTAGTGAGTAACCATCACTAATCAAGTACAAGTTATGTCTAAGGCATCATAAATCAATTAATATATTACAATAGACCCTCTGGTCATAAATGCAAATACTGTATCTGGAACCAATGACATCTGTCTCCATAAGACTTGACTTGTCTCATGCTTGGGAAGGAGAGCATCATCTTGGTGCTTTTCCTCCAACCATGGACCCACGGTCCCCCACTTAACTTCCTAACTGGAAGTGGCCCTACCTTTCACGGAAAGGTTAGACATTATAAACCATTATGTTAGCCATCTGAGTATCTGGTGTTGTGTCATTCCTAATGTCCCACAGTCACACAATTATAGATCCACTCTAACTATGTATGACACTACTAAAGACACTAGGCCATCTGGAACACTGTGGACCGATAATGCATGCAGAGACAGATGCATTACTTTGGCTAAAGATTTACATACATACACATTGCACAATGAACGTCATCATATGTCCACCACCCTAACTTGACTTATAAGTTGTCATGTCCTACAGTAAGTTCTTATCAACCTTGTTCTCTAGGTCTAGTATAAGTGGGATCAATTCGATTCATTGTCCATACCTAGACATTTGAATCCCATCATAGGTTGGTTACAACTAAATGAGTTACTTTCGTAACAAGGAACTAGTGACTCCTTGTCACCTTCTTCCACTTTCAATTCATATCAAAAATTGACCATTTTTTACCACCTTGGGTCTTCTATGGTTTATAATTTTGATAACAAATTATCATATAGGTTGAAATCATATTCATGGTACTCTAGACATACCTTGCCTTAGTAAAATAGAATGGTTTCATTATGATTAATAGATCTTATTACCTTTATGAGTTTTAGGTGATAAACACCATTCCTATTAGTTTACTCTTGAGTAAAATAAAGGGATTATAACTTGTAACAATAACTGAATAGGTCTGAATTTTCATACATAGAACAAATCTATATTATTCTTTAAGTATAATAAGCTACTACATGACGAGACTATGATCTTAAATGATCTCACCACCTACATAGTCAAGGATAAACAAGTACAATCTTGACTATTATAATAACTCTTATTATAATCCACAGTTAGGATTTCATGCAAGCTAAGCTTATTAATAGTTTGAGTGTTACAAACGTAATGATGTTTTAGTGCCTTTTTGGCTATCTCCACAGTTGTGGTGATTGTATGATTCAAAAATAGGCTAGATCATTAACTAGAATTATTACCAGTTATTTGACACTTCCCATGCCGAGAGCACTTAGGCTCTAATTATGTCGTTATTCAATGAGTGTTTGAATATTTTGAAAGCATGCTCAGCCATAACGGCTTCGAGCACTGGCTACAGTGTGAAGTCTAAGACCTTGAGCTAAGTCACAGAAAGGAGTATAATTCTATATAGCTCAGCCTTATGGCCTTGAGCTAATGTCACAATAAAAGCATAATACAATTGCAGCTCAGCTATTAAGCCTCGATCTCAGTCTCAACAAAAGATTACCGTGTATCACTTCTCAGCCATACGGCCTTGAGCTTGTTTAAGTAAAGGTTATAGTGTAAGATGGCTCAACCATATAGCTTCGAGCCTATTTTCAATAAAGATTATAACATGATATGGCTTGGCCTTAAGGCCCCGATACTCTGAAAATAAAATAATGCTTTAATACAAATATGAGCTCAGCCGTATCGACCTTGAGCTAGGACTATAAAGATAATAACATAGGCCATGGGCACGACCTCACAGGCCTCATGCCATTGTGCTAACTAAAAAACAATAAACACATTGCCAAACGTGCTCTGATGGAAGTTTAACACAGTTATTGCTTTATTAAACCAAAAGCAAATGGAAATAACTTCCACCATTTTAGCTGAACAAGACTTTCGAATGCAATGCAGTCCCAGATCGATTCCACTTCAAGCTACTCTAAGCTTCTTTTCTTCTAGAATTTCCCAGAAATCTTCACCACCCTCCAACCAAAAACCAAAAACCAAAACCAAAACAAAACCCTCCACATGTGAATCTCTTTCTTTCAAAATGATAACTAAACTTGTTAACAAGTCAATCTTGGCATGTTGATTTGGGTGGAAACTACCACCCCACTTGGTCAGTTCCTCAAAAGATGGCTCATCCAAGGTGACATGCACCTAAGAAGGATGAGCTTAAAGCTCTCATTTGCTCCTCTAAGCCAACTATTCAACAAATTTATTACTATTCGATAATATCGAATAATAGGATAAATAAAATAGTCACATCATTATTGAAGTCAACCTTTAAAGAGGTTCCCTCTAATAGATATATATTCATCCTTACTAAAAGATAAGGGTTGAATAATACATATTTAATAGTAAGGATTATCACTAAAGAAATGAAATCACAAAATTATTCACAAGATTGTTGGTTGTCAGGGTTGAGTAATCCTCCCCCGAAATCAACTATATTCCTTAGTCGAATGACTAGGAAATAATATCCCTGAATACAAAAAGGATAATGAGAGACCTCCTCATCTATTAACACGACTGTCTCTTGACTTGTGATGATGTTCCAGGAACATCATCTAGCCGTCATAACTAGTCGTGATAGCACCAACAACATAAATACTAAGAAAGGAGACATGACTCATGACAACTTACGAAGGAATTTGGAAGGACATAGAAACCGATACTCAAATGACTAATCCACCTTGTTTTCTCAATGCCTAACCCTTCCTCTAGGATGATACTCTCCTTCCTTCTTTGAAGAACATTATATTTTCCTGTTCACACTCAAGACCACAAGATCATGATCAGTGCATCATTATCATATCCCATAATATAAATCAATTAATTTACGAAACTAATTAACATCAGTCATTAACTTCATAATAAAAAATCAAATAAAATATTTCCACAATATCAAATCAGTTAACTATGACTAATCCTCCTGATTATCATGCTAAGTTAATGATTAAGTCTAATTGTAAGTTGAGGATGTAATAATGGACATCATTTGAAGCATTATTTTTCATAAGTAACACTTCCCCTAAATTTTGAATATAGTCAATAGTATTTTGTGCTCTAACATTTAGGACTGTATTTTGTCTTATATAGGCCTTGCTATAAATATGCATTTTTTCCCTTTTTTGTTTTTTGTTGTATTTTGTGCCTTTTTTGGTCTTCCCGGAGATCTAAATCCTCGCTGTGACATTGCTTGTCACATGTTCCCAACTAGAGCTACTATTGGGACTTGAAAAAATTTTGATCCCAGACTTGCCCCATTTTGCCCCCAAGTTCCATCTGAATCCCATTTTATGCCTTCATCATTGAACCTATTGATAATAACTGATCAAAGATGTCTTTCATATGTTTTCCTTTTAAAATGCAAGGGAAAAGGCCCAAAAAAGTAAGGTAAGTCTCATTTTCTAAGTACTTCCTTGTGCTTTTGGCCTTGGTCAGAGTTTCAGAATTCGTAGTTCTTGTCTTCCATCTTTCCCTATCTATCAGCTCTAGAATCAGGCTCTAAAATTCATCTAAGTGTATCAGAGGTCAGAGTTCGGGCCTTTGGCCTTTGGTCTTCTATAAGGAAAGTGTCAGGGAGAAGTCGAGGTCTGAAGTCCAATAGGTTTGCTTGCATATGAAGTGTGTGGTGGAGTTCGAAGGTTGGCTCTTCTTCATTCCTTCAAAGAAGGCATAAGGAAAAAGGTCTGGCAGCTAGCCCCTGACGAGTATTCTTTCTATGGCATTCTGCCATTTTGTGGAGCCTCTTGGAGGGACCCATAGCTAGCCTATAGAACCGCAGAATGAGGACACATGGCAGGTTAGGTGGGCGTTTCTCTTTCCTTCCTTCTTCCTTTTGGAAGGCAGAAGGTGGAATGGCGAAGTCCACCTAAGGTTTGAAAATTTTACTAAGTAAAGAAGACTTCGAGGGGTCAGGGTTATGATGTTCTCTATTCTTCCAAGAAAGAGAAACAACAAAGGCCCGATGACCAACCCCCGACGGGTGATAATTTTTCTAAGGCATTCTGCCATTCTGCAGAACCTTTTGGGTGGGCCCACTATAGGCTTGCAGAATCACGGGATGCTGCCACATGGCTGTGATGTCATGGTGTAAAGAGAAAAGGTGAAGCCTGACCCCCGACACCTTCATATCTAGACGGATGTGGACGTCGAGGCTTTCCTCCTTCCTCTTCAAGATATGCAAGCTGTAAGGCGGAAGGCTTGAGCTTTGAAGTCTGATTTGTCGGAGCTCCTGGGCTACCTTGTTCTTTCAAACGCACCAACAACTTCTCTGATCACCAAAATTGTGAAGTGGGTGGCCAAAATTAATGCTTTTAATGTAGTTGGTGGGGTTGTTGAAGGTTTCCTCACCAAGCTCATACTTAGACCTATGTGTGAGGGCTATAAAGATGATTGATAAAGGATGCTCAGCACACACAGGGTATAGTCAAAGTCAGATGGCTCAAAACTAAAAATTTGGACAACACATTGGGAGTGTTTTAATTACTTTAAAAGGATAATTCCCTGAACGTATGCCATGATTGCTGGAATATACAAGCTAATTTGTGCCCAAAATTAAATGAGTCTACAGAATGGTGCCATGTAGGTGGTTGGCATAGTGAAATTATTCAATGCATAAAGGACAAATTAGATGAGTCAATGTTGTAGGTGGCAGGGAAGGATTAGAACCTTCCGTCTTTATTGCTCAAAGTACATGAAGAGTGTAGGTAATCTCTTTCTAATTGTTTGCAGAAGCGATAGAGCATGGGTTCTCTTTTGAACATGCAAATTTCCTAACAAACCGGGAATTGAATTTATGGTAGCGTAGGTGTACTCGTGGATAGGGTGCAACACCTGGGAGACTACAGTAAGTGAAATTCAATATATGCCAAAGTTTCAAGCATGGAGGTTGTTGGTCATTTTGGTAATCTCTCAATAGGATTGTGAGCTCTAGGAGGCAGATCAAGAAAGGATATTGTGTAGTCTTTTCTTAACATGAAATCAGTCTTGAAGTGTATGTAATGTAATTTGCAAATCTTTGTATCAGATTATTGTTTTTCTCCAATGTTGTAGGCATTTTTTTAGCAAACCATAGTCATAGTTATAGTTTACTTTTGCCACATTCAATGGTATGAATGTTAGCTCTAATTTGATGAATGTGATAGTTCTTAATCCATTTTCAAGCCTTGTAAATTGTCCTTTCAGTATTGTATAGGGAAGAATATGGTATGGTGTGGGATCATTAAGCATTTTCACTAATCTAGTATTAATTTCCTTGCATTTGATTTATCAAATAGGCAGTTATACACTTCTATGTGGTTGTTTTCCTCTGTTTAATATTAGACTCTATAGCCCAATGGATAGGCACCAGTCTAAGTAGCCTTAGATCACCCATCTTTAATAAAAAATAATATATCCTATCTTTAGAAGTAGTAGTCTTTATGCATCCTCATTATGTAGGATCACCATTATCAGCTATATAGGGGTTTTAAAACAACCAGTTGTTCTTAGTTCAGTGACAAATTTAGGGCTAAGAAAGCAATTTGGGTTTGGTTGTTAATAATTTTAGTTGTTCATCTGGTTTGATTTTAATACCTACTTAAGTATAATACCCCTTGGAATATCCCTCCAGAGTTTAAGTTGAGCTCGAAGAGTAGAAGAGTCTAACCACTCCTGTTAGTTAGCCAAAATCACCCAAAAATTATTGATAAAACTCTTCCTATCACCCTGACAACAATCCTTGGCCTAGGTGATCTAGGAATGTTTTAGAGTCTTGTGTTGTTGTTATTTTGGGTCCCAACATACCTTATGATAAAAAGGATTCTATCCATGAGTCATACAAATACATTTGGAAAAATTAGAAAGAATTTAGAATGGGGTTAGACATAGATTATTCAAATCCAAAAGAACCTCAAGTTGCACAATTGAAGGTTACTATTCACAAGGATCTTTATATATCCATGCCTTCTAATGATCCACAAGGGTAACAAATTAATGTACCAAGAAGGAATAAAAACAAAGAACAAAAGAAAAATGTAAAATAAGCCAAAGCACCACATGTAATTGAATTTCATGTGTAAAACCCCATATGGAAACAAAAGAAAGAACTTTTGGTGCATTCGATGCTTATCATTCCACCAAAACCACAAGTTCAAAAATAGGAATGCATAAGAAAGGAATTGCCTCATGTTACACTTGTTAAGTATGTGTTATCTATTGAATTGCACCGGACAATTGAGAGGGGGGGTGAATCAGTTGTCCTAAAACTTTTAACCAATTATGAACATCAACTTATCAATTATTTATATTCAGAAATAACCATAAAAGCATGAAATGAGAAGTTCAACACAATAACATAATCAACATGGAAGACACTAGATTTTTACATGGAAAACCCTAAAAGGGAAAAACCATGGTGGGCGTTAACCCACAGAAATATATATGTTATACCAATACTGAAAAACATAGGCTCACTGCCCAAATTGCTCACTACAAAGAACGACTCATTACTAAAGGGTGGCTCACTGCCAAAATGGTGAATTGATTAATTAACATCTACTCCATGCCTGGGTTCAGTTCCTTTGAAGCACAATAAAACTTCTCTGCTCTGGTCTTTCACACCTTCGCAATTATCTCTTCATATTCACACACTCACACATCTTTTCATAATTTATTACAAGTCTTTATACAAGTCATCAACCTTGGAATGTACATCAAGGTTGGCAATACATTCATCAACCATTGGAACAATCTCCAAGGTTGGGATTACAAACATACATAGAATAGGTCTAGACCTAATACAAAATCAACTAAGGAAAATATGTAAAGATGTATGCAGATCACATTTCTCCTTAGCTGGGACTCAAATGCAATCTTCCACGTTACGTCACACCTCTACAATATTCAATGCTTCTCCGCAGTTAATGAAATCAACCAAGTTAGCCAAGACTGGTGAGAACATTAGGTCTTCTAAGAGCATTCTTCAACCACAATCCAAATTTTTCTCTATAGACCAATCCAAAGGTAGTAACATGATTAGGAGACATCCACAAGCACATTATAATCATTAGGAACACCCGCACAATCTCTAATCACTTTGTCAATAAGATTATTCAAACCGAAGCACAAGAACAACACTGTTAGCAACTGTCATGAGTAAAAGATAGCTTGCAGACCACCAAATCATGAACTTTTGCAATTGAAGGTACTTAACATCATCACAAACTTAATTCCAAAATTGTAGACCAAAATACTTCAATGTGGAGGAATGTGAAGCAAAACACTTTCTCCCTGTGACCATCAAACATAAAAAAAAAGTAGTTTTCACATTGGTGAACACAACTTACTCAAATCTTCATTTTAGAGGCTCAACCTTTGAATATAACATCTTTAGATAGGCTTCTAAATAACTTCCAATCCATAGGCAAAGATATTTATTCTACAGAAAATGCCGAGCATTCTTTTGAACTATTCTTCTACATGTAATGCAATATTTTTACTGCAATTTATTATTTTTACCGGATGAGCTAATTTTCTCAATATCCTCATCATCTACAAGCAAGTAACAAAATGAGAGCACAATTGACACCAATGACAACACAGATATGTTGACATCAATGACAACACTGATTAGGCACATACTTGCAACAATCTCCCCCTTTGTCATTGATGGCAACATATGATGTGAAAAACTAAAAAGACCATTAAGACAAGATTCTCCCCCTTTCTCTTTACACATTTGCATTCTTTCTCCCCTTGAGTTTTTCACATGATTTCTCTCTCCCTTTGACATCAATGGCAAAGGGCGCATACTTGTATGCTTCTACTCTGATCCACTGAACTTTCTCTATTTTTCCACACTTTCTTCATCAGAAATATCTAGCTACTCCCCCTGAGAGGTAGCCTATAGAACATCAATCTAGATCAAAGAATGACACTTTGAGCTCTACTGGACTGATGCATTCCTATGCATCTTAGTTCAGGATAGGAGGGGTAATGACCCCTGAATTTTCTTTGAGATACTCAAAGGTATCTTTAGGCAGAGGCTTAGTGAAGATGTCTATAATCTACTCCTTTGTGGACACATATTCCAACTTTACTTCATTCTCTGTCACCTTCTCTCTCAAAAAGTGATACCTTATTGACATGTGCTTTGTTCTTGAATGTATCATTGGATTCTTTGAAATGTTTATGGCACTTGTATTGTCACAAAGATTGCAATTGGATCTTCATACACAACTCTTATGTCCTTCAAGGTCTGCTTCATCCATAACACTTGAGTGCAACAACATGTTGCTACAATATACTCTGCTTCTATAGTTGACAAAGAGATTGAATCTTGTTTCTTTCTTAGCTATGAGACCAATCTATTTCCCAAGAAGAAAGCACCTCCACTTGTCCTTTTTCTATCATCAACATCTCCGGCCCAATCAGCATCTGTATAAGCACTGAGAGTGAAATCATTGTCCTTTGGATACCATAAGCCATGATCTGGAGTACCTTTTAAATATCTTAGTATTCTCTTAACTGTCATCACATGTGATTCTCTTGGATCAACTTGAAACCTTTCAACAAGACAAACTGCATGCATAATATCAGGTCTGGTTTGAGTTAGATAAAGCAATCCTCCAATCATGGATCTATATTTTTCTGATCATCTTTAGGTGATTCATTAGTTTTACTCAACTTGTAGCCAGTCACCATGGGAGTACATACTGGTTTAGCATCTTCCATCTCAAATTTCTTCAACAACTCTTTCACATACTTAGACTAAGATATGAAAATTCCTTTATCTGATTGGTTTATTTACAGACTCAGAAAGAAATTCATCTCACCAAACATGGACATCTCAAACTCTTTTTGCATTTCACCAGCAAATTTCATGCACATACTTTCATTGCCTCCAAAGATGATATCATCAACAAAGACTTCAACAATCAAAATTTTATCATCATTAATTTTGAAATAAAGATTACTATCAGCAGTACCTTTATTGAACCCTAACTACAATAAGTACTTATCCAACCTTGCATACCAGGATCTAGGAGCTTTCTTGAGTCCATACAAAGCTTTCTTCAATCTACACACAAAATTATTTTGGTCTGATAACGTAAATCCCTCTGGTTGCTCAATGTAAACTTCCTCTTCCAACTCACCATTTAGAAATGTAGACTTCACATCCACCTGATACACTTTAAAATCTTTGTAGATTGCAAATACCAGAAATATTTTGATTGCCTCAACCCGAGCTACAGGAGCAAAAGTTTCTTCAAAATATATTCCTTCAATCTGAGAGTATCCTTTGCATACAAGCCTTTCCTTATTCCTTACAACTTCTCCATTCTCATTTAGCTTGTTCCTAAAAACCCATATGGTTCCAATAACATTTTTGCCAGTAGGTCTGGGAACTAATTCCCAAGTATCATTCTTTTCTATTTACATCAGCTCTTCCTCGATAGCTTTTACCTAGCTTTCATCATTGCATGCTTCATTGATAGTCTTTGGTTCAACTTTTGAAAGCAAACAGTAATTGACTTGTTCCTCTGCAACTCTTCTCCTTGTCAGCACACCTTTATTTTTCTCACCTATAGTCTGATCTTTAGAATGATTGATCCTTACATACCTGGGAGTCCTTACAACACTTTCTGGAGCCTCTTCTTCATCTTGACTATCTTCTTTCTCATCTTTTTCTTCATTCATTATAGTCACAGGTTCATCTAGCTCATAGTAATTTAGGTTTGATATCTTTTCCTTGCTTTCATCTACCTTCACATTTGCACTTTCAACAATCTTTTTGAGTCTTTTGTTGTAGCACTGGTAGGCCTTACTCTTGGTAGAGTATCCAAGGAAGATTCCTTCATCACACTTGCATCAAACTTTCCTAGATCTTCATCTGTCCTAACATAGCATTTGCTTCCAAAGATTTTGAAATATTTTACCGTAGGAATTCTTCCACACCACAATTCATAAGGAGTTTGAGTACCATTACCTTTCACTTGAACTTTATTTTAGATGTAAATAGTAGTA
Source organism: Cunninghamia lanceolata (assembly GCA_027924645.1). NCBI lineage: Eukaryota > Viridiplantae > Streptophyta > Pinopsida > Cupressales > Cupressaceae > Cunninghamia > Cunninghamia lanceolata. The sequence continues at coordinate 4,987,020 of BSBN01000516.1, forward strand.
TGAATAGCCTCTTTCCAAAAAACTTCTGTTAGATTTGCTTCCTTCATCATTGTCCTAACAACCTCTTGAACTATCCTATCTTTCCTTTCCACGACTCCATTTTGTTGAGGAGTCCTAGGTGTAGACAGTTATCTTTTTATCCCATGCTCTTCACAGAAAATGTTGAATTCATTTGATGTGAATTCACCTCCTCTATCAGACCTCAAGCATTTGATTTTCAATTCTATTTCATTGTCAACCATTGCCTTGAAAGATTTGAACTTCTCTAGGGCTTCTGATTTGTTTCTTAGAAAAGTAACCCAAGTCATTCTAGAATAATCATCAATAAGCAACATGAAGTACTTGTCACCTTGTAGACTTCTCACCCTTGTAGGACCACAAAGATCTGTATGCACTAAATCCAACAAACTGATAGAGAATTGCTCTTTGTTCTTGAAACTTGTTCTTGTCTGCTTCCCTAATTGACATTCCTTGCAAATTGTATTGGATGGTTTCACAAGTTTTGGTAAATCTCTCACAATTGAACCTGAACTTATCTTTACCAGATTATCAAAGTTGATATGACATATACTTCTATGCCACAACCAACTTTCATCTACCTAGGCCAATAAACAATAATCATTAGTTCCTCTTAATTGATAGATGTTACGTTTCATCTTCTTATCGGTAGTAATCACAGTTTCAGATCTTTTCATGATCTTGCACCCATTATCTTTGAATCTCAGATCATATCCTTTGTCACACATCTGACCAACACTCAAAAGATTATGCTTCAAACCCTTCACATATAGGACATTGTTAGTATTATGTTTTCCATCAAATGAAATAGATCCTTTTCAACAAATCTTACTAGCTGCATTATCTCCAAACCTAACCAGTCCTCCATCATACTTTTCCAAACTTACTTTTGTCACCTATCATGTGATGTGAGTGTCCACTATCAATAATCCATTCATCCTTATCCTTCTCAACCTGAACAACCAAAGCACTTTCTTCCACTAGTTTTTCTTCCTTCACATAGCTAGCAGAATTAGTAGATATATGATCTTTAATAGAAATAAATAGGCATTCATTTGCACTAGTACTAGCATCATTAGATTCATCATCAATCACTCCATCATCAAAATCTCTAACATAGTAACATTTCTTTGGAACTCTAGGCTTGCTCTCATATCTCTTCTTATTTCTTTCAATTCTTTCAGGACATTTGGAAGCATAATGTCCTACTTTGCCACAAGAGAAACACTTGAAAGGTAATTTACCTTTGAGCTTATCGGAACCTCTTTGCAACCTATCAATAAAGTTAGCTTCAATTTCATCAAAGTCATCATCCACTTTATATTTCTCAGCTCTGGAAATCTTTTCTGAAGTACTGGCTTTAAAAGTTGATTCAACTTTTGGCAGGGCATCACCAAATTCTCTCATCTCAAAGGTTGTAAGCTTTCCAAGTAACTAGTCTCTATCAATAGTTTTCACAGTCATAAATTCCTCAATAGCAGTACCTTGTGACTATAGGACTTTGGTAGTGATCTAAGAATTTTCATCACAATTTCCTTATCACTGAGAGTTCCTCCCATACCTTTTATTCCAGTGACATGTTCATCAACTCTTTGCATAAAGGCTATTATGTTCTCATCTTCATTCATCTTCAAACCCTCATATTTCACTTTCAGGCTCTGTAGCTTAGCTTCTCTTATAGAATCTTCTCCTTCATATAGATTTTTCAACTTCTCCCATACCTCATTTGTAGATTCAAGGTCCATAACTTTTGTCAACCCTAAGTCACTTAAGGAACTTAATAGAGCATCCTTTTCTTTGACATCCAACTCATATTCTTTGATATCATCCTCAGTTATCAAGCCACCTTCAAGCATGACAAATTGTGACTATGTAGCTAGCCATACTTTATAACCAAGACATAGGAGATGGATTTTCATTTGTACCTTCCAAAGAGCATAATTTGTTCCATCAAAATGCAGAACTTCCTTCTTATAAGACATCCTAGATATTCCTCAAGCTATTAGGCTTTCTTCTAAGGAACTTGGCTCTAATGCCAATTGTTGAACTATACTAGACAACTGAGAGGGGGGTGAATCAGTTGTCCTAAAACTTTTAACCAATTATGAACATCAACTTATCAATTACTTATATTCAGAAATAACCATGAAAGCATGAAATGAGAAGTTCAACACAATAACATAATCAACATGGAAGACACCATATTTTTATGTGGAAAACCCTAAAAGGGAAAAACCACGATGGGACTTAACCCACAGAAATATATATGTTATATCAATACCAAAAAATAGAGACCCACTACCTAAAGGGCTAACTACCCAAATTGCTCACTGCAAAGAACGAATCACTGCCAAAGGGTGGCTCACTACCAAGGGCTGGCTCACTGTAAAAATGGTGAACTGATTAATTAGTATCTACTCCATGCCTAGGTTTAGTTCCTTTGAAGCACAATAAAACTTCTCTGCTCTGGTCTTTCACACCTTCACAATTACCTCCTCATATTCACACACTCACACATCTTTTCCCAATTCATTACAAGTCTTTATACAAGTCATCAACCTTGGAATGTACATCAAGGTTGGAAATACATTCATCAACTGTTGGAACAATCTCCAAGGTTGGCAGTACAAACATACATAGAATAGGTATGGACCTAAGACAAATTCAACTAAGTAAAATATGTAAAGATGTACGCGGATCACATTTCTCCTTAGCTGGGACTCAAGTGAAATCTTCCACATTATGTCACGCCTCTACAATCTTCAATGCTTCTCTGTAGTTAATGAAATCAACCAAGTCAGCCAAGACTGGTGAGAACATTAGGTCTTCTAAGAGCATTCTTCAACCATGATCCAAATTTCTCTTTGTGGAGCAATCCAAAGGTAGGAACATGATCATGAGACATCCACAAGCACATTATAATCATCAGGAACACCCGCACAATCTCTAATCACTCTATCAATAAGATTCTTCAAACCAGAGCACAAGAACAACATTACTAGCCACTGTCATGAGTAAAAGATAGCTTGTGGACCATCAAATCATGAACTGTTGCAATTAAATGCACGTAATATCATCACAGACTTAATTCCAAAAATGCAAACAAAAATACTTCAATGCTGAGGAATGCAGAGTAAAACACTTTCTCCCTGTCACTATCAAACATACAGAAAAAGTAGATTTCACACTGGTGAACACAACTTACTCAAATCTTCATTCTGAAGGCTCAACCTTGGAATATAACATCTTCAAATAGGCTTCTAAATAAATTCCAATCCATAGGCGAATATATTTATTCTACAGGAAATGCAGAGCATTCTTTTGGACTGTTCTTCTGCATGTATTGCATTGTTTCTACTGTAGTTTACTATTTTTTACTGGATGAGCTAATTTTCTCAATATCCTCAACATCTACAATCAAGTAAAAAAATGAGGGCATAATTGACACCAATGACAACACATATATGTTGACATCAATGACAACACCGATTAGGCACATACTTGCAACATTATCACCTAACATGAAGAAATATTAAGAAGAAACGTGTATAATTAAAAATGAAAGAAAGAACAAAATTAAAAACAGCAAGAGGACAAATTGGATGATAAATAATAATGGCCTAATGAATTTGAGCCACGATTAGAGGTTCCAAAGGTAAGTACCTCAAAAAAAAAAATTTCAATGAGTTATAAGCATCACTATAGTGTATATCTTTACATACCTATATCTTGGATTTCACTCTTTCTTTTTATCCTTTTGATTTTCATATTTGCTTCCTCATTTTTTTGCTTGTGGACTATGTCTTAGTTGTTGTACCTTTTATTTCCACTTCACTTTGTAAATTTGTTATTCCCCTTGTTGATGGCATTTTTTCAATTTATCTTTTTTGTTTCACTATTTACCTATTCCTTACTTACCTTTTCTTTTTTATCACCTAATTATTTTTGTTTACCCTTTATCCCTTGTCTTTTTTGGAATTGCCTTTGTTTCCTTTATCTTGTCATTTCCATCTTTACATGTTATGATTGTGCTTATGGATGGGACTGATTTCATACTATTATATCATGCTTCTTAGAGCTTTCCCATTGATCTCATATTATCATATCACACTTCCTAAAGCTTACCTACTGATCTCATATTGTCATATCATGATTGATAGAGTTTATATATTGAACCTACTTTGATACATCATACTATACATTAATCTTACATTGTCATGTCATTAGAAACTATATTTTGATCTTACATTGATACATTTTGTTTCATAGAACTTACACATTGAGCCTATATTTATACATCATAATTACTAGAGTTACTTATTACACTTCCTCTGCTATATCATGCTTCTAGAGCTTTACACTTTGGTCCTACATTGCCATATCACATTCCTAAAATTACCCTCACTTTAGGGGGACTTCACACCTTCCCTTTCTATATGTTGCACCTTCATGGCTACATCTTTACATTGAGAGCATCATGATTCGCTTCTTTTCTGATTGAGTTTTCTATTGCTATACTTAAGGGTTTTCCATATATCTCCAATTACATCATGGATTCATTCCTTTTTTTAGATTCATGCCTTAATTGAAGCATCATTCATTTGTTTCAATGTCATGCCTTTAATATAGTGTCATGCCCTTGTTTCAACTTCATTCTATAGCTTCTTATGTACTTACACTAGTGTTCTTAGCCATTGAGGGCTACATTAGGAATTTTACTTGCCCATGATAGGGGTAACTTACCTTCCTCGAGAATATCTCTAACCATATGTGCTTACCATGATTTATCAATCTAGATGTTATGTGTGCTTATCACAAAATACAACCATTAATGTTATTGATTTACATGATTTATATGCTCATATGCTTAAATATATAGATTAAATTATTGTACAATTTTCCCTCTCCTTTAATTCCTTACATCCTATGGATACAACCAATTGAAGGGGGGAATATATTGTCACTAGCATTCCTATGTTGAGCTTTTTAGGTAGTGACATATGCTACATAGGCTTACCACCATGACTAGAAATATTGATGTTACATTACATGCATTGTGCTCCATGTGCCTTGTCATTCCATGGCTACCATGCCAAACATACCATTCTCACTTTTGAACATCTAGAATTTCTCAACTTAACTTATCCTTTTTTGTTCTTATTTCTCATATAGTTAGCAATCTCCTAGTTTATACTTGATTTTCACTTAGTGATATAGAAGATACTCATGGAATATCTTTCCTTTATCTTGTAGGATCATATGGAGTGCATGATCACAATATTACAAATCTATTAAAATTTATATGGACCCCCTTCCATATCCTTTGTTATCTAATTATTTAATTTACATGCATGTTTGTGAGTACTACATACATTGAGATGTATCATCGTCTTAGGATTCATGTGCACCTCAAAGTGGGGGAAAAATTCAATGTTAAATTTTTTATATCCATGTCATTTTCCATTTAGTTTTGTGCCAATTTTGAGGAAATGTCTTGATATGTATGTACAAAGTGACAAGTAGCACAATCTTGTGCAAAGTTAGGCTCATTCTCCTAGCCTTTTACTCCTCCAAACACACACTCCCCTATGCATTTGTCTTATCCTAGAATTTATCACATTCACCCATGCACCTACCTCCAATTATTTGTTGGTCACCTAGTTATAACTATTTACCCATTTTGGGATATTGGGTCGAGCACCTAGACTAAAGTTAATTCCCCATTCCTCAACATTTGGTTATGATTAGATCTTATTAGTATTAACTTGTAAAGAGTGAAGGTTAAAAGAGCTCCATTGACACTAAGGGAATTAACTACATTTTAAGGACATACATGAAGGTGGGTACAAACAAATCATTTATTGGGGAGGCATAAGATATGGGATTAAAACACAAGTCAAGTTGCACTTTTTTTCATGGACTTGTCCCCTTCCTTTTCAAAATTTAAAATTTAAATTTGCTCAACTAGACCCATTCACCTTCTCACCTTGATTCAATTAAACACATGATTGGTGCAATTTGATGTTATGTGCTAGCATTTGAAGGCATTCAATGCATTCATTCTAATAAGAAATTGATTACAATTAATGCCTCATTTAAAATCCTCTCATTCTAGAGCATTAAAGGAGAAATCAATAGAAAAACATGTGGATTTGGTGTACTAAAAGGAGTAAAGAAATTGCATTCTAGGGCACTTGATTGTTGTCTTTGATCTTCATAGACTTTCTAAGGGTTGATCTAGGAGAACTTGTCACCTCATGGAGAATTAAAACAACCTTTTAATGTATTTTAAATACTACTAGTCCCTATATCTTCAAGGAAAGAAAATTAGAAAATTAATCATTAGCCAAGAAAAAAAGTAGAACACCACTATGTGCAGGGACAAGTAAAAACTTAAAGGACTAGTCCACAACCATGACTTTATCCCAGACCTGTAAACTTGTGTATTGTTAGAGAGGTATTATTTTATGAGTATAAAAAAATTGATTCTAGAATATTCCTCATTGAAACTCATTCTTCATCCATAAAACTCAATACCTTAATTATCATATTCACATTTCTAAAAAATAACAAGTACATTTATTAGATTACCAAACAATAATTATACTGAGAGGTGTGAACTACAATGGCATCAAGGAGTTTGATGTCATGAACATGTAAATGTAAATATAAACTCCTTTTAACTTAATTTGATAGCCATTTACACATAAAACAATTAATATTTAATAGTAATATAATATTTTAATTTACTACATACAAACATGGACACATAAATTTTAATTTTTAGTTAAGAATTATTTATTTTATCTATATATATAGACATTTTATTTTATTTTAATTGAAGAGATTTATTTTTCAATAGCAATGCAATATATCATTGAAACAATGCCCAAATTTTCAAAAAGTTTTTGGATTAAGGGTAAAATTGGGGTTTTTGAAAGGTCCCCAACCCTTTTACATCACAAACCAAAAGAGACAAAATAGCTTTGCAACAATAACACTTTAACAAAACTACAGCCTAGAGACAACACTAGGAACAATAAAATATCATATTACATCAACTTAGTAAACCAAAACACAAAACACAGAAGACCATAAATACTAGATGTCATTTAAGGTGATGGTAGCCTCACACTCCTCCTATAGGGCTTGAAGATGAGAACTAATATCCTTAGTGCTCATAATGACCACAACCTTTTTCCCTCCACTGGTGCGAGATGAGGGACCCTTTGAAGCCTGCTTCCCTTAAAAGTTTTGACTCTTTCATTAAGGGTCTTTATGTTGTTTAAGGAGTTTGTTATCATGGCCTTGCTGAAGTTAATTATATTTTGCATATTACCCTTAATCTCTTCAATATCTTTCTCCAACTTCCACAACCTCTCCTCCCTATGGGCCATCTAATCCTTTGTGTGTAGGAGCACCTTTCTATTGTTCCATTCTTTGTAAAGAGTGATTTGAATTCTATTCTTGTTAATCTCAAAAAAGAACCAATTTAAAATTTTGTGGAAATTGTCTAATTCCTTATGGAGATCATTGTTTTTGTCATCCAACATGTCAATAATAGAGGTGACATCATGAAGATTAGATGATGGGCAATGGGTAGCATTTACCAATCGGAGCACCTAGGGCATAAGCCTTCAACCTATGGAATTATATTTTCCACATTTATATCCTCATGTTCATACATCTAACTCTTCCATTTCCCCTCATTGATGGCAACATCCATCAAACCCCCTCTACTACTAGTTTCCACTTGGGGGTTACCTCTAGCCTTCTTTTGACTATGGACTAGAGAATCATCCCACTAGCCTAAATGTCATCCTTTTCATCATCGGGATTAAAAGACACATGGGAGGTTTTGTTAGAGAGGATCACATGGTCAAGGGAAGGAAAAGAGGGAGCAAGGGAGGGGGATAAGGCCTTTCTTTTTGGGGGTTTATGGGGAGAGCTCTACCGAAATGGGTAGTCACAAAGGGCTTGGGTTTCAAGTTCAAAACATGTTTAAAATCCTTCAAAATAAAAGATGAATTCAAGTGGGGCTTCCCTTAATCCTTTTGGCTTCTAGAATAGAGTATTCTAAAAAAGAAATAAGAAAAAAAAGGAATCTAACCTTTCTTTTATGCCAAAAATGACTCAAGAGGGGAAAATGGTAGGTATAGATAACATTGAACTTGCATTCAAGTGTAATATAGTGTGTTATTTGGAGGGATACCTCATCATAGGGCCACATAAGGGGTAGCTTAGTGTATTTAATCTCAGAGTTATTAACAGTTTCATCTTCCTTGATAAATCTCTTCATGACCTCCTCCACATTGCATCTATACTTTTACATTTTCCTCCCATCTATTGATAAACTAGTGACTATAGCAAGTAGCTTCTCAGTTATGTGGAGTTTGACACCCCTCAAATTCATGACCCTAGAATTCTAGTTTTTAATTAATTCCCCTAAAAATATGTTGTCAAACCCATTTAAAACCTCCATGTAGGGAGTCAGACCTCCCTTCTAGAGAATTTTCCAAATTTTCTTATTTTCTTCATCGATTCATAAGAAAGTCGTTTGATCTTATTTTAGTCTCCTCTCATTTTGGCCATATTTTGTGCAATCCCCCTACCTTAAACTGCCTTTCAACTCTATATAAAACTTCTCTCCACCAAAATCAAGTGAATAAAAGAGAGACTCCTTGGATTATGAAAAGAAGTCTCTCAAATACATTGTGGTATTCACCATGCCAGATAATAATGTAAAACATCATTAATTGATAAGTAGAGGATGTCATATTGTCACAAGGGATCATCCAAGTCATGTTGTGTGATCATCACTACCTCATATGGGAAGAAATCATTTTGAGACCACCTACATGACCCTTCAATCATGACCCCTTTGTTTGCAAATCAATCCTCTAACCTATTACACTTTCTATATATGTTGGATTTCTACATGTGCAAGTATTGAAATGAGGGTCATGGAATCTTTTATGAGATTCTCAATGAACCAGCTAGGGATCGATGACCTTTGGAGACATTTGATGATATTTAAACCAAAAGAATTTTAATTTTCAAAAAGTTAAACCAAAACAAATTAATTTATTTTATTTCAAGAGTTATTTTATTTTTTATATAAATATTGTGGATGTCAAATTTGAGCTAAGATGAGAGGAGTTAGATGCACAAACAAATAATAAAACTCAAAACTTAAATGAGACATACACCTTCAATTTGAGCTAAAATGGAGACTAAAACAAAAATTTAAATGCAAGAAACAAGAACATTATACTTCCATTTGACCTTGTGGATATGCTCCAATGTTGTGTAGATATGTTGTGATGTAATGTGGATGATCTTTGCTTGATATTACTCAATTGTGAAACATGTAAGTACTATAATAATGCATGATAGTGAGTTGGACAACATGTATTTACTATATATGAAGATTGTTTTTTCCATTTGGTAAGCCTCTTTAAATAGACTTTCCGCTTTGATCATGGATTATTGAGATTGAGAGATGAGATCAAGGGTTTAAATTTAATTCATGAGGATACTTCTTAGCCTCTTGGCAAGTGGCATGATGAGAGATAACATGCATGATGGAGGGTCAAGATTATCATAAATTGTAGGATGAAAGGAGATGCAAGCATGTGGGAAGAGGAGAATGATGCAAGTGGATGGTGAAGATTGAAAGATGGAGCCAAGAGTCAAGATTGACCCATGTGTGAACAAGGAATGGGGATAAGTGGCCTAAAGAGACATGTGTGCAAGTGGAGGGCCCAGATTGACATGTAATTTGAAATTGATGGTGAAGATTGAAGGACAAGGTTTGTTGGCTTTAGTGGCATGAGATTAAATTTTAAATTAGAAGAAATGGAGAAGTGTGATTAATTAGCATCATTAATTAGATAATCATACATTACCTAATTAATTAGTTGGAGGAATATTTATGATAACATTAATTAATTAGGTGTATTTAATTAACTAACCTTAGGGATGACAAAAGGGTTAATTGTGATAGGGGTAGAATTAGTTGAATTAGGCTAGTCACATTAATTGTGACATGGTGAATAGTTGATTAATTAGTTGTGAGATGGGATTAATTGAATGGTGGAAAATGGTTAGTTTGGGAATAATTGCAACAAATTGATGTAGGGAGATTGGAATGGATTTAGGTATCTATAACATTTTATCCCTCTTTTAGATGGCATCACAATTAAAAGAAGTGACATCATTTCAAACAAAATGAGTATAGACACTTGATGAGGTGGGACTAATGGTAGGATGTCCCAGTCATTTGGAAGAATGGGGGTTAGGAAATGGGTTAGTGACACCTCCTTGAGAGAGAAAATAGGTTTAAAAGGACTTGGTTAGTCTTTCAAAATGAAGAAACATGACTAAAGGCTAAAGGTTGAAGTGTTGAGGATGCAATGGAGTAGTAAGGCTAAAGGATAGGGTTTGGATGATAATTTTTAGGTTATTTAGGGGAAATGGAGGGATTCTTACATAGATTCTACTCAAGCATGACATATGTACACTCGCCAAGCATAGGCACTCAAGGCATGACATCTGTGTAGCCGTGAAGTATAGGCACTACAAAGACATGTAATTTGTGTAGCTGCTAGGCATAGGCATTGTGCAAACATGGCATCTTTGTAGCTACTAAGCATAGGTGTTAAGCTAGTCTAGAATCTACGCAACTTCTAGACATATGTGTTGTGCCAATGTGTGGTGGCATCTATGCAATTGCCAGATGTAGGCATCACACCTGTTTGGGTTAGTCGGTAGAAGATATCAATTAAATGCAAATAAAGATTAAACAAAGGAATGAAAAATACACAAAAATAATAACAGCGAGAGACAATTTTAATGTGGTTCACCCAAACTCGGGCTACATCCACCAACAGAGAGTCCAATATTATTATCTAGTAAATCAAACCTTTTACAACTAGCAATCCCTGCAACTCAATACTGCTGCAAATGCTACAATACAATATCAATGGAAACCCTAACCCTTAGCTGCTTTTATCAAGCCTTATGTCAGTTACAAAAATAGGGTTTTTTTATGTCAGTTAATAGAAAAAATAACTCCCGATGCCTTTATAAAATAATAGGCAATTCTTGCAGGAGGGGCTCTGCCCCTTGCACTCCCTTGTTAAATAATTCAGGGGGAAATTGCGTTGATAAAAGTGGGGAAAACTTAACCTCCGAGTCTGATTAAGCTCCATATAATAGTAATCTCCCACTTGGAGACTGATCAGACTCTAGACCATATCATCTCCCACTTGGAGACTGATCATAACACCACTGACCCTGTAGCTCCCACTAGAAATAAGCACCCTAGACTCTACTATTCTATTTTTGTTGTTTTCAGTCTTGAAGACCAACTGAAGCTGAAGAGGAGCTCATCTTCTACCTTGTTACTACCTTCATAAAAATATCTGTCGAATTTTCATCTGTATGTATCTTTTCTAGCCTTAACTGTCCATCATCCAACACTGACTGAATGAAGTGATACCTCAACTGTATGTGTTTGGTCTTTGAATGCAAGACATAATTCTTTGCAAGATGTATGGCACTCTAGCTATCCATAAACAAACAATTGTTAGCCTGTTGTTGGCCCAATTCTTCCATGAAAGATTGCAGCCATATCATCTCCTTGCTTGCCTTTGTTGCAACTACATATTCTACCTCTGTGGTGGATAAAGAAACCACCTTTTGCAACCTGGAAATCCAACTCACCATTGTCCCACCTATAGTAAAGACATAACCTGTAGTACTCTACCTAGTATCAATATCCCCTTCCAAATCTGAGTCTACATAGCCTTCTAAATTAGTATTAGAGCTCCCAAAACATAAGTGTTTATTGGATGTACCTCTCAAATATCTGAGAATCCATTTTACTGTATTCCAAAGCTCCAATCTGGGATGACTCATATACCTGCTTACGACTCCTACAGCATGTGCAATATTTGGTCTCATGCATACCATGGCATACATTAAAATTCCTATAGCTGAAGCATATGGTACCTTGGATATTTTGTCTTCCTCCTCTTGTGTCTTTAGACACATCTCCTTAGTTAATTTTAAATGACTAGGCAAAGGTGTGCTAACAACTTTTGCATTCTCCATATGGAATCTCTACAACACCTTTTCAACATAATCATCTTGAGATAGAGTCAATTTTCTATTCTTCCTATCTCTACAAATTTTCATACCAAGGATTTGTTTTGCTTCCCCCAAATCCTTCATAGCAAATGACTGTGCTAACTACTATTTTAACTCTCTTATGTGATCCATGTTAGACCCTGCTACAAGCATGCCATCAACATATAAGTATAAAATAATGTAGCTATCATTATCCAACCTCTTAAAATAAACACAATGGTCAGAATTACACCAGCTGTAGCCTTGCTCATCCATAAAACTATCAAATTTCAAATACCATTGCAAAGGTGCTTGTTTCAGAGCATACAAACTCTTCTTAAATCTGCACACCAGTTTCTCCTTACCTTTGACCTCAAATCCATGGGGTTGTTCCATATATATCTCCTCCTCCAAATCACCATGGAGAAAGGAAGTTTTCACATCTAGTTGTTCCAAATGCAAATCTTTAGCAACCACAATACTTAAAATAGTACGAATAGAAGTCATCTTAACAATCAGAGAAAAAATCTCATCAAAATCAATGCCCTTTTTCTATGCAAATCCTTTTACAACTAACCTGGCTTTAAATCTTTTCTTACCTCCAGCTTCCTCTTTTAGCCTATAAACCCATTTGTTTGGTAAAGCCTTTTTACCTGCAAGAAACTTGCATAATTCCTGAGTTTGATTTTTCAGTAAGGAGTCCATTTCTTCTTTCATTGCAAGCTCCCACTGAACCTTTGTATCCACCTGCATAGCTTCATAATACCCTTCTGGTTCACCAGCATCTGTTAACAAAATAGAATACAAAGAGGGAGAAAACCTTTCAAGAGGTCTATTTAGCCTTGTTGACTGTCTAACATTCACTGGAGTTTGTGGTATTTCTTGTTGTTGTTGCGAAACATGAGGAACCACTAGAACATCACTATTTGGAGTATCATCTAACACCTCATAATCCTTTTCTTTCTTCTCATGCTGCTACAACTGATCTTTGTACAACACCTTCTCATTGAATACATCCCTACTTCTCACAATTTTCTGATTTTCAAAATCCCAAAGCCTATAACCAAATTCATCAATGTCATATCCAACGAAGGTACTTTTTTTGATTTTGCATCCAGCTTGGTTCTATTTTCAGAATCTACATATGCAAATGCTTCACATCTAAAAGTTTTGAGAAAAGAATAACTCACCTTCTTGCCTATCTATGCTTCCTCTCGAAGCCACAGCCCAAAGGAACTGAAGGACCTCTATTAATTAAATATACAACAATTTTGATAGTTTCTACCCACATGTTTAAAGGCCGCCTAGCATGCAATCTCATGGTCCTTGCATGCTCTATTATTGTCCTATTCATGCACTCAGCCACTCCATTCTCCTGTGGAGTCCCTGGAACCATTTTCTGCCTACGGATTCCATTAAAGGAACAATAATCCTCAAATTATTTGCTGCAATACTCACCACCATTACCAGATCTAAGACATTTTAATCTTTTACCCGTCTCATTCTCAACCAAGCTTCTCCATTTCTTAAATGTTTCAAATACATCAGATTTCTGCCTAGGAAATAAATCTAAACCTTCCTAGTTGCATCATCTATGAATGTAACATAATACTGAGAGCCACCAAGAGAAGATACTTGAGCTGGTCCCCATACATATGTATGCACAAGCTCCAACTTTTCATCTTTCTTTTGCTTCCCATCCTTGAGAAAACTAACTCTCTTTTGTTTTCCATACAACTTTCACAAAAATCTAAATTAATACATTTCAAACCTGGTAAAACTTTCTTAGAATGAAGTACTTTCATACCTTTTTCACTCATATGCCCAAGTCTGTTATGCCATAGCATTGTCTCAAAACCTGCAGCAACTATTTCAGTCTTTTCCTGCGAACCTGCAGCAACTGTTCCTAGACCTATTTAGTTTTTCTCTACAACAACTAAAGTAGAAGGAACAATATGACCTGTACAAAGATATAAGGTGCCTACTTTCACACATTTTTCTACTATTAAGGCACCTCTTGAAACCTTCCAATTTTTATCACTAAAAATAACTATGCAACCTTTATCAACTAGCTGCCCTGCTGAAATTAAATTCCTACTTAGCCTTGGAACGTGCCTTACCTCTTGTAGTAGCCAATGATTCCCATTATGCAACTTAATCTTGATAATTCCCTTTCCAACTATATAATAGGGTTCGTTATCTCCCAAATAAACCAGCCCAAAATCCCCTTGGACATAAGCAAGAAAATAACTTCTATGGGGCATAGCATGAAATGAAACCCCTGAATCTAAAACCAATGAATCATCAGCATTATCTAGGGAAAGAATCAAAACATCATCTTGAGATTTATTACTTACCACATTTGCCTCCTTATTGCCTTCTTGTTTGTCTCCTTCTTTATTCTTCTGAGACCAACAATCTTTCTTCAGATGACCTGGTTTCCCATAGTACCATCAATCCTTCTGTCCTCTGGATTGGGACCTCTTGTCCTTTGATTTTCCTCATGACTTCCCATGACCTCCAGAACCTTTTCCTCTCTCCTTTGATTTGCCCCTACTTTTTGTATTCAAAACACTACCTGATGTGGACCCTCCTGAGATTTTTCATTGCATTTCATCACTAAGGATAACACCAACAACATCATCAAATTTTAAAGTGTTTGATCCAGAGACAGAGTTACTTACAGCTATTACCAAGTTATTCTAGCTTTCTGGCAAAGAACATAAAACCAAGAAAGCCCTCACCTCTTCATCAAATTTTACTTTTACAAAAGTTAACTGACTAACAATTGTATTAAACTCATTTAAATGATTTGTCATAGATCCACCTTCAATCATTTTTAGATTAAACAAATACTTCATGAGAAATACTTTATTTGAGGCTGAGGGTTTTTCATACAATTTAGCAAAATCTTTCATTAGCTCACTTGTTGTTTTCGCTTCTATTATATTGAATGCCACAGATGGTGCCAGGCACAACTGAATGGTTCCCAGTGCCTTTCTATCTAGAAGTTCCCAATCCTCATCTGTCATTCTTGTTAGTTTCTTGGATACTCCTTCCAATGGCCTCCATAAATCCTTCTGAGAGAGGTAATCCTCCATCGGTATCTTCCATAACTTATAGTTCTACCCATTAAATTTATCAACCTTCAATTTACCCTCATCTGCCATTGCTCCCACTCAACCGTCAGACTCCCACTCAACCATGAGACCTTCTTGCAGATGATAATTGAACACAACCCTCTCTAATACCACTTGTTAGGGTTAACTGGTAGAATATATCAATTAAATTCAAATAAATATTAAACAAAGGAATGAAAAATACACAGAAATAATAACAGCGAGAGACAATTTTAACGTGGTTCACCCAAACTCAGGCTACATCCACCAACAAAGAGTCTAATATTATTATCCAATAAATCAAACCAATTACAACTAGCAATCCCTGCAACTCAATAACACTGCAAATGCTACAATACAATATCAAGGGAAACCCTAACCCTTAGCCACTTTTATCAAGCCTTATGTCAGTTACAAAAAATAGGGTTTTTTATGTCGGCTAATAGAAAAAATAACTCCCGATGCCTTTATAAAACAATAGGCAATTCTCACAGGAGGGGCTCTGCCCCCCTTGCACTCCCCCATTAAATAATTTGGGGGGAAACTACACTGATAAAAGTGGGGGAAACTTAACCTTCAAGTTTGATTAGGCTCCACATAACAAAAACACCTACATGGAATTTATATAGGGTCAGGGAAGAAGAGAGAAAGAAGGGAGAGAAGAGAGAAAGAAGGGAGAGAAGAGACAAGAGAATGGAATGGATAGAGGAAAATGAATGAAGTGAGAATGTGAACATGATGGGATGTTTTTGATGATGGGTACATGCTACAAAGGTAAAATATGTGTAAAGAGAAATCTAATTTTGTTTTAACATTAGGCATTATGCACCATGATATCAGGAATCATGATGACAATGTGCTAGGATCTTGAAGGACTAACCCAAAAGAAAAAGTCACAAGCAAGCATATATTGTATGCCACCATGATATGAAAGACCATAATGTCATTGTGGCGATATGCTACAAGGACCATTACAAGTGCAAGACATAAATAGAAAACACATAAGAAAGCATGTGCAAACAATACAAAGAAAAACAATGTTTTTCCCTCGATCAAGCTAAAATCTAAGGATTGATTGATGTGATGATGATAATGATGATAACATTATTGATGTGGGAATGATATATCTTGAGAATAATGTGAGGATTGGGAACAATATATCATGAGGATGATTGATTGGATTAGAGTTGATCAAGGCTTGTAATAAGGTGGGGAATAAAACCTATAGATGCTTTAGGATGATTGGAAATATTGCTAGGCTAGATGTTGGGTTTTTTTTACTTTGTTGGGATGTTGGTATCAACATGCTATGTGATAGGTATAGACTACTTTTGGGTAGTCTTTTGTTTGGAACCTAAGACAAGGATGAATGAAGGATTAGATGGAGTGATTGAGGTAGTGATTAGATAGTGGATGGGATGGATGTGGGGTTTAGGAGAGTAGAAGGTGAGGAAATGTGAAGACATCAAGTTAGCCATCCAAATGATGAGTGAGTTAGGATCATTCCATTAATCAAGCTAAAATCCAAAGATTGATTGATTTGATGATGATGATAGAATTGTTGATGTCAGAATGATATATCCTGAGAATAGTGTGAGGATTAGAACAATATATCCCAAGGATGAGAGATTGAAATGATACAAAACAAAATTTGGATTTCAACAAGACTAAGGGTGAAACGTATGCATATTTTTTGGATGGATGTTGGGTAGTGTGGCTCAATTTGGTTGAATTTTGAGGCTATCTCAATAATGTAACCAATGGTAAGGGAAAATTGAGTTGAGGGACAAGAAGGAAGACAAAGTACATGGATGGAATGGTGATTTATGGGATAGTTAAGGGGTTTCAATATGGATGTAAGAAGGATTCAGGATGAGAGGGATGAGGGATGGCTTGATGGGAGGGATTTAGGATGTGATCTCTAAGGATTATGTTGTATAAGGATAACATGCTCCCAGTCTATATATGCTTCTCATGAAGTTGCATTACAATGTGAATAGATTGAAGGAGTTATTGCAAAAGATGGAATATGTCAAGAAGTGTCCAAAACATGTTTCAAAACCATGCCCCTATCTTGATCAAGATCAAATGTAGGGAGGATGGATGGGTATGATGGAATGGGTATGAAAATATTAGGGATGGGTGGGATTGGATGGTAGAAAAGGAGGGGGATGATTTGATGGAAGAAGGTTTCCCCCAAATGAAAGGTTCACATAGAAAATGGGTTTATGCATGATGCCCATGAACAAGTTTTCATCATGGTACTTGTCCAAGGCACCATAATAGTGGTTTTCACCTTTGGATAAATTTTTTCTCTTTACTTTTTTTTTTGTTTTTTATTTTTTAATTGTTTGATCTTTTGGATTATTAGATTTTGTTTCTAATTCAAGTATAAAGTTCTTGTCAATCTGATGTAATAATCTTAGATGCTCTTGTCATGATGTTCCAATAGTACCCTACCTAACCTAAGTGCTTTTCCAAGATCATCCCACTAATGTACAAGATACAGTTGTTGTGATACTATTTGATAGTTGGGTTAGCTTTATCCAAATGTGAACATCATGATAGGGTGCCATCATAGCCCTTATGTTAAAGTGTTTCTACTAGGATATAGTGGATTCAAGATTTTGGGTTTTTGATTTAGGGTTAGGGTGTTTGGAATGGGATTTTTGATTTGGGTGTTTGAATTCAAGAATTATGGATTGGGATTTGGATTTGATATTTGGATTGGGATTCTAGGATTTGACGATAGATTTGGATTTAGGATATCTAGATGTGGATTTGGGGCTAGTATTAGGATTAGGACCAAAAATATTATTGGATCATGAAGCTTTGCACACCAAGATCAATAACAATTGTGAAGGTGGTGCACACCTATTGTATGTAAAGTGTTGCTTATAATTGATTGCTTCCTTTTGATATTGTGCTTTGATCATATTTACTACTTCAGTTTTCTTTGGGATACATGTCACTCTTTTGATTTCCTTTTTATTTGTGGACAATGTTGTCCTTTGGATTCATTTTGATTTTTTTTTTAATTTTGATTTTGTGCTTGTTTTTTATTTGGTGCTTGACTTCAATCCTTTGTTTTATTTTGATTCTTTGCTCCATTATAATTCTCTACTTCTTATGTGTGAGCTTGTTGCTCTTTATTAATAGGTTAGGATGTTGAAGATGAAGGTTGATCAAGGTGGCAATGAAAGGATCAATGGAAGTAGGATTTTTGAAGGGACTATGAATGGCCACTATTTCAATGTTTGCATTGGATGAATTTTCTCCAATGATCACCAAAGTATCACCAACATTATTAGATTGCTTGTTACTAGACTTGTAGTTAATGCCTATGTGTTCATAATTTGCATACAATGGTATAGTTTCTAGGATTCCTTGCTCATGAAGTCCCAAGCCTTTGTCAGTATAACCCATGATTTGGAAAAAAATATTCACAATGGGGAACTTCTTACTTTTGAAACATGATTCTATCCCCTTAATGTATTTATAAGAGCCATTAGAACTCACAACTAGCCCATGTACAAGGAGATTGGATTTGATCAAGGTGGTTGGGAAACATGATAGATGTTTTCACTTTCTCCTCATTCACAATGGTAGTGGCTTCGTCAATTGGAGGCTCATTATGAGAACTTGTGACTTGATTGTCCCATGCTTGATGGGATCCACATCATTGTGAACTTTATTTCTAGTATGCTCATTATGATAATCTTTCTTGTTTATTTGTTAACAGGGACATGATATACTTATGGGAAGGGGGAGTTATGGGATGGTAGATAAGATTAGTTCAATATTGGATAGGATTAATTGGATGATGGATGGGATTAGTTTAGATTTATTGATTATGGATGTTGTAAATTTGGTTGAGTGGATTGTATTGGTTCTCTTAATCATAGATAGGATCTTGATCATATATGGGACCATCTTTGATGATTTGATCTTGATTTGGTTGGGGGTAAGTTTTACCATGCTTTGGAACATGCTCTTGACATATCCTTAACTGCTTCTTAGATAAAAAGGACATACTACATTTGTATTTGATATCCCCTTTAATGATTATCTCATGTATATATTCCTTGATTCTTGCACATTGATTAGTGAGAGGCCTTTGATGCTCATGGATTCAATGGACCTAGTGGATTTTGGATCATATAGATTGGTTTAATTTGCCTTCCCACATAGGTTAGCATGCAAGGGTAGTAGCTCTAATGGGATCTTGATTGGGCTTAACAAGTTTCATATTGGTAATGTTTTTTCATGATGGTACATGACATTGGGTGGCAATGGTGCTAGGGCAACCTAAGTAAGCTTTAGGTCTATAACCATATGGCCAAAAATATTCAAGTATGATGGCATGGGGTTAGCAATGTTGCAAGGCTCCTTAACTATGCTCTACCATGTTTTATTATGATCCTTCACTAGTAGTCCTTGAATGAATTCCTTCATAGATTATTTAGGTGGGGTACTTGTAGATACCTAAAATTGACCATATCTTGCGACATTACTTTTCAATATTATCTTGCATCACCTTGTGACATCTTGCAACACATCTTGCTCTATGACCCCTCACATCATCCCCATTAGTTAAATAAATTACATTTATTTAAACAATCTCTTTTATCCATTTATCCTCCTCTTACACCAAATTAAATAAATTTTACTTATTTAATCCCATTTTCCTTCATCATCCAATTTAAATAAATTTAATATTTACTTAAATCCCATATATCTCTCATAATTTAAATAATTTTATTATTTAATATATTTATTCCCACTCCTATTTTTAACCTCCTTAAATGTGCATCATAAGCACTCCCTCTTCAAAAACAATTAAAATTTTCCATTTCTTCCACTCTATTACCCTTCTATTTACCCTTATTCAATTTTTCATAATCCTTTCTCGACCAAGCATTGATATACCATTTTTCTTTATTGGTCAATATGTTCACTCCTCAAGTCATCCCGTTGTTATTAAAAATACATCTGCTTGTCATCTTATGTACAAAATTACTATAGAATTGAACCTTCAAACTTGAACCCTTCTCATGGTTCAAGAGTTCAATGGTTCAAGAGTACAATGGTTCAATGGTTCAAAATTGAATATTTTCTTAAAAAGTCGTTGTTGGTCCCTTTGTGTAACTCATTTTGTATCTTTGAACTTTCAAGTTGAACCTCATTGTCAAAAGTTCAAAGGTTCAAACGTTCAAAGGTTCAAAGATTCAACGTTCCCTCACTATAGTCTCATTTTCCTCGAAGCCTTCTTTAAGTCAAAAACTTGCACGAGATTTAGAGGGAAATATATCCGGAACATATTATGAAGTGGAAAGTTCTAAATTTTGAAAGATGTTTGGTGGGAGACTTCAACAACAATACTTTAAAGATCTTAACGCACACCATTCAAGTACCACTCCAAATCTCAATGCTATTGCTTCTAGGTTTGAGCATTATTAGAGTTTGTTTGAGGACATGCATTCCAAGCAAATGTTTCCACCAAATGGATAAGTGATTTAAGTGCTTTTGCACTAAACTGTTGACTCTGTAAAGAACAATGGAAAGGAGCTGGGAGTATTGATGTTGTTGTATGAACATGCTTGGTCAAACATAAGATTGGATTGTTGATATAAAGGAGGCAACATTTCATATGAGGACCTCCTCTGGCTGGTTAGAGAATTGGACACGGTGTTGGTAGCAATGTTGGAGAGAGACTTGGGTGAGCTAATTGGTGAAAGTTAAGACTCGTGATGATGGAAAGAGATCAGCACATGGACCCTATCCAGCAATATCCTATTTCACAAGGTCATGTTATATCTCAACCTGCTAATCTACCTAAACCAATAGCTGAGCCATCATTAAATGATCAATGGGTTTTGTTAATCTTTATCACGGGTACTTACTTTGGGCCAGATCTAAAAAATGAAGTGCCTAAAACTTCATCCATGCAAAGATTAGAAAAATCTCTTCCTCCATATACTTTCGATCAATTGGAAGCTTCATTCATGAAACTTTCAAAAGTCGAGAGCATATATTATTATATTCTTAGAAATGCAAACCCAAGTTGTGCAGTGAAGCTTCTATCCCTCTATAAGTTTTTTTCAAGGTCATTTCCTCCACCTCTAAAGGAGGTTATTGAGGATGATCGACAATTTACAAGTTTCTTTCCTCAACACTTGCATAGACAGATCATGTTAGCTACCATTGCACCAAAAGATCAACCTATTAATGCCTAATACAACCACTTGACTTAACAAGCATGAGAGGTGGTTAAGCCCTTGTCACAAACCACCGTAGCGCGGTACTAAACAAGGAGACCAAGGGCCACACCTTGCAACAACCCCCCTAGTGCAAGCGTGGAGTTTGAACCCGTGACCTTGGCTCTGATACCAATTGTTATCTGCCGTTGCACCAAAAGATCAACCTATTAATGCTTGATACAACCACTTGACTTAACAAGCACGGGAGGTGGTTAAGCCCTTGTCACAAACCACCACAGCACAATGCTGAACAAGGAGACCAAGGGCCACACCTTGTAACAGATCAGACATAAGGGAAGATACAAAGTTTTTGAGGGCATGGTTTTCATAGATGATCCAGATGTTTCATACATAAAAATAGAAGATTTAGAAAGCTTCAAGTGGTTGACTGGTCTGAATGATTTGAAGATAGATAGAGAGGAGGCATGGAATTATCGTCATCCTTATGGGCCAAGGATAGATAGAGGTGAAGGCATGCAACTTTGAGTCAATGTTAATGCTAGGCCATATGCCTATATGCAAGATGGCAAACCACTGGCTATTGTTATGCTAGATGGTGTGCAAAACCATAAGACAAGGACAAGAAGAAGAAGCCAATAGTGAAGCCAAATATGCCAAGATTAGCTATGCCACCAAAGGAAAAGAGGCTCCCAATGAAATATCCAGAAAATATTGGAAAAATCGTATTAATGGTTTCTTCA
The DNA here is from genome assembly GCA_027924645.1 of Cunninghamia lanceolata. Taxonomy (NCBI): domain Eukaryota; kingdom Viridiplantae; phylum Streptophyta; class Pinopsida; order Cupressales; family Cupressaceae; genus Cunninghamia; species Cunninghamia lanceolata. Next base: position 5,009,250 of record BSBN01000516.1, read on the forward strand.
GCCCCTAGTATAGATTAGTGGAATAACACTGAAAATGATGCTAAGCCTTCAATTCTTTTTACAGGAATAACAACAGCTCGTCAAGCTGGCCCATCAGTTGGTTTTGTTGATATCGATACTTGTGAGGATGCTTACTTGTTCTATATGGCTCTTCCATGTGTCAAGAAAGATCAACGTGAGTTTAGTTGTGAGGTTGAATCTGATGGGACAGTGGTAATTAGAGGCATCATTACAATAGGAGAAGAAAAGGTTATCAAAAAGTCATGTACATTTCACATGAAAACTCAAACATTGTGTCCTCCTAGCCCTTTTACAGTGTCTTTCCAGTTACTAGGCCCCGTAGAGCCCAGACAATTTATAGGCAATTTTGTTTCTGATGGTATTCTAGATAGGATTGTGATGAAACAGATGGATAAAATGGGCTCTGCTTGTTTGGTCTTTGAATCTTGAATATTATTTATGAAGTCTATTTTCGCAGCTTGTGATTGATCAACATGAAATGAATGAGCAACAAGTGAAATGGGTTATGTAAAATTGGATTCATGCTTGAGTTTCCCCTTCTTATTACTGTATCTGACAATACATTTGGAAACTTAATATGGATCACTTGTAGCCTTATACATTGTCAACTATACAAACTCACATGATGTTTTCATTTATATTGCAGCTATCTTATAAAAAGCATATGTGTAATCTTTCTAGGATAAAATGAAAAAGGAGGGAGAATAGAAAGACTCGAATATAACCCGTTATTGTAACTGATTCTAAAAAAGGGGATGTTACGGGAGAGAAAAAGCTTTTTCCTCTTTTCACCTTGCCTTTTCAGAAATCTTTGTAGGAGAAAATAATGGAATTCTCTTTTCTTTTCAAGAAGCGGTTAAAAAGAGGAGCCTTTAAAAACTTACGGAGGGCTCATTTAGAAGGGGATGTTTTTATCTTTTTAGTTATTCAGGAAAGAAGAAGGGCAGTAGAATTTTTCTTTCATGCTCAGTTTGCTATGTAGGGGCGTTGGGTCTGTGAACCCACTTTTGTACTGGAGAAATAAGGAAAAAAATTTTGAATCTGTGAATTTATGAATATTTTCTTTAGATTATATGTGTCCTATGTGTCTCTATAATTGATTTCCAATTGCATTCTCTATTATGCCAAATTGTGTAGGTGCTCATTTTTTAATCTTTGAGTTCATGACAATTCACCCGTTGAAAGGAATTTGTTGTTCTTTCTTTTTTTGTTTATCATTGTGGATGTAGAATAAGTGAACTTTGTGTCATTCATTTTGTATTCACTTCATTCCAAATTCAATCTTCGCATCTATCTCATGGTTATGAATAGGTTTTAGTATACCTTTCTTGCTTTCTAGTTAAAAGCACACCCCATATTTTCATTCATTGTCTATAATAGGAGGGAGCTGTACCTCTAAAATTTAGAGGAAGGTTACCAATTTAATGGCAACTTCTCCAATCTGTTGGTGCTATTTGTCCTTCTATTTGGGTATTCAAGTCATTTTTTTGTAGTTGTTTGTGAGGGACAAATCTGTAAACCAACACACTCCCATCCTTATTTTAGTCACCTATCATCCTCATTTATGGGTGCATCATGAGAACTAAAATTGGCTTTCAGTCCTAGCCGTCCACCTCATCCCTCACCCTTCTAATCCTAGCCATTCACTTTATTCTCTCTCCTTCTATAAATTAAACTTTTATTTCATTTTCAAACCCTCATACTCATCAAATTTCCATACACATGCATATCTCTCATTTTTCATTTATATCATATCATTTTTTGGTTATGATGGTTGTGTGAGTAGCCCACAATACATCCACAAGACAAATTAATGGAGCTTAGGTGCACTATATTCCATCTGATCAGAGGTCCACTTTTGTGCAAGGTTTGAAGGTATATTTACATTGTTTATCTTTATGTCATTTCTTTTCATAATTTTTAGGTTTTCATTTTGGCACACCTGATATTTTAATCCTATTTTTTGCAACATTTTGAGGCTTTTATTGTAGGCTTTAAAAGCATTTTGAGGAAAATCTAGAGGTTGTCTATTACAAAAGCCCTCCTATGCCGAAACTAACCTCCCCAATGAGTTTAGAATAGCTTGCAGGTGATTTTTTATATATAGCACCCTATGTTTCTGAAAGTTTAAAAATTTTGATTTTTTTCTATTTTCAAACCCCTCACAAGGCATACTGTACGAATCCATACAAACCCGTATGGCAACTTAGTCATAGCTTGTTGTTTTAGAAAAAAATTAAAATTAAAAATTAAAAAAACTAAAACAACAAAACCCTCCCCCACCCCCGCGCCACCCCTTGTCCCCCTCCACTCGCCCCCACACCCTCACCACCTTCTACTCTCACCATCTGCTCCTCCCTGTGCTCCCTTCCTATCACCCCACTCTACCCTACCACCCCCTGCACCAACCTCTACTACCCCACTCCCCCTGTGCCTCCATCTACTATTGCCACTCTTTACTACCACCCCCATCCATATCTTTAGGTGTAGTTTTAAATTTTAGGGTTATTTTTTTAGTTTTAAATGTTAGTTTCAATTTTTAGTTTTAATGTTAGTTTTTTATTTTATTTTGTTAAATTTGTTTTTCACTAACATTTGTTGTTAGCAACTTGTAGGTGCCACTCAACAAAACTACAACATTAAACTTAACCTTTAACACATGTGACCACCACTTTTTAACTAGCTGTTAGTTGTTTTCTAATCACCAGGGGCAGATCTTTACCCTCCTACATACTAAAATATGTCTTTTTTTCAAACTGACATAACTTGGGCTAGGAGTGCTAGATTTTCATGTTTTTATGGAAATATGCTTTAATCCTTTTCATTGTGGAACAATAATTTTTCTGAGACTTTTCCAACATTATCAAGTATAATCATTTGAATCACACTTTTCCATATTGATCTTCAAATTTCCATATCTTCTACATATGATATCGAAATCTAGCATTTGTTTTTTAAAATTGATTAGAAAATCACAAGAAATCTATTTGTGCAATCTAATTTTATGTGTAAGCTCATTGTTTTCTAATTTTTTAGGGATTTAGTTTTGTGTTAACACTTTGATTGCAACTATCTCATTTGTTGAAGATCAAATCAATGAAACTACTAACAAACTATTGTAGATTCACTTATCAAAGAAGAAATCATTGAAACTACTAACACATTGTGTGCAACACTGCTTGTCAAAGATCAATTTTTTCTCACTAATCTAGGCACATAGTTTAATCTAGGGGATAGTAATTGAATATTATTTTCTTTGTCTTCAGATTTTGAAAAGGGTGTACGCTCTCTCCTTGCACCTTTTGGTGATCTTGGAGATCAAAAACCCCTTCATTATACCTTTGTTTATTTGTTCAATCCCAGGGGCATTATCTCATGTATGCTCTCCCCTTGTACTTTGTGTGAGCCTGGGGATCAAAAGTGAATAGTGTGTCTTCCCTTTAGGAGGCCTATTAGGGGATTTCATCACCCCTATGGATGACCTCAACCACGTGTTCTAGTGGGGTATATCAAAGGGGGAAGAATCAAAGTTGTACCTCAATCTAGCTACATAGTCATTGGGACAACCTTGGGGCCTCGGGTGATTCCGGACACAAGGTGAAGTGGTGTTTGCTTAATCACTTATGCCACATCCCTTCAATGGGATAGTGTTCATAGATTTAGGCCTCACCATACCTCATGTATTTGGAGGACTCCCCTAGAAGCTTGTAAAATCCTAGTTAAGACCCTTCAGCTGTCATATCCTACAGTGCATCATTGTAGCAGGGGAAGAAGAGCTCACACTATTACCTCCATTGTTTGAGATGGAATAAACTTTGGGCAAGACTTTAGTCTCCAAGGTAAGGGGTGTAAGGTGATATATGACCTTGCATTCCCTATCTATCCAAGCAATGGTAAATGGTATCAAGGGGATGGAAATCACCATTATCTAATAGTGGATATTGAAGTCGCACCTAAGTGAGTCCATGGGATATGACACTCTTACTTGAATAATTCTAGGTTTGTTCATGTGCTTGGTGTGTTTTCCTTGTGCAAAACTAGTAAAATCCACTTTAGTTGTGAAGCAATTCACACCAATTTCTTTGTTAAGTCAAGTTAGCCATTGCCTTTTTGTGTTTCTTTTTCTTGCCAAAAATCTCAAAATCCAAAAAAAACCAAAGTATCTCCAAAAATCAAAAAAAAAAATCAATCTTCCAACCAAATCTAACATCCATCCTAACCATTCACACCCATCTAATTATCTTATCCCAATCATCTTTTCATCCAATCTAATCCAATTTTACTCTAATTATCCATATGGCACTCGAAGATCCTTATGGCACCCAAAGAATGTTTGATAAAAGATTATATGGAAAGTATCCAGTCACTCCTATGTCATCATCCCTACCTCCCATCAACAACCAATCCAACTTATCTACATCCCAAACTTAACAAACATCCACCTTACCCCAAACCTCACAAGTCCAAATTCTTAACCATGGTTCATCTTCACACATACCAAATCCCACTATCTCACAACTCCAACAAGAAATCCAACAACAACAACAACAAACCATTCTACAACTCCTAGCCACTCAAGAAACACAAACACAACCACAACCACAATCCCATATTTCATCCTCATCAAATTCATACCAACCTAGTCCAACCACATATCAAGCTAATCCTATCTCAACATATACCACTTCTACTAATATTAACCAATATCCACATCAATCCATACCTCAAGGTCATCCAACTATTTATTCCAATATTTCACCTCATTCCCAAATCTACCTACAAGGCTATCAAGATTCTTTACAACAAGAACATGCAAGTCCTAGTTATCCTTTGAGCCAAAATCCATAAGTCCTCCTCATGCTATCTTTGACAAGGGAAACATCACTCCTACTTATGCATCCTATGTGTATCCATCATCATTGAACCCCATGCTTATCCAAGATCCTCAAAGTTCATGTCCTTCCACCCTACCAATCCCTCCAACTCTTTCATCACAATGTCTTCCCACTCCAAAAAATCCAAGTCAATCCCTTCATCACCATATTCCTTTAACCCTTCACTAAAGAATTCATTGGAGATACTTATACAACAATTGGTCCAAGAAAAGTTGATTAAGCTACCATTTGGAGAAAACCAAGTTCAACCCCATTGGTATAATGAAAATGATTATTGTACATACCATAGGGTTAAGGTCCATATGACACTCAATTGTTACAGACTTATGAGAGTGATCCAAAACCTTGAAAATTGTGGTAAGATTGTGCACAACAATCTGAATCCTAATCCATGCCCTCCTATTATCCATCCATCTAACCATAATCCCAAATCCATTACATCTACCCCTATTATCCATCCACCATTATTGTCCATCCACCCATACACTTATGAAGGATGTGATCCAATGGCTATTAGCAAGGAATCAACCACCACCATGTAATCAAATGCCTATTCTTTAACCTATCCAAGAACCTTCAAGCAATATGTCTATTCCTCCAAAACCGCCTTATAGTCCATAACCCATCAAGCCTCTTGAAGATCTCCTTACCATGAGTTCAAATCAAGACCTATCATGTAGCCGGTTGTTAATCATCTAGAGCCTATAAAGCCTATCCAAGGGTCTCCCACTCCCATACAAGAAAAATAAGAGACGTGTCAAGAGTCTAGTCTATATCATATGGAAACCTCAACCCCTCATCCTAATCAAGATCTAAACATCCTATCTAATCCCATCCCTAATTCCATTACATCATATGACCAAGCTATCCCATTGTGCCTTGCACACATGCCCTATTTTATCAAATGGAGACCCCCTTTTTTTCTTGCGTTGCTAGATTCTAGCTTAGTCTCTGATAGTTACCCTTTGAGGAAATGATAAATTTGCAAGGTCAAATGTGTCCACATGAGAATCAAAATTGCATGGATCAAATGAAAACATGCTCAAAGCCCTAAAGGAGTTGATTCTAGATAGGGAAAGCATCCTAAAGGCCTTTTTCACTAAAAACTTAAGTCACCACATCTAGTGCTAAAATCCAATGGCACTAAAAAATTAGAGCTAGCATTCAGAAAATGGGTTTGCGCTGAAAATTAAAAGAGTTACACTTTGTGCTAAAAATCACTAATTATGCATATCAGCGTTAGTGCTGAAATAGACGGTACCAAATTGCATGTAAAAGAGGATGCATTGCTTATAGATGGTAGACTTCCAAAGGCCTGCTAAGGCTATAGGAACCAAAAATCTTGTTAAGGTGGTAGACGTCAAAATCCCACTGAGTTTTTGTGTGCCAAGTTGTCAATTGTACTCCACATTTATGGTAGATAAATTGGGAAATTCAAAAGGTTTTTGGACTCATTTTGAGCTCATTCTGCATTATGATAATTACTGAGAGCTCTACAAATTAACAAAAGCTATTCAACATTAGTATACAATCAATTAAGAGCACGCTCTAGTAGAATATTCCCTCCCACTTTCACAGCTTCACTAACATAGGGTCGCCTTCTGAATCTTACTCGGTTATGCATTTTTTTAAAATCATGGGGATTTTGGGTTTTATTTTTGGTGATTAGCAGTCATGGGTTCCAGGATGCATTATTCGATTTCCTTCTAAGAAATCTTTTAAATTTTGTTTGCTTTGAATTCAAAGATTTCTTTGATGTTGTACTGTGTATTTTGGATTGAAGAAACTCATATAACATTTAGGGTTCGATTCAAATGTGGCGCATGTGCTTAATAGTTTAAAGCCCCCTTGAAGATATAAAATCAAATTTTTTTTAGTTGGTCAAAGAACTTGTAAATATCATTGCCCTAACAAATCAACACCCAAAATTCACCTGTGTCAAATTTAAAACAAACCCCCTTTCAAAACCAAGGCTTTCAGTAAAAACTAGGAGGCATTTGTGCTAAATCTTATTGTTACTGACCTTGTGGGGAAAAAGAACCTTGGTACATTTGTTCACAACTATCTAAAATCCTTGTAAGAGTTGATCAAACTGAAAACATGACCTTTGCTCTAGAATGTGATGTCATCTCATTTGTGTCAAAATGATTGTTAGTGAACCTATCCTATACCTTCGAATTCCTCTGCTAAAACACTTTAGTCATTTTGTCCTATCACACATATGCACTATCACCTAAAAGCCCTACCGATGATACCTAGTTAAGTTTGTGCTAAAATTATCATCAACTACTTTTGTACTAAAACTTGATCCTAATGCATATGTGCAATACCCTTCAAAAGTTACGCTAATCGGTACTATTAGAAATTCCCACCTATCAGAATCTTAGAGTGTTGCACTAAAAAGTATGTCCACTACCTTGTGCTGAAAATCTTGCATGTTGCATTGCGCTAAAAATGACTTCAACTGCATTTAGGCAGTATCACTCAAAACCCACACCAGCCGATAGCATTTAAAATCATAGCTCACTTGCCATTGCATGGCAAGCACTAAAAACCATGCTCGTTGTCTAGCACTAAAATCTTCCAGTGCTACGCATCTCAAATTCCTCACTAGGCGGTAGTACCTAATTTCCTAGCTTTGTGTAGTAGACTGTCAAAACCCCGCAAACCTCTAATGCAGTGCTTTTTCATGAATTTTCTAAGAAAGAAAGTTCATTTTGTCAGGTAAAAAGTGATTTAAGAGTAAAATGAAAGAATTTTGCATGTTTTTGGGTTAAAATTGAATAATTTGGCATTTAAAGATAGCATTTATTGCATAAGTTCAGTAGGGCCCCAAAAGACCGTTGAACTACTTTCATTGGTTCTTTTTGCAAATGTGTGTAATGAATGTTAGGAAATAAGGTAGCATGCATGCCTTCAACCTAAAAAATGGATTTTAAGGGGTTTTGTAGAAGTCTTTATGAGAAAACTTGGCTTAGGAAGTAGAGTAAAATCACTTGACTGTCTGAAAGCCTAAGTCAAGGCCCCCTAGGACAATTGTATTACAAGGGTAACTTATTAGGTCTAGTCCTACAGGGTAAATGAATGCTCGAGCCACCATCATGAAGTATGAGTTCAAAGGGATCCCTCTGACAACTAAAATCACCTCGGCATGGACAAACATTGGAGATACAAACTTGGGGCATATAGACATAGAGGAATTTAGAATTAGAGTCTTAGGACCCAATCCCACTCCACTGGTGAAGAAAATCAAAAATAATGGGATAGGTGAAGCAACTGCCTTCCCTACATCAGTATAGTGTCTTGAACTGATTATAACATGTGTTGATAGATATGACTAGGAAACCAGAACCATTCAAACTCAGGATGGGTAGATTTTGGCAAACCTAAGTTGTCAATCCATTGCAAAAATATTTGATATACCCATATTTCCAAAGCTCTCCATACTAGATAGAGAAGAAGATGAGAAAATGTATAAGAAGGATCCAGAGGGCTATAGGAAACAAATCAATGAAGGTTGGATGAAACATAAAAGAGGATCTCTAAACAAACTTCCTCACACTTTGTACAAAAGTGACTTCAAGGAGGAAATTGGAGACTTGGTGACTCTTTTGAGCAGAATTATGGGATTGCCCACTACTTCAACATTTGAAGGGTGGATGTTTTCCTACATTGAGGAAATCCTACATGGGGAGAAGAAAATACATTGGGCTCAAATACTCAGTGATATTATTCATGGAGCCTTTGTTGCCTTCAATATAGATGAAACCTTTAGATGGACCTCTTACATAATGTATGCTCTAGCCAAACAAGTGGTCTATCCTGGACTCTCTAGGTTAGGAATTGTAGGGAATGTTGATGGGAAATTTAAAGTATATGAATGCTATAAACAACTTTGGAACTCTCAATCTTTGGTGCATTATAAATGAGTAAATGATGCCTTTACCATGCACAAATCATCCAAAACAACACTACAATGAGATTAACTCTAGAGACTATGGCTGTGGTGCAAGCATATGGGAGCTGGTATATCCAATTTCAAAAGTTTACTTATTTGAGAGTTCAACATTTTATAGGCGCACCATATAGCCTTCCTCGATACCCAACTGATAAGATAGTACTCCTTGAACTGACAAGGCAACTCCTTCCATGTGCATAGAAATTGAAACACTTGCACAGAGCCAACATTAAGTTCCCAATCCTATTAGGGAAGGGTAATTACTCTTGCATCACCCTCAGAACAACAGAGTATTTTGATACTGAACTGCAGTTGCTAAATCTCCATCTATATGTTAGGAGGCATTTTGATCCTCATGGGGTAATGGAAAAACATGTGAGAAAGAAGTTGTTTCATAAGGAACATCTTGAGGATTTCTAGGCAAATGGTGCAGATGATTGTGAGGTATTAAGAAGAATTACTCCCTGTTGTCACTTGATTTCATTAAGAAATTCCACATAATACAAGTGCCAGATCAAATGGTTGAAGATAATAACTTGACACAAAGCGAAGCATGGGAGGCCTTGTTTAATTAGCCCCTTCCTTTTCCCAATTGGGTTGACTTAGAAGAGAGCTCACTTGATGAGGCCATGAAGAACCCAATAAAGCTAAGTAAAATCTGGGTTAGAAGACAAATTGTAGCATTGGAGCAAGCAGGTACAACATTGACTTATACAAAGGAAGCCCCAGAAAAGGTGAGTAGTGATGAAGAAGACTAGCCTTTGGAGGTAGAAGATGTTGAAGAACAAGAAGTAGCCAAGGAGACTAATGTGGATAGTAAAGAACATGTCCCATTGGAAGAAAAGGACAAAGCTAAAAAGGATACCCCAAAAACACAGAAGAAAATTCTTTCTCCTTCCACAAAAACAAGAGCGGAAAAAAGGAAAGATATGCCCAATGGAAAAGGAGGGACCTCTAAGGTAAAGAAGTCAAAGGCAACAACTGTCACTGCTGCAACTACTTAAAAAACATCCACATTTGTTGCCTCCCCACCACCATCAAGTACAACAACTCCTTCTTCCTTTGCTTCAGACACCTCATCACCTATTCCCTCATCTACCAGTGCCACTATACCCTCTCCCCTGGTAGTAGACTCAAGCATTCCTAGTTCCCTCTCCTCACCTGCCACCTCCATTGTTACCTCTTCCATTTATTCATTACCCTCTATTTCCACCATATCTTTACCTTCAATATCTTCAATCTCTCTCTCCACACAATTCTCTTTACTACCTATTTCTACCATCCTCACAACATCCTTCTCCTTGCCAGTCCTTGGTCTTTCCACTCCACTTTCCACTATTGTCCTCTCTTCCTCCTATACCACCATCTCTAGGATTTGCTTCATTTCCAAATTTGTCCCATATTTATTTGCCTTCAGTTGCTACCCATTCTTTTGCCATGATAAGTGATTCTTTGACCCATCCTATTGTAGTCTCCCAAGATTTTGTCCAAGTACCTTTAGTTGTCCCCCAACTACTAGGTATAGAAATGGTATGTGCAGAATTAGAATCTCAGGAGAGGAAAGCAATTGAAGATATATCCAATACACCTCTTCTTGACTCTATAATTGTTGAGGTAGTTGAAGTAATAGATAGCCCAACAGATGGGACAGATATAGATTCAATTTTAGAAATTGCTCAGCAAGTATTATTAGAAAATTTATAGAATATTGAGCAGCCAGAGTCTCCTCAAGACAAAAGTGCAGATGATAATCAAGAGGACAAGGGGACTAAAGAGGAGCCTGCAACAGAAAATATTCCTAAAGATTCTTTTAATAAGGAAGCTAGTCACATTGACTCTTCCAAAGATACTTCCTTGGCACCAAATTGGTATAGAGGTTGGGTAATAAACCTTTAGAAGTCAAGGTAATGACATTGGACTTGGATGCATTCTTGGCCAGAGTAGAAAAACCCAAAAATAGAAGAAGACCAAAATACAATCAAGAATTTATAAGGATATAACTAGGGCCCACATTGCAGAAGTGGTTGTCGCACTAGAATAGGTCAATAAGGAGGATGTTCAACCTGCAGATTATATAGTTACCACAATAAATTTAGGGCATGCATCAATAGAACAAGAAATTGATGGATTCAGGGGATATGTGTCCACCATTCAGGACCGGTTGAACAAAGATGAAATGACCAAATAGTAGTTGAAACAAAAGAATGGGGAACTTAAGGCATGTATCAAATTCTTGATGAAGCCGATGAATGCAGATGGGGAACTTGAGGCAGCACCTACTCTTCTATCCAAGGAGTTAACAAATTTTGATAAGATCAAGACAACTACAACAACTATAGATGAATGGTTCTATAAAGTGTACAATGAAGGCTGCGAAGTCATACTTTTTTCTATAGAGTTACATAAAGACTTCTGCATTCTAAAGTCTAAATGGGAGGAGGTGAATAATGATTGTACAACATATGAAGACTATTACTCCCATGTGTATCCTAGGGTCAAGGCCATGGCAAATCTCCCTGATGAGGTTTTATTAACAGAAGGTATTCTAACCCAAGATAGATTAGAAAAGCCAGAGCAATGGTTAGAATTGATTGCACTGAGGAAGGAAGTTTTTGATAAGGTGAAAGATTCTTTTGGCACAACAAGAGCCCAAATCATGGAAGTCATTTATAAAATAAATGATGTGCTGAGAACCTGTACAAACTCTGATCTTGATGATATGGCTCCAGTTGATATGCAGAAGTGTAAGGATAAGTTGCATCATGTTATCCATGGAGAATCACCATTCAATATGATTGGAAAACTAGATATAGTTAGTGATCTTTGGGTGATGTTTTTGGAGTTCAAAAGAGATAGAAGATCAAGAGATGCAATTTACTATAAATTTTTGTGACAAGTAGATTGGCTAAAATTTGGAATGGATTACATCAAAGATCCTGATCTGGTGGATATTAATCTAGCATTGTTAGCATTAATAGCCCATAACAATAGAGAGGCAACAAAGAATAAAGTCAATTTGGATGATGACGAGGACCAATAGAATATTCCAGTTAAATTTTAAAAATCCTGTCACTCCACTTTAGCTCCAGATTTTTAGAGTCATGTAACTCTATTTTGGCTTTATTATGCCTTTTAAATTGACTTTTCATTATATACAGCTTAATGGGTGTCTATTTTTTCCATATTCAATGTATTTAGAAGCTATATTTTGTCTTTTCCTAAGAGACAAATGTAAATCCAAGTTTATAATAAACTATTGTACCACATTTAATACTGTGTAATCTAGACCATTGGTGTTGAGTTAATCTCCACCATCCATTGAAAACCTCGTTATGGTGCCTTCTCTATATAAATGGCTACCATTTTCTCTTATTGTAACAGACTCTTGATGTTGAATTGCTAATATTGTGCCAAATTTTTTATTAATACAAAGCAAGTTTTGCAAGTGTTTTGGAAATTTGCATGTTGTGTTATCTTTTTGGTTTTCATGGTTCACTTCATGATCTATAATTAATTAGTTGTGCTATTGCAATGTTGAATGAATATTGAAAGTATTTAATGAACACCTTGGTTCATACTATTAGTATCTTGCTGATTGTAAGTTGTTGTGTATAGTTAGCTTGGGCCTTTATATTGAGCTTTGTTTCATTGCATCTCATAAGTTAAATTGTGCCATATTCTAGGTATTTAATGAATGAATTTAGTTTGAAAATCATAAGCCTCAATTGAAGATTGCACCATTTTCTATAGCATTGTGGTTTTTCTGCAGCCTGGTAAAACAGAAAGTGGTTAATAAAAGTGTTTGTCTACCAACAACATTCCCTGCATTGTGATTGTCACTTAGGATCTCACATTTCTCTCTAAATCCTTATCCTTTTGCATTTTATTTATAAGCAATTGTTATATTTAGGTTTTAAGTAGCAATCATATTCTAAATCTACTAAAAGTACCATAGGGTTTTGCATATTTTACTATCATAGTCTTATCAAACCCTACTGATGCACATAAGTCCCCTTGATAGGTACAGCTAATACATTCTATTGAAGTTATTCCCGTAAGATAAATAGTTGTAGAAACCTTGGGGCAGTCCTATTCTAAAGTGTTGGGATAGGATACCTTTCAATAGAGGTGAGATACCTTGTATTTCACCTGTGTTGTTGCATGCTAAAACCACCATCAACATATCCATAACCTATATCTTTACTATGATCAAGATACTATCTATGATGAAGTGCCTATCCATGAGAAAATTCATCCCACCCATAGCACACATAATACTATTTATGATCAAGCTCCTATCTATGATAAAGATCCTATCTATGATCAAGAAAACCATGATGATACTCTTAGCCAACTTTATGCATTCCATGATCAAGAGATTATCACTCCACCTATCCATAATCCCATAACTATCCATGAGAAAGATATCCAAATTACACCTATCCATTCTCCACCTAGCCCTATCCAGTATCCAATGACATCCACTTCCCTTGATGAGACACTTGGTCCCCAAGAAAACATAGACAATCAACTTCTTACCGAGCATAATGTTGATCAAGATATTCATGATCTTCCACCCTCCTCTATTAATCCCATTCCAAATCCATCATCTTATCCTCTTGGATCCAACACCTTCATTTGTGGTGGCTCTCTTGTAGTATATAAACAACTTCTATCCACCACTCTACCCTCCCCATCTAATAATGGACTCACGTCTTGTGTCCTAAATAATAAACATCCCATTGCACATCGCATGCTCCAAAACATGAATTATCATGGAAAAGGCTTAGGCCTTCATGAACAAGGTATTTTGGAACACATCCATGTCAAGGTTCCTCCACAATCACATGGCCTTGGTTATATACCCCAAGGAAAACAATCCCAAGATGTTGGTACCACCTCCATGCCTTCCAAATCCAATTCTTTCCATCCTAAACCCCATGCATCCCACCACACCACTAAAACATATGTCACTATCCCTCCTCCATCGCCACACAAATCTCAAAAGCATGTGACCATACATATTCCTCCATCCACTCTTCCTCCACTTCTCTAAACTCCTAATATCCCCATCCTCACATCCCCTCCACACTTTATCCACAAGTCCACTAATCCCTCTATCCACACATCTCATTCCCTTAAATCCCCTAAAATTTCTAATCATGATCAACAAATGCACACATTGACCAAACATGAATCTATCACAACCCCCATGGGATTCAAAAATAGAAATTTGGATGCCTCCCCATATAAAGCAAAAAGTCCATTAAAGCCTAAGAATGATCATGCCACAAGGCATCAATCTCTAACATCTAAGAAAGATCTCACACCTCAAAAATAAAAATGGTGTGGGTCCCCAAGAAAAAAGTACATAATTCAAATGGAGCATCTACAATCCAACAATCTTAAAATTCTCGTTCCCCAACACAAAATCCTACAATTCCTAAGACCATTTGGATCCCAAAATTACTAAATTGACCATCCCCTAGAAAACACCTCCATTACTCCCAACTCCTCCTTCCATTCAAAAGCTTAAAAATCTAATTTAGTGTGTGCAACCATTTGGTTCCTTTCCATTCCACAACATTACCACATACCTCTATCTCCCCATCTTTTATCTATTAAACCACATATTTCCCCCATCATATCCCTATGGTCCATGCTTTTGGATAATCCTTCCATCCATAATTCACATCATAATCCACTATCCATCCACATCATAATCCACTATCCTTCCATACATAATCCACTAGCTACCTCCTTCATCTCCTTCTCATGAAATCCTCTACCAACATCCATGCACAAAATGACACTTGACATGATCCATGTGCGACATCCCTCTATAATGGGACATTATCACCTTTCATTGAACTTGTCACACCCTGTTATCTATCTTTTATCTATTATACCGCATATTTCCCCCATCATATCCCTATGGTCCATGCTTTTGGATAATCCTTCCATCCATAATCCACATCATAATCCACTATCCATCCACATCATAATCCACTATCCTTCCATACATAATCCACTAGCTACCTCCTTCATCTCCTTCTCATGAAATCCTCTCCCAACATCCATGCACAAAATGACACTTGACATGATCCATGTGTGACATCCCTGTATAATGGGACATTATCACCTTTCATGGAACTTGTCACACCCTATTATAAAACATACTTATCATTTTTATTTCAAGAGGACAAATAGTTACTGAAAATATTATGATTAAAGCAATGTTGTGTTAAAAGAGAAAATGAATTTGATTTATATTATTTTATATGCAAAGAATAATTGTCTATGACGTTATTATTATGCACGTGGTTAAATAATGTGATGGACTAACTACCATTGTGTGACTGAGGCGGATGCATGAACACTTGTGAATAGGAAACATTACTTATTATGTAAATGAAAATGATAAATATTGTAAGTCGCAAGGAATGCGACCATCTATTATTTGTTCTTGATAAAGTGTAAAATTTGTAAGTCACATATGAAGTGACCATTAACTAAAATTATATATTGTACTTTGAAAATGCAAATGTATTAGTATTGGATTTTTTTGTTATAAAAAAAGAAATGAGAGTTTTGCATTTATTTTATTTAATATTCCAGTTGGGATATTACACATGGTATCAGAGCTACTGGGTTCAACACTTGGACCTAGGAGCTCATCGTAAGATTTCACAGATTGGCAAGATATACTAATGATAAACATTTGTTCTTGTGCCAGAATGGTAGGAAAAAGGACAAGAAAGCAAGCCAAGAAAATAAAACCTAGGAATATGCCTAAGATCACTATTAAGAATGAGCCATCTCCAGAGCCAAAAATGAAGGAACTAGTGAGTAATGTAGAAGGGGCTTGGCTCACTAATTCTGAAACACTAGTCGATGCACTCAAATGTATCCTCCTAGAGAGGAGGAAGCAGATTGGGGTAGTAGAAATCTTGTTAATCCCTACTATTGTTAAGATTAGTAAACCATTCACCCACCATGATATGCCTTTTGGGTGTGGTTAGGATACGCTTGTAATAGGAAAAGAGGTGTTGATTGAGTACTCACGAGTACACCCACCCTCTAAGTTTGTGTTAGTCAATTTTGAGGAGGAGGAAGAACCCGAGGAAATTCCTCTGTGACAACTTTTATACATGAAAAATAGAAAAGTTTTGTATTTGAATAAGGATGTAAAAATCCATTAAGAGAATAAAGTAAAAATTTTATATTTTTGTATAAACAAATGTATATGTGATGCATCTTTGAGTTTGTGTATTTATCAACTTGCAATTTTATTATTAGTATATCAAAAGTTTAATGTTTTGATAATTTTTTATGCAAATGTTAGGTGTGGATGAGAATTGTTATGGAACATACTGGAAATCAATTAGGAAGGAGCCTTGATGGCTAAATCCTAAAAATAATCCCATGGCAAAATTAGATCAAATCTTGTTAGTTTTAAATGAAACAAAAGAAATATTGAAAACCTTAGAATAGGAAGTTAGAGGGGGAGAAAACAATCAAGAACACCACTCTGAAGAAAGAGATGAATTTAGTTTTCATAGTGAGCTAAGAGTAAGTAAACAAGACTCTCTGATTCATAGTGAGGCAAAAATTTGTCTTACCAATGAGTTAGCCTGAGATATGAAGAAAGTTATACCTCCTAAGTTTGATGGAATTATGAGTGGAGATGTAGCCGAGGATTGGATGACAAAGATGGAAAAATATTTTGAGATAAGAAATTACTCTGAGATCACTAAATCTATATGGTGAGCATACTAGTTAGTAGGAGAAGCACCACATGGTGGATGAATAAGAAAATAGAATTAGGGTTGAGTTCCTTAAGTCTAACTTGGGAATAATTTGTGGTCATATTTAGGAAAAGATGGTTGCCCCAACTATACTTTGACCAGAAATTGACAGATTTCTAAAATCTACGTCAGGGAGATATAACCATCACTAAATATTGTGAAACATTTACTAGGTTGTTGAAGTATGTGCCACAATATTAGAAGGATAAGAGATTTAGGATAAACAAGTTTATTATGAGCTTGAATGCTCAGATAGGCAGAGAAGTAGATGTCCATGGAACCACAACCATGGATCAAGTCTTTGAGAAATCCATCAAGCAGGAGCAAAAGCTCAAATCCATCTCAACATATCAAGAAAAATCTTGAAAGAAATTTAACTAGAGTCATTCTTGAACATATTTCAAAAAGAGAAGCATAAATTAGGAAACCAGAGAGAAACCATGGTAAAAGTTCCAAATATAATAGAAGTGAACCTAGGGATGGAAACACAGATTTTAATCCTAGAAAGAATGATGATAATTCCAATTGATCTTCAAGTAAGAAAGGTCCTCCTAGAGGGTGTTTTATGTGTGGAGGAGATCACTATGCTAACCAGTGCCCCACTAAGAGCCAAGGAAATTCATATCATGGCAATTCTTTACCTTCACAGCAAACAACCTTCTAGAAAAAAATTCATGCTACTTTAGATAGTCACCAAGCTTTGTATTTGGTTACTCTATTGAAACTTTAGGTACACTTTTTGGAACCCCAATTTCTATTCTTATAGATATAGGAGCAACTAAAAATTTTGTGAACCCTAGTATACTTAATAAGATGTCTAGGAAAGTTGGTTTCATGGCAAACCATCAAGAGCTCAGGTAGAGCAATGTTTGTTTGAAGTCAAATTAATCTTACCCACTTTTTCTACAGAGGTCAATCTGTATGTAGCACCTGTAGGGTCTTATGATGTCATCTTAGGGATTAAATGGATATGGTAACATAAGGAAAAAGATTATTGTTTCTCCAAAATAGTAGAATGCTTAGATGATGTTGGTAATGCTATCCTTATCGAAGAATTTTAGTGTGAAATGAAAACCAGAAAAACTTCCATGATAAAATTGAAAAGAGAAAAGAGGAAAGGTTGTCAGATGTTTCTAGTTAAGATGGATGATGTAAAATAAGAAGGGAAGGAGAAATCTAAAGAAACTTCTATAGAGGCATACCCTTATCTTCATGACTTTTGGGATGTATTTCTTGAAGACCTTCCAAGTCTGCCTCCAAAAAGGGTTTTTGATTTTTTAATTGATATTATTCTAGGTTCTAAATCCATGTCCAAAGCACCTTATTGGATGACTACCACTGAGTTGATGGAGATGAAGACTCAACTTCAAGAATTGTTATCAAAAGGGTTGATTAGACCCAGTGTGTCATCTTGGGAAGCATCGGTGATCTTTGTCAAGAAGAAAGATAGTACTTTATGCCTTTGTATAGACTATCATATGCTTAACAAAACAATGATTAAGAACAAGTATTCTCTACTACTTATAGATGATCTATTTGACTAATTGCATGGTGCAAATGTATTCTTAGAGATTTACCTAAGGTCAGGTTATCATTAGTTGAGGCTAAAAGAAGAGGACATTCCCAAGATAGATTTTCAAACAAGGTATGGGCATTACAATTTCGCAGTCTTACCTTTTGGTTTGACCAATGCCTCAACAACCTTCATGAATTTGATGATCAGTGTTTTTAGAGATTGTCTAGATAAATTTTTATGGTGTTTTTAGATGATATTCTAATTTATTCTCACAATGAGGAAGAACACCTTTAGCACTTGCAAATAGTTTTGCAACGTCTTAGAGAGCACAAGCTTTTTGGAAAACTATCCAAATGTACTTTCTTTCAGAAAGAAGTGTAGTCTTAGGCCACAACATATCGGCTAAGGGAATTTCTATGGATCACTCAAAGATAAAGGCTATTCTCGAATGGCCTACACCTAAAATGTTCGTGAAGTATGTAGCTTTATGGGATTAACAGGATATTACAGAAAGTTTGTTTTTAACTTCTCCAAAATTGCTCATCCCATCACTTCCTTGCAAAGGAAAGGAAAATGATTTGAATAGTCAGATAAGTGCAAAGAAGCCTTCAATATTCTCAAAGTAAAATTTAGACTTCAACACCAATTCTTGTATCCTCATGATATCCCTGAATGGAAGTGACAAGTAATCAGTATGGATTTTGTCCAGGGATTTCCTATGTCATGTTATAAGCATGATGTTATTCTTGTAGTAGTGGATAAACTTTCTAAGGTAGCCCATTTCATACCTGGTAACCTTATAGATGGATAACCCATTTTAGCCAAGAAATTCATGCAAGAATTTTTTAAATTACATGGAATCCATTAGAAGATAATCTCAGATAGAGATGCTTAGATAACCTCAAGGTTTTGGCAAACATTGTTTTCAGCATTAGGGACACAACTGAGTATAAGCTTGGCTTATCATCTAGAAATAGATGGTCAAACTGAGAGAGTTAATCAGATACTAGAGGATTTGTTGAGGATGTATTGCATGGATCAATAGTATAATTGGGAAGAGTACCTTCCACTAGTTGAATTTACACAGGATTTACCTTGGGCCAAAAATTCTATCAGAAATGGAAGAGCAAGTAAATCTAATTAGGAAAATATTGGTAGAAGAAAATGATAGACAAAAAAGCTATACTAATGCCAAGCATACACCCCAACAATTTTCATTAGGAGATAAAGTTCTCTTGAGATTCAAATCACAGAAGAGCCTAGTCAAGTTTGGAAAGCTTTCCAAACTAGCACTAGATATGTGGGTCCTTTTGAAGTCCTAGAAGTGGTTAATCTGGTTGCTTACAGGATAGCTCTACCACCATCTCTTGATACAATGCATGATGTTTTCCATGTATTTTATTTGAAGAGGTATACATCAGGATCTAATCATATACTTGATTGGAATTCTCTCCAGGTACAGGACCCAGGAGTGGTCATGATCGAGCCTCTCAAAGTGCTCAAGGTATGCAAGCTCCAACTATGTAACAGAGAGATTACTCAGTGCAAGGTCCAGTGGGACTGGTATTTAGAGGAAAATGCTACTTGGGAGGATTACAATGATTTTAATCAAAAGTTTCTGCATCTTTTTATGCAAACTTGATGTAAAAGAACATAATTGTTATATTTATTTTGTTATGGACACAATCATTGAGGACAATAATCTCTAAGGGGGAGATATGTCACACCCCATTCTAAAACAAACATACTTATCATTTTTATTTCAAGAGGATAGATAGTTAGTCAGTAAAAATATTATGATTAAAGTAATGTTGTGTTAGAATAGAAAATACATTTAGTTTATATTATTTATATGCAAAGAATAATTGTCTATGATGTTATTATTATGCACATGGTTAAATAATGTGATGGATTAACTACCATTGTGTGACTGAGGTAAATGCAGGAACAATGTTTTTTCCCCCTCCAAGATGAGGAGAGAGAGTATCACTGTGGAGAGGGTGCTAGATCATGTGAATATAATGATCATTGTGCCATCTAGAAACACACACACACACACTAGAGGTTATGTCAATTTTGGAATAAGTCTTATTCTTTATGTTGTTGGTTGCCTCAGTAATGTTTTAATGTTGTGATTATTCCGTACTTGTTTAATATTGTTGTCATCATGTCGATGACTTAATCTTTTACATTGACAATCAGTAAGGTTGTGTTCATCTCTGAATGCAAAGATGACATGAGTAACTGACAAATCAAGTCTAGTCTTGATGCAAAGGCCTAAGTCAGCTTTGCAAGACTCCATCATCGATATTGTGCTTGTGAATAGCATAATTAAAGCATTCAAAAGAATGCATCAGTGACATCTAAGAATTAGGTGTACTATTGTTTTTATTTTAAATTATTTATAAGCTTTGTCAGGGTTAAATTTAATGTCTAGCTTGTGAAAAAAAAGTAAAATCTTTAGAAGATTCCCATCGTGCTTTGCCCTGGATATTAGGAGTGGAGAGGAGCAATATCTCCATACTCCCTTTTTCTAGCTCTTTGAGGTCATGGATGGTTGAGAAATAGGAGATAGTAATGTATAATAGATTTATATAACTGATAGTGAGAGAGACTTTTGGAAAAAAATAGTTATTATCTTGCATTAAGGAAGGTCAATCTATGGAGAGAAGGGGGAGATAATATCTCTTACCATTTGTGAATAGAAGGAGAGGGGAGGGAGCACAACAGGAGAAGAATATCGGTTGCTTGAATAGAAGTTGCAGGTATGCAAATGAATCATTAGTATATCATGTATAAGTAATCTTTACTCTATATGCTTAAGTTTTTATCATTCTTAATCTTTATCTAGTGTGCCTTAAGAGGCCATGGGTTTGCATGAGATAATAGTTGTTTGTGGTTACACCTTATATGGGTTTTCCAACTAAGTTTAGTATTAAGGATAAATATCTATAGAAATTCGTGAGTATAATTGATTGCAGGTTATGATATATATATAGCACTCTTTCAATATTACATATACCCATGCAAACTATACGGTCTAGAATATGACTGATTGACTGTGTTAAATAGTCGATAGGTAGTCATTCTTTATATATTATTTTTAAGGTTAGCTTATATGCAAACAAGTCATGTGCAGAAGGCTGAATGTTACATACTGGCCGAGCACTAAGTATTAGCTATGACTCTATTTTAATTGACTACCCTATGTGTTATTTCATTCAAATATCTTTTTGAGAGAATAATGTTTAGAAGCCATTTAAGACTGATAGTTTGATGTGCATTGTTGACTGAGTATGTCGATATAAGTATATCAATTTATACCATATTCTTTGAAGAAAGCTTACCAGTAAGACCGTAGTAGACTGAGAACTAGTATTTTTCCTTGTGTCTTGTGTAAGATAGAAATTATAGTGTCATATTTTGATAGTATCCATTCTGGAGCCATAACAGTCTGATATTGGAATGTGCCATCACTTTGGATGTTTATAAAATCTTATAGCTTGTTAATGGTCTATGTCCTTGTTTAAAGGCATTAGTTATATAGGCTTCATATTTTGTTAAACATGCAAAAGAATTTATTTAACTTATGCCTATAGAGGTAGTTTGATATAAGTGTTAATATTTTGTTAACAATAGGTAACTGAGAGTTATCTTGTACTATCTTTATCCTAGTTTAAAAAGGATTATTATTTATCCAAATCTAAGCTAAGATTAGTCAATAGATTATCGTGAAATACACTTACCTTACTATGTCAATGTAGGGTCAATCTTTTATAGTTTTTCATTGAGAATGAAACTACTTATCTTTTGGAATTCTCTTTTTGAAATATAAGTGGAAAATATATCCAATATGAAGGAATATGAAGTTTATTGTTTCTTCGATAGGATATAATTAGTCGAATATAATCATAGACTAAGGTAGACATATCTTAGTGACAAAAGTCTTAGAAGTCTATAGCCATCAAAATCAATGACTTTATTATAGAATCAAGTATACCTTGAGAATGTATACCAAATTTATTTATGAGCACAAAAATGGGTTGATAAGCCATTGAGTAGATTGATAGGTCATCATAGACCCGAGATTGAAATGATGCAAAGAGGGGCTCAATGCATGATTTTTAAGTCACCTAGGATCTCACCTTATACCTATCTTGTTGACTTATAGTAAAAGGGTATATTTTATGTCCTTTAGACTGATATTGAATAAGCAAGTCAAAGTATGTTGACTTATTAATTAATGATATCAAAGAATGTTGTCTTCAAGTCAAGAAAAGAGTGTGTGAACATATTACTATTATATGAAACTTTGGCCAAAGTAATGCAAAAGTCACTGCTTGCATTGTCAGTTCACTGTGTACCAGATAGTTGAATAGTTAGAGGGTAATACATAACTAGAGATAGACTAGAGTTGTAATCCCTAGAACATTGCACTAGTTCTCAGATGACACAAAGAATTAGTTGATTCTCATTATCTATACCCTCATGAAGGGAAGGGCCACTTCCAAAAGGAAGGTGTGCGAGGACCACCAGTTTGTGGTTGGAGGAAAAGCACCAGGGTGGTGCTCTCTCTCCTGCAATTAACTACTGAAGACTTGTGAATAGAAAAAATTACTTATTATGTAAATTAAAATGATAAATATTGTAAGTCACAAGGAATGAGACCATCTGTTATTTGTTCTTGATAAAGTGTAAAATTTGTAAGTCGCATGTGAAGCGAACATTAACTAAAATTATATATTGTACTTTAAAATTACAAATGTATTATTATTGGATTTTTTTGTTATATAAAAAAAGAAATGAGATTTTTGTATTTATTGTATTTATTTAATTTAATATTCTAGTTGGGATGTTAAAGAACTAAACACTTGAGTCCCCATCCTCTTCCAAATTCCTCCTATCCATATCACCCTATCCCATCCAAAAATCCAAAAAATCAAAAAAAGCAAAAAATCAAAAAGGAGAAAAAAGCAAAAAAGAGAAAAAGAGAAAAAGAAAAAAGAAAAAAGAAAAAAGAAAAAGAAAAAATTAAAATAGTAAAGAGAAATCCCTTCATCCAATGGTGAAAACCACATCGGTGGCGCCTTGGATAAGTACCATGATGAAAATCTGGCAAACAGGTGTCATGTGTAGATTCCTCGTCTATGTGTCTTACACTTGGAAGCATGTTGTCTCATCTATACCATCCTATTATTTTCCTCCTATCCTACCATATTTATCCATCATATCCTCATACCTACCTATGCCATTCACCTATCCTCATCTATCCTATACATGTACCCATCTTTCATTCCTCCTTTTTATCTTGATACAAACATGGGGGGAAAATGTTGAAAAATGCTTTGGACATCTCTTGATCTACCTCATTCTTTCTATCCAATCTTATCATCCTATCATCATAAGCTTTGTCATGTAAAATCCTAAGCATTATACCTAGAGTGGGGCTTGTTATTCCTATGTGACATGATCCTAGGAGATCACATCCTGAATTCTTCCATCCATCTATCCTTTATACATTTCCCATATATTATCCACTATTACCCATCCTTCTACCTATCCATCAATTTTACACTTCCTATCCCTCCCATCCACTATCAGCCATCCTTCTACCTATCCATCCATTTTACACTTCCTATCCCTCCCATCCACTATTAGC
This sequence comes from Cunninghamia lanceolata, assembly GCA_027924645.1. Taxonomy (NCBI): domain Eukaryota; kingdom Viridiplantae; phylum Streptophyta; class Pinopsida; order Cupressales; family Cupressaceae; genus Cunninghamia; species Cunninghamia lanceolata. Next base: position 5,033,107 of record BSBN01000516.1, read on the forward strand.
CATCCTTCTACCTATCCATCCATTTTACACTTCCTATCCCTCCCATCCACTATCTCCCATCTGTCTACCTATTCATGATTTTCCCTTGTCATTGGTATCTAGTATCTAGGCTATCCAAATTGTAATCCAATGTCATCCCATAACATTTACCAAAAATCCAAAAAATCAAAACTTACAAAAAATCCAAAAAACTCAAAACATACCAAAAATCCAAAAAAATCAAAACATTCTCAAAATCCAAAAAAAAAAATCAAATCTTACCAAAAATCCAAAAAAAAATCAAATCTTACCAAAAATCCAAAAAAAATCAAATCTTAACAAAAATCCAAAAAAAGCAAAACATTCTCAAAATCCCCCAAAAAATAAATCTTACCAAAAATCCAAAAAAATCAAAACATTCTCAAAATCCAAAAAAAAAATCAAAACATACAAAAAACAAAAAAAACAAAAATCCAAAAAACCTAAACAATAAATTCATATGCAAGTCCCCCTTAATCCATACCAATCTAGTCAAATTAATCTACCCAAATCATCCAATCACATCCTTGGTTTTGTTCCAATCTTGTTGTCAACCCAATCAATCAATCATCATCCTCAATGGGATATATCATTCCTGCATCCTTGTTTTGATCTAGGGATATATTGTTCCTTGCAATGACAACACTATCTCAATCAATCAATCAATTATCAGTTTATAGCTTGACATGGGCAATACCTTGTTTGTTTTTGAATCAAGTAGAAACATTCATACAATGCATTGTACCTTAACCAAAATCACCTATCTAGCCATGTTATCAATTTCCATCTTTTGATCTCAAACAAACAATCATTATCTAGCCTCATCTAGGGATATATCATTCCCATCATTAGGCACCTATCTAAACATCACTTAAACTCTTTGGAAAGAGATACAATGGTTGTGTGACTTTTGTCATCATTTGGTCTTTTGTTTTTATCTTTTCTATCTCCTTCCTTTGCTTTATCAAAGCCATCTAGATCCATTTATATCTTGGTGTGTTATGATTAGCAGAGAATGGGGAATAGTGTTTTGTGTGTTTGTTGGATTTTCTTATCACTACAACTAATATTCATATCTTGTGTCTAGACAAGGTTGTATTATGCTGTGTATGAGGATACTCCTTTTGTTTGTAGTGTCAAGTCTGTGCAAAGGATACAAAGTCACCCTGGTCCCTTATACCTTGGTGCATAATATCCTCTTGCTATATTAAACTAGGGTTTCTCTACACATTATACCATCATAACCATCCCCTATCTATCCACTATATCCATTATGACTATAACTTATCCATTTTCAAATCCTATTCTAAAGCATTCTTCACCTCTCAACCTATCTTATCTACTATCTATTTCACCTATCTCTTTCAACTTAACAATTCATCATAACAATCCAGTCCTAACCCTTAGCCTTGTCCATCCTTTCTTTCATCCAATCCCTTTCATCCATTTCGAGAGCATACCCATGTTCTTCTAACCTACCTATCCTCTCAAGGGGGCATCACATCCTTACATCATTCCTCCTCATCACTCCTTCAAGTGGTTGGGGCATCCTTTTCCTTCATCCATACCTTTTCTTCTTTGAAATTATGTTACTTCTCTTAGTCGCAACATCATCTCAAAAAGGGGCAAAATGTAGACACCTTAAATTGACCATGTCTTGTGACATTACCTTTTGACATTATCATGCATCACCTTGTGACATCTTGCGACACATCTTTCTCTATGACCCCTTACATAATTCCCATTAGTCAAATTAATTACATTTATTTAACTAATCCCTTTTATCCATTTATCCTCCTCTTACACCAAATTAAATAAATTTTATTTATTTAATCCTATTTTCCTCCATCATCCAATTTAAACAAATTAAATATTTATTTAAATCCCACATATATCTCATAATTTAAATCATTTTATTATTTAAATTATTTTTTCCTACTCATATTCCTATTTTTAACCTCCTTAAATGTGCGTCATAAGCACTCCCTCTCCAAAATCAATTAAAAGATCTCATTTCTCCCACTTCCATCCTTATTTTAGTCACCTGTCATCCTCATTTATGGTGCATCATGAACACTAAAATTGGATTTCAATCCTAGCCATCCACCTCATCACTCACACATTTAATCCTAACCATTCACTTTATTCCCAATCCTTCTATAAATTAAACTTTTATTTCATTTTCAAACCCTCACACTCTCTCATCAAATTTCCATATGCATGCATATCTCTCATTTTTCATTTAACTCATTGTGATATTCCCTACAGGAATAAAAAGAGTTTAAAAATAAATTAAAGATTTATCTAACCAAAGGTTGAATTCCTTAAGGAAGTTAAAAATAAATCAAGGCTGACCACCCTTAATGTCGGTCAACCACCTTTTATTAAAAGTAGTGATCATGTGTATATTTATGAAAGGCTGTGACTATTAATAAAAAGGCTGCAATTGGAGTAAAGACATACTCGTTCATAAAAGATAAATCCCTTGTGAAGGTTAAAGGCATCAATCAAGGAATGTTTATTTGAAGTATAAAAAGTAGAAACAAATAAATAAGAAGATCCAACAACATTAATAGTTATAATAGATATTAGTATTACATAGCAACACTACCATATACAGTAACAACAAGAATATATATAGACATTGCAACTAAACTTATCAAGAGGTACTTTATATTACCCATTTAACCCAATGTGTCATCACATTTAGAATGAATGTGAAAAGCAACATTGGTCCCTTCATCAAGTAGGCCACCCCAAGTTGGATGGACGGGAGTTCCTGCCACTTATGGGCCAAGGGTGGAATTATCCAAGATGGATGTACCTATCCTTGGGCTTGATTGAGTAGGACAAAGAAATGAATATTAGGGGACAAGCAACAACACTAGTCCCTTCATCAAGTAGGCCACCCCAAGTTGGATGGATGAGAGTTCTTACCACTTGTGGGCCAAGAGGCGAATTATCTAGGATTGACATACCCGCCCTCAGGCTTGGTTGAGGAGGACAAACTCATAGCACCCTATAGGCTTTCTCATAAAATTTCATTATGTGGTTGACCATTGGTAATAACCCTAAAATGATTATATGTCTACTCCGTGTATGATGTGTATACTTTGTGCTTGTTAATATATGTATTGAACTAGATATTGATTATGCTATGATGATTTGATCTCATTATTTATATTGATCTCATTAATAATTATCTAATTTATTGATCTTAAATATATCTAATGTCCCTTTCTAGTGATTACTATTGTATGCAGGTAAAGAAATCAGTAATATCCTGAAAGGGGAAATTACAAGTGGTATCAAATCTTTGATCCTGTCAGCCTAGGGATCAAGGATAGTTAATGCAATTAAACCAAAGACCTTAATGAGCTTTGGAGAGAGAAAGAAGGAAATTTGTAGAAGGTAATAGTCCTACCCAAAATAACACAATGAGTGAACAATTGGGAAATGAATTGAGGGCTTTCATGGAACACAACAAAAAAACAACTCAAGCTCTCATGGAGAAAAATGAGAAGACAACTCAATTACTCCTAAAAACCCTCCAAAATATGAATGTAACATAATTAGCACTCTTAGACCCAACCAAGTTAATGGGAGGGATGCCTCTTCTATTTATTCTGAAAACAATAAAACTTCTTTAGGATCAACACCTAGAGTGACCTACATTGTTGCCTAGTGAGGAATAGACAAGAGAAGAAGAAGAGCTCATAGAAACAAATGACATTGAGGAATTGGTAGAAGCCTATTTCAAAATTGATCTCAAACTTAGAAAAAATATCCCATTTAGAGACTATTGTGATATAAGAACAAGAAATACATCAAAGAAAGATAAAATGAAACTTAACAAAGACTTACAAAAGGTAAGTATGATAAACCTTGAAATTTTTGATGGCTTGAGAGAAGTCAATGCATGACCATGGATCCAAAAGCTTGACACATATCTTTCTCTTTGCCCCATTACCGAGGAAGATGATCTTAAATTTTCCACTACACTTGAGAGGGGTTGCACATGAGTGGTGGTACCATGGCTTGATTACTCAAGGCCACCAAAACATAACAACTTATGATGAATCATGAGAAAACTCATTAAAATATTTGACCAAGAGCACCCTGAGAGATATTTTAAAGAATTAACTCAATTAAGACAAGAAGGGACTGTAGAAGACTATGTGGATGAATTCCAAAGGATTTTAGTCATGGTCCCCAGAATTCCTAAAAAAAGACTCATTTACCTATTTATAGAGGGACTATCTGAAGCTATTTGTAGCCTAGTAAGTGTCCTAGATCCCACCACTCTCCAAGATGCGATATTAAAGGCCCTATGGTTTGAGACCAATAAAACAAGGGATACAAGTTACTCCAAAAGAATATCATCAAAAGATAAAACCTTCTACAATAAAAATGGGCATCAAAGGACATTTCCTCCTAAAGATGATCGTGAAGAGCTTCAAAGAAAAAATGTATGTTTCAAGTGTAAGGAGAAATGGGAGCCTGGACATATTTGTAATTGACAAGAGTTGTGAAAGAAAAATTTGTGTTACAAGTGTAAGGACAAATGGGAGCTAGAACATAAGTGTGGAAAAGAGGCCAAGCATGCAACATAGAGGCATTATTTGACAAAGAAGTATGGAAAGAAGAAGAGGAAAACCCAAGCAAAAAAAAAAAGTGCGATGAGGAAGACTATGGAACCTTAGCTACAATCTCAAAAGCATCTAAGCACCACCCCTTTCAAATTCAAAGTGTTCTAAAGGGACAAAAGGTAACCACCCTTGTGGATAGTGGGGAAACACACAACTTTATTAATGAAAATTTGGTTACAAGAATGAATTTAGAGACAGAAGATTTTAAGGACTTTAAGGTAGCCTTGGCTGATGGGTCAACTACCCCATGTACAAAATAGATTCCTCAACTAAGAATCACCTTGGGAAAGCATCCAATAAAATAAGACTTCTACATTGTAAACATGGGGGACACCGATGTAATCTTGGGTGTCCCATGGTTGCACTCTTTAGGGCATTTTTACATAGATTTTTTGAAATTGGAACTTTGTATCTAACATAATGGACAAGAAGTCCTCCTATAGGGACTATCTAATGGATCCCCAAGAGTAGTTTCATCCAAAAGGATGGAAAGAATCTTTAGACATGGACAAGTAGAATGGGCTGCTCAATGCATGATTTTTGGCAAGTCTTCCTCCCAAGGCAAATCCATGCACATTAACATCTAACCCATCCTAAAAAAAAAAGTATAAAAAGGTATTTGGCAACATCCCACTAAGACTTCCTCCTAAAAGAGGTTTTGAACACACTTTAGAACTTGAATAAGGGGCTAAACCTGTAATCACTACACCTTATAGACACCCTTGAAAATTTAAAGAAGAAATAGAAAAAACCATTAATGAGCTCCTCAAAATGGGCCACATTCAACCTAGTTCAACTAATTTTACCTCCTCAGTGGTATTAGTTAAAAAGAAGGATGGTATTATGAGGATGTGCATAGATTATAGAGCCTTGAACAAAAAGACTGTTAAAACCGGTATCCTATCCCTAGAGTTGATGAATTGATTGATGAACTTCATAGAGAAAAATACTTTTCTAAGATTGACTTATGATTCGGTTACCACCAAATTAAGATGAGGAAAGAAGATATCCCCAAGACCACATTTAGATGTCACTATGGACACTTTGAATTCTTGGTCCCACCTTTTGGTTTAACCAATGCCCCCACAACATTCCAATCATGCATGAATCACTTATTTAGGAAACAACTAAGGAGGTTCCTATTGGTATTATTTGATAAAATTTTGATTTACAATAAAACATGGGAAGAACACCTTAAGCATATTGATGAAGTCCTAGGAATTCTTGAAAAGGAATCACTATATGCTAAAGTCTCCAAATGTAAATTCGGATTAGAAGAAATCCTATATCTAGGACATAAAATCAATGCACAAGGGGTAAATGTGGATGAGGAAAAGATAAAATCTATTAGGGAATGGCCAAAACCAAGAACCCTAACCCATCTAAGGGGATTTTGGGCTTATGCAGCTACTACCAATGGTTTGTCAAAGGATTTTCTAAAATTGTTTCCCCACTCACAAATTAACTAAAAAGGGGGCCTTTGCATGGAATGAAATAGCCCAACAAGGTTTTGAAAGACTTAAGGAGATAATGAGCTCTTGTCCCATTCTATCTGTTCCTGACTTCACATTACCTTTTGAGTTAGAGTGTGATGCTTTCGAAGAAGGTATTGGAGCAGTACTCATGCAAAAAAAACACTCGATTGCATTTGAAACAAACTCATAGAAGCTGAAAAACATTACTCCATTTATGATAAAAAAATGTTAACCATTATGCATGCACTAGCCAAATTTAGACAATATTTGGTTTGTGGGAAGTTCATTGTAAAAACTGATCACAACAACCTAAGGTTTTTTCTAAATCAAAAGGATCTAAACAGACGTCAACAAAAATGGGTCAGCAAATTACAAGCTTATAATTTTGACATAGAATACATGAAAGGAAAGAACAACATGGTAGTTGATGCACTATCCCATAAACCCTAGTTATGCTCCATAACAAACATTTCTACAGATTGGAAGAACTTGATTATTGCTGAATATGCCAAAGATCCACATGCAAATGACATCCTAGAGGGAAATCTACAAAATGAAGAATATAAAGTAGTGGAAGAACTCATTCTATACAAAGATATGATATATCTTGTACCAGGCTCAAAGATAAAGGAGAACATCATTAGAGAATACCATGACAACCCCTTAGCCAACCACCAAGGATATTATAAAACCTATAAGCAAGTAAGAGAGAAATATTCTTGGAAAGGTCTCAAGAAAGACATCCTAAGAATGCAAGATGTGCCAAAGGAACAAGGTAGAATAGACTTATCTAGCAGGTCTTCCCCAACCCCTACCCATACCTAATAAAAAATGGGAAAACATTTCCATGGATTTCATAAAAGGACTTCCCAAAGTGCAAGGAAAAGATTATATATACATAGTGGTGGATGACCTTACCAAGTATACACATTTCATTGCAATATCCACAAACTATAGAGCTCCCCAGATAGTCGATGTGTTCTTCAAGGAGATTTTCAAACTAGATGGTTTACCTAGAAACATAGTCAGTGATAGAGACAGCTGATTCCTTAGCCTATTTTTGTAAGAACTTTTCCAACTAGCAGGAACAAAACTCACACCAAGTACAAGTTACCATCCCCAAACTGATGGGCGGATAGAGATTGTCACCAAATGGTTGAAAGGATACCTAAGAACTATGTTACAGGATAGAAAAATGCATGGATCAAGTGGTTACACCTTAGAGAATATTTTTATAACACCACACATCATATGTCAATAGGGATGAGTCCCTTTAAGGCCTTGTATGGATATGAGGCAACCTAATTTGGAAATCTAATACTCCATGGAAGTTGTGTACAAGGGGCCAAAGAATTTTTGCAACAAAATATGGACATTATGAATACTATTAAAGATAATATACACTAGACACAAAATCAACAAAAAATATATGTTGATCGAAGAAGGACTGAGAGGACATTCAAAGTTGGGGATTTGGTTTGTTTAAGGTTTCAACCCTATAAACAATCACTAATCAAGGTAACTGGAGCCAAGAAACTTATGTTGCAAGTATGGGCCTAACAAGTGTTGTCATGGATGCCAACATACTCTTGTTGCATTAATGATAAGGATTGGATGAACTGTTTGCTGAGGATATTGAGAAAATTGGTCATATCAGGAACAGTGAAGAATAGTGAAGACAGTAAGGTAAAAGTCCAAGATAAGATGAGGATCAGAGGATGCAGTTTAAAGGGTTTGTAGATATGTGTCTTAAGGTGATCCAGTCAAGATTTTAGAGGTCCACATGAAGATCTGAAGAAGTTGTGGCCACTCAAGTAAAACCAGTTCCAGAAGGTGTTCAGAGGTGACAGAGTGATACAGATAGGTCCGGCGAGATCTGAAAATGGATTATCCTATTCTGCGGATTTGGTGGAGTGTTTAGGAAGTCCTTGTGAAGTGTCAACCTGATTGGTTCATGGTTTGGAGGTTTGCAAGAATCTATTTCTTTGTGACAGTGATGACAGACTGTGTTCTTGAGGTTCTAGATGAAGGAGAGAAGGATTTCAGTAAGCAGGTGTAGTGTGGATGTTCTTGGTGATTCATGCAAGCTTGTGGAGGTCTTTGTATCATGTCTAATTTGTGTTGGTGGTTTGCATTGGAGTTTAAGCTTACAATTGAAGAATTACTTCCGGATGATGGTGTTCTTCCTAAGGCTGGCCGACTAGATGAGTTACTCATCCTGCAGATGTTCTTGTAGATGTTTTCTGACTTAGATGATTATTCCTAAGTCAATGTCTTGTATAAATAAGGGATTGTAAAGTCATTTCAAAGGTATCTTGAGGAGATGAGTATGTGGTAGCGAGGAGAGCAAAAGGTAGAATAGAAGTATTGGGCTTAAATGGAACAGATTCAAGCATAGTGAAGATGCTATTCTCTTGTTCATGTATGTGATACTTATTATTTTGTAGACAGTGCGTCTCTTGTAGATAGTGGGCATCTTGTGAGCAATGAGCTCTAATTAGCATGTGCCATTTTTTCTTTCTATTCTTCTAACAGAGAATGCAATCTTGAGTTAATCACCCCATGGTTTTTCCCTTAACCAGGTTTTCCACGTCAAAATCTTGGTGTCTTATGTGTTGATGTGTTGTTGCTCTTGATTTAATGCATTATGTTACAATGATTGATTTATTATTATGCTATTGAATTGCAAAGCAGATGAGAGAAGATGAAAATATCACTACTTTTATGCCAAGAGTAAATGAGCTTGTTTGTGGCATTAGATGTGCTAGTGGAGTCTTGGATGAAGATGAGATTGTTGGTAAAGTTCTCAGATCCCTTCCCGCTTCTTATAAAATCAAGGTTACTGCCATTGAAGAATTCAGAGCCCATACAACTATCACAAGAGATCAATTGGTTGGTAAATTGGCTGCATTTGAATTGACCGAGTTTGGAGATGCCCCCCAAGACTAAATTTGCATTCAAAGCTAGTGCCTCTGTAAAAGGTAAACAAAGGTTTGATCTGGGAGAGAACTCTTCAAGGAAACTATCATGGTATGAAAAAGCAAGAAAAGACCTGGAAGAAGAAGAAGTAGAAACTGCTCAACTTGAAGCCTTTATTGCAAAGAGACTACTAAGAGGATCTAGTAAGTATGAAGGAAAATGATCTTTTAAGTGTTTTAACTACAATAAGATTGGTCATTTTGCCTCAAGATGTCCGGAAAGATTTTCAAGGCCAAATCCCAACAGATCAAGGTTCCAAAAGAATTGTTACTATGTTCATGAAGAAGATGATAATGAAGGAGTAACAGATGACGAATCAGAGACAGGAAACAAATCCAGAAGTGATTGGCTGTTTATTGCCATCAAAGAAAAAGATCCAATGCCCTCTAAATCTATCAATCATAAAGTTGTAGAAAGAGCTCTGGCTGCCCAAGTTGAAGAAAAGGATGATTGGCTCATTGACAGTGGATGCTCTCACCATATGACAGGTGACCAAAATAAATTCATAGATTTGGAAAGGTATGAAGGAGTGGTAAAGTTTGGTGATAATTTTGCTGGTAGAATTAGAGGCAGAGGAACTATTTCTTTTGATGGAACGAACAAAACCGGTAATGTACTGTATGTTGAAGGATTGAAGCACAATCTTCTCAGTGTTGGACAGTTGGTGGACAAAGGCTATGATTTTTGATTCAAGAATGGAAAATACAAGATCTTTGAAAGTTTCAGAATAGAGATTGCATTTGGTACTCAAACAAAAGGTAATATCTTCCATTTAGTTGGTACTGGTAAAAGTTGTCTATTTGTGCAAATTGATCAGAGTTGGTTATGGCATAGGAGGATTTGTCATGTGAATTTTGATAATATCATCAAGATAAGCAATACTCAGGTTGTAAGAGATCTTCCAAAATTGGTGAAACCTACAAATAGTTTGTGCAAAGAATGTCAGTTGGGTAAACAAAGCAGAGTCTCATTCAAAAGCAAGGAACAATCTTCTACTGGATTATTAGACTTAGTTCATAATAATTTATGTGGTTCAGCAAGAATCAGAAGTGTGCAAGGTGATAGATACTTCATGTTATTAATTGATGACTACTCCCAGATGATGTGGGTAACTTTTCTGAAAGAGAAATCAGAAGCTCTTGAGAAATTCAAAATATTCAAGGCTATGGTAGAGAATGAAACCGGATTAAAATTAAAATGTCTGAGGTCTGAAGAGGTGGAGAATTCACATCCGGTGAGTTCATAGAATTCTGTGAGAAACATGGAATAAAGAGACAGTTGTCTACTCCTAGGACTCCACAGCAAAATGGAGTAGTGGAGAGAAAGAACCAGACCATCCAGGAAGCATCTAGGACCATGATGATGGAAGCAAATGTTCCTCAAATCTATTGGAGAGAAGTTGTCAGCACTGCAGTCTATACTCTCAATCGAGTACAAGTCAGAAACAATACCGGTAAGACTCCTTATGAACTTTGGTTTGGCATCACTCCTACTGTGAGGTATTTTAGAGTTTTTGGTAGAAAATGTTACATTAAGAGAGATGAAGATTTAGGCAAATTTGATGCTAGAAGGGATGAAGGAATTTTCTTGGGTTACTCTACTCAAAGCAAAGCATACCGGTGTTATAACAAGAGACTGAGAAAGATTATAGAAAGTACAAATGTGAAGGTTGATGAAGGAATTGAAAAAATCTCAAGGTTTTATGAATATGATGAAGATGATCAGAATGGTGTTCTGATTCAAGGAACCCAAGCCCCTTCTGAAATTCAGATTGAAACTGATTTGGTAAATCAGGAAGAATTGATGAGTTTTAATGACCTTGATCATGAATCAGATGTGTAAGAAACTCCCAAAGTTCTCAGGTATGTAAGACTGAACCACTCTAAAGATTAGATCATAGGTGATAAAAGCAAAGGTGTACAAACAAGAAGAAGGATTGCTCAAGATTCAGAAGAGTATTATCTAATTTCAAAGATTGAACCTAAGACAGTGAATGAAGCTTGCAATGATGAAACCTGGACAAAATAAATGGAGGAAGAGCTGATGCAAATTGAGAAAAATCACACTTGGGATCTTGTTCCCAGACCTAGAAACAAGAATGTGATTGGAACCAAATGGGTCTTCCAGAACAAATTGAATGAAGTTGGTGAAGTAACCAGAAATAAAGCCAGATTGGTCTACAAGGGTTATTCTCAAATAGAAGGAGTTGATTTTGAAGAAACTTTTGCTCTGGTGGCAAGAATTGAAGTAGTCAGACTATTTCTTTCTTTTGTTGGTTTCAAAGATTTCAAAGTATATCAGATGGATGTCAAGTCTGCCTTCTAGAATGGTGACTTGGAAGAGGAAGTATACATTGAGCAACAGATGGATTTCAATTGTCTGATCATGGTGATATGGTCTGCAAGTTGAAAAAAACACTGTATGGACTAAAGCAAGCCCCAAGAGCCTGGTATGAAAGATTGGATAAGCATATTTTGAAAATTGGTTTCAACAATATTTTCAAAATTGTCTGATCTTGACTGTTGAAGTGTTTGTTGATGATATCATTTTTGGAGGAAGAGATAGTATGTGTAAAACTTTTGCAAATCAAATGAAAAGTGAATTTGAGATTTCCATGCTTGGTGAAATGAATTTCTTCTTGGGTCTACAAATCACTCAAACAAAGAAAGGAATCTTCATTTCTCAGACCAAATATGTGAAAGAATTGTTGAAGAAATTTGGGATGGAAGACTCAAAACCAATGAATACTCCCATGGCAACCAGATGTAAATTGAGAAAAGATGATGACTCTCCTAAGGCTGATCAGAAAAAGTACAGGTCAATGATTGGAGGATTGTTGTATCTCACTCAAACTAGACCTGACATTTTGAATGTTGTTGGTCTTGTTGCTAGATTTCAAGCTAATCTCAGAGAATCTCATGTCATGGAAATCAAGAGGATTTTTAGATATCTAAAAGGGATAGTTGAGTATGGATTGTGGTATCCCAGAGATCATGATTTCTCTCTTCATGCATATACAGATGCGGATTAGGCAGGAGATGTGGATGACCGAAAGAGTACCAGTGGTAGAGCATTCTTTTTTGGGAAGAGATTGGTTTCTTCACTAAGAAAGAAACAAGAGGCAATATCTTTATCCACTATAGAAGTAGAATATATTGCAGCAACAGGTAGTTGCACTCAAGTTTTGTGGATGAAGCAAATGCTAAGAGACATAAGAGTGGAGTATGAGGAGCCTATCACAATCTTCTGTGATAATTCAAGTGCAATAAATATATCTAAGAATCTGGTGTTGCATTCAAAGACTAAACATATATCCATCAAGTTTTATTTTTTGAGAGAGCAAGTGAACAAGAATGAAGTCAGATTGGAGTTTGTGCCTTCCAAGGATCCAATTACAGACATCTTTACTAAACCTCTACCTAAGGACTCTTTTGAGTATCTCAAAGAGAAGTTAGGGGTTATTGTCCCTTCGTTGATGAACTAAGGTGCACTAATGTGCATCAGTCCGATGGATATCACAGTCATATCTTGTGGTCCGGATTGATGATAGGAAGCTACTACTCAGGGGGAGCAGCTAGTATGATTATGAAGTGGTGGAATTGCAAGTATGTGCCCTTTGCCATTGATATCAAAGTGGGAGAAAAGATATGTGAAAACAAGTGGTTGCTGATCAAAGGGGGAGCAAGAAAGGAAGAGAAGACATGTGAATGGTTGTTGCTGATAGGGGGAGTTGTGACAGTAAGGAGAAGTTCTTGTCTTGATGGTCAAATAGTTTTTCACATCATATGTTTCCATCAATGTAAAAGGGAGAGATTGTTGCAAGTATGGGCCTAATCGGTGTTATCATTGATGTCAACATACTCTTGTTACATTAATGATAAGGATTGGATGAACTATTTGCTGAGGATATTGAGAAAATTGGTCATATCAGGAACAATGAAGAACAGTGAAGACAGTAAGGTAAAATTCCAAGATAAGATGAGGATCAGAGGATATGGTTTAAAGGGTTTGTAGATGTGTCTTAAGGTGATCCACTAAAGATTTTAGAGGTTCACATGAAGATTTGAAGAAGTTGTGGCCACTCAAGTAAAACTGGTTCCGAAAGGTGTTAAGAGGTGACAGAGTTATACAAATAGGTCCGGTGAGATCTAGAAATGCATTATCCTGTTCTACAGATTTTGTGGAGTGTTTAGGAAGTCCTTGTGAAGTGTCAACCTAATTGGTTCGTGGTCTGGAGGTCCACAAGCATCTATTTCTTTGTGACAATGATGACAGACTATGTTCTTGAGGTTCCAGATGAAGGAGAGAAGGATTTCAGTAAGCAAATGTAGTGTGGATGTTCTTGGTGATTCATGCAAGCTTGTGGAGGTCTTTAGATCATGTCCAGTTTGTGTTGGTGGTCTGCATTGGAGTTTAAGCTTGCAATTGAAGAATTACTTCCGGATGATGGTGTTCTTCCTAAGACTGGCTGACTGGATGAGTTACTCATCCTGCAGATGTTCTTGTAGATGTTTGCCGACTTAGATGATTATTCCTAAGTTGATGTCTTGTATAAATAAGGGATTGTAAAGTCATTTCAAGGTATCTTGAGGAGATGAGTATGTGGTAGCGAGGAGGAGAGCGAAAGGTAGAACAGAAGTATTGGACTTAAATGGAACTGATTCAAGCATAGTGAAGATGTTATTCTCCAGTTCATGTATGTGATACTTATTATTTTGTAGACAGTGTGTCTCTTGTAGGCAGTGGGCCTCTTGTGAGCAGTGTGCTCAGGCAGTGAACCCTAATTGGCATGTGCCATTTTTTTCTTTCTATTCTTCTAATAGAGAATACAATCTTGGGTTAATCACCCCGTGGTTTTTCCCTTAACCAGGTTTTCCATGTCAAAATCTTGGTGTCTTATGTGTTGATGTGTTGTTGCTCTTGATTTAATGCATTATGTTTCAATGATTGATTTATTATTATGCTGCTGAATTGCAAAGTTGATTTAAGTGTTTAATTGGAAGAAAAGTTTTGGACAACTGATTCACCCCCCCCTCTCAGTTGTTTGTCCTGAATCTAACAACTTAAACCTAGATTCTATGGACCATACAAGATTTTAAGAAGGATAGGAGAGGTTTCCTACATGTTGGAACTATTGGCAAATAGTAAGATCCATAATGTCTTTCATGTGTCTCAACTCAAAAGGGTGTTGGGGCAGCATATTACTCCATGTTTAGAATTACCCCCGCTCGATGATGAAGGCAAGTTAATTTTGGAGCCCGAAGCCATTCTTGATATGCGAGAAAAGAGGTTGAGGAATAAGACTATTCCTGAGTATCTAGTTAAATGAAATGGTCTACCTACAAAAGATGCCACTTGAGAAGGAGTTGAGATCTTTGATCATCCAAATTTGAGATTGATTGAGGACAAGTAATCTTTGGGTAGGGAGGACTGTGATATTCCCTACAGGAATAAAAAGAGTTTAAAAATAAATTAAAAATTTATCTTACCAAAGGTTGACTTCCTTAAAGAAGTTAAAAATAAATCAAGGTTGACCAACCTTAATGTTGGTCAACCACCTTTTATTAAAAGCAGTGATCAAGTGTATATTTATGAAAGGCTATGATTATTACTAAAAAGGTTGTGATTGGTGTAAAGACATACCCATTCATAAAAGACAAATCCATTGTGAAGGTATAAGAAGGAAATAATGGAAAGGGTTGAAGGCATCAATCAAGGAGTATTTATTTGGAGAATAAAAAGAAGAAATAAATAAATAAGAAGAGCCAACAACATTAACAGTTACAACAAATATTAGTATTATCACAACAACACTACCATATATGGTAACAACAAGAATATATATAGACATTGCAACTGAACTTATCAAGAGGTACTTTATATTACCCATCTAACCCAATGTGTCATCACATTTGGAATGACTGTGAAAAGAAACATTGGTCCCTTCATCAAGTAGGCCACCCCAAGTTGGATGGACGGGAGTTCCTTCCACTTGTGGGCCAAGGGGGAATTACCTGGGATGGACGTACCTACCCTTGGGATTTGAGGAAGATAAAGAAATGCATATTAGGGAACAAACAACAACACTAGTCCCTTCATCAAGTAGGCCACCTGTTGGTTATGATGTTAGTCACAAACAAGCATAGAATAAAAGTACACATTAACCTTTATTCATCTTGAAAGATATGATGAATTCAAAGAATTCACGATCCCAAGTCTCCGGTGATTAGGCCTTAATCGTCTGAAGTTACTCAGAGGCTAATGTGAGTTGCTATTTCCATTTTGGGGCCTTACGTGAAAGTTTGTCATCATCATGACACTCCTGTAGAAATTCTTTACAAAGAAGTCATATTATACAGTTATTTGGTGAAAAGATGCAGAAATACTTCGATCTTTGCATGATATTTTCATTTGTGCATGCTTTGTATTCAAATATGCTAAATATTTGCAATTATCCATGAGATGTCTACATATCTGTGTTATTTGCTTAAGATCATCAATTATTTGCAATTATGAGGATGAAATACTCTAAAATTTAAAAGAAATGAAGAAATGCTTCTAATTAAAGTTGAACCTTTAGCTTTTGAACCACATGTATATTAGATACTGTCATGAAGAGAAGAAAACCAAACCATATTTTCACCAGGACATTCCACAGCTAGATCTAGTTGATGCTAACTTCAAAGGAATTTGTATGAAGACAACACATGTAAGTAGACATGCACTCCAAGGGACGCAGCAAATCACCACATATATCCAGAATTCATACACTAATTACTCAAGATTTACTATGAATTGTAATCGACACAATCTTCTCATTCATTAAGCATGCAAAAATATAAATGTATACAAAAACTTTGAAATGAGCTCTGAATGTTTCAGCAGACAGATTTCAATTAAGTTTCAAATATTTACAATAAGGCATTCCATCACCTTTTATAGAACAAGGTGAGGAATCCGTTACAAAAAGATCTACGATCTTGATTTATCAATACACATCTACGGTCATCATTCTCCTTGACTTTGTCAACCTCTACAAAAATGGCACAAGTTGCCAGCTGGCAACTATCTGGACTACTTACGCTTATATCCCCTTTATGATGTGTCTTCATCATGCTCCTCATCTGATTCATGTGGATCATCATCATGTGCATCACTTCCTGAACTTTCACTATCCTAATGATGATGACGGCGCATATGGGGCTGCACGTTGCTCCGGATCTACTCATATGACTACACAACTGGGTCTATTGCTCCGCCATCCTAAGTTTTTGCTTTGATGATGGCATGCTTGTGTGCCTCATATTTGTTTCTACTGCTATCTAATTTGTCCTTCCTATCCTGCAGTGTCTCATTGTATTTCTCCAACTTGACTTTGATTCTCATTGTTTTATTTACAACTTCTTCTGTCAAGTGGACAAGTGGACCATCTGCCTCTAATTGGAAGTTGCTGTGTAAAGCTTTGATGGCAGATTCTTCATCTTGATTTTCTATTTTTCCTTCCACTTTTCCTTCCAATGTTTCTAATATTTCTGCCTCTTCAGCCATTAAATCATGTAACTTCATGCTGATATCTCTCAGCTTATTATTGCATCTTTTGAGCACTCCACATTCAAACTGAATGTCTTTATACCAGATGTCCACCAACAATGCAGTATCGTTGTTCAGTACCTACTTACTGATAAGTAGTTGAGGATTTATCCTCTTTATTTCTCCTAGGAGATTTAATACCTTTTCCAGTTTGTAGGACCTTTTCCCTGTCTGCATTTGCAATTTATCTACTTTGGTCCTGGAGTCACTGAGAATGCTCCACCTCTTCAAAGAGGCCTTTACCATTTCTTCTGCATCATCCAATGTGGATGACATCCATCTCCTTATCACAAATGCCTCATGTTTCATGAGGTCTACTTTATTTACTTCCTCTTGAGAAATAGCAGTCAATAGGACTGCATGTTCAGTTGTAGTATCATCAGGATTAATCAGCCTCCTTATGTAGGCATGCAACTGAGCAATGTGCTCTTTGTGTTGCTTATTTTTCTCCTTCTCTCTTTTTACCTTTTGAATTAAAGAATCAATAATGTCTTTACCCTCCTGACCTTCTTGGTCTTCATTGGCAAAACTGAGATCCACTGTGCTAATTTGAAATTCATCCAAGGTGATTTTACCTTTTTCTTTCTCCACAGTAGGTATTGCAATTTGTGCGGTCCTCCTCCCGGTTGTCAGATCTCTTTTGATAGCCAAAGTCATTTTGGCCTTCCTTTTAGGCTTCATTATATCCCCGGAGAACAAGGTGGAGACATCAAACTCTTGGATTTCAAAATCCTCTTCTATATTTACCTCTTTCTCCAACCACGGAGGCACCTGATCATGTTTTTCCGCATCATCATGATGTTCACCTGTGTCTCCTATTTCTATTAGCAGATGTGGTGGAGATGGTGATTTTCTCATTTCCTCTTCCTGATGCTCGCTTCGCTGTTGATCCTGTGGTGCATCCATATGTTGATCATGATGATCATGATCCTTCTCCGTCATTACTTCATCTGTTTTCAACTCTTCCCCTTGTTGTATATCCACTGCACTGGATATTGTGGATTCTGCCTGAGGTGCTGGCATTTGTTCTATAGTCATTATTTGTTCTGGGCCTACACTATCAACCTCTTGTGTTCTGGCAGTAGGATCCTCTATCATTTTCTCTTTTTCATCAGCCTTTATTTCCTGAACCTCTACTATAGCAGGTTCCGTTGATGTATCCTGTGGACCTTGTTGGCCTAATTTCAAAGTATGGCCTTCTGATTCTGCCATCTCTATTTCTTCTGTTGGGTTCCCTTTGTCAGGTGATCCTGCTGGATGTTTAGGACTTGCATCCTATTTCTCTGTCAGGTCTACCACTATAGGACTTATCACCTCTGCAATTAATGTTTCTGGCCCTATTTCTTGAGCTACCTGCTCTGGGCTCTTTTCCTGTTCTACCTCCTCTTGCTTCATTTCTTCCAGTATCGTTTGAACTGGTGGAGGCTTGTGAGGGGTCATGCTTATTCCAGCAGCAAGTGTTTCCATCTTTTTTGCAACCACCTCTTGTACAACCTCATCATCAGACAAGTTGATTGTCTCGTCTAGCGAGATGTGACCTTCTGCTTGTGTCTGAGAAGCTTCTTTCTTCTGTTCCTCTGCAAGTTTAGTTTTGAACTGGACGATGGTAGGAAGTGGAACATTATGTTGAAGTTCCTTAGGTACTTCACTACCTGCCCCTTATAACAATGTTGGGGGTTGTCTTATTTCACCTCTCATAGAGGTTCTTTGTTTCTTAGGTGGGGTGGACACCAGCACCTATGGAGCTTTCCTTTTCCTCTTTATTATTAATGGAGCCTCTTCTTCTTCAGGCTCTTCCTCCATGAGGATATCCTCTTCTCCTCGTTTTCTTGAGGATTGACCCTCTTCTAGGGTCTTAGTGATTCCAGCCTTTGCTGTCTTACTCTTCTTGGACTTTTCTTTCTTTGTCCTTGGAGGGGATACTGATTCTGATCCAGATCCTGATGCTACTGCCTCCTCAGTGTTGAATACTGCTCTTTCAATAACAACCCCTTTGGGTTCCTTCTCTATTTTCTTGCCCCTTTGGGGTCTTTTGCTCTGTTGTTGTGGTGGAGGTAGCTTATCTCCCTTAGTCTTCCTCTTTTCATTCAGGAAGTCATCATACTCATCCCTAGGAATATCCTGCCCCTTCTTCTTGTTGTCCACCGTAATTGCAACACCTTTCTTCTTCAATGCCTCTACCTACTCATCAACCCAAGCCTGAGTTAGTTGTATGGTCCTGGCAATGAAGGGGTCCAAGGATATATCTTCCTATATAATGAGGTCAGGTGCAGAGATGGTATCATTATATATCTTCTTTTGCTCATAGTCATCTACAATTATCCTGCCATCATCCTTCTTCAATTGTTGAGGAATGGGGATGCAATCAAAGGTTCGGATTTGATTCAATGTTAACCTTTGATACCTTCTTCTCCTTGCTTCTGCCTCATCTTCGCAGTCAGCACAGAAGTCCTCTAGGTGCCTCTGATGAATAGGCTTTCCTATTATCTTCTTCATCCTGCCATAAGGATCATATGGTCTTGTTAGTGGGAAAGGCTGTAGATTCATTTTATTTCGGGTGACCATCACCTTCTTTATATTGTCTGAGTCGGGGCACATATAGCAGCCAATACTGACTGGAAACAAAATTGGTGGCAGCTTCTTGGCGTCCTTGTATATTTTTATCATCGTGGAGCCCTGCCTGATGAACTCCATTATTATCACTGCATCAGTGGGATACCTTGGCAGCATTAGAGGATGTCCCTCAAAACCTTCAATCCTTATGTATGAAAAGGTGGCAAACTGTATATACTAGGCTCCATGCCTGTAAACTATCTCTTGAGCCTCCATGCTCAATCTCTTTGTTCTGTCCTCCTCCATGGTCCTCACCAGATGCATGGAGAATGCATCATTGACAAGTTTGTAATCTTTGAGGTAATTGGTTCTTTGCAGCTAGAGATGATGATCCCAGATATGCACAACATTTGTGCCTGTAAGCTTTCCATCTATAACTAATGCATCAAAGGTGCCCTTGTAAGCATAGGAATAAACAATGTATGATGACATATAGAATGCACAATTTGAACCTCCAAGGTTCATCAGCTGCTCATGCAGAGCATCACTTATTAGCTGGCCCCACAGTGGCTTGATATCTGAATACAAGCACATCATGATTACACCATACATCTAATCCCTGAAACTACCAGCATCAGGCTGGCCTATTAATCTGTTCAGCAGTGCAATCATATACTGATATTCATCAGCAAAATCATACTTAAATAGGTGCACAAGAAGTTTGGCTACCGTAGGATATGTACTGTTCTTAGCCCGCCATTGATACATGTTCTTCCTGGCCTGCTTTTTATTGTTTTCATATTCTTTTTCTGACTTCTTCAGGTCTACAGTTTTGACCTTTCTCCCCAATGGCAATCCAAATGTCTGGGAGAGACCCTTGATGGATAGGTCTGCATATATCCTCCCATGTTTCATCACTTGCCTGTCTCTAGGTTATAATTCCTGGCACACTCGATGACTAGCTCCGAAGATTCCATAGAGTATGGAAAACTGGCAGCGTTCCACATTCCGGATACGAACCCTACATCTAGCACAGGACTCTTGTCATTCCTATCATTCAGCCTAGCTGACCAGGCTTCCAAATTGGTGCTCCCCTGATGGGTATCTATAATTGCTCCGTATTTCAGGATGCCCCTCTGAGAAGAGAACATGGGCCTACTGAATTCTTCCTGACACTTAATTAACCTCTTGTTAGCCATGGTTACCTACAATTAACAAAATCCCATCTCACAATGGGTATACACATTCATGCATATTGCATTTAACCTCATAAATCACCATGCCTACTGTATCTTTTCAACATTACTTAATCATATGGATGCATAAACTAGAACTTACATCATCATACCTGAATAAAAACAACATGATGAGGGCTTCATTTACTTACCTGGTTATGCAGATTTCTCTTTTATACTAGTAGACTATTAACAACGCTCTTAATTTAGTTGATGATCCCGCACTTCCTTCTGTCTGTGAGCTCAAATCATGCAACTATCGCCTGTATGAGTATATGGAAGCTGGTGCTCTGTAAAAACAATTTTATCGCAAGGTAAATGTAAAAATGACAGTTGAATTACCTTTTAACCTTGCAATTAGGGTAAATTTAGGGCAACTCTGACAAATTAGATTGTATTCATTGATTATCCGCGCAAAAATGCAAGATCTCACCAGGTGTTTCATTAGGTTCTGGGGTCGGCGGGAACCACCTACCATGTTTGTGTGCATTAAATGATAATGGCGGCAATGGGAGCGGGGGGATATCCGTATGAAACGATATCATGAAGGTAGGATGATATTCACAAATATCAGGTCGAGTTTCAATGTCATCCTCCTCCATCAAATTGGAATAGTTATCGTGACAAGATTCAGGTGACAAAAGCACCTTTTGGTTATGTTTAGTACATCAGGAGGATATTTTGATGTATCGGGTGATATTTCAAAGATGATGATGACGGGACAAACTTACATGTCTCTCTTTCGGAATATCGGGATGACGTCATCCACATATTCATTCTTTGTATCGGAAGGGCATCGTGACGTCATCATCATGTTATGCGAACATGTTTAGAAAATATCCTGTCGAAACGTAAATGTGATGATGATGTCATCGTCAGGTCTATTTCTTCATTTATTAGATTTGGATGACGTCATCAGGATATCGGCTTAGGGTGATATTTCGCGTTAGGAGGATATCTTGAAATATCAGGTTACATTCAGAAATATGATGCTCGCGATATATAAGACTGTTTGACAGGGAAGATTTATCACCACTTAAAGTTGACGTCCAGATATTTGGACTACATGACTTATCGGGTGATGTACCAAGATCAGGATGATCTTCGACAACATGACTGAGGTTATAAAATATGATTCTCCCCTTGCGAATATCAAGTTTGACCAAAACTTTGACTTTTCATAACTCTCACATCTTGATGAATATCAGGGTGATGTAAAAGACAAACCTACATGGAATTTAACGCTCTTTCCAAATATAAGGTCACAGAAATGAAATACAAACTTTGATAAACTGACCTCATGATGATGACTTACCTCATTCTGACTCTACATGATGATACACATGACTCACTTTTACCAAACTGCCAGAAAGCAGACAACACAAGCCAAGCTAAAAGGTTGGGTCCCTGTTTTGCCAAGTCAAAA
Source organism: Cunninghamia lanceolata (assembly GCA_027924645.1). Taxonomy (NCBI): domain Eukaryota; kingdom Viridiplantae; phylum Streptophyta; class Pinopsida; order Cupressales; family Cupressaceae; genus Cunninghamia; species Cunninghamia lanceolata. The sequence continues at coordinate 5,055,032 of BSBN01000516.1, forward strand.
TGGGGCATGTTGTGTAACCACACAACAACTTGCCACCGAAGAAAACAAACAAATTCCAATGATTCAAGTGATGTGATCACATTCATCTATAGTATTTTAACTCTGTCTAAGCATAGGCATCATGATCTTTTGAATGATAAAATTTCATCATGGTAACAATGCTATCAAAGGATCATGTATGTGCTTATGATTAATTATCCTCATCTTGAAAGCAGGTTGAAAACATAAGTAATTGGTGTTAAACTACATAGTTGGAGATCATCCCTCATAGCCAACCTAGATAGAGCCTTGTTGCCAGCAGGCGTTCATAGCCCCAACAAGGTTATCTATACAATCTCCCTAAGTAGAGCCCCACTGCCAGCAGGCGTCTATAGCCCCGGCAGAGTTACTTAGATAGCCTAATATAATTGTTTGTATTTTTTTTTATATATCTGATATCATCATGTCAGCTCATTTGTATAAGGTATAGTCACTTATAGCTTTAGGTTGGAGATTGTATTGGTAGCAAGGGAGTCCCTTTAGATTTTTCACTTAACACCTATACTTGTGTGTTCAACAAACCCAAGGCTGTTAGGTGTTTCATTGTGATTGATTCACTTTGACCAAAGAAAAGGCACCCTGATGAAAGGATATCACAAACCTGATCATGATTACTTTTTAAGAGGAATCATAACCTATATCTAAATGTGATTTCATCACTTGAATCCTAACAATTTAGTTATTTTCTGGGGTGATGAAGTGCATCATTTTGACTAACCAGAACAAGGTCTCAACCAACAAAACAAAACAAGCAAAACAAACAAACTGTACAAACAACTAAACAAATATACAATATGATACATATGACTGTCATGAAGAGGCCTGGAAATAATGTTTGAGGAATTGTCCATTGACTGGCAATGGGAAATCCTCACCTGTCAGGTTCTTAAGCCTATAAGTGTTGTCTCCTAGTATCTCAGAAATTTGGAAGGGACCTATCCATAATCTATCAAACTTACCATGGTCACCTTTCCTCTCATGGGCTTTATCCCACATTAGGACTAAATCAGATATCCTGAAAGCTTTAACTCTGGCTCTCTTGTCAAACCAGCATTTGACAACAGCTTGATGTTTTGCAAATTGGTCAATTGCTTGACTCCTTTTTTCTTCCAGGTGCATTAATTGAAGCAACCTGGCTTCTTGCTTATTGTCTATGCCTAGGTTTTTTGGACAAACTGTAGAGTAAGAATTTTTAAGTTTACAGGGAGGATGGGATCCACCCCATATACTAGTTGGAAAGGCGAGTTTCCTAATGCAGTTTTTATTCTAGTTCTGTCAACCCATAAGACATACTTTAGAAATGAGTTCCATTCCCTAGGGTTCTTCTCTATTAATTTTCTTATGATACTCAGCAAATTTTTATTGGTGGATTCTGCTAATCCATTCCCTTGGGGATAATAGTTGGATGAGAACTTGAGTATGATCTCGTGATTAAAAGCCCAACTTGATAACTTGGTGGAAGTGAAAGCAGAACCATTATCACTTACCAAAGCATAAGGAGTTCCATACCTGGTGACAATGTTGCTCTCCAGAAATTTAATGACATCATCTGCAGTACAAGTTTTGCTGCTAACAGCCTCAGTCCATCTACTACAATAGTCAGTAACTGTTAAGACATATGTATGGCCTGAGGAGGATGGAGGATTGATTGGTCCTATGAAGTCCATGCCCCACTATGCAAATGGGCGCTCTTCCATCACTAGCTGCAAGGGTTGTGCAGCATACTTCTCTCTGTTGGCGGCCACCTGACAAAGATGACAACATTTAACATGATCAGCTGTGACTTTAAAAATTGTAGGCCAGTAATATCCTGCTCTGAGGATTGCATGTATTGTGGCCAAGGCTGATCCATGTGCCGTTCCAAACTTGTCATGTAGTTCTGACAGGACTTTATTTGCTTCTAGCTTTTCTAAGCATATCAGGTATATTCCTTCATAATTCTTCTTGAGTAGGGTTCCTCCCTTCATCATATACTTTTGGGATCTTATCTTTAAGACTCTTCTCTATGAAGCTTGCATCCTTGATGGACATCTTCCAGTAATCAGGATGTGCTTGATATCTGCATTCCATTCTCTATTATCCTCTTCATTAATAACGTACTGCAGACTGGTGATGTTTGGGTCGATTTCAGATATCATTTGAATCAGAGCTTGTCCTCTTATCAACTTCATTGGTGTAATTTCCATGTCATACTCTTGTAATACAGTAATCCATTTGGCTCTTTTCTCACCAGGTTCACTTTGCATCAGTAGCATCTTCACTGCTACATCTGGTACTACGGCAATTACTTTGCTTCTTAGTATGTAGTGTCTAAATTTCTTTACTGCTCTGACCAATGCAAGTGCCTACCTCTCAACATCTGCATATCTCAATTCAGCATCCCTGAAAGGACAACTCATGAAAGCAATTGGTTTCTCTTCTTTCTCTTCATTTCTCTGAGTAAGCACTGCTGCAGAGGTATGTTCTGAAGCACATGAATAGATGTAGAAATCCTTTGTATAATCTGGACTAATGAGGATTGGAGCATCAGAAATGGCTTTCTTTATATCTTCAAATGCAGCTTTGGCCTCTGGTTCCCACTCAATTTGTGCATCTTTTTTCAACATGGCATTTAATGGTTTGACAATCTCAGCAAAGCTGGTGATGAACTTCCTCACAAAGTTTATCTTACCAAAGTAAGACTTAAGTTCTTTTTTGCTTCCTGGAAGTTGTAATTTCATAATAGACTCCACCCTGTCAGGATCAATGATAATTCCATCTTCTGTGATCAGGTGGCCTAGTAACTTTCCTGTTGTCACCCCAAATATACACTTCTTGGGATTCAAAGATATTACATACTCTTCGCACTTCTTCAGTACACTTCTGCGATTAGCGACATGATTCCCCCTTTCCTTGGAGAATACTGTCAAGTCATCCATGTAGATAACTATACATTTTCCTATTAAGCCTCTGAAGGCTATGTCCATGGCTCGCTGGAATGTAGTTCCAGCATTTATAAGTCCAAATGGCATACGTCTATATGCAAATATCCCCCACTTTGTGGTGAAGGTAGTTTTCAATCTGTCAATTTTATCAACCATTACCTGGTTGTACCCTGAAAAGCCATCTAGAAAGGACATCATTTTAGCTCCATTCACAATTTGCAGAACTTCATCCAATGAGGGCAGAGGGTAATTGTCCTTTTCAGATGCTCTGTTCAGATTCCTGAAATCTACACATAACCTGATGTCTCCATTCTTCTTTCTCACTGGCACGAGATTTGCCATCCAAGTGGAGTGCCTCACAGGAAATATTACCCTGGCGTTTAACAATTTCTTGACTTCTTCAAGAATTATTGGTTCAAGCAAAGCATTGACTGGCCTTTGCTTCCATCTAAAAGGTTTAGCATCTGGTTTGAGAGGTATAGTATGAGTTATGACAGATGTGTCATATGTCTTCAGTTCATCATAAGTCCATGCAATCACATGTATGTAATCTTTGAGGGCCTGAGTTATTCCTTCTAACTCTTCTGATGTGCAAACCTTACCTATCAAGACATTTTTCTTGTCCTCATTTTGTCCAATATTCACTTGTGAATATTGACCTTGATTTGCCTTGGGCAGATCCTTCTATTTAAGCATATTATCCAAATCAAAAGCTCTTTCCAATTCAATCATACCTTTGGGAATCCTATTGCTAGGCAATTCTAATATTTCATCTTCTTCCCAGACATGATCTTCCATACCATTCTCATCTATGATTTGGGCATCAAATACATCTCTGTTTGAGATGAAATCCAAAATGTACTGATCATCATCAAACACCTGGAGGTTGGTCACATTGTTAGGTATTGAAGGTACTGACACTAGTTCTACTGAAAATCTCTTTAGACTAGATATAGATAGTGGCTCCAATGTGCTGGCAGCTTGGGCAAGTGCATCTGCCCTATGGTTTTGTTCTCTTGGCACGTGGGTGATATTAAAGGTGTCAAAGTCCTCAATCAGGTCCCACACACGATGTCTGTAGTTGGATAGCTTCTTGTAGTTACATGAGTAAATTCCTCTTACTTGCCTCACAACTAGTTCTGAATCTTCGAAGACATGTAGAATCTTTACTTTTTTCTTATGAGCAAATAGTATCCCATGAATCAGAGTCTCATACTCTGTTACATTGTTAGTACAGGGGAATTGTAATCTGTAGGCTGCCAGATAGGATTTTCCTGATGGATCAATGAGATCAATTCCTACCCCAGCACCTTGCTTGGATTTGGATCCATCAAACCTTAGGATCCAGGGTTTGTCTTCAGCAGGATATTTAGCTAAACTTTCTTTTCCTTTTGCAGCTCTGGCTGCTGCTCCGCCTGATATCCACTTTAACTTAAGGATGTCATCATTCTCAAGTTTCTTCTTTCCTTTCTCTTGTGAGTCTAATGGCTTTTCTACTTTCTCTTTCACTTCAGCAGGAGGATGACCCTCTGAATCTATAGCTGTATACTTTTTCAAAATGTGTAAACATAATGAACAGGTTGTTTCTAAGTGGGATGCCTCATGCAACCTACACCAACCTTTAATTAAGACCTCCTGGGGAGATTTATGCTTTCATGCCAACTTCTCTATTTCTTTTACTAGAAATTCTTCGAACTTAGTCAGGTCACTACCTTTGTCTTCATTAGACAATTCATAATCTAGTTCCATAAAACAATCGCTCCCAAGGGTGAACTTTTCTTTCATTTCATTGTTCATCTAGTTAGAAACCAGAACTTCTTCTATTTTCAGGATATGATCCTCATTCTGATTTGTCAGCTCCTCCGTTCTTGCAGAAGACAGATAAGAATTAGTATCATCATCATCATCAGATGTAGCATTTACCTCAGAATATGATGATGATGCCTCACTGCATGTTTGCTCCAGCATCATCATATCTAAGCATGTTTCACAAGTTCTTTATGAATGTGCTTCATCGTGCAATCTGCACCATCCATCAATCAAAATATCATTGGCGGGTATATTTAACAATTGACAACACCTTACCTGATTAGACAGATGCATCTCAAAGTCTCTGAAGCGATCTATTTCATTCTCATTATCAGGATTATTATCAGGTTTTACAACTAGCATGTCCTCCTGATGATCATCATCATGATGATGATGAAGATCAAGCATCGGGATCTCTTCTATTTTGATAGTCTGTGGCCTGATGCAGTAGACTCCAGGTTCTATATCTACGTACATGATCTCATTTGTTTTGTTGTACTCAGTGATAATATGCTTCATTCTAGGTTCAGCATCAATCCTGATCTGGTTAGGTATACCCTTCCATGGTAACCACATGTGACTAAAATCTGTGGACATATATCCGTTAAGCGTTTTGGACCAGTCTCGGCTAAGCAACATCCCATAAGTATCAAGTATGTTGACTACCTGAATGTCAATGTAATACTGGATCCTAGGATCAGATGCTAATTGCATGTGGATATGAGTTAACTCTCCTACTACACTTACTTCTGATTTGTCTAGCTGTGTCACCTTTTTTAGGGATTTAGCAGGATGTAATCCTAAGGCATTACATATTGACAAGCGCATGACATTCGTGGAGGCCCCTGAATCAACCAAACAGTTGTGCAGGTTCTTATTAAACATTCTTATGGTGAGGAGGAATGGAGGTGATTCAGTTTTGTCTTTATACAAGGTCATGTGAGAGGTTTCTGTAGCTTGGATTGTAGCTGACACTTTAGGCTTGATAGTATTATCGCTAGCAGCATGATCTTTGCCATTGGATTAACTTGAAAGATGGCTATCCTCTTTAGGAGCAGGATCATCTAGTGACTTCATGAATGCCTTTTTGATGGCAGGAGTTTTCAATAACTCAGACAAGGACAGGCTGATCTTAATTTTCTTCATTTCATCAATGAGATAATTGACCAACTTGTCAGATTCATGAGGTGCATTTACAACCTTTGATCCTATGTTCTGAGGCGACAAGTATTGAGCATTTACCCTGGGGAACCCAGGGTTATTGCTAGCTTTAGGATCAGGAGGTGTATTGAAGTTATTTGGAGGCAAAGATGATGTCAATGGACTAGTAGGTCTGTTGGCATTACTCTTCAAGTTATAATTATGCTTACCAGGATATTGCTGTTGGTATGCATGCACTTCCTCATGTTCTCTTGCAGGCTCATTTTCATCCTCAAAGGAGAAAACATAATTTGTTTCAAAAGTTAAGGTAGATTCCTCACTTGCCTGATTATAACTCTGATGAGGTTGATTAGTATAAGCTTCCAACACAAAGGCTGAGTCATATCCACATGGAACAATCTCATTTCCTTCTACCTGAGGTGGATTTCCAGAAGTGTTAGACACTTCAGTCTGAAAGATGCTAGCAGTAATCCTAAATTGTGGATAGTCTAATTCTGCATGTGCATTTGTATTGTGGATCCTACACCAATTAGTAAGGGCTGCTTCAGCAAGATTGACTCTAGTAGTCTGTTTGGCTTCACCTGGAGGCTGATTGTCCAGGGGTGATGGTAATGAGCCATTATTTGGCCTAGAGTTCCATACTCTGGGTTGTCTCTGAGGATTATTGTTATTTCCACCACCATTATTGAAATTATTGGTGTTATATCCTCTGTCAGTATAATTTGGTCTATCATTGGAATAATTTCTATTATGGTTTGACTAGGAATAAAAACCTTGATTTCTCAAATGTGTCACTTCTGTGGTGAGTTTTCTCAATTGAGTAGAAATTTCTTTGATTTCCTCCTTTTCTTCTTGAGCTTTAGCCACCACATTTTCAGTTTGAGGCTTGAAGAAAGAAGATCCATGGTTATTATTGGACAGATCAGCACCCTAAGGTGCCTGAGCTTGTGCAGGATATTGGGGTAATTGGCCATTTCCATTAGAAGGAGGCATAATGCTTAGTGGAGGCATTTGCAAAGGTGCAGGCATGACTGGTGGGGGTATCACTGCTCCATTAGGATACTGTGTAGGATACTATGCAGAATATGATGCAGGATATTGTGAATGCATGCCAAGCAAGGTAGGGAATACCATATTTGGAGTAGGAGCAGGTGTCAACTGCTAATTTACCTGTATGGCTTCTAGAAATTCTAAGGCTAAGGACGTAATTTGGGGGTGTGTTCTCCTTATGAACATGGAGGTCAAAGGATCTAAAGCTAAATAATAAATGCTCCTTGTAGCTTCATCAGACATAGTATAAGGAGTGGCCACCCTGGACAACATTTTCTAAAACCTAGCATTGAAATTTGCAATAGGCTCATTCTCAAATCTCTTAATAGTGGCAAATAAATGATAGTTTATTGAGGGATCGACTGGAACCTTAAATCTATCAAGAAAAGCTTTCTCTAGTAAGGCCCAGGAATCAACAGAACCCTGACCGAGACTAATGAACCAATTATAGGCTTCTTCCCCTAAGGAAAAAGGAAATAGTCTGCACACTACATCTTGATGTTCTATTCTAGCTCTGCAGCAAGCTTCCTTAAAGGTCCTGATATGATCTTCAGCATCTTGGTAAGGATTATATTTTGGACAAAGTTTGTCCAGATTCTTTGGTAACTCATGATATGTAGTAAAGGTCAAAGGTGACTCTGCTACAAAGAAAGACATTGCAACCACAGGGGTTTGAACTGGTGGTGCAGCTGGCTGAGGTTGAACTAAAGGCACACCTTGAGACTAAATAGGAGGTGTCACAAATATCCCAGAAGGTATTTGCAAACCAACAGGAGTTACAGGAGGAGGTTCTGGTGAAGCTCTTAGTGCACTAGACCTGGGAGTATGATGAATGTCCACAGTTCTAGGCCTGAAACCTCTAACAGGCAATTCTTCAAATTTTCCACTAGATCCTGACCTGGTATTTATCCTGTGATCCAGGATTTCTCAATTTTGAGGCAAATTGGCTAAAACTTTGCAAATATTGGCTGGATTTTACTGGATGACGAGATATTTGCAGTCAGATGACTGATTGGACTGGATATTTACGAAATCGTTGCAACGATATTGCAAATACGAAAGGATATTTGCGGTATAATGACCCCTAGCACGAGATCTCAAGTTTCTAAGGTCTAAATTCTTCAAAGCTTGAACAAATTTATGTATCTTTGGCTGATATTTGTGAATTCAGAATGATCGACTGTAAAGCTTGCAATATTTATGTTAAATCTAAAAATCTTTACATAGAATGAACATCTACGAGCTTGCTACAGTAAATATTTGCGTAATATTTGAAATTCACAGACGATTTGAGGTTACCTTACTCTCTGCATCATCAAACCTGAAAATAATGATGATGAGCATAGTCTTTCAGATCGGCCCTCCTTCTAGTGCCAATTTATGTTGGTTATGATGTTAGTCACAAACAAGTATAGAATAAAAGTACACATTAACCTTTATTCATCTTGAAAGATACGATGAATTCAAAGAATTCACGATCCCAAGTCTCCGGTGATTAGGTCTTAATCATCTGAAGTTACTCAGAGGCTAATGTGAGTTGTTGTTTCCATTTTGGGGCCTTACGTGAAAGTTTGTCATCATCATGGCACTCCTGCAGAAATTCTTTATAGAGAAGTCATATTATATAGTTATTTGGTGAAAAGATGCAGAAATACTTTGATCTTTGCATGATATTTTCAATTGTGCATCCTTTGTATTCAAATATGCTAAATATTTGCAATTATCCACGAGATGTCTACATATTTGTGTTATTTGCTTAAGATCATCAATTATTTGCAATTATGAGGATGAAATACTCTGAAATTTAACATAAATGAAGAAATGCTTCTAATTAAAGTTGAACCTTTAGCTTTTGAACCACATGTATATTAGATACTGTCATGAAGAGAAGAAAACCAAACCATATTTTCACCAGGACATTCCACAGCTAGATATAGTTGATGCTAACTTCAAAGGAATTTGTATGAAGACAACACATGTAAGTAGACATGCACTCCAAGGGACACAGTAAATCACCACATATATCCAGAATTCATACACTGATTACTCAAGATTTACTATGAATTGTAATCGACACAGTCTTCTCATTCATTAAGCATGCAAAAATATAAATGTATACAAAAACTTTGAAATGAGCTCTGAATGTTTCAGCAGATGGATTTCAATTAAGTTTCGAATATTTACAATAAGGCATTCCATCACCTTTTATAGAACAAGGTGAGGAATCCGTTACAAAAAGATCTACGATCTTGATTTATCAATGCACATCTACGGTCATCATTCTCCTTGACTTTGTCAACCTCTACAAAAATGGCACAAGTTGCCAGCTGGCAACTATCTAGACTACTTACTCTTATATCCCCTTTATGATGTGTCTTCATCATGCTCCTCATCTGATTCATGTGGATCATCATCATGTGCATCACTTCCTAAACTTTCACTATCCTGATGATGATGACGGCGCATATGGGGCTGCACACTGCTCCGGATCTGCTCATATGACTGCAGAATTGGGTCTATTGCTCTGCCATCCTAAGTTTTTGCTTTGATGATGGCGTGCTTGTGTGCCTCATATTTGTTTCTACTGTTATCTAATTTGTCCTTCCTGTCCTACAGTGTCTCATTGTATTTCTCCATCTTGACTTTGATTCTCATTATTTTATTTACAACTTCTTCTGTCAAGTGGACAAGTGGACCATCTATCTCTAATTGGAAGTTGCTGTGTAAAGCTTTGATGGTAGGTTCTTCATCTTGATTTTCTATTTTCCCTTCCACTTTTCCTTCCAATGTTTCTAATATTTCTGCCTCTTCAGCCATTAAATCATGTAACTTCATGCTGATATCTCTCAGCTTATTATTGCATCTTCTGAGCACTCCACATTCAAACTGAATGTCTTTATACTAGATGTCCACCAACAATGCAGTATGGTTGTTCAGTACCTGCTTACTGATAAGCAGTTGAGGATTTATCCTCTTTATTTCTCCTAGGAGATTTAATACCTTTTCCAGTTTGTAGGACCTTTTCCCTGTCTGCATTTGCAATTTATCTACTTTGGTCCTGGAGTCACTGAGAATGCTCCACCTCTTCAAAGAGGCCTTTACCATTTCTTCTGCATCATCCAATGTGGATGACATCCATCTCCTTATCACAGATGCCTCATGTTTCATGAGGTCTACTTTATTTACTTCCTCTTGAGAAATAACAGTCAATGGGACTGCATGTTCAGTTGTAGTATCATCAGGATTAATCAGCCTCCTTATGTAGGCATGCAACTAAGCAATGTGCTCTTTGTGTTTCTTATTTTTCTCCTTCTCTCTTTTTACCTTTTGAATTAAAGAATCAATAATGTCTTTACCCTCCTGACCTTCTTGGTCTTCATTGGCAAAACTGAGATCCACTGTGCTAATTTGAAATTCATCCAAGGTGATTTTACCTTTTTCTTTCTCCACAATAGGTATTGCAATTTGTGCGGTCCTCCTCCCGGTTGTCGGATCTCTTTTGATAGCTGAAGTCATTCTGGCCTTCCTTTTAGGCTTCATTATATCCCCGGAGAACAAGGTGGAGACATCAAACTCTTGGATTTCAAAATCCTCTTCTATATTTACCTCTTTCTCCAACCACGGGAGCACCTGATCATGTTTTTCTGCATCATCATGATGTTCACCTGTGTCTCCTATTTCTATCAGCAGATGTGGTGGAGATGGTGATTTTCTCATTTCCTCTTCCTGATGCTCACTTCGCTATTGATCCTGTGGCGCATCCATATGTTGATCATGATGATCATGATCCTTCTCCGTCATTACTTCATCTATTTTCAACTCTTCCCCTTGTTGTATATCCACTGCACTAGATACTGTGGATTCTGCCTGAGGTGCTGGCATTTGTTCTGCGGTCATTATTTGTTCCGGGCCTGCACTATCAACCTCTTGTGTTCTGGCAGCAGGATCCTCTATTGTTTACTCTTTTTCATCAGCCTTCATTTCCTGAACATCTACTATAGTAGGTTTCGCTGATGTATCCTGTGGACCTTGTTGGCCTAATTTCAGAGTATGGCCTTCTGATTCTGCCATCTCTATTTCTTCTGTTGGGTTCCCTTTGTCAGGTGATCTTGCTGGATGTTTAGGACTTGCATCCTGTTTCTCTGTCAGGTCTACCACTACAGGACTTGTCACCTCTGCAATTAATGTTTCCAACCCTAATTCCTAAGCTACCTGCTCCGGGCTCTTTTCCTATTCTACCTCCTCTTGCTTCATTTCTTCTAGTATCGTTTGAACTGGTGGAGGCTTGTGAGGGGTCATGCTTATTCTAGCAGCAAGTGTTTCCATCTTTTGTGCAGCCACCTCTTGTACAACCTCATCATCAGACAAGTTGATTGTCTCATCTAGCGAGATGTGACCTTCTGCTTCTACCACTACAGGACTTGTCACCTTTGCAATTAATGTTTCCAGCCCTAATTCCTGAGCTACCTGCTCTGGGCTCTTTTCCTATTCTGCCTCCTCTTGCTTCATTTCTTCTAGTATCGTTTGAACTGGTGGAGGCTTGTGAGGGGTCATGCTTATTCTAGCAGCAAGTGTTTCCATCTTTTGTGCAGCCACCTCTTGTACAACCTCATCATTAGACAAGTTGATTGTCTCATCTAGCGAGATGTGACCTTCTGCAAGTTCAGTTTTGAACTTGACGATGGTAGGAAGTGGAACATTATGCTGAAGTTCCTTAGGTACTTCACTACCTGCCCCTTGTAACGATGTTGGGGGTTGTCTTATTTCACCTCTCATAGAGGTTCTTTGTTTCTTAGGTGGGGTGGACACCAGCACCTGTGAAGCTTTCCTTTTCCTCTTTATTATTAATGGAGCCTCTTCTTCTTCAGGCTCTTCCTCCATGAGGATATCCTCTTCTCCTCATTTTCTTGAGGATTGACCCTCTTCTAGGATCTCAGTGATTCCAGCCTCTGCTGTCTTACTCTTCTTGGACTTTTCTTTCTTTGTCCTTGGAGGGGATGCTCATTCTAATCCAGATCCTGATGCTACTGCCTCCTCAGCATTGAATACTGCTCTTTCAATAATAACCCCTTTGGGTTCCTTCTCTATTTTCTTGAACCTTTGGGGTCTTTTGCTCTGTTGTTGTGGTGGAGGTAGCTTATCTCCCTCAGTCTTCCTCTTTTCATTTAGGAAGTCATCATACTCATCCCCAGGAATATCCTGCCCCTTCTTCTTGTTGTCCACTGTAATGGTAACACCTTTCTTCTTCAATGCCTCTACCTGCTCATCAACCCAAGCTTGAGTTAGTTGTATGGTCTTGGCAATGAAGGGGTCCAAGGATATATCTTCCTGTATAGTGAGGTCAGGTGCAGAGATGGTATCATTATATATCTTCCCTTGCTCATATTCATCTGCAATTATCCTACCATCATCCTTCTTCAATTGTTGAGGAATGGGGATGCAATCAAAGGTTCAGATTTGATTCAATGTTAACCTTTGATACCTTCTTCTCCTTGCCTCTGCCTCATCTTCGCAGTTGGCCCAGAAATCCTCTAGGTGCCTCTGATGAATAGGCTTTCCTATTATCTTCTTCATCCTACCATAAGGATCATATGGTCTTGTTAGTGGGAAAGGCTGCAGATTCATTTTATTTAGGGTGACCATCATCTTCTTTATATTGTCTAAGTCGGGGCACATATAGCAGCCAATGCTAACTAGGAACAAAATTGGTGGTAGCTTCTTAGCGTCCTTGTATATTTTTATCATCGTGGAGCCCTGCCTGATGAACTCCATTAGTATCACTGCATCAGTGGGATACCTTGGCAGCATTAGAGGATGTCCCTCAAAACCTTCAATCCTTATGTGTGAAAAGGTGGCAAACTATATATACCAAGCTCCATGCCTGTAAACTATCTCTTTAGCCTCCATTCTCAATCTCTTTGTTCTATCCTCCTCCATGGTCCTCACCAGATGCATGGAGAATGCATCATTGACTGGTTTGTAATCTTTGAGGTAATTGGTTCTTTGTAGCTGGGGATGATGATCCCAGATATGCACAGCATTTGTGCCTGTAAGCTTTCCATCTGTAACTAATGCATCAAAGGTGCCCTTGTAAGCACAGGAATAAACAATGTATGATGACATATAGAATGCACAATTTGAACCTCCAAGGTTCATCAGCTACTCATGCAGAGCATCACTTATTAGCTGGCCCCACAGTGGCTTGATATCTAAATACAAGCACATCATGATTACACCATACATCCAATCCCTAAAACTACCAGCATTAGGTTGGCCTGTTAATCTGTTCAGTAGTGCAATCATATACTGATATTCATCAGCAAAATCATAGTTAAACAGGTGCACAGGAAGTTTGGCTTCCGCAGGATATGTGCTATTCTAAGCCCGCCATTGATACATGTTCTTCCTAGCCTGCTTTTTATTGTTTTCATATTATTTTTCTAACTTCTTCAGGTCTACACTTTTGACCTTGCTCCCTAGCGGCAATCCAAATGTTTGGGAGAGACCCTTGATGGATAGGTCTGCATATATCCTCCCATGTTTCATCACTTGCCTAGTCTCTGGGTTATAATTCTTGGCACACTCGATGACTAGCTCCGGAGATTCCATAGAGTATGGAAAACTGGCAACGTTCCACATTCCGGATACGAACACTACATCCAGCATAGGACTCTTGTCATTCCCATCATTCAGCCTAGCTAACCAGGCTTCCAAATTGGTGCTCCCCTGATGGGTATCTGTAATTTCTCTGTATTTAAACAGGATGCCCCTCTGAGAAGAGAACATGGGCCTACTGAATTCTTCCTGACACTTAATTAACCTCTTGTCAGCCATGGTTACCTGCAATTAACAAAATCCCATCTCACAATGGGTATACACATGCATGCATATTGCATTTAACCTCATAAATCACCATGCCTACTGTATCTTTTCAACATTACTTAATCATATGGATGCATAAACCAAAACTTACATACCTGAATAAAAACAACATGATGAAGGCCTCATTTATTTACCTGGTTATGCAGATTTCTCTTTTATACCAGTAGACTATTAACAATGCTCTTAATTCAGTTGATGATCCCACACTTCCTTCTGTCTGTGAGCTCAAATCGTGCAACTATCGCCTGTATGAGTATATGAAAGTTGGTGCTCTGTAAAAATAATTTTATTGCAAGGTAAATGTAAAAATGATGGTTGAATTACCTTTTAACCTTGCAATTAGGGTAAATTTAGGGCAACTCTGACAAATTAGATTGTATTTATTGATTATCCGCACAAAAACGTAGGATCTCGCCAGGTGTTTCATCGGGTTCTGGGGTCGACAGGAACCACCTACCATGTCTGCGCGCATTAAATGATAATTGCGGCAACGGGAGTGGGGGGATATCCGTATGATAGGATATCATGAAGGCAGGATGATATTTGCAAATATCAGGTCAAGTTTCAATATCATCCTCCTCCATCAAATTGGAATAGTTATCGCGACAAGATTCAGGTGACAAAAGCACCTTTTGGTTATGTTTAGTACATCAGGAGGATATTTCGATGTATCGGGTGATATTTCAAAGATGATGATGACAAGACAAACTTACATGTCTCTCTTTCAGAATATCAGGATGACGTCATCCAGATATTCATTCTTTGTATCGGAAGGGCATCATGACGTCATCGTCATGTTATGCGAACATGATCATGTTTAGAAAATGTCCTGTCGAAACATAAATGTGATGATGATGTCATCGTCATGTCTGTTTCTTCATTTATCAGATGTGGATGACATCATCAGGATATCAGCTTAGGGTGATATTTCACGTCAGAAGGATATCTTGAAATATCAGGTTACATTCAAAAATACGACGCTCGCGATATATAAGACTGTTTGACGGGGAAGATTTATCACCACTTAAAGTTGACGTCTGGATATTTGGACTGCATGACTTATCAGGTGATGTACCTGTTGGTTTTTTCCCAGACTGGGTGCTTATTCCCAGATTTCCCTACAAGGTAGCCATCAGTGATCAACAGGATCTCTGGGCCAGGGGCCAACAGTGTAGGAGATAGACTCTATATTTTATCTCCTCTTCTTCTTCAGGCTCTGCAAAACCTAGGGGGGTATTCCCTACTCAACATCCATGAGGATATGCATACAAAGGCTAGGATGCTGACAGAAAGCAGATAAGTCCTCCTGTAAGTAGACCAAAACTGAAAGATAAGAGCAAAGGGGCTAGCTTTGGGCCTATTTGCAGTTGTAGACAGAGGACTGAGGATCCTAAAACTAATTCTAATGTCCTAATGGTTGTTTTAGATTTTGATTTGGATTTTAAGTTTGGATGCAAAGGTGGACATGGTTGTAACACAAAAACAAAGCAAGATTGGTGCCTATCCAGGGCCTGGAGTCAGTAGACATACACCTGTGAATGATCAACATGAACAGCTAAAATTGGATTTCAGGGGGATATATGTGATACCTGCCTTGCAAATATCTCCCAATACAGAGTGTTAAGTTATCTCTACTTATGGCATCCCTACTGCAGTATACCCTTCCCAATGTTCAACCTGAAAATAGTTTAATCTACCCCTTGAGCAGAAGTTAAAAGATCAGACATTCAACATAGGAATTCTATGCTCTAGAATCTAAACATTACCCAAATATCCAGATTTAGAAGAAGAATACATGCAATACTGGAGACAGAATTAACACAACACATGCTAAGATAGCATTTCTCATATAAGATTAATCATGAAATCAGTGGGTTCATGCCAAAAACATACAACAAGAGATACATAAACTCATAACTTAAGCTGTACAAAGCAACCAGATCAGCTTGTTTTGAATTACAGAGCCAAAAATCTTCAACTTTCAACAACAACAAATGAGTAACACTTCCTGCTTATAACAGCCAGGTAGTGTACCACAGCAATTAATTACATGGTTGACCAAAAATCCCGCCAGATACACAGTATCAGAAAAATGGCGCTCAACGCATTACTAGATTGGCGCCCAAACATGAATGCAGCAGGTAGGGGAGGAGACAGGAAGAAATCTCGAGCCCTGCGCCACTGTCCGTTGATGTACACCTTCAATCGGGTACCAGATCCGCCCATACCTCTGCAACCTTCGCCATTAATGGCGCACCAACCCGCGGCCTTGGGAAAAACATCTAACAGTCGATTGCAACCATTTCCCGCCAAGATTCATCGTCATGATATTTCGAATATGCAGGATATCAATTATCCCACATGCACCCCGCGGCGACCTTTTCAACACTTTATATACTAGGCCACGAGCATATATAATGTCGGTGCTTTTGCTCCTGACGACACTAGTATAAGACTTCATCATCATCCTCCAACAGCATGATATCCTGTCGCTTGAAATATCACCCTGACGTCAGCATCATGTCGCAACATAACCTGCATGATAATCGCCTTCATCGGCACAACCTGATCCATCGAAGGAACATCCTCCTGCTGAGCCTATACCAAAAGTCTGGCCGATGAACATCCTGCTGACGTCATCATCATTTCCTGCTGACGTCATCATCATATCTGCCTATTGCGCACCTCCTCATATCTGGATGACGTCATCATCATGTTTGCAAATATCGGGGGATCTCCACAAGATGATCAGTGTTAGAAATATGACCCCCCCGGACCTTGATGACGTCATCATCACATCGACATCAGGATGATATTCGGAAGACAACCGGATATTTGGAAATATCATCCTGATGCACAAAATATCATGCTGCACTGTAGCTCCACTATAAGATCGGGGTGATAGATGAATACGCCAGATATTTGAAAAGATCACCCCCACAAGATAATGCACGAATCCGGCAGGCGGATATCTCCTTGATATCAGCATCATCATGACGCTGGAACAAACATACATCCGGGTGATATTCAAAAATGAAAATATCACCCCCTCCTTCGGAAATATCATGATGCAGATAGGCAGAGAAATAGATATCACCCCGACATAAGAATGACGTCAGCATCATCAGGATGATAAAACAACGAACATGAAGTGATACAACAACATCAGGATGATATTGACTAAGATCATCCTGATGTTCAAAATATGATGACCCCAGTGAAAATCGGGTCACACTTAGAACTCTTCAACAACATCATCAGGATGATCATAACCAAGATCACCCGATGATAAAAATATCACCCCGGCGAAATATCATGCAGGCAGAAAATATGATGACCCTCGCAAGCAACACGGCGATAACTGGAAATATGATGATGATGATGACGACCCTTAAGAAAAAACAAGTCAGGTCGAACAACTCAGAGAATAATCCCTTCAGAAGACTGGGGTGACATCATCATCATGTTAGGGCAAGGTGATAATTGGAAGATCACCGGATACTTGAAAAATCACCCCCGCAAGCAAATCAGGGCACACTGTAGCTCATTAGCAGGATCAGGATGATATCCAAACATCACCCGATATTGAAACATGATGATCCTGATGAGAAACCGGTCGACAGAAAATCATGATGATGCTGACCACCATCGAAGCAAACATGATGATGATGACCTCCTCCTCAGGAAAATATGATGCTGCAGCTGAAAAATGCTGAGGAGGTCCAACACTTAGAACATTTTTTGGATACTTAGGGAAAGTGCCTGCATGAAAATTGCTCAAAAACTATCAGTCAATTCAGGCACTAACAGTACCAAGATCAGGATGATCTTCGACAACATGACTGAGGTTATAAATTATGATCCTCCCCTTGTGAATATCAGGTTTGACCAAAACTTTGACTGTTCATAACTCTCACATCCTGATGAATATCAGGGTGATGTAAAAGACAAAACTGCATGGAATTTAACGCTCTTTCCAAATATAAGGTCACAGAAATGAAATACAAACTTTGATAAAATGACCTCATGATGATGCCTTTCCTCATCTTGACTCTACATGATGATGCACATGACTCACTTTTACCAAACCGCCAGAAAGCAGACAACACAAGCCAAGCCAAAAGGTTGGGTCCCTGTTTTGCCAAGTCAAAATGGGGCGTGTTGTGTAACCACACAACACCACCCCAAGTTGGGTGGATGGGAGTTCCTACCACTTGTGGGCCAAGTGGGGAATTATCTAGGATGGACGTAGCCACCCTTGGGCTTGGTTGAGGAGGATAGAGTCATAGTTCCCTATAGGTTTTCTCATAGAATTTCATTATGTGGTTGACCATTGGAATAACCCTAAAATGATTATATGCCTGCTTTGTGTATGATGTGTATACTTTGTGCTTGTTAATATATATATTTAACTAAATGTTTTTTATACTATGATGATTTGATCTCATTATTTATATTTATCCTTTTAATAATTATATAATTTATTGATCTTTAATATTTCTAATGTCCCTTTCTAGTGATTATTGTATGCAGGTAAACAAATCAGGAATATCCTAAAAGGGGAAATTACACTCATATCATTTTCTAGTTACGTTGGTTGTGTGAGCAGCCCATAATACATACACAGGACAAATCAATGGAGCTTGGGTGTACTTCATTCCGTCCTATCAGAGGTACGATTTTGTGCAAGGTTTGAAGGTATATTTGTATTGTTTATCTTTATGTCATTGCTTTGCATAAATTCTAAGTTTCAATAATATTAAATGATTGATAGGATTTTTGATAGATGTGTGAAGTTTTGGATGATGAACTACTTACATAGGAGGATGAGGGCTTGACTTGTTTGTCTAAGGCTCAAAATCTAGACAAAAATATCACATAGGGTCTTGTCCTAAAATAGTGTTTCCCCTACAAAGTTTACCATAGGGATGACCAATAGATACATGGTTTAGGCTTGAAGGATAGATGGTGCTAGGATTCTATTGGTATAAAGGCTTTCAATTATTTAAGTTCAGTTGATTAGAGCCTATGGAAAGCTTGCTTATAAAGATGTTGTCAAGGGTTTCATCATCAAGACTATCAACGTTATACTATTTGTGTTGATCCACAAGGATATCATCACCAACATCATGTTCAAAGGGATCATACTCTTCTTGGTCAACAAAAGTATCATCATAATCACTCACAAGTGGGGTTCCAAATTGCTCAGTGAACTTGTCAAACTAGGGGTCCATGATTCCTGTTTTGGTTAGACTTAGGATTGTGATTATTTTGATGATTGGACTTGGATGATTTAGATTATTAATGATTTTGAGTTTGGATTTGATTTGAAGTTTTTGATGCACATGGTTTAGGAGCTTGGGGAATTTTGGTTTCTTCCAATCAATGATGATGTGATTAAGGTCTAGGACCTTATGGGAGCATATGATGGTTTGATTCAATCTTCAATTTAGGTTAAGGGATCTAGTTCCCTAAACAATTAGATTTTTTATGACTGGTTTGGATTTAGAGTGATTTTTAGAGAGTTCTCTAAATTAGCTTTCCAACACCTATAATACAATGGAAAATAAAGTGTGTATGTGAAAGTTATGCTCTCCAGAAGGGAACTACCTATAATCTAGTTCTATAGATGCCACTAGTCTCTACATAAATGCCATAGAGGTTACACATATGCCATAGGTTTTTGTTGATTGCCTGGTGTTTTTGTAAGCAATAGGAGTGATTGTATAGGCACCATAGATTTTTATTTATTTCATGGTGTTTCTGAAAATGACACAAATGAAAGTGTAGCCACCATGGGTTTTTGCCAAATGCATGGTGTCTAAGCTTAAAGGACCCACACACATGAAAATTTGTCCAAAAACCACTCAAAACCCTAAATTATGAATTATTTAGATTTTTAATTAGGTACAAGACCTTAGATTAAATTGATTTATCAATTCTCAAGGTGTCTAGGTCCTTAAGAAAAGTTTGATTCAAAATGGATGACTTGATCTTTGGATTTGGGACTTGAAATTGATTTATGGTTTATGGTTTATGGTTTATGGATGGGGGTTGATCTTGGTTTTTGGGTTTTTAGGACTTTAGGATCTTGGGATTGATTAGATTTGGACAAGGATAGATTAAATATAATAAGAATTAGGATTTATTTGGGTTTGGGTTATTTTTTGAAAGATGGTTTGATTAGGGTTTGGATTAGGGTTGGAATGATGAAATGGATTAAGATTTGGATTGGGATTGGAAGGATGGAGTGGATTATGGTTTTGGATTATGATTATATGGATGGGTTGATTAGGGTTAGGATGATGGGATTGATTAGGGTTTTAAATCAGGGTTGAAAGGATGGAATGAATTATGGTTTGGATTGGGGTTAAAAAGATGGGATTTATTAGGGTTTGGATTAGGTTTGGAAGGATGGGAATGGATTAGGATTTGGATTGAGATTTTAAGGATGGAGTGGATTAGGGTTTTGGATTAGGATTAGATGGATGGGTTGATTAGGATTGGGGTTTTAGATCAAGGTTGATAGGATGGAATGGATTAAGTTTTGGATTAGTGTTGAAAGGATGGGTTTAGTTAGGGTTTTGATTACGGTTGCAAGGATGAGAATGGATTAGATTTTGCATTAGGGATGGAAGAATGAGATTGATTAGGGTTTGGATTAGGATTTCAACCTATGAAGTGGATTAGGGTTTGAAGGTTGAGATGATTCAAGTTTGGATTAGGATTGGAAAGATGGAGTGGATTATGGTTTTGGATTAGGATTAAATGGATGGTTGGATTATGATTTTGGATTAATATTAGATGGATGGGTTGATTAGAGCTTTGATTAGGATTGGAAGGATGGAGTGGATTACGATTTTGATTGACATTGGAAGGATAGGATTGATTTGGGTTTTGATTAGGGTTGGAAGAATGGAGTGGATTTGGGTTTTGATTGATATTGGAAGGATGAGATTGATTATTGTTTGGATTAGGGTTGGAACAATAGAGTGGATTAGGATTTTGGATTAGCATTATATGGATGGGTTGATTAGGGTTTGGATTAGGATTAGAAGGATGGAGTGGATTAGGTTTTGGATTGAGATTGGAAGGATGGGATTGATTAGTTTTTTGATTAGTGGTATGTGCATGGAAATGGGGAACCAAAAGGGGGTCAAAAGTGGCCACTTTTTTTTTAAATCAGAAAAATTGATCTTGCATGAGAAGTTGAAGATAGCCACGCTTAAAATTAGAAAATGTAATAAGAACAAGTTTTGTAGTGCTCCGAGTCTAGTTTCAAAACAAATAATTTTTTTTCTAAAAATGGTGGAGATTAGGAGGTTCAAATAGTGGGAGCACAGAAAGTGCTACTATTTTTTTCAGAAAAATATAGCATAGTGTTTGGTGTGCTACCCCTAAAATTTTGACTTTTTAAAAGTATTAGACAAATTACAATGGTGGAAAATTAGCTAAAACCATGTAGTTTATGCCTATTTTTTCTGTTAATGTTTTATTAATATATGAATATTTTTATGAATTTTCATAGTGGATGCATCCTGAAAAATGAAAGTTTGAGTGCACACCCCCCAATTTTTTGAAAACTAATAAAAAATCAAAAACTATTTTTCAATGTGTATAGAATTGAGTCTAGAATCTAAAAATGTAATTTGTTTCAAATTTTGATAAATGTGTAAAAAATGACACCATAAATACTAGACATATGTTTTCTTAAAAAAAAAGAACACATTAGAAAAAGAACTTGAAGATGGGAACCTTAATGTTATTAGATTTTTGAAAAAATACATGGTTAGAAAGGTAATAAAAAACTTGAAGTCATCTTGGTATTTTTTGTATTGACATTGAAAAATGTGTATACCATAGGGAGAGCACGCACGATATTTGGTCAAAATTTCTAACTTTTGTGAAAAATATGTCCTTGGCATCCAAGAGGTACCTCCAACCATTTGGGTTTCAAGGATGAAGTAGATTAGGGTTTTGGATTAGGGTTTGAAGGTTGAGTTGATTCAGGTTTGGATTAGGATTGGAAGGAAGGAGTAGATTAGGGTTTTGGATTAGGATTAAATAGATGGGTGGATTATGGTTTTGGATTAATATTATATGGATGGGTTGATTAGAGCTTCGATTAGGACTAGAAGGATGGAGTGGATTATGATTTTGATTGACATTGGAAGGATAGGAATGATTTGGGTTTTGATTAGGGTGGGAAGAATGGAGTGGATTTGGGTTTTGATTGAGATTGAAAGGATGGGATTGATTATTGTTTGGATTAGGGTTGGAATGATAGAGTGGATTAAGGTTTTGGATTAGCATTAGATGGATGGGTTGATTAGGGTTTGGATTAGGATTAGAAGGATGGAGTGGATTATGGTTTGGATTGAGATTGGAAGGATGGGATTGATTAGGTTTTTCATTAGGGATATGTGCATGGAAATGGGGAACCAAAAGGGGGTCAAAAGTGGTCACTTATTTCTAAAATCAGAAAAACTAATCTTGCATGAGAATTTGAAGATAGCCATGCTTAAAATTAGAAAATATAATAAGAACAAGTTTTGTAGTGCTCAGAGTCTAGTTTCAAATCTACTAATTTTTTTTCTTAAAATGGTGGAGATTAAGAGGTTCAAATAGGGGGAGCACAGAAAGTGCTCCTTTTTTGTCATAAAAAAATAGCATAGTGTCTAGTGTGTTCCCCCTAAAATGTCAACTTTTTTTAAGTATTAGACAAATCGCAATGGTGGAAAATTAGCTAAAACCATGTAGTTTATGCCTATTTTTTTTGTTAAATTTTTATTAATATATGAATTTTTTATGAATTTTCAAAGTGGACACATCCTAAAAAATGAAAATTTCAGTGCGCTCCCCCCAATGTTTTTGAAAACTAGTAAAAAATCAAAATTATTTTTTAATGTGTATAGAATTGAGTCTAGAATCTAAAAATGTAATTTGTTTCAAATTTTGATAAACGTGTAAAAAATGACACCATAAATACTAGACATATGTTTTCTAAAAAAAAGAACACATTAGAAAAAGAACTTGAAGATGGAAACCTTAATGTGATCAGATTTTTCAAAAAATACATGGTTAGAAAGATAATAAAAAACTTGAAGTTGTCCTGTCATTTTTCATATTGACATTGAAAAACGTGTAAACCATAGGGGGAGCACGCATGATAATTGGTCAAAATTTCTAACTTTTTTGAAAAATATGTCCTTGGCATCCAAGAGGTACCTCTAACCCTTTGGGTTTCAAGGATGAAGTGGATTAGGGTTTGAAGGTTGAGTTGATTCAGGTTTGGATTAGGATTTGAAGGATGGAGTGGATTAGGGTTTTGGATTAGGATTAAATGGATGGGTGGATTATGGTTTTGGATTAATATTAGATGGATGGGTTGATTAGAGCTTCGATTAGGACTGGAAGGATGGAGTGGATTATGATTTCGATTGACATTGGAAGGATGAGATTGATTTGGGTTTTGATTAGGGTGGGAAGAATGGAGTGGATTTGGGTTTTGATTGAGATTGGAAGGATGTGATTGATTATTGTTTGGATTAGGGTTGGAACGATAGAGTGGATTAGGGTTTTGGAATAACATTAGATGGATAGGTTGATTAGGGTTTGGATTAGGATTAGAAGGATGGAGTGTGTTAGGGTTTGGATTGAGATTGGAAGGATGGGATTGATTAGGTTTTTGATTAGGAGTATGTGCATGGAAATGGGGAACCAAAAGGGGGTCAAAAGTGGCCACTTTTTTCTAAAATTAGAAAAATTGATCTTGCATGAGAAGTTGAAGATAGCCACGCTTAAAATTATAAAATGTAATAAGAACACGTTTTCTAGTGCTCTGAGTCTAGTTTCAAAACTACTAATTTTTTTTCTAAAAATGGTGGAGATTAAGAGATTCAAATAGGGGGAGCACAGAAAGTGCTCCTATTTTTGTTAGAAAAATATAGCATAGTGTCTGGTGTGATCCCCCTAAAATGTTGGCTTTTTTTAAGTATTAGACAAATCACAATGGTGTAAAATTAGCTAAAACCATGTAGTTTATGCTTTTTTTTCTTAATTTTTTTATTAATATATGAATTTTTTGTGAATTTTCAAAGTGGACACATCCTGAAAAATGAAAATTTGAGTGCGCTCCCCCCAATTTTTTTGAAAAATAATAAAAAATCAAAAACTATTTTTCGATGTGTATAGAATTGAGTCTAGAATATTAAAAATGTAATTTGTTTCAAATTTTGGTAAACATATAAAAAATGACACCATAAATACTAGTCATATGTTTTCTAAAAAAAAAGAACTTGAAGATGGAAACCTTAATGTTATCAGATTTTTGAAAAAATACATGGTTAGAAAGATAATAAAAAACTTGAAGTTGTCCTGGGATTTTTCATATTGACATTGAAAAATGTGTAAACCATAGGGGAGCACGCACGAGACTTGGTTGAAATTTCTAACTTCTGTGGAAAATATGTCCTTGGCATCCAAGAGGTACCTCCAACCCTTTGGGTTGGATGCCCAAGGAAAACCAACCTTTAGGGTTGGAATTTCCCAAAGCAAGTGAAAATGTGAGCGCATTATAAAGTAGTTAAAATGAGTTTTATGCATCTCTCTCTCTCTCTCTCTCTCTCTCTCTCTATATATATATATATATATATATATATATATATATATTTCTCTCTCTATCGATCCCTATCTCTAACTCTACCTCTCTCCTTTCCTCTATATCTCTCTCCCCCTCTCTATCTCTCTCCCCATCCCTCTACCTCTCAATCCCTCTTCTTATGTCTTTGGACATCTCTCTCTCTTGTATCATTCATCTTCATCTCTTTCTGTCCATTTGACTTCTTTGTCCACCTCCTCCTCTCTCTTTTTCACCTCTTAACCCTATCTTTCCTAGTTTTCCTTTTCCTTTCTAATTTTTGCTTAGATCCCACCAATTTTGCATATTTTACTATTTTCCACCTCTCCTTTCATCATTCTTCCCATCCAATTAAATTTAATTTTATCTTTTTTCCATTTCATCCTCCCAATTTATACCCTCATCCTTCTTTGCATGTCCTAGTTTTCTTGTTTCTATTTCCTTTGTAGATAAGAGAGAGGGAGAGGGAGGAAGGGGGAGATGGAGGGGAGATGGAGGGGAGAGATATGGAGAGAGAGATAGAGAGAGTCCTAGTTTTCTTGTTTCCATTTCCTTTGTTGATAAGGGAGATGGATAGGGAGAGAGAGGGAGAGATAGGGATATAGAGGAATTATAGAGGAGAGAGAGGAAAGAGATAGGGAGATAGGGAGAGATAGATAGGTAGAGAGAGGAGACAGATAGGGAGAGATAGGGAGATAAAGAGATAGAGAGGAGAGATAGGGAGATAGATAGTGGGGGAGATGTCCAGAGACAGGGAGAGAGATTGAGACGTAGAGTGACGATAAAGATAGGGAGATAGGGGAGAGATTGGGAGATATAGATTTAGGGTTGCTCAAGTTTAGGGTTTAGGGTTTAGGGGCATTATTTAGGGTTTAAGGTTTAGGGGTTTAGGGTTTAGGGAGAGAAAGGGAGAGAAAGAAAGATAGAGATGGAGAGATATCTAGAGAGAGAGGTTTAGGGTTGCTCAGGTTTAGGGGAATTATTTAGGGTTTATGGTTTAGGGAGAGATAGAAAGAGAGAAAGAGATGGCTAGATAGAGAGAGAGAGGAGACAAAGGGCAGATATAGGGAGATAGAGAGTGAGGGAGATGTCTAGAAACATAGGGAGAGAGATTGAGAGGTAGAGGGATGATAAAGATAGCGAGATAGAGGAGAGATATGGAAATAAAGGTTTAGGGTTTAGGGTTTAGGGGTTTAGGGTTTAAAGAAAGAGGACCGATAGGGAGAGATAGAGGAGACAAAGGGAAGAGTGAGGGAGATGGCTTGAGACATAGGGAGAGAGATTGAGAGGTAGATGGATGATAGAGATAGGGATATATGGGAGAGATAGGGAGATAAATGTTTAGGGTTTCTTGGGTTTAGGGTTTAGGTGCATTATTTAGGGTTTAGGGTTTAGGAGTTTTAGATTTCTTAGGTTTAGGTTTTAAGGGTTAGGGTTAGGGTTTAGGGACATTATTTAGGGTTTAGGGGTTTAGGGTTTAGGGTTTAGGGATTAGGGATTAGGGTTTAGGTGTTTGGGGTTAGGGGTTAGGGGTTAGGGGTTTAGGGTTTAGAGAGAGAGAGAGGACTAATAGCAAGAGATAGAGGAGACAAAGGGGAGAGATAGGGAGATATAGAGTGAGGGACATATCTAGAGACATAGGGGGAGAGATTGATAGGTATAGGGACAATAGAGATAGGGGTTAGAGTTTGGGGGCATTATTGAGGGTTTAAGGTTTAGGGGTTTAGGGGTTAGGGGTTAGAGGTTAGGTTTTAGGGGAATTATTTAGGGTTTAGGATTTAGAGAGAGGACCAATCGGGAGGGAGAGAGTGAGGGACATGTCCAAAGACATAGGGAGAGAGATTGAGAGGTAGAGGGACAATAGAGATAGGGAGATAGGGAGAGATAGGGAAATAGAGGTTTAGTGATGTAGGAGCATCTAGGTTCATTGGCAATCCTATATCAACAAAAATATATTTTATTTTCTAAGTTAGCTTTTGGCTTTATTTTCTTTGCAATTTTGGTTTGTGTTTCTGGAGGCAAATACAATATTATTTGGCCAAGTAAGAGCTTCATCATGTAGAAGAGCCTAATGGGTATCCCCAGTTCCAATTTGGTGAAATTTGGATGAAAAATGATAAAGTTATGACAAGTCAAAGAATTCCACAGTTCGTCAATTCGGTAGTTAGCCAACAACCTGGTTTGTCGATTGTACAGATTGCAGATTGAATATTCGAAGAGCAATTAGAAGAGTGTTTTTTTGTTATCAAAGAAGTTTGAAGTTTAGGAACTTCATCGGCAAATCCATCAGTTTGTGAACTCTTAAGTTCGTTGATACGATATTTCACCGATAAAGGCCTTGAGGAAGGATTCTGCCATTTCTTTAATTCATCGATAGGCGGTATTGTAGAAGTTGAGATACTTGAAGGTTTGTGGAAATTGAAATGGCATTGATAGGAGAAAAACATAAGTCTCAACTAGTTCCTAACTTTTAAAAGTTGTCGATACGCCGACAAAGAGTTAGTGGCAGATAAACTTTGCCGATAGAAAGAGTTGATAGTTTATATCAACAAACCTTTTCACTTGTGAACTAGTTTGTGGTTTTTGTATGCTCAAAATCATGACTCAGTGGCCTTGGGGATGGTTGAGTTAGTTTTTGCATGCACACGAACCCTCTCTCCTTGCCATAGGACGAATGGCCACATCACTCTCGCTCTCGTGGAAGTAGCCAATCAAGAGGAGGCAAGATATGAGGGTGGTCTGGCTTTTTGGAGAGATGCACTTCTCAAAGAGGGGTCAGCTAGTCCTGGGACCTATGTTGTTGTGTGTTTGTCTAGATGCGGTGTTCTATGATTGTGGATGTAAAGATAACTAGATGACCTGAAGGGTCAGTAGTCACCATTCTCCTGTTATGGTTTTTGATATTCCACCGTTGTGTGGGTAGGCTAATGTTCTTGTTGATGTTTAACTATCATTCATGTTGTTGGATGATCACTTGTTGTATCAGGAGTTGTCTAAATGCTTGTTGTTGTTGTTGTATGACTAGTTGGTCTTGTTGCTATCTTGGGTGGATTTCCTCTATCTCATCGAGGATTGCTCTCACCCACTCACCTCTAAGTCCAGGGTACATAAATGAGCTAAGACAAGAGATAGGTGGTTTAAGATAACCTTGAATTGACCTAGGGTCTCAAATTAGGGTTTGTGTTACCTAAGGTATTGACTTTGTTTGACTGTAGTTGACCTTGTGATGGGACCAAGGGTTTGTGAACCTTCTATGTTTGCTAATGTTTTTGTTCTTTTTTTGGATTTTTATATGAATGGAAGCCTAAATGAATGCAAAATGTATTTTTTGTGTTTTTTTTATGTTTTTGGAAATCAAATTGCTTTTTCTTAATCTAGGAATTAGAAAATGTATGCAAGCTATGATGAAGTTACCTAATGCAATGTAATCTATGTTTTTGTTTGTTTTCTGAATATGTGGATCAATCTAATCTAAGAAAGGAAATTGCTTTTAATCTATGAACTTTGGAAAGGGAAACTAATTTAACAATGCAAATCTACTTATCCTATCAAGAAAAAGCAAACATGTATTTACTTATCCCAAGAGCAAAGTTTTGATTATCTAATTACTATGAATTGAAAAAAAAATGAAGGAACCTGGAGATGTGTGAGCCTCCAATACCCTCATATATCCTTGTAATGGCAACCTTGAATCCTCTTGTAGCAGCAGGGTGATCCTCTTGGCAACAAGGAGAAAAATGGAAGCAAAAGAAGCTTTGAAGTTTTGAAAAGAGCTCAATGTGAGCTTCATGAGCACCATGGCTTGTAATGTGAGGAACATAAGGATGCATAACAAGCTTGTATAAAAGCTAGATGAGACAACAAATAAAAGCAAAAGGCTCCTATTTCTTGTATGAGCACGAGAATGCTTGATTTGGAGAGCAATAACTTGCAAGAGTTGTGTGCACAAATGAAATTGCCTCCCTTTGTGCTTGAGGGAGTGGGTATTTATAGGTTAGAAGAAGGGATGAGAGGTGAAGAAGAAAGAGAGTTAACTCCATTTGATTGGAGAGTTAACTTAGAAGACTCAAGAGTGATCTGGGCTAAAATTGGAGTGATCTACCTAGTAAAAGCTTATCACTCAAGAAGAAGTGAAGAAAGAGGAGTGCATGAGAATGCATGGGAATGCATGAATTATTAACTAAAGATGAAATAGAGATAATTATGCATGTGTGGGTGCATGAAATAGTCAACTCTATATTTGGCACAAAAATCCATGAAAACAAAAAGAAAAACAGGTGAAAGCAGAGCTATTTCGAGTTAGAAACTCAAGTTTTTCTGTAGCTGAAAACATGACAAAGTCACCCCTTTCACCAGTCAAGGTCGCCCGGGGGCAACCCATGGGTGACCCTCAGAGGAGGGCACCTGGGTGAAAGTCCATGGTGGGAGATGGAAGATGAGATGAAAAGGAGGGGATTTGTATTTGGAAATAGGTCAATCATGTGTGAAAATCTAAATCTCCACTTGCAAAAGTAGGATCTCTCGGGGGAGATCTAGAAATAATAGGGGGAGATTTGGATTGGTTGAGTGAAATTGAAAACTAAAAGTTAGAGATGGCTAGGGAGGACCTCTAGAAGGCATCTAGAGGTGGGGTTGGATGAAAAACATTGGGCAAAGGTGAAAACTTGCCTACAAGATGCATACAAGGCTTAGGGATAGGGTCTCAAGCACAGGAAACACAAATCAACAAGTATCAAAAAAGTGTCAAAAGCAAGGAGAGAGAGAGAAAATGACAAAGGGGAAACAACACAAGGAGGAAGAAAAGACATGTCACCAATGGAATTGTTGTTGAGAGGATGTTATTTCACACTTACATGTACTTGACAAGGATTATGACTCATCATAGGGGTCCTCGTGGAGGTTGTGCATGATTTTGGTACTTACATAGTTGTCCCCTCAGGGATGGTAGTCTACATGAAAGGTAGGTACCGTTCCCAAACTAGGCCTTACATGTCAATTTTCTATCAATTGTGCCTGCAAGAACTAGTATTAGTCTAGCATCTGAATATATCAAAATGAGAAATGAAAACTGAAATTATGAACATACCATAGATCATGTGAGCTCGACTACTTGTTAGCCTTTGTCGGTGAGACAGGAAGGAATGAATGCACAAGAGATGTATAACAACAACAACTAATCTAAAGAATGCATAAAAGAAATTAAGCTAAGGGAGAGAAAAAGCAAGCAAATTAGTGAAGTTCAAGGGAATTGGTGATGAAATCAATCATGTGAGCAGTTGTTGGGTAAATATGCTTGAGATTGCGAAGATGGTTGCTTCTTCTTTTGCTGATGAGAATTAGGTATGCAAATAGTGAAAAACCCTTCTCTAAACCCCAGGTTGAATTTTGTGAAAAATCTCCTGAAATTGTCCGTTTTTGATGATTTTCTCTGTTGCACTGTCTTTGTTTCACTATTTAGAGTGACTATGATTTTTTTGTTTACTAAAATCAGCTAAGAAATGAGGTTTTTAGAGAACTTTTTGTTTAGGAGATAGCCACATAGGGTTGGCCCTTTTTCCAAGCAAGTTAGCTAGGGGAGATCTAGCTAAGCAACAGGGTCGCCTGATGGAGATTTGCATGTGCAACAGGGTCACCTGGGGGAGATCTTATTGAACATCTGGGTCACCCGAGGGAGATCTGGTCTGATGAAAGAGGTGACTCTAATAGACTAGTTTTGACTAAAATTTGATGTCTTCTTATGTTTACTTCACTCTATTTCAATCTAATCTAACCATTATTTTCGTTTGTTTATTGCAATTTTGATGGTTTATACAATTTTTTTGTGAATTTTTTTGCAAGTTTTATGATTTTTAGGCATTTTCTGAGTTGATGAGATCTAATCTAAAGTTCTTTCTAATTGGGAGGATATGAGGATCTATTTGAATTCCAACCACGAACAGTTGTGGATTTCAAAGATGTATGTTTCATTATCTACCGATGAGCTTGTTGTTCTGAAGAGAGTAGGCTTGGCTAGAGTTTGCCATGTACCAGTTGTACATCCTATGGTACGCATTTGTTGTGACACTCTGACTTAATGGGATGTTGACAAGAACACTTTCAGGTTCCCTTTAGTTTTGGGAGAGTGGACCATCATTCTTTACGATGTTTGCCACATTCTAGGGGTTCCTGAGAGAGGACACCCACTTGTTCTACCAACTAGCGAGTCTTTCAAGGACAAGACATCTTGGGCACAGATTATGGGGGTGAGTCACCCTGAGGATTAGACTTGAGTTCAACTCACCTCTGTACCA
Source organism: Cunninghamia lanceolata (assembly GCA_027924645.1). Lineage (NCBI taxonomy): Eukaryota > Viridiplantae > Streptophyta > Pinopsida > Cupressales > Cupressaceae > Cunninghamia > Cunninghamia lanceolata. The sequence continues at coordinate 5,085,826 of BSBN01000516.1, forward strand.
TGACTCCACATTCCTTGTTTGAGGAATTTTCTAATTTGTTTGATCACTTTGATGCTGTATGGAGACAAGGCCTTAGCTCGCTTGAGATGGTGTTGGGCACCAATTATATAGGGTATTGAGCATGGTAGAGTTTATGCTTTGGGGATCAGACATCCTAGATATAGTTTATAAAGACTTCTATCATATTTCATGATAGGGATCTCTCTCTTTCAGTCACTCCTTTTTTATCATGACTTGGATCTTTGACCACATCGGGCCTTACTAGAAGGAGATTCCTCTTCTTGACTGATGATTATTGAGAGCTATTAGATGGGCTCATGTGGTCCACTTTGATACTTATTTATGTACTATGGCTACTCTTACAAATGTAGATATGATTTCTGACCCTTATACAGATATCGAGGGCACATGGTCTCATGATGGTCAGACCAAGGAGCACTTTCTTAGCATATCGAAGCTTTCATATCGTAATGGTCTAGTCAAGGCTCATCATGTTGAGCACGTCCTACAATAGTTCAGTAAGGACTTTCCTAAGGATTTTCCCCTAACCTACTTATTATAGATCTATCCATGAGATGGGTGAGATTGGATAGAGGACCATTGCTTGGACCCCTTTGACTCCTGGAGTTGTTATTACTAGAGCTTCTAGGACCCCAAGAGGGGGACAAAGGGGAGGGAGAGGAACTCCTTCCCATGGACGCGTTGTGTTGGATGACTCTAACTCTATTGATGAGGACTACATTCCTAATGGGGATGACTTGTCTGACAAGGGACCAACAGGGGATGCACAGGAGATAGATTTTGATGAGGATGATATACCCAAGGGCCCTTTCACAATTCCCAGACCTCCTTATTCTGATTAGGTGATGTAGCATCTTGATCCCACCTAGAAACCTAGCGACCCACATGAGTCTACACTTATTTTACTGATTTCTCATTGTCCTTTCTTTTCTTTCCTTTTTTTCAAGAATCATCACACCTTTTGTCTTTACTTTGGCTTTGTAGGTAACGTTGAGAAGTGGAGGGGTTTCATTCATGAGGTCAACATTGGTTTGGCTGCCCCCTTCACTAGGCTGACTTGAAAGGTGCTTTTGGCTAATATTGGTGTACCCCATATAGTTGGGTGACACACTGACATATTTTCTCCTACCTATCATGAGTGTCAGGAGAGTGCTACTTTGAAGGGCAAGAATCTCATCCTTAGGGGTGAGAATCAGGTTCTTCGTGAGATGGATTACCTTGGGATTTGGTAGTGAGAGATTAGCACCATGAGACCTTCACATTCTTTAACTCATAGCAAAGCACCTCACTCACATAGGTCTCATGGAGAGACAAGTCATACACACAGACAGAGGAGCATGATTCTTGAGGTTCCATTGGAGGAAACTGCCCTTGAGCTTATTTACCTTTCTTAAGTCTGTGCCCCCTTGCATGGGGAGTCTTACTTTCCTTTAGGGGTATTTTGTCCTAGCTCTTGTATTCTTGTGAATGTGAACTTATAATATATCGATGAAATTTTATCTTTTTATAGTTTTTTTCACTACCATATGAGTAATCATCTCTTGTGCACTTTGGAAGTTTAAGAACTCTTTGATTATGTTTTGACCTTCAACTCTAAGAATGCAAGTATGATGACGATGACATGTTTTTGTAATTTTTTGGAACATATATGAGGTGCAAGTTATGATATGTAGATGCAAGAACACAAGGGATGCTAAAATGAAACTTTTACTTCTATGGAATGCCACAAGTTATAACATTGAATTTATTGCTTTGGAACTCTTTTCTAATTTTGGTATGAATGCATTGTGGAACAAACAATATGACTGCTCTTTAATATGATTTTTTAATCCAGGGAATTGTAGGTTATTCTGGTATAGGAGACCTATTCAAGTTTGTGAAATTAGGAATTTATAACTCAAGTAGGGTGTGGGAGTGAAATGGAGTGCTTCCGAATTTAGGCTTTGCTAAAGGCTAAACACTGATCCTTATCTAGATAAGACAATTTGACAAGCTTTCAACTTAGACAAGCAAAAAATTTTATTGATCTTTTCTAGACTTAGATCATAGATGGAAAGAAAGATAGACTTGGGGTAATGGATAAATGGGAAAGAACAGAAGTCCCTAGATAGAAAATGATCCTAACGACTACTGGACTCTTGGCTTTTCTTAGTTAGTGCGTGTGTGTGCTTTGTACCTTACTCTTTTATTTTCTTTGGTAGAACATCACCCTTGAGGCTTCAAGCTTAGAATGATCTCCACCCAAGAGTACGGACATTCAACAATCTTCTCTCTTTCATTCTTTTTTTTGTAACTCTCTTTTTTGTATTTTCTAGAATGCCTCCCCTGATTTTCTCATTTTTTTGGATTTTTGACTTTTATGAAATAAATGCTTTTGGAACTTTGGATATGCAATAATTTTATCTCTCAATTCTCTTTTTTCTCAATACTCTTATTCTGATCACTCATTTTTTTGATTCACTCATATTTTAGATTTCTTCCTTCAAAGTTTTGATCTTCTTGATGTTTTTGGCCAGGAAAGATAAGGGGTTGAGCACCACCAAAAATTTTCATAATCCAGTTGGACTTCTCTTCTACTAGGGAAGATTTGGGAAGGTCTACTTGTAAGCTTCCTTTGAACACTATAGGTTTGAATACTGACTTTGCTTAGACCTAACATCTTAGCCCATTAAGACTGCAGTGTAAAGCTAAGAGCTAGGCTTTGATTAGAATCACTGGGAATGGAGGGGGGAGAATGGCGCTTATGAAAATGGGAAATCTCAAGACCTAAAAGGATCACATATACCTAGGCAACCTTAGACTCCTTATTGACATGAAAATAATACAAGAGAAAGTCATTCATTGTAATGCAAGATGAACAGAATGATACTAAAATGCAAGAAATAAAACTCTTTTTTTTATATTTTTATATTTTTATGATTTTTTTATATTTTTATATTTTTATGATTTTTTTATATTTTTGGAACATTTTCTTTTTTTTTGTATTTTTATGTTTTATGATTTTTATGATTTTTAGATAGTATTTATTGAAGTGAAAGGCATTGACTGTTTCACCAAATCCCTCTCCCTCCATTGTGCACAAGAGATAGGCACCATTTTCAACATCTTCTTTAACCATATAAGGACCTTTCCAGTCCTCTGCGAATGTTCTCTTCCATCTTCTCTTGTTTTTTTCATGCTACCTCTTCTTAGGACAGGCTCTCCTATTTTGTAGGGTTTATCATTTGATTCTATAATTTCTAGTTCAATGGTCTCTCTTGGTAATGTGAGACAAAGTAAATCTTGGAAAGATTGTTGATTCGAAGGGGTCCAATTCACACCTTAGCAATTCCATTAGCATGTTGAATTGCTCTTGCATGTAAATCTTTACGTCTTGTCTATCTTGAATTATTTGTAAAAATTGGCATAATTCAAAGGGAGTTTGAGGCTCCCTTTTCTCATCAGGAGGGACAAAGCTTATACTTGTCCTCCCATTTGGCTCAGATCTCAAATCCATGGAATACACAATGTAGCTTCCTGGCAACTCAAAGATGACAGAGTCATCAATTCCAACTGACACTCACATATTCCATTCTTTGTGAAATGTTCCCTCACTTTCTTCATCTTCTTCTAGGAGTCTCAACCATTTCAATTTGCACTAAGGGTGCTTCCCATTCAGCAAGCTCATTTGACTACACTGAGACAAAAGTAGTAGGTTGCACTTGTGGCTGAGATACCATGAACATTCTTGGGAGAACTCCTATTATGTTGGTTGATTCATTGTCAATAGAATTTACGTTCTCCATAGGTGCTAGTGGTCTATATGACTCTTTTGTTGGTGTGAGAGGTTCATACAACTCAGTTTCTTCTGTTGTCTTAGGGACACAAGACTCACTCAATGGTGAAAAAGGAGTGTAACTCTCTATCATGTCCTCTTCAAGATCTGAGAAAGCATGGGGGTCTGCATATCTCAAATCTAGCGTAGTTGTTTCAAATACTAGTCCTTCATTCTGTGAGGCTTCTCCCTATGCAAGGGAAGAGTTTGTATGTTAGTTGTATATCAATCATGAGTACTTCTAGAGGGAATTGGAGAGGTCCATCATTCTCTATCCATTCCATGATCTTCACCGTCTTTTCCTTGGCGATAACCTCTTTTTGTTTTGGTGGTGCCTCATTTTCTAAGGCTTTCATCTCTACATTGTTTATCATCTTTTCTAGGATTTTTGTCCTCTTGATGCATATTCATTGTGGTGTAGGACTAGGAATAGAGAGCTTGTTCATAGGAAGTTCATAATCTATGGGGATGCCTATCCTTTTGTTTGATGTGTTTGATTTTAACATGGTAAAAGGTTCTGGATCCCCTTTCGCAACATACACCTTCCCTAGATGTAGAAATTGAGTCTCATGGAATAACATGGATGACACAACTTCATTATGTGTATCTAGGGTCTTCCAAGAAGTAGATTATATCCTGTGTCCTTATTGTTGACATAAAATGTGGTTGGGACAGTCTTAGGTCCTAGAGTTATAGGCAGCGTGATTTTTCCTACCATAGAAGCTTTGAAATTATCATACCCACTCAGAGTGTCTCTAGAAGTGGTGAAATTGGTATGCCCATAACTCATTCTCTCTAAAAGAGAGAATGAAACTATGTTTATTGCTGCCCCATCATCAATTAGCATTCTTTTGATACAGGTGTCGTAGATCCACACTTGCAAGTATAACGTCAGGTCTCCTTTCTTGGTTAACTCTACCTCGGAGGGCATTTACTTTAGGTCAAAGAAGAAACCTGGGTCTTTGAGCTCAAAGTTTGGTGGGCTTATGTCAAAATCCACGTGGTTGATTTTCTCACTAGGTGGAGGCGTAATTTGATCAAGATACTTAAACCCTATTGCTTTCAATAGTGCTGAGTGGTGTGAGGGGGAATTCCTGAGCATGTTAATGAATGATATGTGTACATAGGTTTTCTTTAGATCTTCGATGAGTTCGTAAGGTCCAATCAGTGTTGGTATTAGATCAACCACTGAGATGGTGCCTTCATGTATTTTCTCTTGCTCATTTTTTAGATCTCCTCCCTCTTCTTCATTGTGCAATATTTCAACCAACCCCAACATCCTAGCTTCTCCTTTCTATCCTAACTATGGTGGGATATTGGTGTTGGTACTTTGGGTTACTTTGTTTTGATTCATTGCTTTTGTGTCCTTATGTGCAGGAAATGGGTCCTAATAGATTCTCATGTTATCATTCTATGGAACTATAAAGGCTTGGATTTGTCTTGTGCCCTTATTATCTAGGGTGACCTCCTGAGGGTTCAAGAACATCTCTATGAACAAACGTTGTTGGTCTTGTTGAAGCCCAAAATTACCAGTTCCAAAATGCCCCATTTTGCCCCAAATTTCATTTGAATCCCACTTGAACCTATAGTTTATAACTGATTAGAGACATCTTCATAGGTTTTCATATGTCTACCTTATGAAAAGTACAAGGGAAAATCCCAAAACAAAAATGACTAAGTCAAAAAATTCTAAGTGTTTCCTTGTGTTTTTTAACCTTTGTTTGAGTTTCAGAGTTCGGAGTTCATGTCTTTTGTCTTGCCCTATCTATCGACTCTGAGGTACAAGACTCAAAATTTGCCTAAGTGTTGAAATTTGTCGAAGTGAGTTGGAGGTCGAAGGTCAGGCCTTCAACCTTCTGTCTTCTTTAGTGTTATAGTTAGAGGGTGGAGGACCCAAAGGCCCAAAGTCCAACGAGCTCTTTTTCTTCTAAGTGTTTTAGAGGTTAGACTTCAAGCCTTTGGCCTTCAATTTTCTTCGTAGCAAGTGTCAGGGAGAAGCCCCGAGGTTTAAAGTTTGACAGGTCTACTTGTTCAAAAAATTTCTAAGTATGAGGCAGACAACGAAGGTCAGAGGTTGGCTCTTCTTCCTTCCTTTGAGGAAGGCAGAGGCTAAAGGCCCAATGACCGCCCCTCGATAGGTGTTAATTCTTTCTAAGGAATTCTGCCATTTCACTAAGCCTTTTGGGTGGACCCATAGTAGGCTTATGAAACCATAGAAAGTTGCCAAGTGGAGTAAGGTAGAATGGTGAAGGCCCAAAGGCTGAAGTCTAATGGGGCCAATATTATGCTAAATGTTACGAGCATCGAAAGGTAGAAGTTTCTCTTTCCTTCCTTCTTCCTTTTGGAAGGTAGAAGGATGAAGCCTTGAAGTCTGAAGTCTGAAAGTTTGATTTGTCGAAGGTTCACTTCCTGGCCTTCCAAACTCCTCCAAATGTTTGGGAACACACCAAATTTTTTTGGATTGCCATAAATGCTAAGTGGGTGGTTGTTGAAATAGTGTCTATCATCATTGCTCATGGCATGGGCTCCCAGGAATTCCATTAGTCTTCTAACATAGGTCACGCGCCACATTCAATGCAGCATCAGTTACTTGTTAACTAATTTCCAATGTCCAAAAATTACACGGCGATCAAAAATTCTATATATACATGTTTGAAAGACATTCCAAGTATTGGTCACTGATCTAATTGTCTAGTCTGGGAGCACCTAAGGATTTTATCTGGCATCAACACATGATTTGTCTAGTCTATTAAGTGAGGGGATATGTTTAGTATAGAGTAAGAAGGTTATCTAAAGCAGATTTGAATATAATGGTATGTCTCCATAGGAGTTTGTAATGATTTTGGTAAATATATAATCAAATTTATGTATTTCCCTTTGTTACATTTGCTAGTATGATTGTAACAGATGTTTGGAGATGTGTGACGACATCCAAGTTAATACAAGGCTTTGTATTTACCATTCTTTTGTTGCATATGAATCATTGTAGTTCTCTTTTGGATTATTAAGTATGTCCATTATGTGAGGATCTATTAGTGTCATATATATGAATATATGTCTAGTTTTGTTGATCCTTTACTATGTATTTCCTTTCCTCCTTGCATTCTATGACTCTGTTGACCAATGGAATAGGCACTGGTCCATATTGGAGAGGGACTAATCACTCTTTAATATCAAACAAATCATTCACCTATGGTTTAGGGGAAAAAAAATATTTCTTGTGCATGTACATTCACACAGTTGAATAAGCTATATAGGGGTTTTGTGACAGCCAATCGTTCTTGACTTAGTGACAGCTTTGGGGTCAAGATGATGAGTTGGGTTTGGTTGTCCAATTATTTTTAGGTTTTCATCTGGTTTTTATATTAATACCTAATTAGGTATACCTCTTGGAATATCCCTCCAGAGTTTAAGTTGAGCTTGAAGTGTAGAGGAGTCTACCCACTCATGTAGTTGGTGAAAGATCACCCAAAGCTTGTTGATAAACCTCTTCTTATCACCTTGACGATAGTCCCTAGCCTAGGTGATTTAGGAATTTTTTAGAGTTTTAGGTTGCAGTCATTTTGGATCCCAACAGATTGGCACCATTGTCAGGGAATGAATCAAAAGGTTGGTCAATTTGAAGCCCCCTGTAGTGGTTTTCCAATTGTGCACTGTGTTTGGGTACATTGGTAGCACGTCAACTTATGCCAACAGATTAGTGTTGTTGCCAAGAAATGAATCAGAAGGTTGATCAATTTGAAGCCCTCTTTAGCAACTTTGCAGTTGTGCACTATTTTTAGGTAAGTTGGCAGACCGTCAACTTATGCCAATAGATTAGTGTCATTGCTGGGGAGTGAATCAGAAGGTTGATCAGTTTGAAGCCCCCTTGTAGCAATTGTGCAGTTGTGCACTATGTTTGGGTAAGTTGGCAGCCCGTCAACTTATGCCAACAAATTGGTGCCATTGTCGTGGAATGAATTAGAAGGTTGATCAGTTTGAAGCCCCCTATAGCAGTTTTATAGTTGTGCAGTGTGTTTGGGTAAGTTGGCAGCCCGTTAACTTACACCAATAGATTGGCATTTTTGCTAGGGAATGAATCAGAAGGTTGATCAATTTGAAGACCCCTATAACAACCATTTTTGGGTGCAATTTTTTGTTGTGTAAGTTGGCAGCACTTCAACTTACACCAATAGATTAGCACTGATGTACTGCTGGGTTAGATATATTTGAAGACTCTGCTAGTGTGAGCAATCCAGAATCAGTTTCAAAGCCTTGAAGATTTTTACACTTCAAGGGATTTCCTCATTCAGTGAGGTGGCGACTCTGTTGTCAAGAGAAACAAAGTTTTGTTGTTGTGTGCACGCTTGGAAGAGATCGCAGTTGGTTAAGGTATAAGTTTTTCTTTCTACCTTGGCCATGGTTTCTATTTTAGTAAAGGAACATGTAATTTGCTTTCCTTTTTCTTGCACATGTGGTTTGTAGTTGGTCATGGCCAATTTGTATGAACATGGATACCCTAGGGAGGATTCTTCTTGTGCATCTTCTTATGTTGCAAACCCTAGGAACTATATGGCCTTTGACCATCCAAATAATATATTTTCCAATCACTACCTTGCCAATTTTATAAACCCAAAAAATTTTGAGCCCTTACCTAATAGAAATGAGTCATCCAGGTTGTAGTATGAAACTGAAAAAGAAAAGCAATTGTTAGAGTCTTTGTTGCAGCAAGAAAGACAGTTTGTAAGCTAAATCAGTCTATGTCAGTCAAATCCCCTTTTTGTTGTTCTGATTTTCTCTTTTCCTCAGTATCCTCCTATTGAAAATGAAAATACATGCATATAGTTGGACCTCTCATGGGTTAGTTATGAACAGCAATCTATGCCCAAAAAAATTACAATTAGATGCCATTACTATGAGGTTTACAATGGGAAGGCACACATTGATTCATTTTTAGACTTCATGGACAAGTTCCTGTTTGAAGATGAAGATATGTGGATGAGAATTTTTGTTAGATCTCTATGTGGAATAGCACAGAAGTGGTTGGTTAGTTTCTGTGACCAGCATTTTGCTTCCTAGGAGCAATTGGTGGTTACATTTGAAGACTTTGAAAGTATTCTAGACCCTGTTTTTCTTGTCTAAGAACTAGAAAATATTAGAAGGCAAGAAGGAGAGTCTAACATGGAGATCAGCCATAGATTTGTGGTGGCCATGTCTCACATCCCAGAAAATTTTAGACATGATCTTCATGTTTGTATTGACATGTATCTATGGTCTTATGATGCTACTTTAAGCCTAGTTTCTATACAGGAGGAATTCAATCTAGTGGTTATGCAACATGCCTATTTGTTCATTGATTATATTGAGAGAGTTAAAAGGGGTATGATTGCAAAATCTCTATCCCCAAATATAGAGGTAGCTAATAATGAATAAGTTGTTGTAGACAACAGGGATGTGAATGCCTCATGTTATCTAGGCACAATGTCAAGTGATGATTGTGTGTGTTGAAGGGTGGAGGAAGGTGTTGGTGTAGTGTATGACAACAATTTAGATGAAAACAGTAGTGATTGCACCTATCTTCTATTGGATTAGTCATCAGTGGATGATGAAGATGAGAAAATCAATGATGGTTTCCAATCTGGTTGAGAATGTTATGATCCTACTACTTTTTGTAGTATTGTAGACCACTTGGAATGTATGTATGCAAGTGAAATTTTGAATGACTTAGCTCATATAGTTGATTATGCAGAGCATACATACATTGATGAAACCAATGATGATGGAGAGATGAGCATAAGGGATAATGCCCTTTATGAAGAGCATGCAATTCTATCAGGTAATACAATTCATGATTATCATTGGTGCATTAATAATCCTCTCTTTGAAGATGACTTAGAGTTCAGTGAATTTGAGTTGTCAGCTTTGGAGGTGGAGAGTTTTATGCAATATGACATGGCTACCTGTGGATAGAAAGTGGATAGATAGGGAATACAAAATGTTGTTAAGGGTGAACAAGATGCTAGTCTCTTGTTTAGTGTGTTACCCTTATTTATTCCTGATGATGACCATAAGGTCATTGGCACTTGTTTGCATGAGGATGATGTAGATTATGCTTTAGTAGGACATCATGAAGGCACTACTACAATTACAAGTGATTTGGAGGTAACAATTTCCCACTATGAAGACTATGTCACAAATGATTTTCTAGAGCTTTGTTTGGGGCAGTTATCTCTTATCGATGTGGATCATGTTGAGAGCACATTTTTGAGCTCATTGGCTGGACCTGATAACATTGAGGTTGTATGTTGTAGAGTTGGTCAAATTTCTAATCTGTAGGGTGAAGAGGAGAAAATCATTTGTGATTTTCTTAGAAGCAAATTCTACACAGCAGTGTGTGTCAAGGAGTACAAAACAAAGAGGCAACTTGAAGATTATGAGTCTTCACTTGAAGTGCCTCAAATTTTTGATTTATATGCTAATGGTGCAAATTTAAATCTGAATCATGCCTTTGATTCAGTCATGAAGGAATACATTAGAATTGGTAGTGCAGCTAGGCCACAAGAATTAGAATAGTCATATGACACATCCCAGCATGAGACCACACCTGAGCTGGATACATTTCAGCTTGATATTTTTCTTCATGCCGATATTTATGCAAACCCAAAAATGCATCAAGCTAACATGAAATTTGAAGGTGAGTACTCCTATATGAGTCAGCATGTTGATGAGTCATATTATCTGTTGGTTTCCAAATCTGCAGAGGGTTTGCCAGCTCCAATGCATAGGCTGATTTGGCCAACAGATTACGGGAGGTTGCGTGAGCTGCCTCCCCTTCACTTCTGGTTCTGCCGCACCAAGGGGGGTATCCCTATAACTAAAGATATAACCTTGACTAGACCAATAACAAATTGATTTAGCTTTACAATAACAGGTAGAATACTCTCATGTGTGGACCAAGATCTGCATGATAGATCACAAGGTTGGCAACACTCTTGGACATATATGTCTAGTTGGGTATGAGAGTATGCAGGGGGTTCCTAATCCTACTCCTACAATTAACAGGTGGAAGTGGTGAGATGGGTCGACATAATGTCCTGGATGCAAGACAAAGGGTTTTGGCTCATAACTACTAACCCAGAAATAGACTGGTGTCTATCCATTGGGCAAGGAGTCAACTAGACATATACAACAGATGGTTTGCAACTTTCACTCAAGTTTCAGGGGGTTGGATTGATGCTTGCCTTACAAACATCACCCAAGAATGGGTATCTGACTGCCTCTGCTTACAGATATCCCTGCTGACATGCAACCTTCTCCATGCATTGATCTAAAATAGTTTAATCCACTTCTTGAATGGAAGTTAGAGATGAAACATGTAGTATAGATATCTATACCCTAGAATCTATGAAACCCTTAGCAACCAGATTCAAAAGAAAGAGAATAACATGTAGCAAATGGAGACAAGCAAATAGACACATGCAATAAGCATTTCTCATATAAATCAACACTGAAACTAAACATATGTGCAAAATAAATACATGTTGCAACTCATAAACTCCAAAATGGGATAAAATAGCCAAGATCATGCCCTGTTCTTCATTATTTACACAAAAATGCCTAGGCCTTCAACAACCTAAAAATGGGTCACACAGTCTACTTAAATAGCAAGAGAATGGACCCAGCGAATTAATTACATGGCACATCAAAAATTTGCTAGATACATTGCATTGAAAAATGGCGCTCAAAATAGTAAATGTTGCAGAGGGACAAGGAGGAGGGAACAAGTGAACTCGGGAGATGTGCCGCCGCTCAGGGACATTCACTCATCAATCGGGTGGTTGAGCTATCCCTTCGACCCATGCCTTCTGCAAAAACTGCCATTACTGGTGCACCAACCCGCGGCCTCAGGAAAGTAGCCATAGCAAGTTTCCTCAGAGTTTCCTACCAAAAATGGTCGCAGATACTCGAGAAAAAACCCACGATGCAACTTTAAAACCTAGCCGTTGATAATTTCCTAGTCACTGAGATCCATGGCCCAAAAAATGTTGAAAAGTCACCCACCAACCAAATCGTGCCACGCAGGCACTTCAAGTTTCTATCGCTGATTCGTTTTATCCTTTTGAAACATAGGCAGAAACCAACATGTGGCAGGTTCTGCTTCACCACTGAGAGACATAAAAGGGACCCAATGAAGCAGCCTGCGAAAACCTTTGAAACACAAGAGGCCCTTGAAACTCCCGTGGAAGCTGCCATATGGTGCCTTCCGTGGTCTCCTGAAACTTAAAGACCCTCCTTCGAAACATTCCAGTGGAAGCTAACACTTGGTGTCCTCCGCCCCACTTGATATTTAATGCAGGGTCCCACCTCCAGCCTCGCCACACTTAGAAACCTTAAGGCTCCTCTTTAAAACTTATGCGGAAGCAGACACTTGACGTTGTCCGCAGCACTTAAACATTATAAAAGGGGCTCATGAAACCTCAAGCGGAGGCCAACACTTGTCAGGATCCGCGGCCACCAAAGAAACTGAGAAACACTTTGAAACATTTCAGTGGAGGCCGCCATCTGGCAACATCCGCAGCAACTTAGAAACTTTAATGGGACCCACCATGTCTGCGCCACACTTTGAAACATGTAGAAACTATCTCGGAAGCCGACACTTGTTGGCTTCTGCAGCAACCATAAGGGACACACGGCATCCTCCGCCCCTGCATAGAAACTTTTTGAAACTTCAGCGGAGGCTGACACATGGCAGGATCCACGAAGCCTAGAAACTTTAAGGGTCTTTTGGAAACTTGGCAGAGATGCGAAACTTTGAGAGTCTTTTAGAAACATTGGCGGATGCCTCCATGTGGTGCCTTCCGCGGGAAGCATAAGCAATGGTGTGGACTTAAACTGGGGCAAAATACTTGGTGAATCACGCGGCACTGGCACAATGAGACCCTTCTAGCCACTTCTAGAAACATTTAGAAACTCTGAAGCAGTGACCCGATATGCATTTTTTATGCATCTGACCCAAATTCTAACATTTTTCAGGGGCCGACAGTGATTTCTAACCCGCCACTGCATATTTTGACTTGCACCTTAACTGATTTCTCACATTTTCACAACTACAAAGGCCAAAATATTAGAACTTTTTTGGATTTTTAAGGAAAAGGCCTCACTCAAAACCCCAAACATAAATTATTACTAACAGTGGCTTTGATTGGGGACATGCAGACAAAAGATTGTAGCAAGAACCTCAGATCTCTGGGATGCAGACCAGTCCCTTATCCATTGGGCACAGAGTCAAATACTGCACTGACCTGCATCAAAAAACACACTTGATGGCCTAAGGCCACCAAGAAAAGAAAAACCTGTATCTCCCTTTGTCAAATACCTTGTTTTCATCTGCATACACTGGGTCAGGGCTGGAGATACTGTCATGACTTACCCACAAATAAATCTTGCCATCTGCATATTCTACCCTCTGATCTAGCTTGTCACTGTTACCCCTATGCAGACAATCCTCAGCATTATATGACATGTGGGTGTCAAATTTATCAAGCAATGCATATTCAAATGGTATGTAACATTTATCATCTACATCAACAATATGCATTGTAAAATGATCTCCTAGCTGCACTGAAAAATAAAAGCACTCAAAGTCCACCACACAACTAGGAAAATCAAAGCTCATTTCATACGCTGGCACATCAAAAGAAAAGCTTTCAAAATCACAATTGTGCACATCATGTACACAACCATCAGCAGCACCAAACTAGAAAAGATTAGGCTCTGGCACCTCTTTACAATCAGGCACATTTTTACAATCACTTACCTGATGTATGTTGGTTTCTCTTTCATCAGGATGAGAAACAGAATCCAAATCAAAAACAATGTCTAGATCCTCACCATACTCAGACAGATCCTCATCACCACATGTGTCATAAATGGGTGATCCAAGTACATCAGTTTCATCATGGTATGCCATTTGTTCATGGGCAGCAGAACATGCATCTTCATCACCAATGGATTCACTCTATGGAGGAGTATCAACTTGTGTGTCATAAGCAAAACAGCCATCAAATAAAGAACAATCATGCTCTGCACTAGCACTTATTTCAATCTCTGATTTCTCTTCATGATCTCCATGTGTTTGAAAAGAAGGCAATGGTTCACACATGGAACTATTTCTCTATTTGCTTATATCTTCTCTGTCTTGAGTACAATACTCACAATTATCTCCACAAATCCATTCAAAAAGTTGCTCATTGTTGTCCACAACCCCAACATTATTTTCATGGCCAGATGCCTCAACATTGCAATGGGAGTCCTCACTGATCCTTTCACTGGCATCCTCAACATTTACTTTTTCATCTTCATATGATGCCTTAATCATTTGGTCATTTGCAGCTTCACAACCATTACTCACATCCAAACCTAGGGACAGGGATTTCAGCAGGTGTCCATTTCTCATTTCTTCTACATTTTCTAAAAATTTGCATGCCATCTGTATACTTGTCACCTTGAAATCCCTCAGCAGTGCACTAGAGCCCTCCTCAAAAGCTTCAAAGAATATGCCAACACAGGCTGAAATATCAGGTCTAAAACTTTTAGGGACTTGTGAAAGGGCTAATGCAAATCTATGACTAAAATCAACACATGGCTCTTCATCTTGTTTTCTAATTTTCATCAATTCTGCAACAAGATCAACAAGTTTTCTTGCAAATTTTTTTTGAAACAGTCAGCAAGCTCATCCCAACAGGCAAAGGATCTCTTTGGAAAGCTCAAATACCAATCTTTTTCTTTTGCATCAAAGGATCTAACAAAAAACCTCATCCACATATCCTCATTTCTGAATGAATTTGTATCCATGAACTCATGAAAATTTTGGATATGTTCACTCCCATCACACACACTGTGACCACTAAATCTAGGCATCTGACTGTACATCCTAGCAGGCATAGTTTCTACTTTATAGTCAACCCATGACAAATCTATTTGGTCATACAAAGGATCAAAAGGGCTGACAAGAGGTCTAGCTTTCTGACTGGCAGACACAATAAGATTCTCACTATTTAACTGGGTCTACCTAGCCTCTAAGAATATCAACCTATTTTTTAACTCTTCTATTCTTTTATTCAACATATCATCCCCCTTTTGATTGAGTATGGGATAAAACATATTTGGATTCATAAAATTTTCCATCTTAGACATCCTATGATTGCTTAAGACCTAAGGTTTCCCCTGGCATCTAACTTATGCAGTAAACAACAAATATAAAGGGGAAGAAGTTAGGTACCTTTTCTCATCTAGATGCAGAAATATGAACATTTTTGTCACATCTCATACATCTATCTTTCATGTGCATTCAGATCCTTTTTTACAGAGTCGCCACCTCTCCAGAGAGGACAAAATTTACAACAACTAAAAGCTACTTTTCCAGGTTCATTCCACCAGCAGAGCCAGGCAAAACTTTACCAGAGGCTATAAGATATCACTTTACATCAACATTCTCTAGTAGAGTCGCCAAAATCTATTGTGACTCGGATGGGCCACAAATATATCACCAAAGACGACTGGATAGTACTTTGACTTCACATCCCCAGCAGAGTCACCATTTTTGTTGGTTTCCAAATCTGTAGAGGGTTTGCCAGCTCCAATGCATAGGCTGATTTAGCCAACAGATTACGGGAGGTTGCGTGAGCTGCCTCCCCTTCACTTCTGGTTCTGTTGCACCAAGGGGGGTATCCCTATAACTAAAGATATAACCTTGACTAGACCAATAACACAATGATTTAGCTTTACAATAATAGATAGAATACTCTCATGTGTGGACCAAGATCTGCATGATAGATCACAAGGTTGGCAACACTCTTGGACATATATGTCTAGTTGGGTATGAGAGTATGTAGGGGGTTTCCTAATCCTACTCCTACAATTAACAGGTGGAAGTGGTGAGATGGGTGGACATAATGTCCTAGATGCAAGACAAGGGGTTTTGGCTCATAACTACTGACCCAGAAACAGACTGGTGCCTATCCATTGGGCAAGGAGTCAACTAGATGTATACAAGAGATGGTTTGCAACTTTCACTCAAGTTTCAGGGCGTTGGATTGATGCTTGCCTTACAAACATCACCCAAGTATGGGTATCTAATTGCCTCTGCTTATAGATATCCCTGCTGACATGCAACCTTTTCCATGGATTGACCTAAAATAGTTTAATCCACTCCTTGAATGGAAATTAGAGATCAGACATGTAGTATAGATATCTATACCCTAGAATCTATGAAACCCTTAGCAACCATATTCAAAAGAAGGAGAATAACATGCAGCAAATGGAGACAAGCAGATAGACACATGCAATAAGCATTTCTCATATAAATCAACACTGAAACTGAACATATGTGCAAAATACATACATGCTGCAACTCATAAACTCCAAAATGGGATAAAACAGCCAAGATCATGCCTTGTTCTTCATTATTTACACAAAAATGCCTAGGCCTTCAACAACCTAAAAATGGGTCACACAGTCTGCTTAAATAGCAAGAGAATGGACCCAGCAAATTAATTACATGGCACATCAAAAATTCACCAGATACATTGCACTGAAAAATGGTGCTCAAAATAGTAAATGCTGTAGAGGGACAAGGAGGAGGGAATAGGTGAACTCGGGAGATGCGTCGCTCAGGGACATTCCCTCATCAATCGGGTGGTTGAGCTGTCCCTTCGACCCATGCCTTCTGCAAAAAACTGCCATTACTGGTGCACCAACCCGCGGCCTTAGGAAAGCAACCACAACAAGTTTCCTTAGAGTTTCCTGCCAAAAATGGTCGCAGATACTCAAGAAAAAAGCCACGATGCAACTTTAAAACCTGGCCGTCGATAATTTCCTAGTCACTGAGATCCACGGCCCAAAAAATGTTGAAAAGTTGCCCACCAACCAAATCGTGCCACGTAGGCACTTCAAGTTTCTATCGCTGATTCGTTTTATCCTTTTCAAATACAGGTAGAAACCAACACGTGGTGGGTTCCGCTTCATTGCTAAGAGACATAAAAGGGACCCAATGAAACAGCCTGCGAAAACCTTTGAAACACAAGAGGCCCTTGAAACTCCCGCGGAAGCTGCCATATGGCGCCTTCCGTGGTCTCCTGAAACTTAAAGACCCTCCTTCGAAACATTCCGGTAGAAGCTAACACTTGGCATCCTCCACCCCACTTGATATTTAATGCAGGGTCCCACCTCCAGCCTCGCCACACTTAGAAACATTAAGGCTCCTCTTTGAAACTTATGCGAAAGCAGACACTTGGCGCTGTCCGTAGCACTTAAACATTATAAAAGGGGCTCATGAAACCTCAAGCGGAGGCCGACACTTGTCAGGATCCGTGGCCACCAAAGAAACTAAGAAACACTTTGAAACATTTCAGTGGAGGCCGCCATCTGGCAACATCCACAACAACTTAGAAACTTTAATGGGACCCACCATGTTTGCGCCACACTTTGAAACATGCAGAAACTATCTCAGAAGCCAACACTTGTCGGCTTCCGCAGCAACCATAAGGGACACACAGCATCCTCTGCCCCTGCATAGAAACTTTTTGAAACTTTAGCAGAGGCTGACACATTATAGGATCCGCGAAGCCTAGAAACTTTAAGGGTCTTTTGGAAACTTAGCGGAGATGCAAAACTTTGAGAGTCTTTTAGAAACATTGGCGAATGCCTCCACGTGGTGCCTTCCGCGGGAAGCATAAGCGACGGCGTGGACTTAAACTAGAGTAAAATACTTGGTGAATCATGCGGCACTGGCACAATGAGACCCTTCTAGCCACTTCTAGAAACATTTAGAAACTCTGAAGTAGTGACCCGATATGCATTTTTTTATGCACCTGACCCAAATTTCTAACATTTTTCAGGGGTTGACAGCGATTTCTGACCCGCCACTGCATATTTTGACTTGCACCTTAACTGATTTCTCACATTTTCACAACTGCAGAGGCCAAAATATTAGAACTTTTTTGGATTTTTAGGGAAAAGGCCTCACTCAAAACCCCAAACATAAATTATTACTAACATTATCTATGACTGCCTTGTCCTGGTGATAGTTTTTTCCATCTTCATCATGATGATATGAATGTCTGTATTTTGTATGTGCATGCATGCAAAATGATTTTATTGCTAATGTTGGGTTATTAGTGTAGCAAAGAATCAAGGGAGATCAGCTCCTTCAATAGGCTTGTCTTTGATAGAGGCAATTAGCTTCACCAATTTTTCTATAAGGGTGGCCTGTAGTGTCTCAAAATTTTGGATACAATTGTATTTTGACTATAAGTTGTTTTATAAATATGTTTTGTGTTTTGTCCCTTCATGTGTCTTGTGTTTTGGTCTGCCCAAAGATATTCTATGGTTCTCACTATGCCATACAAGTTTGCCACACATCCCCAACCAAAGCCAGTGTTGGAGCCCAAAATTACCAGTTTCAAAATGCCCCATTTTGCCCCAAATTTCATCTGAATCCCACTTGAACCTATAGTTTATAACTGATGAGAGACACCTTTCATAGGTTTTCATATGTCTGCCTTCTAAAAAGTACAAGGGAAAATCCCCCAAAAAATGACTAAGTCAAAAAATTATAAGTGTTTCCTTGTGTGTTTTTACCTTTGTCAGAGTTTCAGAGTTAGGATTTCATGTCTTCTATCTTGCCCTATCTATCAGCTCCAAGGTCTGAGGCTCAAGATTTTCCTAAGTGTTGAAATTTGCCGAAGTGAGTCAGAGGTCAGAGGTCAGGCCTTCGGCCTTCTGTCTTCTTCAATGTTGTAGTTTGAGGGTGGAGGACCCAAAGGCCCGAAGTCTGACTAGCTCTTTTTCTTCTAAGTGTTTCAAAGGTCAGACTTTGGACCTTTGGCCTTTAGTTTTCTTCATGGCAAGTGTTAGGGAGAAGCCTTGGGGTCTGAAGTCTGACAGGTCTTCTTGTTAAAAAAAGTTTGAGTATGATATGGATGAGGGAGGTCAGAGGTTGGCTCTTCTTCCTTCCTTTGAGGAAGGTGGAAAGCGGAAGGCCCAAAAACTGACCCCTGATGGGTGTTAATTCTTTCTAAGGCATTATGCCATTCCACTGAGCCTTTTGGGTGGACCCATGACAAGCTTGTAGAACAGAAAAAAGATGCCAAGAGGCGTAAGGCAAAATGGTGAAGGCCCAAACGCTGAAGTTTGACAGGGCTAGTATTATGCTAAATATTACAGGCATCAAAAGGCAAGAGTTTCTCTTTCCTTCCTTCTTCCTTTTGGAAGGCAAAAGGATGAAGCCTTGAAGTCTAAAGTCCAAAGTCCAAAAGTCTAATTTGTCCAAGGTTCACTTCCTGGCCTTCCAAACTCCTCCAATCACCTGGGAATGCACTAATAATTTCTCAAATCACCATAAATACTAAGTGGGTGGTTGCTGGAACAGTCCTTGACGTCCCTACTCAGAGCATGAGCTCCCAGGAGTTCTGTTGGTCTCCTGGCAAGGGTCATGTGCCACATTCAATGCAGCAGCAGTTACTTGTTGACAAATTTTCCAACATTTAGAAACTGCACAATGAGCAAAAATGCTATATATACATATTTGAAAGACATTCTAGGAGTTGGTCACTGAGCCAATTGTCTAGTTTGGGAGCGCCTAAGGATTTTCTCTAGCATCAACACATGATTTGTCTAGTATGTTAAGTGATGGGATATGTTCAGTATAGAGTAGGAAGGTTATGTAAAGTAGATTTGAATCTAATGGTATGTCTCCATGGGAGTTTGTAATGATTTTGGAAAATATATAATTGCAATTATGTACTCCCCTTTGCTACATTTGCTAGTATGATTGTAACATATGTTTGGAGATGTGTGACAACATCCAAGTTAATACAAGGCTTTGTATTTGTCATTTTTTTTTGCATATGAATCATTGCAGTTCTCTTTTGGATTATTAAGTATGTCCATTATGTGAGGATCTATTAGTGTCATATATGTGAATATATGTCTAGTTTTGTTGATCCTTTACTATGTATTTCCTTTCCTCCTTGCATTCTATGACTTTGTTGCCCAATGGAATAGGCACTGATCCATATTAGAGAGGGACCAATCACTTTTTAAAATGAAACAAGTCATTCACTTGTGGTTTAGGGGAAAAATCATCTTTCCTGTGCATGTACATTCGCATAGTTGAATCAGCTATATAAGGGTTTTGTGACAGTCGACCGTTCTTGACTTAGTGACAGCTTTGGGGTCAAGATGATGAGTTGGGTTTGGTTGTCCAGTTATTTTTAGTTGTTCATCTAGTTTTGAAATTAATACCTACTTGGGTATACCCCTTGGAATATCCCTCTAGAGTTTAAGTTGAGCTCAAAGTGTAGAGGAGTCTACCCACTCTTGTAGTTGGCCAAAATTCCCCTTGTTGATAAACCTCTTCCTATCACCCTGAAGACAATCCCTAGCCTAGGTGATTTAGATATGTTTGAGAGTTTTGTGTTGCCATTATTTTGGGTCCCAAAAGGTCTTCCAACAATCTCACTATGAATTTGTTATACTCTCTATAGGATTCCGTACTATGCCCCCTTGTTCTATGAAAAGAACAAAATTGATTGTACTCATAAGGGGGTCTTTCATACCTTCCATCATTACCATTTCCATTACGATTCTAATTCTAATAATTGTCCCTTGGGAAATACGCATTATTTCTTGGATGATCAATTGCATTGACATTGGGAGGGTAATAGTCTTTTACATTATAATCATCCCTCACCTTCATGACTGGAGGTTGATCTGTCACCCCTTCTGTTGTTGCATTTCTATTGTTTTCAAGAATCTTAATGCCAAGGGTATTGTTCCCTATGTCCTCCCTCATCAGTTTTCCATTTGACCCGTAGACCCTTCTGCCACTATCAATGGCCACTTGATCAATCCTTAAAGTACTTTCCAAGGCCTCTTCAGAGGTTTTGTAGGGTAACTTCTAAACATCTTCTCTCATATCCTTGTTTAATGCATGTAAGAATAGGTCGTATAACTCATGATGGTCCATGTTTGGGGCACTAGTGTTGGATCTAGGGCATACAACTGAGAGGGGGGGGGTGAATCAGTTGTATAAAACTTCTTCTCTTTTTAAACACTTGATTCTTCGTTGTTAGTTAGCAGCATATCAATTAATCATTCATGAAAGCATAATACACAAACACAAGAGCAGATAAACATCAACACATTGAACACCAAGATTTTGACGTGGAAAACCCGGTTAAGGGAAAAACCACGGGGTGATTAACCCAAGAATTATTCTCTATTAGAAGAATAAAGAAGAATGAATGGCACATGCCAATTAGGGCTCACTGCCCGAGCACACTGCTCACAAAGAGGCCCACTGCCTACAAGGAGACACACTGTCTACAAAGTGATAAGAATCACAGTCTTGAACTGGAGAATGACATCTCTACCATGTCCGGATCAGTTCCATTTAAGCCCAAAAACCTCTGCTCTGCCTTTCGCACTTCTCTTCCCTATGCCACACTTATCCACGCACACCACACCTTGAAATGAACTCACAAACCGTTATTTATACAAGACATTGACTTAGGAACAAACATCTAAGTCGGCAAACAACCATAAGAGTATCTGCAAGATGAATAACACATCCGGTTGGCCACCACAAGAACATTCGCAGGATGAACAACTCATCCGGTCGGCTAAACAGAGCAAGAACTTCATCCGGAAGAATAACTTCAATTCCGGGCTCTACTATCAATGCGGATCAACAACACAACCTCAATACGATCCAAAAAACTTCACAAGCCTGCCTGAATGACCGGATACATCCGCACGTCCTTTACTTGCTAGAATCTCTTGTCTTCCTCATCTGGAACTTCAAGAACACAGTTTGTCGCCACTGTAGAAGGTACTTCCGGACCTTCAAATCACACATTATCAATGCGGACCAACAACACAACCTCAACATGATCTAAGAACCTTCACAAGCCTACCTGAATGACCAGGTACGTCTGCATTTCTTTTACTTACTGAAATCTCTTATCCTCCTTATCCGGAACTTCAAGAACACTGTCTGTTGCCACTGTCATAATGCAAGAGGTACTTCCGAACCTCTAAATCATACACAACTCGAGTTGGCATATCACAAGGACATCCCAAACACTCTTTCCAATCTACAGATTAGGGTTGTACAATTCTGGACCTCACCGGACCTTTCTGTGATCCTCTGTCACCTCTAAGCACTTGCCGAAACCGGTTTCACACAGACAGCCATAACTTCTTCAGGTCTTCATGCGGACCTCTGAAAACTTGACTGAAGCATCTCAAGACTCATATTTGCAAACCCTTTAATCCGCATCCTCCGGTTCTCAACCTATCCAATATATTTGCCTTCTTCTCATCACTGTTCTTCACTGTTCCTGACTGAGGCTAATTTTCTCAATATCCTCAACACACAGCTCATCCAATCCTTCTTGTCAATGTAATATGAGTATGTTGACATCAATGACAACACTGGTTCACCTCATACTTGCAACAATCTCCCCCTTTGTCATTGATGGCAACATATGATGTGAAAAACCATCAAGACAAGAGCTTCTCCTTTCTGTCACAGCTCCCCCTATCAACAACAACTTTTCACATGTCTTCTCTTCCTTTACTGCTCCCCCTTTGATCATTAACCACTTGTTTTTCACATATCTTCTCTCCCCCTTTGACATCAATGGCAAAGGGCTCATACTTGCAATTCTAATACATCAGAATCATACCAGCTGCTCCCCCTTAGTAGCAGCTCCCCATCATCAATCCGGATCACAAGATATGACTATGGTATCCACCGGACTGATGCACATCAGTGCATCCTAGTTCATCACCAGAGGGGCCATGACCCCTAACTTCTCCCGGAGATATTCAAAAGAGTCCTTGGGAAGAGGTTTTGTAAAGATATCTGCAATCTGATCCTTGGAGGGAACATACTTCAATCTGACTTCTTCCTTGTTTACTTGTTCTCTCAAAAAGTGAAATTTGATAGATATGTGCTTAGTCTTAGAATGCAATACCGGATTCTTAGAAATATTAATTGCACTTGAATTATCACAGAAAATTGTGATAGGCTCCTCATATTCAACTTTAATGTCTCTTAGCATCTGCTTCATCCATAAGATTTGAGTGCAACTACCTGCTGCTGCAATGTATTCTGCTTCAGTTGTAGACAGAGATATTGCATCTTGTTTCTTGCTTAACCAAGAAACCAATCTCTTCCCCAAAAAGAATGCTCCACCACTAGTGCTCTTCCAGTCATCCACATCTCCTGCCCAATCTGCATCTGTGTAAGCATGAAGAGAGAAATCCGGATCTCTAGGGTACCATAGACCATACTCAACTGTTCCTTTCAAGTACCTAAAAATTCTTTTGATTGCCATAACATGAGATTCTCTAGGATCAGCCTGGAATCTTGCCACAAGACCAACAGCCTGCATTATATCTGGTCTAGTTTGAGTGAGATACAACAATCCACCAATCATTGATCTATACTTTGTCTGATCTGCCTTTGGAGAATCATCATCTTTGCTTAACTTACATCTGGTTGCCATAGGAGTGTTCATAGGCTTTGAGTCTTCCATACCAAATTTCCTTAACAATTCTTTCACATATTTGGTCTGAGAAATGAAGATCCCTTCTTTTGTTTGAGTAATTTGCAGACCCAAGAAGAAATTCATTTCACCAAGCATAGACATTTCAAACTCACTTTTCATCTGATTTGCAAAAGTTTTGCACATACTATCTCTTCCTCCAAAAATGATATCATCCACAAACACTTCAACAATCAAAATGTTTTCATGATCAATTTTGAAATATAAGTTACTGTCAGCAGTACCTTTGTTGAATCCAATCTGCACAAGATGCTTATCCAACCTTTCATACCATGCTCTTGGGGCTTGCTTCAATCCATACAAATCTTTCTTCAACTTGCAGACCATATCATCATTATCAGACAATTGAAATCCATCCGGTTGTTCAATGTAGACTTCTTCTTCCAAATCACCATTTAGGAAGGCAGACTTGACATCCATCTGATATACCTTGAAGTCTTTGAAGGCAGCAAATGCAAGAAGTAATCTGACTGCTTCAATTCTTGCCACTGGAGCAAAAGTCTCTTCAAAGTCAATTCCTTCTATTTGAGAGTAGCCTTTGCAGACCAATCTAGCTTTGTTTCTGATTACTTCACCAGCTTCATTTAGTTTGTTCCGGAAGACCCACTTGGTTCCAATTACATTCCTGTCTCTAGGTCTGGGAACAAGATCCCAAGTATGATTTTTCTCAATTTGCATCAATTCATCTTCCATTGCTTTGGTCCAGTTTTCATCATTGCAGGCTTCATTTATTGTTTTAGGTTCAATCTTTGAAATTAGACAACATTCATCCTGATTTTGAGCAACATTCCTTCTGGTTTGTACACCTTTGCTTCTGTCACCTATGATCTGATCTTCAGAGTGGTTCAGTCTTACATACCTTGGAATTTTGGGAGTATCCTGCACTGCTGCTTCTTGATCAGGCTCATTCACACCTATCTCTTCTTCCTGATTTACCGGATCAGGCTGACTCTGTCTCACCGGAGAGGATTGAGGTCCTTGAACACTGTCTTGGTCATCTTCATCAAACTCATAAAATCTTGAAGGCTTCTCAATTCCTTCATCAACTTTCACATTGGTGCTTTCTATCATCTTCCTCAATCTCTTATTGTAACACCGGTATGCTTTGCTTTGAGTGGAGTAACCCAAGAAAATTTCTTCATCACTTCTAGCATCAAACTTTCCTAGATCTTCATCTCTTTTAATATAACACTTGCTACCAAATACTCTGAAATATTTCACAGTAGGAGTGATGCCAAACCAGAGTTCATAGGGGGTCTTACTGGTGTTGTTTCTGATTTGAACTCGATTGAGAGTGTAGACTGCAGTGCTGATAGCTTCCTTCCAAAACATTTGAGGAACATTTGCTTCCAACATCATTGTCCTGGCAGCTTCCTGGATGGTCCGGTTCTTTCTCTCAACTACTCCATTCTACTGTGGAGTCCTAGGAGCAGACAACTGTCTCCTTATACCCTGCTTCTCACAAAAGTCAATGAACTCACCAGATGTAAATTCACCACCTCTATCAGACCTTAGACACTTTAGTTTCAATCCGGTTTGATTCTCTACCATAGCTTTGAAGATCTTGAACTTCTCAAATGCTTCTGATTTTTCTTTTAGAAAGGTAACCCACATCATCCGGGAATGATCATCAATTAACAACATGAAATATCTATCACCTTGCAGACTCTTGATTCTTGTCGGACCACAGAGATCAGTATGTACTAATTCCAACAATCTGGTAGAAGACTGATCTTTGCTTTTGAAAGAGACTCTGCTTTGTTTACCTAGCTGACATTCTTTGCACAAACTATTTGTAGGTTTCATCAATTTTGGAAGATCTCTTACGGCCTGAGTATTGCTTATCTTGATGATGTTATCAAAATTTACATGGCACATTCTTCTATGCCATAACCAACTCTAATCAATTTGAGCAAACAAACAACTTTTATTTGAACCAACCAGATGAAAGATATTACCTTTTGTCTGAGTACCGGATGCAATCTCAGTTCCGGAGCTTGTAAAGATTCTGCATTTTCCATTCTTGAACCGGAGATCATAGCCTTTGTCCACTAACTGACCAACACTGAGAAGATTGTGCTTCAATCCTTCAACATACAGTACGTTACCTATTTTGCTCTTTCCATCAAAGGAAATAGTTCCCCTGCCTCTGATTCTGCCAGCAGAATTGTCACCAAACTTTACCATTCCTCCTTCATACCTTTCCAAATTCAAGAACTTATTCTTGTCACCAGTCATATGGTGAGAACATCCACTGTCAATAACCCAATCATCCTTTTCTTCCACTTGAGCAGCCAAAGCTTTTTCAACAACTTTGTGATTGATAGATTCAGAGAGTATTGAATCTTCTTCCTTGATGGCAATAAACACCCACTCATTTCCGGATTTGCTTCCTAGTTCTGATTCATCATCTGTTACTCCTTCATTGTCATCTTCTTCATGAACATAATAGTAATTCTTTTGAAACCTTTGTCTGTTAGTATTAGACCTTGTAGATCTTTCCGAACATCTTGAAGCAAAATGACCAATCTTATTGCAGTTGAAACACTTAAAGGGTAGTTTTCCTTCATACTTACCAGATCCTCTTGGCAGTCTCTTTGCAATGAGGGCTTCAAGTTGAGCTGTTTCTGCTTCTTCTTCTTCCATGTCTCTTCTTGCTTGATCATACCATGACATTGTCCTTGATGAGTTTTCTCCCGGATCAAATCTCTGTTTGCCTTTCACATAGGCACTGGCTTTGAAAGCAGATTCAGTCTTGGGAGGATCATCTCCAAACTCGGTCATTTCAAATGCAGCTAGTTTGCCAGCCAGTTGTTCTCTTGTGACAGTTGTGTGGGCTCTGAATTCATCAATGGCAGCAACCTTGATTTTGTAGGCAGCAGGAAGGGATCTTAGGATTTTGCAGACAATCTCATTTTCATCTAAAGTTCCACCAGCATTTCTGATTCCACATACCAGCTCATTCACTCTTGGCATAAAGGTAGTGATGTTTTTATCATCTCTCATTTTCAGTCTTTCAAATTTCCCTTTCAGACTTTGCAACCTTGCACTTTTGACAAACTCATCTCCTTCATACAGAAGTTCCAGTTTAGTCAGGATCTCATATGCAGTTGGTAGGTCAATAACATTCGAGAGATCTGAGTCATTCAATGCGCTTAGAAGAGCTTCCTTGGTCCGCAGATTGTTTTCAGCTTCTGTGATTTCATTCAGAGTTGTCGGACCACCTTGTGGAGGTACATATGGTTTTGAAACCATAGCCAAGTATGCTTTTCCCATACATTCCAAGTGACACTTCATGCGACCTTTCCAGAGAGTGAAGTTGGTTCCATCGAACTTCGGACTATCCTTCTTGTATGACGACATCCTGGATCTCCTCAAGCAGTTAAGCTCCTTTCAGAGGAACTTGGCTCTGATACCAATTGTTGGATCTAGGGCATACAACTGAGAGGGGGGGTGAATCAGTTGTATAAAACTTCTTCTCTTTTTAAACACTTGATTCTTCGTTGTTAGTTAGCAGCATATCAATTAATCATTCATGAAAGCATAATACACAAACACAAGAGCAGATAAACATCAACACATTGAACACCAAGATGTTGACGTGGAAAACCCGGTTAAGGGAAAAACCACGGGGTGATTAACCCAAGAATTATTCTCTATTAGAAGAATAAAGAAGAATGAATGGCACATGCCAATTAGGGCTCACTGCCCGAGCACACTGCTCACAAAGAGGCCCACTGCCTACAAGGAGACACACTGTCTACAAAGTGATAAGAATCACAGTCTTGAACTGGAGAATGACATCTCTACCATGTCCGGATCAATTCCATTTAAGCCCAAAAACCTCTGCTCTGCCTTTCGCAGTTCTCTTCCCTATGCCACACTTATCCACACACACCACACCTTGAAATGAACTCACAAACTGTTATTTATACAAGACATCGACTTAGGAACAAACATCTAAGTCGGCAAACAACCATAAGAGTATCCGCAAGATGAATAACACATCCGGTCGGCCACCACAAGAACATTCGCAGGATGAACAACTCATCCGATCGGCTAAACAGAGCAAGAACTTCATCCGGAAGAATAACTTCAATTCCGGGCTCTACTATCAATGCGGATCAACAACACAACCTCAATACGATCCAGAAAACTTCACAAGCCTGCCTGAATGACCGGATACATCCGCACGTCCTTTACTTGCTGGAATCTCTTGTCTTCCTCATCCGAAACTTCAAGAACACAGTCTGTCGCCACTGTAGAAGGTACTTCCGGACCTTCAAATCACACATTATCAATGCGGACCAACAACACAACCTCAACATGATCTAAGAACCTTCACAAGCCTGCCTGAATGACCAGGTACGTCCGCATTTCTTTTACTTATTGAAATCTCTTATCCTCCTTATCCGGAACTTCAAGAACACTGTCTGTTGCCACTGTCATAATGCAAGAGGTACTTCCGGACCTCTAAATCATACACAACTCGAGTTGGCATATCACAAGGACATCCCAAACACTCTTTCCAATCCGCAGATTAGGGTTGTACAATTCCGGACCTCACCGAACCTTTCTGTGATCCTCTGTCACCTCTAAGCACTTGCCGGAACCGGTTTCACACAGACAGCCATAACTTCTTCAGGTCTTCATGCAAACCTCTGAAAACTTGACTGAAGCATCTCAAGACTCATATTTGCAAACCCTTTAATCCGCATCCTCCGGTTCTCAACCTATCCAATATATTTGCCTTCTTCTCATCACTGTTCTTCACTGTTCCTGACTGAGGCTAATTTTCTCAATATCCTCAACACACAGCTCACCCAATCCTTCTTGTCAATGTAATATGAGTATGTTGACATCAATGACAACACTGGTTCACCTCATACTTGCAACAACTAGTTGAAGAATAGAGAACATGTCTCCATCGGGTAACAAAGTGGGCTATTGATTTGTCCGGCTCTTGTTTCATGGTCAAAAATTCTCTGATCCCTATTTTCATGAGTTTATTCATGTCAAAAGCCATGAAAAACTCTTCAATTAACTTCTTGAATGAGTGTATTGAGGCTTCTGGTAGGCAATAGTACGAATCCAAAGCTATTCCTTCTAGGGTCTTTGGAAAGATCTTGGTGACAACCCATCCCAAGGGAGGAGTTCTCTTATCGAGGTATTATAAGCTTTGATATGTGAGTTGGGATCACCCTCTCCTTTGAACTTTGGGAGATCAGATAATGGTCAAGACAATTGAATGTTTCTTATGATTAAGTCAAGTGGTTCTTTCAAGTATTACATGTATGTGCCTAAAACGGCACTTTGCGATTGAGGAGTTGATAGCATCAATCCCATTGGGGGTTTTGGTAACCCATTGTCTAATTTGCTTGGCTTCCTAGCATTTCTTGATTGTTCTAAATGAGAGGATTCCCATTCAGAAATGTGTCATTACTTGCATTTCTCAAGTAATAGTTGAGATAGGGGGGATTTTGAGATGCCCCTTGGTCTTGTTCAATTATAATATTATCATATGACTTCTTTCTTCTCTCTGGAGTAGGTTAATCTACTTCTAGGGTTCTAATTCTTTGCATTAGAGTCGCAATTAGGTCTACAGGAGTGGGACCTCTAGGCACTTCCTTATTTCTAGGGGTTTCCCTACAAGTGTTGTCATGATTTTGTGCTTCTTCTTGCACAACATTTTCTCTTTGTTCTTCTTGTAGGGAAACTTTCAATGCTTCTTGGGCATCTCTTGCCTCTTGTAAGTTTCTTTCCAACCTCCTTACTTCCTCATCAAGATGAGTACTTGAGGTACTTGTGGATGGGTTATTTGGATGGTGGATTTCTGTTCTCAGTTGTATTCTTTTAGCCTTGTGAGGCATGTTTGGTATGGTAGGGTTATGTTCCCATGAAAGATTATTAAAATAGAGAGAATGCATGGGTTCTCTTTGGTCTTGCTCATAATTAGAGTCTTCATAATCATAGCAATTCGTGATTGGTGTGTTTGGGTGAGGTGGCACATACCTGTCAAAAGAGGGAGTTTTTGGTTCCCTAGAGGGAACATTCCCTAAGTTTAGATCTGGTTCCATCATATTCAGGGGTGCCATAGACACTGTAGAATAAATGGAATGGGTGAAGGTGAAAGCGACAAGAGAAGAAGTGGCAAAGGTTGATACAAAGAAGAAAGTGATAATGTTTGAGACTTTTTAAGTGTGAAATGCTTGATGTTTGAATGGAGTCTGAACGTTTGGAATGCAAAAAGCATAAACTAAAGTTTTTGCTCTTCACGTTAGGTTCACCAAAATATGTGGTGGATTTGATGACATATGTGATGATGGTGATGAATGAATCTCTAAAGTTGAAAATGAAAAATCACTCATCCTAGAAGGATGTGTAATTTCACGTCGGGTTCACCAAAATATGTACACTCAAAATCATGATTCAGTGGCCTCAGGGGTGGTTGAGTTAGTTTTCATGCACACACAAACCCTCTCTCATTGCCACAGGGCAAACCACTATGTCACTCTTGCTCTCATGGAAGTAGTCAGTCAAGAGGAGGCGAGACATGGGGTGGTCTAGCTCATTGGAGAGCAAGACTTCACAGAGTGGGGTCAGCCAGTATTGGGACTTGTGTTGTTGTGCACTTGTCTAGATGTGATGTTCCGTGACCATGGTTGTAAAGATAACTATATGACTCGAAGGGTCACTAGTCATTGTTCTCCTATTAAGGTTTCTGATATTCCACCATTGTGTGGGTAGGCTGTTGTTCTCCTTGATGCTTAACTATCGTTTATGTTGTTGGATGATCACTTGTTGTATCAAGAGTTGTCTAAATGCTTTTTGTTGTTGTTGTATGACTAGTTGGTCTTGTTGTTGTCTTTGGTGGATTTCCTCTATCTCATCGAGTATTTCTCTCACCCACTCACCTCTAAGTCCAAGACACATTCGTTAGCCAAGACAAGAGATAGGTGGTTTAAGCTAACCTTGACTTGACCTAGGGTCTCAACTTAGGGTTTGTGTGACCTAAGTTTTGACTTTGTTTGACTATAGTTGACCTTATGATGGGACCAAGGGTTTGTGAACCTTCTATGTTTGCTAATATTTTTTTTGGGGGGGTTTTTATATGAATGCAAAAATGTATTTTTTGTGCTTTTTTATGTTTTTGGAAATCAAAGTGTTTTGCATAATCTAGGAATTAGAAAATGTATGCAATCTATGATGAAGTTACCTAATGCAATATAATCTATGTTTTTGTTTGTTTTCTAAATATGTGGATCAATCTAATCTAAGAAAGGAAATTCCTTTTAATCTATGAACTTTGGAAAGGGAAACTAATTTAACAATGCAAATCTACTTAGGCTATCAAGGAAAAAGAAAACATGTATTTACTTCTCCCAAGAGAAAATTTTTGATTATCTAATTACTATGAATTGAAAAAAGCATGAAGGAACCTAGAGACACGTGAGCCTCCACTACTTTCAGATATCCTTATAATGGCAACCTCGAATCCTCTTGTAGCAGCGGGGTGATCCTCTTGGCAACAAGGAGAAAAATGGAAAAAAAAGAAGCTTTGAAGCTTTGAAAAGAGATCAATGTGAGCTTGATGAGAACTATGGCTTGTAATGTGAGCAATGTATGGACATGTAATGATCTTGTATGAAAGCTAGATGAGACAACGAATAAAAGTAAAATGCTCCTATGTCCTACATGAGCATGAGAATGCTTGATTTGGAGAGCAATAACTTGCAAGAGTTGTGTGCACAAATGAAATTGCCTCCCTTTGTGATTGAGGGGGGGTATTTATAGGTTAGAAGAATGGATGAGAGGTGAAGAAGAAAGAGAATTAACTCCATTTGATTGGAGAGTTAACTTACAAGACTCAGGAGTGATCTGAGCTAAAATTGGAGTGATCTACCTAGTAAAAGCTTATCACTCAAGAAGAATTGAAGAAAGTGGAATGCATGGGAATGTATGAATTATTAAATAAAGATGAAATAGAGCTAATTATGCATGTGTGGGTGCATGAAATAGTCAAATCTATATTTGGCACAAAAATTCATGCAAATAGGATGAAAAACAGGTGAAAATAGAGCTATTTTGAGTTAGAAAGTCATGTTTTTTCACGAATGAAAAAATGACAAGGTCACCCATGGGTCACCCCTTTCACCATTCAAGGTCACCCAGGGGTGACTCATGGGCAACCCTTAGAGGAGGGCACTTGGGTGAAAGTCCATGGTGGGAGATGGAAGAGGAGATGAAAAGGAGGGGATCTGCCTCTAGAAATAGGTCATTCACGTGTGAAAATATAAATCTCCACTTGCAAAAGTAGGATCTCCTAGGGGAGACCTAGAAATAATAGGGGGCAATTTGGACTGGTTGAGTGAAACTGAAACCAAAAGTTGGAGAAGGCTAGGGAGGACCTCTAGAAGGCCTCTAGGAGTGGAGTTGGATAAAAACACTGGGGAAAGGTGAAAACTCACCTACAAGATGCATACAAGGATTAGGGACAAGGTCGCAAGCACAGGCATCACAAATTGACAACTGTCGAAAGCGGGGAGAGAGAGAAAACCACAAAGAGGAAACAACACAAGGAGGAAGAAAATACATGTCACTAAGAGAATTATTGTTTAGAGGATTTATTTCATGCTTACATGTATGTGACAATGATTATGACTCATCATAGGGGTCCTTGTGGAGTCTATGTGTGATTTGGGTGCTTACAATTTCAATAATTTGTCGATATGCCTATAATGGTTTGAGAAAAGCAGGTTTCACCAATAAGAGGAAAATGTTAAGTCTTCACTAGTTTAGAATCAGGAGAATATGTCAATAGAAGACCAAGGCCAAGGTTATAAAAATTGAACTTTTGCCGATAGCATTTATAAGGTTTTGAAAAGTTTATTTTCGCTGATAGAGGCGACAAAAGTGAAAAGACATATGGTTTGTAATATTAACCTTTTTCTGATAAGTCTTCTTTCCAAACACAAAATAATGTTGATGAAGACATTTTGACCTAGTTCAAGGAAATTATGTTTTGCCAATAGTTGTTACAATGAGATGTAAAGTTCAAAAGGATCCACATTGCTGATGTGTGGGACTTTATTAAAGGGTGTTTATTTTATTCATCAAACAATATTATCATTAATCTGAAATGTTAAGATTGTTTGAATACCTGCCTATTTGGTTCCATAACTGAATAACTCCATAATTGTTTCAACTTCCACTCAAAAGAATAAAAAGTGTCATTCTTGTTTGGGTAGATTTCTCATAGGGAGATTTCTTAGAGAGATTTCTCATAGCAGATTAGGGAGGAGGGGGATTCCTTGGAGGGGAAGGAATAAAGGTGAGATATTGTGGATTAAGGATTCCTCTTAGACAGATGCGAGATGGAAGTGAATGAGGGTGATTTTTTGTATTTCATTAGGAGTTGATTTGGTGTTGCAAGTGTTGATGATGATTGTTAGTCACAACAACAAGAAATAAAAATTACACAACAAACCTTTATTTATCTTGAAAGATATGATAAATTTAGAATGAATTTATGATCCCAAGTCCTTGTTGGTCAAGTCATGACCTTCTAACGTTACTCAGAGGTTGATGTGTGTTGTTTTCAATTTTGGGGCCTTACATTCTTTAGTAATTTCTGTAAAGTTCTTCAATATTCCTTTGAATATCCTATCATTTATGCCTGTTCTACACAAATCTTTAATAATTCTATCAAATCTTACTCTATTAAGTTAGGATTTAAGAAAATAGTCATCAATTTAGTCCTAACGTGGAGTAATTCACTAGAATTTGTCTTTGATTTAGACTAATTCTAAATATATTTCCAGATTTAATTAGTTCTTCTAATATTACCTCTTTTTGAACTAATATTTGCTTATGCACTTCAAATATGTTCAATTATAGTACCTATAAGCATGTATTCCTCTATCATTTGCCATTATTTGCATGATATTTATAATGATGTGCATTTCTTATTGTAATATGCTCTGGATATACAATTATCTACACTAATTCAACATATTTTCACTGTATCTAATTATGATTCATCCTCATTTGCAGTTATCCTAAGGTTATTTATGAAATTGAAAATGAGAAAATAGAGTTTAGAGATTGAGATTCCTAAAATTACTTAACTGAGACCATTGATCCACATACATGCTCTAATACAGTAATAGGGAGAAGTAAAACTAAATCATACTTCACCAAGACATTCCACAAATCTGTATGATCTAGTGCAAATCTTTAAAGGGAAAGTAGATAACAATATGCAATAAAATGAAAGCACTTCTATTGAACGCAGCATTTCACCATTACATATCTAAAAATCAACTGGAAGATTATGTAAGGTTTACAATCAGGATGTAATTTGTAGCTTCATCTCCATCAAGTATGCAAAGAATAGGTATATTTACAATGATCTAAATAAAGAACCTTGTGAGAGAATTCACCAAGTTGCAGAACATCACAACTTGTGCTCAGAATTGAAATAATTCCGCCTCCCATAGTTTCAACAATTGAGTCTCCATTAGTCTCAGTAATTCGATCTCCTATCAGGTCTAAAACAATTTGACCTCTTGGCTAGATGTGAAAATAATTGGCTCCCCCTTTACAAATGACAAGTCATGACCCTTTTATAGAATAAAAGGCTAGAAAATGGTTACATTGATCCAATGATCAAGATCCTATCACAATGATCAATGGTCCAGATTGATTTGACTAAATCAACAACCAATAAGAATAGTACATTTGGCAAGGAATTTTCTAGCATCTTTAACCGGGTTCATCCTCCAGCTAGTAGATAGTATATTCAGTGGTGTCCCCTAGTTCTAGTGCACACCTCCTTTGTTCGGCATCCAACTTTCTCCACCTTTCTATGCTCTAAGTAACATTCTTCAAACTTTAATCAACTTCTATATCCTACATCAAAGATATAGACTTTAATCCTTTACATTTAATTCATTTAGAAAGAAAATGTACATATCATTCACTGTGAGAGGAGGTCTAGATGTAGATATGCGAAATGTCCATATGGGTATCTATGTGGATATCTCCATATGACGTCAGCATGAGGGTCTGGTCAACCATCACTGACCAAAAATATATTATTGGGCTTCAATTTAGTTTAGAACAAGTCAGGATATCATGTGAACATGTGTCTCAATATCATTGGCTAAACATGGGCATGGATATGTGTGAAATGAACTTCGCTGGGTCGCCGGAGGTATAAAATACTTCCCACAAGGCTGTGGAATGGCACCATGTGGACATCGATATTTGGAAGGTTAGACTATCAGGGGTGTGAAATATCCATGTAGACAAATGTCCATGTGATGTCATCAGGACATGGATATTACATCCTCCGGGAGCTAGCTATGTGTCACCATCTCACAGTAGCACAGATAATCTTTCCTGTTGACAAGATTCTCCCACAAGGATGTGCTACTATTTGATCTTCAATACTTGTGGTGATATCGGGATATGGATATTAAGATAATATCTAGATAATAGGAAATGAGAAATATCTATACTCTTAAAGGTCTAGATGATGTCAGCAAGCCATATCCTAGCGTTCAATTAGGGTGAAGGTGACATCATCTATTGGCAAGAGACACTGCTATGCATAATAGGTGTTGTCATTGATAGCAACTAAGTCTACCTTACACATCTGCATTACATAACTTGTTCATACTAGAAGTCAAAGTGAAGATTTGTCTAAGTCCGAGTAGTCAAAAACAAAGCATGTGATAGGGTCTAGTATCTTGGTCCAGATCTCTCCGGTGGTAAATCACAGTGTGCTGCAAATCTGAGGGAGTAATAAGGATTGTTAGGACTATCTAAATCTAGGAATTTAGCCTTTTATAATGAAGGATTCAAAAGTTATAAGCATCTGAGTACTGGGTTCCAGTTAGTCAGTATAGTTAGAAGAAGAATAGGTCGACCTAGTATTTGATCTTGGTCTGAATGAAGTAAAGTTATTGGTTAAGCAATTTGTGGTAATCAGTGGTATTGGCCAACATGATTGATGATTTGAGAACTCAATTTTTTGGTCCGTGTTGTTGATTGTGCATGGATTCAACTGACAGAGCAGAGTTCTTAACAAATATTCTAAGTTTTCTTGAAGCCGACTACAATTGATTGAATTTCTTGATGTGGATATATATAGCTGATGGATTTGAATGTTTTGAGGTGTGTGTGTGAAGTGGTGGTGTAGTAAGTGGGAAAAGGGTAGAAATAAGTGCAAATATAAAGATATAAGCTCGAATTATGGCTTAAGAGTGAAACAGGACAGAATAAGGATGAAGTGTGTAGGATCAGTATTCTGTGCTTAACTGGAACTAAACTTCTGCATTGGTAGATTCTATTCATCAGTTCAAACAATCTATAATCTTCTTGTAATCTTCTCTATAGGCAGTTAGCCTCTTGGAGCAGTGAGCTCTGAGTAGTGTGCCCTGAAGGCATGTGCCTTCCCCATTTGTAATACTTTTAACAAAGTATAATTTCTTATGGGTTAACCCCCACTGTGGTTTTTCCCTTAACTAGGTTTCCACGTAAAAATCCTAGTGTTATGTGTGTTGATTATGTTTCTACTCATGTGTTGTTGATTTATGCTTTCATGGTTATATCATTAATTTGTTAATAAGTGATAAAGAAGGTAAATTGCTGCAAGTGATAAAAGTTTTTGTGACAACTGATTCACCCCCCCTCTTAGTTGTCTACCCTTATTTCAACATTTGGTATTAGAGCAAGGTTCCTTGAAAAAGCCTAACAACTTGAGGATAGATCTAGAAGGGAAATAAAATGGATTCATACAACCTCCAGGAAAAACTTAAACTTGCTTTAGAAGATCTGGATTAGTCTAGAGTAGAAGTCAAAGAACTGCAAGAGAACCTTAAGGATGCTGAAGACTTCATTGAGACCTTAAAAGAAAAATTGAGCAAATCCAATGAAAAGAGGAAGGAGCTACTTCTTCAACTAGGAAATCTGAATGAAGACAATGACAAGGATAAGGCCTTGAAAGAGAAGAAAAAGGAATGTGAGACATTAGCTAAAAAGATGTTATCCTAAAACATGAGATGGAATCCAGGGTGATGAGGCTAACCAAGGAAATTGAAGAAAGAAAGAAGACAAGAAAAACTGAATCAATCTCTGAAAGAAAGAACAAAAGAATACTACAGATTGGATAGAATAGCTGGCCATCTAGAGTCTGATCTACATGAAAGTAGAGACAATGAGGAAGAACTAGAAAGATAAATTGTTATTCTCAAACATGACCTAGAAGTGGCAAATGAATACAAGGAGAAGTTCAAGATAAGCTTAGATAAACTTGAAGTACTTCTTGAGAGTCAGAAGAAGGCTGATGATAAGCATGGTCTTGGGTATGAGAAAGGTGAAAGCTCTAGATCTGGACAAAGAAATTCTCATCAAGGAATGGGGGAAATAGACCTAGAAGACCTCTGGTAAGACAACCTAATGCTTAAAGGTATCCATCTTTCAATGGAAATTGTTTCAATTGTAGTAAATTCGGTCATAGAGCTACTTAGTGCAGAAGCAGAGTAAGTCAAAGTGGTCCATCCTTTTCCAGTCAATGCTTCAAGTGTAAGAGGTATGGTCATAGATTCAATGAATGCAAAAGTATGATAATAAATAACTCTAACAATAGAGGAAATGGCAATTCTTTCAATGACAAATGCTTTGCATGCAATAGATTTGGACATATGACTGATCATTACAGATCAAGAGGAAATCAATCAAATGGGAAAAGAAATGTTGTGTGTTTCAATTGTAACCGATCTGGTCATATTACAAAATTCTACAGAAGTAGAAATAATGAAAGAAGAGGTCCGGTAAATAGAAAATTGGATGAGCAGAGACAAGACAAAGGCAAGGGAAAAGTTGATGTAAATGAGATAAAAAATGAAATGAACAAGACATGGTTGAAGAAAAGTAAAATGAAAATTGATAATGGGTCCAAACCGGAATCCGGTGCTGATAATTCCTCTGGGAATTGAATCAGGAGCTCTGGCTCAGGGGGAGCTGCATCAAAAATCTAATTCCCCCTGCTAGTAAGTGGGTGCCTGAATCTGGTAGGATGAATGAAGATATAAAAGCCTATTGCAGATCTATTAAAGAAAATTTCAGAAGAAAAAAAGCAAATGTGATTGAATGCAGAGAAATTGAAGTTTAACTATATGCAGAAATAGTGTAACCAGATGTATTAGGGCAGAGCATTTATTACAATGAAGAATTAGGTTTTGCGAAGGATAAAAGGTCATTCATTCAAACACTTGAGTCACTTTGCATTCGAAGAGAACAAGGAGGAGAACACCTGAGTTGAAATTTCAAAGAATTGAAGTACAGAGAATGGACTCAGCATCCAACCCTAATTCCATGAAAAAGGTTGTTTTCTGTGAAGCTTTAATCTTTTGCAATGGATACACCTTTGGTTGTTGATATCATTGAAAGGCCCCGACCCAAATTCAAGAAGAATCCACACAAATCAGTAGAAGTTGACCCATTAGGTGCATTTTCAAGTGTTTCGTATGGTGTATTGCATGTTGAAGATATTAGGGTCTATATTCATGCTAGCATAGATGAATTTGGGGACTCAAGGTTTGTGGATTTGTTCGAGAATCATCTAAGGGATGAAATTCACGGTCTTAAACCTAAGTATAAGGCACTGCACGATAAAAATTTCATTCAGATTATGGGGTTTCCAACCTTCAATGAAGATGAATGGGTCCGGTATGTTTTAAGTCGAATGCATGATGAGTTTATATGGATAATGAAACACTTCAAGATCACCAAGGGTGTCATCAAGGTTGTGACAGGGTTAAACTCATCTAGTGGATTGCCAATGTTGAAGGTTGTAAAAAATCAAACTATGACTGATGCAACCAGTGCCAAATTTGACAAAAGGGCGATGACTATTAATGATATTAGTTATCCAGATGTTATGTTTGCTTCAATGGTAATTAGTTACAAAATTTATCACTCCAACAGGTAGAACTCTGTTTCCAAAACGGCCATATATGTTGCATACCAAATGTTAAAAGAAAATGCAAATTATGATGTGTGTGAGTTATTGCAGAACCAACTAATTGAGAACTTGAAAAAAATCAAGAAAGACAAGAAAAACACCTTTAAATATGTTACATTGGTTCTATGTCTATTTTTCTACTTCATGAATGAAGTACCTGGAGTAAAGGGTGTGCACTGGACTAATGATGAACCAGTTGCTATTCAGATAAGAGATCATCTACACAACATTAGTGATTATAAAGCACAAAAAACTGCAATCTGGGGATACTTAAAGAATTTTTAGAATATGATGCATTATAGGGAAAGAATCCCTAAATCGGTTGTTGAGAAGTACAAGAATGAAATCCATTTCATGGTGGACACTGATCTGTGCTTAATGGAAGCAGTAGAACCTAGAATTGTTTGGATCATGCCCATGGGGTATGAGGTAGATGAGAAAATTTTGAATATGTATGCTCAACACCTTTTGAGCAAGCCAAAGGACACAACAGTTGAAAGATTTGGGACATATGAGGAGCTAAGTCTAAAATTGCATGTTGAGCTCAGAAAACATGAAACCAATAGGAAAGTCAGGAAAGAAGTTGATCAGTTGGCTGAGAATCTAGGCCTCACCAAGGAACCTATGAGGCAATTTAGGGAAAGAACTAAAAAGGTTGAAAGGGAGAAGTAGGATAAGAAACAAGCAAGTGCTCAGGTAGAATCCTCCTCCACACCAAGAACCACTAGGAGCTATGTTGCTACCCTTGTTCCCCCAAAACCTACCAATCCTGAGAAACCAAAAGACAAATCATTCAATAAGGAAAAGAAAAGAACAAAAGTAATGGCAAAAAGGCCATATGGCAATTCGGAAAAGGAGGATGAAGAAAAGACAGATTTAGATGATGAGCTTAAAGAGCTAAAGGCTATAGGTACCAAAGTAGTCAAAGTGTCTAAAGAGAAGCATTCTGAAAGCAAGATGACAAATAAGAAGCAGAAATCAGAGGTTGATGTTGAAAAACCAACTCTTGTTGTGGAAGACATTATCAAAACAATCATTGTTGATGGTAATCTCAAACCAATAACTGGGTTTTATGATCTTTACAATGATGTAGACAAAAGATCAAATACTTGAATGTATTCAATTGAGCACTGGTAGAAATTTTGTTAGAAGTTCCAAAAGGTTTGAGAGATATTTTGGAAATTAGGAAAGAAGTTGCCAAGACAAAAGATATGAAGCTGAGGGAACATGTATTAACCACTCTATGTCTGATGATCTCTAGTAGAGGAGCAGATAAAATATTTAAAGAGGTAAAAAATGAATTCAGGAGTAAGAAAAGAATGAACAAACTAATGATTGGAGAGATAGAAGAAGTTGTCCAGGTAACTAAACAAATTCTGAGGATAACATTGGACAAGAACAAGTTCTTTGTAGTTTCAGATGAACCTGCTAATGACACACCAGTTTCAGATGATGAAAAGCAGCAGAAGAATGAGCAACAAATTGGATTAGATGACTCCTCTATTCCAGAAGAGGAAAAACAAACAAGGAAGATGAAAAGATGACAGATGAAATTGATGATACAGGAGGTATTCAAACTCCTCTGAATCAATCTTACAAAGAAGATACAAAGATGAATGTTGAAGCAGATGATCAAATTGAAGTTGATTCATTGAAGAATAAAGAGCATGAATTAGAAGAAGGTGAGGACCAAGAAATAGAAAAGGCCAAGGAGAAACATGAAAATGAAGAAGAGATTGCAAAGGTTGATAAAGAGCCCAAGTAGGACAATCCAGTTGATAGTAACGGCAAGGATCAGATAGATACACCATCATTTTGGGCAAGAGACACTGTAGAAGCAGTGAAGGAAATTCTAGAAAAGAGACAAACAAATTGAAGAAGATCGGGACATAATTCAAGGTCTAATAAATTTTGATACCTTATCTCTGGTGTAGAAGATAAAGTTGGCTTCTATTGCTCAAGCCAAAGCAAGATAAGATATACTGAAGTCTCACATAGAAGACAACGAGCTACTTGGTCTGGCATCAAGGATCTTGGAGAAGATCATACCCACTTTTTAGAAGGACTATTCAGCATCCCCCTCCAAACATTTAAAGAACTTAATAAACTTTGTAAGTATGCATTTTGAATCTCTTGAAAAGTCTGCAGAGGTCAAAGTTCAAAAGGAATTCAATGATAAAAGATTTGATGCTCTAAAAGGGTTGATTGGAGTAGATAGAATGGTGTTGGATGCCAGTGTAAAGAGTATTCAAAATGCTCTTACAGAAGGAGGAAATGTATATAAATTTTGCTTATCTTGTCCTAAAATTATAGAGGATATTAAGGATAAAATAAAAGTGTCTAAGTAAAAACTATCTAGTGTATCCAAATCTTTTGATCTTGTGACAGCATCAGTGGCAAACAAGGAGAGTCAGGCAATTAGCTTGATTAAAGATATAAAGAAATCGATAAATGAAAAGGAGAGCATAGAGGCAAGGATGAGTGAGCTCAGGGGACTAATTTCCCCTAAAAAGGAAGCAATGTTCAATGTCCTAACCGAAGCACAAGCTGCAGCTTAGTCAAGTGATCCCATTGATCTGCGGACAGCAAAGTCAGAAGCATTTCTTTTTAGTGGCCACATCTCAATTTTGAACACTATAAAGAAGAGCTAGGATAGTGAGATGGCACAATTGAAGAATATTTTTGGTGATATACTTAAGTTTATGTAAATAGGACTTAAGGATTGTTTATACATATGCAACCTAGTATGTAGAATTTTTGTGTAAATTTTGGTTTGTGGATCCCAGCCTTTACCATTGATGTCAAAGGGGGAGTGAAGAGCAGTGAAAAATGAGGAATCCAACAAAGGGGGAGCATTGGAGAATAGTGAAAAGCATAAGTGTACTTAGTAAGGGGGAGTTGTTCTGACACTTAGTCATTTTTCACTAAGTGTTGCCATCAATGCCAAAGGGGGAGATGTTAGATTCTGTGAGAAGCAAGAACCGAGCCAAGATTTGATGTTGGTCATAGATCATATGCACCTCCACTTGACAGATGATCAAAGATCAAAATAATAGAATGAAGAGATATCTGAAATGAGAGAAAAATAGAGACAAAGAAAGAGAATTTTGAGAAGACTCTCAATACTCTCACTGAGCTATCACTGAACTGATATTCAAACTAGTGAACTTGCTCTCAGTGAAGTGTTTGGTGAGAGTATTGAGAGTCTTCTCAAAATTCTCTTTCTTTGCTTCTATATTTCTCTCATTTTGGATATCTCTTCATTCTACTATTTTGATCTTCAATCATCTGTCGAGTGGAGGTGCATATAATCTACGACCGACATCAAATCCTAGCTCAATTCTTGCTTCTCGCAGAATCTAACAGGGTATCATATCCATTTGTAGTTTCATAGTCTGAAATAGTTCATACTTAGACATGCATGGCTTAATCTGAAATAGTAGAATGAAGAGATATCTGAAATGAGAGAAAATAGAGAAAAAGAAAAAGAATTTTGAGAAGACTCTCAATACTCTCACTGAGCTATCACTGAACTGATATTCAAACTAGTGAACTTAGCTACCGTGAGAAGAGAGTGTTGTATATATAGCAAAAATAAGGCATATACATCCAAGAGGTGTAATAACTCCAACTACCTAAAATAGGTGGGATGTTTAACCTACTTGGTAAATGACAAAACATGTGGCATAACCTCCTCAAGTGAAGATAGAAAGGAGGTGGCATATAAAGACAAAATAGTGTGAGAACTCTAACTACCCCATAACCTACTTAGGTAAGGATAGAATAGTGGTTATGAGAGGTGGCACAAAAAGCCAAAAAAGGATGTGTAACTCAACTACCCATGTGTGGGAGAGAGTTACACATGTAGCTGATGTATTTCGCTATGTGTCCTCATATTAACCACATAAAATAAACCTAAGCAAGCTTAATAATGTGTAGGAAAAATAAATATCCCTAAGGAAAAAAAAAACCTATACTAACACCCCCCCTTAAGCATAGCTTAGGTGGGTGAAAAGTTATGGGTCCTGGCAAGTGAAGACTAGTGAGGTACCCATGTACAAAGAAAAATCTCTCACAAACGGAGAAAAGAAGAAGAAGCCCACCTAAATAGAGAGAGAAAACACCCCCCAGAGTAGAGAGAGTGAAAGAGACTATGAAACCCCCCCACAATGAAGTAGCTCCGATGTCGAAGGAGGATGCCCATATATGAATGCTAAAGATGATCCATTTGTGGCAAATGGCATTTCTCCCCTTAGGAAGAAACAACTCCAATGGTGAATGTCGAAGTAACTCCCACTCAAAGAAGCAAGGTGAGGAAGGAAGCCTCATGATGTATCTTGTCTTAGAACTCTACTCAATTGTCTCCATGTTGATGTCGAAAGATGTCACAACCGAATCAAGAGTCTTAGGCCTCACTGATGAAAGTGACAATCCAAAACTAAGTGGAAACTCAAATAGAACAAGATCCAAAGATGAACATAGCTCCTCTGAAGACAAAGATGCCTTCTCCAAATGTTGCTCAATGATCTCCAAGCCCTTGTCAAACTGTGACAAATACTGATAAGATGAATCAGGTACCATGCAAGATTTAGGTATAGTTACCATTGATGTATGGTGTTCGCCATAGGTAAGCCAACTAGACTGTTGAGAATCAGGTACTTCTATAGAAGATGTCAACATAAATGATGACTGAGTCGAATAAGACTCATGAATATCTGTAGAATCTGTCACTGTAGAAGCTGATGTAGGCAGAGAAAGAACATGAGGGTTTGATTGTTCCCTCAAAACATCTGAAGAAGATTTAACTTCATCAAAGAGAAGATGAATGCAGTCAATGATGTCTCCCAAATTTGAAATGTGAGACTCCACAAACAAATATGCAATGCCTGATAGATAGGAATCCCAATCATGAAGACTGTAATGATCCTACTACAAACAACCACTGGAAGCTCTCAAAGAAGCATCTTTGGAATCTGATGAAGTAATAGGTTCTATATCTAAGGATGGGGTATCAATGTATGTCACAAAAGATGGGGCAAAAGAAGTCTCAGTATCATCCACAAGAGCCTGGTCATCCAAGGAAACATCACTATCAGATGAAGATCCAAAGTCTCCATACAACTGTTGGATGATGGTCCAATCAGTGGAAGGGCACTTAGTGTGCTCTATGTGATGTAGAATATCTTCAGAAACAGTAATGCATATTAGTCCATAAACCATGTCATTATTGTTAAACCATGCATTCTTCTAATTATATTCACTTGGCTCAGGAACAAGTCCAAGGAGATAGGGAAATAGATCCTCCTCAAGGCATTGATTCTTTAACCCTTGTTTCCAAGATGTTACTTTTGAGTCGCCCTTATTCAATTTTTCATGAAATTTCTTTAAGCAAGAGTCGACTTACCATTTTCCCCTTATTGGTCATATTTTTGTTTATTAAGTCAGCTCTTTATTTTTAAAGTTCACCCACCTATCGTCTTTTGTGTGTGAAATTACTAAAGAATTGAACCTTTGAACTCGAACCATTCTCAAAGTTCAAAAGTTCAATGGTTCAATGGGTTCAATGATTCAATGTTTCTCAAAGTGAACCATTTGTCCCTTTGTGTCTTTCAATTATGTCTTTGAACCTTCCAGTTGAACTTGAACCTTTTTTTTCAAGAGTTCAATACCCGATGCTTTGAAAAGAGTCGTATACACTCAGTCCCTTTGCGTAAATCAATGTCTCTATGAACCTTTCGACTAAACCTCATTTCAATGGTTTGATGGTTCAACCGTTTGGGAGTTTAAAGTTCAATGTTTCTCAAAGTGAACTATTTTTTTCCTCTGTGTAACTTAGTATTGTATCATTGAACCTTTGCGTTGAACCTCATTTCAATGGTTCAAAGCCCAATGTTTCTTGAAAGGTCGCTTGACTGTTGGTCAGTCTATGTAATTCATCTTGTATCTTTAAACCTTCATGTTGAACCTCATTTCAGAGTTCAAAGGTTCAACGGTTCAAAGGTTCAACCTTCCATGACTATAG
The DNA here is from genome assembly GCA_027924645.1 of Cunninghamia lanceolata. NCBI lineage: Eukaryota > Viridiplantae > Streptophyta > Pinopsida > Cupressales > Cupressaceae > Cunninghamia > Cunninghamia lanceolata. The sequence continues at coordinate 5,130,330 of BSBN01000516.1, forward strand.
CCTCATTTCTTCCTGAAGCCTTCTCCAAGTCAAAATTTAGCGGGAGATTTAGAGGAAAATATATCCGAAACTCATTATGAAGTGGAAAAGTTCTAACTTCCAGAAGATTGTGGATAATTATTATTCATCAAGTCCATGCGTGAAGAATGCTTTCCATTAATGCATATGTCAGAGTTCATGTCTTATCAAGCATTTTTAGCACGTATTATTTCGGTTAATAATTATTCGACCTGGTTAATGTCTGTATCAAGAGACAACAAGCCAAATTTAGCAAACAAACATACTGGGTGATGCAAAGGAGAACATTGCAGGTGGTATAAGATTTTTGTAGCCCAAATTTGCAGTGATTTCAGATACACTTAAGGTGAGTTCTACTCTTACTATAAGTTGTTTCCATTACTTGGTTCGAAAGAAGAATCCTTTTGAGTTTCCGGCATTGTTTAAGAAGTTCAAAACATTTTTTTCATTATATCCTCCAACTTGTAGCTATGAAATCTACATGTCTTGGTTATGAGCATGGTTCTGGTCTCATCTATTCTCTTCCTGAATTTGGGGACACCTCTCTGGTTCAATATGACTTAGAAGATTTTAGGGAGAGGGTTAGAAATCCTGTGCCAACTCCTATGATGGAGAAGATAGTAAAAAGTGGTTTGGTCGAAGCTGCGGCCTTTCCCATGGCTATACAGTGCCCTGAATTAGTTTTGGAGTACATGAATAGATATGAACCCCAAAATAGGTGCATCAGAACTGCAGATGATAATGTTTTACTTCATATCAATAGACAAACCCTAATGTCTGTGATGAGAATTCCGTCCAAGGAACCATATTCTAACCTCAATATTACTTCTTCCTATGGTCATTTTTCACTAAAGAAAGCAAATTATAGGAGCGTGATCGCAAGGAATTGGTTATTGAAATTCCAAAAAGGGGGATCAAGACTTCCCAGACCATTGACAAGAGATCACATGATTTTGGAAGTAAAGGATATTGTGGTGTTACTACATAGGCTAAAGGGCAACACTCAGGCATATTATTGGGAAGACTGGATGTACTTTTTCATCTAGGTGATCCTCCAAGGAGAGCAATAATTGGACTGGGCAAAAATTGTAGCTGAATGTTTGCATCTAGGTTTAAGTAATTGTTTGGGGAATAAAGATTTCTATATGTCTTCGTACCTCTTCTATTGCCTGGCGTCTACAAGACAATGAGTAGGGCTACCTCATGCACCCTTGGTTGAGGATAGCAAAATTTATGACTATTATTTACAATTACAGATGCATAATTGCTATGAGAATTACAAGAGGGTTAATGATGTTTTTACCAGGAGAATGACTTATGAATTAGCAAACAACATCAATAAGAGGATATCTAATGAGGCTATGTAGCTGATCAACATTTATGGCAGTTTCTTTATCCAATTCCCCAAATTTACTTATATCAGAGTTGGGGGTTTTGACGATGAACTAGTGAGGCTGCCCCGATACATTTTTTATCATTTTGTATTGATAGAGGTCTACAGATAGCTAGCCCATGTGAGTAAGAAGTTCCCAATGAAGAAGGAATCTGGTATCTCCTTTCCCATTGAACTTAGACATTATTCATGCCAGTCAGTATCTGATGCTTTCAATTTAGAAGTGGATCTTAAAAAATTCAATTTTCAGTACTTCACTGCCAAATCCCAATTTGACAGCAAAGGCTTTGCTAGGGATAACTTGGATTTTGGAATAGGATTTTCACATATTCCTCAATTGGAGGATTATTGGGAGGATTGTTTAGATGAATTTGAGGTCAGAAGAAGATTGTGGTGCAAGTTCTCCCTAGGACAAATAATTACCCTTAACTTAAATATGGACATTTCTAGAATTTTTGATAATGAAGAATAGGTGATTGATCTGCAATTTGAACAAATAAAACAATTACCTATCCTAGAAATTGATTGGGACAAAAATGAAGAAGATAGGATTGAGGTTAAGACCCTCCCGGTGATAAGGAGAATCGAGAAATGGTTGAGGGAATGAAAATTGGAGGGAGTTCAAAATAAAGTTTCCCAGCAATATGCATCAATGGTTGAATCACCATCTCCAATAAGCTCCTCTAACCAACTTATTGCTATCTATGGTGCAGGTACTTCCAAGTCAAAAATTGGAAGGGGTCCTTTCATAAAAGAATCCAAGAAGGCCCTTACAACTATTCTGCCCCCTCGTGCTACCAAATCAAGGACTAAAAGCAGGAAAAAGAGAGATTTCTGAAAGAATAGTTGTGGATTTAAATTCTGAAGAGGATTCAGGAGAAGCAATAGGTGATAAAGAGTCTAATTCACCGATGGCAGAGGAGGTTAGTGCAAAACAACAGATAGAGGTTGCTTCTAATTTTGCTGACCTGATGATGATTTCAAATGTGCCCTCTGATCAATCAAATCCTAGTAAAGAAGTCTCGGCCCCTGCACCCAAATGGCTGGAAAGCTCGATCAGCGATAAAAGAAAAATAGTTCCATTTTCTTTGCCATTGGAGGACATGGTGAGTAAGTGTTTGGGAAAAACTCCCAAATCCAAGAAACTAAAAACAACATCTAGGGTAGATATTGACCCTAATACTGGGAACTGGAGTGCTAAAATAGCCCGACTAACAACTAATGAGGAGGTTCAAGACCCTACAGTTCAAGATTTCACAATTGAAAAAATAGATCTTGGAGCTGCTTCATGAGCCACATATGTGCATCATCTTGAGACATCGACCAAAAAGATAGTCAGCTGAGCCTGGAAAGATGAGAGAGACAAAAGGGAGTTGAAACAGACCTTGCACTCAATGGAAGAATACATTGATGCCATTCACAACCCAAATCCACAACCAGTTTCACAAATTCCCCTATCTTTCGATCCTAAATCTCTGGCCAATCAGAAGATGTTGGATCAGGTAAATAGGAATAGAATGGTAACCAAAGTATTTGATGATTGGTTGGACTGTATTATACAAAAAGGTATAGAATATATTTATGAACTAAAAAATATATATGATCAAACCACAGCCACCATTGATGACTTGAAGACACAGAACGCTTCCTGGATAAAAGATGAAGGCAAATGGATGAATGTGATGAACCAAATTGATGAAGTGCAGAAGTATGGAATAGAAAAGTTTTTGTCAGAGAAGAATTTGATAGGTCTGGATGAGGATGTACTGTATGTAAGTAAGAAAAACATCGAATGGAGGAATTCAGTATCCCGACAAGGGCAAATTGAACTTACAAAAATGATCAAAGAAATAACTGAATTCACTCAATCATTACAGCATGATCTACAATGTATGGATGTAAAATATATAAAGGATGATGGAGAACCAGAAAAAGACATTGATACTATGATTCAATCCTTTAGGGAAAAGATCAGCTTCATTAAAGAAAGTGACAACTTATTAACCGAAGATTTCTCTCAGATTTCAAAGGTGGACTCACTTCTTTATCTCTGCGTCGATGCACTCCCGGAGCACACGGAGAAGGTGGGGAAAATTCAGAGGGAAAAAGACGTCTGGAAGGCAAGGGTAAAACACATTGATATTCCCAATTTCTTGAAGATCCAAGAGTTTGTTACAGCATTTCAGGAGTGGAAGGCTCAACGTGCCTCCCCAATAGAACATAACAAATCTGGAGATTCTAATATGTCACCTAAGCCATGATCTTACTTACTCAGTTTCTTTATTCAGTTTTTCAGTTGAGATTATTCTCAAAAACTTGGTTTTTAAATGAGTTTGTAAAAACTAAATCCCATATGGATCAGAGTTACTTTAACTCTAGGTTGGTTTAAAAGATCGGATAATTAGGGCAACTATATATAAGTTTTTAGTTGTTAAAAACTGATAGAGGGAGAGAATAGTGAAGAAAAGGAGACAAGAAATTTTAGAGTTGAACTGCTGTTGTTTTACAATATATATGATGTTTGTCTGAAACATTTTTCATCTATGAATGAAAAGGAGAAACAATTACTACATACTTAGATCTGTGCATTTGAGTATTTGAAATTGGGTTTTCTATGTGAAATCTTCTTTCATATGGTAATTGCTCTTTCATTAGACAACTCATTGTATGTGCTCTATCATTTATTGGTTCAACAATATATATGTATGTATGTATGTATGTATGTATGTATGTATTTAATTGTTATTGAAGATAGAATCTGTGTATTCTATTACCACTGATGTTATAGAAAAGGATATCACATTCATAGCATGATTATGTATGGATGTTAGTTAGCCTTTAAGCACTTTCTGGTTAAAAGTGTATCAGAATGATTAGAATAATTTAATTCATTGAAGATCTTAAAGGGAGTTGTACCTTAATTCAGAGGGGAACTATTCCTGATAGTTCACCCATTTGTTGATTAACTCATTTGTTCTTGAAAGAAAAAGGGTATAGAGTCAGAGTAAACATTTTTAGATTAGGACAAATCTGTTAGCCAACACAAGACAAATAGTTCTCTAAGGTTAACTTAACAACAAAAGGGTGGGAATAACTGAAATCCATAATGAACCCCCAAAATGATTACAATAACCCCATAAAACATGTAACTCAAAGAGAGCACATAAGACACTCCCCCTTTCCACTAGTCTCAAAAATCACCCCCCCCAGATATTACAATGTTGGCAATTTATGATTAGTGCTTTTACATGGATTTTCTAGATTACAAGGCTTTTAAGGCTCTTAATAGCCAAAATTATAGTATTTGATACAAGTTAATTTTCAAATAAAAATCTGAAAAAAATAACCTTGTAGCTATTTTTTACTTTTCAATATCTTTCTAACACTTTTTTGTTTTTGAAAAATGGATTACAAAAGTGAAATATGACTTATTGAAGATAAAAAATGCAGCAGTCTCAACCTGCAATATTTGATTAAAAATGGAAGTAATTTTTACTCAAACCTTCATGGATGGAAAGTTCTCGATTCCATCTTTCTGGCAAGTACTCGTTTGCAAAAATCTGACACTTGAGACAAAAGTTATGCAAATTTTAAGAAAGGTTGTTGAATCTGCCCATCAAAAACGGCTCACGCCTGATTTTGACTTGATTTTCACAAAATTGATCAACTAATTGCAAAAAATAACAGATACCCAGATAGTTTTTTGACCTTGGAAACAAAAATCAGAATTTTTTTTTTTTGAAAATGAGTAAAAGCTAGAAATTTGAAGCACAAATGAAAATGGCTCCAGTAAAAATTTCAAAAAAAAAACTTCGATTTGTTACCGTGTCCTCCAATCTCTGATTTCAGTGAAGTAAAAGTCACTTTTGACTTCCTCAAGCCTTCTGGACACTCTGGAAGTACTTAAAGATGCCTCCAATATTACCACAAAGCTACAATCACCCAGATCTCACAAGAACACATATATGCAAACTAGATTAACCAGAAGCCTATTTTCCTTTAAACAGTTCTAATTCTCTAGTTCATTCAAGGATGCAAGAGAAGAGCATACTTGGCTTTTAAGAAAAATATTAGCTATCTAATAATCTCAAATATCTCAAATGAATCAGAAAAACAATGAGATATACCAAACAACACGGCTCTGATACCATGTTAGATTCTGCGAGAAGTGAGAACCGAGCTAGGATCTGATATTAGTCATAGAGCATATGCACCTCCACTCGACAGATGATCAAAGATCAAAATAGTATAATGAAGATATATCTGAAATGAGAGAAAATAGAGACAAAGAAAGAGAATTTTGAGAAGACTCTCAATACTCTCACTGAGCTATCACTGAACTGATATTCAAACTAGTGAACTTAGCTACCGTGAGAGGAGAGTGTTGTATATATAGCAAAAATAGGGCACATACATCCAAGAGGTGTAATAACTCCAACTACCTGAAATAGGTGGGAGGTTTTACCTACTTGGTAAATGACAAAACATGTGGCATAACCTCCTCAAGTGAAGATAGAAAGGAGGTGGCATATAAAGACAAAAGAGTGTGAGAACTCTAACTACCCCATAACCTACTTAGGTAAGGACAGAATAGTGGTTATGAGAGGTGGCACAAAAAGCCCAAAAATGATGTGTAACTCAAATACCCATGTGTGGGAGAGAGTTACACATGTAGCTAATGTATTTTGCCAAGTGTCCTTATATTAACCACATAAAATAAACCTAAGCAAGCTTAATAATGTGTAGGAAAAAGAAATATCCCTAAGGAAAATAAAAAACCTACACTAATAGATTGTTGGCAAGAGACACTGCTATGCATAATAGGTGTTGTCATTGATGGCAACTAAGTCTATCTTACACATCCTCATTACATAACTTGTTCATACCGGAAGTCAAAGTGAAGATTTGTCTAAGTCCGGGTAGTTAGAAATAGAGCATGTAACAGGGTCCAGTATCTTGGTCCAGATCTCTCTGGTGGTAAATCACAGTGTGCTAGGGATATGAGGGAGTAATAAGGATTGTTAGGACTATCTAAATCTAGGAATTTAGCCTCCAATAATGAAGGATTCAAAAGTTATAAGCATCTAAGTATCAGGTTCCAGTTAGTCAGTACAATTAGAAGAACAAGCCGACCTAGTATTTGATCTTGGTCCGGATGAAATAAAGTTATTGGTTAAGCAATTTGTGGTAATTAGTGGTATTGGCTAACATGATTGATGATTTGAGAACTCAAGTTTTTGGTCCGCATTGTTGATTGTCCATGGATTCAGCCAACAAAGTAGAGTTCTTAACAAATATTCTAAGTTTTCTTGAAGCTGACTACAGTTGATTGAATTTCTTGATGCGGATATATATAGCCGATGGATTTGAATGTTTTGAGGTGTGTGTGAAGTGGTGTAGTAAGTGCAAAAAAGGCAGAAAGAAGTGCGAAGATAAAGATATAAGCCTGGATTATGGCTTAAGAGTGAAATAGGGTAGAATAAGGATGAAGTGTGTAAGATCAGTATTTTGTGCTTAACCGGAACTGAACTTCTGCATTGGTAGATGTTATTCATTAGTTCAAACAATCTATAATCTTCTTGTAATCTTCTATGTAGGCAGTGAGCCTCTTGGAGAAGTGTGCTCTAGGTAGTGTGCCTTGAAGGCATGTGCCTTCCCCATTTCTAATACTTTTAATAAAGTATAATTTCTTGTGGGTTAACCCCCACCGTGGTTTTTCCCTTCACCGGGTTTCCACGTAAAAATCTTGGTGTTATGTGTGTTGATTATGTTTCTGCTCATGTGTTGTTGATTTATGCTTTCATGGTTATATCATTAATTTGTTAATAAGTGATAAAGAAGGTAAATTTCTACAAGTGATAAAAGTTTTTGTGACAACTGATTCACCCCCCCTCTCAGTTGTCTGCCCTCATTTCAACAGTCATCTAGATGTGGATCTTAAGATAAGATCAGGATGTTTCGAAACATCATAGTCCCTATGGGTTAAAATCCAAGTGTCGTAAGCACACTCAGGGTTCTGTATAGGATTGGGATAACGTGATGTCATTAGGACATGGATATTTTGGTTCGGATGCATAAGTTAATATCTTGATGCTATCCAATATCCATCCATTTGATGTCTAGTTAATTGAGCGATTTAAATTTGATGTATGGATGTTAGTGGGGTTAGGATATTAAGATAATATCTGGATGTTCTAAAATGTGAATATCCCTTTGACCTTTTGACCAAACTTTGACTACACATAACTTCATTATTTTAATGAATCTCAAGGTGCTTTAAAAGGCAAACCTCCTTAAATTTTCATGCTCTTTCACTTGGTAGGATCTATAATATGAAATTTGAAACTTGAGAATATGACCTGTAACCTAAGATCTAGACATGCACATGATGACATCCTGTCATGCATGTGATATTGATTGTTTCACTGCTTTCATTTTACCAAACTGCCCAAAGAAAGAGGAAACAAGCAAGTCAAGCAAAAAGTTGGGTCCCTATTTTGTTGGGGCAAAATGGGGTGTGTTGTGTAACCACACAACAACTTGCCACCAAAGAAAACAACTAAAATTCAAATAATTCAGGAGATGAAGACAAATTAGCACATAATATTCCAACTCCCATCAAATATAAACATCCTAACCTTTCTGAATGATATCATGTTCATCAATATAACAATGTTCAGAAGGAATCAGGTGTGTGCATGTGATTCATATCCGTCATCTTGAAGATAAGTTGAAAAATCTAGTGACAGGTGTTAAGCTACATATTTTGGTTTAACCCCCATAGCCAACCTAGATAGAGCCTTGTTTCCATCAGGTGTCTATAGCCCTGACAAGGTTATCTTTGTAATTCTCCCAAGTAGAGCCCCACTACCAGTCAGGCATCTATAGCCCCGATAGAGTTACTTGGATGGCCTAATTATATTTTTTTGGATATTCAATATCTTTCTTTTTTGTAAAATATGATCATGAAGCACATTTGCAAGGTGTAGACACTTGCTGTTTAGGTTGAGAATTGCAATGGTAGCAAGGGAAAACATTTAGATTTTTCACTTAACACTACACTAGCATGTTCAACAAATCCAAGGTTGTTAGGTGTATTTTGTGAGGATATCCTTGAACAAGAAAAGTTACCACTGATGAATAAGATATCACAGACCTAATCAGATATACCTAACCTAACTTGAGTTACAACCTATTGAAGAATTTGTATTCATTTCTTGAATTCTAACAATTTCACTAGTTTTCCAAAGTGGAAAGGTTCTCTATCTTGCCTAATCAAAACAAAGACTCAACAACACACAAACAAAGAAAATTGTACAAGCAATTGTACAAAAGGGAAACAAAACAAAACAAAGCAAGACAGAAAGGAAAGAAGCAAAAAAGAAAAACTACCCTACCAGACTATATACAATACTCTACAAGGCAAATGAATCCTAGAATAAGACCCATAAACACATGCATTTGCATGCCTTTTTAGAATATGGAGGAGCATCAGGGCATTTGTGATGGTCTTGATCCTAGAAAATTCATCTTTATATTATGAAAAATATTCTTGTATTCTAGATTCACTGTATTTAACAGAATAATCCCTAATGATTAGTAATTGAGGAAGTTCATTAGGTTTGTGACTAATCCATATACATGTTTTATCCCCTAAATTTCCATAATCAAAATAATATTCAACATTATTTACTGGGGAAAGGAGAAATACAACCTAGTGTATTTCCTATTTTGTTAGACATGCTTGTTGACTGCCATCTAGTCCTTCATGTAGTAACTCAATGTCTTGTCTCACTTCATCTTGAAGGATGTATGACTCCTGATGGATTACTTCCTCATCTTTATCCAACTCCACTTCTTCATTTTGTATGCTTATCTGATCTTTAACTTTAGGAAACACCTCAATGTTCTCTTTAATTCCCTGCACATCAACACTTAGGTGAGTATCTTCATCATCATAACATGATATGCATAAATCTATCCCTTCTAAATCATTTAACAGTGATGGTGAAACAACATTTGATTGATATGAACACTTCCCTATTTTATTTTCAAAATAGCACTGGATTGAGATCTGATCATGCATAGTAACAACAGAACTCTCTGTATCTTCAATTTTCATGAATTGTTCATCAAATAATTCACTCCTAGCATCTAGTGGAATGTTCGGTTCCATTGTCCCGCAATAGTCTTGTATTTGATCATTCAACTTTAAAGAATCAAATAATAAATCAATATTTACTTTCTTCTCTATGACTCCTTTAGCTACTATTGTAGAAATTCCCTTAGCAGTTGTATATTTTAATTCCTCCACCACTTGTTTACACTTCTTTGTCCAATCAACCTCATCAAAACTATTAGGATCAGATCTAGAGACATTATCTTGGCAAGTATTTCTTAATAATTCAATATATTTATCAAGTGTATCAAGATGATCTAATCTTCTTGGTTTGTTATCTGATGACTAAAAACGTGGATTAATTTCCTCTCTATGGATTTCAAAAGATTCATACCTGCACTTTGCTTTATTCATATTCAAACTTTGACAGAGGAGTGGAGAACTTTTACTTTTACCATAAAATGATTCAAGGAAAGATGTTTTATTATCTTTATCTTCTAGAACTGATTCATCTTTTAATTTTTCTAGACGATTCTTAACTTCCTATATAGTATCATCTTGCTGCTCAAGAATTTTCTCTTCTTTATCCTACCAGACTTTAGTCCTGTACACATTTGAGAAAGGAATTAGTTCTTTCAAAGCTAAATCTAACCTTGTGAGGAAAGTTACACAACTAACTTCACTGTACTTTATAGAATTATCCTGCACCTTCTGGATAAACCAAAGTTAGATAAACTCTGAGGATAAAGTTTCTTATTTAAAGTTCCCTGCAAGAAAGGAATATTCACTTGAAAATTGTCCTCATGTTATGACTTTTGAGACAATCCTTTATGAAATGGAGAGATCCTAAGGCCAGGATCTTCGTATGGGTCCATGAAAGTGAGACCTTGTGTTCAAATTTTTTAGAATTTTGAATTTTAAGGAGATCTAGCATATCTTAGAATAAGAACTTGAGAGCTCAAGAAAAAACTAGGATGATCTTTGAAGTTTGCAGTTGGATCCTTGCAGAGAATGCAAAAGTTGACTCGAACTTGAAATTACAAACAACTAACTGTAAAGATCGGGATGACTGACCACTAGGAGTGTATATTTGTAGTTAGATTCCTCAGATTATTAAAAATAGATGGAATCTTTGCACAAATGCATGCAACCTGAAGTATTTACTAAGAAACTTTGAAAAACGTCATCTCACAAGAGCGCGAGAAATGATATTCGGATGACAAATCCTTGTATCAAAATTTCTTAGGCCCTCCTTCTAGCACCAAAAACCTATTGCGTTAGAAATGAGGGGCATGTAGATGGGTTGTTATGTCAAAGCAATTCCTTCCTCAGATACAGACTTTTGCAATTAGTTACAAGAGAAATTTCCTTGTCAAGTGGTAGTCAGCCCTCCTGACGCCAATTATGTTGATGATGATTGTTAGTCACTGTTAGTGTGAATAGGGTTACTTTAATATCTACTTATTTCTTAGCATGTTCTCTACTTTAGCTCTCTTCACACTAGGTTAAGTTTACTTAGGGACTTTTTTCACTTTATTCCACATTGGTTGTGTTTTGAGTCTCTTGGGTGGAATATCCTTTATATACCCACCTCTTGCTCTCATATGAGCATCCAACCCCATTTTATTGTAATGCTTTGCATTCTCTTGAGTTGAATATAGTTTATTTAGCTCATATGTGATTTCTATTTTTCTTTCTCTCAATCACTTGCATTCTTGGGTAGAAATCTAACATGGTATCAGAGCGGTTGTGAGTTGTGGGTTAGCATTTTTCTTAGAAATCTGAGAGTGTAGAGTTGTTTTTTGAAGCACATGAGTATGCTCTTCTCTTGCATCTTTGGATGATCTAGAGAATCAAAAAAATGTGGAGAAAACTCTAGTTTCTTCGGGGGTTCATAGTTTGACTTGCCAGTTGCAGGTTTTTTCGGAGCTTCCTAGAGACTCTCTGAGCTCAAATCTAACAATCAGCTTGCATTTTATAAATTCTGATCAATATTACGGGTTACAACATGCCTTTGCTTGTCTTAGGTATCTAATTTAATCTTTGCATGCCATTTTTTGGTTGTTGGCATCATTTTTTGATGCTAAAAGCATTTTTTTTACATTAAAGTCATATCTTATGTACATCAAAAAGAAAAACACATTCTAAGATTTGTTCGCAGAATCAAAAAACCATCTAGGTATCTATTAGTTTTTGCATGCAGCTTATATATTTTGTAGAAACGAAATCAAAAAGCTACAGTAGACCCCCTCTTCGTTGGTGTTTTTAGAAATTGTAGCTCAACTTCTAAAGACCATAACTCAGGCTCCTGACCTAGGAGCCTCTGATTTGCTAGCTTCTTTTTTTTATTTTATCTTTTTTTTGTGATCTACATGCTGGTGTAGGTGGTTTCTGATTTTGGTGTACTAATTTTCCATAAATTCTATTTTCTCATCAGATGTGACAGGCAGTTTCAGTTTTTAGAATTTCAAACGACTATAACTTTCACATATGATCTCCTATCGAGGTCATTCTTTTTTTGAAAGTTGATATTTTTCCAAGCACTATACATTGGTACTATTTTGAAGTTCTGATTCTAAGATATTTCTGTACTTTTAGTATTTGGGTCTATTTTGGACATTGTAAAACTCTAGAAAATTCTACTCCAGCATTGTAAACACACAGATCTAAGGCCATTTTTATTCATGCAGGCTGATGTGAATATTCATCAGTGCATGCACTATTTCCTTTTTGCATGCATTAGGTTTGCATTTTCTCTGCACTTCATTTTAGTTCCAGATCATTTCTCAATGAACTGTTGCTTCATAGATTCTAGAGTTGTACTAGTTTGCGAGCTTTCCAATGTTCCTTGGCATCAAGTCTGTTGTTGGTTTTTCATGATTCTGACCTAAGTCCTTGAGTGACTCTAATATGGTTTCTAGCAAATAGAAGTATCTTTCCTTGTTTGCCAAATTGAGGATTCCAGTGTTACTCCACAAGTGTGCTTCCAGTGCTTTCTGTTGTAGTAGATTATCTCATTATGGGGGGGTTGTATGATCTCTCTTATCATCCTTTCTGTGGATAAAGATTGATTGGATTTGTGATGGATATCATTGTTGTATTTCATCTCTCTTTTGGGGAGGAGTTTTGTTCATTTGTGAGAGATTTCATTTACATTTGTACATGGGTACCTAACATGGCTTAGTAGCCAGGAACCATCTTTGCATCTTTTTCCATATTTGCATAATAATCTTCTCTCCTATGTTGCACTTAAGGGGGGGTGTTAGTGTGAATAGGGTTACTTTGCTATCTAGTTATTTTTTAGCATGTTCTTTGCTTTAGCTCTCTTCACACTAGGTTAAGTTTACTTAGGGACTTTTTTCACTTTATCCCACATTGGTTGTGTTTTGAGTCTCTTGGGTGGAATATCCTTTATATACCCACCTCTTGCTCTCATATGAGCATCGTACCCCATTCTACTATATTGCTTTGCATTCTCTTGAGTTGAATACAGTTTATTTAGCTCATATGTGATTTCTATTATGCTTTCTCTCAATCACTTGCATTCTTGGGTAGAAATCTAATAGTCACAACAACAAGAAATAAAAGTTACACAACAAACCTTTATTTATCTTGAAAGATACAATAAATTCAGAATGAATTTATGATCCCAAGTCTCCATTGGTCAGGTCATGACCTTCTGACATTACTCAGAGGTTGATGTGTGTTGTTGTTTTCCATTTTGGGGCCTTATGTACTTTAGTAATTTCTACAAAGTTCTTCAATATTCCTTCAAATATCCTATCATTTATGCTTGATCTACACAAATCTTCAATAATTCTGGCAAATCTTACTCTATTAAGTTAGGATTTAAGCAAAAAGTCATCAATTTAGTCCTAATGTGGAGAAATTCACTGGAATTTGTCTATGATTTAGACTAATTTTGAATATATTTCCATATTTAATTAGTTCTTCTAATATTACCTCTGTCTAAACTAATATTTTCTTATGCACTTCAAATATGTTCAAATATAGTGCCTATAAGCATGTATTCCTCTATCATTTGCCATTATTTGCATGATATTTATAATGATGTGCATTTGTTACTATAATATGCTCTGGATATACAGTTATCTACACTAATTCAACATATTTTCACTGTATCTACTTATGATTAATCCTCATTTGTAGTTATCCTATGGTTATTTATGAAATTAAAAATGAGAAAATAGAGTTTAGAGATTGAGATTCCTAAAATTACTTAACTGAGACCACTGATCCACATACATACTCTAATACAGTAATAGGGAGAAGTAAAACTAAATCATACTTCACTAGGACATTCCACAAATCCACATGATCTAGTGCAAATATTCAAAGGGAAAGTTGATAACAATATGCAATAAAATGAAATCACTTCTATTGAATGCAATATTTCACCATTACATATCCAAAAATCAACTGGAAGATTATGTAAGGTTTACAATAAGGATGTAATCTATAGCTTCATCTCCATCAAGTATACAAAGAACAGGTACATTTATAGTGATTTGAAGAAAGAACCTTGTGAGAGAATTCACCAAGTTGCTGAACATCACAACTTGTGCTCAGAATTGAAATAATTCAGCCTCCCATAGTTTCAACAATTCAATCTCCATTAGTCTCAGTAATTTGATCTCCTATCAGGTCTACAACAATTTGACCTCTTGGCTAGATATGAAAATAATTGGCTCCCCTTTACAATGACAAGTCATGACCCTTTTATAGAACAAAAGGCTAGAAAACGATTATATTGATCCAATGATCAAGATCCTATCACAATGATCAATGGTCCAGATTGATTTGACTAAGTCAACAACCAATAAGAATAGCATAGCTGGCAAGAAATATTCCAACATGTTTAACTGGGTTCACCCTCCAGTAGGTAGACAGTATATTCAGTGGCATCCCCTGGTTTTGGTTCACGCCTCCTATGTTCGACATCTAGCTTTCTCCACCTTTCTACGCTCTAAGCAACATTCTTCAAACTTTAATTAGCTTCTATATCCTGCAGCAAAGATACAAACTTTAAGCCTTTACATTTAATTCATTTAGCAAGAAAATGTACATATCATTCACTGTGAGAGGAGGTCTAGATGTAGATATGTGAAATATCCATATGGATATCTATGTGGATATGTCCATATGATGTCAGCATGAGGGTCTGGTCAACCAGTGCTGACCGAAAATATATTATTGGGCTTCAATATAGCTTAGAACATGTTAGGCTATCATGTGGACATGTGTCTCAATATCATTGGCTAAACATGGGCATGGATATACGTAAAATGAACTTCGTTGGGTTGCTGGAGGTATAAAAGACTTCCCACAAAGCCGTGGAATGGCACCATGTGGACATGGATATTTGGAAGGTCAAAATGTTAGGGGTGCAAAATATCCATGTAGACAAATGTCCATGTGACGTCATTAGGACATGGATATTACCTCCTCCAAGAGCCAGCTACGTGTCACCATCTTGCAGTAGTGCAAAGAATATTTCCTGCTGACAAGATTCTCTTGCGAGGATGCGCTACTGTTCGATCTTCAATACTTGCAGGGATATCAGGATACAGATATTAAGATAATATCCATATAATAGGAAATGAGAAATATCCATATGCTTAAGGGTCTAGATGATGTCAATAAGGCATATCCTAGCATTCAATCAGGGTGAAGGTGACATCAACTAGAAGTGGATCTTAAGATAAGATTAGGATGTTTCAAAACATAATACCCCCTATGGGTTAAAATCCAAGTGTCATAAGCACGCTCAGGGTTCTTTATAGGATTGGGATAACGTGACATCATCAAGACATGGATATTTTGGTTGAGATGCTTAAGTTAATATCTGGATGCTATCCAATATCCATCCATTTGACGTTTAATTAATTGAGCAATTTGAATTTGACATCTGGATGTTAGCGGGGTTAGGGTATTAAGATAATATTTGAATGTTCTAAAATCTAAATGTCCCTTTGACCTTTTGATCAAACTTTGACTAGACATAACTTCCTTATTTTAAAAAATTTCAAGGTGCTTCAAAAGGCAAACCTACTTAAATTTTCATGTTCTTTCACTTGGCAGGATCTATAATATGAAATTCAAAACTTGAGAATCTAACCTCTAACCTAAGGTCTAGACATGCACATGATGACATCTTGTCATGCATTTGATATTGATTGTTTTACTGCCTTCATTTTACCAAACCACCCAAAGCAAGAGGAAACAAGCAAGCCAACCAAAAAGTTGGGTCCATGTTTTGCTGGGGAAAAATGGGGCGTGTTGTGTAACCACACAACAGTAAGCACATAATCAATTAGGTATTACATTCTAAAGCCTGAAGCTAGGCCTAGAAGGCCAATATGTTTATAATTGCTAGTGTTGTGAAATTTAATAAAATAGTTTTAGATTTGTTTATGAGTTATTATTTATGTTTTGTTGTTGAGCTGCGTGATTGGGTTGCCTAATAAGGTTCCTTGGTCACAACTACACCAAGTGGTATCAGAGCTATGGTCTTGAGTGTGTAGACAAAGTACCTTGAATGTGAGGCAGTCTGCACCAAGATCTATGGGTGGAGAGTGAAGAAGATGTGTTGTCTGAGGAGCTCAAGAAAATTGTTGCAAGTTTGCAAGGAGTCCCTAACAATTGAGAGCTGAGAGAAGACATTGAATCCATGAGAGAGAGTTGGTTGTGAGAGTGATCTTGTTTTTTGAATTGATGTGTACCTTTACGTGTGTGTAAGTTGTAGATAGTTAGTTTTGTGAGTGTGCAGGAGAGTGTTGGACAGAATGTCTTGGAATCCAGGAGAATGTTTTATGATGAAGAAAGAATTTTTGAAGCCACAAAAAGAGAAGTAAGAGCCCATCCAGAGGAATAATGTGTTTCAAACTATTTGCAAGTCAAGTGGAAAGTGTTGTAGAGTGGTTGTGGATAGTAGCACATATAATATGGTGGCACTGGAGATGGTCAAGAAGCTAAGTTTGAAGAGAAGAAAGCTTCCTAACCCTTATAGTATTTCTTGGTTGCAAGGAAATTGTCAGATATGGGTAAGTGAGTTCAATGTATTGTTGATTTTAAAATTCCTAGATATAAGGATGAAATTGTATGTGATATAGGACCTATGGATATATGTCATGTTTTGTTGGGATGACAATAGATTGGGTGTGATCTCTACATCCATTGGAAGGTGTTCTAGTGTTGTAAGCACATAGTTGATTAAATATTACAGTGTAATGTTGATGCTGTGAAGGGCCAACCAATTTGTAAATGCTGATGTTTTGAAGTTAATAAATTTGTTTCAAATTTCTATGTTGAATTTATGCTTCTATTGAGTTGTATTAGCTGCATGATTGGGTAGTTTGATAAAAACCCCTAGTCTTGACTGCATCATTTAAGGTTGCTTGGGTTTAGGGGTTTAGGGTTTCTCGGGTTTAGGGTTTAGGGGTTAGGATTTAGGGGTTAGGGGTTTAGGGTTTAGAGATAGAGAGGACCAATAAGGAGAGATAGAGGAGAGAAAGGGGAGATATAGGGAGATAGAGAGTGAGGGAGATGTCCAGAGACATATGGAGAGAGATTGAGAGGTAGAGGGATGATAGAGATAGGGAGATAGGGGAGAGGTAGGGAGATAGAGGTTTAGGGTTGTTTGGGTTTAGGGGTTAGGGTTTAGGGGCATTATTTAGGGTTTAGGGTTTAGGGTTTAGGGGTTTAGGGTTGTTCGAGTTTAGGGTTTAGGGGTTAGGGGTTAGGGTTTATGGGTTGAAGGTTCTAGGGTTTAGGTTTTAGGGGTTTAAGGTTTACATAGAGATAAAGAGGACTGATAGGGAGAGATCGAGGAGATAGAGGGGAGAGATAGGGAGATAAAGAGTGAGGGAGATGTACAGAGACACGGGGAGAGATATTGAGAGGTATAGGGTTTAGGGTTGCTCAGGTTTAAGGGTGAGTTGTTAGGGTTTGGGGGGAGAGAGAGAGAGAGAGAGAGAGAGAGAGAGAGAGAGAGAGAGAGAGAGAGGTGTTAGGGGTTGGGGTTTAGGGAACTTAGACCTACCCTAAGTGCGGGGTGGACATATTTAAGGAATTGAGAGATAGAGGGGTTAGCATTTAGGGACAGATAGAAAGAGATAGCTAGAGAGAAAGAGAAAGAGTTTGTAAAATAGTAGAAGCGAGGATGATAAATATCATTTTAACTAGTTTAGAACGCACTCGCATTATAATGTGCTTGTGTTATAACGTGAACACATTTTGAACTAGTTAAAATGATGTCTAACGGCCTACAAAAAGACATGCCACATGATTTTTGATGCACATGCTCTATTGTATTCCCTGTCCTGTGCTTTTTCTAACATTGATAGAGATGTTTCATGATTTTGAGGTTCTCCCATCATTGCTTGACAAAATTGATATACTTTTTGTTCTTGTTTTGATGCACAAGATTCTAATTACATGTTTTAAATTCAAATTTGATATTGGAAAGCACTTTTCATGTTTTGAGGGATTGCAACACTATATTGAATAAATTAACTAGTTTTTTGTTTTACATTTACAAAAAACAATGATAATTATGCATGTTTTGTATTATAACTTGATAAATTATCAGATATTTTTTGTGTTCTTTTGACCATTGTTTTAGAGTGATATAAAATTCAATATAATGCCAAGGAAATGAGCAAAAATTCTAACACCGGAGAGCATGAAGCTGAGAATACAAAGAAAAGAGAACCAATGAGACAACTTTGTGACAATAAGAAATTAAACTTTACAAATGAAGGTGAACCGTCTTTGCCAATTGAATTGGATGATGAAGCATTGAAGAGAGAGAAGAAATTGGAGAAACAAAGGGAACAAATGAAAAAACTTCATGCAAGTAAGAAATCGAATGTGGGAGAACTTGAAGGTATGTCATCTTTGCCATCTCAATTTGATAATGTATAAAATGTTCAATATCCAATTGAAAATATGATGCATTTGCAAATGTTGTAGTAGATGATACACTAATCGATCAAGTGTTTAGTGATCAAAATTTATCTTGTGAATCAAGTTTTCCATTGAGAACACCTCCTAGAATTTTACATAAAAAGCCTAAGTTTTTAATTGAAATTGATGAGAATATCCTAAAACCAATAGTTGATAAGATTCCTAAACGTACTTGTAGAAGAAATGTGAATAAGATATGGAACAATTTTTTCAAAACATAAGTGAAAATGGAAGATGTCAAATATTTGTTGAGATGATGAAAATCTAAAGTTTAGGACAATCATGAAGATTCTTGGCCTAAGAACATCAAGTGCTAGTAGTGAAAAATCTATTGTAAGAAATATAATCAATGCATATCAAAACATTGGTTCCACCTCACACACCAAAGATAGTAATACTACACAATGTGTCATTACATCAACTGTTGTGAGCAATCAAACAAAAAAATCTCACTTGATAAGAAAAACAAGTCAAGCACTAAAGATAAATAGAAAAACTTTGATGAAAGTCATTGGGAGGCGTGAAAGAATTGAGGACCCAAATAGTAATGAACTATGGGCATTATCTGGTAGACTCCCACGAAAAGATAATTCCATAGTTGAAGCCTTAAAATCTATAATTGAGGAGTTTTGGTCCAATAACACAAGAGTATCTCCCAATCAAAGGGATGTTGTAAGAAGGAGAATTGGTTGTCAAAACTGTGAGCCACATCCAAAACATTTTTTAGATATGACTCAAACACAAATTTTCTCCAAAATTGTAGCTACTTATCCTCAAATTCAAATTAGTCAAAGTTATTTTGAAATGGAAAAACATTTTTATGTCAAGATAAATCACACATGCACAACTTCTTGTTGTAGAGTTTACATGGAATTTTCTATGCATTATGATGTTTATCGACAAATATGTGTATCTTTGCATACTAATGATATTTTGTAGGAGTGTATGATAGAGGCTCCACCTAAATCATCAAGAGATTTCATTTCAATCATTTTTTGTGAAATGGTAGATGGACAAATGTTTTATAAGACATCATGTTTGGATGGAACATGTGATAGTTATGGTGGTTTACAACGTTTGAGAACTTGTGTACACATGGAGAGTGCACATGCAATTGGAAATGAATTAGTACCTTTTGGAAAATATAAGACAATGGCATACAGTCTAAAAGATGGTAAAGAAGCAAAAAGGTGTGAATTGGTTAGTGAAGAAATACCAGTATTTACATTTATGCCTATTTTTCAAGAAAATATAGTTTATGAGTGATAGGTTGTCGTTAAGTCCTAACACTTTATTGAAAATGTATCAGTTTTGTCAACTGGATAGTGTCCAAGGTTGTCTACAATAGGGGATTGGTCTGGACATCTCAACTTAGCAATGGTTTTCTAGATTTTTAGGAAAGTTTGACATTATAAATTTAAACTGGAAAGCATACAAACTTAGTCTACAAGGCATTTGAACTTAATATATAAAGCATATGAAATCTTAACTATGAATCTGAAAGAAACATCCTAATCTAAGAAAGCATGAAATTCTTTTGAATCCAAATCTGTACTATTGATTGATATTAAACTTCTACACTTAAGCAGGAGCTCAGGAAATTACAAGACAACACATAGAACTTTGAAAATTAAACTAAAAATTTCACTATGTTGAAAACAATTGAACACACTACCCTGTAGGTTAACACTAACATCATTCTACCATCTCATCATGAAATAGAAAGCTATAGCATTCTAAACAAAACAATCACAGAACAGAGCATCAACAACACATCCACAAAATATTAAAATACTTATCTATCCCTAGTTCCTTCGAGTGGCCAGCTCTCCAGAGATCTCTTATTGATTCAAATCACATTCACCATTAATAGATCAATTTCCAATCCACATACACATTACTCCATAACACTATTTTCTTTTTGCCACAGAGCAAAATCTAATTCTATTCCTTCATAGCATGACTATTTGAAAATAACAAGATAATCTATATCACTACCAAAATCCTAGATACTAGGGCAGCTCATCAATGCCACTGAAAAAGTATTCAACAAGATAAAAATAGAATTTAACTAAACTAGATGTCTTTTAAACACAACATATCAAAGGCTCCATGTAGAGCTATAAAATGTCTTAAGTGCTCTTAAACAACATAAAATGATAGAAACTGCTAGGTGGTTGGATGGTAATAAAAGACTAAAGTCCACGGTCATGTATCTCTTGTTATTCTAGTGCCCTATTATTCTAGTGTTGCTGACTCCAGTCAGCATTCATGTCTATTCCTCCCACTAAGCCATACTCAAAAACTTGCATAAATACACAAATCTTTTCACAAAATCTTGTCAACATTAGTAATGAAATCTAGTCAATTCAAGAACAAAGATTTGTACATCATTCTTTCAAAAATAAACAATTATCGCATATAAGACTAATAAATTGGCACGGTTCAAGGTAGTTTAGTGGCACAGAAAGGGTCATATGGTTCATGATAAAAATGAGGTTATTTATACCTCATCAATGAGTATGCAAGGCATACACAAAGAGCTTGATGGTTGGAGTTGCAATTCAAGTTATGCAAGGACATGTTTCCTCTTCATATGATTGTGTCAGTTGTTGACTTATAGAGAATTATACACTACAACCATAAAATGAGGTTCAATCACAGTACTACAACTCCACTCAGGTTGCTATATTTGTGCATATAGCATTCATTCATGCACCTGATAGTATAGAGGAAGATAGAAAGATATTGAGAGAGTATCATTTTTATATTAGTGATGATCACATACATTCTATAGAGTTTGTGCAAGGTTGCTTTTAGATGTTCTATGGTCATTTGAGTAGCAAAAACATCATGTTTGATCAACATATCATATTGTCAGATAATTGTGCATCACAATTTAAGAATTCATGAATGTTCTATTGGTTAAGTAGGATGCATATATTTAGTGGTGTTCAACATATAGAGAATTTCTCTGAGGTTGGGCATGGAAAAGGAGAGCATGATGGTACTAGAGCATGTATTAAAAGAGCCTTAGCATGAGAAGAGTTGAAGTACAAGGACAATGCAAAGTTGACAGATGCAGCATCCATCGTCGAATGGTGCAACTCTACAATGGGTCCAGGTAATGAAGGTAATTCTACGGTTCGTAGATTCTTATGGTTGATAGAAGAAGCTAACATTTCAAAATATGAATATTGTTGTAAAGTGACATAATTGAGTGAGTTCCACTCTTTTAGAAGCTCAAATGCAACTTCATGGACTATTTATTTGAGGCAGATGGTGTGTTTTTATTCGTGTACGGATTGTTCTTGGAATGATTATGAGTCAAAATAATGGTTCGATGAATGGCATGCTAGATCTTTAAGCCCACTTCTGATGTATCAACTTCCAGGAGCACTACAACTCATGCAAATGGAACCATTGATTAAATTTGACCATATTTTAGATCTAGTTGAACCAGGTAATATGTTACTTAATGAAAATTATTATTTATCTTAGATTATGATGTAGTATTATTTTATCATTTATTGAATTTTAATTTTTTTGTGCAATTTATTGTAGGGCATGTATATACAGTTATTGCAGATGAAGATAATGATGAGGGAAAGAATTATTATTTATGTCATTGGGTTGAGACAACAACAAATTGACAACCCCTGTCATAGATGGAGAAAATATTGAGTATCCTACAAGATCAGTGGTTGTTACTGGAACATGGCTTAGAATGTCATGTCCCCATTTATGGGGTGATCACCAAATGGAGGATGGAGTTAGCCTATCCTCATTCCCATAGGCTAATTCGACAAAACAAGGGAATATTCTAGTTGAGATAAAGGATTGGGAAAGATAACTTTGTTCAGAGGCTTGGAAAATAGAAATTTGTTCTATAGGGCTCAATTAGTGTCCAACACAATTGAAAAATAAATTAATGTGACTTTCACATTAATTATCAAAAGGGAAGATAAATGAAATATTACTCCATGATAAACGCCCAAGAGAGAAGGAGACATTTAAATTAAATAATATTAATTTTAATATTATTTAATATAGACGCCACACTAGAGAAAAGGGAATAATAAAAGATATCAATTCCTTGATTTTGGCGTCACCCTTGGAGGAATAAAACATTCAAAAAATAATAATAAAATGAGTCTTTCCTAGGTGGCACTTATCTTGGAGATTGAAAATATAAAATATTAGACTCTTGAAGAGCGGCGCTCACATTAGAGAATGTGCTAAATTAATAAAATATGGATATTTGACATTGACACTCATCATGGGAGGAATAATTTCAAATAAAATAATAAAATAATGCATTGGGTTGGGTACCATCCTTGGAGAAGCAAATATTTCAAATAAAGGATGGAAAAGGACAATTCAAATCTTTAATTTAGATTGTTAGCTTCATCGATGAAAGAAAAAGAATCCAAGTATAAATCAAGCATGAAGGAGCTAATTTGCACATCATGAATCTTTTGGCAAATTTCACATTCATGCTTGGCAATTGCTTTGCTTGATCTTCCAAAGATGAAAACCCTTGCAAAGTCATGTGTTTGATGAAAACCCAATCACACTTGGAGTTGGTGGATTCATATAGAGTTCACATTGGCACTTCATTGGAGAATTTGTAGTTGTTGCATCAAAGATTTCATTGAATACATTATTGAAGATTGATTGGAGTTGGATTATCATCATCAATTGATAGAAGAGCTGAGTTACCATTTGCATATGCTAAATCTCCATTGTTGAAGACCATTCCTTGAGTGTCAATTTGTATTTTCAGACTTGGTTTGCACAACAACAAATACATTTTTTAGGATTGGCATGGACTTGTAACCCTAGCTACTGCTCTTTGTGGACTGATGACATTGGAGGAAGGCAACGATTTCATCTTGGAGGAGTTCATTGGGGGTTTTTGAGGCTCATCTCTCATCATTAAGAGGTTGTATTAGGTCAATCTACATTCTCAGGGACAACAATCAGACTTGCAGGCCAATAGTCAGCTTATGACATCATTTTCCACCATTGAAGACTTTGTTTTGGTATGTTTTGCATTGTAATCACTTCTAATTTGTAATAGTGACATATATGCTTTGTATTTTGCTATCATTCACCATAATTATTAATGTACTGAAGAGGTTGATAAGTCTGATTTACACAACTAGATCTGAATCAGTCATATGTTCATTGTTCTCATCGTAACTTGTGAATTCCTTTTGTAACCCATTGAAAGGTTGCCATCATCTATTTGCTCCATTTTGTACTTTGTTAAATCATATGATTGGCATTGCTATAATAGAAGTGTGCAAGTAGAAATCAATTTTAGTCCTAGGGTTATTTGTAAAATTGTAAAATTTATAAAATTGCTTCTAGAGCCTAGAACAGGACATGACAGTGGTATCAGAGCTTGGATCCTGCCAACCTGTAGGGTATAATTGGATTGACAAAAGTCAAGTCTTATTCTAATAGCATTTCATGCATAAGATTTGTAGTTAAAATCCACCTACATTAGGTTGTGATTTGATTCATTCTTATCTGGGTGTTATGAGTGAAAAGATTGGCCTAGTCTTGAGGTAATTGCTATGCATACTCTAGATCAAACCTATGGAAGAAGAAGAAGTGGCCAACAAGTAGAGATCTATCCCTTTACACAAATGGATCAAAACAGAAGAGTAGGAAACCCACCAGAGGATGAGGGAGATGCATATCTAGATGGACAACAAATAACACACAAGAGTTTGGAGCAATTGATGAATACTCAAAACCAGTTGGTACAGATAATGACTTAGACTTTGAGTAACTTGAAACTAAATGGATTACCAGCAGGAGATATCAGTGTGGTAGGTACACCTCGTGGTGGAAGAACACACATTTCTTCAGTGGATAGGCCTTTCTGGCCTAAATTCCTTCCTAGTGATGAAGAAGAGAAAGTAGTTGTGGAAAATGAGGAACAATCTCTTGACAATGACTTGGCTACTATATGTCGAGATTATGAAGCACTTCCTAACGTAGTCAAAAGAAACATAAACATCACTCAATACATGAACGAAAGGAAAGACAGGAAAATATCAAAAGGAGGACAAAGACCTAAAGGGCCAACAAAACAAAATAGGGAATATCAAGATACACTAAAAAAGATACCCATACCCAATTTTGATGGAAGTGGAGCGATGAGTGCGAGAGCATGGGTTCACAAACTTGATACATTCCTCACACTCAAACCCATGGATAAACAAAAAGCTATATAGGTTGCTACTATGCATCTTGAAGGGATAGCATATGATTGGTGGCATCATGGGATTATTTCATAAAGACATGCAATGATCACCTCCTATGACGTGTTCACACAAAAACTCATCACTAGATTTGATAGGAAGGATGTGGAAGTCTACCACATAGATTTGGCACAATTAAAGCAAGTTGGTAAGGTGGATTCCTACATCAATAAATTTTAGAAGATTGCAGTAATGGTCCTAGATAACAGAGAGAAGGGTCGTAATGTTGTTTGTGGAAGGTTTGAATGATAAGTTGAAGGGATTAGTAAAGGCTCTCAAGCCTAGTATGCTAGATGATGCTATTGAACTTGCACTTGATCTTGATACTACACCTTCATCATTTCATCCAAAAAAGAAAACTTTCAATGGCTCTAGTTCAAATCAAAGAGGGTTCAATCAACAAAAGTATCAACCTCCTAGGATGGATAAGGAGACAATGAATGAGATGAGGAGGAAGAAGCTTTATTTTTCTTTTAAGGAGCCATGGGAACCAGGACACCGATGCTTAGGCAAAGGAAAGGTTCATCTCATAGAGGTCCATTCTGACGATGATAGTGAGTCTATAGAAGACAATAACTCATATGGTGTTGATGATCAATTGGAGCAATAGCCGCAGTTGGAGCTTCTAACCAAACATTGAAAATGACAAAGGACATGTAACCTTTGCATCAATTTCTAGAGTACCGAAGTATCATGCTTTTCGTTTGAAAGGAGTCATCAATAGACAAAGGGTCACTTGTTTGGTTGATAGTAAAGCCACTCATAACTTCATAGATGAGAGCTTAGTTGTGAGGAAAGGACTGAAGGCTGAGGATTTTTAGGGTTTTAGTGTGACAGTTGCAGATGGATTCACCATGACTTGCACTAAGAAGGCATCTTAGTTCAGCATTCAAATGGGAGACTACACATTAATTGATGATTTCTATGTGTTAGGATTAGGAGAGATTGATGTTGTTTTGGGCATTCAATCATTGCAGTCACTTGGTAGATACATATAGGATTTTCAAAAGATGGAACTTGAATTCATTCATGACAAGAAGAAGGTTGTATTGAGAGCACTTTTAGATGGAGGCCCTAGAGTTGTGATAGCAAGGAGAATGGAAACATTGTTTAGACATAATGATGTTGCTTGGGCAGCGCCATGCTTTGTATCTTCCAAATCTTCTTCCAATGATTAGAAGTATCATGTGGATATACAATCAGTGCTTGATAAGCATAGTATGGTGTTTGGAGAGATCCCTCCTGATAGACCACCAAATTGTGGGTTTGAGCATGTCATTGAGTTGGAGAAGGGCTCCAAGCCCATCATCACTATACCTTATCATCATCTGTGGCATTTCAAGGAGGAGATTGAAAAGATGATTAAGGAGTTGCTTGAGATAGGATACATTCATCCTAGCTCTAGTCCATTTGCATCTTCAGTTGTGTTGGTGAAGAAGAAGGATGGCACAATGAGGATGTGCATTGATTACAAAGCTATGAATAAGAAGACAATCAAGAATAGATATCCCATTCCTAGGATCATGGAATTGCTTGATGAGTTACATGAGGCCGTGTACTTCTCTAAGATTGATCTTCATTTAGGGTATCATCAAATTTGTGTTCATGAGGAAGATATTCATAAGACAACATTCAGATGCCACTATGGACACTTTGAGCTTTTGGTTATGCCATTTGGTTTAACCAACGCACCTGCTACTTTTTAGTCATGCATGAATCATATCTTCCATAAGCAGCTATGTAAGTTTGTGTTGGTGTTCTTTGATGAAATTTTGATATATAGAAAAACTTGGGAAAAAGATCTCCAACATATTGATGAGGTGTTGGGAATCATGGGAGCACAATCATTGTTTGCTAAGGCATCCAAGTGTGAGTTTGGTATGATAGAGATTCTCTATCTAGGGATGTGATTGGAGCTGATGGAGTTAGATTTCATCAGAAGATACAGGCAATTTTGGATTGGCCACCACCACAAAATATTTCAGACTTGAGAGGATTTCATGGGTTATGTTACTACTAAAGAAGGTTTGTAAAATGGTTTTCATAGTTGGCAGCACCTCTCACATACCTCACTAAGAAGGGAGCATTCAGTTGGTCAAATGTGGCTCAGATTGCTTTTGAAAAACTCAAGAGAGTGATGAGTTCATATCCAGTGTTGGCATTGTCAGATTTCATAATCATTTGTATTGAAATGTGATGCATTAGAAGGCATTGGTGTAGTATTGATCCAAAATAGACATCATATTACTTTTGAAAGTAGGAAGTTGAGGGATGCAGAAAGGCTCTATTCAACCTATGATAAGGAGATGCTCGCCATCATGCATGTATTGGTGAAGTTTAGATAGTATTTGGTGGGTAATCGATTTGTGGTCAGGACTGATCACAATAGTCTGAGGCACTTCTTGTCACAGACAGATTTGAATGAGAGGTCACAGAAGTGGGTGAGCAAGATTTAAGCATATGATTTTGATATTGAGTATGTGAAGAGAAAGAATAATGTTGTTGTCAATGCTCTATCCAAGAGGCCTACTCTTTGCTCAATGTTAGAAGTTTCAGCAGATTGGAAGTCTCATCTTTTGGTTGAGTATTCCAAGAACACATTTTCTTGTGAGATCATGGATGGCAAGATTCAAGATGATAGGTACAAGGTGATTGATGATGTGATCTACTACAGGGATATGATCTACTTGGTTCTTGAGTCAAAGCTGAAGGAGAAGATTTTGAAGGCTACTCATGATGATCCACTTGCAGGGCATCTAGGTTTCTTCAAAACCTATAGGTAGGTGTGAGAGAGAGATTCTCATGGAAGGGTCTCAAGGATGATGTCTTTTAGCATGTTAGAGAATGTTTGGTTTGTCAGCAGAACAAGCCAGAGCACACCTCCCCCGTATGATTGCTTTAGCCATTGCCCATTCTAGAGCAAAGGTGGGGAGGTGTTTCAATGGATTTTATCACATGTCTATTGAAGGTCCAAGGCAAGGATGCATATTTGTTGTGGTTGATAGATTGACTAAGTATGCACATTTCGATCATAATATTCAGTACTTCAGGTTGCAGAGTTGTTTTTCAAAGAAGTGTTTAAATTGCATGGACTACCAAAGACCATTGTTAGTGATAGGGACAGTAGGTTCCTCAACATATTTTGGCAAGAGTTGTTTCAAATGATAGGAACAAAGTTGGAAACAATCACAATCTATCACCCTCAGACAGATGAGCAGACTAAGATTGTGAACAAATGGATTGAGGGATATCTTTGCAACTATGTTGCAAGGCAAAAACATGCTTGGATCAAGTGGTTTCACTTGGGTGGGTATTGCTACAATACCACCTATCACATGTCAATTGGAATGTCACCTTTCAAGGATTTGTATAGCCATGATGCTCCATCATTGTTAGACTTGGCCTTGGGAAATTATGGAGCTCCCAGAGCTAAGGAATTATTGTAGGATAGTCAAGACATCCTTAAATCACTTAAGTATAACATGCAATAGGCTCATAATCAACATAAGATGTATGCAGATAGACACTGAATTGAGAGGACTTTTAAAGTTGGTGATTTGGTCTTCTTGCGCCTCCAGCCATATAGACAGTCGATGTTCAAGAAGAGTGGTGCAGAGAAGTTGAAGCCAAGATTCTATGGTCCCTACAAGATTTTGAGGAGAGTCGGTGAGGTTGTATACGAGCTTGAGTTTCTGGCAGAGAGTAGGATTCACAATGCTTTTCATGTGTCATGCCTCAAGAAGGCATTGGGACAAAAGGTTGTTTCCTCGCTTGATCTTCCACCTCTTGATGAAGAGGGCACTTTGGTATTGGTTCATGACAACATTTTGGAAACACGGGAGTGACATTTGAGGAACAGGGTGATCCATGAGTATTTGGTGAAATGGAAAGACTTGCCATTGGAAGATGCGACATGGGAAGGAGAACATATTATGCAGCATCCCAATTTGTTATTGCTTGAGGGTAAGCAATCTCGGGAAGGGAGGACTATCATGTCCCCATTTCCAGCATGATCACCAAACAAAGGATGGAGTTAGCCTATCCTCATTCCTGTAGGTTAATTTGACAAAACACAGGAATATTTGGGTTGAGCTAAGGATTGGGAAAGATAACTTTGTTCAGAGGCTTAGAAAATAGAAAGTTGTTCTATAGGGCTCAGTCAGTGTCCGACACAATGGAAAAATGAATTAATGTGGCTTTCACATTAATGATCAAAATGAAAGATAAATGAAATATTACTCCATGCTAAATGCCCAAGAGAGAAGGAAACAATTAAATTAAATAATTTTAATTTTAATATTATTTAGTATAGATGCCACACTAGAGAAAAGGGAATAATAAAAGATATCAATTCCTTGATTTTGGCGTCACCCTTGGAGGAATAAAACATTCAAAAAATAATAATAAAACAAGTCTTGCCTAGGTAGCACTCATCATGGAGATTGAAAATATAAAATATTAGACTCTTGAAGAGTGGCTCTCACATTAGAGAATATGCTAAATTAATAAAATATTGATATTTGAGGTTGGCGCTCATCATGGGAGGAATAATTTCAAATAAAATAATAAAATAATGCATTGGGTTGGACGCCATCCTTAGAGAAGCAAATATTTCAAATAAAGGAGGGAAAAGGACAATTTAAATCTTTAATTTGGATTGTGAGGTTCATCGATGAAAGAAAAATAATCCAAGTATAAATCAAGCATGTCGAAGGAGCTCATTTGCGCATCACAAATCTTTTGGCAACTTTCACATTCATTCTTGGCAATTTCTTTGCTTGATCTTCCAAGGATGAAAACCCTTGTGAAGTTGTGTGTTGGATGAAAACCCAATCACACTTGGAGGTGGATTCATATGGAGTTCACATTGTGATGCAGAGCGGATCCAGATAACATACAAAACAGGTGGAAAAATCCTTGAAAGTCCACAAAATAACCATTATAGTGTGTATCAGCAAGACTTTTGGATTGTCTCACCGATAAATACAGATTCTTGTCTATCGGCAAGACAATGGTTATCGGCAACCACCTTTCTCTCATCTACCGATGAGGTAACTCAAGCCGACATATATTACATCGGCCGCACTTTCCCGTCGTCTTCCCGATCACGTACCTCTCACCGATGAGCCTTCCATCAGCGAGACTTCTTAGTTCTCACCCCGATCGGCTTGACATAAATCATCGGCCACTTCATAAATTCCTTCGCCGATAAGTCTCCTCTCCCTGATGGTTAGAACCATCGGCTAGACCGATACTGTCGACCTAACTTTTAGTGAGTCTCCCGATGTGGTCACTCTTACCGATGCATTAACGAGACTTCATTGTCGGTCAGATACATTTCTTCAGTCAGACCTGAGGCTCTTCCACCGACACTCCTTCTCACCCTGATGCCTTAGGTCAAGGCAATCATCGGTGAGACTTTCACCGTCGGGCCAGCCGATTTTAGTTCCTCCGATGACGATTCTTTTGCCGATGACTTCAGCCACACAATACATGACCTCCTACCACCGGTAACTCCTTTGTATTTCCTTCCACTGCGACCACTACTACCGGTCAACATTTGTATCTACCCCAATGTACATTAACAGTGTACATTCGCTCATACATACAATCGTGAAATGCAATTGTTGGGTATACACAGAATGTTTCTACATGCAAATGTGGTATACACATGAAATGCTAATTCCTTCTCTGCACATTGTAACCGAATAGAACACACGAAAACTATAGAAACTATAGAACAGAAATAAATCTAACTACATGGAGGTCATTCCACTGGTTTCGAAGAAACCCACCAGTGGAATGACTCCAAATCGATGCTCTGTAATTAGACCAGGAACAAAACTATTTTCTATTCCTTCCAGAGATTATACATACAAAAATTGTTTTCTTTTCTCTTTCTGTTCGTTCCCTCTTCTCTATCTGTCTGTCTATCTACAGACCACCTATTAAAAGACTCTTGCGGCAGTTATACAAGATGGAAACGAACCACCACTATCGAACAGTTACAAAACTACAGTTCGGTTACAATTCTTTCCTTGACAACTCAACATTATGCCGTTACTCGGCCAACTAGACTCAAAGTGGCACTAAGGTCTTATAACATTACACTTGTACATAACATAAAATGCAGGGAATCTTCCAGATTCTTCATGGCTTCGAGGTGCTCCTGCACCACATTGGCACTTCATTAGAGAACTTATAGTTGTTGCATCAACAATTTCATTGAAGACATTATTGAAGATTGACTGGAGTTGGATTATCATCATCAATTACTAGAAGAGTTGAGTTACCATTTGCATATGCTAAATCACCATTGTTGAAGACCATTCCTTGAGCGTCGATTTACATTTTCAAACCTGGTTTGCACAAAAACAAATATATTTTTAGGATTGGCATGGACTTGTAACCCTAGTTGTTGCCCTTTATGGACTGATAACATTGGAGGAAGGATGTGATTTCATCTTGGAGGAGTTCTCTAGGGTTTTTGAGGCTCATCTCTCATCATTGAGAGGTTGTATTAGGCCAATCTACATTCTCAGGGACAACAATTAGACTTGGAGGCCAGCGGTCAACTTGTGACATCATTTGCCACCATTGAAGACTTTGTTTTGGTATATTTTGCATTGTAATCACTTCTAATTTGTAACAGTGACATATGCTTTGAATTTGGCTATCATTCGCCATAATTATTAATGTATTGAAGAGGTTGATAAGTCTGATTTACACAACCAGATTTGAATTAGTCATATGTTCATTGTTCTCATTGTAACTTGTAAATTCCTTTTGTAACCCATTGAAAAGCCGCCATCATCTATTTGCTCCATTTTGTACTTTGTTAAATCATATGATTGGCATTTCTATAATAGAAGTGTGCAAGTAGAAATCAGTTTCAGTCCTAGGATTATTTATAAAATTGCAAAATTCAAAAAATCATTTCTAGAACCTAGAACAGGACATGACATAGAAGGTATCCAATGAAGAAGTCTGATGTGTGGTTGTTTGAGGACTTTGACACACATAGGAAGATTATTCATTATTCTAACCTTGTTGTGGCATCAAATGTTCATTTAATAAAATATGGGGGTAGACTGTTGAATAGAAACTTGTGGAAAGTTCATGAGTCTAACCATGAAGCAATACTTAACACCATAAAGGGTAGAGCAGATCCAGATGATTCATTAGATTGAATCGGTGGAATGACTGAAAGGTATGTTATTTTTCTTTGCTATCCTCATTTCACCTTCTATATTTTTGACATTTTCTTACCTTCTTATATGTGCTCCTTGGTCCTCGTTGATTAGCTTCATTTCATTATAAAGATCATGACTGATTGACATGGTTGTTGATGCATTCAGATATTCCCCAGGGTCATGATCGGTGAGTTGGTTTGATCAAACTAAGTCAAGTGGTTTAATTAAACTCATATTTTAAGGTTAAGATATTTCAAAGAATAGGCTGTGTGAAAAATTCACTGCTTTTCAGCTTATGAATACCAACATTGATATAGATAACAAAGTATGCAGTTTAATTCAACCGATGAGCAACAAGGTGCTGATTGAATTGGTTTCTGATGAGGAAAACAACAATGTTGTTGAAGCAATGGAAGAAAATCAAATTGTAAGTCTTTAATTTAATTTATTTCAACTTTCAAAGTAGACATTTGATTTCTACCTTTACCAGGAGGATTGGTATAACAAAAACTATTTTTGTAATGGTTTGGGAATGTAGGAGTTTCCAAAAACAAGTGAATGTCCTCTTCAATTACTAAGTGAATGGATAAAACAAATGGGAGGTTAGTTACCTTTTTCATAACCATAGACCTACCCTAAGTGCAAGGTGGCATATTTTGCCCATCATAATAAGATCAAGGAAGGAGACATTTGCATCTTTGAATAGGTGGACAACAAAAAACATAGATTTATGTTTAGATTTCATGTAGATCCAAAGATGAAATGAAAGATCATACTCAAAAGAGAGGAGGGGTAAGGCAGGCCAAAGATTGTACTGTGGGGAGGTATTTTGATGTTATTGTCTCAATTCATCATGTTGGTGTACTCATTTTAGATAAATAGTGCAATTGCATTTGCATGTAGAATTTGAGTATGATGGAGGTAAGCATAATCCTTATGAATTTGGTTTTGGAAGGAAAGTAAGGTAGGTTTTCATGATTATTTCATGATGATATGTCCTTTGGAGTCAATTTGATGATTGTTCATTCACTTGAACGGTCATACCATTATGTTTGCTTGAAGGGTCTTGTTTTCTTAAAGGGTCATGACATTATGTCCTTTGGAGTCAACTTGATAATTGTTCTCATTTGTCTTGTAGACCCTAGGATTTTGAAGGTTTCATAGTACCAATGGTGGCATTCTTAGCCAAAATATCCTCTATCAAGCTTGGGAGCAACCATGGTTCTTCATGCATCATGGTGATAGGACTCCTTCAAAGATTATTTCATCATGTTACATTATGGTCTCATTCATGGAAACCAAAGTTGCAAATTGTACATCAAACTTATCTTTGCATCATGAAATCATACAAGCATCTTATTTCAAACTAGCTTTGTCATATCCTATGAGGAGATTAAGACCATAATATCATGATGTTACTATGAGTTTTAATGACAAGGATCCCATCTTACAAACCCTCTTGTGTTTCTTCATATTTGGTGCTAAGAATTGATAACAGTGGTAAGGGCAACCTTCATTGATGCCCTAAAACACATTGGATCAAGTGAGAACACCTTTATAGTAGGGCCATGCCGAAGAACCAACTATAAATTTTTTTCATCAATAGCCAAGTACAACACTTAGTTTAGTTTCGTCTACTAGAAAGGTGCTAGGACTGAATTTTTGCATTCGACATCTCTTGGGGCCAAAAAGATGGTGCCAACATGTCTGCGTGGATGGGTAAATGCTAGGGGAGGTGTCTTTTCGGTGGTGAAAGCTCGTAGTCGTTCTCGACTACATTGGATGGATACAGTCTCTTAAGAGCCCTAAGGCAAAAAAAGTGTCAAACTTTGGACCGACTGCTCCATCAAATTGTAACATCTAGGAACATATTCCTTTCATGTATAGGTGGATATTAGGTCCACCTACAAATACGTACCTCATTTTTTTAAAATCAATTTTGTTTGCTTGTGGTGGAAAGGAACACATTGTTCCAAAATGCTTTAGTTTCTTGCAGTGGAAAGGTTCTAGGAGTGAAATTTTGCATTCCACACCTCGTGGGGCCCAAAAAACTATGCCAACATGTCAGGGTGGGTGGATAAATGCCAGGGGAGGTCTTTTTTCATGCGTCAAGTGCCCCAAATGTTCCAAGCTGTAGGCTATCAACAAAGTCACTTGAGATCCCTAAGAGTAAAAAATACCAAACTTTGACAAAGAGCTTCTCAGAATTCATGGCACTTGGGAATATTCTATTTGGACCTACAGGTGCATGTGGGGTCCATCCACAATAGCCTCTCTCATTTTTTGTCAAATCCAATCCATCTGACCATGCCAAAATTAAACACATTCTTGCAAAATTCTTTAGTGGCATTCAACACAACCTTGCTAGGAGCCATATTTTTCATTCCGCTCATCATGGGGCCCAACGAACTATGCCAACATGTTGGGTTGGGTGGGTAAATGCTAGGGGAGGTCTTTTTTCATGCGCCAAGTGTCCCAGACATTTCGGGCTATAGGCTATCGGCAAAGTCACGTTTATGGACTTTGGACTGCGCCAACACATGTGTGAGCAAGGAATGGGGACAAGTGGCAAATAGAGATATGTGTGCAAGTGGAGGACCCAAATTGACTTGGAATTTGAAATTGATAGTGAAGATTAAAGGATAAGGTCTTTTGGACTTTAGTCGCATGATATTGAATTTTAAATTAGAAGAAATGGGGAAGTGTGATTATTTAGCCTAATTAATTAGATAATCATTTATTATCTAATTAATTAGTTGGAGGAATATTTAGGCACACCTAATTAATTAACCAAGTAGGGATGAGAAAGGGGATAATGGCTATGGGGACATAATTAGTCAAACTAGGCTAGTCGCATTAATTATGACATGAGAGGAATATGTTTAGGTTAGTCGCATTAATTAATTATGACATGGTGAATAGTCAATTAATTAATTGCAACATGGGGGGGAAATGGTTAGTTTGGGAATAATTGCAAAAATCAATGAGGGAGATTGGAACAAATTTAGGTGTCTATAACTATCATTTTTAATATCTATCTAAAGTACTTAATAGATTCATGAATGATAAGTAGATACATAAGAAAATACATAGACACTATTTATTTTAACATTTACTCAAGAACTAAAACTAAAACAAGTAAATAAAATAAAGTAATTCTTTAATAAATAAAATATAACTCTTAAGTAAATAAAAATATCTCTTCAAATAAAAATAAAGTAAACAAAGTAAATAAAATAAAATAATTCTTAAAAATTAAAATGTATGTGTTATATATAATGGTTCTAAAGTAAAATAAGAAATTGGATGGGCAACTTGGGTAGGAACAAGGTAAAGGTCTCTAAGGAGAAAAGCATTCAATGGGTTCCTCCAGACCATGGCTAGATTAAATTGAATTTTGATGTAGCTGCCAGAGGCAATCCTAGTAAGGCTGGCGAGGGAGGTATATTTAGGGATCATAAGGGATAGCCCCTCAGAATATTCTCATTTGATTTTGGGATAGATTCTAATAATTTAGTGGAGGTGAGGGGCCTCTAGAAAGGCCTCTTGATAGCTAGAAGTAAGGGTTGGGATAATTTGTGGGTAGAAGGAGACTCAAAGATCGTAATTGGGATTATGAAAAGTAGCTCTCCCATAAACTAGAGATTAGAGCAGGCTATGGAGGAGAACAGGAGATTAGCTCTCCAGTTTCCCAACTTCAAAGTCTCTCACATTTTAAGGAGGGGGAACAAAGTTGCAGATTGGGTTGCTAATCAAGGCATAGATGCTAGTGGCTTGGGAGACTCTTCCCGATTGGAATTGAGGGAAACATACCCTTATG
Source organism: Cunninghamia lanceolata (assembly GCA_027924645.1). Taxonomy (NCBI): domain Eukaryota; kingdom Viridiplantae; phylum Streptophyta; class Pinopsida; order Cupressales; family Cupressaceae; genus Cunninghamia; species Cunninghamia lanceolata. Next base: position 5,166,139 of record BSBN01000516.1, read on the forward strand.
AGGTGTTGAAATTAATTCAAGAGGATATAAAAGAGCACCTACCTGATAAAGGGCTAGTGAATTAAGCAGCTTCATTTATGATCAGATTCTTGATATCATTGAAGTGTGGGTGAGCTGGCGATAGGTGAAGTTGGCAGAGTTGTAATTAGTGTAAAAGGTGGCGTGTGGAAGATAAGTAGTGATTATTTGGGAAGGAGAGGGTGGCTCTTCAATTTTTGTATTTTTGTATTTTCCTTTCTTTTGCTTTCGGTGTTCTCCACTCTCATGGCTTCCTCTAGTGTTGGTCTAGAAGGAGAGCCTGATGGCTCAGATAAAGGGAAAGTTGATAAAGGAAAAAAGGTGGCGAGCAAGATGGTGTGTAGGCAAACCAGGAGGGTGAGCAGCATGACAGTGGGTGGGAAGATGAAGAGGAAGTACACAACTAGGAAGAGGCTAAGTAAATTTACTGGAGAAGAGGCTATGGTGGGTTTCATCAACAGCTTGGAGGGAGAAATAAAGAATCTGATTCTCAAAGAATGGTTGGGCAGACTTATAAAAGTAGCTAAGGAAGTGGATGGGAAAGAGGGCGTTAGAATGCGGGAGGCAATGGCTAACCTTCTGTTAGACCCTAGTAGCACAAGAGGGAGATGGAATGTGTTCGGTGCAGCCCAATCACTCATAGTTGCAACCATGTTGTCCATTGTTGCATCCTCTATGTTAACTCATGAAGATATGATTGAATCCACAAAATAATATGAGGAAAATCTAGAGGTGGTGGTAGGCCATTTGCATGATGTGATGTTGGGCGTGGTAGAGACCAAGTGGCTTATGGAAGGCATTGCAAAGAAGCTCAGCATTCCTATCCCAGACTGTGCCAAGTCATCTTTCTCCTGTGTGTGTGGTAGTGACTGTGATGGCGTGGATTTGTTCGGTGAAGGTTATAAATAGGTACTGTTGTAGTATCAGTCTATCTAGTTATGATACTTAAGTTTTAGTATAGTTTTGAGAGCGGGCTGCTGTAATTTGCCCCTCTCAGTTTTGTATAATGGGAAGGGAGTTTCTCAATTGTTAGTTTATGCATGTTAGTAGAAGTTTTGTTTGGGGGTTTAAGACATGATCCTTCTGGTAAGACTTCTGGGCTTTGCCCTATTTTTGAATGGGTCCCTAATCCCTTAACCAGGGTTATAATATCAAAAAAAATATAACTCTTAAGTAAATAAAAATATCTCTTCAAATAAAAATAAAGTAAACAATGTACATAAAATAAAATAATTCTTAAAAATTAAAATGTATGTGTTATATATAATAGTTCTAAAGTAAAATAAAATAACTCTAGGGGTTAAGCACATAATTGCAAGCACACAACTTGAGAGGTTTGTCGAATGACGATTTAGTGATTATTGTTGGAGATGGTGATATACGATGTATAGAATTAAATAAGAATGGGTGGTTTTTGGGAAATGACATGGACATGTGTGGTACTTGAGAGGGGGAAACATCAAAATATGGATTCCAAGGGGAAGGAGAGGAGAGGTAAGAGAAGGATCCATGAATCCTCAAAAAAGGGAAAGAAGAAGGAGCATCGGTGAGCTCAAAGGGAAGGGAAAATAGAGAGAACCAAGAGTTTCAGGTGGAGCAATGGTGAATGACTTTGTGTCTTACCTAGAGCAAGAAATTCAAAACCTTGAGCTACAGATTTGGGTGCTCAAAATTTGAGAAATGGCAAAAGATATAGATGGGGAGCCTTGTGTGGGCATCAGTGTGCTCATGACCAGCCTGCTACTAGAACTAGGCCACACAAGAGGTCACATGAATGTGCTCAATATGGCATAGTCTTTAAGTTGTGCATCCATGTTGTTGATGGCAATCAATTCATATCTACTCCATAGTGATATTGAAGATGTCCAACTTTAAAGTGAGGTGTATTTTAACTACTCACTTGATCACCTACATGCAATTAAGTGGTGACAAGAGCATTTGCAAAGAGCTATTGAGGAGCTAGCTAAAGGATTAAAAATAACTTTGTCTCCCAATTCTATTACAACCTTTTTGGATTGTTGTGACAATGAGAGTTTGGAGGATGTGCCAGAGATTTCTCCATCTAAGGAAGATAAATGTTAGAAAAGTATGAAGTCCAATGGGGTTTCGACAAGGCTTAGGAAATTTGCCTTGTCCCCCACTAGTCTTAGATAATATTTGTATATTCATATTTAATACTTAGATAGATTACAAAGGTTGGGAGGTTGATGTAATTTGCCTCTCCTTTCTAGTATGGTTATAGATATAGATGGTATGAACATTGTTGGGTTGGTTTTGAATGATTAGGGTCAAGGTCTAGTCCTTTTTGTTTTATACTAGATGGATAGTTTTAAATAATGACACAATTTGGATGGTCAAAGTCTTGGCTCATATGGTGGTGGTTGTGCAATATCATGGGTTTAGGTTTTTGGAGGTGTATGATAATGGATGTATGATAATCATCAACCAAGTGAATATTAGTAGTATATTATCCTATGGTTATAAGATAATCATCTTGATGTTGTGTGAGCATGAGTGTGGCCATATATTGAAATGACACATCATGAATAGAGGCAACATAGGTTTTCTTTTTTTAGCATTCCAATTTTGAATAATAGTTTATTTATGCATAGTTTGGTAATGAAAAGATTTGATGGAAATCTATCACTTGGACATGGTAAACATCTTGTTTCCAGCATTAAAACCTTTTTGTGGCCCCTAGGAGCCTATCTTAGATTATATAACCAAAAACAAATTCTTAAGCAAATAAAATAATTTTGTTATCATTAAGATATCTATGCTACTTAATTAATCAAAACTTATTTATACTTGATTAATAGCATTTAATTAAATAACTTAAATTAACTATAAGGAAACCTTTTTTTTTTAAATATATTTTCATTTTAAAGTCTTATCTTTGAGATTTTATTTTTATTAATTTATAATTATATATAATTATGGTGCTTTATTACATAGTTCTCTTATGAACTCTATATATAATTATGGTGCTTTAATGTTAATTGAAAGCTTGATTTTTAATTTTGATTTATTAATTTTTACTATAATAATGTTAATTTAAAGCTTGTTTTTTTACTTTTTAAACTTTAAATTATTAATCCTATGATTGATTTAAAACTTGATTTTAATTTGTATTGATTTAAAACTTGATTTTTTAATTTTTTTTGGTTTAAAACTTGTTTTTTTAGTTTTCCTTGATTTAAAATTTAGTTTTTAATTTTGATTTATTTAAAACTTGATTTTTAATTTTAATTTGTCAAACTATAATAATGTTGACTCATTTTTTATTATATAATTTGAAAAATTAATTTTTTAATTTTGTATAATAAAAATTAATAAACCAAAATTAAAAATCAAGCTTCAAATCAACAACAGAGCGTCGTAACCCCAAAAATTTGAAGCCATGCAAAATACAACTTTTTGAAGAGAAATCAATAAATAGTGAAACGGAAGGTGACTTTAGCCTAAAGAGTGCAGATATCACTCTTCCAGATCTCACCATCAACTACCTTTTCCAAGAAAAAATTGAAATCTTGTTATTCTATGTATAAAGGCCAAAACAGAGCTGGAAATATTATCCACCCTTTGATTTTCTTTACATGTAAGCAATTATTATAATCCCAGAGTTCTGGAGGTTTCATGGTGGATCTTCCTACCATGAAACTGTTATTCCAATGTTCTCCTGAAACCATTGAAGAATAGTTTGTGAAAAAGATGAAGAAGAAGCAATGCCCACGAGCACCATGACCCTGCCTCTACAAAGATGATAAAAAAAAGATAGCATACAATTTTGTACCTGCAATAAAGTTGAATCACTTAACTCTCGTGGGAAATCCTTGTGCATGGATAACACCCTCTCCCTCACAAATCCTCAATGAAAACATCCATATAGATGTGCATCATAACATTCTTTGATTCACTGATAAAGATGGGTATTGATCACAGTCTTAAATCAGTTTCTTTTGTGCAATTCTTGATGGGTTTTTGCCTCCTCCATGGAATTGTCAATGTATCAGCTCGCCATGATCCTGTAGGTATATTAAGCAGGTTGAATCTTGAATATAATGATACAATGAAAGTGGATGATTACAAGATTTGTATTGCTCAGGACTTGGTTAGTGTGATGGATTTCTTGGAAAAAGCTGCTTCACAGGTGAATTATAACAGTAGCCCATGCAAGAAGTCTATCAATGATGTGTTGAGTTCTACACCATGGGTACAGGCCCTCGTGCTTAATGATAGTTTTGGGGATGCCATCAAGCAGCTTGATCAGATCACCACCATTCTTTACCCCTGTTCAGAAGTAAATACAAAATATAGCTTAATTCTATGACATGATCAATCTTTGTGTTTCTTTAGAGGCTTAACAATATAATTCTTGTGACTTTCTGCTTGGAATTGAGAATAATCTGAGGTTGCCAATTTTGGGATCTTTTAAACGGTATTTTGGGAAACAAATTCTTGAACTGATCCATTTTGTGTTCATGGCAGGTTGAAATTTCTGAGGCTGTGCTTGACTTTGCCCAGCAGGCCTATAAACATGTTGTGAAGGCCTCTGTGTTGCTAGGGAATATACAAGAACTTAAAAACAGTAATACTCAGTTAAATAGAAGCCCGCAGGTTTACTATAGAGAAGGTTTGTTTTCTATCTTTGCTTTACAAGAATCTTGCCCTTATCCAGTTTTCAGCATTGAGAAAAGTACTGTTGAAGAGAATTATAAAACATCCAAGAGGCAGTTTGTATATCCTGCTAACACTTAATGAATACTGTGTTGGAATATGACTGCCATACATAGTATAGGACCTCAAGAAGATGCATTTCTAGCCATCTTTTTCTTGTTTTTCTTTATTTCTTCAAGACTTTACTGTGTTCAAGCAATTTCATAAATCAAGAACTATTAAAAGATTCCCTGTATCTTCCGTTGTTATCTTCTACAGTGGAAAGCAGTTTTTTCTATTTAATAGTTTTTGGTTCCCAAGAATGTATATCTTGTTTGTGATTGAATATTTTTTACCTCCAAAAGCTATCTTTCATGGTCTAATGGGAAATTTGTAATGAAAAAGAAATTCCCAATAACCTCCACTTTAACGTAAAAGCTTCTGTATAATCTATGAAAAAATTCAGAAACACGGTTTCAGTGATTTTTCTTGCTGAAATTGTAAATCATATATAATAACTTCATAGATTTTATGAAAAATTATTTATAGAATAGGATAGAAGGTTTTTATATGGGAAAGGTCAAAGGATAAATATTTACCACTTTTTGTTGTGAATGAAATATAAAATTGTTATTGACTGTTTAACTATTAAAATGGGTGATATTTACTGTTTAACTTTTAAAATAGATGATATTTAAATGGAGTCCTTGTGGCTCAACTGTTATATCGTAGAACTTGTTTTTAGATAGTAATTTATCCTCAACTTCATTCTGGTTGAATAATTCAGAGTGATGTGATGGTCTGGCTCTGTATGCAGAGGTTGGACTTGTAGCCAGTGGGTAGGGCAACTCCACTAGATGTGCAGAGTTGAGGCTATTAGGATTTTATTGTTCACATATTTTCCATTAGCTGTAACCCAAGATCAATGCTGTTTTAAAACTTGAGCTAGAATTCTACTGCTTTAAGGAGTTTGCTTGAGGCTTTGAGCCCTATCCCTCAACCTTGCTAACTCAAAAAAAATCCTTCAAAAATAAAAATTTGCTCATAGATGACTAGGACACTCAAGTTCTATCTTTTCTTATAAAGCATATTGAAGGAGTTTACTTTTTAGAGTCCCAGTTACCTTCTTCGGTCATTTGAGAATATTAATTTAATTTCTTTCTTTTTTGCTGTTCATGTTTCAAGCAGACAAGAGCCAAGGATGTGCAGTGGACGGTACCAAGTGCCAATACTCCAAATGTGGTAAGGGAAAATTGCTACTCAACTGTGCCACTGGATTTGCAGCAGGTATCATGGGCGGTGCACAAGGAACATTCTACACAGTCAATAATCCCCAAGACAACCCAGATCACCCCATCCCAGGTAGGGATAATTTTAAGGAAGGCTACATTTTCAGAAGTTATTGTGAATCTTTTTCAATATTAAATTCTTAAATTATCTTCAATCTAGAAACATGGGAAGAGTAGACCATTTTGAGAATATCAGCCACTAAAATTGTTCCCTATTCCTAGGCACATTGCGCTACGCTGTCAATTTAGCAGCCTCAAATACAAAAGGTGTATGGATCACATTCTCCCAGGACCTGGTCATCTGCCTTAAAGAAATACTGTGGATCAAGAGCTACACCACAATTGATGGCCGAGGCGTCAACGTTACCATCACTTGCAAGAACATAGTCATGGCTGGCATTCGTAATGTCATTCTTCACAACTTTCAGATCAGTGGCATTACAAAGACTGATACAGTTCATATATACCATGGAACCACAATGGTGTGGGTCGATCACTTGACCTCCTTTGATGCTAAATTAGGACTGGTCTCAGTGGTTGAAGGCTCCACAGATGTTACAATCTCCAACTGTGATCTTTCAAATAAGAATTTCAACATGTTATTGGGGGCCTCGGATTCGGACACAATTGACCAGAAGCTTAGAGTTACAGTCTTCAGAAATTGGTTCAGGGATAGCAGACAGCGCATGCCTCATTGCAGGTAAGCAAAACCACTTTAATTTTGTCAATGTGATCAGTGCCTAAACCAGAGGCCAATTCAGACCCTCCTTTTGCATGCCCGCAAGGGAATTTCTTTTCATTTACCTTATTGTTCAAATTTTGTACCCATCACTTTTTTGGTTAGTGTTTGGCGATATAGTTTTATTGTTTTATTTTAACATTTAATGGCAAAAATTTCAGCTTTAACAAGAGTATGGTAACAGATCAGTGTCTAAAATAAGTCTGTTATCTTGCTCAGTCAATTATGGAGACCTCTGCCTCCATTTTTTGCTTCTTAGATAACAAAGATTCTTTCATAAGTATGTTCAAGAATGACATGCATTTGGGTAAGCCAAATGATCTGAATTAAAGTTGTAACTTGGGGACAACACCTTAGCTGTGGAATACACTTTAGTAATTTCCATTTAGGTATAATATTCTAGTTATTAAGATTATTTGACCTTGGTGAGTATCTTTTAATGCAGAATTTCTCTAGAGTTGAGCATTTTAATTATGCTGTTCTAACTTTTTTGGTTAGAAAATTGACCCATATCTGGCGATCCAATCAATTTGGGTTAGGAAATTCTCCCATGGGTATAAGAGCTAGGTACAATGAAATGGTCTAGTGAAATATATAGGTCTTAAATAAGTAGAATGTCTCCTTGGTCATAATTTTTAAATCAATAGAATCTCTCCTTGGTTGTTGACCTGTACCTACTATTGGTGCCCAATTGAGAGTTAGACTAATTGGATTAAAGTCAAAGATCCTGCTACCAAGGACATATTCTAGGCTTTCAAAATGAAGAAATATTTTGAGCATATTACAGCTATCAAAATGGACTCTTCTATGATACTGCTCTACCTCAATTTGCGTTTAAGAATTTACAGATCACTATAAAAATGTCTTCATTGCCATAGATATGAGAGATTTGGATTATGAGTCTACTTCATTCTTGTTGTCGAAGCATATGGTATCTTTTGGCCTATAAATCCTCTTAGGATGTGCTGAATCCTCAATAAAACAACACATAATAGTTTAAGAAGTCTAAATCAACAAAATTTATTTTAATAAATAGTAAAAAATACAGAATTTTCAATATATCTGGCAGCATTGGACAAAATGTTATGTAAAATAGCTCAGGAGTGCTGCAGACTTTCACTGCCCTCTCTTGGGGTACTCAATTCTTCTATAGGCATAAAGTTGATCCAAGAGTTAGGATCTGTGCACCCATAATCTAAGAATAGTGCTCAAACTGTAGTAAGGTGAGTGGAGCTTCACATGTGCAAGCACAATTAACCTTAGAAACTTTTCCTTATCTCCAGCATTTTTTTGGGAAGCTCCTACACTTAATATCCAGTGTCCAGTTTTTGTGGTTTTCTTATTTCAAAGGTTTCATGGAGCCACATCACAAGTAAAAATAGTAGTAGTAGCTCCTTCAATGGAACCCAGTCAAATTCAAAATCCAAAAGAAATATATAAATTGCAAAGAAGTTTCATCCATAAATATTATTTCTCCCATTTTTCTTAAAGGAGAGCATCCCGTAAAACTATTTCCAATTTAGAAGTCTTATACCGCAAATTTTGCTTCAAAGGTCCATATCATTTCTCCGTGATTTCTTGTTAACCATTGGTCCTCTACAAATGTGCCTCTTCATGGCAAGAAGTTCACAGAAGACTACCCTGTTTGATGTTCTGCTTGGATTCACTGTCCATCTAAACTATCTGACTGCTTTGAAGTTTACATTGCCTTTGGAAAATACCTTTGATATACTTATCACAACATAGGTTTTTGGACCACCTTATGTGATCCATCATTAAGATGAAGATGTCTATACATATGTTTGTCGTGGATCCTGATGGATCAGGTAGGTCAATTGGAAAGGTGGATGTTTTAAATATTTAATACTGTTTCTAGTTTATTGCTGAAACAAACACAATTAGATCAGTAAAACCCTATCTCACACAATTAGTTCGATTTCAGTTTAATCTCAAGTTTTGCTCATGTTTTTGTTCTATTGCCCTTCTGCAGATGGGGATACTGCCATGTTGTGAACAATCTATACAACAACTGGGGATACTATGCAATTGGAGCAAGAGCCCATGCCAAGGTATATTCAGAAAAGAATGTGTTCTGTGCAGGCCATCAGCACGAGATCACACCATGGTTCAAAGGACATGGTCCTAGCTTTGACACAACTGCCACCATTCAGTCTACAGGCGACCTATTTCTCAATGGTGCAACATTCCACCAATTCCTTGGCTTTGGCAGTCTTCCAGCTCCTACTTACACCCATCACAGGGACTACCCTCCTACCCATCCCACAACAAGCCTTGCAAATCTTGTTCAGCAGTGCTCTGGAGCTCTCTTTGGCCCAAAGCTTGATGAATGCCTCCGATCAGGATAAAGGAAAAAGGAAACGTTTATCCTAGTTTTCTGGTTGTATATAACAATTTCATCTTGCAGCTAACATGTTCATGACCTGCAAGCATTTTACACACAAACCAATTTGGGGTTAGTTTATTGGATTTTGATTGTAGCACTGCAAACAAGTTAATGTTATAACAACTTCAGGTGAGAATTTTACATGAATGTGAAATAGACTGACAGATTGATTTAAAAATACTATAGCCTAAAACAATCCAGATGTAAATTGTAGTGTGAACTGTATTAAATGAAAGCTAATGACATTCCATGGTAGTTTCCTGTAGAATGTTTATCTTATTTGCCAATGAAATGTGATTAAAATTAAGCCAACCTTATACTTGCGTGATCTATTTGAGCCATTGATTGGCATTGGTCCAATGATGTTCATTGTACAAGCCCCACTTTTGATTGACATTTTATTCTGAGAAACGAGATGGAGTAATGGTTGTCAATTACCATAGAATTGCATGCTCATTTACTTTGAAAACAAAAGCAGATTCATAACTTTAAGCTATAGAATTGGTATTCAATCATGGGCCACAGTTTGGAAGGGAATTGATAATGTTTTGAAAGACTATATGTTACGTCGATTACTTAATATTCATTACACCTTTCACAAAATTATTGAGACCATGTGATATGCCTCTCTTTCTCTGCAATTCAGTAACACTTAACATGTGCCCTTTTAATAAAGTGATGTGGTCAATTCTCAACAATCTAAATGACAGATATGTGGTTTACAATGAAACTATTTTATCCCTAGAGCAGCATAGCAAAAAAAATTGCAAAGAAAAGTACAATAATATAAAAAAATAAAAAGTAAAATATTCTGACTCATAGACTGATCTAGTTTGAGGGAAAGTTTTAGAAATCTTAGAACAAGAATAAAATATATGTACTACCTTCTTCGTTAAGCAATAGGAAGAAACATCAACACAATAGGACCACACACTCTAGCCACCTTCATGGACACCCAAAACTATCTTATTATACTCCATTAGAATTTCATTATTGTTACACAAATCACCTTCTACACTTACACTTAATTTTCACACACCCAAATCTTGTCCAACTCATATTGTTGAATTAGATCTAGTATCTAAGTGAGGCAGATCCTAGAAATAACCTTTAGGCACCCCTTATTCTTCTCAACTACAAGTTGTAGGTTTGGGCGTATAAGTCGTAGAGGATACTTTCATAAGTAGAGGACACCTGTGTGCCTCCTAAGACACCATCACACCTACTAGGACACCTTCATGCCTACAAGAAATTTTGATACCTATTAGGACACATATTGCATGAGTGAGGGACACTACCTTTAATACCCAAAAATCAACCCAAGCAAACTCACTAAAACTCAACCAATAATTTTTTTAAAAAACAACAATGTGCACATTGGTTAACAAGTATCATCGCCATGTGTAGACACCCCCTAAATACTAATTGAAGCAAAGAAAGGTTGTGAAGGTGAAGTGAAGATGCAATTCAAAGTTAGTTGGTTTGAACACAGAGGAAGTAGGGTGAAGAGATCCACAAGTGGGCAAGGTATATGAATGATGTGACACACCTAACATGTGGTTAACATTGGGTTTGATTAGGGTTACGATGTAACCTATGAATCCCCTAATTGAACTAGCATTTGAGAATCTACATGTATATGTAATACAATTTTTTTATCAAGGAAATAATGTGATTGAAATCAGAACTTACAATATGCATTACATAGGGAATACATTTAAATGAAGTCATTATAATCCTAATGCATTATTTTCTATTTTATAATTTATTATTTATTCTATCTCGATAATAATAATCATTGTTTAAAGACTAAATTATTAATTATATATTATTATATTATATAATATATATTTATTGCATTGTTCATGGCACAATGTGATGGTTAAAGCATGGCATTGTTATCTATGCCACCAAGGTTCAACCCCTTGTTGGGCCAATGAGATTGCGGGCTTTGAGCCCTACTGGGCCAATGACCTTGTGGGCCTTGCATCCTCGCAAGGCTCGTGTTGGGCCAACGAGCTCGTGGCTTAAAGCCCTTGTTGGGCCAATGAGCTCGTGGATTTGACCCACCAGTGTTAACGCAAGTGTTCATGCTAAGGCATTCATGTCAGGGGATGAGGTCCCTCATGTTGTGGCCTCACTGGTTTACAACTCTAGTAAAAAAGCATTCACTAATCATATATATATATATATATATATATATATATATATATATATATATATATATATATATATATATATATATATATATATATATATATATATATATATCTAATATAATCCAAATATGACATTATATAATTATGTTGTTTACCAAAAAAAGGAAATCTAGAGTGGTTTGCATGAAGGGATTTGGATTAGAAGTGTCTTAAGACCCTAGCCATGGTCGTTATATATTTAAATTTCTTGCAAATTCACTATATATTATACATAATATAATCCAAATATTACGTTAAATGAGGACCTCTCTTTTGTGACCCTAGGACAAAAATGCACTTCAAATTATGTGGTATGTGATGTTGGAGGGCTATTTCTAGGCCATCTACACCTACCATTTCACTTTGCTAAGCCATTTCCAGCATGGTTGTTTGGTAAGTTTCCCATTCTTCAATCAAATGAGGACCTCTCTTTTGTGACCCTAGAACAAAAATGCACTTCAAATTAGGTGGTATGTGATGTTGGAGGGCCATTTCTAGGCCATATACATGTATCATTTCACTTTTCTAAGCTACTTCCACCATGTTTGTTTGGTAATTTTCCCATTCTTCCTTTTATCCTCATTAGAGTATTCAGTTTTTGAGTTTAAAAGGGGCATTAAGGTGGCCCTATTGTAGTAGTCCCTCATTTTATTGTTGATTAAACATGCTCTGGCCTCAAGACCCCAACTAGATATTGATAATGCTAGCATCCTACCTAATTCGTCCTCATCTCCCATTTGACTCAGCAAGAAAAGGCTTTCTTCCCCCCTTGCCCCCCTCTTTCCCCGTTCACCACAAGAAGAAATGTATGTCCACTGTCTCTCCCTCTCTAGATTTGATCCTTTCCTCCTCTCCTAATTTGTTTCTCTAAATGCCCCTAATTCTCCTATATCTACCCCTTCTTCAAAGGAGTTTAGGAAACATTATGTGGATGCCTATGCTCATAGCATGAAAACCAAAATTAAGAGGGAGGGTTAGGTTTCTAAATTTGAGGAATTACACTAGAAAGGGGAATGCAACAAGAAGGATACTAAGGGTAAGGGTAATTTTTCTATGGAGGATGATTTGAATATGGAAGAAGATATGCCAAAAATGTAGGGCCTTTGCCTCAGTGCCCCAAATGAGCCTTTCAATGTGCCATGCCCCTCCTCATCCCTAGAAGTAGTGGCCTATGTCATTAACTTGCTAATGGACAAAATAAATGAAATGTGTAAGTTAACATTACAACATGGATTCTAAGTGTTTATTTATTAAAATCAACAAAACTAAGCTAAAAACCTTACTTATGGAAGATTGGAGTGCTATGGAGGAAATTGGGAGCTTGAAATTAGAGATCTCAAAGAAGGATGCTAGAGTTGAAGCTCTTGAGAAGGAAATGGATGAAATAAAAATGAACCTAAGGAAGTTGGTGGACTTGAGCAAAGCTACTATTAGGAACTTGACCAAGAGTATCAAGGTGCTTCAAGATAAATTAAATTTCCATTCCTCTCAAGCTTATGCTAGTCTAAGTTCAAGAACCAGAGGAAGCAAGACTAAGGTAGTGAAAGAGGTCAAGAAGGATGACATTGCTACCATGGATGAACACCTCAAAGCCTTACAGGTGGAATGAGATGTAGCCATTACTTTGAATTTCCTTGGTGTCTTGGTTTTTTCCTTATTTAGGTTCTATTTATGTTAGTTGTGTTTATGATATTCTAAAATGTTATGGCTATTATACTACAGTGTTGTTGTAGTCTAGCTATAGCTGCACAATTTTGTTGTTACTTTTGTACAAGGATTGGGGCCCTTTCAAAAATGGCCCTTTTACCCTTTATCAAAAAATTATGTTATTTCCATATTAAAAATAGTATATTATGTATTATGTTAAATTATTAGATATAATATAACATATTATATCTGAGAAAAAAATTAAATGAGTACAATTCAATTTAATTTATATGATATAATATTTATATTCGTTCATATAATACATGTTAAGGACAAGTATCCAACAACAAGTGTAGTGTAGAGATAAGATGGTAGGTGACTAAAGGGGTGGGAAAACTTAATTTTGATGGGGCCTTTAAAGGTAATCTAGGCCCAACAAGAGCAAGATTTGTTTAAGGAAATAATAGGGTCAACTTTTGTGCTAGGAGGATCAAAATTCCTATGAGAGAAAACTAAAAACATTGTGAATGGGAAGCTCTACTTGCTAGTTTGAAAGCCACTTATGGGGTAGTGTATAGAGAGGTGGAAGTAAAAGGGGACTCTCACATTGTTGTAAATGTAGTTAATAAAGGCCATTGTGCTAATAAAAAAATGAAATCTATCTTAGAAGAAGTTTTAGTATGGAGATTGAAATTTCATCATCTTTAGATCTCTCACTATTATAGGTCACAAAATAAAGTTGCTAACTATTTGGCAAATCAAGGAGTAATGCCAAAGGATCTCACTATGATAGTGAGTAGGAATATGTATGATTAGGGTGATTTGGCCTTAATTATTGAAAAGAATTAGCCACCCTAGGGAGTTTATAATGAGAGAGATAGTCATTCTGAGGGATGTGCGTTTGTAAGTTCAGAGAAGGTATTGTTATGAATGATTTAGGTGACTCACATGTTTTAGTACTTGGATGGCTCATTACGAGGTGCCTTGAAATTAATCTCAAGGTGCAATGAAGTGGCATTGTTAGTGGTTTAAAATTGGTGGGTGGATATTTTGGGTTGGATGTGAAGGCAAGTGCAAGTCTTTTGTTGCTAGTTTGTGTGGGCAATCTTGTTTTGATGGTGTGGGGTGAACCTTCTAGGGACCCATTTTATCAAGGCCCAATAATTGATCATAGATTAAAAAGGGTTTTTAACTATAAGGAGGATGCCAATTTGAGCTTAGTGAAGGTGATATTAGGTGAAGAAGGTTTGGTGATAATGGTTGTTTTTATTCAAGGGAAATTATTGTAGCGGACTTCAAGCAAAAGTTGAAACTGCAATCTATTGAAAATGAGGAGATAAAGGATGATATTATGGTGTTTTTTTTCCTAGTTGATGTGAATGATATGGAGGGGAGAAAAGAAATGTTTAAATGCAATCTAATGTATGTGTTTGGTAAGAAGAGGTATCAAGCCCAAGAGTAGTTATGGAAACAATGATTCTACAAATGTAGGAGGATATTATGAGCTTTAGATGGATAACAAAATATTGGAAGACTTTTATTAGGATTTTCACATGCCCATGAGGCATATGGTGGTATCCTTCCATAATAGAATACTAGGGCTCACAAGTGGTTACATAATGCAACTTCTAGAAAATGGTTTGCTAATGTGATCAATGAGTAGGATATAATTAATAAAGGGGATTAAGATTCATGGTGTGATGTTTGTGGTTGATTCATTTTCTCCATTGATGGAGGTTACCTTAGTTTTAGCAAATGGAGTCTACAACCATGTTTTAGAAAGATGGAAAATATGCCTCCTAGTTGTAGCAATGCTCATGAGCAAATGTAATCTTTACAAATTCATGGTTGGGTAGTATTGGTTTATTCATGTGTGTAGTTATAATGTGAATGCCTCTCCCCTATTTTGTTTTAAGGTTTTATGGTGAGTGGTATGGTACTACTTGGTCTATTGGGGTTTCAGGGAGTAGTGTATGGTGGTATGTTTAGTTATTTTTTGTTGTTGGTTTAGCTTGGTTTTTAGTTCTTTTGGTAGATATTGTAGCATGGTAGTGTTATATTGTAGTGTGCTAGTAATATAGATATTTTTCATACTATAGCTAGGTTGAGGCCTCATATATAGAACTTCAATAATATAATTAAAATATTAGTATATATAATATAATCCATATATTATATATAATATTAATTAAATGTATAATTGATATAATATATATTTATAGAAGTTAACAAATTATATGTTGGAGTACAGGACAACACTAAGAGGGGCGGGGGTGAATAAGTGTTGTCTAATTTTTAAAATCTTTTCATACCTTTTAATTTACAAGACAAAGAATAAAGGAGACATCACTAATCTATCAAATTCATATGCACAAGTATGATGATGAATAGAGTGAACAAAACCTTATGTGTAAAACATTATAAAACACACACATAGAGACAAATCATAACACAAGGATTACTAGAGTGGAAAACCCTCATGGTGTAGAAAAATCACTCAAAAATTGCCTCACTGGCTTATTCAAAACCTCACTGGTTACAACAAGTTGTCTCACTGACAATTAACCATGCCTCACTGGCATACAAAGCCTCACTAGCATAAATCTGCCTCACTGGCAAATACAATCACCATTATCAAAACATAGTGTGCAAGAAATGATTGCAAGTCAATCTGATTTGCACCATTACATACCCTGTGATTCACCACTCACACAAAGATTCAAATACAATCTTTTAAATCATCTTTTCTTAGTCTGGAAATCAATTGCTTTGAATATGTGCTTCATAATGTCTTCTCACAATGTTCTTGAGTCACCTGTAATATCATCTCATGATCTTGTCATTCTTTATATTTACCCCTGCAAAAACATGATCTCATACATCTCTCAAATCACATACAAAATATCATGATTCATCTATATTTTCTCTTCAAAAAAATCTTTACAAAAATGTCTTCAACACTGCATATCAGTCCACACACACACACTTCAATACACCTACAAAACCATTATATAAAAATCTGAATGTCCTTTCATATTCCTCTCACATTCTTCTTCTTCTCTGATACATTTTTCACCTTCACAAAAATAAAAAATATTCTTCAAATCTTTCATCTTCTCACAAATAAAATCTTCAATATTCCATTTTGTTCCTAATAAAAACTTGCATCTGCAAAAACTAAAAACATGACCCTTGACATTTCTTTTCTCTGTATATTCATCTTCACCTACAAAAATAAAATCATATATCTCTTCTTTAAAACCATTCATATTTTCTACAATCAGATTGATCTGAAATAATATTATTTCATCTTCAAGTCCCCTTTTACAAAAATCTTCCAAACTCCAATATGCAACAATCATCTTTAATAAAAATCAATTCCAATAAAATCTGCAATATTAAAATCATCTGATTGCTGCATATAAATCTCTTCATATTCTTTTTCCCCTCTATGCAATTATCTTTTTTTATAAAATCATCTCCATTTAAAAATTAAAAGACATAAAAAAATCTTCAATATTCTACAATCTCTTCACCTCCTTTGCAAATATCATCTCTCAATTTGCCTTTGAAAAAGAAATAAAACATATCTTCATTATCTCAGACTTTCTTTCCATCTTTATTGGAATAAAAAATAGAAGGTATAACTTTTCACAAAAAGCATTAAATCTTCCACTTACCTCTTTTTTAAAGAAAACAATTAAACTTTACCTTCCTTCAACGTCACAAATGGAGAAAAATTAGAAAGAAAGCTCCTAAAAGTTAGAGCTTTAAAATTGCCAAAAATGTCTTTTAATGTGACTAAAATATCATTAAAAAGGCTCTCCTTGTTGTCACTCATAGTTATGACATCTAACAACATGTCAATGTTTAAACTCAAGAGAGGAAATATGATTTTAAATTTCGACCACCAATCTTCAATGAAGCACCCATTCATATTTAAATACTAGCCTTCGATCTAGATTTTGCCACCCACTCTTTTATAATAAAGACTGCTATCATTGGTGATAGGGTAGATGGGGCCGGTCAATATGATGCAGGAGCATCCCTAGTTCAAGAGCAATCTTGCATCAACCAAAAACATTTGCATTTTAGTTTGTTTGCAGTTCAGTTTGTTTCTTTACATTTTCCAGTTTAGTTCAGGTAGTCCAGTCAAAAGTAGTTTATGTATTTTTGGTCCAGTTGTATTTCAGTCCTTGCAGAGCTGGACTTAGCATCTAGATTCATTCATCTACATCATATCCAAAATTTAGAGATCTGCACATCATTACCATAAAGTTATCGATATTAGAAGATTGACTGTTTTCTCAGAACAGAGCATCCTGACAGTCTCTGATAATCAGCTAAAGGAGAAGACTTACGGAGCATTCCTCAACTTATGGAGCTTAACGACACATCATTCAATGATCCTTGGTCCATGGCTGACCTTCCCCGAGATTAGTACATCATTCCATTCATTTGCAGAGGTGTTCTATGCATTTAGGTTTGACCTACCCATGTATACACGTTACAGCTCTTCATTGGAGTTTGTGACCTTCCTTGGCCGACACAGAGGAATCTATTATTCTAGAGATGATATATATTGATGTAATAGATCCTTAGGAAAGAGTTATCAAGTTAGTATCATCCACACAAGTTCATAGTTTAGATTTTGTGCGAAGGGGCTTCAAAGCTATATCTTGTGCGACTTCTATAATCAGGCCTTTGAGCCCTAGTTGTAAGCCCGCATGATGCCAGCCTGATTGTATTTGAATTCTATGATATACTAAATGATTGAATCTACATTTGTTCCATTCCTTTGAGTTGTTTCCATTGTTTTTACTATTACTGCATGGTCCAGACAGTTCATTCTATGAACCCTCCTACCGTGACTACACCAAGTGGTATCAAAGTGAAAGTTTGAATCTTTGGGAGCAAATTGAGCGAAGTTGGCAAGGGAATTCTATAAGATATTGTTGTAGACAGATCACCGAATTGAGGTAGGTTACTTGTATCACAACCGATAACTGATTGAGAGGCAGTTGTCACCTTGTAGCCCGATCACCGAACTTGAGGCAGTTTGCACTTGATCCTAGGAAGAATGTTGTCGAGGAGAGTTGTTGCTATTGGAACAATGGTTGGTAGAATGGATGAGATGATGGAGATGATGAAAATAATGCAAATTCATTTGGATGCTGTTGAAGAAGATAGGCGAAGAGGATTGACACTGAGACTTAATGTTGAAAGCGATGAGGAAGAAGAATTTCAATTTGTTGAACAAACTGGAGAAACCCTAGGAGGTGATGAAGAAGAAGAATCAGATCAAGTAAAGATGTTGCGAGCTATTTCAATGATTGGAAAGAGACCTAGAGTTGATGTGCCAAACTATAATGGTAATTTGAGCCCTGAAGAATTGATTGATTGGATAAATGACATGAAAGAATACTTTGAATATGAGGAAATTGAAGATCCAGAGAAGGTGAAATTTGCAAAGACAAAGTTGAAAGGACATGCTGCTATATGGTGGAAAGAAGTTCAACTGGAAAGAAATAGAAGAGGAAAAGAAAATATTACAAAATGGGATAGGATGGTGACAAAGTTGAAGATTCAATTTATACATGCTGACTATGAGTTGGAACTATTGAAGAGATTATAGAACCTGAGACAAAAGGAGAAATCTGTGAAGGAGTACACTGAAAAATTCCATAAAATGATCATAAGGATAGGACATAGTGAAGAAAGCAAGGAGAAAGTGACTAGATATATCAATGGACTGAGATTGAACATTCAAGAGGAACTAAGCTTGGTAAGGATGACATATTTGGAAGAAGCATATCAGTTTTCCCTGAAAGTTGAAGAGAAGATGAATAAAAGACATGATCAGAGATAGAGAGGTAGAGGAGGTAAATTTCAGAGAAGTAGAACATTTTCTGAAGGAGATAGATCATATCCAGAGCAGAACAAGTTTGACAACCCATTTAAGAAGGAGGACAGAGATAACAATGCTTACCGGAGAGATGACAAAAAATTTTACCAGAGAGGAAACCCTAGTGCATACCAGAATGAAGGATACAGAAGAGAAGGAAGAGGATTTGATAAGAGAACATTTAGAGGTACTTGTTTCAAGTGAGGAGGTGAAGGACATAGAGCATTTGAGTGTAATCAAGGTAGTACAAGTAAGAGGACAGAAAATAGTGGAAGAGTAGCATATGTGGAAGAAGAACCTGTTGGACCAACCAGTTCAGTTAGCAAACTTGAGAAAGGAGAATCACTTGTGATGATGAGAACACTATTTCAAGTAGAGACAAATGAGGAACCACCACAGAGGAAGAGTCTGTTTAGAACTAGGTAAGTGTTGTAAAGTTGTAATTGATAGTGGTAGTTCAGATAACCTAGTTTTAGAGGAGATGGTGACTAAGCTGAAGTTGGAAAGATTGAAACACCCTAAGCCCTATCAGATAGCATGGATTAAGAATGATCACAAGGTACTAGTGAGTGAACAATGTTTGGTGCAATTTCATATTGGATCTTATCATGATGAAGTCTTGTGTGATATTATGCTTATGGATGTTTGTCATATTTGTTGGGTAGACCTTGGCAGTATGATAGAAAAGCTATACATGATGAGAGAAAGAATACATATACTATAACAACAAATGGAAAGAGAATTACTTTGATTCCTTTGGAGGATGATCCTAAGAGTGAAGTATGTGGGAATGCTAGAATCTGTTTGGTAGATGGAAGAAAATTTCTGGATGGTTTGAGACATGAGAATATGTGTTATGCCTTGATTCCTAAGAAGCCTGAAACATTGAAGAAGGAGACTGAAGAATCACAACCAGAGGAGATAAGAGAATTGTTGACAGAGTATGAAGACATCATATCAGATAATGTACCTGAAGGATTGCCACCTATAAAGAGTATTAGTCATCACATGGATCTTATATGGTGGGAGCAAGTTTGCCTAACAAAGCAACACAGAATGACACTGACAGAGAATGAAGAACTAAATAGACAAATACAAGAGTTGTTGAGGATAGGTATGATCAGAGAAAGCTTGAGTCCTTGTCTAGTACCTGCAGTGTTAGCACTAAAGAAGGATGGAGAATGAAGAATGTGTACTGACTCTGGAGCAATAAACAAGATCACAGTTAAGTATAGATTTCCTTTACCTAGGATGGATAATATCATGGATTGTTTGAGTGGAGCAAGATATTTCACAAAGATAGACTTGAAGAGTGGATACCATTAGATCAAAATCAGAGAAGGAGATGAGTGGAAGACTACTTTTCAAACAAATGAAGGATTGTATGAGTGGTTAGTGACACCCTTTGGATTGACAAATGCACCGAGTACTTTGATGAGATTGATGAATGAAGTTCTGAAGAAATTCTTGGGTAAGTTTGTGATTGTATACTTGGATGATATTTTGATTTTCAGTAAGATAATGGAGGAACATTTGTGGCATATTAGACAAGTTTTACAGAGACTGAGAGAAGAGAAATTGTTGATAAACATCAAGAAGTGTAGTTTCATGAAAGAAGAGTTGATATATTTGGGATTTGTGATTTCTACGGAAGGATTGAAGATGGACCCTGAGAAAGTGAAAGCAATTGTTGAATGGACTACACCGAAGAGCATTGGGGAGGTTAGATCATTTCATGGATTGGCTAGTTTCTACCAAAAGTTCATCAGAAATTTTAGTTTAGTTTGTAATCCTATGACAGAGACAATGAAAGGTGACAGAAAAGTTTTAAGTGGACATCAGGAGCAGATAAAAGTTTTGAATTGTTGAAGTAGAAAGTGATAGAGCAACCTGTTTTGGCATTACCGGATTTCAATAAGGTATTTCAAGTTGATTGTGATGCAAGTGGAAATGCAATTGGAGCAGTGCTAAGTTAAGAAGGTAGACTAGTAGCATATTTTAGTGAGAAGTTGAATGATGCAAGGAGGAGATATTCAATTTATGATCAAGAGTTCTATGCCATAATTCAAGCCTTGAAGAAGTGGATACATTATTTGTTGCCTAAGGAGTTTGTGTTGTATACAGATCATCAAGATTTGCAATATTTCAACAGTCAAGGTAAGTTGAATCAAAGACATATGAGATGGGTAGAGTTCATGCAGAGTTATACTTTTATGTTGAAACATAGGAGTGGAAAATCAAACAAAAATGTTGATGCATTGAGTAGAAGAAGAAACTTGTTAATAGAAATGAGAGTTGAAGTGTTGGGTTTTGATGAATCGAAGAACATGTATGAGGGAGACACTGATTTTGCAAAACCTTGGAAAGCATATAAGGAACCTATTGTGACAAATAGGAGTAAGTGGTTGGACTATTTCATTAAAGAAGATATGTTGTTCAAAGGAAATCAGTTGTGCATACCTAGAAGTTCAATGAGAGATAATTTGATTAAGGAGAAACATAGTGGAGGACTAGCCGGACATTTTGGCATTGATAAGACAGTGGCTTTGGTGAGTGAAAACTACTTTTGGCCTCAGATACATAAGGATGTTTGGAGATTTGTGTAGAGTTGTAGAGTTTGTCAAGTTGCAAAAGGAAGTAGTCTGAATACTTGATTGTATAAACCTTTGACAGTACCAGAGAGACCTTGGGAAGACATAAGCATGGATTTTGTAATGGGATTGCCGAAGACACAAAGACGACATGATTCAATATTTGTAGTGGTTGACAGATTTTCAAAGATGGCTCATTTCATACCTTGTAAGAAGACAACTGACGCAGTGCATGTAGCTGATCTATTTTTCAAGGGGATTGTGAGATTGCATGGATTACCTAAGAGTATAGTTTCAGACAGAGATACAAAGTTTGTTGGATACTTTTGGAAGACACTTTGGAAGAAGATGAAGACAGATTTGAAGTTCAGTTCAACTTTTCATCCACAGACTGATGGATAGACAGAGGTAGTGAATAGGAGTTTGGGAAACTTGTTGAGATGTTTGGTTGGAGAGAAGATAGGAAGTTGGGATTTGATTCTTTCACAAGCAGAGTTTGCATACAATAATTCAGTAAATAGGAGTATCAAAAGAACACCTTTTGAGATTGTGACCAGAGTGAATCCTAGAGGAGTAGCAGAATTAAGAGATATCAGCATGGAAGAAAAGAGAAGTGCAGAAGCAGAAGAATTTGTAGATCACATGAAGACAATGCATAATCAGGCGAAGAAGCGTTTGGAGGATATGAACAGTAAGTATAAGGAAAAGGCAGATGAGAAGAGAAGACATAAGGAATTTAAATTTGGAGATGAAGTGATGGTGTACTTGCGAAAAGAAAGATTTCCAATTGGGACATATAACAAGTTGAAAATGAAAAAGTTTGGACCTTGTAAGGTACTCAAAAAATTTGGTTCAGGAAATGCATATGAAGTAGAGTTACCGAAGACATTGGGTATATCACCTATTTTCAACATTGTAGACTTATATCAATATCATGAAGTAGAGTTCAATGACAACATGGAAGAAGACTTGAAGAAGCAATTACCACAACAAGCACCGAAGTAGATTGAAGACATTTTGGATAGTAGAGTTGGACCCAGCACTAGAGGAAGATAATACAAAGAATATCTTGTGAGGTGGAAAGACAGACTAGAAGAAGAAGGTGGACCGTCTTGGTTCTCCCCTAGCCCCAGCAAAGTGAGGGACTCACTTTTTCAATAACCCTGAATGTCTGATGCAGGAGCATCCCTGGTTCAAGAGAAATCTTGCATCAACCAAAAATATTTGCATTTCAGTTTGTTTGCAGTTCATTTTGTTTCTTTTTTCGAGTTCAGTTCAAGCAGTCCAGTCAAAAGTAGTTTCTGTATTTTTGGTCTAGTTGCATTTTAGTCCTTATGGAGCTAGACTTAGCATCTAGATTCATTCATCTACATCATATCCAAAATTCAGAGATCCACACATCATTACCGAAAAGTTATCACTATTAGAAGATCGATTATTTTATCAGAACAAAGAATCTTGACAGTCTTTGATAATCAGCCAAAGGAGAAGACTTATGGAGCATTCCTCAACTTGTGGAGCTTAAGGACACATCATTCAATGATCCTTGGTTCGTGGCCAACCTTCCCCAAGATCTGCACATCATTCCATTCATTTGCGGAGGTGTTCTATGCATTTAGGTCTGACCTACCCATGTATACACGTTACAACTCTTCATTGGAGTTTGTGACCTTCCTTAGCTGACGCGGAGGAATCTATTGTTTCAAAGATGATATATATTGATGTAATAGATCCTTAGGAAAGTAGTTGTCAAGTTAGTATCATCCGCATAAGTACATAGTTTAGATTTTGTGCGAAGGGGCTTTAAAGCTATATCTTGTGCAACTTCTATAATCAGGCCTTTGAGCCCTAGTTGTAAGCCCACATGATGTCGGCCCGATTGTATTTGAATTCTATGATATACTGAATGATTAAATTTTCATTTGCTTCATTCCTTTGAGTTATTTCTGTTATGTTTACTCTTGCTACACAGTCTATATAGTTCATTCTGTGAACCCTCCTATCGTGACTACACCACAATAGAATGTTTTAACACCCCTTAGGCAGGTCACTTAAGTGACATGACCTGTGATCATAGGTCAATGCTCCTTTAAAACAAAAACTGTATGCCAATGATGACGGGCAGAGGGTGAAGATTTAGGACTTTAGAAATATAGTGAAGAGTTTAGATTTAAGATTTTGCAAAATAGATTAAGGGAATAAACCAACCTAATTTAGATCAGACCTTCATGAATTAAGATAGAGAGAGAGATAAACCCTGATATTCTCTGATATGATAGAGATAAACATCATTGACAAAAAAATGTCACCAACCTTTTACTTTGCCAATCATATCAACACGGGAAGATCTATTATCTTGACAACAATTGAAACTCCATTATATATCAGAGAATGAATTTTGAATTGGAACCAAACAAGAAATATCTACCATATCTCTGCCACTAAAGACAACACTCTAAATTATATATATTTTTCACTAAAAATCATTTCAACATGTCTTTGGTAATTGTGACATATACTTGAACATTTGAGCCCTGTGGAATCTCCTTAAGGTAAGGCACCAACACCAATACTTGAAGCGACATCACCAAATAAGTAACCTTTGTCATACCTTTGAGAAAGCAAGTACTCCTGACTAAACACCAAGAACTCCTGACATGATATTGTATGACACATAAAGCACATTTGATTTCATGAAGACAACTTTGACAAACTATTATTGATAACACAACTTATCACATAATCATTTCCATCTGAGGAAAACATGAAGCAACTCCACCAAGCTATTGGAAATAAGGTAGATAACTGAGAGGGGGGGTGAATCAGTTATCTCAAATAATTTTAATTTATTTTTCCTTTTATAATTTGTGCGGCATCAAAACACATAAGCATATATAATCATGAGAGCAAAAATCAAATCAACACACATAACACAAGGATTTTAACATGGAAAACCCTGTTAAGGGAAAAACCACGGGGTGACTAACCCAATATTGTATTCTCTATTAAGAGAATAAGAAGTACAAAATGGCACTTGCCAATTAGGGCTCACTGCTCACAAGAGGCACATTGCCTACAAGAGACTCGCTGTCTACAAAGTTTATAGAAGGTAACCAAGTGCTTGAACTAATGAGAAGCATCTGCTAATGCTGAGGTTTAGTTTTGGTTAGGCTCAATATACTGATTTAATACACTTCATTCTTTCTCTGTTCTAGTGCTGCTGTTCTGTCACATACCGGACTTGTATTGTTGCTTCCACACTTCTCTCTGCCTTTCCTCGCACACTATATCAACACACACACACACCTTCATACCGAAATCCATCTGGTATATATATCTGAATCAAGGATTTCAACATCTTTCTAGTCAGCAACTAGAATACTCAAGATATTTTCAAAACACTGATCTGTCGGCTGAATCCATGCTTAATATGTGATGCGTATCAAAGACATAGACATAGAAGTCATCAATCATGTCGGCCAACCATGTATGATCCCTCAAATAGCTTGATCACTATCAATTTCTCATCCAGATTAAAGTTTGATGCTCTGTCGGTCAGTTCTTCCTCAATCTACTCTGCCTGTCAACAACCCAACACTTAGATGCTCATATATTTTCACTCATACATCATCAGAGGCTCAATCTATAGAATGTAGTAGTCATGGTACTCCTCTTGACTTGTCCAAGTCTGCAACTTGCTGAGTTACACCATCTAAGAGATCTAGACTTGCTTGTCAGACCTTGCTACATGCTCTATTCTTGCTTACCAGACCAAAACACTCTTCAATCTGTCTTCCAGTAGACATACTATGTGTTGCATGTTGGTGTTTCTTCTGGATCAACAGTGGGTTTGCCAGTTCCAATGCACAAGCAGATTCGGCCAATTAATACAGGAGGTTGCATGAGTTACCTCCCCTTCACTTCTAGTTCTGTTGCACCAAGGGGGGGTATCCCTATTAGCTAAAGATTTGACACTTTTGACTCACCCAATGACATAAAAATTTAGCTTTACAATGACAGGCAGAATACTCTCACTTTGGGACCAAGATTTGAATGATAAATCACAAGTTTGGCAACACTCTTGGACATGTTTATCTGGTTATGGATGAGAGTATGCACGGGTTCCTAATCCTACTCCTACAACTAACAGGTTGGAAATATGGAATGATTTGAATTTGATGGATTGGATGCAAGACAGGGGTTTTGGAACATAACTACTACACAAGAAGCATACCAGTGCCTATCTCAGGGCAAGGAGTCAACTAGACATATACACAAGAACGGATTGCATTTTGGATTCAAGTTTCAAGGGGTTAGATTGATGCTTGCCTTACAAACATCACCCAAGGATGGGTATTTAACTGCCTCTACTTACATATATCCCAGTTGACATACAATCTCCTCCATACTCAACCTAAAACAATTTAATCCACTCCTTGAATGGAAGTCTAAAGATCAAGCATGCAATACATAAATCTATATTCTAGAATTTGAGGAACCCTTAGCAACCAAATTTAGAAGAAGTAATGCATGCAACAAGTG
Source organism: Cunninghamia lanceolata (assembly GCA_027924645.1). Classification (NCBI taxonomy): domain Eukaryota; kingdom Viridiplantae; phylum Streptophyta; class Pinopsida; order Cupressales; family Cupressaceae; genus Cunninghamia; species Cunninghamia lanceolata. The sequence goes on from BSBN01000516.1 coordinate 5,192,128, forward strand.
GAGAGGGACAGTTAGACACATGCCATAAGCATTTTTCATATAAAACAACACTGAAACTAAAAATGTATGCAATGTACATTCAAGGTGCAACTCATAAACTCCACAGAGATACAACAGCCAGGAAATGCTCTGTTTTTCGTTATTTACACAAAAATGCCCAAGTCTTCAACAACCTCCAAAAGAATAACATAGTTTACCTCTTATAGCAAAACTATGTACTTAGCAAAATTTACAAGGCAAATAAAAAATTCACCAGATACAATGCATCTTTAGATTGGCGCTCAAAACAATGGATGCCGTAAAGGGACAAAGAGGAAGGAGCAGGTGAGTTCAGGATCTAAGCCGCTGCTCAAAGATTTGCATTTTAAATCTGGTGGTTGGCATGTCTATCGTGCCTCTGCAACTACCATTAATGTCAACCAACCCGTGGGATGCAGTAGCTGCGAACTATGAAGTTTCCCACTCGAACCGGTGCAGACACACAGAAAATACTTCCCTCTTCAAGCGTTCAAAATAGGGCCGTTGATCTCCTTCCTATCCCTGAGATCAACGGCCTCAAAAAATGCTGAAAAATTGTTAGCCAGTGAAAATATGCCATGTAGGCACTTCGTGAAACCATCGCTGACCTTTCCCTTCTCATTTTACCTTTTTCTCCCTTGTATATGCAAGAACATATGCATATACAATTTGCCTTTGAAATTCTTTGTATATGCAAGACGCATAAACATACAACAACTTCTTTGAGTCATCGGGGCCCACCATTTGTATATCGGCCCCCTGCATGTCACGAACATACAAGCATTTTGTACAACCCATGGACCTTAAATTTCATTCACTGTATTTGACTCCTCCTTCACATCCAGGCTGTATATCTTTGTTTTGTATATTGGGTTGTATGCTACATATACAAACCCAATATACATGCAATCCACAGATTCCAAACCTTTATGAAGCATATTAGAACAACTTTTAAATTCGGCTTGCATCTCCTTCTTTGCACATTAACCCTTTGTATATCGCACAGATACAAGCATACATACATGCAATCCGTGGACGCCAAGCACTTATAGAACAAATTTGAATCGTTATTGGGTCTGGCTTGTATGTTTTCTTTTGTATCTCCATCTTGTATGTTGCACATATAAAAATAAATATACAAATCGTAGATTCCAACTCATTTATCAGCTAGATTGGAGAACCTTTGGAATCCAGCTTATACCTTATCAAATGTATATTTCCTTTGTATATCGCATATACAAACGCGATATACAACCCACGGACTTCAAAATCCATCCACTGCAACATATTATCTTTCTACATCCGGGCCTTGTACATTTTTTCTTTGTATATTTGCTTGCACATTCGTTTGTATATTTGGAATATATAATCCCAAACATACAACCGGTGGGCCCCATAACTGACATTGACCGTCGCTGACCTGTTTGTATATTTTCCATTGCATGTGGCGAATGTATGTTCAGACATACAAGCCTGATATACAAGCGGCGAATATCCCTGAGAATCTGCGAAAGATTCCCCCTTGTACATGCATTTTTTCAAGCCTGATATGCATTCAAAAATGCATGTAACTCATTTTTTCAAAGGCCGATTGAGATTTTGCAAGCCTGCCAATGCACATTTGACCTGCATGTATATACAAACACCCTTGTATATACAAAGACACTTGCACCTTAACTGATTTTTGCATTTTTTCTACTGCAGAGGCCAAAAGACATAGAATTTTTGGATTTTTTGGGAAGGGGCCTGCATATTTAAATGCTTGAAACCTAAATACTCATGCAGGTACCACTAGTGGCTCTGTCTGGGGATGCATGCCTCTTGCAGGCATGGCGAGAACCTCAGAATCTCTAGTTTCACAGATTGGGCCTTATCCATTGGGCAATAGAGTCGAACACTGCACCAACCTGCATCACAAATTATATTTTCAAACATAATTTTGGTGGCCCTAGGCAGCCAAAAATGAAGAACCACAACCTGTTCCTGTCAAATGCCTGATTCCACTCTAAATAACCCCAACCATAGCTGAAAATATTGACAAAAATTTCCCACAAGCTGATCTTGTCAATTACATGTTTCACCATTTTTGAAAATTTGCCACTGTCAGTGTATCCTCTGTCACTCTCCATTTTACAATCAGACATATAACCATACATACTAGAATATTTTTCAGCACTAGGCAACATATGTATGTTATATTCTTCAAACAGTATATCCTCATATTGCATTTGGAAATACTCATTACTTACTTGGTTATTACACATTACCAAACATTCATCCCGCTGATCCATAGACTCAAAACACTCAAAATATATGAGACCAACAATGTCATCACTTATATCACTTATTGATATTGAAAACAAATCCTGCTCCACAGACACATTGCTGCACATGTCTGGGACAACTGATGCTGAACATTCACTATCCACAGTTTGCAAATTAGTATCATCATTTTCAAATAGAGGGTTAATTCTGCACCAATGAATGTCATAACTCACAATATCAAATGCATCCACAGGCTCATCATAAAGGGGATTCATACTCATTGCAAAGGATTCTATTTCTTCTTCATGACAATCCATTTCTTTTTCATCATTGACAAATCCATAGTCATAAGAAGAACAAACCTGATCCATGAACTGATCATGGATATCATCTTTATCATCTTCAACCTCTGATTGCCCCACATACAAAATTTTTGCTACTTCAATGTACTCTGAAGTTGAACTATCTACATCATTTTCCAGCCCTCTAATGCTTTCTGATAAAACTGATATTGACTCTTGATCTATATGATTACAACTTTGCACAATTGGATCATTTAAACATGAATGCTCTTTGTTTAGGACTGGCATGCAAATATTACTTGAAAAATTAATATTGTCAACTTCATTTGCTGGGCAAATCAGGACATCCTCCTCTATAACAGAAACATCATCAACTTGAAATGATGCAAAAACTGGAACAACGGGGTGTGAGTACTTTGACATTCATCTCCAACATTTAAACTATATCCCTCATCAACATTGGGGGCTGCAGGATAGAATAAATTTTCAGAGAAATAACCTTTTTGAATCCCATACCTCTAATTATTTTCAATGTCTATTGCAAACTGTTGTGCCTGATGCAATGTGGTGGGCTCCTTATCTCTCAATCTATAGCTCATTTTCTCATCAAATGCTCCCAAATAGACAACTAAGCACAATCCATCATTAGGTCTCATGAATTCTGGAATTCTTTTCAATGTCCTCACAAATTTGAGGTTAAAAGCTAGGATCAACTCATCTTCTTTAATATGGATGTACATAAAGTCACTAATAACTACATAATCAGAAATTCTTTCACCATATTGTTTTAGAAATGCAAACTTAAAATCTTGCCAAGAGCTGACAGAATAAGCTGGAAGATAGGAGAACCAATCCCTTGCATCTTCATCTAGAGATTGAACAAATAATCTCATAACTACATCTTCATGGTCAATCTCAAAGTCATCTATAACATTCATAAACTGCTGCAAGTGTCTCTCAGCTGATTCATCCTTAGCACCATTGAATTTGGGAAAAAAATTTCTGATTTTAGATGGAAAAGCATTTGGATAGCCACTGTATACGCCTAAAAATGACACAAATCATCCTAAATAAATATTCTAAATATTTATTCCCTTCTTCTATTAATTAAATAAATATTCTAAATTTATTTAATCGATTCACTGTTCCATAATTAAATAAATTCTATTTATTTAATTAAAATCCTTCCATTCGTCCTTCACAATTAAATAATTATAAATTATTTAATTAAGCCTAATTCCTCTATCCTAAAGTTCTAAATTCAAAAATCCACATCACCTCTACACCTCACCTTTTTCCACCTCACCTTGTCCACCTCATCAGGTTGCACATGTAATTAAATATATTTAATATTTAATTATCTTATTTTCCCTCACCCACATGGCCTATTTCTTCTCCAATCAGAGGTCAGTTAACCAATCAATCAAATCTGTTAACTAACCTGTCAGTTGAGTCAAATCCTCAATCAATCCAGTCAGTTCCACAATCCACTCTTCTAACTGATCAATCAATTCTGTTAACAGACCAGTCAATGGAGTTAACTCTCCAATCAGTTTTGTCACATCCCACCTTTCATGATGGAGTTGGGACACTTGTCACATTTCCACTGGTTGCACATTCCTCAACCATCCTCAACCGTTGATCTTCATATCTTCTCTCAACCGTTGATTCCTATTCCTCCGGGTCTATAAATGAAGCTTCATCCCTTCATTCTAAGGATCCAGGCTTTTGACATCGTTACTCTGCAGAAATATCACCAGCGCGCCTTTGGCACCCATTTGTCATCTACAAGCTTGAGATCACCATTGTTGCATTGGAGCTCACCTTCATTGCATATCACACTACAGCCGTTCACCATCGACTTCCTCCAACAGCTTTTAAAAGATTGCACTCTCTGAGGGCTCATCTCATCTGCGAAAGGACGATTCGTGATAGGCGAACAACAGAAGTTTCGAAACGGAAGAGGTTTGCTGTGTTTGTTCATTGCTTTGTTTACTTGAATCTTCTTTGTTTCTCTATTCTGTTGATGTTTGGGTCATCTGTTATTCATTTGATTGATGCACTATTTTACCCTCACATTTTTGGCGCCCACCGTGGGGCCGTTGCCCCTTTATTTTACCGTTTTTGAGCTTTTTTGAAGGCAGGTTCCGTACAGACCCCGCAGAGTCACGCACAGGTTCTTTCGGCGCATCTGTTTACTGTTACGGCGCTTTTGAAGACTGTTACGGCGCTTTTGTAAAACTGCGCATTTGTTGACTGTAACGGCGCTTTTATAGACTTTTGCTGCGCTTCTGTTTAAACTGCGCATTCGTTGATTTTTGCTGCGCTTTCATATAATATTGCTGCGCATACGTTAAAACGGCGCATCCGTTGTCTGTTACAGCGCTTATGACAACTGTTGCTGCGCATACGTTAAAACTGTGCATCTGCTCATTTTAACGGCGCATATGTTCATTTTTACAGTGCATTCATTAATGTTGCGCTTCTGTTGATTACTTCTGTGCATCTGATCACTGAAGCTGCGCATTTGTAACTGACTCAGGTTTTGGTTCTTTTCTAGGGTATTTTGCTAACGTTAACCCTTTTGCAGGTGTTTGCTGGAGCGGTTTTGCAGGTTAGGCTCGGGTTCAGTTACATGTAGTTGCATCTAACTAGCTCACCTTTCATTTTTTTTGGGAAAGAGTAAAATGGCTGTTCATTACAAATCTTCATCTAGTCTTAATTAGGGAGGAAGTAACTGGTTTACTTCATGCTTGCATTGCAAACAAACTTCCAAGTTATTGCTATCTAAGACTTAAAATTGAACTCATAACTGCATTCTGGAGTTAAAATGAACCATTGCTATATCGTGAGACCTGAATTTCAAAGTTAACAATCTCGTGCAACGTGGACTTAAAATTGAACTCACAACTGCATTCTGGAGTTAAAATGAACCATTGCTATATCGTGACACCTGAATTTCAAAGTTAACAATCTCGTGCAACGTGGACTTAAAATTGAACTCACAACTGCATTCTGGAGTTAAAAGGAACCATTGCTATATCGTGAGACCTGAATTTCAAAGTTAACAATCTCGCGCAACGTGGATTTAAAATTGGACTCACAACTGCTTTCTGGGACTTAAAATTGAACCACTGCAATATTGTCAAAATCACTTCAAAGTTTTGTTTGACTAGCTTAGCCCATTTAGTTTTTATCTTTTTAAACTAGGGTGGATTAAATCAGTGTATTCTGTGTTTGCGAATGACAATAGGCTTATGCTCTCCCCTCTTCTGGGTGATCAGAATGCCAGACTTGTCATTCTACTTGTCTAACCTTTAGGAGGGGCCTGCCCTTGGATGCACGCTTGTCCAAGCGGGAACGACCCTGAGTGGTAACAGGCTAAATCCAAGCCCTACCGAGCCACTTAAAATAAATTGTGCTTGAGGTGAAAACCTCCTGCAACGAGTGCTGTTATGTTACACCGACGGCCAACCTCCCCCAAAACCCTCTCAGGCGCAACCCTGTGAGGCTGGGAGACTCCATAACGGAGAGTAGCGCCGCCGCACGTGTAACCACTTGAATGGTTGCCCGAATTACAAACCTCCTGTTTTAGTGGCCCAAATCCCTTATAATCCATTTCTCGCCTAGGATTTTGTACTTGCTTTTGTCCAAAATAGAGTCAAAAAACTACAAAAACAATGAAAAACTACAAAAAAAATTTTTGTGCTTGCTGTGTTTTCTTGCTAAATTAATTCATAAAATCATATCAGGAAGACTTATTCCAGCCAAAAATTACCCAAAAACAGAGAAAAATCCCAAAAATTTGCCCAAAAATACCAGAGCTGCGCATATATCCATTTCTGCGGCGCATATACAGCGACTTGCTGCGCTTTTGTACCGACTTACGGCGCTTTTGTGCTTTTTGCTGCGCATATACTCTGTTCTGCTGCGCTTTTATAGCGACTTGCTGCGCATATACGCCGACCTGCTGCGCATTTGCATACTGTTACCGCGCATACATACCTCACCAGAGCGGCGCTTATACTACGACTTACTGCGCATTTACGTATTCTTGCTGCGCATTTGTTTTTGCGCATGTGTGACAGTGAGCATCTGCTCTATTTTTGAGAAATTTTCGTCAGCTGTTCGGAGTACCCATTTCAGCCTAGTTCCATTTTCCGAGGTCAGAATCAACCTTGCAGTCAACTTTCGCACATTTCACCCGTTTCTCTCTCTTTCGACGGTCGTCCCCATCACCTTCTGTCCTGGTCACTCTTACCCCATCGTCATTCTGTCCCATACCGATTCGACATAGGTCCTTCTTTAGTGAGTTCACGTAAGCCTAGTAGGTCACAGTACCTTTTGCTAGTAGTCTTGTTGGATGACTCAGCCCTACACAGTGAGACTGGTATCGACTACCCTTGCTAGTGGCTGGAGTCTTGTGTCAACCGTCTTACCTGAAGTCATTGAGCGAGAGAACCCTTTGTCCAAGTCTTGTCCTAGATATCCCATTCATTACAGTCTTAGTCGGCATCTTGCCAAAATTTCTAATCCTTGTCCATTCCGTCCCACCCCACCTTGCATGGTTCTTACTCGATCCCAGTACAACAAGCTAACTGAAATGGCCGACCCTTCCGATCACATCGCCCCACCACACGATGATGATGAAGAATTTTCTCGTGAAGAATTAGTGGCACACATGCAAGATAGCAAATTCCAACGCCTAGTGGAGCGAGTACTCCTTGAGGATCCCACCAAGTATTTCCATCATCTTGCTAGTCTCGGACTCAAACTCCCCGCAGACTTTGACATTAGCTCCATCATGGAAAATGCAGACAATGAACATGAGAGGGACACAACTGACACAGTCCCAAAGGCACATGAGAGAGGCACAAATGACACGGTCCCCCAGGCCAATACAAGCGGAAAACAACACATAGATCAAAATACTCCTATAGCGGATGTGAGACAACAAATCGAGAGTCTCCAGCGAGAAATCTCCAACCTTAAGATCGGCACCGGTTCCAAGAACTACTCCTTGGAAGATATAGCACCGTACCCCTTTGACAGAAGTGTGGTCATGAAACCTTTCCCCTTTCAGTTCGGAATCCCAAAATTTGATAAATACAAAGGGAAGGGGGATCCTAGAGATCATATCAGGGAATTCACTGCAGCATGTTTAGAGGTAGCTCACAACGAGACCTACTTAATGAGACTATTCCCAAGATCTTTAGGGGGTCAGGCTATGGAGTGGTTCTCGCGTCTTCCACCTGGAATCAAAACTTTTGATGAACTTGTCAATAAATTCATAACGCACTTCTCTTACAACATAGAACACGAAGTATCTATGCTAGACCTATGCAACACCAAACAAAAAGGTGGTGAGTCTTTCGCCACCTTCTTACAACGATGGCGACAGCTAGCTAGCAAGTGTTCTTACGACATGCCTGAGAAACAACTATTGGAAATGTTTGTCCACAATTTGAATCCCGATCTTAGCTATCAGATTCAGATACAATGCCCTACCTCATTCACCAAAGTCATCGAAATGGGGCTATTCATTGAGAAAGCTATGATCGCTAAAGGAACTCTCAAGCTCTACAAGGACACACCTCCTTCCAATTACACAACTGACAAGTCAAAGTTTTGGACCAAGAACAAGAATGTGGTCAACGATGGAGTAGTGGATGCCAAGGCGGCAGCCCCTAAACAACAACCCATATTCACTCTTAAGGAAGAAGCAAATAACGGTGTACTCAACAAGCCACCCCCTCGGGAATCTAGACCTTGGTTCAATTCGAACCCAAGGAGAAAATTCACGCCGTTAGGAGAATCTCAAGAGTCTGCTCTCAGGAAGTTGTTGGCTAACAATGAAATTTCTCTACCGCCAACAAGTGACTATGAGCCTATAGTCAAACCTCCCTATTGGAAGGACACAGACTATTGTGAGTATCATCGAGGAAGGGGGCACACAACCAATAATTGCATCCGTCTTAAGAACGTCATACAAGATATACTAGACCAAAATCAGGGAGGAACACAACAGCATACCTCCAATGAATCTCATGTGGCCTACCGAGATCCTCTCCTAAACCACAACCGGCCATATAACAACAATCACAATGGCGGCCACAACAACAATGGTTACAACCACAACAATGGTCACAATGGCAACAACTCCAATGGTCATAACAATAATGACAACAATCGTAACAGGCCAAACCAGAACAGTGGGTCGAGTAATGCTAACTATGCAAGCGTTCCCTTTGAGTACACCATTAACTGCATTTCTGAGCATGTTCCGCAAGTCAACGTCATATCCCCCAACCAACAACCAGGACCTAACGGAACTGGTTGTAGTATAATTACCCGCAGTGGTAGAGTCACGATCAACACCACTCCTCCAAGGTCGTCGCCGTCTCCGTCCAACCCCCGCCCATATAATGTCATCGACCAATTGCAAAAGACTCCGGCTCATATTTCTATATTGGAGCTCCTGCGTCTATCTCCTTCTCATAAGGAGATTCTTGAAAAAGCCTTAGTGGAGACTACTGTCCCCACTAACCTAGCCCAAGAAAAGTTTCAAACCATGGTGGGTAACTTGACATCCTCCCCTTCCATATCATTCACAGAACAAGATGACCTTTCCATGTCTCAACCCCACAACACTCCTCTACACATTGTCGCATTCGTACACAGGCACCGCATCAAGAGGGTCCTCATTGATGGGGGTGCCGGTTTGAATATTTGCACTTTGAAGCTAGTCCTTGCATTGGGGTTCTCTGAACAGGCAGTGGACCCGCGGAGAAAGATTACCATAAAGGCCTATGACGAGGAGGAGCGCACTACGAAGGGCACGGTTGTCCTACCCATTCAAGTGGGACCGGTAATTAAAGATGTGGTGTGCCAAGTCCTTGATCAGGAGCTTGCTTACAATATTCTACTAGGGAGACCATGGATCCATGCCATGAAAGCTGTCCCCTCCACCTACCATCAGTGCATAAAATTCCCACACGATGGCAAGCAGGTCACCATACACGGCGACCCCGATCCCTACCAGCATTGCAACTCATTCCAAGCCAAACCGGAATGTGTCATTCCCAACAACCGAGCCCATATCTCCCCCACTCCGCCACAAGACCATACTGCTGAAGCTTCCTCTTCCCAGCCCAAACCAATGAAAATAACCATAAAAGAAAATGGCGTGGGGGAATACCAGATTGAGCATAGCCTCAACCTTGCAAAAATGCCCTTGTCTCCTCGCTCCTTTGGCCAGCCCAAACATCAACTCAGGCATTTTCCAAAGCCCTCTGCTCCTCCTACAACTCCCGCAAACCCCTTTGTAAAATGGGGGACCTTATCTGATGAATCAGAGGAGCGAGATCTCTTACAATGGCTCTATGCCGAAGAAGAAAACACATCCCAAGATCCACCCAGACTCCCTACAGAGCTCTATGGGCGAGGTGAAACCATCTTGCATAGGATGGGATATGAAGGTCAAGGCCCTATCGGCCTCAGAAAAGAGGGGATCATCGAACCTATACAACCCTCTTCCTCTTCTTCGGCTAGAAACACGACTGGCCTAGGCTACAAAGGTAAAGGTAAAGCCAAAGAAAATGCCTGCCTAGTGGAGACAATTCAAACACTCCAAGGGGATAGTGATGCAGATTCAGATGATTCCAATCAGTATGAATGGGACGAGCTGACAGAACACTCCTACGATGATAAGGAGATTGATACCATCCAAACCCTTAGCCCGTATCATGAGAGACAAACGCAACGGGACAGACCGCTGGAGTCTGATTTGCCCCTCCCCGAAGTTATGGCTTTCGAGGAAAGTATCGATTCCATTGCGATAAACAACCTGGAAGAAAGTACCACCCAGAACACTACCCCCACCTGTGCTCCTAGTATTTCCATCCACACTATCAACGAATCAGGTCTTTCATTCGACTCCCTTCCCCTCTTACACCCTGAGCTTATTGACTGGGACCTGAAAGGGACCCCTCAATTAGATGTGTTCCAGAACGATGATGCCTACATTGACTATATGGGACTTCGAGATCATTTACCAAAAGGAGATCATAAAGCCGGTTTCACTATCGAACTCAATACTGTAGCATACTTTGGGGAGGGTGCCAAGCCTTCTAGTCGCAAAAATGTAAAGATCAAAAAGGGATCTGACGGTGAAAACCGCCATGCGGCAGTGTCAGATCATAAAACAGTAAAAAGAAAGGACGTATCTGAAGGTGAAAACCCAACTGTGGCACCTGACGATGGATTGCTTGACACCCTCCCAAGTGACATGTATCAAGAAAGGTCGCAGATCGTGGTAGAACCAACAGAGCCAGTGAACATTGGATCTGAAGAGCAGCCTAAGATAATCCACTTCGCAAAATCTCTCACGCCACCTGAGAAAACCAGGTTTGTACCATTCTTTAAAAAGAAGAGAGGCAGTTTTGCTTGGTCATATGCCGACATGCCAGGTTTGGACCCAAACCTGATTCTACATCACTTGCCATTGGATCCAGGGGTGAAACCCGTAAAGCAAAAACTGAGAAAAATGCATCCCCATATTGCCCTCCTGGTCAAGGAAGAACTCAAGAAATTGTTAGACGTGGGGTTCATCAGGGCCATTGATTACCCCGAATGGATATCAAACATCGTGCCAGTATCTAAACCAGACGGCAGGGTTCGACTATGCAACGATTTTAGAGACTTAAACAAAGCATGCCGCAAGGATGACTTTCCCTTGCCCAACATCGATATCATAGTCGACCTCACGGCGGGACATACAATGTTGTCACTTATGGATGGATTCTCAGGGTACAACCAGATCAAAATAGCACCAGAGGATCAGCACAAAACCGCTTTCACTTGTCCATGGGGTACTTTTTGCTGGAATGTCATGCCGTTTGGGCTGAAAAATGCAGGTGCTACATACCAGCGGGCCATGACAACTATATTCCACGACATGATGCATGTGACCATGGAAGATTATGTTGACGACATCTTGGCAAAATCACTCACCAGGGACTCACACCTGGACACATTAGAGAAAGTCTTCCAACGGCTGGACCAATTCCAAGTAAAGTTGAACCCGAAGAAATGTGTGTTTGGGGTCACATCAGGCAAACTGCTAGGCTTCATCGTGTCAGCAAACGGCATAGAGGTAGACCCGGCCAAGGTCAAGGCAATCATGGACATGCCTCCGCCCAAAACTCTAACACAGTTGAGATCCTTACAGGGCAAGCTACAGGCCATCCGCAGGTTCATCTCACAGTTGGCCGACAAGTGCCATCCTTTCAGCCACCTTCTACATAAGAACGTTCCATTTAAATGGGATGAGCAGTGCGAAGAGGCATTCCACAAGCTCAAGGAGTACCTCACGAATCCTCCTATACTCATGCCTCCGATCCAAGGAAAATCTTTGATCCTCTACATATCCGCTACACCTACTGCTCTTGGGGCTCTCCTAGCGCAGCAAGACTATGAGAACAAGGAAAGAGCTGTGTACTATATCAGTCGAACCTTAGTGGGCTACGAGCTACAGTACTCACAGGTGGAACGTTCATGCCTTGCGGTGGTTTTTGCCTCACAAAAACTCCGACACTACATGTTGGCACATCCTGTCAAACTCATTGCCAAGATCGACCCACTAAAATATCTTCTCAGCAAGGCAGCTCTCACAGGACGACTAGCCAAATGGGTTATGCTTCTTAGCGAATATGATATAGAGTATGTGGATAGAAAAGCCATCAAGGGGCAAATCATCGCAGACCAACTAGCTGAGGCACCATTACAGGACACTTCACCCATGCAGTTTGAGTTCCCCGATGAATCTCTATTCACTCTGTCCACATCTCCTTGGAAACTCTACTTCGACGGGTCTTACACCAACCATGGATCGGGGGCAGGTATCTTGTTTATCACTACCCAAGGTGACACAATTCCAAAGTCCTACAGGTTGTTATTTCCATGCACTAACAATATAGCAGAGTATGAGGCTTTGGTAATTGGTCTCAAGATGGCCACTGAGTGGAAAATTCAAGCACTACATGTCTATGGCGATTCTCAGCTTGTCATAAACCAGGTCAACGACGAGTATCAGACCAAAGATGAGAAGCTCATCCCATACAAGCGAATGGTCGACGATCTCAAAGAACACTTTGGGACCATCTCGTTTGAGCAAATACCCAGGATAGAGAACAAAGCAGCCGATGCAATGGCGACCATAGCCTCTCTTCTTGAGATACCTGAACAGGAGTCACGGTATGAGTTCCTAGTAGAAACAATTCGACAGTCGGCTTATGATCTCCTTGAAACCCATTCCATCTGCCACCTAGTGGGATCTGATTCACCTTGGTACGGTAAGACCTACACTTACCTCAAGGACAATATCCTTCCTTTGGACCTCTCTTCCAACCAAAAACGAACCTTCATCCGACAAGCCTCCCGTTACACCATTATCGCCAATACCCTTTACCGACGTGGTCTGGATGGTACTTTACTCCGTTGTCTAGAACAGGAAGAATCTATTACTGCCTTGCGAGACGTGCATGAAGGGATCTGCGGAACACACTCCAGCGGTCCTTCCTTAGCTAAGAAACTCATGCGTTTGGGTTATTACTGGCCCAATATGGAAATGGATTCATATCAGTTCGTCAAAAAGTGCAGACAGTGCCAGATACATGGGAACCTGATTCATGCACCTGCTCAGGAGTTGAGACCTCTAACGACACCCTGGCCCTTTTGCCAGTGGGGACTAGACCTCGTAGGAAAGATTCATCCGCCTTCTTCCAACGGCCATAAATTCATCATAACCGCTACTGAATACTTCACAAAGTGGATTGAAGCCGTTCCCTTATCAACCGTCACAGGAAAGCAAATTTCCTCTTTCATTCTGAATTACATTATCTGCCGATATGGCATCCCTTCATCCATCATAACGGATAATGGGAGACCTTTCAAAAACCAAGATGTCCAGGAACTTTGTGAACGGTTCAAGATCCAACATCGCTTCTCCACCCCATATTACCCCCAAGGTAACGGCCAAGCTGAGGCATCAAACAAAACCATTCTGAAACTCCTAAAGAAGACTGTCAATGAAGCCGGTCGCGATTGGCACGTCCAGCTCAATCCCGCTCTGTGGGCCTATCGAACCAGCATACGCACTCCCACAGGTGCTACACCCTACGCCCTCGTCTATGGTTCCGAAGCCATCCTTCCTATTGAGGTCGAACTCCCCTCCCTTCGGGTGTCGTTGAAAGGTCTCATCTCAGACGAAGAGTACAGAGTCACCAGATTGCAAGAGCTAGAACTGCTAGAGGAACGACGCCAGAAAGCTTTTGACCATCTCAAAGCCTATCAACAGATGATGTCAAGAAGCTACAACCACAAGGTTAGACCGAGATGCTTCAAGGTTGGGGACCTCGTCCTAAAAGAGAACCCTCGCAATCAGCAGGATAGAGAAAAGAAAGGTAAGTTCGAGCCTAACTGGCTTGGACCCTATGTAATTGTATCAGCTTACGGATCGGGGGCATATCAGTTGGCCACATCAGAAGGTGAGTTGTTTGATGATCCCATCAACAGCATGCACCTTCGCAGGTTCTATACCTAAGAGAACCCCAATGCAAGGGGGCACCATAAAGTCAAAAAAAATCATAAAAAAAAAAAAAAAAAAAAATCGTCCTTTGGTGAAAACCTGGCAAACAGGCGCCTTGGATAGGTATCATGGGGAAAACCTGGCAATCAGGCGTCATGTTACTTTCTAGCTTCTCGTGCAAATAAAAGCAAGTGATGAAAACCTGGTAAACAGGCGTTACTTGTGACAAACCGCATTCTCCATCTTTGGGAATCCAATCACCTTGAGCCCATTCTCTCTCTATTTTCCCCATTCGACCCATATCCATCCCACAGTAAACACTTGACAGTTACCTATCATGGCTTGATACTCAGCTTGTGGCCTTGTCAACCAAGGTTTTGTCCCATATCGTCTCCTTGAAGTGAGCCTAGCGTAGTGTATCTCGTCAATGTATGTGATCTGAATCCGTGAACTACGTTGCCTCTGCGCCGTCACGTAGGCAAGGCCATTATTCTAATGCGCCCCCGAGGCTTCCATCTCTCCCAAGGTCCCATTTGTCTCCCCTTTTGTCTTCATTCTTGTCGTCTTTCTTCTAGTCCATCCATGGTCCATTAGGGTTTACCCCGAACTACGTTGCCTCTGCGTCGTCACGTAGGCAAGGCTATTTAGCAATGAGCCCCCGAGGCACTAAGTCAGTCCCTTAGGGTCCGTCTTCTCAATAAGGATAGTGCAAATCTTCTCACCAAGCAAGCAAATGCAAGCAAACACCCACGCTTCCCGCAGAAACCTTGACTATGACCATCTTAGCCCATCCAATGCAAAGCAAATACCCAAGGTCTTCTAAATGATTTTATGAAAATTAAGGCAAGAAATAAACACGTATCAACGCACATATGCTTTTGTAGATTGGAAACTAGGGTTAAGTTACAGAGTCTTGATTTTTGCTATCATACCTTCCTACGCAACTCAAAGATGCCAAAAGCTAGAGATGCTATGATGGGGGCATGATTACTTTCTTTGTTTGCTATTTGGGGATTAAACTTTAGTAATGTGAAGCCTTGTCTTAGGACGTGATCGGCAAAAGATCACCGAGGACATCAAAGGTCTAACATGAACGGGGGCAATCCTTGCTTGTTGACACGCAAGAGGTACTCAGGTCATCTAGATTCAATTTTGACTAGATGCTTGTCTTAACTTGCTAAATCACAATCCATGTAAGCGATGCTCAGGTCATCTCGGTTCAATTATACCTCGATGCTTGTATTCACTTACAACATTTCAGAAACATACCAAAAACAAAATGCCCAATGATGAAATAAAGCAATCTAAAAGCAAAGCATCCGTCCTATATCCATACACCCATCCATACAATCCTCATTATTCAAACTATGCCGAGTAACGATATCAAGAAATGTTCCTACGTCATTCTTTCGCAACCATCCCTCTATCCATCATGTCATTCTTCTGTCGATAGCATACATTTGGACATCACAAAAACAAGGCATATAGGAGCATATCATATCATTCGTAGAAACTAGTCATGCACATGATTAGGTTAGTATAGTACATCACCCAATGCATTAGGTCACCAATACATTTGCATCACATCTTAATCTTAAAAACCCAGAAAATCAAACAACATAGCTAAGTACATCACATGTATAGTTACATCGCCCCATAGTACTCATGTTACAAATGCATACATTCAAAACATTACATCATATAAATATCCAGTAGCATCTCACATATCTATACAACATCATAACATAGAAATCATGTTCCATACACACATCCGCATTTACACATATCTATACAGCATCGTAACATAGAAATCATGTTTCATATACATACATTTGCATCATCACAAGAACATCATATTCACTTTGCATTCATTTGTCACATTAAATCATATAGACATCATATAGCAGCATATCAAAGTATTTATCATATAGCATCATATAAACCATCTAACTATGCAATAGAACCACATCATGCAATAGAAGTAATCATCTCATAAACGCATGCAATAGATACACAAAGCTGCATCATCATCCATACTATCATATACAAGGATGTCCAAATGTACAATATCACCATCTCTCTCAAAACCAAAGTGTCATATACAATATACGTCTAAATAGACGGTGATACATGTCCCAAAATGTACAAAATCTGGTCTCTGACTACCCCTGCGGCTGTGAGCCACCACTGCCGGCTCCTGACTGCTGAGGTCCCATGACAGATGCCCCTGACTGGGATGGACCTGCTCTGTGAGCCACCCCAGACTGAGTCTTGAAACTCCCTGCCCTCTGGCTCGCCGACACGGCACCATGGTACAAGCCTCGGTAGTACTGTACCTGCTGCTGTGCTCTGGCTAAGTCTGTCTGTGCCTGTGCCAACTGCGTCTGCAACTGGCCTACCTGTGCCTGTGCCTGCTGCACCTGCCCAACCAAAAATGTACTCGCTACATCTGTGCCCATGGCAGCTACTGCTGTGTCCCTCTCTACTCGGATCAGACGTACCCGGGCATCTGCCATGTCTCGCTCGCGAGTCAAGCCAGCGATCACTGCTGCATCTGTATCTCGCATCCTCTCCACTCTCCTCAGCTGTGCCTGCAGCTCCCGCACCTGTCCTCTCAGGCTGGCTATGGTCCTCTCATGTGCCTCACCCTGCACCGGCCCCTGTGCTGCCTCTGCCTGTCCTAGCCCCTGCTGCTGGGGCACCTGCTGCTGTGGCACCTACTGCGGTGGTACCTGCTGGGGTGGTGGCATCTGTGCCTGCTGCGGTCCCTCCCCCTGTCCTGGCACTGCCTGCCCCGCCCGGTCTATCCTCCTCCGCTGCCTCGGCCTCTCTGCAGCTCGGCCACCACGTCCTCGTCCTCCTCTAGCGGCCCTCCGCCCTGGACCAGCCTCTCCCTCCTCCTCTGAGTCCGCCTCGTCGATACGAGGCACCAGCATACCAGGTCCTGAATATCTCAAAAATGGATGTGCAGTAATCCAATCCTCATACTCCTGTGTAACCCCAGCATCTGCAATCTCTCGCCTCATATCCCAGGCCACATAAGGCAACTGCTGGAACTCTGCCAGAGCCTCCTCGTAGGAAGCCATCGGCCCCCATCGGACCCTCTCTGCATGTGTCCGTGCAAACATGGCCTGTCCCTGCGGCATGCCCTGTCTCCTGCCGAACTGTCTCAGTACTCGGCCCACCGTCTGCCTCTCCAAGATATGCCGTGTCCGGCCAATCAACCACCTGGTCTGGAAGCAGAAAGGCAGCTCATCTCCCTCATCGTCCCAAGGCTCGCAGTCCAGATATGGTCGCCAGACGACCACATCTATCCCATCCAACGTATGCTGCCAATACTCCAGCTTCCCCAGCCTGTGCTGGGAAATCACTCCTACGTAGCCATAGCTGTACGGCTCTCCCCTCTGCCTAGCAAAGACACATATCGGCCTGGTCACCGCTATGTGCTCCCACAGCCAAAACTGTAGCAGCAGCACCCCAGCCGATAGACTCGTGCTGCGGTGGTACACCACCTGATGCATGTCGTGGTATAAGTGAGCTAGCACGCAAGGTCCCCACGCGTATCGAGTGCCCTCAGTCACCATCCGCTCCATAATCCTGCCCCATCCAATGGGGAACCCGTGCGATCTCCTGTCAGGGCATACAACACCCGCAATCAGTCCGGCCACGATCCCAGGGAAGTAGTCGTAGCAGTCATAGATATCCTGCCAAGGGATGACCTGTCCCGCCAGCTCGGGATCGTCGAATACTCGCTGACACTCGGTGAGTCCCGCGTCCCGCTGTGCGTCGTACTCCACCAACTCGCCTACCACGGGCAAGTGCAGTATCCTATAGACGTCCTCCAACGTCACAGTCATCTCTCCAGTAGGGAAGTGGAAGGTCCCGTCCTCGCTGTGGAATCTCTCCACGGCAGCTGTCAGCAGTCCTCGGTTCGCCCGCACCTCGGGCATGAAGCAAACGTAATCTAGGCCCATGGCACCAAGCGCCACTCTATCAGCCTCCGTCAACATATGTCTCTGTAGTAGAGGCATAGGGAACGTCTCCCTCGACTGCAATGTCTCTCGTATCTCCTCCTGCAAGCACGCAAAGCAAGGCGTCAGTCTCAAACCGCATATACCATACTCAACATATCTATTGGACTATATCAACTAAACTTAGCATTTCAAATTGATCAAAACAGCACACTACATCTCTTGACTAGATTCCTGCAATCTCGGAGATAGCTCATCGATTCCTGCGTCAAACAGGACGCTAATCGAGTCAGTTTGGCTAAGTAATTTGCCATCCCAAGCAAAAGCGCCACTGCAGGTGGTAAATGCGCCATTTCTGGTATATGCGCCGCAACAATCAACATATGCGCCGCAAAAATACATATGCGCCGCAACAGGGCACATATGCGCCGTTTTGACGCATGCGCCGCGTAAAGCCACGTATGCGCCGCTAAATTATGTATGCGCCGTAGGAAGTCACATATGCGCTACTTCAGCAAATGCGCTGCCACATTTCACGCATGCGCGGCGCAAATACAAAAGCGCCACTTAATTACGAAAGCGCCGCCAGAGTGAACACATGTGCAGCTTTCACGCATGCGCCGCCGAAACAGGCATATGCGCCGCGAAATCACAAAAGCGCAGCTTCGCGGGGCATATGCGCCGTTCTGCGTTTCGGCGCATTCATTTCACCTATTTTCTATGAGCATTTATGACACCTAAACTCGACCCTAGGAGAATTTTTTCGAAGCACATACCAGGGGTCCTGCCTCTGCTGGCCGCCCGAATCGTCGGACTCGCTCGAATCGATGCTCCTCGCGTGGAATGTCTGCTGCTCTGGCCGCCATGCTGCTCTAGGTTTGCTCTGAGCTCTCCTTCTCCAATCCAGATCAACCAAGTGTGCAAATGACTATTCTTGTGGACCCAGCTCCTATTTATAGCCTCCAAAACCCTAATTCTGGCTAGGTGATGACTGTGACTACTTCCCGTGTCCGTTTTTCCTCCCGTTTTCTTCCCGCATCCCTGACCGCGTCCCTTTTCCTCCAACCTATCCTAACCCCTTCCTCGTCGTGAGATCGTCCGTCTCCAAAACTTTCGCCATTTTTCCCGTCCAATCTCCCGAGGGGGCATCCTATCGTCATTTAACCTACACCAGGGGCAAACTGGGGCATGTATCATCATTCAGACTATCAATTTCTTTGAGGCAACGCTGTAAACTGCATTGCATCAAAGAGGGGCAAAATGTATACGCCTAAAAATGACACAAATCATCCTAAATAAATATTCTAAATATTTATTCCCTTCTTCTATTAATTAAATAAATATTCTAAATTTATTTAATCGATTCACTGTTCCATAATTAAATAAATTCTATTTATTTAATTAAAATCCTTCCATTCGTCCTTCACAATTAAATAATTATAAATTATTTAATTAAGCCTAATTCCTCTATCCTAAAGTTCTAAATTCAAAAATCCACATCACCTCTACACCTCACCTTTTTCCACCTCACCTTGTCCACCTCATCAGGTTGCACATGTAATTAAATATATTTAATATTTAATTATCTTATTTTCCCTCACCCACATGGCCTATTTCTTCTCCAATCAGAGGTCAGTTAACCAATCAATCAAATCTGTTAACTAACCTGTCAGTTGAGTCAAATCCTCAATCAATCCAGTCAGTTCCACAATCCACTCTTCTAACTGATCAATCAATTCTGTTAACAGACCAGTCAATGGAGTTAACTCTCCAATCAGTTTTGTCACATCCCACCTTTCATGATGGAGTTGGGACACTTGTCACATTTCCACTGGTTGCACATTCCTCAACCATCCTCAACCGTTGATCTTCATATCTTCTCTCAACCGTTGATTCCTATTCCTCCGGGTCTATAAATGAAGCTTCATCCCTTCATTCTAAGGATCCAGGCTTTTGACATCGTTACTCTGCAGAAATATCACCAGCGCGCCTTTGGCACCCATTTGTCATCTACAAGCTTGAGATCACCATTGTTGCATTGGAGCTCACCTTCATTGCATATCACACTACAGCCGTTCACCATCGACTTCCTCCAACAACTTTTAAAAGATTGCACTCTCTGAGGGCTCATCTCATCTGCGAAAGGACGATTCGTGATAGGCGAACAACAGAAGTTTCGAAACGGAAGAGGTTTGCTGTGTTTGTTCATTGCTTTGTTTACTTGAATCTTCTTTGTTTCTCTATTCTGTTGATGTTTGGGTCATCTGTTATTCATTTGATTGATGCACTATTTTACCCTCACAGCCACAAATGCCATCAAAGTTTATGGGCTTGTATCTGTCAATACTGAAACTTCTTTTATTATATGGTTGGGACTGATTATTATGCATTATTGCATTTGACACCTCACAAGGGTGCATGGGCTGACAATACATCATTGTGTGTTTTTTACAACCCTCCTCTCAACTCAGATTTTCTTTTACAACAATGACCTTAGGCTTTTAAGATACAACTGCTATTTCAGCTTGCCTAAAGTTCCTTATATGAGTCTTTTCAACAATATTGCATACTCCATTTGAAATACAAACTAGGTTCTTACAAAAGCATGCAATCTAGTCACCAATATTTCCCTTTTAACTAGTTCTACTTCACCAAGTAGGGAGTCTTTTAAAATTTATGGAAATACCTGGATATGTTGCAGCAACTACAAATTTGACACCTCTGGTGTCATCTTATCAGGTTCTTTATATGCAGAGTTGCCACCTCCTTGTAGAGGAATGAGCTTCAAACAGGCTGAAGCTGGAAATTCATTTCTTTCTTTCTAGGTTCTCCCACAGCAGAGCCACACATATAACTTTATCTTTTGCTGCAACAAACACTTTCAGGTCTGATTTTTCAATTTTTTAGACTCAAACTTTCATGGATATGGCATTAAGTCCCCAGCGGATTCGCTAAGTGTTGGTCTTTCTTCTGGATCAGCAGCGGGTTTGCCAGTTCCAATGCACAGGCAGATTCAGCCAACTAATACAGGAGGTTACGTGAGCTGCCTCCCCTTCACTTCTGGTTCTGTTGTACCAAGGGGGGTATCCCTATTAGCTAAAGATTTGACACTTTGGACTCACCCAATGACATAAAGATTTAGATTTACAATGACAGGCAGAATACTCTCACTTTGGGACCAAGATTTGAATGATAAATCACAAGTTTGGCAACACTCTTGGACATGTTTGTCTAGTTATGGATGAGAGTATGCACGGGTTCCTAATCCTACTCCTACAACTAATAGGTTGGAAATATGGAATGATTTGAATTTGATGGATTGGATGCAAGACAGGGGTTTTGGAACATAACTACTACACAAGAAGCATATCGGTGCCTATCTCAGGGCAAGGAGTCAACTAGACGTATACACAAGAACGGATTGCATTTTGGATTCAAGTTTCAAGGGGTTAGACTGATGCTTGCCTTACAAACATCACCCAAGGATGGGTATTTAACTGCCTCTACTTACAGATATCCCAGTTGATATACAATCTCCTCCATACTCAACCTAAAACAATTTAATCCACTCCTTGAATGGAAGTCTAAAGATCAAGCATGCAATACATAAATCTGTATTCTAGAATTTGAGGAACCCTTAGCAACCAAATTCAGGAGAAGAAATGCATGCAACAAGTGGAGAGGGACAGTTAGACACATGCCATAAGCATTTTTCATATAAAACAACACTGAAACTGAAAATGTATGCAATGTACATTCAAGGTGCAACTCATAAACTCCACAGAGATACAACAGCCAGGAAATGCTCTATTTTTTGTTATTTACACAAAAATGCCCAAGTCTTCAACAACCTCCAAAAGAATAACATAGTCTGCCTCTTATAGCAAAACTGCGTGCTCAGCAAAATTTACAAGGCAAATCAAAAATTCACCAGATACAATGCATCTTCAGATTGGTGCTCAAAACAATGAATGTAGCAGAGGGACAAAGAGGAAGGAGCAGGTGAGTTCAGGATCTGAGCTGCCACTCAAAGATTTGCATTTTAAATCTGGTGGTTAGCCTGTCTATCGTGCCTCTGCAACTGCCATCAATGTCAACTAACCCGCAGGATGCAGCAGCTGCGAGCTATGAAGTTTCCCACTCGAACTGGGGCAGACATCGAAAATACTTCCCTCCTCAAGCACTCAAAATAGGGTTGTCGATCTCCTTCCTATCGCTGAGATCAACGGCCTCAAAAAATGCTAAAAAATTGTTAGCCAGTGAAAATATGCCACGTAGACACTTCGTGCAACCATCGACCTTTCCCTTCTCATTTTACCTTTTTCGCCCTTGTATACGCAAGAACATATGCATATACAATTTGCATTTGAAATTCTTTGTATATGCAATACGCATATACATACAACAGCTTCTTTGAGTCATCGGGGCCCACCATTTGTATATCGGCCCCCTGCATGTTGCGAACATACAAGCATTTTGTACAACACACAGACCTCAAATTTCATTCACTATATTTGACTCCTCCTTTGCATCCAGGCTGTATATCATTGTTTTGTATATCGGGTTGTATGCTGCATATACAAACCCAATATACATGCAATCCATGGATTCCAAATCTTTATGAAGCATATTAGAACAACTTTGAAATCCGGCTTGCATCTCCTTCTTTGCACATTAACCCTTTGTATATCACACATATACAAGCATACATACATGCAAGCTGCAGACGCCAAGCACTTATAGAACAAATTTGAATCATTATCAGGCCGGCTTGTATGTTTTCTTTTGTATCTCCATCTTGTATGTTGCACATACAAAAACAAATATACAAATCGCGGATTCCAACTCATTTATCAGCTAGATTGGAGAACCTTTGGAATCCGGCTTGGACCTTATCAAATGTATATTTCCTTTGTATATCGCATATACAAACGCGATATACAACCCCCAGACTTCAAAATCCATCCACTGCAACATATTATCTTTCTGCATCTGGGCCTTGTACATTTTTTCTTTGTATATTTGCTTGCACATTTGTTTGTGTATTTGGAATATACAATCCCAAACATACAACCGGTGGGCCCCATAACTGATGTTGACCGCTGCTGACCTGTTTGTATATTTTCCATTGCATGTGATGAATGCATGTTCAAACATACAAGCTCGATATACAAGCGGTGAATATCCTCGGGAATCTGTGAAAGATTCCCCCTTGTACATGCATTTTTTCAAGCCCGATATGTATTAAAAAATGCATATAACTCATTTTTTCAAAGGCTGATTGAGATTTTGCAAGCCCCCAAATGCACATTTGACCTGCATGTATATACAAACACCCTTGTATATACAAAGACACTTGCACCTTAACTAATTTTTGCATTTTTCTACTGCAGAGGCCAAAAGACATAGAATTTTTGGATTTTTTGGGAAGGTGCTACATATTTAAATACTTGAAATCTAAATACTCATGCAGGCACCACCACTACGGATGTGTGGGATGGACTTTGTTGCCATCAATGACAACACTCATGAATCTATACAGTGTCTCTTGCCAACAATCTTCCCCTTTGGCATTAATGGCAACACTTAGTGAAAAATGACTGTCGCAACAAACTCCCCCTTGGTGGATGCTCTATCTTATGCACTTTTTTACCAGAGCTCCCCCTTAGTTGGATTCCTCATTTTTCACTACTCCTCACTCCCCCTTTGACATCAATGGCAAAGGGTGGAATCCGCACACCAAAATTTGCAAAAATCAACCTATACATAGCCGCATAAGTATATATACATGTGATACTTACATAAACTTAAGTATATCCGCAAAGGTGGTCTTCAACTGTATAAATTTTGTTGCCCAACTCTGCTTCATCCTATCCAAAATTGAGATTTGACCACTCAACAAAAATGCATAAGCTTCTGCCCTTCTTAAGTCTGCTAGATCACTGGTCTGGGCTGTGGTTTGAGCATCAGTTAAGGCTTCATGCATGGCCTCTAATTTAGGGATAATTATCCCTCTAAGTTCACTCATCCTACTTATTATATTCTTCCTCTCCTTTTCAAGCCTCTTTATTTCATTTATAATAGCAATAGCCTGGCACTCTTGATTCATTATGGATGTGGTGAGGGGATCAAAACTCTGAGTTAAACTTGACAGTTTACCTTCTTGTTCTTTCACCTTCTTTTCAAAATCCTCTGTCACTTTGGACTAGGATAGACAAAATTTATACATTTCTCCACCATCTTTAAGAGCATTTTCTAGGCTCTTTATCCCAATATCCAGGGTCCTCCTATCATTAGCTATGAGTCCCTATACTTCAGTGAATCTCTTTCCTAAAAATTCTTTCTGACTTTCTCTTTTGCCGATTTCTCTAAAGAATCAAAATGGGTGCTAACAAAATTAACAAGAGATTTCAAGTTACTAGATGGAAAGGCCGAAAGATCCTTTTGGAAGGATGGCATGGTCTTCTCCAGCATCCCAGATGCAATCTCTATCAGCTCATAGTCTTCCATGTGAGACTTCGAAAGCTTTTCTTTTGCTTTAGCTTGGGCAAAAGATGCTATCTTCATTGTCTGGACCGGAGAGAGGGAATCAAAATTTAGTGGTACTTGAAGTAGTTCCGGTTCATCTATCTCCATCATTTCTTTGGTCAAGAAATTCTTATTTCCTTTTGCTGCCTTAGAATTATCATCAGAGGTCTTCTTCTCTTCCCTTTACCTCCTCTTCTTGACTCAATTTCTCTTCTCTTCTTTTGCCTTCAGCACCTAAGTCTGCAGGGGGGGTCAGAGGACTGGTGTTAACTTCTTCATGGACTTCCTCTTCCAGAACAAAGGAATCCAAGTCCTTAGACTTCTCCTCATCTACCTCTTTTGACTCTTCTATATTTTTCTCAGTAGATTCTTCTTTTGATGCACTTGATCCTTTGACATCCATGGTAGAAGGTTCTTCATCTATTTCCTCTATAACAGGAAGATTGAATCTTTGAAAGGCATTCCAGAGGATGTCTTCTGTTTCTCTTGCTACTTGATCAGTCTCTCCAAGCATAAGTTTGTTCATTCTTTCTTTGCTCTGGAACTCATCCTTGCAGTCCTTAAAGATCATGTTCATTTGTTTTGGGGTAATGGAAGGATAGAGCTGAATAGCAATCTACTCTTTGATCTCTAGGTCCTTAGCCTTAGCATTCTCCTTTCTCAGTTCAAGTTCCTTCTCTAGACTTTTGGGAATTAGAGAGATGATTTCAATGAATGCTTTATTATAAATGTTTAGGTACCTGACTGTAGTATCTTCCAAGATCTTCTTGTCAGCGTCATTATATTCATCATAAAATTCAGTCATTGGTTGCAAATTCCCATCCACGGTGACTGCCTTGATGACATCATCAATAGAGAGAGTAGGCCTTTCAACAAATTCTTCTGCCTCTTCTTCTTTGTTATTACCAGAAGAGGATTCCCTAGATGTTTTCTTCTTCTTCATTTTCTTTATTTCCTCATCAGACTCTATTTCTTCATCATCCTTTTGGCTTATGTATGACCTTGTGGCCTTTGTTTTCATTCTCTTTTCTCCCTTTCTGGATGTCTTGGCTTCCAGTTTTGAGGCTCTTGAGCTCTCAGAGGTGGCAGGTGCAAAGCTCTTTGAGGATCTAGTCCGGGAGGAGGCTTGCACTAGAACACTTTCCTTTTCTATTCCTTTCTTCTCTTTCTTAGCTCTTTCTATTTTCTCTCTGTTTTCCTCAACTGTCTCTTTTGATATGCCATATCTCTTGGCAATTTCCTCTACTTCCCTTCTAACTTTCCTTTTTTATTTCTGGTTGCCTTAGTTCAACATGAATCTTTACACTTAATTCTTCAAAGGTTCCAAACCTTTCTATCTCATGATCCTTAGGCTGACTTAGCAAGTGTTGGATATGCAGCTCCAAGATTTTCTCATCAACCTCATATCCCATTGGCATAATCTAAACTGTTCTGGGCTCAACTGCCTCTATTAGGCATTGATCAGTGTCTACCATGAAGCATACTATATCCTTATACTTTTCAACTATTGTTTGAGGAATTCTTTCTCTAGCCTGCATCATACCTTGGGAGTTCTTAAAATATCCCTAGAGTGCTGTGCTTTGAGCCTTGGCATCACCAAGCCCATACATGTAGTCTCTGATTTATATGGCAACAGGTCTGTCATTCTACCATACCCAACCACTTGATCTGGGTAGCTCATTCATATAGTAAAAGAATAAACACAGTATTAAGCCACCATACTTGAATGAGTTCTTCTTATCCTTCTTGATCTTCTGCAAGTTTTCTAACAGTTGGTTCATAAGAAGATCACATAGGTCATAATCAGCATTTTCCCTTAGCATCTAATATGCTGTATAAATTGTAGTTCTGGACATAGAATTCTCCCTGCTGGAGTGATAGATTTTATAACCTATTATCATAGAGGCAAATTTGATATCCGGATCTATGATATCTTCTATTGTCATGGTTCTTTTGTCAAACTTAGATCTGGTAGCCTCACTTACTGTCTGATTCTTGACATATTTGAGTGCAGGCAACCCACCGGCAGCATCTTTTGTTATATTGAAGGGCTTCATCAACCACATGAAGTTGTCATGTATTCTGCTAAGAACATACCGGACCCATTCATCTTCTGCAAAACAGGGGAAGTGGATGCAATGTCCAAAATGCTTATCCCGGAGGGCCTTGTATTGAGGTTTGAGTTAATGAGTTTCATCTATTAATTGTTTATGATAGATATCCATCAGCTTGGATTCTCCAAATTCCTCAATGTTGGCATGGATGTACACCCTAACATCTTCTACGTGCAGAACCCCATGCGAAATGCTAGAAAAGGTGCCTAAGGGATCAACTTCTAGGGATTTGTAGGGGTGTTTCTTGAATTTTGGGCGCGGCCTATCAGTGATCTTAATAACCATTAGAGTAGCCATCTTTACAAAAGATTCAGAGAGAGAGATTCAGAAATGGAAATACCTTTTTACGCTTCTAGGGTTCACAATATGAGCTGAAAAGATTGCTGGTTGAATCAGATTTTGCGGTTGATCTTTGAGAAGGTTGTAACAATCTTGATGCAGAGCTCTTCCTTTCTTCTTCGCAAATGCAAATGTGCAAATGATGAATAAAAGAACCCTTTTATCTCTGCGTAAACCCTAATTTCCTATTGCAATAAATACACAACTTAAGTTGTTCAGGTTGCCTTGTTCTGAGAGAGATCTTTCCAAATCACTGAGATGCACTTAGAATTATTTTTAGTGATAATTGACAATGTATCTCCTTTCCTCCAATCATATAATTTATCTATAGATCAAGATATTTTAATTTTGAATCATACCGGATCTAACTGTGAAAATCCTATTTTTACCAGATGGCTGTCAAACCATATCAATCTTAGATGATTAACCTCTTCAAAACTCCTTACGGATCTTTCATATTTTTACCAAGGGTTATTTAGATATTTCTCTAAAAGCCCTTTAATCCACAACATTTCATGTGCCAAATTTAGGCACCAATTGACTGGCTGGGGAAATTTATTTTGCTTTGTGACTCCCCCTGAGCTAGAGCTCATCTGTTTAGTTTTCGGAAGGAATATTAGCACCAGATTATGGTGTGGATCCATCCCCAACATTTTATGTACTCTTCTTCACCCAAATCTTGTTCATCTCCATTTGAACTTCATCCACATTCACTTTGCCTTTTCCTTTATCTTGATTTTGATTATGATGCACCGAACCCTTTTTATCCTGATTCTTACTTTTGCAAAATTTGGCAATATGACCGGATCTATTGCAATTGTAGCAAACAACATTTCTTTTCATATTTGGCTGATATCCTCATGATCTGCATTGATTAGCCATATGTCCCATTCTATTGCATACAAAACATCTACCATTAAATGGATTGTTTATTTGCATATTTCTGCATTCATGAGATTTGTGACCATACCTTTTGCAGTTGAAACACCGTCTGGAGAAGGATGAATTAGCCTGATTCATTCTTCTTCTGCACTAAGTTGCTTTATGATCAAAGTTGTTGCAACTGTAGAGTATCCATTGAAGGATGGATATCTTTGAGCATTTGGTTGCCTTATCGGAGGTCTTCTAGGGCTGTTCCTTGGATTTCCTGATCCAGAGTTCTTCTAACCAGATCTAGAGCTATCACCTTTCTCATATCCCAAGCCATACTTGTCATCTACCCTCTTTTGGCTTTCAAGAAGAACTTCAAGTTGAGCTCAGCTTATCTTGAGTTTCTCTTTGTATTCATTTGCTATTTGAAGATCTTGTTTAAGAGTGTCTATCTGATTCTCAAGTTGTTCTTCATTATCTCTAGCTTCTTCAAGATCAGATTCTAGATGCCTGATTATTCTATCCATTTTGTGGCAGTCTTCTGACTTCTCCTTGAGAGATTGTTTTAGATTGTCTTCAATTTTTCTTTTCTCTTCAATTTCTTGGGCGAATCTCATAACCCCTGATTCCATTTCATGTCTTACCATAATGACCTCTTTTGATAGCTTCTCACATAACTTGTTTTTCTCAATCAGATCTTCATTAGTATCATTGGCTTCACTTTGACTTGCTAATTGTTGAAGTAGTTCCTTTCTCTTTTTCACAGAGATAATCAGTTTTTCTTTTAGCTCATTTATGAAATCATTAGATTGTTTGAGTCTTTCTCTCAAGTTATTGACTTCAGAGTGAGATTGCTCAAGATCATCTAGAGCTGAGTGAAGTTGTTCCTTCATACCATATATATCCATTGAGATTCCTGGATCTTCCTCAAGCTGTTAGGCTCTATTTAGAGGAACTTAGCTCTGATACCAATTGTTGGAAATAAGGTAGATAACTGAGAGGGGGGGTGAATCAGTTATCTCTAATAATTTTACTTTATTTTTCCTTTTATAATTTGTGCAGCATCAAAACACATAAGCATATATAATCATGAGAGAAGAAATGAAATCAACACACATAACACAAGGATTTTAACGTGGAAAACCCTGTTAAGGGAAAAACCATGGGGTGACTAACCCAAGATTGTATTCTTTGTTAAAAGAATAAGAAGTACAAAATGGCACTTGCCAATTAGGGCTCATTACCCGAGCACACTGCTCACAAGAGGCACACTGCCTACAAGAGACTCACTATTTACAAAGTTTACAGAAGGTAACCAAGTGCTTGAACTGATGAGAAGCATCTGCTAATGCTAAGGTTAAGTTCCGGTTAGGCTCAATATACTGATTTAATGCACTTCATTCTTCCTCTATTCTAGTGATGTTGTTCTGTCACATACCAGACTTGTGTTGTTGCTTCCACACTTCTCTCTACCTTTCCTCACACACTATATCAACACACACACACCTTCATATAGAAATCCATCTGGTATATATATCTGCATCAAGAATTTCAACATCTTTCTAGTCGGCAACTAGAATACTCTAGATATTTTAAAAACACTGATCTGTCGACTGAATCCATGCTTAATATGTGATGTGTATCAAAGCAATAGACATAGAAGTCATCAATCATGTCGGCCAACCATGTATGATCCCTCAAATAGCTTGATCACCATCAATTTCTCATATGGATTAAAGTCTGATGCTCTACCAGTCAATTCTTCCTTAGTCTACTCTGCCTGTCAGGAACCCAACACTTAGATGCTCATATCTTTTCACTCATACATCACTGGAGGCTCAATCTTTGGAATGTACTAGTCATGGGACTCCTCTTGACTTGTCCAAGTACACAACTTGCTAAGTTACACCATCTAAGAGATCCAGACTTGATTGTCAGACCTTACTGCATGCTCTGTTCTTGCTCACCGAACCCAAACACTCTTCAATCTGTCTTTCGGTAGACATACTATGTGCTACGGATGTGTGGGATGGACTTTGTTGACATCAATGACAACACTCATGAATCTATACAATGTCTCTTTCCAACACAAGCATCCTGAGACATGAAGGACAACAAGCATGACATGAAACACCTGACATGAAGATCAAAAAAACTTTTGACATCTATTGTGCCTTGGACAATCATGAAGACCATAATATGAACTCCTAACTCTGTGAACTCCTGATATATGAACTCCACACACTTCTATCATCAATGACAAACAACTCAACACCTTTTTGACATCAATGACAATTAACCTCCATCAATCTCCCCCTTTGTCATTGATGGCAAAACTACATGATGCATTTTCTCTCTCTCCTCCTTTTTGACATCGGATGACAAAGGCTGAATAAACTCCCCCTAATTGACTCCACTGAAAAATGTTAAAGCTTGATCATTAAAATTACAATCACATTGCATTATAAAAATTTTGAAGCATGGTATAATAATGAAGACATAAACTCCTATTATCTTCCCCTTTGAACCTGTGATGATCTATGATGACAAAAATAACAATCCTGAAGCAAGCATATGACAAACCATGTTGACATTACCTGAAAACAACACTTCAACTTGAGAGAAACAACTCACCATGAAGCACATATCTGAATACATACATCCTAAAGCACAAAACCTAAGAGCAATATCATGTGAGGAACATCAACCAAAGCTTCAAACCACTATTATAAACTGCCCATAGACTGTACCATCCTCTCAACATAATACCACTTCTTTTCATAACACCAATATGAAGATAAAGATGAAAACTGACATCATTGAAATCCTTTGATCACTTCCTTTGACAAGATGAAGGCTAACATATCTCTGCTATCAAATACAAACTCTTAATGACATCACTTGTGGTTGCAAAAACAAACTTTTCATGACAAACAATTCTTCCACAATCATCAACCCTTTTTGACCCAAATGACAAATCTCCAAGATCTTCCAAAGCATAAAGTAAGATGTATGATTATGAGGGCATAAAAATAACTCCTTTGACATGACACATATGAACTTGAACTTCATGCAAAGATATCATAAACACTTCAACACCCATGATGAACAACAATGCAGGTTCAACAAGCAAAATTCTGATAATAACAACATGAAGACTACTCATCACCAAATTCACAATTCATGATGACATGATAACCACTCAAGAGATGACCTTGCCAAGACTTCCATGATAGTGACAACAAGATACACCTTCAACAACCTACAACCAATCTACTCTTGCACACACATCTTGACATGATAAAGAATGAAGACCATCCTATAAGGAATGAAGACTATCTTGATGGAGACCATCCTCCTGTTCCTATACATGACACATTTTGCAACACAATGTCAAATCTGATATATACAGAACCACTATCTATACATTTGTAAAACCAAATGCAGAGATGTGCTATGAATTGATTTCTTCCATTTGCAACTTCCTCATCCAACATATGCTAACATATGATGAGAAATCCTTGACTACACCCAAGATCCTGTCTTTCAAAGTTAGGTTTTTATTCTAGGACCTGTTAATCATCATTCAAATAAGCCCATCAAGTCTACACGTCAACAAACTAACTGCACCATCATGACAACTCAACCTTTGTAAGTATCAACATGATATGAACAAGATACAAATAGGATCAATTATAAACCAAGTCACTCAACATCATCAAACTCTTTGTGCATTGAATCCCTGAACATTTTATCAACATGAACCATTGATCACCTATATCACTGTCACACACTAAAGATCAAAATAGTTATCAACACCATTAAGAAATTCATTTCACAAGACTGATATGAATAGCATCTTAACATATCATGCATGAATCCAATAGCATAATAAACAAAACAAAATCACCATATGTATCAAATGATCTCCTTCCTGAAACTTCTTGGGGATAAATGATAGGACATGGATAACTCCCACTTTCTCCATGCTATATTTTATACAATTGATAATGTGACTTGTGCAAGATGCACAAATTTAGAATCTATCATCTCTTTGCTTTGTTTTATTCTCCAAACTTTCACAGATTCTTTCTTCTGTTGAAGTTTCTTCTTCCAAACCTTTCAGTCTCTTTCCTTTTCCAACTTTTCAAATTAAGTGATGCTTTTCTGCAACTATGTGCTTTGTGTCCAAGAGAGTTGCAATTATAACAAATTATGTTGTGATTCCATGTATGAACATACCTTTCATGTATTTTGCAGTTTCTTTGTATATGGCTAAGAGAGTTGCACTTAAAACATACAAGATTAGTATTCCTTTTGCAATCAATTGCTTTGTGTCCAAAATGATTACAGGTATAACAATAACCATTAAATAAATAATTATACCTGTACATATATGGTTGTCTTACTGTAGCATTTCTTCTAAAATTTCTTCTTTGATTGTGCATTTTTAAAAATTCATCTTTGGTTTTTATTTTAGCTTCAATCTTCTTTTTGCCTTCAGGAGCATCAACATGATACCTCAAATTAATTTTCTTTCTAGGAGTCTCTCTGACTTTGGAACACTCTCCTTCTTCATAACCTAGACAAGTAGTATCCTTATGATACTTTTGTTTGCCCAACATTTCGTGCAACTTGTTGGAGCTCTCTTCAAACTCCAAATATTTCTTGGACAGAACCTTGAGACCTTCATAATCTTTTCTCAGATTGACAATTTCAACCTCTAATTTAAGATTTTCAATTCTTTTAACCTCAATGTTAGATTTTGTTACATCAACTATCCTCTTAGCTTCCTCAACCTCTATCTTCAGACTGATAATCAAATTGTCTGATTCATTAAATATGTGTCCTTGAATTTACAATCTAATTTCTTACCTCTTTAAGATGAGAAGATACTCTTTCAAGGTCTGAAAGTGCTTTATCTTTAGAATCTTTTTCTTGTTGTAGCTACAACTCTAATCTCTGATTCTCTTTTTTGTAATTCTTGATCACACTTAGAGCACATATGAGTTCTCCTTGTTGGTTTTTCTTCTAAATCAGCATTAGGGTTTGCCACTTCTAATGCACAGGCAGATTCAACCAACTGAATATAGGAGGTTGCGTGAGCTCCTCCCCTTCACTTCTGATTCTACTGCACCAAGGGGGGTGTCCCTACTTGATAAAAGTATAACCTTGACTAGCTCAATGACAGAAGGATTTAACTTGACAGCAACAGGCAGAATACTCTCATGTATGGACCAAGATTTGTGTAACAAATCACAAGGTTGGCAACATTCTTGTACATAATGTCTGGTTAGGTATGAGAGCATGCAGAGGTTCCTAATCCTAATCCTACAACTAACAGGTGGAAGGATGAAATGGTTTGATTTGATTTTTGGATGCAAAGCTGGACATGGTATATAACCTTAACACAGAGCTAGATTGGTGCCTATCCAGGGCTTGGAGTCGGTAGACATACACCTGTGAATGATTAGCATGAACAACTAAAACAGGATTTCAGGGGGATATACATGATATCTGCCTTACAGATATCTCCCAATACAGAGTGTTAAGCTGTCTATACTTATGGCATCCCTATTGCAGTATACCCTTTCCAATATTCAATCTGAAAATAGTTTAATCTACCCCTTGAGCAGAAGTTAAAAGATTAAACATTCAACACAAGAATTTTATGTTCTAGAATCTCAGACATTCCTTGAATGCTTGGACTCAGAAGAAAGATACATGCAAAACTGGAGACAGAATCAGCATAACACATGCAAACATAGCATTATTCATATAAAACTGACCATGAAATCAGTGGATTCATGCACAAACGTACAACAGGAGATACATAAACTCGCAAGTTTTGCTGCACAGAGCAACCAAAACTAGTTGTATCTTATTACAGAGCCAAAATGTCTAGTTTTCAACAACAACAAAATGGTAACACAGTCTGTCTATATTGGCCAGAAAGTGTACCTCACAGCAATTAATTACATGGCTTTCAAAAATCCACCAGATATAGATCACACAGGAAGGATGGCGCTCAGAAGTTATTGCTACAGCAGACAAGGGAGGCCTAGAGCCCTGTGCCGCCATTTGGGAGTCTTCATCCATAAATCGGGCCACCTGATCATGTGTACCATTTCTCTTACCCCTGCTATAGTCGCCATTGATGGCTCAACCACCCGCGCCGCGTGAAAACTGTCGCTGCGTTCAAAAAGAAAATTCCCGCTAAAATGCATTTTGCAAGTTTAAATGTACAGGAAGAATAGTCCCACATGTATGGTGCGGACAGCCTTCAATAGTTTAAAAACATGGCCACAAGCATAAAAGGTGTCGAGCGTTTTGCCGCGCTCGACACACAACCCTTCGCCAAAACCCATCGGCCAAACCTATACCATCAGCCCGCTCCAAAAAACTCCTTCCGATCTCAACAGTCACACCAACTGCTACCTTCGCATTCCCCTTCATCGGCCAGAGAAAGACCGTCGGGCCAACCCTCCAAACCTTCGCTGATCTACCAAGTCTCTCCGACAGCACCTTCGCCATCGGCCAGACCAACACTGTCGGCCTAGCAAGAAATCGCTCTGCCGATATAACAACTCCTGCCGATAACACATCGGCCTGCCACTTTCATCGGTGAGACATACACCAGTGGGCAAGCTCACCTCAATCTATCTGATAGCAAATGTTATCCCGATGAGCACCAACCCAAGGTCTTCGGCGAGACCACCATCCGTCAGAGCAACAAAAAACTTCTCTGCCGATAATGCCGATCACTCCGATGAAAGTCCCCTCGGCAAGACACATGCCGACGACTCCTCATCAGCCAAACACCTTACATCAGTGGCCCAAAAATGCTTTGCCGATGACCAAACACACGCCGATGGACACCCATCGGCCAGACTAAAACAATCAGAGCACTCAAGAAATCTTTCGCCGATGAAGCCAATCACTCTGATAAGACCAAAAACAAAAAAATTTGAACCATTGAACCGGTTCAAGCGGATGGTTCAAAGGAGAGGTTCAACTGAGAAGTTCAACACTGAAACCAACTCAGTCAGCAACAAAAAAGCAACCCCGCGAACCCGTTGAAACTGGTTCAATGGCGAGGTTCAAACCTCCACAACAATACTCCATCGGTAAAACACTTTGGCTGAGACCAAAAAACTCGAAGCATCGAACTATTGAACCTTGAACCGGTTCAAAGGGTTCAAGCGGGAGGTTCAACGATACAAGATTTGCGCAAGGCAAATGCATAATATGATCTGTTAGAAGAAAAATGAACCCCGAACCGCTGAACCATTGAACTTAGAGAAAAAGGGTTCAAGTTCAAACCGAAATGTCAAAGACACAAAAATGAACTCATGCCGATGGAGAAAAGATGAAGACCCCTCCTCAAGAAATGAGATGCAGATGCTGAAAAACATTGAAGGGGTGCCAAAACTTAGAACCTTTTGGATATTTCGGGATGGTGCCTGCATGAAAATTGCTCGGAAATTGACAATCAATTCAGGCACCAACACTCCTTCAACATCAATGTGAGGCCTACTTTTTTATTCCCTTATATTTGACTACTTTATTTTACTATTGGTGATACTTACTAGACTTGTGGGACTATTGATCCTGAATTTCAGGACTATTAGACTTTATGTTGTATGTGGATTTATTATGTTTAGCATGATTACGATGTGATTAGAACTTGATATTGATTTATTGACGATGTTGGACATATGGTTTATATTATGATGTTATTGGGATACTATTCATGTGATGTTATTTAGAAATTTATTATGTGATTCTATCTTGGGATAGATGTTTGAAATGCAGAATTTAGAATTTAACTATAATGTGATTTCCTTGATGCTTATATGAACATGTGATGTTGTATGTGCTTGTTTCACTTTGCCTCAACTATCATATACATGTCGGATTAACATTTCATTTGAGTGCGCAGGTGTTTCTAATGAAGCCACAGAAATTCAGAGATCATCCCACACACTATGTTGTTTTCCCATGTGAAGCCGATCTAGTTCCAAGAGGAACCAAGATCAACTATGTTTGCATGATGAAATTTTGTAATGTTGTTGCATGGTGTTAGTTGGGTTAGGTCTACCCTTCTTTTATTTGATTTCTAATTGGTGTTGTAAGTTGTAGTGTCATTTGAATTTCATTTTTGAGTTATGATTTTTATGACCCCTTTTTATGTGTTTTTACTCAACCTTTGGTGCTCAAAATGGGTTAAACTTGACCCTGGGTTGTACCCCTAGGGTCTAGGGGTCATTTGGGCTTGTGTAACCTTAGGTAAACTTCCATTTGGTCACTTTAACTTCACCCTGAAGTAAAGTGACGAAAATGGAAGCTTGGGAGGGGGAGGATGAGTGCGTCAAACACTCAACCTCTTCATTTCCTCTTCCCTAGGTTGGGGAAGTCTTCAAGACCCCTTAATTGTGAAGGACTTTACTCCAAGTCTCTCCCACAATTGGTGAGGGTACCTTGGGGTTGAGTGGTCCTTCTTAGGAGGAGAGGATTGGGGCACATGTGGCACCCACTGCTTCTTAAGCTCCACCTTTCTCTCCCACATGTTTAAGAGAGGACAAGTGGATGGGAGAGAGACTTTGGGGGATGGGTGAATGACATGTGTCACCACCCCTTTCCAAGAGTCTTGCTTGTAGTTGGGAGGAGGAGTGAGGATGTGACATGTGTCACCTCCCCATTCCTCAAGGCTCATGAGAAGAGCCTATTTTAATCCCTCTTGGAGAGAGGGATGGGGTTGTTGAATTTTTGGAAGATTTTTATTTTAATTATTTTAGGGAAAAAGTTGTAGAAAAAAAATTGGTGGCTCAACTTGGAGAAGGAGTTAGAGGAGCTCTTCTCAACTACCTTCCAATTGGGCTTTATAAGGTAGGTTTCAAGGCTGATGCCTTCCCTTATGCATTTTATTTACTTGTGTGATGCTATGTGTGAGTTTCCATTTTGAGGTTTTACTTGTTGTTGTGGGGAAAAATTGTATGGGAGTTGTAAGAGCCTCTCCTACTTGGGAGAAGATGCTCAACATGTGTGGGGTGGGGGAGGAGTGAACCTCCTCAGGGTCACATCCTTAATTTTGTGGAGTTGTAGCCTTGAGGGCAATTTGTGTATATGTGCAATATGTGAAATGGCTTGAGAGCCAAATGAAAGCTTTGTGAAATTATGTTTAAAAGTGTTGGCTTGAGGCCTTGAGAGGTATTTGTATTGGGAAGTTTTGGAGTGGCACTCTTGAGTCAAGTGATGTCCACTCCCCTACCCCATTTAACTCATCTTGAGTGAGTTTTATGTTGTGATAGCCATGGGAGTAATTTTGTGTTTGGTTGTTGAATGCATTGTTGTGTTGTGGTTTGAGTTTCCTGGTGTGTGGATGACCTCCTAGCTCCGGGGTGACTCATGAGTGAGTCAATGGTAGGGAGGAGAGCATGTTTTTGTGGCTTCTTCCCCTTTTGTGTCTTTGCAGGGTATTTGGAGCTATGTGAAGTTGAAGAAAATATCATTGTTCTTAAGAGTTGTTATCTTATTTATTTTTAGCTCTTGAGAGAGCATGGCCAAGTTAGGCTTTTGTATCATTTTCAGATTTCAAAAAAGGAGAACCTTGTTCTCTC
Source organism: Cunninghamia lanceolata (assembly GCA_027924645.1). Classification (NCBI taxonomy): domain Eukaryota; kingdom Viridiplantae; phylum Streptophyta; class Pinopsida; order Cupressales; family Cupressaceae; genus Cunninghamia; species Cunninghamia lanceolata. The sequence continues at coordinate 5,229,742 of BSBN01000516.1, forward strand.
TCTCATGTTGTAAAAGTATGTTGTTACTTGTGTGTATGAACTATTTACATTTGCAATAGAAATTTTAAGTTGCTAATTTTTAAAGCCATATGAATTCAAAAGAAAAAAATAGAGTGTTGGAGAAAAAATTATGGTCTTATTGCTATTTTATTTGTATGTTATTTTTTTAAAAAAATAAAGAAATAGGATATTTGTTGTTTTATCTATGTGAGATAGAATGAAAATTTTTACATTTTATTTCCTTAAAAAAAGAGAAATTTAGTTGTTGCTATATATTAGAAGGATTTAATTAAATGCATTTTCTTTAATATATATATATATATATATATATATATATATATATATATATATATATATATATATATATATATATATATATATATATATATATATATATATATATATATATATATATATATATATATAATGAATAAATTCTTTGAAGAAATGATTATGTGGAAATATGTTTTCTTACAAAAAAAAAGTGTTCCTTTGCTCTATATAAATCTGATAAAGAAAAAAATGTATCTCTTGCTTATTTGTTAAAAAAGAAAAAAATTGTGAGATTGTGAAGGAAATATATAATTGAAAATACTGTATCCATAAGCATATATATATATATATGAATGTATATATTCAAGACTGTATTATATAGACAACAATATATGTATATATATACATGTAAATTGAGGTTTTGAATTAAATTTGTGTTGTTGTGTATATATATATATACATATATAATTAAAAAAAATTAAAATTAAAAAAATAATAATAATAAATGCTGTTGAAAAGGGACTGCATTTTTTTTAGAGATTGCAGTTTTTTTTTTAAAGAAAAAGGAGTGTTTTTGGTGGGGGGTTGGAAACCCCCCCACCGCCACTGCATATTGTATGGGTGTGGGGAGGGGGTAGAGCCTCCACCCACACCCCATTGTGTGGGATGTGGGTGGAGGCTCCACCCCCGGCCCACACTCCCCACACCTTCCTTCCCCACCACCGTGGAGACTCCAACCCCCATGCAAGCCCCTTGACGTCGCTGTCACCACCGGTCCCTCTACCTCCCTGCGGCCCATCCCTCCTCCGCCGCTCCACAGTCCCCACTCCACTCCGTCCATAGTTCCACCGCTACTGCACAGCAGCGCCACCTCTGCTGCCGCCCATCACTCTTCCTTCGACCCCTCCGTGGGCAGTAAACCCCACATCCACAACAACACATTATATATATATATATATATATATATATATATATATATATATATATATATATATATATATATATATGCATGCACTCCCATGAATGGCCCCTCCATTAAAACCTACAAACACAAATCCAAAACAAAATAAGAGAAGAAAAAAAGAGAGAAGAGGAGAGAAAAACAAACAAAGAGAAAAGAAAATGAGGTGAGAATGGAGGCTAGGGTTTCTTTTCCCTTCTCCATAAGGATATTGTTTTTTAATAGGATGGCTTTTAGAGTAAGTTTGGTTTTAAAATTAGTTTTTATTATTTATTTTGTATATCTCTTCCCTCTCTTTTTATTATTTTCTTTCCTTCATTGTTTTATGTTCTTTATTTTAAAAAGGGATTTAGGGATAATTCTAAGGGATGTGGGTAATTCTTAAACCTTCTTATTGGGAGTGGCTAATTATTGTTATTATCATTTATTGTTTAGTGGAAGGGCAATTTATTAAATAGGTTAGTTTTTGGCTAAAGGAAATTTTTAGAGTAATGGTTTTAATTTGATTTTTGCAAAAGGGATTTATTTGTTTTATATAAATTTTACACAATTTAATTATTTGAAATGTATTTATTTTAACAAGTGGGTTAATCCTTTACTTATAAAACCAAATTCAACGAGGTTAATATATAACTGGATTGTTATTAATTTAATATTCCTTTTTAATTATATCTAGAGTGATTTTATTAATTTAATAAAGATGTCGTTCAAACCAACTTGGAAACCTAGAAAACTATCTAAACGAAGTTAGAATGATATGTTTCTGTGATCTGGTCTACCAAGAAATTAGGAATAATGTAAAGGATGCAGTGATAACTCTGATTGATAGAAAACGTAAAGGAGAACAAATTGATCGAGCTTTGTTGAAAAATGTTTTAATTCACCTATTTAATTGTTTTACCAATTTAACTAGTCTAATGTAGGTAATTTAAAACCAACCTAGTAAACCTTCGATTAGATTTAGTTTTATTATAAATATCCCTAATCACGCCTGTGAGGCATTATGCTGCCAGATTTTTCTAGAATTTAGGGTTTAGCTAGGTTAGTAAGATTTAACCTTGCTTAGGATTAAATTATTGTTTTGTCAGTTATCGACATTAGGTTTTGGTATTAAATTATATTTTTCTCATGCACTTGAATTTGGCTTTTGATTTTGACTTACGTCAAAATCCCATCATTCACATAGATTAACTTAGGGTTTCATTCATTTATCCTAACCCTATTGGCGACGTTAATCGTGTCGCATCGACCCCCTAGTTGGCCTTCATTGCGAAATGGTGTAAGGGAACGCATTACCCCGCATTCAACTATCATGTTTATGCCTTATGCGTAACGCCACTGAGCACACTTGCGGGTGCAAGGAGGTTTCTAGGGAAGCGTAGTAAAATTTTTGATATCTTATGTCATGACCACATGACAAATGTGGACATGACACATGTGATGTGTGTCGTGACTACATGTGAAATGTGGGCATGACAATCAACCTCACATTCTTGTTCATTATACACCTGATCATAATCACTCATAATGTGACCTTCTTCTTCTGAATCAGATTGTACCTCATCTCCTTCACATGAATGACTTCCATCATTGTCACTCTTCTTAGATAACAAGTTTTTCTCTCCTTCAAATGCATCACCTTGATAGACTCTTATTAATTCTTTCCACACATCCTGAGTTGTTTCACAATGCATAACTTTACAGGAAACTTCATTAGATAATCTAGACAAAATGACCTTCTTTTCTATATGATTGCATTCATAATCCTCTTTATTATTTGTAGTATTAGGTGATTGAGAGGAAATAAAATATCCATTCTCAACAGACATCCATACACCATATCCTAAAGAGGATAGATAGACTTACATTCTAATACACCAAACAGAGAAGTCTGAACCATCAAAGTAAGGAACTCTAGAAAACTCTCTCTAATTTAATACCTGATTCAACTTGTGAGACATTTTTATCAACAGATTCTATATCAACATTTGAATTTGATAAAGATGGCGCCTTTTGATCAATAGGAGACTTGACATTTTTCTTTTCTCTATTTCTTTTGCACTTACATATGGTACTCCACACTCAAGAACTACCCAAGCCGATTAGACTTCTATAGGGAACATATGCTCTTATACCACTTGTTGGAGTATAGGACAATACTGAGAGGGAGGTGAATCAGTGTTGTCTAATTTTTAAAATCTTTTCACACTTTTTAATTTACAAGACGAAGAATAAAGGAGACATCACTAGTCTATCAAATTCATATGCACAAGTATGATGATGAATAGAGTGAACATGACCTTATGTGTAAAACATTATAAAACACACACATAGAAGCAAATCATAACACAAGGATTACTGGAGTGGAAACCCTCATGGGGTAGAAAAACCACTCAAAAATTACCTCACTAGCTTATTCAAAATCTCACTGGTTACAACAAGTTGTCTCACTGGAATACAAAGCCTCACTAGCATAAATCTGCCTCATTGGCAAATACAATCACCATTATCAAAACATAGTGTGCAAGAAATGATTGCAAGTCAATCTGATTTGCACCATTACATACCCTATGATTCACCACTCACACAAAGATTCAAATACAATATTTTAAATTGTTTAGGGTAAAATTGGATTTATTGATCTTTTATGGTTTAGATGTTAAAATCCTCCTTTCACCCTAGCATTGAAGGATCTAGGGTCGAGTGGCGAGCACTATCATACCATAGGTCACTTGCAAATGAGGGGAAGCTCGGATTAGGGAATTAATTATCAATTTTTCCTTCTACTATGCTCAATTAACCATTAAAACCCTAATTATGCAAATACAACAGAAAATTGATGAATAAGGGAAAAAGCTCTTACAGACGAGAGTAAAATACTAAATTATAGAATACCTATTTTCAGGGTTACGAAGTGGAACAGTCGAGGATGCTGGTGCGGGCGCCCAAGTCCAAGGTACTTGCTTTTTCTAGGAATCTGGACCTCCTTCCGACACTGATCAGCCCTGTAACTTCTATTTCCTGAGATCTGTCTATGGAGGACACTTCTGTGGGTGCCCTAGTCCTCGAAATGCTCCCTTGTCTGAATTTTCTTCAGATCCTGAATCCTTGATACCTGCCACTCCTTCCTGCAACTCCACTTCTTTGAGATGCGACACTTGTAACCTGCAATCACAAGACTTGGTTTGGGGGTTGTGGTGTTTATAGGTTTGCCTCAGTCAAACCCCAGAGGACACTTAAGTCTCCAAACACCATTGTCAGATAAAGAGGGCATGCCCTTGTGAGGAAGAGGCCAACACCAAAGGAATCAATGATAAAAACACAATGATAATTCACCTTGTAGTGAATCTCTCATGGAGGAAGATGCTCTTCATGCCATGAGGAGATTGAAGCTCAAATCTGCAAATATCAATGCACAAAACATACAAGTCCACTTTTGCAACAAAATAGAGAGCCTTGAATCACCTTGAGAATGTCTAAAGTTCACAATGATCATCTAGTTGAAATCTAGTTTATAAATGAATGCCTACATATGTTTATATATGCATCTACAAGCACTCCCACCAAGATATTTAAAATTCAAACTTACCGTGTCAGCAAAGGGACCTAATAATGGTCACTAACCGATACCTAGAAATTGGGGCTGCCCCAAAATAGGGCAGGACTAGGGTGCGAGAATTCAAACTTACCGTGTCAACAAAGGGACCTAATAACGGTCGCTAACCGACACCTAGAAATTGGGGCTGCCCCAAAATAGGGCAGGACTAGGGCACGGGCACCCAAGTCCTCCCCCCTATTTTAGGTAGGGTACAGCTCAAGGGTCCACCTAAGTCCTATTTGTCATGGGACTTAAGTCTCATTCCATCAGGATGCTAAAATATGAACTAAAATGTCCTAAATGCACTCTAAAGACCCGAGAGCTAAACCTTATGAGGGAAAAGTCCCCAAGGGGACATTTTCTGACGTTACATTTGGCCCGCACTTTAATGTATGTATGAACATGAGGTCCATACATGCATTAAAATAAGGTCATAAACATAGAAAACACACCAAGCACGGAGAAGACATGCCAACTGCATAAAAGGCAGTAACAGGGATGCAAAACATGGAGAAGACAGTAACAGTCACACAGAACATGAAGTAGACAGTCAAATGCATAGAAGACACATTAATGCATGGAAGACATAAATGATATCTTTTCTTTTCTTTTCTTTTTCTTATATATATGAAATGCAAATGTAAGTGTTGGAAAGTAAACAAACCTCCCAAAATGTAGGAAGCACTACTCGATGGCGCTGGTCTCTGCATATGGGGCAACACACACGCAATACACGCAAAACCTCCCAAAATGCACGAAGCACTACTCAAGACGCTGGTCTATACATATGGGGCAACAAACATGTCATACAAAACAAGCACGCCAAAACACACACACTTGAAGACATGGAGAAAACAAAGTAGACAAGCAATGGTGTGTTCCCTATTTCTAGGCTCATCACCATCTTAGGCACATTACAGGCACACACCGATGATTGGGCTTTGCCACAACAATCATCGAAGACATGCTTAAGGGTTGGGTTAGTCACAGAATCACTCCCTGCCTCTACAAAGGACTTTTGAAAATGATAGGATGATGCAATCTACTCCGAGAAATACACCATCTGTGCCTTTGTAGAGGGCTTAAGAGAAAGGATATGCTCGATATCCCACCTCCGCAGAGGGCTTATATGATTGATTGATTGATTGTAAATAATCTCAAGATGCACGATGCACTACTCTGGCGCAGGTCACTACATTTGAGGTGAAACATATTACTAACATCTATAATAGACAGCTTACCTTATATGCCCCCACCTTAAGGTGGTTGATATCAGTTATCGATATCAAGCATGTTAAGGTAGGAAGAAAACACACAAGGGAGCACTGACTTTCGCAAAGCCCATGCACCCCAGAGGTGACATGTACTTTACGATCACCAAATGTTCCCACAAACACATCCCTGCAAGAAAACATGTTAGTGTCTACAAAATCATGATAAACAATGACATCAACACATATGATTAATCACACAAAGAGCCAAGGTTATAGAACAAATTCAGAGTTTGAGGATAACCAGGGGCTATATCATGAAGCTCTTTGAATCGAGTACCACCAAGGCTAGATTTAAAGGCCAACAAAGGTGCACGGAGCAACAGTATTGTTAAGGTTTGTAAATGTGATAGAAGCATCATGAAATTCACTACGCGAAAAGCACGAGTGCTTCCACTAGCCAAGCGTCGAATAAGATATACAACGCCATCGTCATATTAGGAACTATAGTTTATTTTTTGATTGCTCTTGAAAGGGACACTAGGTTCGCATCAATGTAAATGTTTGTCGTCATCTACCCGCTAGATGGAAACACTAGAGGAAGGGAAACAATAAATTAGAGAGGATAAACAAGTGTCTTAGGGATAGTCATGTAGGAGGGTGCCCCCAAGTCACCAACCACGACGCTATGTCCGTAAGACACAACACACAAAAATGAAATCAGAGAGAGAGAACAATTTAGAAGAATGATGATACAAATAGAAGAAGGTCACAACAGAGGCAGTCTCCTAGTATCCCAAACCTTATGAGAAATCCGAGGTCATCCCAGGAGGCCTAAACAACACATAAAACATCACGGGGGAAGCACATTACGAGAGAGATAAAGGGTTAGAGATATGTACCTGTAGGGTCTTCAAATTATATGTTAGAGCTCTCGAACCTCTTGGAGAGGTACTCGATCATGTTTAAAGAGAAATTTGAGTGGTTCTTATGAAAGTTTTGTTTGTTATCATATGATGCTTGTTCATTAAATCCTTGTTTAAATGAGACTTTTTGTTGCTTATGAGGGGGAGAACCACTATTATTTTTTACTATTGATTGTCATTTTGCTCTTTTCTAATTTTTAGCGAGTTTTCATTGTTGAATCTTTCTAGGATAGTAACGGGAATCATCTTGTACCATCTTTCTTGTCTGTATTGGTTTTTGTTCTTTCTTTTTAAAGACATTTTGATTATCTCCTGATCCATATAAGGATAACGGTGGAGGAACCTCAGCATAAATTTTGTTTCTTCGAGGACGAGGTGATTTATCCATCTATTCTTTATCCACTTCAATCATACCCATGATGCTATCATAGTCCAAGTAATCATCCTCGTCTACTTCCACTAAATCTTGTTCCACCATATTATTTTTGGTATTTTAGGAAAAGGATTAGTGAAGATTTGTAAATTCTGATTTAGCAGAGCAACCAACTTATTTCCATTGTCATTCACACCCAATACTTGGATGACATTGGAATCAATAAGGTCTTGTATCTCATGTTTAAGATGCATACATCATTCAATGTCATGTCCTTGTGTCTGATGATAATGACAAAAGGCATTGACATCAAATTAAGGTCCTTGTTTACTAGGATCAACAGGCTTGATTGGGGGAAGTTTCAGAATGTTTTTACTGATAGCTTGATTTATTATAGAATGATAGGACTCAGATATCGAAGTAAACTTTCTTGGTTGATATGATGCTTTCTTTGGATTATTTATAGTAGACACATTCGTATTTAGTCCATTAATCTTGATGAAATTCCTATTATTGTTCCTTCTAAAGTTGTTTTGCGATGACCCACCCAAGGATTGACCAACTTGAGCTGATGAGTTTTGGTTTTCATACTGACTAGATGAAAGTTGATAATCATGAAGAGTGGTGCATAAATGTTGAAAGGAGTTGTGTTTCATCAAGAGGATCTTATCATGAATATTAGGTTGTAGATTTGTAATGAATATCTTTTGAACATCCTCATCTTTCATCTGATACTGAATTTGTGTGTACAGTCCTTAATATTGACCAATGAATTCAGTCAACTTTTCTTTGGGACCTTGTTTACATTGAACCAAGTTAATAAGAGTGACTTGGGGTCCGATATTTGCTTGAAAGTGTTGTAAAATTTGATCAATCAACTGCGAAAATGAGTAAATTGAATTTGGAGGCAACAAGTAAAACCATTCTAAATCAGTATCTTTGAGAGATCATGGGAAAAGTTTTGCTAACAAATCCTCTTCAAAATAGAAATCACTACACATAGCTGTGAATGCTACCACATGGATATTAGGATCTCCTTTTCCACCATATTTTTCAAAGTGAGGAGTCTCAAACCTCTCAGGCATGGGAGTTCTCAAGATTGCATAGGATAACGGATTATGGGCATGATATGTTGGTAGACTAGGCTGCGAAGAGTTTGTCAAATTTGCTACCTTTTGTTGCAAAGCAGTCATGCCCTGTAAAAGTTGGTTTAGGATGACATCATTGGGAGATGCAGTTTGTTGTGAGAAATTAGAACCAAGGTGAGGAGGCGATTGAGTTTGAGATACAATAGGTGGAGGCTAATAATATGTTAACGATAGTTGGCCATAATGATAGGTGGAAGATGGTTGCGAGTATGTAATAGGTGGCTGGAAATGAGTGGAATAGATAGGTGGTTGAGAACAATTATGCATAGAGGAGGTCCCTTTAGGAACCAAATTTTGATAATCAAATCCCACAACTTTGTAATTAGTTCCATTAGATACTCCCATACTAGTGGTAGCATTACTACAAGCGTTCACATTATTTGTTAAGATCATTGGTGTAAAAGTCAATATTCTTGTAGATGGTATAGGTATGAAAACTTGAGTATGAGATGGTGATAAAGTGTTATTTATCGCTTGCACACATTCAGTCACTGGCATGATATCAGTTTGTACAATATGTGCTAGACCATGAAGTGCATTAACACCATCTTGTCCTTCTTTTATCAATTCTCTTATATTATGAATTGTAGGAACGACTTCTTCAACTATTCTCTCATTTTCCATGAATGATTGAAATTCAGCTAGGTCTTTATCCAACTTCTCTATTTGCTCATTAGATACATATCCTGTTTCCTCAATAGTATTATCAACATCATGAAAATTTTGTTCTTCCACTGAGGTTGGAGGATGTATAATATCTTGCCCAATTTGATTGTCTCCCTTTGTAAAGAAGATGTCTAAAGTACCAACTTCTTCAAGACCACTAGACCCCATTAATATTTTGCTTCTTCTCAAAAGGATATTGTTTTTAGGATAGCATGTCATAAATTTTGTATGAAAGCATACAACACACATTGCGCAAACTTAAGAGAACAAATCCTCGGAGAAGGATATGATTGACGACCAAAATGCTTGATTTTTCAATACTTTTTCAAAGCCAATGAATGAAACGAAGGATGCTATGAGGATTTTAGTCAAGGGAATCAAGTTATATGTCTGATATCAGTCCAAAACAGCAATATAGTCACTCTCAAAACACTCTTGATGCAAATCCAAGATAATGCCAAGTCAAAATATAGTGAAATTATGTCAAAATAGGCACTTTTTTCACCAAAATTCAATGCAAAAGAGCATAACAAAGGGTGTTGTGAGGAAAATGATGATGGAAATAAAATAATATAAGATATAAAATCCACTTGATGCAAAAATACTCAACACAACATGATTATAACGCCACTTAAGGTAAAACCCTAGTGAAAATATAGCAAAAATAGACTATTTTTCATGGGTTTTCAACTCCAAGACCTAACAAAAGAGGTGTTGTAAGTAATTTTAGGAGGGAAAGAGATCAATATCAATAATATCAGTCACCTCAATCCATAAAACTGATCACAACATGCTTGGAGTGCAAACTAGGCCAAACCCTAGGGCAAAAATAGCCAAAATGTGTAGTTTTTTGTCGAATTTTCACTACAAGAGCCTGTAAAAAGAGTGTTGTGAAGATTTTTATGAGGGGAAGAAAATTATTACCCTAATAACAGCCAATTAATGCAAAAATATCTTTCACAACACACCTACGGTGCAAATTTATGAAGTTGATAAGGCCAAAATTAGTGAAAATTGTCGTTTTTGAAGCCCTAGGTTTGAGATTTTAGAACAAAATGCTATGTGAAGGATTTAATGTCTGATTTATGATGGTAATTAAATATTATCAGATCTAAAAATGATTTTCAAGCTTAATTATGCAAAATTCCCATGTAAATTTAATTAAAATGCACCAAAATTGCTAGTTTTTGTTGGAATTTTTAATGCAAAAATGCAAATAATTTAAATTTAATTGCAAATTCACACTAAAATGAAAGACTTAAGCCAAATGAAAATTTTAATGAGCCTCTAAAATCAGTAGAAAAATATGATAAAAGATTTTGCCTACGAACCCTAGATTTTGGAATTACCAGGTTATCTAAAAATTGTCAAAATTTCCACAAAACCCTAGCAATTAAATGATGAAAATGCAATGCAAGATCTTGAATTTTTGCATTTTTATGTAATTTATATCAGATCTGATGTAAAATTATTAATTAGGAAAAATTAGAAAGAATTGACACAATTTAGTAAGCCCAACAATGAAATTTTTTGTATTTTTCCAAATTTTTCAATTTTTTAAAAAAATTTTCTCAATGCAATAAATTGATTGACCAAATGAATGAATGAAATCATACCAAATCTATAGAAAAACACTCAAAAATTTTTAATTTAAGTTCAAAGACACGGGTTCACCAAAATGTTTAGGGTAAAATTGGATTTATTGATCTTTTTATGGTTTAGATGTTAAAATCCTCCTTTCACCCTAACATTGAAGGATCTAGGGTCAAGTGGAAAGCACTATCATAGCCTAGGTCACTTGCAAATGAGAGGAAACTTGGATTAGGGAATTAATTATCAATTTTTCCTTCTACTATGCTCAATTAACCATTAAAACCCTAATTATACAAATACGATAACAAATTGATGAATAATGGAAAAAGCTCTTGCAGACGGGAGTAAAATACCAAATTACAGAATACCTATTTTTGGGGTTCTGAAGAAGAACAGTCGGGGACACTGGTTCGGGCACCCAAGTCCAAGGTACCTACTTTTTCGAGGAATCTAGACCTCCTTCCGACACTGATCAGCCCTGTAACTTATGTTTCCTGAGATCTGTCTATGGAGGACACTTTTATGAGTGCCCTAGTCTTGGAAGTGCTCCTTTGTCCAACTTTTCTTTAGATCCTGAATCCTTGATGCCTGTCACTCCTTCCTACAACTCCACTTCTTCTAGATGTGACACCTATAACCTGCAATCACAAGACTTGGTTTAGGGGTTGTGGTGTTTATAGGTTTGCCTCAGTCAAACCCCAGAGGACACTTAAGTCTCCAAACACTATTGTTAGATAAAGAGGGTGTGCCCTTGTGAGGCAGAGGCCAAAACCAAAGGAATCAATGATAAATCACCTTGTAGTGAAGCTCTCATGGAGGAAGATGCTCTTCATGCCATGAGGAGATTGAAGCTCAAATCTACAAATATCAATGCACAAAACATACAAGTCCACTCTTGCAACACAATAGAGAGCCTTGAATCACCTTGAGAATGCCTAAAGTTCACAATGATCATCTAGTTGAAATCTAGCTTACAAATGAATGCCTACATATGTTTATATATGCATCTACAAGCACTCTTGCCAAGATATTTGAAATTCAAACTTATCGTGTTGGCAAAGGGACCTAATAACAGTCACTAACTGACAACCAGAAATTAGAGCTACCCCAAAATAGGGTAGGACTAGGGTGCGGGCGCCCAAGTCCTCCCCCCTATTTTAGGCAGGGTACAGCTGAAGGGGTCCACCTAAGTCCTATTTGTCATGGGACTTAGGTCTCATTCCATCGAGATGATAAAATATGAACTAAAATGTCCTAAATGCACTCTAAAGACCCAAGAGCTAAACCTTATGAGGGAAAAGCCCCCAAGGGGACATTTTCTGACGTTACATAAATAATCTTTTCTTAGTTTGGAAATCAATTGCTCTGAATATGTGCTTCATATTGTCTTCTCACAATGTTCTTGAGTCACCTGCAATATCATCTCATGATCTTGTAACTCTCTGTATTTACCCCTACAAAAATATGATCTCATACATCTCTCAAATCACATATAAAATATCATGATTCATCTGTATTTTCTCTTCAAAAAAATCTTTACAAAAATGTCTTCAACACTGCATATTGGTCCACACACACATGCTTCAATACACCTGTAAAACCATTATATAAAAATCTGAATGTCCTTTCATTTCCTCTCACATTCTTCTTCTTCTCTGATACATTTTTCACCTTCACAAAAATAAAAAATATTCTTCAATCTTTCATCTTCTGACAAATAAAATCTTCAATATTCCATTTTGTTCTTAATAAAAACTTGTATCTGCAAAAACTAAAAAGATGACCCTTGACATTTCTTTTCTCTGTATATTCATCTTCACCTACAAAAATAAAATCATATATTGTGTCTTACAAGTCACCATTCATATTTTCTACAATTAGATTGACATGAAATAATATTATTTCATCTTCAAATCCCCTTTTACAAAATATTCCAAACTCCAATCTGCAACAATCATCTTTAATAAAAATCAATTCCAATAAAATCTGCAATATTAAAATCATCTGACTGCTGCATATAAATCTCTTCATATTCTTTTTCCTCTCTCTTCAATTATATTTTTTTATAAAATCATCTCCATTTAAAAATCAAAAGACATAAAAAAATCTTCAATATTCTACAATCTCTTCACCCCCTCTGCAAATATCATTTGTCAATCTACCTTTGAAAAAGAAATAAAACATTTCTTCATTATCTCAGACTTTCTTTCTATTTTTATTGGAATAGAAAATAGAAGGTATAACTTTTCACAAAAAGTATTAAATCTCCCACTTACCTCTTTTTTAAAGAAAACAATTTTATTTTTACCTTCCTTTAATGTCATGAATGGAGAAAAATTAGAAAGAAAGCTCCTAAAAGTTAGAGCTTTAAAATTGCCAAAAAATGTCTTTTAATGTGACTAAAATAGCCTTAAAAAGGCTCTCCTTGCTGTCAGTCATAGTTATGACATCTAAAAACACATCAATATTTAAACTTGGGAGAGGAAATCTGATTTTAAATTTCAACCACCGATCTTCAATGAAGCACCCATTCATATTTAAATACTAGCCTTCGATCTAGATTTTTCCGCCCACTCTCTTATAATAAGCTATCATTGGTGACAGGTTAGATGGGGCAGGTCAATAGAATGTTTTAACACCCCTCAGGCAGGTCACTTTAAGTGACATGACCTGTGATCACAGGTCAATGCTCCTTTAAAACAAAAAGTGTATGCCAATGATGACAGGCAGAGGATGAAGATTTAGGACTTTAGAAATATAGTGAAGAGTTTAGATTTAAGATTTTGCAAAATAGATTAAGGGAATAAACCAACCTAATTTAGATCAGACCTGCATGAATTAAGATAGAGAAAGATAAACCCTGATATTCTCTGATATGACAGAGATAAACATCATTGACAAAAAAATGCCACCAACCTTTTACGTTGCCAATCATATCAACACCATAAGATCTACTATCTTGACAACAATTGAAACTCCATTATATATTAGAGAATGAATTCTGAATTGGAACCAAACAAGAAATATCTACCATATCTCTACCACTAAAGACAACACTCTGAATTATATATCTTTTTGACTAAAAATCATTTCAACATATCTTTGGTAATTGTGACATATACTTGAACATTTGACCCCTGTGCAATCTCCTTAAGGTAAGGCATCAACACCAAGACTTGAAGCAACATCACCAAACAAGTAACCTTTATCATACCTCTGAGAAAGCAAGTACTCCTGATTGAACACGAAGAACTCCTGACATGATATTGTATGACACATGAAGCACATTTGATTTCATGAAGACAACTTTGACAAACTATTATTGATAACACAACTTATCACATAATCATTTCCATCTGAGGCAAACATGAAGCAACTCCACCAAGCATCTTGAGACATGAAGGATAGCAAGCATGACATGAAACACCTGACATGAAGATCAAAACAACTTTTGACAGCTATTGTGCCTTGGACAATCATGAAGACCATAATATGAACTCCTAACTCTGTGAACTCCTGATATATGAACTCCACACACTTCTATCATCAATGACAAACAACTCAACACCTTTTTGACATCAATGACAATTAACCTCCATCAATCTCCTCCTTTGTCATTGATGGCAAAACTACATGATGCATTTTCTCTCTCTCCTCCTTTTTGACATCAGATGACAAAGGCTGAATAAACTCCCCCTAATTGACTCCACTGAAAAATGTTAAAGCTTGATCATAAAAATTACAATCACATTGCATTATTAAAATTTTGAAGCATGGTATAATAATGAAGACATAAACTCCTATTAGCTTCCCCTTTGAACCTGTGATGATCTATGATGACAAAACTAACAATCCTGAAGCAAGCATATGACAAACCATGTTGACATTACCTGAAAACAACACTTCAACTTGAGAGCAACAAGTCACCATGAAGCACACATCTGAATACATACATCTTGAAGCACAAAACCTGAGAGTAATATCATGTGAGGAACATCAACCAAAGCTTCAAACCACTATTATAAACTGCCCATGGACTGTACCATACTCTCAACATAATACCACTTCTTTTCATAACACCAACATGAAGATAAAGGTGAAAACTAACATCATTGAAATCCTTTGATCACTTCTTTTGACAAGATGAAGGCTGACATATCTCTGCTATCAAATACAAACTCATGATGACATCACTTGTGGTTGCAAAAACAAACTTTTCATGACAAACAATTCTTCCACAATCATCAACCCTTTTTGACCCAAATGACAAATCTCCAAGATCTTCCAAAGCATAAAGTAAGATGTATGATTATGAAGGCATAAAAATAACTCCTTTTACATGACACATATGAACTTGAACTTCATGCAAAGATATCATAAACACTTCAACACCCATGATGAACAACAATGCAGGTTCAACAAGCAAAATTTTGATAATAACAACATGAAGACTACTCATCACAAAATTCACAATTCATGATGACATAATAACCACTCAAGAGATGACCTTGCCAAGACTTCCATGATAGTGACAACAAGATACACCTTCAACAACCTGCAACGAATCTACTCCTGTACACACATCTTGACATGATAAAGAATGAAGACCATCCTATAAGGAATAAAGAATATCTTGATGTAGACTATCCTCTTGTTCCTGCACATGACACTTTTTGCAACATAATGTCAAATCTGATATATACAGAACCACTATCTATACCTTTGCAAAACCGAATGCAGAGACGTGCTATGAATTAAATTCTTCCATTTACAACTTACTCATCCAACATATGCTAACATATGATGAGAACTCCTTGACTACACCCAACATCATGTCTTTCAAAGTTAGGTTTTTATTCTAGGACCTGTTAATCATCATTCAAATCAGCACATCAAGTCTGCACATCAACAAACTAACTGCACCATCATGACAACTCAACATTTGTAAGTATCAACATGATATGAACAAGATACAAATGGGATCAATTATAAACCAAGTCACTCAACATCATCAAACTCTTTGTGCATTGAATCCCTAAACATTTTATCAACATGAACCACTGATCACCTATATCACTGTAACACATTGAAGATCAACATAGTTATCAATACCATTAAGAACTTCATTTCACAAGACTAATATGAATAGCATCTTAACATATCAAGCATGAATCCAGTAGCATAATAAACAAAACAAAATAACCATATGCATCAAATGATCTCCTTCCTGAAACTTCTTGGGGATAAATGATAGGACATGGACAACTCCCCCTTTCTTCATGCTATATGTTATGCAATTGATGATGTGACTTGTGCAAGATGCACAAATTTAGAATCTATCTTCTCTTTGCTTTGTTTCATTCTCCAAACTTTCACAGATTCTTTCTTTTGTTCAAGTTTCTTCTTCCAAACCTTTTAGTCTCTTTTCTTTTCCAACTTTTCAAATTAGGTGATACTTTTCTGCAACTATGTGCTTTGTGTCCAAGAGCGTTGCAATTATAACAAATTATGTTGTGATTCCATGTATGAACATATGTTTCATGTATTTTGCAGTTTCTTTGTATATGACCAAGAGAGTTGCACTTGAAACATACAAGATTAGTATTCCTTTTGCAATCAACTGATTTATGTCCAAAATGATTACAGGTATAACAATAACCATTAAATAAATAATTATACCTGTACATATATGCTTGTCTTACTAGAGCAGCTCTTCTAAAATTTCTTCTTTGATTGTGTATTTTTACAAATTCGTCTTTGGTCTTTATTTTAACTTCAATCTTCTTTTTGCCTTTAGGAGCATCAGCATGATACCTCAAATTAATTTTCTTTCTAGGAGTCTCTTTGACTTTGGAACACTCTCCTTCTTCATAACCTAGACAATTAGTATCCTTATGCTACTTTTGTTTGCCCAACATTTCATGCAACTTGTTTGTGCTCTCTTCAAACTCCTGATATTTCTTGGACAGAACCTTGAGACCTTCATAATCTTTTCTTAGATTAACAATTTCAGCCTCTAATTTTAGATTTTAAATTCTTTTAACCTCAATGTCAGATTTTGTTACATCATCTATCCTCTTAGCTTCCTCAACCTCTATCTTTAGATTGATAATCAAATTGTCTGATTCATTAAATATGTGTCCTTAAATTTACAATCTAATTTCTTGCCTCTTCAAGATCAGAAGATAATCTTTCAAGGTCTGAAAGTGCTTTATCTTTAGAATCTTTTTCTTGTTGTAGCTACAACTCTAATCTCTGATTCTCCTTTTTGTATTTCTTGATCACACTTCGAGCACATATGAGTTCTCCTTCAACATCAACCTCACATTCTTGTTCATTATACACCTGATCATAATCACTCATAATGTGACCTTCTTCTGAATCAGATTGTACCTCATCTCCTTCATGTGAATGAGTTCCATCATTGTCACTCTTCTCAGATAAGAAGTTGTCCTCTCCTTCCAATGCATCACCTTGATAGACTCTTATTAATTCCTTCCACACATCCTGAGTTGTTTCATAATGCATAACTTTACAGGTAGCTTCATTAGATAATCCAGACAAAATGACCTTCTTTTTTATATGATTACATTCATAAGCCTCCTTATTATTTGCAATATTAGGTGATTGAGAGGAAATAAAATATCCATTCTAAACAGACATCCATACACCATATCCTAAAGAGGATAGATAGACTTGCATTCTAATACACCAAACAGAGAAGTCTGAACCATCAAAATAGGGAACTCTAGAAAACTCTTTCTCTAATTTAATTCCTGATTCAACTTGTGAGACATTTCTATCAACAGATTCTATATCAACGTTTGAATTTGATAAAGATGGTGCCTTTTGATCAATAGGAGACTTGACATTTTTCTTTTCTCTATTTCTTTTGTACTTACCTATGGTACTCCACACTCAGGAACTACCCAAGCTGATTAGACTTCTATAGGGAACATATGCTCTGATACCACTTGTTGGAGTACAGGACAACACTGAGAGGGGGGGTGAATTAGTGTTGTCTAATTTTTAAAATCTTTTTGTACCTTTTAATTTACAAGATGGAGAATAAAGGAGACATCACTAATCTATCAAATTCATATGCACAAGTATGATGATGAATAGAGTGAACATGACCTAATGTGTAAAATATTATAAAACACACACATAGAGGCAAATCATAACACAAGGATTACTAGAGTGGAAAACTCTCATGGGGTAGAAAAACCACTCAAAAATTGCCTCACTGGCTTGTTCAAAACCTCACTGGTTAACACAAGTTGTCTCACTAGAATACAAAGCCTCACTAGCATAAATCTGCCTCATTGGAAAATACAATCACCATTATCAAAACATAGTGTGCAAGAAATGATTGCAAGTCAATCTGATTTGTACCATTACATACCCTGTGATTTACCACTCGCACAAAGATTCAAATACAATCTTCTAAATCATCTTTTCTTAGTCTAGAAATCAATTGCTCTGAATATGTGCTTCATAATGTCTTCTCACAATGTTCTTGAGTCACCTGTAATATCATCTCATGATCTTGTCACTCTCTATATTTACCCTTGCAAAAACATAATCTCATACATGTCTCAAATCACATACAAAATATCATGATTTAACTGTATTTTCTCTTCAAAAAAATCTTTACAAAAATGTCTTCAACACTGCATATTGGTCCACACACACACTCTTCAATACACCTGCAAAACCATTATATAAAAATCTAAATATCCTTTCATATTCCTTTCCCATTCTTCTTCTTCTCTGATACATTTTTCACCTTCACAAAAATAAATGATAGTCTTCAATCTTTCATCTTCTCACAAATAAAATCTTTAATATTCCATTTTGTTCTTAATAAAAACTTGCATCTACAAAACCTAAAAAGATGACCCTTGACATTTCTTTTCTTTATATATTCATCTTCACCTGCAAAAATAAAATCATATATCTCTTCTTCAAAACCATTCATATTTTCTACAATTAGATTGACATGAAATAATATTATTTCATCTTCAAATCCCCTATTATAAAATATTCCAAACTCCAATCTACTACAATCATCTTTAATAAAAATCAATTCCAATAAATTCTGCAATATTAAAATCATCTGACTGCTGCATATAAATCTCTTCATATTCTTTTTCCTCTCTCTGCAATTATCTTTTTTTATAAAATCATCTCCATTTAAAAATTAAAAGACATAAAAAAATCTTCAATATTCTACAATCTCTTCACCTCTGCAAATATCATCTCTCAATCTGCCTTTGAAAAAGAAATAAAACATTTCTTCATTATCTCAGACTTTCTTTCCATCTTTATTGGAATAAAAAAAAGAAGGTATAACTTTTCACAAAAAGCATTAAATCTCCCCCTTACCTCTTTTTTAAAGAAAACAATTAAACTTTACCTTCCTTCAATGTCATGAATGGAGAAAAATTAGAAAGAAAGCTCCTAAAAGTTAGAGCTTTAAAATTGCCAAAAAATGTCTTTTAATGTGACTAAAATAGCCTTAAAAAGGTTGTCCTTGTTGTCACTCATAGTTATGACATTTAACAACACGTCAATATTTAAACTTAGGAGAGGAGATCTGATTTTAAATTTTGACCACCGATCTTCAATGAAGCGCCCATTCATATTTAAATACTAGCCTTTGATCTAGATTTTGCTGCCCACTCTCTTATAATAATGACTGCTATCATCAGTGATAGGTTAGATGGGGCCAGTCAATAAAATGTTTTAACACCCCTAGGCAGGTCACTTTAAGTGACATGACCTATGATCACAGGTCAATGCTCCTTTAAAACAAAAAGTGTATGCCAATGATGACAGGTAGAGGATGAAGATTTAGGACTTTAGAAATATAGTGAAGAGTTTCGATTTAAGATTTTGCAAAATAGATTAAGGGAATAAACCAACCTAATTTAGATCAGACCTTCATGAATTAAGACAGAGAGAGAGAGAGATAAACCCTGATATTCTCTGATATGACAAAGACAAACATCATTGACAAAAAATGCCACCAACCTTTTACTTTGACAATCATATCAACACCATAAGATCTACTATCTTAACAACAATTGAAACTCCATTATATATCAGAGAATGAATTCTGAATTGGAACCAAACAAGAAATCTCTGCCATATCTCTACCACTAAAGATAACACTCTAAATTATATTTTTTTTCCACTAAAAATCATTTCAACATGTCTTTGGTAATTGTGACATATACTTGAACATTTAACCCCTGTGGAATCTCCTTAAGGTAAGGAACCAACACCAAGACTTGAAGTAACATCACCAATCAAGTAACCTTTCTCATACCTCTAAGAAAGCAAGTACTCCTGACTAAACACCAAGAACTCATGACGTGATATTGTATGACACATAAAGCAAATTTGATTTCTTGAAGACAACTTTGACAAACCATTATTGATAACACAACTTATCACATAATCATTTCCATCTAAGGAAAACATGAAGCAACTCAACTAAGCATCCTGAGACATGAAGGATAGCGACCATGACATGAAACACTTGACATGAAGATCAACTCATGAAGACCATAATATGAACTCCTAACTCTGTGAACTCCTGATTTATGAAATCCACTATAATGAAACAACTTGCACAATATCTGAATATAATAGTAAATATGCTGCAAATACTTGATAATAATATGCCACTTCGAGGGGGCAACCTCCAAAACCACTTCGAGGGGGATACCTCCAATAGTCTTCAATGAGAACACAATACTGAATATGATGAAATAAGACTCACTACCTCCTATATATACCTATTTATGCCTAGGATATCACCTAGGCCGACTTAGATGGGCCTATATAAGCCTTAGGCCGACCTAAACAACTAAATAACAATAAACTAATGATAATATGACTTAATTAAGAGTTAAGATAGCCACAAGCCGACTATTCATAACCCTATACACACTATAGGATTAAGGGCGTAGCATGCCCCCCCTCTTCAAAGAAGCATTGTCCTCAATGCTGACCAAATGTGGATGCTTTTGCATGAATTCCTCATTCTCCCATGTAGCTTCCTCAACTGGAGAGTTTTTCCATTTAATTAGATATTCTATGATTTCCCTTGTCCTCAGCTTCTTGGTGCGTGTTTGAATAATTCTCTCAGGATCCACAACTATTCTTCCCTCTTCATCAAGCTCAGGTAACTTAGTCTGTGCTACCACTTTATTCCCAATAACCTTCTTCAAGTAGGAAACATGAAAAACTGGATGAATTTTTGTTGATATGGGCAGCTCCAATTTATATGCTACATTGCCAATCTTCTGCAACACCTTATAAGGACCGTAGTACTTGGGTGCTAGCTTGTTAGCTTTATGTTGTTGTTTTAGAGACATTTGCTTGTATGGCTGTAGTTGCACAAAGACCCAATCTCCCACTTCAAAAGTTCTTTCACTACGGTGTTGATCAGCTTGTTGCTTCATTCTGTTTTGTGCCATTGCCAAGTTCTCTCGAAGACTAGCCAATACCTCTTGCTGATGATGGATGTGTTCGTTGACTGTGTGAACCTTTGGTTGTACCCACAATGAAGAGATGATTGATGGTGGGTGGTAACCATATAGTGCTAAAAATGGAGACATCTTGGAAGAAGTATGGAAAGAAGTGTTGTACCACCATTCTGCTAGTGGTAGCCATTGCACCCATCTCTCTTGTTTATCTGAAGCAAAACAACGGAGATAGCCTTCCAAGCATTTGTTGACCACTTCTGTCTGTCCATCTGACTGGGGGTGATATGATGAACTACGAGCAAGCTGAGTGCCCAAGCATGAAAACAAGTCAGTCCAAAAATTACTTGTAAATATAGGGTCACGATCACTGACTATAACTTTCAGAGTCCCATGCAGTTTCTGAATAGTCTTCATAAAAGCTATTGCTACAGTGCTTGCTGCCAATGGTTGTGCCAAAGCACAAAAGTGACCATATTTGGTGAGACGATCCACAACAACCATGATGACATTTTTTCCTTCAGATCTAGGCAAACCTGTGATGAAATCCATAGATACCTCCTCCCACCTTTGACTTGGGATACATAAGGGTTGTAGAAGACCCGAAGTCTTAACTGTCTCCCCTTTATGTTGTTGACATACCATGCATTCAGCTACAAATTTTTGAACATCCCCTTTCAGCCCTTCCCAAAAGAAATCTTGCTTGATTCTATGATAAGTTTTGAGGAATCCTGAGTGCCCACCTATTGGAGAAGCATGTAGTTCTTCTAACACCTTAAGCTTAAGAGTTGAATTCTTGCAAAGGTATAACCTCTCCTTGTACCATAAAATATTTCCTTTCCATGAAAACTTGTCAGACACACTTGATTCCTGTTGGAGTTTCTCAATGAGCCTTAGAGTATCTATGTCCTTCTCCCACTCTTCTCTTGCCTCATTTACCCAATCTGCTTGTAACATGGAAATGGAAAATAAAAATGACTCTGTGGGTTCATCACACCTTGATAGAGTATCAGCCACAACATTCTCCTTGCCTTTCTTATATATGATCTCAAAGTCATATCCCAACATCTTTGTGACCCATTTTTGTTGTTCTTCAGATGATAACCTCTGTTGCAAGAAATATTTGAGACTATCATGATCTGTCTTGACCTTAAAGTGTCGTCCCATTAGATAAGGTCTCCATTGTTTGACTGCATGCAAGATAGCCAACATTTCTTTCTCATAAACTGGCTTCAACAAATTCTTACCTTTGAGTTGGCGACTTTCAAATGCTATGGGTTTTCCTTCTTGCATAAGTACTGCTCCTATTCCATGTCCTGAAGCATCACATTCAACAACAAATGTTTTAGAAAAATCTGGGGTAGCTAGGACTGGAGTTGTACACATGGCTTCCTTTAGTTTCTCAAATGCCCTTGTTGCCACTTCATTCCATTGGAAAGCATCCTTCTTTAACAAGGATGTGAGAGGAGATGCTATGCTACCATAATTCTTTATAAATCGGCGATAATACCCTATAAGCCCTAAAAAACCTCGTAAGTTCTTAAGGGTCTTAGGAATTTTCCACTCTACAATTGCTTGGATCTTATGAGGGTCCACCTTGACTCCCTCATGTGACACAATGTGACCAAGGTACTCCACTTCTTTGACACCAAAGATACACTTGGATGGTTTAGCATACAACTGATTCTGCTTCAAAATGTCCAACACTTGATTTACATGTTGCAAGTGTTCCTCCCATGTTTTACTATATATTAAGATGTCATCAAAAAATACCAAAACAAATTTCCTCAAAAATGGCCTGAAGATAGAGTTCATTAAACTTTGAAATGTCGACGGTGCATTAGTGAGACCAAAAGGCATTACCAAAAATTCATAGTGGCCCTCATGGGTTCTAAAAGCTGTCTTATGTACATCCTCATCTCTAATTCTAATTTGATGATAACCAGAACGGAGATCAAGTTTTGTAAAATAAATAGCACCATTAAGCTCATCTAACAAATCATCAATTACTGGAATAGGAAACTTATCTTTTATGGTGAACTTGTTAAGCTCCCTGTAATCTGGACACATCCTCCACGTTTCATCCTTCTTACGCACCATTACCACAGGAGATGAGTAAGCACTTTGACTATGCCTGATAATGCCTGCTTCTAGCATCTCTTGAACTATCTTCTCAATCTCACTTTTTTGAGCATATGGATATCTGTAAGGCCTGATGTTGGGTGGTTGGCTCCCTGGTACTAGTTGAATGGCATGATCATGATCTCTCCTAGGAGGCAATCCTTTTGGCATCTCCCCAAAAACTATAGAGTGCTTATCTATAATTGCTTGTAGATCCAATGGTGTAGAAGCCTTTGAGTGATATGCTTCTAATGAAAATAATTGGGCTACCATCCCATCTACCCCCTTCTTCAACATCTTTTGCATTTGGTAAGAACTTACTATTTGTGGTGACTTTGCATGCATCCCTCGTAATTCTATTGTTCTTCCCTCTGATTGAAAGCACATGAATAGTTCTTGGAAGTTCAATTCAATTGTTCCCAAAGTGGTAAGCCACTGTACTCCCAAAACAATATCTGCTACACCCATTGAGATAGCATACATTGGATAATTAAGATGATAATCTCCCATGGATAATTTAATGCTATGGCATTTTCCTGAACAACTAACAGTACCACCATCTGCAATCAAGACCTAAAATTCTGGAGCTGGATATATAAAACAATTTAAACGAGTGGCCAACTTTTTGTTGATAAAGTTATGAGTGCTACCTGAGTCTATCAACACTGTTACTTTTTCTTTCTTTAAGAAACCCACTACCTTGAGAGTTTGTGGGGTACTAAAGCCTGAAAGTGCATGGCAAGAAATGATTGGTTGAGTATCTCTTGACTCCTCCTCAATCTCATTGTCACTCTCTACTATTGGTACCTCTTCTTCTTCCTCACTTGGCCCTTCAATATAAAACAATTTCTTTTCAGTGCATTTGTGTCCTCTACTATATTTGCTATCACAATTAAAACATAATCCTTTTGCTCTCTTCTCTTCAATTTGTTGTGGTGTTAGCCTAGTAGGTTGTGGAAGTGACTGTGTAGGAGTGCTTTTATCTCTTATGTTTATAAAACCTTGCCTTTTATTAACCATAAATTTTTCCTCTACTTGCCTTGCCATAATCATTGCCTCTGAGATGGAATTTGGACGGAACATGCGTACCTCATATTTAATGTGATCCTTTAAGCCACCAATGAATAGCTCCAACAAATTTTTTGTAGACACATTTTCCACTCTTAAAGATAAAGTACGAAATTGATGAATGTAATCCTTGACCATACCTATTTGCCTTAATTTGGTAAGTTGGCTGAAGTAGCTATCCATAAGATTTTCACCATAATGAGTAATGAGTTCTTCTTGGAAAACCGACCAAGTGACAATGCATCCTTTTGCTTTCTTTTCTTCACATAGCCAACGGTACCAAATGAATTGATCAGGTTCCAAGTATAAGGAAGCCATGGCCACCTTTTGTTGACATGGAACATGGTGGATATCAAAGAATTGCTCCATTTGACAAAGCCAATTGGTAGGATCTTGACCATCAAACTTTCGCATATCCAACTTTGGTGTGGAATTCCTTGCCATAAAATGAGTGGTGTGATGATCCATCTTGAGATTTGATTCAAACCCAAAAACACCCTTCCCTTTTGTAGAATCCTCTTCCTCCACATCGTGGTGTTGTGACTGCTTATGTTTGGAAAGTATCTCCAGAATTTTCTCAATATCACATGACTTTGCCAACCCTTTCATTTGTTCACCCATAATGGACAAGATTTCACCTTTCATCTTGCTATTTTCTTTATGAATAAGTTCAAGTATATTTTCATATTCTTTTTTATCAACATCCTCATTTTCCACCTCCTCCTTGCCTGGAGTTTTTCCCAGTGTGGTAACATTCTTTTTGCCCCTTGTTGAAGGACCCGTCATGATTGGAAAAAATAATTTTGAAATAAATCACACAAATGAAATGCAAATTCTCTGAAATTTTTACTGTAAATTACTAAGGCCACGATACCACTTACCCAGAAAAAATTCCAAGAAATTAGCAAATTTACTGCCTTGAGAGTGAATTTGTTGCAAACCCTAATTTTGCAATAACTCGCCTATTTTTGCTCTAATTCCTCTGAAATCTGGACTGTATCTTCTTTAATATTGTCTTCAAAAACCCTTTAAAAATCTTTAAAAAATTCGCTAAAATCTGAAAGTTATGCTCTTCCCAAAATCGCCTCCAATGATGAGAAATTTTTTTGCCTCTACGGTGCCAAGATCATGCTCTGATACCACTTGTAATGAAACAACTTGCACAATATCTGAATATAATAGTAAATATGCTGCAAATACTTGATAATAATATGCCACTTCGAGGGGGCAACCTCCAAAACCACTTCGAGGGGGATACCTCCAATAGTCTTCAATGAGAACACAATACTGAATATGATGAAATAAGACTCACTACCTCCTATATATACCTATTTATGCCTAGGATATCACCTAGGCCGACTTAGATGGGCCTATATAAGCCTTAGGCCGACCTAAACAACTAAATAACAATAAACTAATGATAATATGACTTAATTAAGAGTTAAGATAGCCACAAGCCGACTATTCATAACCCTATACACACTATAGGATTAAGGGCGTAGCATCCACACACTTCTATCATCAATGACAAACAACTCAACACCTTTTTGACATCAATGACAATTAATCTCCATCAATCTCCTCCTTTATCATTGATGGAAAAACTACATGATGCATTTTCTCTCTCTCCCCCTTTTTGACATCAGATGACAAAGGCTAAATTAACTCCCCCTGATTGACTCCACTGAAAAATGTTAAAGCTTGATCATAACAATTACAATTATATTGCATTATCAAGATTTTGAAGCATGGTATAATAATGAAGACATAAACTCTTGTTATCCTATTATCTTCCCTTTTGAACCTATGATGATCTATGATGACAAAAATAACAATCCTTAAGCAAGCATATGACAAACCATGTTGACAATACCTGAAAACAACTCTTTAACTTGAGAGCAACAAGTCACCATGAAGCACACATCTAAAGACATACATCCTGAAGAACAAACCTGAGAGCAATATCATGTTAGGCACATCAACCAAAGCATCAAACCATTGTTATAAACTGGCCATAAACTGTACCATACTCTCAGCATAATACCACTTCTTGTCATAACACCAATATGAAGATAAAGATGAAAACTAACATCATTGAAATCCTTTGATCACTTCTTTTGACAAGATGAAGGCTGACATCTCTCTACTATCAAATACAAACTCCTGATGACATCACTTGTGGTTGCAAAAGCAAACTTTTCATGACAAACAATTCTTCCACAATCGTCAACCCTTTTTCACCCAAATGACAAAACTCCAAGATCTTCCAAAGAATAAAGTATGATGTATGATTATGAAGGCACAAAAATGTTGATAACTGAGAAGGGGGGTGAATCAGTTATCGTAATTATTTCTTCTCTCTGAACTTTCTTATTAATCAATGCAACATTAATTCAAATAAGCAAACATTACCATGAAATGGAAAAACACATGACACAGTATTTTTGACGTGGAAACCCTGTTAAGGGAGAAACCATAGGGTGATTAACCCAAAGATTATTCTTTGTTAGAAGAATAAGGAAATACAAAATGGCACTTGCCAATTAGGGCTCACTGCCCGAGCACACTGCTCACAAGAGGCACACTACCTACAAGAGACTCACTGTCTACAAAAGAGTGTTAAACAATACTTGAACTGATTGGTAGCATCTGCAAATGCTGGAGTCCAATTCTAGTTAGGCTCAGTGTACTGATCTGCTGCACTTCATCTTTCCTTTTCCCTTAGGCTACTTTCTTTCACATACCGAACCTTTCTTACTACTTCTGCTTTGCTCTTCTTCTTTTATTCGCACATCACTAACAACAACAACACATCTCACAACTAAATCCATCATGTATATATATCCGCACAAGTAATTTCATCACCTTTCTAGTTAGCACCCAGAACAGTCAATCTTCTCACAAACTCTGTTCTGTCGGCTGAATCCTTGCACATCAAGTAATGCAGATCAAGTATATGCTTGTAGAAATCATTAATCATGTCAGCCAAACATGATTCATGCCTTCATAACCTTTACCACCATTAGTAACACGTCTGAAAAGTAGTCTGATGTTCTGTCAGTTAGTTCTTCCTCTGTTCACATTGTTTCTTAGGAACCCGGTACTCAAGTATTCATATCTTTTACCTCATCTATCACCGGAGGTTAAAACCTTGGAATCTATCACTCAAGGTAGTACTCTTTACTTCCCCAAATCCGTACTTCACCAAGATGCTTCCTCTGAGAGATCCGGACCTGTATGTCAGACCTTGCCACATGCTCTGTTCTTGTTTACCAGAGCACAACATTCTTCACTCTGACTTCTGGTAGAGACACACCATGTCCTGTAGATGTGTGGGATGAACTTTGTTGCCATCAATGACAACAATCATGAATCCATATAGTGTCTCTTGCCAACAATCTCCCCCTTTGGCATTGATGGTAACACTTAGTGAAAAATGACTAAGTGTTTACACTATGCTCCCCCTTGGCTGATGCTCTATCTTTATATACATTTTTCAGAGCTCGTCCTGCGGATGTGTGGGATGAACTTTGTTGCCATCAATGACAACAATCATGAATCCATATAGTGTCTCTTGCCAACAATCTCCCCCTTTGGCATTGATGGCAACACTTAATGAAAAATGACTAAGTGTTTACACTATGCTCCCCCTTGGCTGATGCTCTATCTTTATATACATTTTTCGGAGCTCCCCCTTAGTTGGATTCCTCATTTTTCACTGCTCCTCACTCCCCCTTTGACATCAATGGCAAAGGGTGGGGTCTGCACACCAAAATTTTAAAAAATTTTACTATACTTAGCCGCATAAGTATATACATATGGCATACTTACATATACTTAAGTATGTCTGCAAAAGTTGTCTTTAATTGAATAAATTCTGTAGCCCAACTTTGCTTCATTCTGTCCAAAATTGAGATATGACCGCTCAACAGGAATGCAAATGCATCTGCCCTTTTTAGATCTATTGGATCATTTGTCTGGGCTGTGATTTGAGCTTCACTTATGGCCTCATGCATGGCCTCTAACTTAGGGACAATGATCCTCCTAAGTTCACCCATCCGACTGATCATGTTCTTCCTTTCCTTCTCAAAATTCTTTATTGCAATTGTGATTGCAATAGTCTGACACTCTTGATTGACTATGGAGGAAGAGAGAGGATCAAAACTTTGAGACAAACTTAGTAGTTTATCCTCTTGCTCTTTTATTTTCTTCTCAATCTCTACTGTTGCTTTGGACCATGAAATACAAAATTTGTATATTTTTTCGCCATCTATAAGAGCATTTTCTAAGCTCTTTATCCCTATACTCATATTTCTCCTATCATTACTTATCAAACCTTGTACCTCTGATAATCTTTTTGCAAGAAATTCCTTCTGGACCTTATCTTCTACTGACTTCTCTAGTGAATCAAAATGTGTATTGACACTGCTGACTAGAGTTTTGAGATTACCAGAAGTGGAGGCTATGGGATCTTTCTGAACCGATGGCATAATCTTTTCAAGCACTCCAGAAGCAGTTTCTATCAACTCATAGTCTTCCATATGAGACTTTAGGAGTTTTTCATTAGCCTTAGCATTTGCAAATGAAGCTATCTTCATTGTCTGTACTGGAGAAAGAGAATCAAAATTGAATGGACCTTGTAGAAGCTCCGGTTCATCAATCTCCATTGTTTCTTTGTTTAGGAATTCTTGGACAGTTTGTGCAGTGTCTCTTGCCGGAGACAGATATTTCTTCTCTTTTGCAATCTTGGAGCTGTCCTTAGGAGTTTTCTCTCCTTCACCACTAGCAGTTGTGGTTTTCTCTGCTGAAGTCTTCTCTCCTTCTACAACCTTAGCACTGTCATCTTCTTTTTCCTTCACCTCTGCTTCTTTCTCCTGTAATTTTTCTTCTCCTTTAGATCTAGAGATTGTAGGGGAAACTGGAGGAGAAATGTTAGTCTATTCAAGGCCCACCTCTTCTATCATTTTCTCAGGAGTTTCTTCTGCAACATTTGTGATTGAGGGATCAGTACCCAAGTCCTCTATAATAGGGAGATTAAATCTTTTGAAGGCCTTCTGGAGGATCTCTTCTGTGTCCTTGGTTACCTTGTCAGTTTCACCAAGCATAAGTTGATTCATCCTTGCTTTTCTTCTGAACTCATCCTTACAATCTTTGAATATCATATTCATTGTCTTGGGTCGATTGAAGGATATAGCTGGATTGCTATTTGTTCCTGGATTTCTAGGTCTTTAGCTTGGGCAGTGTTCTTTCTTGATTCTAGTTCCTTCTCCAAGCTTTTAGGGATCAGAGATATAATTTCAATAAATGCTTTGTTGTAAATATTTAGATACCTGACTGTGGCATCTTGCAATATCTTCTGATCTGCTTCACCATAATCATCATAAAACTCAACCATTGGCTGAAGATTTCCATCCACTGTGACTGATTTGATTATGTCGTCAATGTGAAGAGTGGGTTTTTCAACATATTCCTCTACCTTTTCTTCTTCCTTCTATCCGGTAGAGGGTTGACCGGATGTTTTCTTCTTTTTCTTCATGTTCCTGACTTCTTCATCAGATTCAGTTTCCTCTTCATCTCTTTGACTTGTATAAGTCCTTATGGCTTTTGTCTTTGACTTTTTCTCTCCTTTGCTGGATGCTTGGACTTCTAGTTTTGAGCTTTTAGCAGGGACAGGTGCTGGTCTCTTTGAAGATATGGTCCGGGTGGAAGTTTCTACCGGAGCACTTTTCTTGCTTCCCTTTTCTGCCTCTTTCTTCTCTTCATCAGCTTTTTGTCTCTTTTCCTGGTTGGCATCAAGTGCCTCCTTTGGGATGCCAAGGCCTTGAGCAATATTTTCTACTTCTTTTCTCACCTTCCTCTTGATCTCTGGTTCTCTGAGTTCAACATGGTTTTTTATACTCAGCTCCTCAAAGGTTCCAAACCTTTCTACTTTTGGATCTTTAGGCTGGCTTAGCATGTGTTGAACATGCAGCTCCACAATCTGTTCATCAACTTCATACCCCATGGGCATGATCCAAACTGTCCTTGGTTCTACTACCTCCATTAGGCACTAATTAGTCTCTACCATAAGGCAGATTGTGTCTTTGTATTTCTCAACAAGAGACTGGGGAATCCTTTCTCTTGCTTGCATCATGTTCTGAAAGTTCTTGAAATATCCCCACAGAGCTATATTTTGTGCTTTGTTGTCACCAAGTCCATGTAGATAATCTCTGATTTGAATAGCTACCGGTCTATCATTCTCCCATACCTAGCCATTAGATCCAGGAAGCTCATTCATAAAGTAGAAGAATAAGAACAATATCAATCCACCATACTTGAATGAATTCTTTTTATCTTTCTTTATTTTCTGCAGATTCTCCAAAATTTGGTTCAAGAGAAGTTGACAAAGATCATAGTCTGTATCCTTTCTTAACATTTCATAAGCGGTATAGATGGTAGTTCCAGGTACAGAATTTTCTCTGCTAGAATGATATATTTTATATCCAATGATCATAGAAGCAAACTTGACATCCGGATCAGTGATGTCATCTACTATCATTGCTCTTTTGTCAAACTTAGATCCGGTAGCATCACTCAAAGTTTGGTTCTTTACAGATTTAAGAACAAGAATCCCACTGGATGAGTGTAGTCCAGTAACTGCCCTGATGGCATCTTTAGTGATCTTGAATGGTCCATTTAACCACATGAAATTGTCATGTATTCTGCTCAGAATGTACCTAACCCATTCATCCTCTGTAAAACAGGGGAAATGTATGTATTGTGCAAAGTGCTTGTTCCGGAGGCCTATGTATTGGGGTTTGAGCTCAAATGAATCATCTAACAGTTGTTTGTGATAGATATCTCTTGGTTTGAATTCCCCAAACTCTTCAACATTTGCATGTATATAAACCCTAATATCTTCAGTGTGCAAAACACCATGCGGAACACTGGAAAATGCACCTAGGGGGTCTACCTCCAAGGATTTGTATGGATGTTTCTTAAATGTAGGGTGAGGTCTATTACAAATCTTTACAATATTCGGAGTACCCATTATCAAGAGATTTGCAGTGAGATATTTGAAAATAGAAAATACCTTTTGCACCTATCGGTTTCACGAAGTTGGTTGGATTGATCTCTTGAAGTAATGACTTCTATAAGTGATCTTCGATGAACTTGAGGAATTTTGTTATAGGGCTCTGCTTTTCGTTTCTTCTTGAGTGCAGAATGAACGAGTGATTAATGAAAAACCCTTATATTGCTCTACAAGCCCTAATATCAGACTGCAGTAAATGCTCGACCTACATTATTTTGGTTTGCCTTATTTGGGTGATTTGAGGAACCGAATCAACCCTGATCTTTAAACATCTTGCGGATCTTCCAAATCTTAACCACAGTTTGTTTGAATATATCCCTTATGACTCCTTCAATCTGCAACTCTTCTTGTGCCAGTTCTGGCACCAATTGACTGGCTGGGGGAACAAGGTTTTCTTTATGTCTCCACCTGAGCCAGAGCTCACTTTTCAATTTTCGGAAGGAATATCAGCACTAGAGTCTGGTGCAGATCCAACCTCTATATTCTCAATACTTTTCTTCACCCAAATCTTGCTCATCTCATTTTTAACTTCATCCGCATTCATCTTTTGTTTACCCTTATCTTGATTCTGATTATATACTAGACCTCGTTTGTCCTGCTTCTTGCTTCTGCAGACTTTTGCATTATGACCGGACCTATTACAGATTTGGCAAACAACATTTCTTTGCATATTTGACCGATATCCTCTTGATTTGCATTGATTAGCCATATGACCTACTCTATTGCATGCAAAGCATCTACCATTGAATGATTTGTTCATTTGCATATTTCTGCATTCATGAGACTTGTGACCATACCTTTTGCAGTTAAAACACTGTCCGGAGAAGGATGAATTAGTCTGATTCATTCTCTTTCTGCACTTATTAGCTTTGTGACCAAAGTGATTGCAGCTGTGGTAGTATCCATTGAAGGATGGATATCTTTGAGCATTGGGTTGTCTTACCGGAGGTCTTCTAGGCCTGTTCCTTGAATTTTCTGATCCAAAATTCTTCTGACTGGATCCGGAGCTTTCTCCTTTCTCATATCCCAAACCACATTTTTCATCTACCTTCTTTTGACTTCCAAGAAGAACTTCAAGTTGAGCAGAACTTATCTTGAATTTCTCTTTATACTCATTTGTTGTTTGAAGATCCCTTTTTAGAGAGACAATTTGATCCTCAAGTTTTTCTTCATTATCTTTAGCATCTTCAAGATCAGATTCAAGATGTCTGATAATTCTATCCATCTGGTGGCAATCTTCTGATTTCTCCTTGAGAGATTGTCTTAGATTATCTTCAGTTTTTCTTTTCTCTTCAACTTCTTGGGTAAACTTTATAACTCCTAATTCCATTTCATGTCTTACCATAATGATTTCTTTTGATAACTTTTCACATAACTTGGTTTTCTCAGTCAGTTCTTCATTTGCATTATTTTCTTCACCTTGTCTTGCCAATTGCTGAAGCAGCTCCTTTCTCTTTTTCATAGAGAGACCTAATTTATCTTTTAGTTCTCTCATGAAATCATCAGCCTGTTTGAGTCTTTCCTTTAATTCATTGACTTCAGAGTTTGACTGTTCAAGATCATCAAGGGCAGTCTTGAGTTGTTCTCTTAAACCATATGCATCCATTTGAACTCCCAGATCTTCCTCAAGCTATTAGGCTTTGTTAGGAGGAACTTGGCTTTGATACCAATTGTTGATAACTGAGAGGGGGGGTGAATTAGTTATCCTAATTATTTCTTCTTTTTGAACTTTCTTATTAATCAATGCAACTTTAATTCAAATAAGCAAACATTACCATGAAATGGAAAAACACATGACACAGTATTTTTGATGTGGAAACCCTGTTAAGGGAGAAAACCACGTGGTGATTAACCCAAAGATTATTCTTTGTTAGAAGAATAAGGAAATACAAAATGGCACTTGCCAATTAGGGCTCACTACCCGAGCACACTGCTCACAAGAGGCACACTGCCTACAAGAGACTCACTGTCTACAAAAGAGTGCTAAACAATACTTGAACTGATTGGTAGCATCTACAAATGCTAGAGTCCAGTTCCAGTTAGGCTCAGTATACTGATCTGCTGCACTTCATCTTTCCTTTTCCCTTAGGCTGCTTTCTTTCACATACCGGACCTTTCTTACTACTTCTGCTCTGCTCTTCTTCTTTTATTCGCACATCACTAACAACAACAACACATCTCACAACTAAATCCATCATGTATATATATCCGCACAAGTAATTTCATCACCTTTCTAGTCGGCACTCGGAACAGTCAATCTTCTCACAAACTCTGTTCTGTCGGCTGAATCCTTGCACATCAAGTAATGCAGATCAAGTATATGCTTGTAGAAATCATTAATCATGTCGACCAAACATGATTCATGCCTTCATAACCTTTACCACCATCAATAACACATTTGGAAAGTAGTCTAATGTTCTGTCAGTTAGTTCTTCCTCTATTCACACTATTTCTCAGGAACCCGGTACTCAAGTATTCATATCTTTTACCTCATCTATCACCGGAGGCTAAAACCTTGGAATCTATCACTCAAGGTAGTACTCTTTACTTCCCCAAATCCGCACTTCATCAAGATGCTTCCTCTAAGAGATCTGGACCTGTCTGTCGGACCTTGCCACATGCTCTGCTCTTGTTTACCGGACCACAACATTCTTCACTCTGACTTCCGGTAGAGGCACACCATGTCCTGCGGATGTGTGGGATGAACTTTGTTGCCATCAATGACAACAATCATGAATCCATATAGTGTCTCTTGCCAACAAAAAATAACTCCTTTGACATGACACATATGAACTTGAATTTCATGCAAAGATATTATAAACACTTCAACACCCATGATGAACAACAATGTAGGTTCCACAAGCAAAATTCTCATAATAACAATACGAAGACTACTCATCACAAAATTCATAATTCATGATGACATGATAACCACTCAAGAGATGACCTTGCCAAGACTTCCATGATAGTGACAACAAGATACACCTTCAAAAACCTGCAACCAATCTACTCTTGCACACACATCTTGGCATGATAAAGAATGAAGACCATCCTATAATAAATGAAGACTATCTTGATGTAGACATTCCTCCTGTTCCTACACATGATACTTTTTGCAACACAATGTCAAATCTTATATATATAGAACCACTATCTATACCTTTGCAAAACCAAATGCAGAGACATGCTATGAATTGACTTCTTCCATTTGCAACTTCCTCATCCAACATATGCTAACATATGATGAGAACTCCTTGAGTACACCCAATATCTTGTCTTTTAGAGTCAGGTTTTTATTCTAGGACCTGTTAATCATCATTCAAATCAGCCCATCAAGTTTGCACATCAACAAACTAACTGCACCATCATGAAAACTCAACCTTTGTAAGTATCAACATGATATGAACAAGATACAAATAGGATCAATTATAAACCAAGTCACTCAACACCATCAAAATCTTTGTGCATTGACTCCGTGAACATTTTATCAACATGAACCACTGATCACCTATATCACTGTCACACACTGAAGATCAACATAGTTATCAACACCATTAAGAACTTCATTTCACAAGACTGATATGAATAGAATCTTAACATATCAGGCATGAATGCAATAGCATAATAAACAAAACAAAATCACCATATGCATCAAATGATCTCCTTCTTGAAACTTCTTGGGGATAAATGATAGGACATGGACAACTCCCCCTTTCTCCATGCTATATGTTATGCAATTGATGATGTGACTTGTGCAAGATGCACAAATTTAGAATCTATCTTCTCTTTGCTTTGTTTCATTCTCCAAACTTTCACAAATTCTTTCTTTTGTTCAAGTTTCTTCTTCTAAACCTTTTCAGTCTCTTTCCTTTTTCAACTTTTCAAATCAGGTGACACTTTTCTGCAACTATGTGCTTTGTGTCAAAGAGAGTTGCAATTATGAAAAATTATGTTGTGATTCCTTGTATGAACATACCTGTTGTGCCTTGCACACATGCCCCATTTTGTCAAATGGAGACCCCCTCTTTTACTTTGGCTTGGAGTCCCAACCTCTCTTATGATGATTAGAAAGTGAATTTATGCTTAGAGTGCAGGATTTATTCTAGATTTGAGTATTTTGCATGTCTGGAGTCATTTAATGTTGTGTATGATTTATTTGGAGGTTTCTTGGGTGGTCTTGTGCTTAAGAAATAGCCATTTGTTGCCGGTTGCACTAAAATTGGGTGTTACTGCATCTTGCTCCAAAATCTCATGTCACTGGATATTGCCTTTGAAATTGTTACTGCAGGATGTGTCAAGTTGAAATTCCTAGTTTCCAGGTCTTAGAGTTGCAAAATCATGTCAAATTCCACAAGATTTCACTAAGGGGTTCATATACTTTCATCATGTTGTATGGTCATGAAACCCTGATTTGGCTAAGTTTGAAACCTTGAAAATCCTAAAAAATGGCTAAGTCTGAAATCTGGTGGAACCTCGAAATTGTAGATTTAGCATATGAAATCCTATGGATCTAGAACCCATCTCAAACATCCTGAAAGTATATTTAAAAATATTTAAAGTATAAATATATTTTTAAATATACTTTCACCCTGGGCATTTCCAAATCTGGCGCTAAAAATGACCCCAACCAACCTTTGCACTAAAACTACCTTCTACCGACCTTTATGCTAAAATTGCCTTCTACCAACTTAAGTCACGTAGGTCGGTCGGTGCTAAAACTCACGCAGGTCGGTCACTTTGAAAAACCCTGCTAGCAAACTTTGCGCTAAAAATAGAGCCAATGGACCTGCGCTAAAAATGGAACCGACTGACCTCATGAAGCATCATTTTAGTCGGTCAGACCCAAAATCTGCGCTAAGGTCAAATGAACCCAAAATCCGTGCTAGGTTAGTTGGAAGCTAAGTCAGTGATGCCCAAAATCAGCACTTTTTGGTAGTTTGGGCCAAAATTTTAGTTTTTCAAGGGGCAAATTAGATTTTCTTGATGGATTTGAATTGCATATCTATTTGTCACATCATGATAAACATTTTACCAAGTTTGTGTGGATTTTTGGCACATTTTATGACAATTAATGCCACTGCACATTGTTGGTTAACAGATTTGTCTTGGTCTAATAATATTTTATTCTGACTCTATAACCCTTTCTTTTTTAGAGCAAATAAGTTAAACAACAATTGGGTGAATTATCAGAAATAATTGCCCTCTAAATTAAGGTACAACTCCCTTTTAAATCTTCAATGAATTTGAACTATTCTAACATTGGAATACACTTTTAACCAGAAAGCATTTGAGGCAAACTAACATTCACACATCACTATGTCATGAACTTGATATCTTTTCTTTCTTATGTAATCATTTAGTGACAGAACGCACAGATTCCATCTTCAACAGTAATCAAATATATGTAGATATATATATATATACATCACTGAACCAATAAATGACAAAACATATATGATGAATCTTCCAATGAAAGAATAATTACCACATAAAAAGGAGAGCTCGCACAAAAAATTGACTTCATACACTTAAACACACAGATTTAAGTCTGTAGCAATCATTTCTTCCTTTCATTCACAGATGAAAATTTTCAGACAAACATCACATACATTGTAAACATAAAAAAGTTCAGCCAAAAATCTCTTATCTCTTTATTCTATATCCCCCTTTTAGTTTCTTTTTAACCAAACATATATATATATATATCTTACTCTCATTAACTGTTCTTTAAACCCAGAGTTAAACAAACTCTGACCCTTAGCGGGATTTAGTTTTTTTGAAAACTGATTAAAAGATAGAGTTTTTAAACATAGTTCCGAACAAAGTAACAGAATAAAAGATTGTATAACACAATCATGACTGCGATAGCACGTTAGAATCTCCAGATTTGCTTTGTTTTGCCAAAGAGACACAATGCGTCTTCCATTCATGGTATGCAGCAACAAACTCCTGAATTTTTGGGAAGTTAGGGATGCCAATATGCTTAACTCGTGCCTTCCAAACATCCTTTTCTTTTCGAATGCTCGCTACCTTTTCTGCATGTTCTAGGAGTGCATCGACGCAAAGGTGAAGAAGTGATTCCACTTTTGATATCTAGGAGAAATCATCAATTATCAGATTATCATTTTCTTTGACAAAACTAATTTTCTCTTTGAAGGGTTGTATAACAGTATCAATATCATTTTCTAGCTCACCATCATCTTTTAAGTACTTCACATCGATACATTCTAAATCATGTTGTAGAGACCGAGTAAACTCAATTATCTCTTTAATCAGCTTTGTAAACTCTATTCATCCTTGTTTTGACACTAAATTTCTCCATTCAATGTTTCTCCTACTTACATATAGCATATTGTCATTCAGGCTTGTTATGTTCTTTTCTGATAGAAACTTCGTCACTCCATACTTCTGAATTTCAATCATCTGATTTATTATACTCATCCATTTTGTTTCATCCTTTTTGCATGAGGCATTTTGTATTTTTAAATCTTCAACAGTAGCTATGGTTTCATCATATATACCTTTCAAATCATTAATATATTATGTACCTTTTTGGATGATACCATCTAGCCAATCATCAAACACTTTAGTCACCATCTTATTTCTATGTATTTGATCAAGCATTTTTTGATTAATTGGAGACTTTGGATCAAAAGACAGAGGTAATTGAGAGACAGGCTGCAGATCTAGATTGTGAATGGCATCAATATATCTTCCATTGATCATAATGATTGCTTCAACTCTCTCTTATCTTTTGCATCATTCCATGTATAGCTAACTATCTTTTTAGTAGATGCCTCGAGATGGTGCACGTCTATAACACACGATGCAATTCCAAGGTCTATTCTTTCTACTACAAAATCTTAGACTGTGGGGTTCTGAACTTCTTCATCAGTTATTGGCCGAGCTATCTCCACACTCTAATTTCCTGTATTGGGATCAATGTCCACCATGGATGTGGTTTTCATCTTTTTAGATTTTGGAGCCTTTCCCAGACATTTGCTAACCATATCTTCCAATGGTAAAGAAAATGGAACTATTTTCCTTTTATCATTAATTGAATTCTCCAACCATCGAGGTGCAGTGATTGGAATCTCTTTATCAGGAGTAAGCTATTCAGAAGGCACATTTGGCAATATCATTAAATTGGTAGAATCCAAAGCAATCTCTACCTGTTGGTTCGTATTGATTTCTTCTGCCATTAATGAACCAAACCCTTGATCACTCATTATTTCTTTTGAATCTTCTTCAGTATTTAGGTCCACAACAATTCGTTTTGAAATTTCCTTCTTCTTCCTACTCTTAGTTCTTGACCTGGTGGTGCAAGTAGACAGAATAGTCACAAGGGTTTTCTTAGACTTCTTGGTGGCAAAACCCTTCTCAATTTTTAACTTTGGAGTACCTTTAACAGATTTGAATTCACTGTTAAACTGGGCAAGAAAGTCTTTTACCTCTAGTGTTGTTTCCTTTTCATATCACCCTGTATATTTTACTGCTAAAATTGGCCTGTTCCTTCTTGTTAAAAGGCAGAAAATCTAGTTGAATAATTACTAGATCAATTAATTCATGCTGAATTTACTTGATAAGACGTAAATTCTGATAGATGCATTAATTGTAAGTAATTCTCGCACACGACCTTGATGTGTAATCATTACCCTTAACCTCTTGAAAGTTAAAACTTTCCAATTCATAAGGTGTTTTGAATATATTTCCCTCCAGATGATTTTCTCCATTGAAATCTCCCGCAATTTTGACTTAAAGAAGATTTTAGGGGATAACGAGACTTAACACATAGGTACAATTGTTACGAAACATTTCACGATGAACTATTGAACTTTTGAACCTTTGAACTCTAATATGAGGTTCAACTGGGAGGTTGAAAGATACAAATTGTGTTGCACAAGAGACCAAGAGTAGATGACTTTTCTAGGAACATCGAACGTTGAACCTTCGAACTTTTGAACCATAGGATTTTTAAAAAAAGGTTCAAGTTTGAAGGTTCAATACTACAATTATTTTGCACATAAGATGATAGGCGAATGATTTTTAATAACAAAGAGCCGACCTAAGGAGTAAACATATTGACCAATAAGGGAAAACGATAGATCGACCTTTTGCTCAGGGAAGGATTATGAAAAATCAAATAAGGGTGAGTAAAAAGGTAACATTGGCTTTGACTAGGGAATGCATTTTATGACAAAATGTAGAGAACTTAGAATCTCTAGTTACGCACGAACAAAAACATAGGGATAGAAGAAAAAGAACTGAGCAAACCAAAATTGAAAAAAAAAATGACAGCACACGACAACAAAGAAATGACTATGTACAAAATAGGGGACACCTGTTTTACAATTGATACAATTTAAGGTCATGTCCATTATAGGACAAGGGTAAAATAGATCCATTGGGATATTCTAATTTGAAATAATTAGGACCCAATACCTGATGAATTTTGAATGGTCCCTTCCAAAGTGAATTGAACTTGCCATGTGCTCCTTTAGGCTCTCTCCTCTTATCCCATAGAAGCACTTCATCTCCTTCCATGAATTTTCTGGGCCTTATTTTTCAATCAAAAATCTTCTTAACCCTGACTTGATGAGCAGTAATCTGATCAACTAGTTCATTTCTTTCCTCCTCAATCTTTGTTAAATACATAACCCTTTTTTCCAAAGAATCTTGAAAGTATTGATCTTCAATGACCTTTTGTAATTTGGCTGCAGATAATTCCAAAGGTAATGATAACTGAGCTCCTATTCCATAAACCAGCTCAAAAGGTACCATCCCTATTGTTCTTTTTGGGGTTATCTTATCAGCCCAGATTGCTTTGTACAATTTTTTATGCCAATCTTTGGGGTTATCACTCACCAATTTTCTCATGATGGCTATCAGATTTTTATTGCTAGACTCAGCTTGACCATTCCCTTGAGGGTAATAGTCTGATGAGTGAGAAAGAGAGATACTATGCTCATAACAAAATGAAATGAGTTCAATTGAGGAAAAGCTAGTGGTATTGTCTGCCATAAGTTTCTAAGGGATACCAAAATGCACCAGTATATTCTCTCTAAGAAAGTTACACACCACTTCTGAAGTAGTTCTCTTCACATGGATTGCCTCCACCCATTTTGTAAAATAGTCCATTGCTGTTAGAATGTGTGTATGTCCAGCACTCGAAGGAGGTGAAATGGTGCAGGAGCACCTACCTGACAGCTGGTCTTGATGAGGCAGTTAGTAGTTTAGGTCTTGTTTGTGTTTCCAAGAAGGTCTGTTAGACCAATTGCATGTAATAAGGTCACGCTGATCATGATAAGATCATGCTGACCAGGCTTTTGCTATTTTTGTTGGATCTAGGGCATACAACTGAGAGGGGGGGGGTGAATCAGTTGTATAGAACTTGTTCTATTTCAAACACTTTATTCTCTGTTGTTAGTTAGCAGCATATCAAATAATCATTCATGGAAGCACAATACCTAAACACAAGAGTAGATAAGCATCAACACATTGAACACCAAGATTTTGACGTGGAAAACCCGGTTAAGGGAAAAACCACGGGGTGATTAACCCAAGAATTATTCTCTGTTAGAAGAATAAGGAAAAAATGAATGGCACATGCCAATAAGGGCTCACTGCCCGAGCACACTGCTCACAAAGAGGCCCACTGCCTACAAGGAGACACACTGTCTACAGAGTGATAAAAATCACAGTCTTGAACTGGAGAATGACATCTCTACCATGTCCGGATCAGTTCCAATTAAGCCCAACAATCTCTGCTCTGCCTTTCGCACCTTTCTTCGCTACACCATACTCATCCACATGCTACCCACTGAAATGAATTCACAAATCACTATTTATACAAGACATCGACTTAGGAACAAGCATCTAAGTCG
The DNA here is from genome assembly GCA_027924645.1 of Cunninghamia lanceolata. NCBI lineage: Eukaryota > Viridiplantae > Streptophyta > Pinopsida > Cupressales > Cupressaceae > Cunninghamia > Cunninghamia lanceolata. The sequence continues at coordinate 5,271,132 of BSBN01000516.1, forward strand.
GCAAACAACCATAGGAGTATCCGCAAGATGAATAACACATCCGGTCGGCTATCATAAGAACATTCGCAGGATGAACAACTCATCCGGTCGGCTAAACAGAGCAATAACTTCATCCGGAAGAATAACTTCAATTCCGGGCTCTACCATCAATGTGGACCAACAACACAACCTAAACATGATTCAAGAACCTTTACAAGTCTGTCTGAATGTCCGGATACATCCGCACTTCCTCTACTTACTGGGATCTCTTGTCTTCCTCATCCGGAACTTCAAGAACACAGTCTGTCGCCACTGTCATAATGCAAGAGGTACTTCCGGACCTCCAAATCATACACAAACCAGGATGACACATCACAAGGACATCCCAAACACTCCGTCCAATCCGCAGATTAGGATGATACAATTCTGGACCTCACCGGACCTTTTTGTGATCCTCTGTCACCTCCGGATACTTGCCGGACCCGGTTCTATACCGGCAGCCATAACTCCTTCAGATCTTCATGCGGACCTCTGAAATCCTAACTGTAGCATCTCAAGATTCATATCTACTAACCCTTTAATCCGCATCCTCCGGTTCTCATCCTATACAGTATATTTACCTTCTTCTCATCACTGTTCTTCACTGTTCCTGACTGAGGCTAATTTTCTCAATATCCTCAGCACAAAGCTCATCAAATCCTTCTTGTCAATGCAGTATGAGTATGTTGACATCAATGACAACAATGGCTCACCTCATACTTGCAACAATCTCCCCCTTTGTCATTGATGGCAACATATGATGTGAAAAACCATCAAGACAAGAACTTCTCTTTTCTGTCACAGCTCCCCCTATCAACAACAACTCTTCACATGTCTTTCTTTGCTGCTCCCCCTTTGATCATCAACCACTTGTTTTTCACATGTCTTCTCTCCCCCTTTGACATCAATGGCAAAGGGCTCATACTTGCAACTCTCATGCATCAGAATAATACCAGCTGCTCCCCCTTAGTTGCAGCTCCCCATTAGTCCGGATCACAAGATATGACTGTGATAGCCACCGGACTGATGCACATCAGTGCATCTTAGCTCATCACCGGAGGGGCCATGACCCCTAACTTCTCGCGGAGATATTCAAAAGAGTCCTTGGGAAGAGGTTTTGTAAAGATATCTGCAATCTGATCCTTGGAGGGAACATACTCCAATCTGACTTCTTCCTTATTTACTTGTTCTCTTAAAAAGTGAAATTTGATAGATATGTGCTTAGTCTTGGAATGCAATACCGGATTCTTGGAAATATTAATTGCACTTGAATTATCACAGAAAATTGTGATAGGCTCCTCATATTCAACTTTGATGTCTCTTAGCATCTGCTTCATCCATAAGATTTGAGTACAACTACCTGCTGCTGCAATGTATTCTGCTTCTGTTGTAGACAGAGATATTGCATCTTGTTTCTTGCTTAGCCAAGAAACCAATCTCTTCCCCAAAAAGAATGCTCCACCACTAGTGCTCTTCCGGTCATCCACATCTCCTGCCCAATCTGCATCTGTGTAAGCATGAAGAGAAAAATCCGGATCTCTAGGATACCATAGACCATACTCAACTGTCCCTTTCAAGTATCTAAAAATTCTTTTGATTGCCATAACATGAGATTCTCTAGGATCAGCCTGGAATCTTGCCACAAGACCAACAGCTTGCATTATATCTGGTCTAGTTTGAGTGAGATACAACAATCCACCAATCATTGATCTATACTTTGTCTGATCTGCCTTTGGAGAATCATCATCTTTGCTTAACTTACATCCGGTTGCCATAGGAGTGTTCATAGGCTTTGAGTCTTCCATACCAAATTTTTTTAACAATTCTTTCACATATTTGGTCTGAGAAATGAAGATCCCTTCTTTTGTTTGAGTAATTTGCAGACCCAAGAAGAAATTCATTTCACCAAGCATAGACATTTCAAACTCACTTTTCATCTGATTTGCAAAAGTTTTACACATACTATCTCTTCCTCCAAAAATGATATCATCCACAAACACTTCAACAATCAGAATGTTTTCATGATCAATTTTGAAATATAAGTTGCTGTCAGCAGTACCTTTGTTGAATCCAATCTGCACAAGATGCTTATCCAACCTTTCATACCATGCTCTTGGGGCTTGCTTCAATCCATACAAAGCTTTCTTCAACTTGCAGACCATATCATTATTATCAGACAATTGAAATCCATCCGGTTGTTCAATGTAGACTTCTTCTTCCAGATCACCATTTAAGAAGGCAGACTTGACATCCATCTGATATACCTTGAAATCTTTGAAGGCAGCAAATGCAAGAAGTAATCTGACTGCTTCAATTCTTGCTACCGGAGCAAAAGTCTCTTCAAAGTCAATTCCTTCTATTTGAGAGTAGCCTTTGCAGACCAATCTAGCTTTGTTTCTGATTACTTCACCAGCTTCATTTAGTTTGTTCCGGAAGACCCACTTGGTTCCAATTACATTCCTGTCTCTAGGTCTGGGAACAAGATCCCAAGTATGATTTTTCTCAATTTGCATCAGTTCATCTTCCATTGCTTTGGTCCAATTTTCATCATTGCAGGCTTCATTTATTGTTTTAGGTTCAATCCTTGAAATCAGACAACATTCATTCTGATCTTGAGCAATATTCCTTCTAGTTTGTACACCTTTGCTTCTGTCACCTATGATCTGATCTTCAGAGTGATTCAGTTTTACATACCTTGGAATTTTGGGAGTATCCAGTACTGCTGTTTCTTGATCAGGCTCATTTAAACCTAACTCTTCTTCCTGATTTACCGGATCAGGCTGACTCTGTTTCACCGGAGAGGATTGAGTTCCTTGAACACTATCTTGGTCATCTTCATCAAATTCATAAAATCTTGAAGGCTTCTCAATTCCTTCATCAACCTTTACATTGGTACTTTCTATCATCTTCCTCAATCTCTTATTGTAACACCGATATGCTTTGCTTTGAGTGGAGTAGCCCAAGAAAATTCCTTCATCACTTCTAGCATCAAACTTTCCTAGATCTTCATCTCTTTTAATATAACACTTGCTACCAAATACCCTGAAATATTTCACAGTAGGAGTGATGCCAAACCAAAGTTCATAGGGGGTCTTACCGGTGTTGTTTCTGATTTGAACTCGATTGAGAGTGTAGACTGCAGTGCTGATAGCTTCTTTCCAAAACATTTGAGGAACATTTGCTTCCAACATCATTGTCCTAGCAGCTTCCTGGATGGTCCGGTTCTTTCTCTCAACTACTCCATTCTGCTGTGGAGTCTTAGGAGCAGACAACTGTCTCCTTATACCCTGTTTCTCACAAAAGTCAATGAATTCACCAGATGTAAATTCACCACCTCTATCAGACCTTAGACACTTTAGTTTCAATCCGGTTTGATTCTCCACCATAGCTTTGAAGATTTTGAACTTCTCAAAAGCTTCTGATTTTTCTTTTAGAAAGGTAACCCACATCATCCGGGAATGATCATCAATTAACAACATGAAATATCTATCACCTTGCAGACTCTTGATTCTTGTCGGACCACATAGATCAGTATGTACCAATTCCAACAATCCGGTAGACGACTGATCTTTGCTTTTAAAAGAGACTCTGCTTTGTTTGCCTAACTGACATTCTTTACACACACTGTTTGTAGGTTTTATCAACTTTGGAAGATCTCTCACAGCCTGAGTATTGCTTATTTTGATGATGTTGTCAAAATTTACATGACACATTCTTCTATGCCATAACCAACTCTGATCAATTTGAACAAACAAACAACTTTTATTTGAACCAACCAGATGAAAGATGTTACCTCTTGTCTGAGTACCGGATGCAATTTCAGTTCCGGAGCTTGTAAAGATTCTGCATTTTCCATTCTTGAACCGGAGATCATAGCCTTTGTCCACTAACTGACCAACACTGAGAAGATTGTGCTTCAATCCTTCAACATACAGTACATTACCTGTTTTGCTCTTACCATCAAAGGAAATAGTTCCCCTACCTCTGATTCTGCCAGCAGAATTGTCACCAAACTTTACCATTCCTCCTTCATATCTTTCCAAGTCTAAGAACTTATTCTTGTCACCAGTCATATGGTGAGAGCATCCACTGTCAATAACCCAATCATCCTTTTCTTCCACTTGAGCAGCCAAGGCTTTTTCAACAACTTTGTGATTGACAGATTCAGAGAGCAAGGAATCTTCTTCCTTGATGGCTATAAACACCCACTCATTTCCGGATTTGCTTCCTGGATCTGATTCATCATCTGTTACTCCTTCATTGTCATCTTCTTCATGAACATAATAGCAATTCTTTTGAAACCTTTGTCTGTGAGTATTAGATCTTGCAGATCTCTCCGGACATCTTGAGGCAAAATGACCAATCTTATTGCAGTTAAAACACTTAAAGGGTAGTTTTCCTTCATACTTACCGGATCCTCTTGGCAGTCTCTTTGCAATGAGGGCTTCAAGTTGAGCTGTTTCTGCTTCTTCTTCTTCCATGTCTCTTCTTGCTTGATCATACCATGACATTTTCCTTGATGAGTTTTCACCCGGATCAAATCTCTGTTTGCCTTTCACATAGGCACTGGCTTTAAAAGCAGACTCAGTCTTGGGTGGATCATCTCCAAACTCGGTCATTTCAAATGCAGCTAGTTTGCCAGCCAATTGTTCTCTTGTGACAGTTGTGTGGGCTCTGAATTCATCAATGGCAGCAACTTTGATTTTGTAGGCAGCAGGAAGGGATCTTAGGATTTTGCAGACAATCTCATTTTCATCTAGAGTTCCACCAGCATTTCTGATTCCACATACCAGCTCATTTACTCTTGGCATAAAGGTAGTAATGTTTTCATCATCTCTCATTTTCAATCTTTCAAATTTCCCTTTCAGACTTTGCAACCTTGCACTTTTGACAAACTCATCTCCTTCATACAGAAGTTCCAGTTTAGTTAGGATCTCATATGCAGTTGGTAGGTCAATGACATTCGAGAGATCTGAGTCATTCAATGCGCTTAGAAGAGCTTCCTTGGTCCGCAGATTGTTTTCAGCTTCTGTGGTTTCATCAGGAGTTGTCGGACCACCTTGTGGGGGTATATATGGTTTTGAAATCATAGCCAAGTATGCTTTTCCCATACATTCCAAATGACACTTCATGCGACCTTTCCAGAGAGTGAAGTTGGTTCCATCGAACTTCGGACTATCCTTCTTGTATGACGACATCCTGGATCACCTCAAGCGGTTAAGCTCCTATCAGAGGAACTCAGCTCTGATACCAATTGTTGGATCTAGGGCATACAACTGAGAGGGGGGGGGTGAATCAGTTGTATAGAACTTGTTCTATTTCAAACACTTTATTCTCTGTTGTTAGTTAGCAGCATATCAAATAATCATTCATGGAAGCACAATACCTAAACACAAGAGTAGATAAGCATCAACACATTGAACACCAAGATTTTGACGTGGAAAACCCGGTTAAGGGAAAAACCACGGGGTGATTAACCCAAGAATTATTCTCTGTTAGAAGAATAAGGAAAAAATGAATGGCACATGCCAATAAGGGCTCACTGCCCGAGCACACTGCTCACAAAGAGGCCCACTGCCTACAAGGAGACACACTGTCTACAGAGTGATAAAAATCACAGTCTTGAACTGGAGAATGACATCTCTACCATGTCCGGATCAGTTCCAATTAAGCCCAACAATCTCTGCTCTGCCTTTCGCACCTTTCTTCGCTACACCATACTCATCCACATGCTACCCACTGAAATGAATTCACAAATCACTATTTATACAAGACATCGACTTAGGAACAAGCATCTAAGTCGGCAAACAACCATAGGAGTATCCGCAAGATGAATAACACATCCGGTCGGCTATCATAAGAACATTCGCAGGATGAACAACTCATCCGGTCGGCTAAACAGAGCAATAACTTCATCCGGAAGAATAACTTCAATTCCGGGCTCTACCATCAATGCGGACCAACAACACAACCTAAACATGATTCAAGAACCTTTACAAGTCTGTCTGAATGTCCGGATACATCCGCACTTCCTCTACTTACTGGGATCTCTTGTCTTCCTCATCCGGAACTTCAAGAACACAGTCTGTCGCCACTGTCATAATGCAAGAGGTACTTCCGGACCTCCAAATCATACACAAACCAGGATGACACATCACAAGGACATCCCAAACACTCCGTCCAATCCGCAGATTAGGATGATACAATTCCGGACCTCACCGGACCTTTTTGTGATCCTCTGTCACCTCCGGATACTTGCCAGACCCGGTTCTATACCGGCAGCCATAACTCCTTCAGATCTTCATGCGGACCTCTGAAATCCTAACTGTAGCATCTCAAGATTCATATCTACTAACCCTTTAATCCGCATCCTCCGGTTCTCATCCTATACAGTATATTTACCTTCTTCTCATCACTGTTCTTCACTGTTCCTGACTGAGGCTAATTTTCTCAATATCCTCAGCACAAAGCTCATCAAATCCTTCTTGTCAATGCAGTATGAGTATGTTGACATCAATGACAACAATGGCTCACCTCATACTTGCAACAATTTTTAGCTAGTTAGTTATAACAGCTGTCATGATGTATGTTCGGTGGGATCTCCCAGCCGCTTGGAGAGTTCCCAGCCGCTTGGAGTCGGGTCAGTAGTACTCGTAGGCAAATCTTTATAAGCATGAGATCGGTTGATTGGAGATCATCGATCGGCAGTGTAGTGTTGCATCAAGCAGAGGAGTTGAGTGTTCTGTGTGAGGAACATCATATTGTATTGCATCTTTGAGTCAATAAAGATCCTGTTTCATTTTCTGTTTGATCTCCTTCCTATAATCGATTGCTGGTTTGAGAGGTTTTCATGGATATACTGATCCATTCCACCGGTTGACTCATCTGATCGGTGGAATGGCAATGTACAGTAGGTTAGTAGGTAGTTTGTTTGTTTGCATGCAGGTGTGCAGGATCGCGGTCAAGAGATGTTGAAGACCCTAGCATCCTCATGTGCTAGGTCAAGTTGAGAAGTTCAAGTTGAAGAGAGATCACCCTAAGACTGGATCGGGTCATCCCTGGAGGATCGGCAAAGTGAGATTTCGCTAAGTGAAGAAGTTCGTGAAGACGGCATCATCAGGATATCTGGGTGAATATCCTGCAGTCGGGTTAGGCATCATCATCCGGATAAGTGAAGATGAACATGATGCAGTTGAGCGCATGAAGTGCGGGTTCGTCGGGGTGATCATCATCTGGAGGAGCCGAGGTGGAGTGCATCGGCATCAGGATCATCATATCGGAAGTGCCAAACATCCGCATATCGCGAGTTGATGCGGGAGAGAGTTCGGGTTTTTTTCGACTAAGTGTTGAAGAGGTCATCAGGATATTGGGTGACGTCATCGTCATCAGGATATGACGTCATCATCATCAGGATATTGAGATATCCCCCCTATGCGAGTTCATCCTGCTGTCGTTAAGTATCGGCATCGGCAGAAAGTGTATTAGCGTCATCAGGAGGTTTCGAAGAGAACCGGATAAAGTAGATCATGATGCTGTTGCTTGTGTCGTCGGGTAGCGGAGCATCGAAGGTAAGCTGCTGAAGGTGAACGTCATCGGGATATTTGGGACAACCGGATGTTGAATATCCTGCTGACGAAGGAAGTGTTGCATATGATGCTGACGATGGAGTTCGGAGCCCGATGAACAGTGCAACCGGAGGATGTGTGCGCCCGCTGAACATCATGATGATGATGTTAGAAGGAAAGCGGAGGTGAACAGTAGTCGGCAGGCAGATGTTTGCGATCGTCCGAAATATGATGATGCTGACTGTGTAACGTGAAATATGATGATGCTGTTGGTAGTTCTAGGGAATATGATGATGATGGCGAAGATGATGATGATGAGGTTGGTCTGCAGACATTCATGCTACATGCGAAGGTTATAGTGTGGATGCCTCTGCATCATAGTGGTATCAGAGCTCAGCAAAAGGTCTGGGCTGTTGTGTGTTGATTCTGTCACCGAAAGGGCAGAGGTAGAGTTGATTGTGTTGTGTGTTGATTGAGAGGTTGACAAAATGCCTCCTAAAGGTAGTGGTACTGCAAGGGAATTACAGGAAATGAAGGAGAAACATGCTAGAGAGATGAGGAAGATGAAGGAGCTTGCTGAAGCACTTCAAGCCAGGCTGACAGCCCTGGAAAAGAACAAAAAGAGGGAAGTGGAAAACAGTGAGTCTGAAGAAGAAGAAGATACTATTGAAGAGTATGAAGAGGTAGCTGAAGATCTGGATGCTGAAGACCAGAGATTGGCAAAACTGTTAAAGGCAGTGCAGAGTGAAAAACCTAAGGTAAAGGTTGATGTTTCCAAGTATACTGGAAGCTTGAATGAAGATGAGTTGTTGGACTGGATTGCTGCACTGGATAATCACTTTGAATGTGAAGATGTTGCTGAGGATCAGAAAGTCAAGATTGCAAAGACCAAGTTAGGAGGTCATGCTTTGGTATGGTGGGATTATGTACAATCCGAGAGAAGGAAACAAGGGAAGTCTAAGATCACTTCTTGGGATAAGATGGTAGCAAGGATCAAGGGTAAATTCTTGCCAAGGGATTATGAAATCCAGATGTTTAAGAAGCTGCAATTTTTAAAGCAGAAAGACAGGGATGTGAAAGCATATACTGAGGAATTTTATCTGTTGAGTATGAGATCTGGTCATCATGAGAATGAGGTAGAAAAGGTGGCTAGGTACTTGGCTGGTTTGAGGTTTAACATACAGGATGAGTTAGTGTTAGCTAACCCTAAGAGTGTGGAGGATTGTTATCAAATGGCAATCAGGATTGAAGAAAAGATGAATAGAGGACATGAGAAGTCCATGAAAGGAAGAGGAAACAATAGGGGAAGAGGAGCAGCCCCTGCACAAAAGCAAACAAATGAGGGTCAAGAAGACACTGGTAAAGGACAGGGACAGTCTGATTTCAGAGGTGGATGGAAAGGTAATAGAGGAAGATTTGGAGGTGGTAGAGGTTCTACTACATTTTCAGGAAAGTGTTACACCTGTGGAGAGTTTGGTCATCCATCTTTCAAATGTCCAGAAAACAAAGGTTCATCATCCAGAAATGATAGAACAAGTGACAAGAGAGTACAACTTGTACAAGAAGAGAAAGAAGAAAGTGCACAGACTTCAAACAAAGGTCCTGAGAATTATGGATATCCAGAGAGTGGAGAATCACTGCTGTTAAGGAAAACAAGTTTGCAGGCATCAAAGGATATGATGCAAAGAAGAGCTCTTTTCAAGACCACATGCAAGAGCAAAGGTAAGGTATGTAAAGTTGTCATTGATACTGGTTCAACAGACAACATGGTATCTCAGGAAATGGTAGATAAACTGAAGTTGGAAAGAATTCCACATCCCCACCCTTACAAGGCATCTTAGGTGAGTGATAGGCAATCACTTTTTGTCTCTGAACAGGCATATGTGGATTTCCAGATTGGACCATATCAGGATAGAATCTTGTGTGATATATTGCCTATGGAATGTTGTCACCTACTGTTAGGTAGACCATGGCAATTTGACAGAAGGGTACTGTATGATGGGTATGCTAATACCTACACCATCCAGAAAGATGGGAAGATCATTAAGTTGATGCCATTGCAGGCAAAAGCTGCAGTACAGAAGGCAGCTCAACTCATTTTAATGGGAAAGAAGGAGTTTGTGCAGATGCCTAGAGGAGCAGGCATGAAGGCAGTTCAGGACACTGCAGAGAAAGGAGTTGTTACAGACAACAAGCTGAAGAAAGTTTCAGTTGTGACTGACAAAGGTCAGCAGCAGGTTCAGAAACAGGGGTGCAACCAACCATCAGTTGAAAGGAATGACAAGGATGTTGTCATAGTTGGGACTATTGCTTGTCCTATGAAGATTGACAGGAAGATACAGTTGAACACCACAGAGGCAGTTCAGAAAGAGGTTCTGGTCAGGCAACCTGACAAACACAGGGTATGTGAGAGGAAAGCCTACATCAACCGGCATGAGGATTTACTTGCCAGAAAGCAAGTTACAGTTCAGCAGTCTTGGAGCAGCCAAGAGTCAGCAGCAGATAAAGCTGGAGCAGGTCAGACTATTGACAAGGCAAAGTGTAGAGGTGGAAGACCTCCACATACTCAACTCATGGGACATGAGTTCTTTTCTGTTGGGGAGTATGGTGCAGGAGCACCTACCTGACAGCTGGTCTTGATGAGGCAGTTAGTAGTTTAGGTCTTGTTTGTGTTTCCAAGAAGGTCTGTTAGACCAATTGCATGTAATAAGGTCACGCTGATCATGATAAGATCATGCTGACCAGGCTTTTGCTATTTTTAGCTAGTTAGTTATAACAGCTGTCATGATGTATGTTCGGTGGGATCTCCCAGCCGCTTGGAGAGTTCCCAGCCGCTTGGAGTCGGGTCAGTAGTACTCGTAGGCAAATCTTTATAAGCATGAGATCGGTTGATTGGAGATCATCGATCGGCAGTGTAGTGTTGCATCAAGCAGAGGAGTTGAGTGTTCTGTGTGAGGAACATCATATTGTATTGCATCTTTGAGTCAATAAAGATCCTGTTTCGTTTTCTGTTTGATCTCCTTCCTGTAATCGATTGCTGGTTTGAGAGGTTTTCATGGATATACTGATCCATTCCACCGGTTGACTCATCTGATCGGTGGAATGGCAATGTACAGTAGGTTAGTAGGTAGTTTGTTTGTTTGCATGCAGGTGTGCAGGATCGCGGTCAAGAGATGTTGAAGACCCTAGCATCCTCATGTGCTAGGTCAAGTTGAGAAGTTCAAGTTGAAGAGAGATCACCCTAAGACTGGATCGGGTCGTCCCTGGAGGATCGACGAAGTGAGATTTCGCTAAGTGAAGAAGTTTGTGAAGACGGCATCATCAGGATATCTGGGTGAATATCCTGCAGTCGGGTTAGGCATCATCATCCGGATAAGTGAAGATGAACATGATGCAGTTGAGCGCATGAAGTGCGGGTTCGTCGGGGTGATCATCATCTGGAGGAGCCGAGGTGGAGTGCATCGGCATCAGGATCATCATATCGGAAGTGCCAAACATCCGCATATCGTGAGTTGATGCGGGAGAGAGTTCGGGTTTTTTTCGACTAAGTGTTGAAGAGGTCATCAGGATATTGGGTGACGTCATCGTCATCAGGATATGATGTCATCGTCATCAGGATATTGAGATATCCCCCCTATGCGAGTTCATCCTGCTGTCGTTAAGTATCGGCATCGGCAGAAAGTGTATTAGCGTCATCAGGAGGTTTCGAAGAGAACCGGATAAAGTAGATCATGATGCTGTTGCTTGTGTCGTCGGGTAGCGGAGCATCGAAGGTAAGCTGCTGAAGGTGAACGTCATCAGGATATTTGGGACAACCGGATGTTGAATATCCTGCTGACGAAGGAAGTGTTGCATATGATGCTGACGATGGAGTTCGGAGCCCGATGAACAGTGCAACTGGAGGATGTGTGCGCCCGCTGAACATCATGATGATGATGTTAGAAGGAAAGCGGAGGTGAACAGTAGTCGGCAGGCAGATGTTTGCGATCGTCCGAAATATGATGATGCTGACTGTGTAACGTGAAATATGATGATGCTGTTGGTAGTTCTAGGGAATATGATGATGATGGCGAAGATGATGATGATGAGGTTGGTCTGCAGACATTCATGCTACATGCGAAGGTTATAGTGTGGATGCCTCTGCATCATGAAAGGGGCCCAATGAAGTCTAAACCCCATTGTTTGAAAGGTTCTTCAATAACAACAGGCCTCAGAGGTAATGCTGCAAGTTGTGGTCTTCCTGAAAACATTTTGCATTTCTCACAATTAGCTACCCATTTGTATGCATCTTTGAACATGCCTGGCCAATAATAACAATTCCTAAGAATTTTAAAGGCTATGACTAAAGAGGAGAAGTGTCCACCACAGGCTTCATTATGAAAAACCTCCAAAATCTTATGTTGTTGTTCTTTATCTACACATCTCAGAAAGGTTCCATCTAATCCCTTTTTGTACAAGACATCGCCCCAAATGACATATTTCACTGCTTTTAATCTCAGATTCCTTTTCTCCTTTGGGGATAAGTGACTGGGACAGTCTCCATAAGTAAGATAATATGCCACATCTACGAACCATGGATCTTGTAAACTTACCAATAGGATAGTGGGAAGTTCTTCTTCTTCTTCTTCTTTACTCTCAGCAATCAATTTGCATAGGCCTTGACCTCTAATTAATTTGGTTGGCCTAATCTCCAAGTCATACTCTTGAATCTTAGTAACCCATGTTGCTCTATTATTCATCCCAACATCCTGTTGAGTCAGAATACTCTTTACAATTGAACTAGGATCAAATACAATTGAATGGGAATGAAGTATATAGTACCTAAATTGTTTGACAGCCCTTACCATGGCAAAAGCTTGTTTCTCCATTAAAGAATATTTAAGTTCATGCTTCTTGAGAGGAACACTCATAAAGGCTATTGGAGCTTCCATGTTTGATTCATTTTTCTGTAGTAAGATACCAGACATGGTGTGTTCTGAAGCATAACAATAAATGATAAAATCCTTGGAAATCAGGGTTTATCAAAGTAGGTGCTTGCATAATCGCTTCTTTAACATTTTCAAATGCTTTCTTAGCAGTCTTGTTCCACCTAAATGCTTTTTTTCACTCATCATCCCTATAATATGTTTCATAATCTTGGCAAAATCTGGAATGAACCTTCTGAGGAAGTTAACCTGGCCAAAGAAAGATTTAACTCCATTCTTGTTTGAAGGAAGGCTTAGCTGTTGTATTTCTTTAACCCTTTCTGGATCAATTTTGATTCCATCCTTTGAAACTAAATGTCCTAGTAACTTACCTTCTGTTACACATAATATTGACTTTTTAGGATTAAGAGATATCCCATGATTTCGGCACCTTTGCAAAATGGTCTCAAGATCTTTCAGATGATTTTCTCTTCTTTTAGAGAAAACAGTCTAATCATCAAGATAAATAACAATAATTTTATCTTTTAGGTCTTTAAAGGATGAATTCATTACCCGTTGAAAAGTTACACCACTGTTAATCAAACCAAAGGGCATACAGTTATAAGCAAAAGTTCCCCATGGTGTAGTGAAAGCGGTTTTATGTTGATCATCAATAACCACACTTATTTAATTATAACTTGAGAACCCGTCTAACATGGACATCATCTCTGATCCAGCAACTATTTGTAAAATGTGATCCATAATAGGTAAGGCATAATTATCTTTCAAACTGGCTTGGTTTAAATTCATAAAATCAACACAAATTCTTATTTCTCCATTTTTTTTGTGTACCGGGACAATGTTCGCCACCCAGGTAGAGTGATGAATCAGATAGATAATCCTTTCCTTCAACATTTTATCGATCTCCTTATAGATGGTCTCAACAACCTTTGGGTTGTATTTTCTTAATTTCTGCCTGAATGGAATTGCATTTGTTTTCAAAGGAATATGATGCTGGAATTGCCCGCCTCTAAAATCCTGTAGGTCATCATAGCACCAAGCAAAGACATCCCTATATCTAGTCAACAAATTAATCAACTTGTATTTCTCTTCTGGTGAGCAACACCTACCAATAGAAACCCATTTAGGATCAGTTTTACTCCCAATGTTTATTTTTCACAATCTCCTAATTTGTCAGGAGCCTTAGCAAGTTTGTTCTTGATATATTCATCTTGTTGACTGAACAAATGTTCAAGAGAGACCAATCCTCTGGGAATTTTGTTTCCTTTCAACTGAATTACCTCATTCTTAGAATTGATCCCTGGATCAGGACTAAATTCTTTACATTCTGCTTCAGACCCTTCAAAATAAGTCCCCAAGAACATCTCAGCATTCTCCAAGAAGTTTCTAATTTGTCAGTCATTCTCAAAAACCTGCCAATATTCAGCATTATTTGGGACATTAGGACGGTAGACCAGCTCTATTCTATATGAATTCTCTTTGAAATTAGGGTGTGGTAGAAGAAGAGAAGTTGATACTACCAGAGAATCTGCTCGTGTGTTCTGACCTCTTAGAATTGCCTCAATAGAGAAAGTATCAAAGTATTCTATTTCATCCCAAACTCTGTTCCTGTAATGTCTCAATCTTTCATTTTTAACTGTAAAAATGCCTCTCACCTATTTAACAATCAATTCAGTATCTCCTTTTACTCTAAGCATCTTTATACCTTTCCCTTTGGCTTCATTTAACCCAAGCAATAGGGCATCATACTCTGCAGTGTTATTAGTATTTTTAAATTCTAACTTAAAAGAGTAAGGGAAATTTTTACCCTCAGGTGAGATCAGAACAACTCATGCTCTAGAGCCGATGGTAGCACAACTTCCATCAAATTCCATGGTCCATAGATCATCTAAATGAGCTGATTTTGGAATGGATTCCTCCTTCATGTCCTCAGAGGAGAGAAAATAATTACCGAATTCACATTCTTCAAATAGAATCTAAGATGTAGGATCATCAGAAGGGTACATAGTAAACTTGCATTTAGCTTCAGGTTCTAGTTTTACTTTCTGTTTTCCCACCAGAATTGTAGCTTCTGACCAATCCAATTTGATCTCCCCACCTAAATCTTTGCAAAAAGTTCTGTTCAACAGCATCCCATAACTAGCGAGAATGTCTGCCACCAAGATAGTCAACTTCACTCTTTTATTAGGATATAATGCAAGAGCAACTAGTGCATCTTTAATTTTCCCGAGTAAAGGAATCTGTTTACCATCCATAGAATAACACCTACCAAATATTTTTGTAAGGGATAGGCCTAGGGCTTTGGCTACGGAAGAGGGCATAATATTATCAAAAGCACCTAAGTTTATAATACAATTACTGAGTTTATGACCATTTATAAATAAAGAGACGTAAAATGGGTTGGGCTTCATATCAACCATATAAGATGTATCATTGGATGAATTGACGACCATTCTAGGTGTGTATATAGGTGATTTAGGTGGAGAAGCAAATAATTGGGTAATTGGGCACTTAGCACTAATATTTTGTTGACTATCGGGCTCAATTTGTGAATGATCACCTTTAACATATTTAACCAATTTATCAAGTTCTTTGGGATTTAACTTCAGGTATTTGGCAAGAGATATTTGAATTCTTGAAGATTTACAAAATTCTATAATATCAAAAGAAGTTTCATGATCATTCCTTCATAACAATTTAACTTCTTGAGTCTTCGAACTAGTATCAGGGGTTTTAGTAAGAGGCTCCTTACCTTTAATAGGCACTTTTTGAGAAGATTGAGTATTCAGAAATCTCAGATTCTTTTGACTTCTGGTAAGCATAGCACATGAAGGATCCTCAAGATTAACCAATATTTCACCTCCTCTTTCTGAGTTTGATTCATATTCTAGTAAGTGTATTTTAGAGTCGCCAGGTTCCTCAGAGTTTCTTTCTTCCTCAGTGATTTCTCCCAACATATCCTTAGTAGTAACCATTTGAGCATATCTAAGCATCTCCAGACAAGAATGTCTGTCATGATCAATAGTCAAATGAAAGGCACACATATTCCCTCTTTCAGGAGGAGCTTCAAGAGATAACCTTGGTTGTGCTGGTGTAAGTTGCAATGCCTTACCAATATTTGTCTGTTGATTAAAATTTCTTCTGCTGACATCTTGATATGGTTGTTGAAATGAAGTACCAACCTTGGGCAATTGTCTTTTTAGAGTAATCATATCATTTACTAACCTTTGGACCATAGGATCTATAGAGGATGAGGGATGAGCATTAGGTACTTGGACTTCTTTCTTCCATTTTCCAGCCATAATAAGATCATCTTCTAATCCAACTGCCAAGGTTTGTGCATTTGCTAAGTCGGCAACTGCACCTCTTCTAAGATGAAAACTAATATCAGGAGGCATAGAATTGATAAAGAAACATTTCTAATTCTCAGGAGTTGGCCTTTTAGCATTTGGGATTTTGTGCACAATTCTATTGAATTTGGCTATAAATTCCCTCATAGGCTCATGTATTTCTTTCTTGAGCTGAGTCAATTGAGCAAGGAGAGAATGTTCATCTTTTGTGCTTTTGAATCTATTTTTGAATGCAATTTTCATATCATTCAAGTTTGTAATTGAAGAGTCAGATAAATGATAAAACCATTCTGCTACAGTATCGGTTAGAGTTTGCACAAAAAGTCTTATAGCTACATCTTGATGTTGTACACCTAACACACCACATGCTATGGCAAAGGCACTCAGATGCTCATCTGGTGATTGTTTTCCATCTCCATTAAACTTGGGTAAGTTTTCTCTTACATTCTTAGGCAGAGGATTCAAGTTATCCCTTAAATTTAGAGGCCCTATAGTTGTTCCCCAAGGTTGGGCCATTGGTAGAAAGTTTATAGTAGAAGGAATGATAGTGCCAGAAAGAGTTAGGGCTTGACAGACAGAGGATGCAGAGGGTTTAGGAGGGTTAGGAGGTCTACTTCTGGCTCTTCTAATCGGAGTAGGAATATAATGAAAATTTAGGTTTTGCAGCATTTGAAAAGTAGTATCTTCAACTCCCTCTCTCCTCAAAGATCTTGTGTATCTTTTGAACTCCAGTTTATTAAACTGTAACTGGATAACTAGTTATTAGTTTCTAGGCTATTCTTGACCTCTTGGGACTTCAAGGCTTGATTTCTAACTACATTTTCAGCTTGCCTCCTTCTTTGTCTGAGTAACAACAATCTTAAATTATTAGCCAATTCTTCTTCCCTTTCTAATAATCGACTTGCTCTTCTATAATCATCAATATTTTAGTGAGTGTGCCATGCAAGAGTATTTAACTGACTGATTATGTCTTCCTGTTCGTCTTGAAAGACAAGATTAGGTTGCAAAATAGGAATTATATTTTCATGACGAAGCACCATCGTTGCCTCATATTAGGGTGACTAATCTTTAAACAAGCAATTCAAATCTCCAGTAGAGTCGCCAAAAAATTGTTGGTTAACAGATTTGTCTTGGTCTAATAATATTTTATTCTGACTCTATAACCCTTTCTTTTTCAGAGCAAATAAGTTAAACAACAATTGGGTGAATTATCAGAAATAATTCCCCTCTGAATTAAGGTACAACTCCCTTTTAAATCTTCAATGAATTTGAACTATTCTAACATTGGAATACACTTTTAATCATAAAGTATTTTAGGCAAACTAACATTCACACATCACTATGTCATGAATGTGATATCTTTTCTTTCTTATGAAATCATTCAGTGACAGAGCATACAGATTCCATCTTCAATAGTAATCAAATATATGTAGATATATACATGCATCACTAAAACCAATAAATGACAAAACATATATGAAGAATCTTCCAATGAAAGAATAATTACCACATAAAAAGGAGAGCTCGCACAGAAACTTGACTTCATACACTTAAACACATAGATTTAAGTCTGTAGCAATCATTTCTTCCTTTCATTCATAGATGAAAATTTTCAGACAAACATCACATACATTGTAAACATAAAAAAGTTCAGCCAAAAATCTCTTATCTCTTTTTTCTATATCCCCCTTTTAGTTTTTTTTAACCAAACATATATATATCTTACCCTCATTAACTATTCTTTAAACCCAGAGTTAAACAAACTCTGACCCTTAGCGGGATTTAGTTTTTTTGAAAACTGATTAAAAGATAAAGTTTTTAAACATAGTTCCGAACAAAGTAACAGAATAAAAGATTGTATAACACAATCATGACTGCGATAACACATTAGAATCTCTAGATTTGCTCAGTTCTACTGAAGAGACACATTGCGTCTTCCATTTCTGGTATGCAGCAACAAACTCCTAAATTTTTGGGAAGTTAGGGATGCCAATATGCTTAACTCGTGCCTTCCAAACATCCTTTTCTTTTCGAATGCTCGCTACCTTTTCCGCATGTTCTGGGAGTGCATCAATGCAAAGGTGAAGAAGTGATACACTTTTGATATCTGGGAGAAATCATCAATTATCAGATTATCATTTTCTTTGATAAAATTAATTTTCTCTTTGAAGGATTGTATAACAGTATCAATATCCTTTTTTGGCTCACCATCATCTTTTAAGTACTTCACATCGATACAATCTAAATCATGTTGTAGGGACTAAGTAAACTCAGTTATCTCTTTAATTAGCCTTGTAAACTCTATTCATCCTTGTTTTGACATTAAGTTTCTCCATTCAATGTTTCTCCTGCTTACATATAGCATATTGTCATTCAGGCTTGTTATTATCTTTTCTGATAGAAACTTCATCACTCCATACTTCTGAATTTCAATCATCTAATTTATTATACTCATCCATTTTGCTTCATCCTTTTCCCATGAGGCATTTTGTATTTTTAAATCTTCAACAGTAGCTATGGTTTCATCATATATACCTTTCAAATCATTAATATATTATGTACCTTTTTGGATGATACCATCTAGCCAGTCATCAAACACTTTAGTCACCATCTTATTTCTATGTATTTGATCAAACATTTTTTGATTAACTGGAGACTTTGGATCAAAAGACAGAGGTAATTGAGAGACAGGCTATGGATCTGGATTATGAATGGCATCAATATATTTTTCCATTGATCGTAATGCTTGCTTCAACTCTCTCTTATCTTTTTCATCTTTCCATGTATGACGAACTATCTTTTTAGTAGATGCCTCGAGATGGTGCACGTCTGAAACACGCGATGCAATTCCAAGGTCTATTCTTTCTACTGCAAAATCTTGGACTGTGGGGTTCTGAACTTCTTCATCATCTATTGGCCGAGCTATCTTCGCACTCCAATTTCCTATATTGGGATCAATGTCCACCCTGGAAGTGGTTTTCAGCTTTTTAGATTTTGGAGCCTTTCCCAGACATTTCCTAACCATATCTTCAATGGTAAAGAAAATGGAACTATTTTTCTTTTATCATTAATTGAATTCTCCAACCATCGAGGTGTAGTGACTAGAATCTATTTATCAGGAGTAAGCTGTTCAGAAGGTGCATTTATCAATATCATTAAATTGGTAGAATCCAAAGTAATCTCTATTGTTGGTTCGTATTGATTTCTTCTACCATTGATCAACCAAACCCTTGATCACTCATTATTTCTTCTGAATCTTCTTTAGTATTCAAGTCCACAACTATTCTTTCTAAAATTTCCTTCTTCTTCCTACTCTTAGTTCTTGACCTAGTGGTACGAGTAGGGAGAATAGTCACAAGGGTTTTCTTAGACTTCTTGGTGGCAGAACCCTTCTCAATTTTTGACTTTGGAGTACCTTTAACAGATTTGAATTCACTGTCAAATTGGGCAAGAAAGTCTTTTACCTCCAGTGCTATTTCCTTTTCATATCACCCTATATATTTTACTGCTAAAATTGGCCTGTTCCTTCTTGTTAAAAGGTAGAAAATCTGGTCGAATAATTACTAGATCAATGAATTCATGCTGAATTTACTTGGTAAGACGTAAATTCTGATAGATGCATTAATTGTAAGTAATTCCTGCACACAACCTTGATGTGTAATCATTACCCTTAACCTCTTGAAAGTTAAAACTTTCCACTTCATAAGGTGTTCCAAATATATTTCCCTCCAGATGATTTTCTCCGTTAAAATCTCCCGCAATTTTGACTTAAAGAAGATTTTAGGGGCTAACGAGACTTAACACATAGGTACACTTGTTACGGAACATTTCATGACAAACTATTGAACTTTTGAACCTTTGAACTCCGATATGAGGTTGAAAGATACAAATTGTGTTGCACAAGAGACCAAGAGTAGATGACTTTTCTAGGAACATCGAACATTGAACCTTTGAGCCTTTGAACCTTTGAACCATAGGATTTTTAAAAAAAGGTTCAAGTTTGAAGGTTCAATACTACAATTATTTTGCACATAAGATGACAGGCGAATGGTTTTTAATAACAAAGAGTTGACCTAAGGAGTAAACATATTCACCAATAAGGGAAAATGGTAGATCGACGTTTTGCTTAGGGAAGGATTATGAAAAATTGAATAAGGGTGAGTAAAAAGGTAACACACATAAAAGGTCGGTGACCCCCAAAAATCTTGCTTTTTGCAAAAAATGCTAGAAAAACATGAAATAAAAGTTCCCAAATGGATCTTAATTACTGTAAAAACTTCCTAGATCAATATATTGGCCAAATGGGTACTTGACAATGGTAAAAAATGCAAAAAATCATACAAAAATCACTGGATTTATGAAGTTGTCTATAAGGAAGCAACATTGACATTGAGTTGTTTTTTACTGATCCATGACTGCAAATGGACATGTTTTGATCCAAATTGATGGGAAATGACTTGTTTAAGATGGAATTGATGCTTTTCATGGTGAATTGCAGGTCTTGGAGGATAAAAGAGCCAATTGAAGCCGTCTTGGAAGGGTGAATACACAGAGGTACCTTGCTGACCCGGAGTTGCAGAATTGACATTCTATCAACCAAATTGTTGTTGCACATGCAAAACGAAGTTAGTATGATGTCCAAGATGATGGAGATGAGCTACAGGAGCTAGGAGATGCTAAAGATCATGCTTACATCACTGTTATCCCTGCAGATCTATTTCATTGCACAAGACTTGTTCATAGCTATTCGAGTCATCCAATCATGCAATGTTGGTCCAGCAAGCATCTAGATGGATATATCTTCACTAAAATGTGTCACATACTCCTCTTGATCCAGTCAGCACTTGGAATCTCGTGAATCCACATTAGCTCAAGTTTTCAAGTGTCATGTGACTGTATTTTGGCTTTATTAGGCCTTGAAAATTGACTTTTCATCATATACAGCCAAATGGGTATCCATTTTATCCAGATTTAATGTATTTACAAGCTATATTTTATCTTTTTCCTACAAGACAAATACAAATTTGAAAATGTAACAAACTGCTATACTTCATTAAATGCCATGTAATCTAGACCATTGGTGTTGAGTTAATCTCCACCGTCCATTGAAAAAATCAGTATGGTGCCCTGTCTATAAAAGGGCCATCTTTTTCTCTCATTTGTAAGTAAGATTTGATATTAAATTGTTGAGACTCTGTCAAATTGTGATCAATACAAAGCAAGTTTTGCAGGTTGCTGGGAATTTGTGTTTATGTGTTCTCTCATTTTGGTTTTCATGGTTCATATCAATCTAAATTTAATTAGTTGTGCTTTTGTAATGATGGGTAAATGTTAAGATATCTGATGAATGCTTTGGCCCATACTATTAGTGCTTTCCGATGGTAAGTTGCTATGTATAGTTAGCCTAGGCCCTATCATTGAATGCAGTTCAGTTGCTTTCCACTAGTTAAGATGCGCCATTGTCTGGGTGTTTAATGAGTGAATGCAATTTGAAAATCATAAGGATCCTTTGAAGATTGCATCATTTCTTAAAACATTGTGGGTTTCCTATCCTGGTGAAATAGGGAATGGTTTATTGAAGTATTTGTCTATCTGTAGCATTTTACCCCATTGTGACTATCACTTAGGATCTCTTATCCCTTCTCTCTCTCCCTTTCCTTTTTGCATTTTCTTTACATCAAGTTTGGTAGATTTAGGATTTGAATAGCATTACATTGATCATTTGCTGAAATTTCAAACTTCACAGTCTGAACCACCTAGGGTTTCTACATATACATTACTGCCATCTTTCATAAACCTTGCATTTCATGTAAGCCCCTTGTAGGAACAACTAGTACATACCACTGAGTCATTCCAAGCAAGCTAAGACCTAGCTGTATTATCCTTGGGGCAGTCCTATCTTGGTTAGGATACCTTTTTCAAGAGAGGTGTGAAACTAGCAATTATACCTACGTTGTTGTGTGCTAAAACCACCATCAACAATACCTTTCATGCATTTTATAGTTTCTTTGTATATGACCAAGAGAGTTACACTTGAAACATACAAGATTAGTATTCCTTCTGCAATCAACTACTTTGTGTCTAAATGATTACAGGTATAACAATAGCCATTAAATGAATAATTATACCTATACATATATGCTTGTCTTACTGGAGCAGTTCTTCTAAAATTTCTTCTTTGATTGTGCATTTTTACAAATTCATCTTTGGTCTTTATTTTAGCTTCAATATTCTTTTTGCCATTAGGAGCAGCAACATGATAACTAAGAGTAATTTTCTTTCTAGGAGTCTCTCTAACTTTGGCACACTCTCCTTTATAACCTAGACCAGTAGTATCCTTATGATACTTTTGTTTGCCCAATATTTCATGCAACTTGTTTGAGCTCTCTTCAAACTCTTGATATTTCTTGGACAGAACCTTGAGACCATAATCTTTTCTCAAATTGACAATTTCAGCCTCTAATTTTAGATTTTCAATTCTTTTAACCTCAATGTCAGATTTTGTTACATCATCTATCCTCTTAGCTTCCTCAACCTCTATCTTCAGACTGATAATCAAATTGTCTGATTCATTAATTTGTGTCCTTAAATTTACAATATGATTTCTTGCCTCTTCAAAATTAGAAGATACTCTTTCAAGGTCTGAAAGTGCTTTATCTTTGGAATCTTTTTCTTGTTGTAGCTGCAACTCTAATCTCTAATTTTCCTTTTTGTATTTCTTGATCACACTCAGAGCACATATGATTTCTCCTTCAACATCAACCTCACATTCTTGTTCATTATACACCTGATCATAATCACTCATAATGTGACCTTCTTCTTCTGAATCAAATTGTACCTCATCTCCTTCATGTGAATGACTTCCATCACTGTCACTCTTCTCAGATAACAAGTTGTCCTCTCCTTCAAATGCATCACCTTGATAGACTCTTATTAATTCCTTCCACACATCCTGAGTCATTTCCCAATGCCTAACTTTACAGGAAACTTCATTAGATAATGCAGACAAAATGACCTTCTTTGCTATATGATTGCATTCATAAGCCTCTTTATTATTTGCAGTATTAGGTGATTGAGAGGAAATAAAATATCCATTCTCAACAGTCATCCATACACCATATCCTAAGATGATAGATAGACTTGCATTCTAATACACCAAACAGAGAAGTCTAAACCATCAAAGTAAGGAACTCCATAAAACTCTTTCTCTCATTTAATACCTAATTCAACTTGTGAGACATTTCTATCAATATATTCTATATCAAAATTTGAATTTGATAAAGATGGTGCCTTTTGATCAATAGGAGACTTGAACTTTTTATTTTCTCTATTTCTTTTGCACTTACCCATGGTACTCCACACTTAGGACCTACCCAAGCCGATTAGACTTCTATAGGGAACCTATGCTCTGATACCACTTGTTGGAGTACATGACAACATTAAGAGGGGGGGTGAATCAGTGTTGTCTAATTTTTAAAATCTTTTCGTACCTTTTAATTTCAAGACAAAGAATAAAGGAGACATCACTAATCTATCAAATTCATATGCACAAGTATGATGATGAATAGAGTGAACATGACCTTATGTGTAAAACATTATAAAACACACACATAAAGGCAAATCATAACACAAGGATTACTAGAGTGGAAAACCCTCATGGGGTAGAAAAACCACTCAAAAATTGCCTCACTGGCTTATTCAAAACCTCACTGGTTACAACAAGTTGTTTCACTGACAATTAACCATGCCTCACTGGCATACAAAGCCTACTAGCATAAATCTGTCTCACTGGCAAATACAATCACCATTATCAAAATATAGTGTGCAAGAAATGATTTCAAGTTAATTTGATTTGCACCATTACATACCCTGTGATTTACCACTCACACAAAGATTCAAATACAATCTTTTAAATCATCTTTTCTTAGTCTGGAAATCAATTGCTCCAAATATGTGCTTCATAATATCTTCTCACAATGTTCTTGAGTCACCTGCAATATCATCTCATGATCTTGTCACTCTCTGTATTTACCCCTACAAAAACATGATCTCATACATCTCTCAAATCACATACCAAATATCATGATTCATCTGTATTTTCTCTTCAAAAAAATCTTTACAAAAATGTCTTGAATACTGCATATTGGTCCACACACATACACTTCAATACACTTGCAAAACCATTATATAAAAATCTAAATGTCCTTTCATATTCCTCTCACATTCTTCTTCTTCTCTGATACATTTTTCACCTTCACAAAAATAAAAAATATTCTTCAATCTTTCAATCTTCTCACAAATAAAATCTTCAATATTCCATTTTGTTCTTAATAAAAACTTGCATCTACAAAAACTAAAAAGATGACCCTTGACATTTCTTTTCTCTGTATATTCATCTTCACCTGCAAAAATAAAATCATATATCTCTTCTTCAAAACCATTCATATTTTCTACAATCAGATTGACATGAAATAATATTATTTCATCTTCAAATCCCCTTTTACAAAAATCTTTCAAACTTGAATCTCCAACAATCATCTTTAATAAAAATCAATTCCAGTAAAATTTGCAATATTAAAATCATCTGACTGCTACATATAAATCTCTCCATATTCTTTTTCCTCTCTCTGCAATTATCTTTTTTTATAAAATCATCTCCATTTAAAAATTAAAATACATAAAAAATCTTCAATATTCTACAATCTCTTCACCTCCTCTGCAAATATCATCTCTCAATCTGCCTTTGAAAAAGAAATAAAACATTTCTTCATTATCTCAAACTTTCTTTCCATCTTTATTAGAATAAAAAATAGAAGGTATAACTTTTCACAAAAAGCATTAAACCTCCCACTTATCTCTTTTTTAAAGAAAACAATTAAACTTTACCTTCCTTTAATGTCACGAATGGAGAAAAATTAGAAAGAAAGCTCCTCAAAGTTAGAGCTTTAAAATTGCCAAAAAATGTCTTTTGATGTGACTAAAATAGCCTTAAAAAGGCTCTCCTTGATGTCACTCATAGTTATGACATCTAACAACATGTCAATGTTTAAACTCGGGAGAGGAAATCTGATTTTAAATTTTGACCACCGATCTTCAATGAAGCACCCATTCATATTTAAATACTAGCCTTCGATCTAGATTTTGCCACCCACTCTCTTATAATAAAGCTCGCTATCATCGGTGACAGGTTAGATGGGGCTGGTCAATAGAATGTTTTAACACCCCTTAGGCAGGTCAGTTTAAGTGACATGACCTATGATCACAGGTCAATGCTCCTTTAAAACAAAAATTGTATGCCAATGATGACAGGTAGAGGATGAAGATTTAGGACTTTAGAAATATAGTGAAGAGTTTAGATTTAAGATTTTGCAAAATAGATTAAGGGAATAAACCAACCTAAGTTAGATCAGATCTTCATGAATTAAGACATAGAGAGAGATAAACTCTTATATTCTTTGATATGACAGAGATAAACATCATTGACAAAAAAAATGCCACCAACCTTTTACTTTTCCAATCATATCAACACCATAAGATCTACTATCTTGACAACAATTGAAACTCCATTATATATCAGAGAATGAATTCTGAATTGGAACCAAACAAGAAATGTTTGCCATATCTCTGCCACTAAAGACAACACTCTAAATTACATATCTTTTTCACTAAAACACATTTCAACATGTCTTTGGTAATTGTGATATATACTTGAACATTTGACCCCTATGGAATCTCCTTAAGGTAAGGCACCAACACCAAGACTTGAAGCAACATCACCAAAGAAGTAACCTTTGTCATACCTCTGAGAAAGCAAGTACTCCTAACTAAACACCAAGAACTCTTGACATGATATTGTATGACACATAAAGCACATTTGATTTCATGAAGACAACTTTGACAAACCATTATTGATAACACAACTTATCATATAATTATTTCCATATGAGGCAAACATGAAGCAACTCCACCAAGCATCCTAAGACATGAAGGATAACAAGCATGACATGAAGATCAAAACAACATTTGACATCTATTGTGCCTTGGAGAATCATGAAAACCATAATATAAATTCCTAACTCTGTGAACTCCTGATATATGAACTCCACACACTTCTATCATCAATGACAAACAACTCAACACCTTTTTGACATCAATGACAATTAACCTCCATCATTATATACACTATGTGTGTCATATATCACAAGTTCTAAATTCATTTATTTTCATTTTGTATGTGTAAATAATATAAGAAATGACATGGAATGGAGAGGGTGATGGAAACAATGTATAGGGAGAAATAGATTACATAGGGGTCCACCTTAATGTTGCAAGAAGCAAACCTCCTATAAGTTAGAGCCCCGCTATGGGATTGCAACCACTGTAGTGGGTCATGCTCCACCATAGACATCATTTATTTCTTTTTACACCTTTTTACAAGATATAATACAACACTTCATACATTTCATATAAATATTATTTTCAAGTAACAACTCAATTTTCAATGGATGTAATTTTAGGTGTTTTAAAAGCAACTCATGAGTAAGAATTTAAATTTATAATTTGAAATATTGGGAAACTATCCATACAATATATCAAATTTTACATGGATAAAATCAAAATTTTAGATAAGTAATACAAATTCTTGAGAATGTGCATGTATCATTTTAACACATTTTTTATAATTTCAAAATCTCTAAAATTCTATTGTTAGAAGACCTCATGGCCTATCCCTAATGAGTGAGCATAACAATTACAAGTTTACATTTTTTTCTCTTTTGAGCATATTAAACAAAATGAATATGCCCTTTGAATTTGTAAATCATCTACTTTGTAAATCTCTAATCAAAAGAAGAGATATGAGCTCCAAAATTTTAATGTTGAGGCCAATAAGAGTAAGCCACCTCTTAGCCATGCAATGGCCTTAACCACCAATCCTATGTTGGATTATTTATCATTTTATATATTTTAGTATGTAGTTTAGAATAATAATAAATAAATAAATTAACATGTAAATGTTAATTTATAAATATAGGTTAGTTTCTTGTTAGTAATTAATAAATGTTTGTTAGGGAGTTACTTTCTGGTAGAATTAGTTAGTAGTTTTGGGAAGTTTTTGATAATATAAGCGACAAAACAAGGGTGTCGAGCCCATTAAATTAAAGCCCCATGGGCATGCATAAGATTCAACAACAAGAGACCATTACAACAAAAAGAGACCACCATCAACAAAAAGACGTAGACACAATAGACTACTAGTAGATAGACAACACACTAAACATAAAACATAGAAAAGCCATAGGGCTAATTAAATAGATGTTCCCAGCCATCCATGAGAAATTGGTACATCTCTTCATACTCTTTCAACTCCTTGTCCTTCATACCATGCCTAGTGAGCTTAATGTCCTACAGGACAGCCAGAGTCATTGCCGACCTATGCATCACTTTGGAGGTGAACCTAGCCAGGATCTTGAATTTTTTCTCTAGCTCCATCATCCTGATGTTGATGTCCATGGTCTCGTTGCCTTTTTTTTATTTTCTTGCTACCCTTCTTACTCTTACCAGTGTCCTATTTCATCTTATTAGAATTCTCAGTCTCCAATCCCTAGACATTCAGTTCAGGGAAATTACTCAGGTCGTCCTCCTCAGCTTCCACCACCACAGTGAAAGGAAGCAAGGTGTGTGGAAATCACTTCCTACACTAATCTAATGAGGAGAGGGCTATGCAAATTCAAATTATTCCTTACAACTATAGAAACATAGAACATCTAAATGAGATATTGCAGCAATACACATGAACCAGAAAGAAAACAGAAGAAGAGAGACAAAGATTTATGGTGAGGAAACCCTTATCGAGTGAAAAACCCCACACTCAGAAACCTACACAATGTATTAACAAATCTGAAAGTTGATTACAATACACTTGCAATGCAAGCTTCAATGGTCTTTGAAACTCATATCTGGAGTCAATCTGACAGCATAACAGTACCTGTAAACCTGTGATACAACTCCCTCTCCAAGCACCTGTTTTAAATTGAATATACAAGGCAATATTGGACCTATCTTGGAATGGGCATCCAACAAGGCTCATGGACCAAAACCCATGCCTAAGGACACTTGATCAACATTGTAGAATGTGCCTGATACTTGTCCACAGCTCCCATCCCAAAGAGGTCACCTATTTCCAAAATGGGCTATGATAGATGCTCTTACGACACTTACGACCGTCATAGAATCTGTCATAGCAGTTACAACTTACGGCTGTAAGAGAATCTGTCATACACAAGCTATAAATAGTATATTCTCTTACACCATGTCATATTCCACCTTGGGGCACCCAAATATTCCTTATTCAAAGATGCTTCATGACACATGTCTTCACCTGTCTTACAAGCTTCTATTTCTGACTCTTACATGTCATAGATTATGTCATAGGAATCCGTCATAACCGTTTCGGTCAAACATTCCCTTACACAACATAGAAGATGCCGACACATGGCAAAATGCTCCTAACACAAAGTGGGATGCCGATCTCCTCATGTGAGGATAAAATTACAAGTTGTCATATTCCATGTAGGATGACACATCACTGTGCCACATCCCACAATATGACAATATGGAATTTACAATTATTTACAACATAGGCAATTAAATAACAAATACAAACATAAATAATGCAAGGAATTACCAAGGTTGAGACACCTTAATTCCCAACAGACAGTCTCCTCTTGTTTATTTGTCTTGACCTCCCCATCCAAGTTTTCCTCATAGTCTTCCGACTTAGCAGAAATCACATGTTCCTTATGCACTGGGGTTGGTTTAGCAGCCAGTTTGGTCGATCTTCTAGTTGACGACACCTGGGTCTTATCTTGGGGCATGACATACTCCACATATTTCATGTTTTCACTACCCTCCACACCACCTTCAGAGCCCTTAGAATCAATCTCCAGGTTATGCACTTCCATGTTAGGTTCCCCACTATTCTCAAAAAATCTACCCCTATCCTTCCCCTCCTTAAACTTCTTATGGGGAGTTTCACCCTTCAAATCTCCCACCACCAACTTCCTTTTGGTGGCTAGTTTAGGGCTGGTAGGCTTAGGGTTAATCTGGTCAATAATACGAGCCTCTGGGTTGGTCATTGTGGTAGGTTTCTTCTTTGAAGATGAGGCTTTAGCAGTTTTGTGGGACTGGGTATATTTTTCAGGGGTAACCTCAGTAATAATGACAGGATTGCACTAGACAGGGTTCAGCTTGGACGTCCTAGTGGGGTTGTTGATGTGGGTAGCAGTGATAGCCTTGGAGGGACAAAGGGCTAGATGAAACTTGTACAATCTGTAAATAAGCCCTTGGTGGAGTGGGATAGGATTTTTTCAGATCAGTGGAGTGAGCTTCAAGGGTTGCCTCCATGGAGGCTTCCAGGGAAGTAAGCAGGTGAAAATGAAAACTAATGTACTGGCTATGCCTAAAATGATTTAACAACACAAAATGGTAATGAAAGAAGAGGTGAAGTCTACCTTTGAGCATAAAGTACTTGATGAGCATATGGCAGACATCATCCCATGGTTTAGGGAGCTTTTCTCTGTCAAAGCCTACTTGCAGACTATGCAAAACTTCACCTTTTTTCAAGAACAAGGGCATTCCCTCTAGATTTGAGACCTTGATCATCTTTTTGTGCTTCACCCCATCAATGGGCATACTAGTAGCTAACCCTATGACCTCTTCAATCACTTCAAAACCCACTCCACCAACTTGAACATGCCTATCTACCCATGACTGAACAAACTATTTGGATAAATTCTCGTCATGCCCCTGGAGGCATTCCAGATACGACGCCACCCCACCCTCCTGGAAAATATGCCAGAGGGTTTCATTCCTCTTGAATTCTTTGTAGGACTCTGGCTCAGTGCATGTTCTATCACCCCCATATTCAACATGCAACAACACTTTGTAGAATTTTGAGAAAATTAGAAAAATCTGGTGCCCCGATAAACTTTACACCTATAGATATGAAAGCAGTGCAAAGCACAAATTTTGATGAGTAACCTATCACCTCACTAGTGAGAGTTGTCATAACTTCTTAAATTTGCATTGTCTGAATTAGAGTGCCAAGCCATATCATGATTAAAAGTAATGAGATGATCATGATAAAGAGTTTACAAAGGCTTGAAGAATTAAACCTACCATTGGTCACATGAATGGCGATGTGAATACCCCTTCGAGGCATCCACGTCATGATGACAATGTGATTACATGTCATAGAACGGTGATAGATATTACTCTTCAAGCTAATCTGGCAACAGACAAACCTGCCGCTAAACTTTCTAGATCTTTTAACCATGTTAAAAGCAATATTACTAGGAATATTCCCCTTTTGGCACCCAAGGCACACCACAGGCAGGGGATCCCAAATGTTCTAATTTAAACTCATTAATACCTTAAGATGGAATTTTTCTCCTTCAAAAGGAGGTTTCGGATCTATATAGGTAGGTTTTCTAACTTTTTCTAGCATCTCCAACTGTTCAAATTCTGACCCAGGTTGGCCATTCCATCGGCCACCCTATTACCTTCCCTATAGTTGTGTCCTATTTCCTTTTCCATAAACCTAGTTAATAAGAATTTGATATCCTCCATGATATGCTTAAGCTTCCATCCGCTGTCAGTCCTACCAAGAGTCACATCATCAACAATTTTCAAGTCTCCCTCAATCTAGATCTTATCCACCCCCAATGAGAGGGCAAATTTGAGACCCCATAAAAGGGCCAGACCCTCGACCACATTGTTGGACTAGGTACCAATGCCCCTAGCATAAGCAATGACAAGATTCCCATGTTCATTTCTGATGACACCACCTCCACTAGCTAGACCAGTGGTCTTTTTTCTGCTCTGTCAAAATTGAGTTAAACCCAATCCTTGGGAGGTGGTCTCCAGATAGTATTTTGTCTCACCAGCTTCTTAGAGTTGTCAAAGGTGGTCATATCTGCTGTTAGACCCCAGTTTTTGGCTATCTACATTTCAAGCTGAGTGTGGGGTTCCTTAGCAGTGTTCAGAGTGCTGATGGACGTGTTTTCTGAGACCATCTTGCTAAAGGAGAAGAAGACATCATTGGCACTTTTAGCCATTTCCTTGAAAATTCTATTATTCCTCTCCTTCCACACACTCCATCCCAAATGCAGGGGAATTTGTCTCCATAGTTCCCTTACCCTCGGGTGAGAGAAGGGAGAGAACCAACTTTGAATGAAATCCTTGAGGTTTTCATTAAAAACCTAGTATATGCTGAGTTTATCCAAGGTCCTTCCCTAAACCTCTTTGGTGAATTCATAGTGGAAAAGAAGGTGTTGTATGGACTCTTCCTCTTTCTGGCACAAAACACAATGGTTAACTAGTTGGAAGCCTCTTTTGTTGAGGTTATCAGTAGTGAGGATTTTGTGGTGGGTGGCAAACCACCAGAAAAAATTAACCTTAGGAATCAAGTTTTTGCTCTAGACATTTTTCCATAAACTGTTGTCCTACCCACTGTTGATCAACATATTATAGGTTGATTTAACTGAGAAGATCCCCTTATTGTCCTGAGCCCATAGCATCTCATCCTCTCTAGCGAATAAGGGAATTCTACACTTACTTAGTTCCAGCTGAAGAGTCAACCATCCCTATTCTCCAGGCTGGCTGTCATTCCAGCAATCCTTTAAGTTCTTCCAATGTCTTTGGCCCCAGGTTTGGATAGTGATGTAATTACTGAAAAACCTCCCAGAGTGAGTTACAACTCTAGCTTTAGTATTGATATTATCCTGGTTAGACAGGGGGGCCTCATGAAGCCAATTATCTTCCTAGAATCTAATTTTGTCTCCCTTGTCCAGCTTCCACTTAATGCCTTGGGCTGGAGTTCTTCTAGTTTTGATTATTTTGTTCCAAATGATAGAGCCTTTAGGAAGACTCTCCCTCTCAATTAACCCAGTCTTTTCATCATTGTGGAGGTACTTGGCTCTCATGATCTGCACCCAATCTTTTTCCTCCTCAAGAAAACTCCAACCAACCTTGGCAAGTAAAGTTTTATTCATCATCTAGGTCTTTCTAATACCCAATCCCCCTTAGTACATGGGGAGACAAACTTTTTCCCATCTAATGAGCAATATCCTCTTCTTTTCCTCCACCCTCATCCAAAGAAAAGTTTTTTGAATTTTCTCAAACTTTTCCATAATGTATCTAGGCATTTTGAATAGAGTAAGGAAGTAGGCGGGCATACCTTACAGGGAAGCCTTCAGAAGTTGATGCTTACCAGCTTGGCTTAGGAGTTCACCTTTCCAACCTTCCATCTGTTTTTAAATTCTTTCTAGGATAGAGTTCCAGAAAGTGGGGGTCACTTCCTTGATAGTGAGGGGAAGACCAAGGTAAGTAGCTGGGAGGTTGGCCTTATTACAATTCAGGATATTTTTAACCTTCTCCTGGAGCTCTAGATCGACATTGAAGAAGAAGACATTGCTCTTTTCATAGTTTATGCATTTCCCAGAGGCATCAGCATAGGACTTTAGTAGATCTTTCCATCTTCTAGCTTCCACCACTGAGGTAGCACCAAACAACATAGTATCATCCACAAACTATTGGATAGCCGATGGACCCACCGTAGACGCAACTCTGATCCCGTAAGATTCTGTCTCTCTAGGTGGGATAGAATGTTTCTACTTAGAGGCTCAGCCATATTGATAAACAAATAGGGCAAAAGTGGATCCCCCTGCCTAATACCTTTGCCCACATTGAAGAACCCCTGGGGAGAGCCATTGACCAACACCGAGTACTTGATAGTAGTGAGACATTCCCATATCAAGGTTATCATTTTATCTTGAAACCCAAACTTCCTAAGAACCTTAAAAAGGAAATCCCAAGAAATTCTATCATAGGCCTTTGAAATATCCAGCTGAAGAGACATGTTGGGGGTGTTACTTCTATCCATTGAGTGGATTATCTCATGTGTGGAGATGGCTACGTCCACAATCTATCTACCAGGGACAAAACCTTTCTGGCAATCTGAAATAAGGTTGTCCAGACAACCTTATTTTAGATTGGGCCAAAGGTTGGAGTCTAAGGACCAGAGTCTTCATGAAAATCTTATATATAGTGTTGCAAAGGCTAATAGGGTAGAAATCAGCCATAGTCTTAGGGATGTTCTTCTTGGGGATAAGAGCTATGAAAGTGGAGTTAATCTGCTTAAGGATCTTGGTTGTCCTAAAGAAGTCTTTAACAACCGCAGTAACATCAAAACTAACTATGTCCCAAAAGTCTTGGAAAAATTTGGGGAAACCCATTTGGGACTGGGGATTTAAAAGCCCCCATAGAAAACACAACTAGCCTAACTTCCTCCATGGTAATAGGCTTCAAATGCCTTCAGTTGTCTTCATCCAAGAGAATTGAGGGAATATTGTCCAACAGCTCTTCCAACCTAAGGTGGTCAATAGTGCTCCTGTTCTCAGATAAGAAGTTCTTGAAGTAGTTAGAGGCAAGTTGCCCCAGTTCTACCTCAAAGATGACATCCCTGTTGTTTTCATCCAAAAGTTTAGAGATTCTATTCCTTTTTCTATGCTTCATAGTCAATTGATGGAAGAAAGTAGTGTTTCTATCACCTTCAGTTAGCCATTGGACTGTAGACTTCTGCTTGTAGAAGATTTCTTCTTTTTTCATAATTTCCTTAAGATCCTTGAGAATGGCCTCTTCCTTATTGAAGTTAGCCTCGCTCTTCTCTCCCTTGGTCATATTTTTTTAAATTTCTAATATACTATCAAAAATGTGTTTCTTCTGGTTTATGACATTTCCAAAGCAGAACTTGTTCCATCCTTTAACTTTCTGCTTGACATGAATAAGTTTTTGAGTGAGTCTAAACATAGGGGTCCATGAACTAAGATACTCCACCAATCAACAATGTAATCTCTGAAATCAGGGTGGAAGGCCCACATGATTTCATATCTGAATGGGAAAGGACCTTTAGGGACTCCTCTCCAGGAGAATAAGAGGGCATTGTGGTCAGAGATGGTACGGGGTAGTGCAGTCAAAGTAGAATGTTGTGCACAATGTCCCAGTTGGACGAGACCAAAAATTTGTCCAGTTTAACCTGTATCAGCTGGTCTCCTCTTCTTCTATTGGTCCAAGAGAAGAGTTGATTGTTGACCTCAATATCCATTAGCCTCATCCGGTTGAGGAAGTCAGCCAAATCCATCATGTTTTCTAAGTAGTCAATGATACCCCCAACCTTTTCTGAAGGGAAAAGTGAGGAGTTAAAATCACCTACCAGCATCCAGTTAGTTTTTTTCTCAGCATTCAGTCTAGGAACTAGGCTTTCCCATAGTTCCTTTCTAGTGTTCCTAGTGTTTGGAGCATATATTATAAGTTTCCAAACTTTGTTGTTAAGAGTGAATTTCACCTCAAGACTACTTTTGCTATGTGAGCAGTAGAACCAGAGACTATGTGCTTGTTCCACATAGTGACAAGCCCTCTTGAAGCCCCCACCAAGGGGCTGATAAGGTAGTCAGCCGAGGGCCAGATGTTATTAGCTATACTTTTAAAATTTTCTTTAGACATCTTAACTTCTTGGAGAAGGATAATATCAACCTTATTTTTAAAGATGCAGTTCTTCACCATGAACTACTTTTGAGGATTGTTGAGTCCCCTTAGATTCCAGTAGAGGACCTTCATTTCTGTGGTCGTCTAGAGAGAGCCTCCAGAGTGCTTTGTCTCCCAATGGCTATTTCCTTGGTTGCTTCTCTATGTCTGGTTTCTCTCTGAGAGAGTCTTCCATCCTTCCCCTCAGTCCCCACATCTGCGAACTTCTTTTTCTAGCCTTTGCTCTTCATTTTGGGTGTCACCCATCCATCCTGGTTAGTCCACGTGGAAATAGGACTAGCACTAGGAGATAGCACTCTAGGTGGGGATAGCACCTTCTTCATCTCTGAATCTGGTAACTTAGCAGTTTGTCTACCTTTAGGCACTTGAACACTTGTAGCAACATTCTGTGGCATGGGATTAATCTTTTCTTTGGGGGTATGGCTCTTATTCTCCCCTTCTTCCACCTCCTCTGAGTCAGTAGGGGTCTCCCTACCTTTCAGTTGGTCCATTAGTGGAATTTCAGCTCTAGGCAAGACCTACTCTGGTTGACTTTTTGGTTACTTTGAGATCAATGGGGATTCTATAATGTTTAGCAAGTCTTCTTTAAATGGGTAATCATCCACAACATTCTCCTTCTCAGGAACTTCTTTAGCTTTCTATTTCATAAGGAGTTTGCATTCATTGATCAAGTGGCCTTTCTTGGAGCATTTTTAGCAGAATGTGGTGGCATTCTCATACACCAGATGTTGCTCCCAACTACCATACTTGGACTTTATATTAATAGTATTAGGCAGAGTTTTGTTGATATCTACGCTAACATAGAAGCGAGCAAAAATTAACCTTATTTTGTACTTAGTGGTGTTGTCCAGTGCAATGAATCTTCCAAAATAATTTCTGATCCAGGAGAAGATCTCCTCATCCCAAAATTCTAGAGGGAGTCCAGGTAACCTAACCTAAACTGGGGTCGACCTGCTCAGCTCCATGGCCGCATCAAACCCAAGTTTCTAATGCCCCATACAGAGGTTATGTTTTCCATAAACCCAAGGTCCTCCTGCGAAGATCGCTACTAGGTCCTCTTTATTTGTAAACTTAAATAGGAAGAGGCCACCCGCCATGGTGCTGGTAACAACACTTCACTTTAGATGCCATCTCGAGACCACCCATCTCCTCACCATGTCTATGTTAGGTCTTAGGGTTTGGAACTTACTAGAGATAATTCCATGGGTGAGATTATTTTATCCATCATTGGGTCCAGGATTAGGAGGTTCGTTCCACTATCCATCTCTAACAGCATAGGGGCAATAGAGTCTTCTTCAACCCTGACTTCTTCACCAATCAATGCCTTTTTCCAAGACTTGGGATTACCTGAGGCTAGAGATTCATGCTTTGAAGTATTGCCCGAGGTAGTACTAACAGTGGCAGGTTCCACCAAAGGGCCTACAAGGTGTTGGGAATTAAGGTGTCTCAACGTTGGTAATTCCTTGTATTATTTCATTATATTTATTTATTCATTGCCTATGTTGTAAATTAAATTGCAAATTCATATTGTCATCTTGTGGGATGTGTCACGGTGATGTGTCATCCTATGTGGAAGATGAGAACTTGTAATTTTGTCCTCACATGAGGAGATAGGTGTCTCACTTTTTGGTAGGAATATTTTGCCATGTGTCAGCATCTTGGATGTTGTGTAAGGGAATATTGACCGTAGCGGTCATGACAGATTCCTATGATGAAGTTATGACATGTAAGAGTCAGAAATAGGAGAATCTATGATAGGTGAAGGCATGTGTTGAAGAGCATCTTTGGGTGCCCCAAGGTGGACTATAACATGTTATAAGAGAATATGATATTTATAGCCTGTGTATGATAGATTCTCTTACAACTGTAAGTTGTAACTGCTATGACAGATTCTATGACGGTTGTAAGAGTCGTAAGAGCATCTGTCATAGCCCATTTTGGAAATAGGCAACCTCTTTGGGTTGGGGTGTGTGGACAAGTGTTAGAAGCATCTTACAATGTTGACCAAGTGTCCATAGGCATGGGTTTTGGGCCATGAGGCCAAGTTGGATGCCCATTCCAAGATAGAGGCAATTTTGCCTTGTATTTTCTATATAAACAGGTGCTTGGAGGAGGAGATGTATTACAGGTTTGACAGGTACTGTTATGCTACCAGTTTGTCTCCAGATATGAGTGTCGAAGACTCTTGAGAGCTTACATTGCAACTGTATTGTAAACCATTTCAATTTTGTTAATACATTGTGCAGGTTTTGGAGTGTGGGGTTTTTCACCCGATAAGGGTTTTCCCCACGTATATCTTGTGTCTCTCTTCTTGTGTCTCACTTTCTTGTTTATGTGTTTGCTGTAATATCTCTATTATCTCTATTAATGGGTTTAACATTGCTATAATAGTAAGGATAAAATTGAATTTGTACTCTCCTCTCCTCATTAGATTAGTGTAGGAAGCGATTTCCACACACTTAGCTTCCTTTCGGTTGGTATCAAAGCTTGATCACCTTTGGTCCTAGTTGTTGGGTAGGGGTTTTTTGAGTTGATCTTAGGTTGAGTGGGAGTGTTGTGTAGAGTATTCTGTATCTTGTTGCAGCAAGGAGATGGCAACCACATTCGGAAGGTTAGAGGTTGAAAAATTCAATGGCACTAATTTTGAGTTGTGGAAACTCAAGATGAAGGACCTACTTGTTGATCGTGACCTATGGGAAATAGTATCTGGTGTGAAACCTACAATAATGTCACAAGTTGATTGGGACCTCAAAGATCGGAAGGCTAAGGGTCTCATAAGACTCTATTCAGCTGACTCTGTCCTGTTGAATGCCCATGAGGAGAAGAGCACGAAAGATCTTTGGAAGAAGTTGGGTGATGTTTATCAGGCCAAGTCCTTGGTAAACAAACTTTTTCTAAAAAAGAAGTTGCTCACTCTAACGATGGAAGACGAAGGATCTATTACGCACCACATGAGTACTTTCAACATGATCATTGCACAGTTGACATCTGTGGGTGTAAAAATGGAGGAGGAGGATCATTGCATGACCCTACTTTGTTCTTTGCCAGATTCATGGGATCATCTTGTCATGGCTATCGGAAGCACCACTACCACCTTCAAGATGGAAGATGTGGTGTCCTCAGTGTTATCTGAAGAAATGCGGAGGTCTTATGAGGCAGCCAAAGAGGCTCTTGCGGTTCATGGAAGACCCAAAGAGAAAGGGAAGAAGAAAGACAAGAAAGCTGAGAAGGGTAGATCCAAATCCCATGGGAGATCCAAATCTCCTGGAAAGTCCAAGGCTCTTTGTTGGAACTGTGGAAAAACTAGGCATTTTTGAAAGGAATGCAAAGAGGAGAAGAAAAAGAAGAAGAAAGCTCCTGATTCAGATTCTAACAAGTCACAAGATGATGGTGATGCCTTCATCGTAGCCCTCGCCACCCATGCATATGATGATGTGTGGTTGATTGATTCTGGTGCATCATTCCACATGACCTCACATCAAGACTGGTTCACAAAATATGAAGAGTTAGATAGTGGAAGAGTGTACCTGGGTGACGACTCTCATCTAAAGATTGTTGGTCATGGAAGAGTCTCAATCTGATTCCCTGATGGATGAATGAAGGGGATCACTGGAGTTATGCACATTCCAGGCCTTGCACAGAACCTGCTTTCTGTAAGTATGTTGAATGATGTAGGTGTGCAGGTTGTATTTTTGAAGGATGGATGCAAGATGACTAGAGGATCTATGGTGCTTGTGAAGGGTACTCAGAGAGGTACTCTATTTTAGCTAGAGGCATGCACTTCACAGTGCAATAGTTCTTCTGACTCAAAGAAATGAGTTGCAGTCACTTCATCCCCACCATCTAAACGAGCAGTGAAGAAATCTATTGTAACTAGTTCCAATGGCAGTGCACATGTTATGGAAGCTAAGCTTCCTACTGAAAAGACTATGTTATGGAATTTGAGATATGGCCACATTGGTGAGAAGGGTCTGTGTACCCTAAAAAATAAAAACCTCATTGAGGGGTTAAATGATTGTAATCTCGAGTTTGACTTTTGCGAACATCGCATTTATGGAAAGCAAAATCGTGTTCAGTTTTACTCTAGTTCTCACAAGTCTTCTGGTGTATTGGATCTTATTCATTTTGATGTGTTTATTCCTATTAATGTTCCTTCAATTTCAAAATTGTATATTTTGTACCTTTCATAGATGATTACAGTAGAAGGACATGGGTTTATTTTATTAGAAGCAAGACTAAAGTCTTTAGTCAGTTTAAGGAGTTTAAAGACTTTGCTGAAAATCAGACTAGTAAAAAGATTAAGTGTTTGAGAACTGACAATGGTTGTGAGTTTTGTTTGGCAGAGTTCAATAAGTTCTGCAAAGAGCAAGGGATTGAAAGGCATAAGACAACTCCATATACCCTGCAGCAAAATGGAGTTGCAGAGAGGATGAACAAGACACTGATGGAGAAGGCTAGGAGTATGCTTAGTGGAGCAAGCCTCAAATAAAAGTTTTGGGCTGAAGCTATTGCCACTGCTTTCTATCTAGTAAACAAATCTCCTACATTAGTGTTGTGTGGTTACACAACACGTCCCATTTTGCCTTGACAAAACAAGGACCCAACTTTTCTTGCTGCTTTGGCTTGTTGTTTTTTTGCTTTGGGTGGTCTGGTAAAATTTAGTCATGCATGAACACCCTGCAGAGGGTAGATATGTCACCATGATGAGGTCAATTGTCAAATCCAGTATTTCATATTATTAGCCTCATGGTTGGAAAGTGCATGAAATTCTAAGCAGGTTTGCCTTTGGATCACCCTCAAATTGTTTAAGGGAAGAAAGTTATGATTAAGTCAAACTTCGGTAAAACTTGATATTCTGAGAGGGGGGGTCATATTTCAAACATTAGTCATATTATATAAGATCACCCCGATATTGTATTATTACCCCATAATCACTTGATCTGCGAAATGCAGACATCAATTTTACGTAGTAGCCGATATCTACTTGTCAAGCGACTTGATATTTTGTGGGGGTCATATTTCTTAATATCTGTCATCTTACGAATATCACCCTCTTCATAAAATATCACCCTGTGCCAATATGATGGTGACATCATCTAAGTCCAATGAACGAGGGAAATCACCCCGATGATGACGTCATCATTCCATTCTACCTCGCGGAGGTATATATCCGATGCCCACCATAT
The DNA here is from genome assembly GCA_027924645.1 of Cunninghamia lanceolata. Taxonomy (NCBI): domain Eukaryota; kingdom Viridiplantae; phylum Streptophyta; class Pinopsida; order Cupressales; family Cupressaceae; genus Cunninghamia; species Cunninghamia lanceolata. Next base: position 5,310,779 of record BSBN01000516.1, read on the forward strand.
TCAATAACATGACGGTGACGTCATTAAAACACAAAGATTAAACAAAGTCATCAACATGGTGACGTCACCCAGATCTTTTCTTAAATGGGTCATTTTATTTGTGGGGTCATATTTTGAACATCTGATCTTAAATTCATGACCCGATATACACGTGGTCAACGTTGACCACATCACCCGACTCCTTTGCATTAGTTTTGCTGCTCAAAGGCGAGGGGTCATTTTACTGAGAGGGGATCATATTTTGAATATCACCTGATCTTTCAAAGATCACCCCCCCTGTTTCCTAACATTAAATGCACTTAAATGCAATAGATAGATTCCCGCCAATTGCGAATACAAATCAAACACTTGGCATCATCAATGAATTCTCTATAGAAGATCAACGGATTTAACCATCCCAACTCAATTTTACCCTAATTTACCCTATGGATGCATTTAAAGGTAACTTTCCAAGGTTATTTTCATTTACCTTGTGAAAAAACAAATAATTACAGAGTAGGGAAGTCAAACCCTCATACAGCTACCTGTTAACAGACTAGATCTTGCAGCGTAATAGAACAGGTGATCTTCAACATCTGCAACCCTTTTTTGTAATCACCCATCTAACCTAGGAGGAAAGCATTATCAGGTAAGTAATTGAAAACCCTCCTGTTGTCATTTTTTGCATGTTCAGGTAGGGTGCATGTTTCTTTCTTATGGTTTGAATCTATGGATATGCATATCAAGATGAAGCAAAGAATAGTAGATAGAGTATGCATGATGTCGTAGAAGTACGTATTGTTATATGAATGCATATGCACATTGTGTGGTAAGACAAATCATGTTTATTGTAGGAGTCAATGGTGGATCTTAAAAGGAACAAGTTCGATTCAGAGTTTCTTAAGCCCATGTTTGTTCAGCCCGAGGGGGTACATTTTAAGTATGGCATCATTGGTGATACTCACCAGGGGGATACATACCTAGCAGCATGGTCAACAAGAATAGATCATGACAAGGATAATACCCTTCTGGATGCAATATATGTTTTAGGAATGTGGCATGCAGCTGGATTTTCGTATGCCATGGAGACCCCAGAGTTGGTAGTGGAATGTGCTAGGAACTATAACCCTGAGACTAGGCAAGTGGAGAAGCATGGAAGAGTATATGTAGACTTTTCAATCAAGGGCATCACTTCTACTTTTAATCTACTAGTTGGAAAGAGGGTGGTGAGTGTAGACATACAAAAACTGGAAACAAAATACAACAACAATAAGAAGAATGCAAGGAAGAGGATGTATCAGTGGAGGTCAAAGAGCAACACCTACACTCAGCTAAATTGCCCGTACACTTGTACAAATTTGATTTTGATGATGAGTACTAGTACATGATTGTCCTGCTAAACAGGATGATAGGTAAGCTTCATGCAGGAAATTTTGAGAATTGGATATTTAGAATCATCTAGATGGTCCTATAAATAGATAACAAGCCATTATGGGCCAACATCATCAGTGATGCACTAGATGAAGGGATGAGGAACCTGGGAGGTCAGGCATGCATGTTTCATATGACCTCATATGTTGTGTACTCATGTGCTTATAAGGGTACCTTTGATGCCTTGACTACAGTGGGTAAAGATGGCGGTGATGTAGATGATGCCCACATATGGAATCACTATCCTCAACTACAGAGAAAGAATTACCTCCTCGATTACAAATTGGTAAATGATGCACTCTCTATGCATCTAGTCAGAACCATGGAGGAAGATAGAACCAAGAGACTGAGCATGGAGGATCAGGAAGTTGTTTACAGACATGGCACCTGGTTCATCCAGTTTGCCACCTTTTCATACATAAGAATAGAGGGATTTGATGGATAGCCCCTTATGCTACCAAGATACCCTACTGATAGGGTTGTCTTGATGAAGTTTCTCAGGCAAGTGTCTACCATAGTTGCAGCATACAAGGAACAAAAGAAGATACCTCAGGTATCATTTCCAGTGTCTATGGGCTAGTACATGTGCTCAGATTTAGAGAGCATAAAGCATGTCATAGGAGGTCTAAAATTGATGTATCTACAGCCATTTCCCTTGGCTAGATCTTATGACCCCTATGAAAGGATGCATAAAATACTGGGAAAACCTATTCATCAGAAGCATCTGGAGGAGTTTTGGATTGATTGTGAGGATGAAGCTAAGGTGATGAGAAGAAAATATCAAAGGCTCACCTTGAACCAGATAAAGACATTTGACTGCATCCCAATGCCAGCACAACTAAGAAAGGATGATGGAAAGATTATGTCTAATGAATATGAAGACAAGAAGGTGTACAATGACACCATATCAGCCCCTGATCTAACATAGCCAGAGGATATTTCCCTAGATCAGTTTACAAGTGGAGTGCTACAATTAACCCAAGCTTGGGTGGATGAAGAAATAAATAGATTGAAGAAAAGGGGTGTAGCCCTTACAGTTGATGCCAGGAAGAAAAGGCAAGAACTAGCTAATGAGGAGTATGATGACTTCCTCAGTGAGAAAAGAAAGTCTAATGGGGAGAGGTTACCCACGCAGAAATAGAGGAAAGGTCCCCCTAGAGGAAAAAAATGGAAGATGAACCTAAGGGGGTGATAATTGAAAGAATTACCGCACCAGCTGTAGGTGCATGGACATCAGGTCAGGCATTTGCCTCATCTTCACAGCCTCTGGGTGAAAAGCCAAAGACAAAGAGGATCCTGAGGCCAATTGTTGAAATGGCAAGAGTATAGGAAGAGGGCCAGACCTCACAGCATGAAGTAGAAGAAGACATCCCATTTGAGGAAGTGCATGTAAACAAGGAACCAACAGGTGATGACTCGACAATGGTCAGTAGCAAGAGGAGGGCGATGCCCCTGACATCACCACCCAAGAAGCAAAGAACATCCATGAGGGGTGATATCAGGGCTGACCCTATTGTACTAAGAGGAGTTGGTGGTGAAGCATTCAGGAAGGAGCTGTAGCATGATGTTTTGCTTCCCACCATAATATAGTTCAAGATTGAGAGGGCAGAGGAGAAAATAAAAGAAGCTATCAAGGTAGGCTAGGGTGTTCCTTTCTCTTTGGAGGACATTGTTGACTTATCAAATGATGATGTAGTGTAGAATGTAGCTTCTCAAAGAATGGAGACCCTCACCTCCAGTACCCGCATGACTCCACATGGGACCCCATTAGCACAAATGGCGGTATTGGAGGAGGTGAAGCAAATAGAGGAAGTAAAAGAAAGTAGCCTAGAGAGGGTAGCCCAACAGATAGGGCTTGATAGGTTAGTTGATCAGGTAACTAGCCCTGCCTTCATAGATTTAACATATAGGGATGATGTGAGCCCTAAAGACAAAGCAGGTGCACCTGATGTGATAGAGAAAATTGAAGTGACCAGACAGATAGAAAAAGAAAGCACTACCCCTGATATGGGTTAGCAACAGCATGAGGTACCCATAGAGCCAAGAATAGTAGAAGTCCAACAGAAAGGCAGGGATGATAAAGATACACTAGGTGATGTTGCTTCCTAGACTTAAAGAGATCCAGAGGATGCCACGGGAACTAAATATGAATCAGGTCGTGAGGACCTTAAGACACAGGATGTTGGTGCACGAGGTGTAGAACAAGAAGTGACTTGAGATCAGGGTGATGCACAAGGCCAACACAAAGACATCCATGGATGTCAATATAACTCAGGATGAGGAAAGCAATAAAGAACATGAAAGTAAGGATGAGGAAGTACAGGATCAGGCACAAGATCATCATGTGGACACTCCACAGGACCCTCCTCTATAGAAAGAGGCCCCTCAATAAGAAGAGATGCAACAAGATCCCCCTCATGAGGAACTCCATGAGGAAGAAACTAAGAAATCGCTTTCTCCACCGAGAATAGAAGCAGATACTGGAGAATAGGGTAGACATGATGATGACAAAGGACATCAAAGATCTAGAGATGAAGTGCCTCAATGGTTGGAGAAAGAAATAGGTATGGAACAAGGCTTTGAAATTCAAGAATTTGATGTTTCCACCTTGTTTGCAGAGACAATAATGAAGCCAAAGAGGAAAGCCAGATTGACATTGGCTATTAGGAGAGATCCTGCTACAAGCAGAAGGACTACATAGGTAGCACTTCCCATGGCTAAAAAGGAGAAAGACAAGATCACCCTGGAGGAATTCCAAATCACAACTGTTGATTTAGGTTTTTCTAATGAGGACCAAGAAGGTCAAGAGAGAAAAGACATCATTGATTCTTTGACCCAAAGGGTAAAGAAGGAGAAAGAGAAAAATAAAAATCATAAGGAGCACATTGCTCAGCTGCATTCATACATAAAAGGGTTAATTAACCCTAATAATACGCAGTTGATCCGGCAGTCCCATTGACTGTCATATCCCAGGAGGAGGTCACCAAGTTGGACCTCATGAAGCATGAGGCCATGGTCATGGAGAAATGGATGTTCTCATCCCTCACTGGAGCTGAAGATGTTTTGAAAACCTCCCTACAAAGATGGAATTCTTTAAGTAGTTTAAAGAGAAAGGTAGACAAAATGCAAAATGAAACAGGGAAATGGTCATTCCAATAAAGAGGATTGATCCACAAATCCTAATAAATAATCAAGTGTTGAATAGCAACACCACCCTGCTGATAGACATATGGTATGAGGATATCAGGTTCGAATGTGATATCCTAAAGAAATGTAGTGGCAAGCTCAGGGATATAAGTATAAAGTTGTACAACATGATGGCTTATGAAGCAGAGATCCTTGAGGCTTTAGAAGGAAAAGTAGAGGGAAAGATTGAAAATCAGGATGCGAACTTTGCTATCAAAGCTCTGTATGATAATTTCCAACCAGTGGTAGATGAACCCCTCACCCACCTGACGGAGGAAGTGATGAATAAGATCGTGAGAATAAAGGTCAGGGTGGAAAATTATAATGAGATTTTAAACAACAAAAAAGGTAAGCTAGAAGCACTCAAAGCTAAATTCCAGTATCATAAGCATGCCGTAACAAAAGCCAAAATCCAAGATGGAGGAGAGGTGAATAAAATGGTGCAGGTATATGAGCACATCAAGATAGCAATGAAGGTCCACATACAGGAGGATGTACATCAAGGTGATAGTGATACTGAAAGTAATAAAGATGATGATCATGATGAAGAAGAAGAAAATGAAGAGGAGGAACTGGAAGAGTGAATGAAGATGCATCATCAAGGGAACATATGCGTAAGGCACTCATAAGAGAGGAAAGGTTGACTGAGTCAAAGAGTTGTTATCAACCGTTGATCTTAATTGATAAATCTTGACCATTGGTCATTTGTAACTACCTCCTCACCTTAGTCTATAAAAGGTGCAGAGGTGCAATATTTTGAACATTCGAAACTTAATTGAAATTTGATTGCTGAAATATCAGGACTCATTTCAAAGTTGTTGTAAATGTACATGTTATGCATACTGAATGAAAAAGAAGCATATTTGATTACAAATCATCATAAATCTTGAGTAATTTATGTTTGAAACCTAGATACATGCATTGATCAGCTGCATCCCTTGGAGTGCTTGTTAGTCTGCATGTGTTGTTTTCATTCCTTATCCTTTGAAGTTAGCATCATCCATATCTAGTTGTGGAACATCCTGGTGACATATGGTTTGATTCCTTCTCTTCATGAATGTATCTTGTATGTATGTGGTTCAATGGCTAAAGATTCACTAAAATTAGAAGCATTCTTTTAAATTTCTTTCAATTTCATAGCAGATTATCACCATAATTACAAATACCATAGAATCAAAAGCAAATAACATTAAATATGCTGATATCCCATAGATAATTAGAAATACAGAGCATATTTAGAGTAAAAGCATGTTAAATTGACAAATATCATGTAAATTCATACAAATGTCCATGAGATACATGCAAATATCCACTTATAGACACATGATTTGAATAAATATACAGTGTAGAAAGAAAGAACAAGTTCATGATGATTAATGATCAGAAGAATTGATCAAACTTGCAAATATATCAGTTATTTTTGGAAATAGAGTAGAGTTAACCTATCTGTGGAGTAAATTTATAGGAAACAATACAATATTGGTCATCTAGATGAATGTAAGACCCCTTGAAATGGAAAACAACATGTCACATCAACCTCTGAGTAACATCAAATGATCATGACCTAATCAATGGAGACTTGGAGTCATCAACTTATCCTAAGTTGATCGTACTTTACAAGATAATAAAGGTTTGTTGTGCAAATTTTTATGCATGTTGTTGTGACTAACAATCATCATCAACATAAATTGGTGCTAGAAAGAGGGCCTTCATCAGTAGATTTGTTTGATTTGATGACACAGAAAGAAAGGTAATACTCATGCAGCTCTGTATTTTAAGTCATATGCAAAGATTTGTTGTTTTAAGTCCATGCATATTTGTCCATTGCAAAGTTTTCAAAATTAATCATAAATATTTCAAGCTTTGTGGTTGATCACCTTGATATTTCAAAGATAGGCTATATTTCCAGTCTTTTGCTAAAAGATTTGAGGTAATTTGCTTAAGAAACCTGATATCCGGTTGCTTGTGTCCCAAAGCCTCATATCACCTCATATTTGCATCATTTCTGCAAATATTGCGTAAATATCTAGTCAGTTTCAGATTTTGATCATAAATATAGCCTTTGCTAGGGTGTTTTAGCTAATCTTTATAGTAAACAAGCCAAATTTCCTAAATATTCAAGATATCCTGGCTCTCAGGCCAAATACTAAGTCCAGATCCAGCAGACTCTTTGAAGAATTGCCTATCCGGGGATTTAGACCTAGAATAGTAGATATTCATCATTCTCCTGGTTCTAGTGCATCAGGAGCTTCACCAGAACACACTCCTATAACTCCTATTGGGTTGAAAACACCTATAGGACCACCTGTCACACCTCAAGTCCAACCTCCACCAGTCACAATGTCATTCTTTACTGCAGAGTCACCTCTGACTTTTACTGCATATCATCCTTTACCTAAAAATCCTGACAAGATTTGTCCTAAATATCATCCATATCAAGATGTTGGTGATCACATTAGAACATTCAAGGAAGCTTGTTGTAGGGCCAGAATTGAACATCAAGATGTGATATGCAGGTTATTTCCATTTTCCTTTGGGGAAGAGGCATATAACTGGTATATCAGTCTTGGTCAAGGTTCAGTTGGTTCATGGTCTACCTTGGAGAAAGCCTTTAAGGATAGATTCAAAATACCTATAGATCCTTCAATGAATTATCATCTATTTGCCACAATCAAAAGATTTGAAGAACCTATTGCTAATTTCAATGCAAGATTCCAAAAGATGCTCTCAAAGTTAGTTGCTCTCTATACTGTACTAGATGAAGCTGCCAAGAGCATATACTACTCAGCCTTAGATCCCTTGACTTCTATGTTTATCAGGAGAGCACATCCTGGTGTTACAACCTTGACAGAAGCTTTTGAAGAAGCTATCAAAGTCAGTCAACAGTTGATCCCTGCTCCAACACCTAATATTGCATTTCCTACACTCCCTGCCTACCCTATATATCCTGCACAACAACAGACCAATGGAGCCATGATACCTCCAGCTATGATGCCAAGTCCCTTACAGATACCTCCACTTAGTATCATGCCACCTCCAAATGGAAATGGTCAAATGTTACAACATCCAGGACATACACAGGTAGCTCAGGTTTTGGAACATTCTAACAACAATAACAATGGATCTTCCTTCTTTAAACCTCAAACAGAGAATGTAGTAGCCAAAGTTTAAGAGGAAAAGCAAGAAATTAAAGAGATATCAGCACAGTTGAGGAAACTCGCCATTGAGATCACTCATTTGAGGAGTCAGAATTTCTATTCTCAACCAAATCAAAATAGAGGATATGCCAATGATAGATCTAATTATCCTGATAGGGGATATAATAACAATTACAATAATAACAATGGTAACAATAACCCCCCTAAACAACCTAGAGTGTGGAACACTAAGCCAAACAATGGTTCTTTGCCATCACCCCTAGATAATCAGCCTCCCAGTGAACCTAAGTAGACCACTAGAGTAAGCTTGGCAGAGGCAACTCTTACAAACTGGTGTAGGATACATAATACCAATGCTCATGCAAAGCTGGATTATCCTCAGTTCAGGATTGCTACTAGTATATTCCAAACTGAAGTATCCAATACTTCAGGTAATCCACCTTGTGTTGAAGGAAATGAAATTGTCCCCTATGGAAATTATTCTGCTCTAGTTCTAGAAAGTTTCATCAATCATCCTCATCAGCAAACAATGTCACCTCACCAGAATTACACTTTAGCATGTGAAGAGTCATCCATGGCTTTTGAAACCAATTATGTTTTTTCATTTGAAGATGAAAATGAGCCATCAATTGAACATGAAGAGGTACATGCTTATCAACAACAGTATCAGGGTAGGCATAATTACAATCTAAGGAATAATTCAAACTGACCTACTGGTCCTTTGACTACATCCTTGCCTCCAAATAATTTCGACACTCCTCCTGATCCCAAGGCAAGCAATAACCCTAGATTTCCCAAAGTTAATGCGTAGTACTTAGCACCACAAAATACAATATCAAAAACTGGTAATCTACCTCCTGAGTCAGATAAACTGGTCACATACTTAGCAGATGAAATGAAAAAGATCAAAATTAGTCTATCATTGTCAGAACTACTCAAAACCCCAGCTATCAAAAAGGCCTTCATGAAATCCTTAGATGATCCTACTCCAAAAGAGGATAGTCATACCTCAGGTCAGACTAGGAATAAAGATCATGTCGTTAAGGATGTTCATATTAAACATAAAGCTCCAGCCACTGTTCAAGCTGCAGAGGCTTCACACATGACTCTTTACAAAGATAAAGCTGAGTCACCTCCTTTTCTCCTTACCATAAGGATGTTCAGTAAGAATTTGCATAATTTCTTAGTAGATTCAGGAGCACCTACCAATGTAATGCCCCTATCCATATGTAATGCCTTAGGGCTACATCCTGCTAAGTCACTGAAGAAAGTAACACAGTTAGATAAAACAGAGGTGAGTGTAGTAGGAGAACTAACTCACATCCATATGCAATTAGCATCAGATCCAAGAATCGAATACTACATTGATATTCAGGTAGTGGATATACCTGATACCTATGGGATGCTGCTCAGCAGAGACTGGTCAAAAACCCTCAATGGAAACATGTCCACTAATTTTAGTCACATGTGGTTACCTTGGAAAGGAATACCTAATCAAATAAGGATAGATGTTGAGCCTCGCATGAAACATATGATCACTGAATACAATAAAACCAATGAGATCATGTATGTAGATGTTGAACCCGGAGTCTACTCCATCAGACCCCAGACCGTCAAAATAGAGGAGATCCTCATGTATGATGTTCATGTTCATGATGATAATCTTTAGGATGACATGATAATTTTGGAATCTAATTGTAGCCTTGAAAATGAGATAGAAATAGATCACTTCAAGAATTTTGAGATGCACCTATCCAAAGAAGTAGAACGTTGCCAATTGTTAAAAGTACCAGTTCATGATGTTCTAATTGAACGATGGTGCAGGTTACATGATGAGGCACATTCTGAAAAGACTTGTGATGCCTTCTTAGACATGATGGAACTAGAACAAGCATGCAGTGAGGCATCATCATCATCATCTAGGGTAAGTTCTGTAGATAGTGATAATGATACTGATTTTTGTTTGTCATTTCCAGGAACAAAAGAAAGCACATATCATGATGAAAGTCATACTCAGATGATAGAAGAGATTTTGGTGTGTAGAAAAAGTAATGCTAAAAGTAACAAGAAAATCACCCCAGGAAGTGATTGCTTGGTAGAGTCAGATTATGAAATATCTGATGAAGATAGAGGTAGTAATCTATCCAAGTTTGAAGAATTTTTATCAAAGCAGATTCAAAAAATGATACAACAACAAAGATCTTCACAGGATGCCCTAATTGAGGGATGGTGCAGGTTACATGAAGTACCACATTCAGAAACCACTTGTTCATTATGTTTGCATTTACTGAAGAGGCAGATGTTGCCTTGTTCAGAGGATCCTCCTTCTGATGGTAAAGAAGAAGAAAGAATATCAGCTTCACATCAGCCAGATAAGGTGAAGTTTGAGAAAATTGAAACACCAAAATTGAAATGGATATCAAATGGTGCAGCTGCCAGAGCTAAAAAGAAAAGAGAAGGCCTAGACAAGACTTTAATAGAAGATAAGCCATGGATCCTCAGGTTTGATGGATCTAAATAAAAACAAGGGGCTGGAGTAGGGATAGATCTTATTGATCCAGCTGGTAAATCCTACCTAGCAACATATAGATTACAATTCCCATGCACAAATAATGTGACGGAGTATGAAGCCCTGATTCATGCGATATTGTTTGCACTTAGAAAGAAAGTGAAGATTCTGCATGTCTTTGGAGACTCAGAATTGGTAGTAAGACAAGTAAGAGGTATATATTCTTGTAATTACAAGTTGTCTAATTACAAACATAGGGTATGGGACTTGATAGAAGATTTTAACGCATTTAACATCACCCATGTGCCTAGAGAACAAAATCACAGGGCATATGCCTTGGCCCAAGCCGCAAGTACTTTGGAACCATTGTCCATATTTGGTTTGAAGAGATTTTCAATTGAATTAGTGTCAGTACCTTCTGTACCAGACAATGTAGTTAACCTTCAAGTGTTCGATGATGACCAACATATTTTAGACTTCATATCCAATAGAGATGTCTTTGATGCACAGATCATAGATGAAAGAAATGTGGAAGATCATATCTGGGAAGAAGAAGAGATCCTAGAGTTGCCCAGTAACAAGATTCCTAAGGGAATGATAGAGTTGGAAAGAGCATTTGATTTAGACAACATGCTGAAACAGAAAGATCTCCCTAAAGCATATGGAAGAGAGTATTCACAAGTTAACATAGGGGTTGATGATGAAAAAAAGAATGTCCTGATTGGAAAAGTGTGTACAGAAAAAGAGATGGAGGGAATAACCCAAGAACTTAAAGATTATATCCATGTTATTGCCTGGACATATGATGAGTTAAAAACTTATGATACATCAATCATCACTCATACTATACCTTTAAAGCCAGATGTCAAGCCTTTTAGACATAAATAGAGACTGGTTAATGCATTACTGGAGCCCATCATTTTTGAAGAAGTTAAGAAATTGCTTAATGCCAGGATCATATTTCCTGTGAGACATTCCACATGGGTGGCTAACTTGGTCCCAGTGAGGAAGAAGAATGGTGACATTAGGTTGTGTGTAGACTTCAGAAATTTGAATAGAGCTTCTGAAAAGGATAATTATCCTTTGCCTTCTGTGTATGAGGAAAATCGATTATGAAAACTAACAAATCAAAAACCCATAACATAAAGAGAACTAATCTAAATAAAAGCCATTATCAATAAATCAAATGAAATAAGAAAGCTTTTACCCAGATTGTGTTGTTCTCTTTGTTCGAATGTGGATTGCTCAATAACGTTGTGAAACCATGTTTGCAACAAGCAAGTGTAGGTGCTCAAAGATCAATGTCAAAAAATCGTAAGTTGCTCAATCGATGCAATGTATGCTCAAAGTGTTGTTAAAGGATGCCTAAGAATAAGTGATCGAAGAGGATTTATGAAGGAGATGAGGGGGGTTTATATAGGTTTCAAACATGATCGATCAACGGTCTAGATAATTCAAAAGAATCAACGGAGGAGATAAATCGAATAAACATGATGAATGTGCACACGACATGTGTCAATCCATAAGGATATTTTTATTAAGATATGATGAAAACAAGATTGATTGAATAGATAACTCAACTTGTAATTTTGCCTTTTTTAGAATTCTAAAAATAAGACTGATTGTGCACATGAGTTAACAAGATATTTTAAGAGGAATTGGAAGATAACTGAAATTAAATAAATAAATTTATTTAATTGATTGTGCATGATTGAGGAATAGAAGATTATAAATAAAATATTTGATTGTATTTATTTTTAGAGGATTGAGATAATTTAAATAAATTTGCATGATTTATTTAAATTTAGAAGAACAAGTGATTTAATTAAATAATGTAGAATTATTTAATTATAGATAAGAGAGGATTTGGATGAATTAATCAAATAATTGGATTTATTTAATTAATGGAGACTTGAAATTTAAAAGGGGATAACGATTTAATTAAATAATAAAAATTATTTAATTTTGGAAGAATAAAGTTGAATTTAATTAAATTAATTAAATAAAGAGAATTTATTTAATTAACGTTGAATTTTGGAATTTTGGAAGAATTTGATGAAATTAATTAAATAATTAGATTATTTAATTAATGTGGAAATGCAGGTGATGCTACAGATTAGATGAAATGCAAGTGATTCGAAGACATGGTCATTTTAGGGTGTCTACATTTTGCCCCTCTTTGATGTAATGCAGTTTACAACGTTGCATCAAAGAAAATGATTGTTGAAAACATGATACAATTTTTGATGCCCCAGTGTAGCTAGTTGCCCCAGCGCATGCCCCCTCAAGCGGAAAGACATGGAAGCGACAAAAGAACTGGGTTGATGCTCGATGAGAAGATTACACGACAAGTTAGTAGAAAAAAGAAGGGGGTGGGAAGAAACAAAATGTGGGAGGGACAATATAAATAGGTCCCAAGGGGACCACACTCTGCATTTGTACACTAAGGTTTGCTAAAAATAGAGCTAAGAGCCTCCAATCTTAGTGTGTGAGAGTTGAGTGGAGAAGGAGCTGGTAGCGAGGAGAGATGTCGATCCCAGCGCACAGGCATCGGGGGAGCTGGTGTGGATGTACAGGAGACCAGTAGGAGCTCCGATAATGGTAAGTGTCTGAAAAACTCCTTGTACTTGACATTTTAGGTTAGTTTTAGGGTTTGGTCTAGGTAGGTCATTAGGTCAGCCAAAAGTGCTGCAGGATGCGAGGGCGCGTCTGGTAGTCAGTCTAGGTGCTTTTGGCACACTAAAGCGTAGTTGGTAGGGTAGTACAGTGTTGTTGGTCACAACAAAGCGCTATTGGCTTTTGGGCACCGCACCACAGTGCGGTTGGTAGGAATCCGTAGCACTCTTAGTAGAGCAGGAGAGTGCACTTGGTCAGGTAGTGAGGCGCACTTGGTAGGGGAGAAGGAAAATCGAGTCACCTTTGCGGGTGCAGTGAGGTGCAACTAGATGCACAGTGCAACGAACTTGTTGAAAATAAGTCACTTTTGGTAGATAGTAGGAAAGCACTGTTGTAACAATAGTAAGGCGCTTTAGGTAAGACAGTGTAATGCGCCAGGCTAAAACAAGGCACTTTTGGTTAAGTTAGAAGAGTGAAAGGGTTAGGGGGAACAAAGAATAGCTAGGGATATGCTAAGTTGGGTATTGGGTTCGCTACATAGGGTAGATGGCGGTAGCGAATTGGAGAAGTGTGTAAAGGTCTGACAAGTGGTTTTGTGGATGCAGAGGATGATGCCATCGTTGATGTCAAGAGAGTGACACCACATTATAGCAGACGAGGTGGTATAGATGACATGGGAAGAGGATGCATTCCTAGAGTTCATGGGATTGTGGCATGTGGCACACCTCACACACATTAGGGCAAATCTCACCCTAGTGACAGCGGTCATGGAGAGATTCCACAATGAGACATGTTCATTTCACTTTCTGATAGGAGAGACTACAGTGACACTCGAGGATGTGTATCACATCCTCAGGATCCAGATTGATGGAGAGCGAGTAGATTTTGACCCAATGCGAGGCAAGGCGGGCCTGATAGAGGTGTTCTGCACAGATGATTTGAGGATTGAGGACAGTGAGATTCGATGGGCAGATGTTTTGAGACTCTACGACAGGATCAGATGGATAGTATCTTCACTGATTGGCAGCTTCCTGTGCCCAGACAGGCAATCTAGAGGTTTGTCAATAGGATGGGGCACAGTACTATCTGGGATGTTTACACATGGCATCCAGTATGCATGGGGCTCATGTGTGCTTGGGTAGCTGTATCGAGATATGCACCACTGTGTATACAGGAGAGGTTGGAGTCTCTCAGCAGGGGTGACTCTACTATAGGTGTGGGCGTGGGAGCATATCCCAGTGATCAGACCTATTACACAGTGCCACCACGAGAGGGGGGGCTTTATGCATTTCTGTATGAGGGAGTTATTACACACAGGCAGCTTGGATCTATTAGCCACTGGAGGTGATAGATCGATGAGATGGACCTATTTATTTGGAGGCCGTGGCTACTATGTGAGGAGTGGGAGGATGAGAATGAGCAGCTGATGTACTGCCGACAGGCTCGATACTTATTCAGGAGATGCACAGATATGATTGAGAGATACCTGCCAGAGCGGGTACTCAGACAGTTTGGACTGTATAGGGATTGCTAGTTGGGGAGGCTACCCACGCGAGGACACGGAGGGAGGTTGGGGACTAGGATGACGAGATTTTAGTGGCCATAGCCTTGGCAGAGGTACGAGGACTTGTCCCCATGAGATGGGACTGGGATTTAGGGCTAGCAAACCAAGGTACTCTACCTGAGTACGACAGGTAATGGAAGACATACAGGCCAGTGAGACTGACTACACCAGGGGTGGCAGGAGTAGTGGGGGAGGTACTAGTCCTAGGTGTGGAGGCTAGGATGAGACAGTAGGCCAGAGCAGTGAGATAGAAGGTAGGTGGGGAGGTTGGAGGCCAGCAGACAGATGTAGAGATGGCCGAGGCAGAGGATCTAGTCGTAGAGGCTGAGTTACAGTGGGCAGAGTGACTTCTATAGGAGGAGACAACACATAGGACATGTCTAGAGCTCCAGATGGTGCGAGTGAGGAGAGACAAGGATGTAGTGAGGGTAGAGGTGAGACAGGCTGAGGCCCTAGCACAGATGTAGACACAGATAGTAGCATCAGCACAAGTAGCCCTGATAGTGACCCAGGTGGCATTGGCACAGGCATAGGTAGCCCTGGTATAGACACAGGCAGGGGATGATGGGTAGTTAGCCTAGAGGACTTTGGAGAGGGACGCAGCAGATCAGCTGTGATTAACAGTTGAGGCCACACTACATAGAGTGAGGCGGGAGAGAGATGAGGCACACCGTGCATTGGGTGCCGATCAGAGGACACTCTATTGTGAGCTTGTCCATGTGCAGGGAGAGCTAGTGTCGGTAGGGAGAGAGGCTAAGTACTATAGGGGACTCTACGTTGGTGCAGACTAGCATCTTAGTAGGCACCTAGTTACAGAGAGAGGAGCAGGTATAGAGCATCCAGGTCACGCAGGATAGAGTAGTCAACGTCCTCAGTCAGAGGACCCTTTGTGCCACCAGGGGGAGGAGGACCAGTAGGGGGACCTGCACCGAGCACAAGTGGAGGATAGGGGCCACAGCAGGAGGGCAGCGCTACCCACTAGAGCACGTACATTGTACACTATATCATTTTTTTATCATTTTTGTATCATTATGGACACTTGTATATTTTAACTAATGCATGCGTACATCCTAATGTATATTTTGTGGGCTCTGGATAGCCTTGATGTACTTCATTGATGTAGACACATATAATTTGTATTTTGATGACCTTCACATGATATATATGATGACATATTACGCTCACTGATGTTCGTGCTTTTGTGTATGCACTTCTTGATGACATGGATGTGATGATATGTATGTATGATTATGGATTTATGTGATGACATATATTGCTTATATGATGCTTATAGATGTATGACATCTGATGACATGATGCTTATAGATGTATGATGATATAGATGCTATGAATTGCAATATCTAACCTGTGGGTGTTGCAGATATGCACCAGAGAGAAGAAAAGTGGAGATAGAAGAGAGACTGTTGATCGATCATTTCTTTGAAAATCATATAAGGCCATGGGTAAATGGATGGGTAAATGATGAGCTTGGTGCATTGGTTTCACAATTGTTTATAAAGAGCAATCCTTATTTTTGATATAGCACATGGATAGTTCACCACAAAGGTATAAAAGACCAAGGTGCTGTGATATCCGAGTGCATGGACATTTACTCTGCAAGCAAGCAGTTTGAACTTAGATCCCTTAGACATAATATAACCTTGTTGTACATGTGAATGAGCCATAGTCTTGAACATAAAATAAACTTCAAAACATAAATGCAAGAAGAATATTAATATGTAAGATGCTAGGTCGTAACACACACAAGATAAATATGTTGCTAAGAAAGATGCTAAAGATCATTCCTCAAACATGGCACACAAAACAATGACTATGCCCCCAATCTGTACTGCATCGCAACATACTAAGATTATAGATAAATCAAAGTAGCCTTGAATAGGTAATGGATAAAGGACCAAAAGATAAACCAAAAAGCAAATTGACTGACTTACAAAGTAAACATACAGCCAACATATTCTCTTGCCAAAGAGGTTGCTCAAGATAGATTGGATAGGAAAGATAATAGCCTTATTGTAGGAGCTATGTGTCTGTTAAAGGGGGCTATCTACCTAAAAAGATAATATCTTGCTGCAAGAAATGCCACATGTCGCATGAGATGCGTGTGTTGGTCTCGACAATGGAACACGCTGCAGAAGACAAGCTTGTTGATCTGGGGCTTTGATTAAGCTAGATTTAGCTGATGCTGGCAATCAGAATAGTAGGACAGTAGATGACTCTGGAAGTAGGTTGCTTTTGCTTCAGGTTTGTTAAGGACTTTTTCTTTGAAAGGGTGCATGTGTTTACCGCTTTGCTACTTGAGTTAGTCAAGTCGAGGTGAGCGGATTGTGATAACGGAAGTCTAGGAAGATGGAGTGTCAATAGACTGGGATAGGTGAAGAATGATGAATCGTATGTGCCTGAGTACTGGATACTTCCTTCGTATTCTAGACTACCTACATACCCTGTATCCACGGGATCAAGGCATATTACGATGAAAGATGAAATGATAATATGTAGTTCTGGGTAGAGTGATGAATGGGTCAAGGTGAAAGGAGGAGATCTTATGTACCTAAGTACTGGAAACTTCCTTCATATTCGAGACTGACTATATACCCTATATCCACAGGATCAAGGCACATTACGATGAAAGATGAAAAATGATAATATGTAGTTTTGGTTGTTGTGATGATGTAGAAATAGTGTTGGGAAGATAACAACCTTATCATAGGAGTGATGTGTCCATTAAAGGGTGCTATCTATGGAAAGGAGAACGATTGAAGTGCTTGTGAACCACGAACAAGGATCCAATCCTAGACCTAGGTACAGGAAAGAGTTGCCCCCATTCTAGTAGAGGAAATTACATGGGTGACTAACATAGAAAGTATGACCTAGAACAAGATAGTGATAACTATGGACACAGATCAAGACATGGGATGATGACGATGGACATTGATAAATTTCCAAGCTATACTAGATAGGGAGATGGAAATGCAACAAGGTCAATGGTTTTATTATGGATGGATGGATGAAGTGTGTTGTGAAAACCAGGAATGAACAAGAATCGATAGATGATGGATGTTGACTCTACACATAGCGCCTGTTTGCCAGGTTTTCACTATGGTACTTATCCAAGGCGCCTGTTTACTAGGTTTTCACCATAGGACATATTTTTTTATTTTTTTTTTGTTTTTTTGTTTTTTATCCTCTGAGGATTAGGCATAGAATTTCTTGACATGAACACTATTAAGTGGCTCATCTAGAGGAATGTCGTCAAGTGTAGCTAAAGTATAAGCTCCTGATCCATATGCTACTATGACAATAAAGGGACCTAACTAGTTAGGCTCAAACTTGCCCTTCTTTTCTTGGTCTGCTTGATTTCTCTGATTTTCTGAGTATAAGATCACCAACTTGAAACCGTCTTTCTTTGATCTTTTTTTGTAATTATGTTAGAGGTGGTTTTGATAGACATGGAGATGATTAAGCACGGCCAGACACCTTTCATCTAGTAGTTCTAGCTTAGCTAATCTGGAAGTACGATACTCCTCTCCACCGATCAGGTTCTGCATGGATACTCTGAGGGATGGGATCTCAACCTCTATAAGTAGGATGGCTTCAGAGCCCTAGACCAAGGCATATAGTGTGGTACCAGTTGTTGTTTTGATACTAGTGCGGTAGGCCCATAGGGCGGAATTGAGTTGCAAGTGCCAATCACAACCAACTTCATTGACTGTTTTCTTGAGGATTTTGAGAATGGTTTTATTGGAAGCCTCAGGTTGACCGTTACTCTATGGATAGTAGGGAATTGAAAAGCAATGTTGGATATTGTATTGTGTGCACAAGGCGCGGACATCTTAGTTCTTGAATAGTCTCCCATTATCGGTGACAATGGCTTGGGGAATACCATACCGGCAAATGAGGTAGTTAAGGATAAAGTTGGCTATTTGCTTACTGGTGATATAGGTCGTGGGAATGGCTTCAACCCACTTCATGAAATACTCAGTGGTAGTAATGATGAACTTATGTCCATTGGATGAGGATGGGTGGATTTGTCCTACGAGGTCGAGACCCCATTGAGAAAAAGGCCATGGAGTAGTCACAGGCTGTAGTTCATGAGCTGGTGCATGAATTAAATATCCATGCTGCTGGCATTGTAGACATTTCTTAGTGATTTGTGTAGCATCTTGTTCTATTGTAGGCTAGTAATACCCTATTCTGAGTATCTTCTTAGCGAGATTAGGACCGGTAGAATGTGCGCCACAGACACCTTCATGTATGTCTCATAAGGTAGCTTCAACTTCTTCTGCGTTAAAACATCGTAAGAGGATACCATCAAGACTTTGGCGATATAGTGTATCACCCAGAATGGTGTAACGGGAGGATTGACAGATAAAGGTTTTGCATTGGGTTGATGATAGTTAAGAGGGAAAGGTACTGTGTTTAAGGTATTCATAGATATCTTCGTACCATGGGGAATTGGGACCAACAAGTTCATAGATGATTTTAGTAATCGGAACATCAACGGCTGGTATCAACAACTGATCGATCAAGAATTCACACTTGTGTGTATTTGTAGGCATGTCAATAAGTGACCCTACAGAAGCCATAGAATTAGTAGCTTTGTTATGCTCTCTTGGAATTTTCTCAAATGTGATGCTAGAAAAGTACGGTTTGTAGGCATCCACTAGTTGCTTGTAGGGGACCAACTTATCATCTTTTGTTTGGTACTCATCTGTGACTGTTGAATGACTAGTTGTGAGTCTCCATATACCTGTAATTTTGTGATGTCCCATTGAACTGTTGTATTGAGACCTATGAGGAGTGCTTCATACTCGGCAATGTTGTTGGTGCAAGGGAATGCAAGTTGATATGACTTTGGGATATAGTCATTTTGAGGTGTGATAAATAAGATGCTGGCCCCTGATCCATGTTGTGTGTAGGAGCCATCAAAGTACAACTTCCACATTATTGAGTTGGAAAGAGTGAAGAGATTCTCATTCAGAAAGTCTGCTACCATAGGGTGTGTATCTGTCATGGGTGCTTCTGCTAGTTGATCTGCTAGGGCTTGTCCCTTGATTGCTTTACGATCCATATACTCAATGTTGAACTCACTAAGTATCATGATCCATTTAGCTAGTCTGCCTGTAAGAGCTGCTTTTGCTAGTAGATACTTCAATGGATCAATTTTGGCTATAAGATTTGTGTGTTGGTTCAACATGTAATACTGCAACTTTTGGGAAGTGAACACTACTACTAAACAAGCTCTTTCCATCGGTGAATAATTGAGTTTGTATCCCACCAAGGTTTGACTGATATAATAAATTGCATGCTCTTTTCCTGATTCATCATTTTGTGCTAGAAGAGCCCTGAGGGCTGAAGTTGTAGTTGAGATGTATAATATTAAAGGTTTATCAACAACTGGTGGTACCAAGATAGGAGGTGTAGCCAGATACTCTTTGAGTTGATCAAATGTTGCTTGACACTTATAATCCCATCAAAATGAGACATCCTTTCAGAGCAAGTGTTGAAATGGTTGACATTTATCTGCTAGCTGTGAGATGAAATGCCTAATGGACTGTAACCTTCCTCAAAGGCTCCTTAATGCTTTGAGGTTCTTCGGTGGAGGCATCTCCACTATAGCCTTTACTTTTGCGGGGTCTACTTTGATACCTTTGCGAGATACAATGTATCTCAACAGCTTTCCTAATGTTACACCAAAGACACACTTCTTTGGATTGAGGCATACTTGGTATTTCTTGATCCTGTCAAAGATCTGTCCTAGAACTTGTATGTGATCTGCCCTAGAAGATTTAGCTAGTATGTCATCCACATAGTCCTCCATTACATGATGAAAGAGATAGTGGAATATCACTATCATTGCTCTTTGATAAGTTACCCCTACATTCTTTAGACCAAACGACATGACACACCAACAATAATTACCCCACAGACAAGTAAAAGTTGTTTTATGTTGATCTTCCTTTGCTATCTTTATCTGATTGTAGCCAGAGAATCCATCCATGAGAGAAAGTGTTTTATGACCTGCAGTCAAGTCTACTTTGAGGTCAATGTTTGGTAATGGAAAGTCATCTTCGGGACATGCTTTATTAAGATCTCTAAAATAATTACACATGCAGATGCATCCATTTAGTTTAGACACAGGTACAATGTTTGATACCCAGTCTAAATAATCAATGGTTCAGATGAACTTTGCATCTAACAACTTTTGTATTTCCACTTTTACCAAGAGAGCTATTTGTGGGTGCATCTTCCTTAGCTTTTGCTTGACTGGTTTAACTGTTGGATCCACCGTGAGATAGTGAACTACTAGCTTAGGGTCTAACCCTGGCATATCAGCATAGGTCCATGAAAAGTTGATGGTTCTTTGTAAGAATAATTTGTTAAGATTCTTGTGCTCTGTTTCTGATAATGATGCTACCAGGAATGTGGCCTTTAGATTTTGCTCTGTGCCAAGGTTTATCTCTGTAGAATCTTCCACTAGGAGAGCTGACTTCTCTTGATACTTAGATGGTAGGGGAAGGTCAAATCCTCCATCCTCAGGGGCCACGATTGGGTTTTCACCTTTGGATATGTCCTTTGTTTTTACTATTTTGTGATCGGGAGGTGCCACTGTGTGGTTTTCACCCAGAGATCTTTCTTTGTTGTTACTTTTGCGACTGGAGGATTTGGCATTCTCACCAAAATAAGTTGTTCACTCTAGTTCCATTACAAAACCTGCTTATGATCGCCAAGAGGGATACCATCCCAGAGTCCCATGAACTCAGCTATAGCTTCATCATTCTAAAATACCCTTGTTGGTCCCAATCGATAAGTTCAGGGTAGACAAGTGTTATAGTCTGGGTGTTTGTGGTGGAGGTTAAGGATACGGATGATAGAATAAAGATGGAGGATTTGGTGAATAGGTCAGTCATATGTAGGGAAGAGTCATCGATGATATCCTCATTAGACATCAAATCTGCGAGAGAAGTTTTAGCCACCTTGTCGAGGATACCCTCGATGTCCAAGGCATGCGGTACCTTTCTACCAAATCCTAACCCCTTCTTGTCTAGTTTCTTTGTCACAATAATGGGTTCCATTCTTCCTTGATTCTATTTCCCAAGGCCACCTTTGCCTTTATAGCCCATGTTTTTGACTATCCTTAAGCCATTGCCATATTGCTTGACTTGTATTGTGACTAGTTCTTTCTCCTTGTAGAGCCAAGAAGAAATGTCTTCAATAGTTTCCTCTTCCAATAATTGTCCCTGTTGGAATTGGGTTAAAAATGTTGGGGGAGGAATTGCTACTTTTTTAGTTACTTTGGTAATGGGCGGTTGGCCATAAGATTTAGGTGATAGGGGCATCTGCCCTACACAACAAGATTTTGAGATATCATATGTTCCAAAGCCTATATCATGGATGTGAGCTTTGATTTCAGGAAGAGGATTAGGTTCACTTGCAGAGGCTTTTGTCATATATTCAAGATCGACATATAGTGGGGATGTAATGGCTTTGTCATTTTTAGGCACTTGGTTGCAATTCTTATAACTACCTTGCAAGACACGACAAAATTCAAAAGGATTGGGGTCTCCTGGGATAGTGATCTCCGTACCACTGAATGAGAACTTGAGAGACTGATGGTACATTGAGGGAATAGCTTTCATTGCATGGATCCATGGGCGGACTAGGATAATGTTGTAAGGTAGCTCAATGTCAAGGACTTGGCACTGAGTTTCAAGCATGACATGGCCCAATTGTATAGGCAAATGGATAACACCCTCTGAACGGCATTCAACATCATCATACCCCTTGATTGTAATTCTTTGATCAATGTTGACATGATCCTCAGAGTATCCCAATTGCTTAAGTAACTAAAGAGAATAGATGTTGAGACCAACACCACCATCTATGAGTATACGTTTGATTTTGCGTTTATGAATGAGAACCTCAATATCAAGGGCATCATTGTGACATGGATCATGGGATGGGAGGTCTTTCTTAGAGAAGACCACATTGTAGAGAGAAGCAATGTTACCTACTATAGCTTGGAAATTTGTGACCGCTATGTTGTTAGGAACCGAAGACTCTTGGAGGGATTTTTCTAGCACCACTTTATGTGTGGGTGATGACCACAAAAGGTCCAAGATAGAGATCTGTGCTAGCATTTTCCCTAGATGCTCGACAAGATTATAATCAGATTGAGTTGGGAGACTAGGTGTAGGACCACGAATGGTGACATGACCACGACGAGTTGTAACAACGCAATTCGTAGAATTGCCTTTGATTGTGAGGGTAGACACCTGACTCTCTTCAAAACGACCCACAATGGAGTCATAGGAAGTGGAAGCATTATTGACACCTTTACCTTTATCCAGAGGACCTTGACCATGGTTAGGGAATGGTTCCTTGTACATGTTGAGGTCTTTGTTTGTGTGTTGAGCTGATGGTTCATCTTCAAAAGAGATTTGGTTGCTCTCGATGAGATTTTGGATTAGGTGCTTGAGTTTCATGCACGATGTGATTCTGTGCCCTTTGCTCCTATGGAATTCACAATATTCATTTTCTCTGTACCGTGCAGTTTTGCAACTAGGTTCACCATATGGGGGAGCATCTGGTAAGGTGAGGAGTCCTTTGTGTAAAAGCTTCTGTAGGATAAACTCTATGGGCTCTCCCAAGGGAGTGAATTGACGCCGCAGAGGGTAATCTTGTTGAGGCTGTTGTCAGTTTTGGTATGGTTGTCTTTGCTATTGCTACTATTGAGGTGGAGTTTGACTCAATTTGAAAAGCTGAAGCAGTGTTTGCAATGTTTGGACATGTTTAGAATCGACCACCCCATCATTGACCATGTTTTTATTTTTGTTCCAAAACTTTGGTTTATCGTTTGTTTGTTGTTGAGGAGCATTGTCTTTGGTTTCTTTAAATATTTTGACCACACCCTTAGCAATGAGGGCCTTTTCAATGTTGATTCCCTTGTAAGTAATTTCGTCGAAGGTTGTAGCACTAAGAATTTGTAAATGAAAACCCAATTCTTGGTTGAGGTTCTGCACAAATATGCTAACAAGCTGCTTTTCAGGTATCTTGAATGGGAATTTACTAGCCATTTGTCTCCATCATTGAAGGAAAGAAATGAAAGTTTCACCATTTTTCTATTTGTTCTTGTAGAGATCGGTCATGGAGATCTCATGCTCCATGTTGTAGGAGAAATGGGTGGCAAATTTCTCTGCTAACTCGTTAAAAGATTTAATATCCGTGGGGAGGTGTGAGAACCATTCTATAGCTTGACCTCCAAGACTGCAAGGAAAGAGACGCATAAGATATGTGTTGTTATGTGAGACCTCGAAGCAAGCAAGATAGAATTCCCTGAGATGGTCTTTTGGGTCCCCTTTTCCTTTGTATTTATCAAACTTGGGAATAGTGAAATTGTGAGGAAAAGGGATCATGGGTAATGACCGATCAAAAGGATAAGGACACACTTCTTCTAAAGAGAAGGTTTTCTTGGTGTGGCCAAATGTAAGATCAGATAGTTTTTGTTGAACCTCCACCATTTTTAGCTCCTTAGTAATGGGAGGGGTTGGAAACATCTCCTGTTGTCCTAGAGTTGGTTGTTGTTGCCCATATGGAAGATTGTA
This sequence comes from Cunninghamia lanceolata, assembly GCA_027924645.1. NCBI lineage: Eukaryota > Viridiplantae > Streptophyta > Pinopsida > Cupressales > Cupressaceae > Cunninghamia > Cunninghamia lanceolata. The sequence continues at coordinate 5,334,845 of BSBN01000516.1, forward strand.
ATGTAAGCTGTGGGCATTGGTTTTATAGGGGTCGTACGATTGGTTGGGGTCGTATGTGTTGTATGTTGGGTTTAGATTGGGTTGAAATTGGATGCTTTGATTTGGAGGAGGTGGGAGCAGCGCTAGGTAAGAATGTAGGCTTTGCGATGGTTGAAGAAACGAGTTTGGTGGTGGAAAGCTAAAGTTTGTTGGGTTAGGTTGTGGTTGCGGAACATAGCTTTGGGAAGTTTCATTTTGAGAATGTTGAGGGTGGTTAAGAAAGGTGTTGAAAAAGTTTAGCGTTGATGATCGTTGTGGTGGGGGGACATAGGTAGATGTGTTGTGCGATGGTTGAGGTTGATTGAGGATGAGCGTAGAAGAATGTTGTGGTTAGGGTTGCATGACCCTGGTTGGTTGAGGGATATGAAGGTTTGATGATATTGGGGGTGGTGTTTGGTGAGACCCTTGTTGCATGGCTACATAGTTGTTCCCTGTATTATAATTTGGTGGGAAACCTTCTCATGATGGGGTAGCCAATATTCCACTTGTGATTGGTGTGGACATTTTAGGAGTGTTTTGCATGTTTGATTTTGCTAGAGCGGTTTGTCTTGCTAATTCTACTTGACGATGTAGAGTCTCTTGTTGGTTTTTGTAGATCTCCATAGGTGTTATTAGCGGTGACAAGGGTCTCTCGGCCATTGGTTTTTGATAAAGGGGATTCTCGTATTGAGCAATTGTTCTCCCTTGTGAGCCTTGTCCATGTAAAGGGGTGGTCATAGTTGACATGGTTTGGACTGCTTTATAGTGTCTTGGGTGTTGCTAGGTTCACTAAGATTTGATAGATTAAAACCCTTGGGTAATTTGGCTCCTTGCTTTGCTAGAAAGTGAAAGAAATGATCTTGGTTCTCACTAAGGATTTTGTCAAAAGCGGCAATGGCTCTAGGATCTTGTATGAATTCATCAAGATCTTGTCCATCTTCTTGAGAGGATTGACCTATTTCAAAGTGTCGCTCTTCTTGAGATGGGACTTGATCTATGGTATAACCGAGTGTAGCAAAATTATGAGGCATGCTGGTAGTGAATTGAGTTACATCTATCAAAGGGCCATTACCTTCTTGAGGATTGTTTGTTTGGTCAAGTTGTGGCATGTTTTCAAAGTTGGTTGTTCTTTCCACTGGTATCTTGGGAGTAACCTTGGGAGTCATGTTGGATTAGCCTGGTTGAGGCGTGCAAGGAGGCAATTTGCACTTCCTCAGGGCAACTTGCTTGGTTTTCATAGTTTACTGGAGTCTAGTGGTTACCATGGGATACACTAAGACAATATGCTTTGCTTGAGATGCTTGCTAGGATTTTGCTTGTGTTTTGGAAAAGATAAGTTTTGATGCATAGTTTACTGGTCCAAAGGTGCTGTATTGCTTGACCAAAGGCGCAGGACTGTGCCACCAAAAGTGAGCTACTGTAATACCAAAGGTGATGTACTAAGCTGCTAGAGGTGAGGTACTGTTATACCAAAGGTGAGCTACTATTACCAAAAGTGAGCTACTATTATACCAAGGGCACTAAAGTAGGTTTGCTAGAGGTGAGGTATTGTTATACCAAAGACGAGCTACTGTAATGCCAAAGGTGAGTTGCTGTTATACCAGAGGCATTGAAGTAGTGTCTGATGTTTTATAAAACAAATTTTGATAGATTTGGTTTTGGTTCTGATTGGATTTGCTTTGGCAAGAGAAAACATAGCAAACAAAGTGGCAAAAAGGACTGACACAACAAATAGTGTATGTTCAAGGCTCACAAAAAGCCCAATGTTTCCACAGGTATAAGACAATTGCAAACAATATCAAGCACTTTTTATCCCTAGAGACAAGGTTTCATTGCAGTAGATTAGCTCACAACTTAATACTCCGTCGACCAAATGTCATTCCATAAAGGTGTCAGACATTTGTATCTTTGCGAGAGATGATAGGTAGGGATATCTCACCCTCCCCTCGGAAAGCTCAAGTAGGTCACAAGAGCTTTATGGCTCAGGGAACACTATCTCTTCTCAAGGGAGCCAATGGTGAGTATCTTGAGGGCTTAAATTGATTCCCCTTGCACTGATGATTACCACAACGTTCGGAGGTAGATCAGGTATTCACTATCTAGAATGGTTCTTAGTAACTTTGAGGGACCAATGCCTTATGAGCAATGTGACAAGCTACTAAAAGCTTTAACCAATCCTACTAAGAGTATCAAACACTTTGCTCAATGTGAAAATTGTTTCCACAAAGAGCTAGTACACCTCTTTTTAGTTTGGCACCACAAGGTAAGGTTGGTGTCAGTTAGGACTTGGCTTTCGCCTTATCCCTCTCATATAGCGGTTCAAAGGAAAACTCTGCTTAGGGTCATCCATTTTGGATGAAGTGCAATCCAAAAGTAGGCCCTTCTAAAGGAATAACTGAAATGTAAGAGCAAGCACATCAAACAAAGGTTCATTTGTCTCGTTATAAGAAAAATAAGGTGCAACTAGATTAGGCACACACACGTTTGTAGTTGTCAATTGTCCCTTATGAAATTGAAGTGTTTGGCATTCATGTCCATTGTCCCTTAGAAAATTGAAGTGTTTTCGCATACATGTCCATTGTCCCTTAAAAAAAGCAATATGTTCCTAAGACTTAGATTGTCAAAGTGATTTGTTCAATTGTCCCTTAAGAATGGCAATATGTTTCTAAGACTTAGTGCATTCGATTTGAGATTTCTTCAATGCTCGTCCTACATGAACATGTTAGGGAAACCCATTTGCTCTATTTGAGTGATAAGAAGCTGCAACAAGTCAATTAGTTCCACACAAACTCAAGAGTTAGCAAAAATAAATCAATTTGACCAAAAGCGTTGCACTGTGTTACCAAAGGTGACTTACTATTATGCTGAAAGTACTGAACTGTGTTACCGAAGGTGAGGCACTATTATACCAAAGGTGTAGCACTATACTACAAAAATGACCATGTCTTCGAATCACTTGCATTTTGTCTAATCTGTAGCATCACCTGCATTTCAACATTAATTGAATAATCTAATTATTTAATTAATTTCATCAAATTCTTCTAAAACTCCAAATTTCAACATTAATTAAATAAATCCCCTTTATTTAATTAATTTCAACAAAATCAACTTTATTCTTCCAAAATTAAATAATTTTAATTATTTAATTAAATCTTTATCCTTTTTCAAAATTCAAATCCACATTAATTAAATAAATCAATTATTTAATTAATTCATCCAATTCTATCTTATCTACAATTAAATAATTTACATTATTTAATTAAATCACTTGTTCTTCTAAATTTAAATAAATCATGCAAATTTATTTAAATTATCTCCAATCCTCTAAAAATAAATAAAATCAAATATTTTATTGGTAGATGGCGGTAGGGAATTGGAGAAGTGTTTAAAAGGTCTGACAAGTGGTTTTGTGGATGTAGAGGATGATGCCGCCGTTGATGTCGAGAGAGTGACACCACATTATAGTAGACGAGGTGGTACAGATGACGTGGGAGGAGGATGCGTTCCTAGAGTTCATGGGATTGTGGCATGTGGCACACCTCACACACATTAGGGTGAATCTCGCCCTAGTCGCACCTCAATTACAGACATAGGGTATGGGACCTGATAGAACATTTTGATGCATTTAACATCACCCATGTGCCTAGAGAACAAAATCACAGGGTAGATGCCTTGGCCCAAGCCACAAGTACTCTGGAACCATTGTCCATATCTGGTTTGAAGAGATTTTCAATTGAATTAGTGTCAGTACCTTATGTACTAGACAATGTAGTTAACCTTCAAGTGTTTGATGATGACTAGCATATTTTAGACTTCATATCCAATAGAGATGTCTTTGATGCACAGATCATAGATGAAAGAAATGTGGAAGATCATATATGGGAAGAAGAAGAGATCCTAGAGTTGCCCAGTAACATGATTCCTAAGGGAATGATAGAGTTGGAAAGAGCATTTGATTTAGACAACATGCTGAAACAGAAAGATCTCCCTAAAGCACAAGGAGGAGAGTATTCACAAGTTAACATAGGGCTTGATGATAAAAAAAGGAATGTCCTGATTGGAAAAGTGTGTATAGAAGAAGAGATGGAGGGAATAACCCAAGCACTTAAAGATTATATCCATGTTATTGCCTGGACATATGATGAGTTAAAAACTTATGATACATCAATCATCACTCATACTATACCTTTAAAGCTAGATGTCAAGCCTTTTAGACAGAAACAGAGACCGGTTAATGCATTGCTGGAGCCCATCATTTTTGAAGAAGTTAAGAAATTGCTTAATGCCAGGATCATATTTCTTGTGAGACATTCCACATGGGTGGCTAACTTGGTCCTAGTGAGGAAGAAGAATGGTGACATTAGGTTGTGTGTAGACTTCAAAAATTTGAATAGAGCTTCTGAAAAGGATAATTATCCTTTGCCTTCTGTATATGAGGAAAATCGATTATGAAAACTAACAAATCAAAAACCCATAACATAAAGAGAACTAATCTAAATAAAATCCATTATCAATAAATCAAATGAAATAAGAAAGCTTTTACCTAGATTGTGTTGTTCTCTTTGTTCGAATGTGGATTGCTCAATAACGCTGCGAAACCATGTTTGCAACAAGCAAGTGTAGGTGCTCAAAGATCAATGTCAAAAGATCGTAAGTTGCTCAATCGATGTGATGTATGCTCAAAGTGCTGTTAAAGGATGCCTAAGAATAAGTGATCAAAGAGGATTTATGAAGGAGATGAGGGGGGTTTATATAGGTTTCAAACATGATCGATCAACGGTCCAGATAATTCAAAAGAATCAATGGAGGAGATAAATCGAATAAACATGATGAATGTGCACACGACATGTGTCAATCCATAAGGATATTTTTATTAAGATATGATGAAAACAAGATTGATTGAATAGATAACTCAACTTGTAATTTTGCCTTTTTTAGAATTCTAAAAATAAGATTAATTGTGCACATGAGTTAACAAGATATTTTAAGAGGAATTGGAAGATAACTAAAATTAAATAAATAAATTTATTTAATTGATTGTGCATGATTAAGGAATAGAAGATTATAAATAAAATATTTGATTTTATTTATTTTTAAAGGATTGAGATAATTTAAATAAATTTGCATGATTTATTTAAATTGAGAAGAACAAGTGATTTAATTAAATAATGTAGAATTATTTAATTGTAGATAAGAGAGGATTTGGATGAATTAATCAAATAATTGGATTTATTTAATTAATGGAGACTTGAAATTTAAAAGGAGATAACGACTTAATTAAATAATAAAAATTATTTAATTTTGGAGAATAAAGTTGAATTTAATTAAAGTAATTAAATAAAAAAATTTATATAATTAACATTGAATTTTAGAATTTTGGAAGAATTTGATGAAATTAATTAAATAATTAGATTATTTAATTAATGTTGAAATGCAGGTGATGCTATAGATTAGATGAAATACAAGTGATTTGAAGACATGGTCATCTTAGGGTGTCTACATCTTCTCTAGATGAGGTCTCGTAGATTGTAAATGGTGCAAAGATGATGTCATTTTTGGATGTTTTTTCAGGTTACAACCAGGTGATGGTAGACAAGATAGATAGATTGAAGACTGCATTCACCACTAAGTGGGGAATATTCACCTATAGGCACATGCCTTTTGGATTGATAAATGCTGGAGAAACATTTCATCGAGTGATGGATATAGCCTTTAGAGGGCTAATTGGTAAATGTATAGTCATATACATGGATGACTTGACAGTTTTCTCTAAAGAGAGAGGGAATCATGTAGAAGACCTCAGGAAGGTATTAAAGAAATGTAAACATTATGGAATATCCCTAAACCCTAAGAAATGCATATTAGGGGTAACCACGGGGAAGTTATTAGGTCACCTGATAACAGAGAATGGGATCATCATCGATCCTGAGAGAGTAGAATCCATCATAAAGATACAGCTTCCTAGAAGTAAGAAGGAACTCAAATCTTACTTTGGTAGGATTAACTTTGTTAGAAAGTTCATTACTAGTTTTGTAGAGATTGTTAGACCATTGAATCCGATGTTCAAAAAGGATGCCAAAATTGAGTGGACACCTAAAGCTAGAGCAGCTTTTGAAGATATCAAGAAAGCCATATCTAATGCTCTTATTCTAATTAGTCTAGATTATACCAAAGATTTTTATATTTACTCATTTGCTTCAGAGCATACATCTGTAACAGTATTAACATAGAGAAATGAGGCTAAAGAAGAAAAGTCGATAGCCTTCATGAGTTGTCCTTTCAGGGATGCAGAACTCAAATACATGGATGTTGAAGGACAAGCACTTGCTCTAGTTTGAGTAGTCAAGAAGTTTAGACATTACATATTGAGAAGTAAAGTGATAGCTATAGTGCCAGATGCAGCAGTAAAGATGCTTTTAATGCAAAGTGAGCTAGGTGAAAAGAGAGCCAAATGGATAACTATCCTCCAAGAGTATGATATGGACATAACACCTATGAAATTAGTGAGAGGACAAGCATTGAGTCAGATGATATCTGAAATTGATCCTAACATCATGAGCCTGCAGTATGTCATAAATGCAAAAGAAGATGGAGAGTGGTACTCAGACATCAGGCACATCTTTATTACTAGAAGATGCCCTTCAAGATTGTAGGCCTCACAGAGGAGAGCCTTAAAAATAAGATTGCAAAAATACATGATAAAAGGAGGAGTCCTTTTCAAGAAGAACTATGAGGGAATATACCTTAGATGCCTGGAAAGGCAAGAAGCAGACAAAGTGTTGACCGAATTACATGACAAGTTTGGAACTGCACATGGATCATCCTTAGCTACCACCCATGCTATCCTCAGGGCAGGGTATTATTGGCCCACTATTTTTAAAGACACTACTGAACACATCAAATGTTGTCATATGTGTCAGGTTGCTGCAAATAGAGAAAGATATGCTGCTTAACACTTGCAACCAGTGATGGAGATGCGCCTATTTGCTCAATGGGGAATAGACTTCATAGGACCTATCAACCCCCCATCATCTTCAGGCCATAGGTATGTGTTGACTATTACTGATTATTGTACCAGGTGGACTGAAGCTGTCAGTAGTAAGACATGCAATGCTGAGGATGTAATCAAGTTTTTGGAAAGCAACATAGTAACTAGGTAGGGAGTTCCCTATGCTTTAGTATGCAATAATGGGTCTGCCTTTGCTTCAATAAGATTATCAGGTTGGGCTTTTGACCATGGAGTCATCTTGAAGTTTTCTTCAAATTACTATCCTCAAGGGAATGGATTAGTAGAATCTACAAACAAGAATTTATTGAACATCATAAAGAAATTGATAGAAAAGAACCCAAGGGAGTGGAATACCCTATTAAAGTATGCCTTGTGGGTAGATAGAACCAATATGAAGGCTGCATTAGGAAATTCTCCTTTTCACCTAGTATATGGGGTGGATCCCATCCTCCTTGTTAACTTAAATATCCCCACATTGCATTTTGCACAAGAATATCTAGGTATAGATAACAAACAAGAAGTCAGGTTGCTTCAGTTGATGCACCTAGAAGAAAAAAAGAATAAAGCAATTGATCAATTTGCTAAACATCAAGCTATTGTCAAGCGTTGGTTTGACAAAAGATCTAGAGTTAAGGCTTTTAGAATTTTAGATTTAGTCCTTATGTGGGACAAAGCACATGAAAGGAAAGGAGATCATGGTAAATTTGATAAACTTTGGATAGGTCCCTTTCAAGTTTGAAAAATCTTAGGACACAGCACCTACAAGCTAAAGACTTTTACTGGTGAGGATGTTCCATTACCAATTAATGGACAATTTCTCAAGCATTACTTTCAAGCCTGAAATAGTGTCATGTAAGTCATGTGTATCATAGTGTGCATATTTGTATAGTTGTTTGTACAGTTTTGTTTTGCTTGTTTGTTTGCTTGTTGAGTTCTGTTTTGCTTAGTCAAGATGATGCAGCTCATCACCCTAAGAAAACAACCAAATTGTTAAGATTTAAGTGATGAGAACAAATTCATATATAGGTTATGACTCATTTTGAGAAGTGTTAGTGATCAGGTCTATGGTATCTTTTCATCAGGGTACCTTTTCTTAACCAAAGTGATTTTTCACAATGACCCACCTAATAGCCTTGGGTTTGTGGAACACACAAGTATAGGTGTTAAGTGAAAAATCTAAAGGGACTCCCTTGCTACCAATGCAATCTCCAACCTAAATCAGTAAGTGACCATGCCTTGCACATTAAGCTTACATGATGACATCATATGAATAGAGAGAATAAATATTGAAAATCCAAAAGAAATAAAAATTAGGCCATCTAAGTAATTCTACCAAGGCTATAGACGCTTGCTGGCAGTGGGGCTCTACTTAGAGGGATTGTATAGATAACCTTGCCGGGGCTATAGATGCCTATTGGAAGCAAGGCTCTATCCAGGTTGGCTATGAGGGATGCTCCCAAACTATGTAGCTTAACATCATTTACTCATGTTTTCAACTTACTTTCAAGATGAGGATAATTAATCATTTGCACACACCTGACCCTTTGCTAGCATTATTGCCAATGATGAGAACCTTATCATTCAAAAAGATTATAATACTTATACTTAGAAGGAGTTAAAATACTATGTTAGAATGTGATCCCATCACTCGAATCATTGGAATTTGATTATGTTCTTTGGTAGCAACTTGTTGTGTGGTTACACAACATGCCCCATTTTACCTTGACAAAACAGGGATCCAACTTTTCTTGCTGCTTTGGCTTGTTGTTTTTTCGCTTTGGGCAGTCTAGTAAAATTTAGTCATGCATGAACACCTTGCAGAGGGTGGATATGTCACCATGATGAGGTTAGTTGTCAAAGTCAGTATTTCATATTATTAGCCTCATGGTTGGAAAGTGCATGAAATTCCAAGCAGGTTTGCCTTTGGATCACCCTCAAATTGTTTAAGGGAAGAAAGTTATGATTAAGTCAAACTTTGGTCAAACTTGATATTTCGAGAGGGGGGTCATAATTCAAACATCAGTCATATTATATAAGATCACCCTGATATTGTATTATCACCCGATAATCACTTGATCCATGAAATGCAGACGTTAATTTTACGTAGTAGCCGATATCTACCTGTCAAGCGACTTGATATTTTGTGGGGGTCATATTTCTTAATATCCGTCATCTTACAAATATCACCCTCTTCACAAAATATCACCCTGTGCCAATATGACGGTGACATCATCTAAGTCCAACGAACAAGGGAGATCACCCCGATGATGATGTCATCATCCCATTCTACCTCGCAGAGGTATATATCTGATGCCCACCATATTCAATAACATGACAGTGACGTCAATAAAACACAAAGATTAAACAAAGTCATCAACATGGTGACATCACCCAGATCTTTTCTTAAATGGGTCATTTTATTTGTGGGGTCATATTTTGAACATCCCCCGATCTTAAATTCATGACCTGATATACACGTGGTCAACGTTGACCACATCACCTGACTCCTTTGCATTAGTTTTGCCGCTCAAAGGCGGGGGGTCATTTTACCGAGAGGGGGTCATATTTTGAATATTACCTGATCTTTCAAAGATCACCCCCTTGTTTCTTGCAATTAAATGCACTTAAATGCGGTAGATAGATTCTCGTCGATTGCAAATACAAATCAAACACTTGGCATCATCCATGAATTCTTTGTAGAAGATCAATAGATTTAACCATCCTGACTCAAGTTTACCCTAATTTATCCTACGGATGCGTTTAAAGGTAACTTTCCAAGGTTATTTTTATTTACCTTGTGAAAAAAAAAGAAATTATAGAGTAGAGAAGTCAAACCCTCATACAGCTACCTCTTAATGGACTAGATCTTACAGCGTAACGGAATGGGTGATCTTTAGCATCTAAAGCCCTTTTCCGTAATCACCCATCTAACCCAGGAGGAAAGCGTTATCAGGTAAGTAATTGAAAACCCTCCTATTGGCATTTTTTGTATGTTCAGGTAGGGTGCATGTTTCTTTCTTATGGTTTGAATCTATGGATATGCATATTATGATGAAGCAAAGAATAGTAGATAGAGTATGCATGATGTCGTAGAAGTACGTATTGTTATATGAATGCATATGCACATTGTGTGGTAAGACAAATCATGTTTATTATAGGAGTCAATGGAAGATCTTAGAAGGAATAGGTCTGATTCAGAGTTTCTTAAGCCCATGTTTGTTCAGCTTGAGGGGGTACAGTTTAAGTATGGCATCATTGGTGATACTCACTAGGGGGATACAGACCTGGCGGCATGGTCAACAAGAATAGATCATGACAAGGATAATACCCTTCTAGATGCAATATATGTTTCAGGAATGTGACATGCAGTCAGATTTTCGTATGCCATGGAGACCCCAGAGTTGGTAGTGGAATGTGCCAGGAACTATAACCCTGAGACTAGGCAGGTGGAGAAGTATGGAAGAGTATATGCCCACTTTTCAATCAAGGGCATCACTTCTACTTTTGATCTACCAGTTAGAAAGCGGGTGGTGAGTGTAGACCTACAAAAACTGGAAATAGAGTACAACAACAATAAGAAGAATGCAAGGAAGAGGATGTATTAGTGGAGGTCAAAGAGCAACACCTACACTACCTCAGCAAAATTGCCCGTACACTTGTACAAATTTAATTTTGATGATGAGTACCAGTACATGATTACCCTGCTAAGCAGGATGACAGGTAAGCTTCATGCAAGAAATTTTGAGAATTGGATGTTTGGAATCATCTAGATGGTCCTATATACAGATAACAAGCCATTGTGGGCCAAGATCATCAGTGATGCACTAGATGAAGGGATGAGGAACCTGGGAGGTCAGGCATGCATGTTTCATATGACCTCGTATGTTGTGTACTCATGTGATTATAAAGGTACCTTTGATGCCTTGACTACAGTGGGTAAAGCTGGTGGTGATGTAGACGATGCCCACATATGGGATCACTATCCTCAGCTACAGAGAAAGAATTACCTCCTAGATTACAAATTGGTAAATGATGCATTCTCTATGCATCTAGTTAGAACCATGGAGGAAGATAGAACCAAGAGACTGAGCATGGAGGCTCAGGAAGTTGATTACAGACATGGCGCCTGGTTCATCTAGTTTGCCACCTTTTCATACATAAGAATAGAGGGATTTGATGGACAGCCCCTTATGCTACCAAGATACCCTACTAATGGGGTTGTCCTGATGGAGTTTCTCAGGAAAGTGTCTACCATAGTTGCAGCATACAAGGAACAAAAGAATATACCGCCAGTATTATTTCCAGTGTCTATGGGCTGGTACATGTGCTTAGATTTAGAGAGCATAAAGCATGTCATAGGAGGTCTAAAACTGATGTATCTGGAGCCATTTCCCTTGGCTAGATCTTATGACCCCTATGGTAGGATGCATAAAATAGTGGGAAAACCTATTCATCAGAAGCATCTGGAGGATATTTGGACTGATTGTGAGGATGAAGTTGAGGTGAGGAGAAGAAAATATCAAAGGCTCACCTTGAACCAGATAAAGACATTTGATTGCATCCCAGTGCCAGCACAACTGAGAAAGGATGATGGAAAGATTATGTCTAATGAATATGAAGACAAGAAGGTGTACAAGGACACCATATCAGCCCCTAATCTAACACAACCAGAGGATATTTCCCTAGATTAGTTTACAGGTGGAGTGCTACAATTAACCCAAGCTTGGGTGGATGAAATAAATAGATTGAAGAAAAGGGGCATAGCCCTTACAGTTGATGCCAAGAAGAAAAGGCAAGAACTAGATGATGAGGAGTATGATGACTTCCTCAGTGAGAAAAGAAAGTCTAATGGGGAGAGGTTACCCATGCAGAAACAGAGGAAAGGTCTCCCTAGAGGAAAGAAAATGGAAGATAAACCTAAGGGGGTGATAATTGAAAGAATTGCCACACCAGCTGTAGGTGCATTGACATCAAGTCAGGCATCTGCCTCATCTACATAGCCTCTGGGTGAAAAGACAAAGACAAAGAGTATCCTGAGGCTAGTTGTTGAAATGGCAGAAGTACAGGAAGAGGGCCAGACCTCACAGCATGAAGTAGAAGAAGACATCCCGTTTGAGGAAGTGCAGGTAAACAAGGAACCAGCAGGTGATGACCCAACAATGGTCCGTAGGAAGAGGAAGGCGATGGCGTTGAAATCACCACCCAAGAAGAAAAGAACATCCATGCGGGGTGATATCAGGGCTGACCCTATTGTACTAAGATGAGCTAGTGGTGAAGCATTCAGGAAGGAGCTGCAACATGATGTTCCGCTTCCCACCATAATATAGTTCAAGACTGAGAGGGTAGAGGAGCAAACAAAAGAAGGTGATGCAGAGCATGTAGTGGATGCTCACAAATAGGGTGAAAAACCCATTAAAACCCACAAATGATGATTACTATCAATATCGGAAAGATATCTCTAATGTCTCACCGAATTAGACCTCTCCTTCCTTATCGAGTTGACCTACCTTATTGGCCACTTCATAATTTCTTTTACCAACAAGCTATCTCTCTCCGATGGATGGGGTCCATCGCTCAGACTTACACCATCAGTGTAACTTTCTGTCTGTCTCCCGATGCACAAACTTACACTGATGAGTCTTCCTTCGCTAAGACTTCCACCAACTCTCGCCAATGGATGTTTCGTTTACTTTCACCGTGACTTAAACCATCGGCCTAGCATTGTCTCAAGCTCCTGATATGTATCTCACGCTGACGTAGGGTTTTCACCTTTGGTTGCCTATCGGCAACACTTTTGATATCGGTCTAGCCGCGGAAGGTCTTCCCAACGCTCCACTTCACGTTGACGCCAAACTCCTTATAACCAAGACATATAACTATTGACACCTCCGATACATTTCACCCTAATACCCATCTCACACCGATGAGTATTCATTTGCATGCTTATCGACTAGACTCTTATCAATGAAGAATCTCTCTTTTGCCTATCGGCAGGACTTCCACTATCGGCAAACTCCTAGAGTCTTTTGCCGATCTCTATTGTCTCCCCGATACTATCAATGCCGGGTTCCACCGTCGGTCAGACTATGACTATTGGTGAAATATTCTCCTCGCTCACCGACAGCATATCTCATGCCAATAGACTCTTCATTGGCAGCACTTTGGTAATTGTCACCCCGATCAGTGACAGTGCCCCCCTGTCGGCTCACTGCAACTTTCTCAACCCGATGGTCTTTCTCACACCAATGCCTTCACACATTTGCACTGAAAAATCTAAGCTCGAGCTGACCTGTTTCCTGGGTAATTTTAACTTAGAATTTAACCTTCAAACCCTAGCACATGAGGATGCTAGGATAAATCATAGCATGCTACAAATCGATCCCAAAAACATGAAATGCACAAGCATAAAAATAGAAAAGAAAACTAAACTATTGTACATGCCCATTCCACCAATTCAGAGAATCAACCGGTGGAATGGATGAATGAATCCATCTCAACTGCAAAACAAAATATGATCACACAGATAGATCGAAGATCAAACAAACAACACTAATGGGATCTTCTTTATTTCAAATTTAGGAATGCATACAAATATCTGACTTCACAATCCCACTGCACAACACTACTTTGTCAAATCTCCAAATACAATGTCTCTGTTTTTCATATACAATACTGAACCATCTCTCTAAAAACAAACTGATCTAGGGCATAAATAACTACTCCTCTTGAGTAGTACAGACTTGATTCCCAGTGGCTGGGAGCTTCCAAGTGGCTGGGAGGACAGCTAGCATAACAAACTTCTAACTGACTTGCACATAAACCTAGATTGACTTAAAACATAAGAATTGGTCACATGGACCTTATTACATCATAAAGTCAAAACATACTATAATTAGACTTATTTTTTATTTCAAAGGGGTGCTCCTGCACTAGAAGGTATCAAGGTAGGCTAAGGTGTTCCTTTCTCTTTGGAGGACACTATTGACTTATCAGATGATGAGGTAGTGTAGAGTGTAGCCTCTCAAAGAATGGAGACACTTGCCTCCAGTACCTACATGACTCCACATGGGACCCCATTAGCACAAATGATAGTATTGGAGGAGGTGAAGCAAATAGAGGAAGTAAAAGAAAGTAGCCCAGAGAGGGCAACCCAACAGATAGGGCTTGATAAGTTAGTTGATCAGGTAACTAGCCCTGCCTTTATAGATTTAACATACAGGGATGATGTGAGCCCTAAAGACAAAGAAGGTGCACCTGATGTGAGAGAAAATTGAAGTGACCGGACAGATAGAAAAAGAAAGCATTGCTCTTGATATGGGTTAGCAACAGCATGAGGTACCCACAGAGCCAAGAATAGTAGAAGTCTAACAAAAAGGCGAGGATGATAAAGATACACCAGGTGATGCTGCTGCCCAGACTCAGAGAGATCCAGAGGATGCCATGGGAACTAAAGATGAATCAGGTCATGAGGACCTTAAGACACAGGATGTTGGTGCACCAGGTGCAGAACAAGAAGTGACCCGAGATTAGGGTGATGCACAAGGCCAACACATACAGACATCCACGGATGTCAATATACCTCAGGACAAGGAAAGCACTAAAGAACATGAAAGTAAGGATGAGGAAGTATAGGATTAGGCACAAGATCATCATGTGGACACTCCACAAGACCCTCCTCTATAGAAAGAGGCCCCTTAACAAGAAGAGATGCAACAAGATCCCCCTCATGAGGAACTCCATGAGGAAGAAACTAAGAAATCACCTTCTCCACTGAGAATAGAAGCAGATACTGGAGAACAAGGCAGACATGATGATGACAAAGGGCATCGAGGATCTAGAGATGAAGTGCCTCAATGGCTGGAGAAAGAAATAGGTATGGAACAAGGCTCTAAAATTTAAGAATTTGATGTTTCCACCTTGTTTACAGAGACAATAATGAAGCCAAAGAGGAAATCTAGATTGACATTGGCTATTAGAAGAGATCCTGCTACAGGTAGAAGGACTAGATAGGTAGCACTTCCCACGACTGAAAAGGAGAAAGGCAAGATCACCTTGGAGGAATTCCAAATCACAACTATTGATTTGGGTTTTGCTAATGAGGACCAAGAAGGTCAGGAGGGAAAAGACATCATTGATTCTTTGACCCAAAGGGTAAAGAAGGAGAAAGAGAAAAATAAAAAGCATAAGGAGCACATTGCTCAGCTGCATTCATACATAAAAGGGTTAATTAACCCTAATAATACGCCAGTTGATCCGGTAGTCCCATTGACTGTCATATCCCAGGAGGAGGTCACCAAGTTGGACCTCATGAAGCATGAGGCCATGGTCATGGAGAAATGGATGCTGTCAGCTCTCACTAGAGCTGAAGATGTTTTGAAAATCTCCCTACAAAGATGGAATTCTTTAAGCAGTTTAAAGAGAAAGGTAGACAAAATGCAAAATGAAACAGGGAAACGATCATTCCAATTGGAAAAAGACCTGACTGCTTTAAGTGAAATAAAGAGGATTGATCCTCAAATCCTAATAAATAATCAAGTGTTGAATAGCAACACTACCCTGCTGATAGACATATGGTATGAGGATATCAGGTTTGAATGTGATATCCTGAAGAAATGCATTGGCAATCTTAGGAATATAAGTATAAAGTTGCACAGCATGATGGCTTATGAAGCAGAGATCTTTAAGGCTTTAGAAGGAAAAGTAAAGGGAAAGATTGAAAATTAGGATGTGGACTTTGCTATCAAATCTCTGCATGATAATTTCCAACCAGTGGCAGATGACCCCCTAACCCACCTGACGGAGGAAGTGATGAATAAGATCATGAGAATAAAGGTCAAGGTGGAAAATTATAATGAGACTTTAAACAATAGAAAAGGTAAGCTAGAAGCACTCAAAGCTAAATTCCAGTCTCATAAGCATGCTGTAACAAAAGCTAAAATCCAAGATGGAGGAGAGGTGAATAAAATGGTGTAGGCATATGAGCACATCAGGACAACAATGAAGGTCCACATACAGGAGGATGTACATCAGGGTGATAGCGATACCAAAAGTAATGAAGATGATGATCATGATGAAGAAGAAGAAAATGAAGAGGAGGAACTGGAAGAGTGAATGAAGATGCATCATCAAGGGAACATATGCATAAGGCACTCATAAGATAACAAGTCAGCCAGATGGTTGCCAGCTGGCAACCTATGCTATGAGGAAAGGTTGATTGAGTCAAAGAGTTGTTATCAACCATTGATCTTAATTGATAAATCTTGACCATTGGTCATTTGTAACTACCTCCTCACCTTAGTCTATAAAAGGTACAGGGGTGCAATATTTTGAACATTCAAAACTTAATTAAAATTTGATTGTGAAAATATCAGGACTCATTTCAAAGTTGTTGTAAATGTACATGTTATGCATACTGAATGAAAGAGAAGCATATTTGATTACAAATCATCATAAATCTTGAGTAATCTATGTTTGAAACCTGGATGCATGCATTGATCAGCTACGTTCCTTGGAGTGCTTGTCAGTCTGCATGTGTTGTTTTCATTCCTTATCCTTTGAAGTTAGCATCATTCATATCTAGCTGTGGAACATCCTGGTGACATATGGTTTGATTCATTCTCTTCATGAATGTATCTTGTATGTATGTGGTTCAATGGCTAAAGATTCACTAAAATTAGAAGCATTCTTTTAAATTTCTTTCAATTTCATAGCAAATTATCACCATAATTGCAAATACTAGAGAATCAAAAGCAAATAACATTAAATATGCTGATATCCCGTAGATAATTGGAAATACAGAGCATATTTAGAGTAAAAGAATGTTAAATTGACAAATATCATGTAAATTCATACAAATGTCCATGAGATACATGCAAATATCCACTTATAGACACATGATTTGAATAAATATATAGTGTAGAAAGAAGGAACAAGTTCATGATGATTAATGATCAGAAGAATTGATCAAACTTGCAAATATATCAGTTATCTTTGGAAAATGTGTAGAGTTAACCTATCTGTGGAGTAAATTTATAGGAAACAATACAATATTGGTCATCTAGACAAATGTAAGACCCCTTGAAATGGAAAACATCATGTCACATCAACCTCTGAGTAACATTAGACGATCATGACCTGATCAACGGAGACTTGGAGTCATCAACTTATCCTAAGTTGATCATACTTTACAAGATAATAAAGGTTTGTTGTGCAAATTTTTATACATGTTGTTACGACTAACAATCATCATCAACAATTAGCTCTTGTTGGTAAGACACCTATGGAGGTGTGGTCTGGTAAGAAGCCTTCAGTTAGACATCTTCATGTTTTTGGTTGTGAGGCATATGCACATGTGCCTAGGGAGAAATGTCTAAATTGGAGAACAAGGTTGTTAAATGTATTTTCATTGGCTATGGTGTCAGTGTGAAAGGATACAAGCTTTGGGATTTGGTGGCTAAAAAGGTGTTGTATAGCAGAGGTGTTATCTTCAGAGAGCTAACACCTTCTATTGTTCTATAGCCAGAATAGACAGGAAAGAAAGAGGATGCAGTTCAGTTTCCTTCTACCCCTGAGAAGACTGGACAGACAGACCTTGTGAGACCTGATGATGAGGAGAGCTCTAGTAGCTCTGAAAGCTCAGAAAAAGAAGTAGAACCTCAACTTCAACCATTGAGGAGGTCTACACAAATAAGAAAGCAACCTGATAGGTTTGGTTATTCATTACTTGATTCTAGTTGTGCTTTTGCTTTACTTACTAACACTGATGAGCCTAGAACTGTGAAAGAGGATATGGGCATGAAAGATGAAAGTTCCTGGAAGGAGGCCATGGATGATGAGATGGATTCTTTGGAAAAGAACAAAACATGGGACTTGGTGCCTTTGCCTGATGGACAAAAACCTATTGGTTGTAAATGGGTGTTCAAGAAGAAATTTGGTGCAGATGACAGTGTTGAAAAGTACAAGGCTAGATTGGTTGCGAAGGGGTACTCACAAGTGGAGGGAATTAATTATGGTGAAATTTTCTCTCCTGTTGCAAAGCTAATATCCATTAGATTTCTATTATCTCTTGTAGTTGCTTATGATTTAGAGGTAGACCAGATGGATGTGAAGACAACTTTCCTTCATGGTGATTTGGAGGAAGAAATCTACATGTCACAGCCAGAGCATTACATGGTGAAAGGTAAAGAAAATTTCATTTGCAGATTGAAAAAGTCTTTGTATGGTTTGAAGTAGTCTCCTAGGATGTGGTACTTGAATTTTGATGCCTTTGTGTTGTCAATTGGATTTGTGAGGTTGAAATCAAATAACTGTGTGTATTATAAGTTTGGTGGTGATCGTATTCTCATTGTTGCATTATATGTTGATGATATGTTGCTCATTGGGAAGGGTAAGAATATGATTTCTGATTTTAAGTCTCAGTTGGCAGCACAGTTTGAAATGAAAGATTTAGGGGCAGCCAGGTACATTTTAGGAATGGAAACTAGAAGAGACAGAGCTAATAGAAAACTTTGGTTAAGCAAGAGTAAGTATGTGAAGACCATGTTGGATAGGTTCAGCATGGTAGATTGTAGACCATTGTGTGTTCCTGTTTCGTTGGGGACAAAGTTATCTATTAGTGATTGTCCAAAATATCCTAGTGAGGTGGAGGACATGAGCAGTGTGGCAGTTTGATGTATGCTATGGTTTGCACAAGACCAGACATTGCCCAAGTAGTGGGAGTCCTTAGGCAATTTATGGCTAATCCTGGATGGGTACATTGGGATGCAGTTAAGTGAGTGTTCAGATATTTGAGGGGTACTTCTAAGTATTCCATTTGCTATCATGGCAATGCTACAGGACCTCCGCATTCAGATTGTATTCATGGATTTGTGGATTATGATTGGGCAAGTGACATTGACAGCAAGAGATCCACCAGTGCATATGTGTTCACAATGTTTGGTGGTGCAATTAGTTGGATGAGTAAGTGACAACCTGTGGTTGCTTTGTCCACTATAGAAGCTAAGTATATGGCTGCAACTCATTCTTGTAAGGAAGCTATTTGGTTTAATAGATTATGTTTAGATATTGGTGTTGATGCAGGATAGATTACGATTTGTTGTGATAGTCAGAGTGCAATTTGCCTTGCAAAGAATCTAACTTTCCATGCCAGAACAAAGCAAATTGATGTACAGTTTCACTTCATGCGAGACATGGTAGAGGGTGGGAAGGTAAATTTGGAGAAGGTAGATACTTTGAAGAATGTTGCAGATGCATTGACGAAGCCAGTGGGCACAGAGAAGTTCAGATGCTGTTCAGAGTCTATGGGCCTCTTGGCCTATAGAAGTTAAATCTTGTTAATTCTATTGGCTCTTATAAGGTGTTCGACAAGTGGGAGATTGTTGGGAATTAAGGTGTCTCAACCTTGGTAATTCCTTGTATTATTTTCATTATATTTATTTATTCATTGCCTATGTTGTAAATTAGATTGTAAATTCATATTGTCATCTTGTGGGATGTGGCACGGTGATGTGTCATCCTACATGGAAGATGACAACTTGTAATTTTGTCCTCACATGAGGAGATAGGCATACCACTTTATGGTAGGAATATTTTACCATGTGTCAGCATCTTGGATGTTGTGTAAGGGAATATTGACTATAACGGTCATGACATATTCCTATGATGAAGTTATGACATGTAAGAGTCAGAAATAGGAGAATCTATGACAGGTGAAGACATGTGTCAAAGAGAATCTTTGAAAAAGGTATCTTTGGGTGCCCCAAGGTGGACTATGACATGTTGTAAGAGAATATGCTATTTATAGCCTATGTATGACAGATTCTATGATGATCGTAAGAGTCGTAAGAGCATCTGTCATAGCCCATTTTCAAAATAGGTGACCTCTTTGGGATAGGGTGTGTGGACAAGTGTCAGAAGAATCTTACAATGTTGACCAAGTGTCCATAGGTGTGGGTTTTGGGCCAAGAGGCCAAGTTGGACGCCCATTCCAAGATAGAGGCAATTTTGCCTTGTATTTTCTATATAAACAGGTGCTTGGAGGAGGAGATGTATTACAGGTTTGACAGGTATTGTTATGCTACTGGTTTGTCTCCAGACATGAGTGTCGAAGACTCCTGAGAGCTTGCATTGCAAGTGTTATGTAAACCATTTCAGTTTTGTTAATACATTGTGCAGGTTTTGGAGTGTGGGGTTTTTCACCTGATAAGGGTTTTCCCCACGTATATCTTGTGTCTCTCTTCTTCTGTCTTACTTTCTTATTTATGTGTTTACTATAATATCTCTATTATCTCTGCTAGTGGGTTTAACATTGCTGTAATAGTATGGATAAAATTGAATTTGCACTCTCTTCCCCTCATTAGATTAGTGTAGGAAGTGATTTCCACACACCTAGCTTCCTTTCACAAGGAGGCAGAGGGCCCCCCAGGGCTAACAGCCACCATGACCTAAGCAGGTTCAAATGGAGTTTGAGAGGGAAAGTTACAGAGCGCTACTATTTCCTATGCAATTTTGGGAAGTTACACAGGAATAATAATGTCTTTATAAAGCCATATTATATTGTAATGAAAAATCATGTTGAATATATGAAATTACAAATCATTTATTTCTAGTTTTATTTGTCATGTAAATCTATAACATTGTTTTTTATGCTCAACCTTTTCAATATGGTATCAGAGCATTTATCCTTCCTATACCTGTGAGTAGTTCAACATCATTTTGTTGTTGGTAGATTGTTTTAATTTTAAAATGACTTTTTTAATACCAGCCTAAAATAGTCTCACTAAAACTGCAATATCTTTTTCATTTCTTAACGAAAATTTGAAATTCAAAATATTTTGGAAAGAAGATAAAGAGTTCACTAAACCCATAAATGTTTCGAAGCTATTATTAGTATTTAGCTAGCAGTTTGAAAAAGAAGATAGTGGTGTGACAATTCATCTTTGAACACCATTACAAATGCATTTGAAGATTTCAGTACAATGAAAATATAAGCATATTGATATCTCTTTTCTTGTGCAATGATGAGGTGTGAAGAATAAGAAGAAACTAGGGAATGAGAAAGCAATGGCAGGATGGTCTTTTCTTATTATCTGTGTGAAGTTGTGTGAAAATAGAAAGGCACATGGAAGAATATTTTGAGGTCCATTTTGTGATGTGGGAAAGGAGACCTAGTCTAATCAAATGAATTAACCTAGATCAAGCTTTCTCCAAGTCACATTGTAATACAAATCACCAAAGACTTTAGTGTTTGGCTAAAGTCCTCAAAGGAGAGCCAAACTGCCTGGATTATGTTCTTTTGTCACAAAGAGAGAAGATTGATAAACAATGGTTTGGCTAAACTATGCAATGAGGAGACCTAGGTGACAAACTGAGTAAATCTATAAAAGACTGTAATAGAACACAAAAATAGGACTAGAGCAAATTAGAGAAGATTAGAGAGAACCTGTCACTGGAAAATGGAGCGAAACTAGCAGGAATCCAGCGTTGGGTGCTCTAGTCCTTATGGTTTAGCCTAAATTCTAGTCTGGCAACTTCTGTCAGAGATCCTTCATCTTCCCATTGTCTGTCGCTATCATGGGTTTCACCTTCGGATCTACACACACAAAAGAGGGAAAATAGTTTTGTTGTATAGGGGCTTGCCTTGGTCAAACCCCGTGTAAGTGTTCCCACTTCCATAATAGCAAATGATGATTGATATAGAGTGCATGTTTGTGATGAACAGAGGCAGATAAATGATAAAGAATTTAACAATCAAATATAATGAAATGAACTCACCATGAGTATGAAACCCTAGTTGGACTTGATGTCATGACACTAGTCACACACTAGGAGAACATGTTAGAGAAGGAAGAAGCTTCCTCAAATACCTGCAAGGGTTAGCGCAATAATAGTAATAATAGTTCAAAAGTAGAGAGCTTCAGAATTGTAGACAGAGCTTGTTGATAGATAGATCAAATGTTCATTCTAACGTCACTTCATCATGTGTTCATCTCTCTAATTAAGTGAGATAGAGTTATATATGTTGAATGGAACAAGACAACTAAGAAGGGGGGTGAATTAGTTGTATCAAAATTTTAACTTCTATAAACCACAATCAATTTCTCAATCACTTAACTTATTTCCTTATTCGATTAGACCAGAATAAAAAACTTGAACACATCAACATCACATGCACATGAACACAAGAATTTTTATGTGGAAAACCCTAAATAGGGAAAAACCATGGTGAGTGTTAGCTCACAATATAAATGTAGTAACAATACCAAATATCAAATGGTGGTTCACTGCCGAAGGGCTCACTACCAAAAAGGATGGCTCACCTCCTCTATCAGACCTTAAGCACTTGATTCTCAGGTCAATCTCATTCTCAACCATTGCCTTGAAAGATTTGAACTTTTCTAGGTCTTCTATAATGTCCCCTTGTCACAAGTCAAAATTTCACAACCTTGTACACAATTTCAACTTGCAAAAAGAGAACATTAGTACACTAATATTTCTTTGATTTCTAACTAATTGTAATATATATAAGAAATATTCAAATTATATAATGACATTGCCCTTATAATCTTATAAACTTATGATCAACATCAAATATACATTTCACATTTTTTATCACTAATCATATGATCATTATCAATATACATTTCTCATTTCCTTCATTATTCTTATGTTCACTATATATATATGTGTGTGTGTGTGTGTGTGTGTTTCTTATTTTCTATCATTATCGATCATATTGGATCCATGCATTAATCATTAATTTCATATGAGAGGAGGTGATAGGATGCTTTATACCAATTTCCATCATGGGTCCACTATTTTATCCTTTGACTTGAGGGGTGGATACTCACCAGTTGAGTCAAGGCCACTATGATAATCCTTGCTACGAGGGGTGCCTTTTGCACCAGCTGTAACCAAGGCCTCTATATAATCCTTGGTACGAGGGGTGCGTTTTGCACCAGTTGTAACCAAGGCCACTATATAATAATCCTTTGGCACGAGGGGTATTTTTTGTACCAACTATGACAAAGGCCACTATCCACTTGCTCGAGGGGTACCTTTTGTACCAACTGAGACAAGAGCCACTAAATACCCATGGTGGGCTAGATAGTCATCTCATGATCACCCTCTCATGTGGAGTTAATGGATTAATTCCATCATTCTAATTGCCCACATAACTCAACAAGTAATGTATCCTTCATGTGTTTACTAACATTATATCATCATTATGAGAATTCCATCACTTTCATGATTATTCATATTGTAGTTCCTTAGAACTTATTCATGATCATTCTTTAAATACTTAAACAAATTATGAAGATCATTCATACTTTATGCTTTCATGTGCAATGGGTACAAGTGCAGAATATGCAATATTTATCAATAACATGTACTCTAAATAATTCAATTACAGATTAATAAACTTACTCAGCATTGATTATGGTAAAGCACAAGATATGATCGCTCAACAAGACACTACATATACATCTGATTTTCTGTGAATCTTGATTAATGCATACTTTATATAAAGAGTGCAGCAGTCACTTATAGTGTATTGATTATGCAGAAAAGTAGATGTTATACAATGAGATTCTATATTCTACAATTCATAATCTAGTAGAAATGATTCAATCAGCATATGACTTATGGTAGATCATAGATAAACATACACTATGACAATGACCTACCTGGTATAGCCTGTGGACTTACCTTGTTGCCTCTGTGTATTTCCTCATGCTACATATTGATGGCTTCCTTAATAAAGCTTTGGTGTTGCCTCTGTATTAATTTTGCTTTAGCCTCTTTTTGTTTTTCCCTGATGTTGCTTCCCTTGTGAGGGGGAAAGCTTTCCTTTTTAAACCCAACGAAGGGTTTCTCTTTGGCCAAAAGGCACAATGATTACCTCTTAGAGGTATTCGTTGCCTTTAATTAACATCTCTTTATCCTTACTTTATACCTTTTGTCTTCTTTTTATATGGGATCAGTACCTCTCAAGAGGCCTGATCACTAATGTATAAAACATAATCTATTTATAATAGATTCATAGTAATATATGTATTATGATAGTTTTTAATTATTAATATTTATAATCTTTAATTAATGTAATATTAATTATTGTTATTTCATGCTTATATAATATGAATTTGATATTATAATTATATAAATTTGTATTTATATTTATTATTTATAAATATAGTATTATAATATGCATAATTATCAAATATGACTTCTTCATCTTATGATGATGTTTAAATCTTTAATTTAAACAATGCCTTAATATGGGCACATGACAACTTCTAATTTATCTTCTAGAAAAGTGACCCAAGTCATTCTAGAATAATTATCAATAAGCAACATAAAGTACATGTCTCCTTGTAGACTTCTTATCCTTGTATGACCACACAAATTTGTGTGCACTAGATCCAGTAATCTGGCAAAAAATTGTTCTTTGCTTTTGAAACTTGTTCTTGTCTGCTTTCCCAACTGACATTCCTTGCAAACAATATTAGCAGGCTTTACAAGCATAGGCAAATCTCTCATAGCCTGTACTGAACTTATCTTCACCAAGTTGTCAAAATTAATATGACACATCCTTCTATGCCACAACCAGCTCTCATCTGTCTAAGTCAACAAACAATAATCATTAGTACCTCTTAATTGATAAATATTACCTCTGTTCTTCTTTCCAGTTGCAATCAGTGTTTTAGAGCTTTCCATGATCTTGCATCCATTATCCTTAAACCTTAGATCATAACCTTTGTCACACATCTGACCAACACTCAAAAGATTATGTTTTAAACCCTTCACATATAGGACATCATTTGTATTGTGCTTTCCATCAAAAGAAACAGATCCTTTTCAACAAATCTTACCAGTTACATTATCTCCAAACCTAACCAATCCTCCATCATACATTTCTAGACTTACAAACTTACTTTTATCACTGGTCATGTGATGTAAGCATCCACTGTCAATAATCCATTCATCCTTATCTTTCTCCACCTGAACAGACAAAGCAATTTCTTCCACTGGTTTTTCTTCCTTCACATAGCTAGCAAGATTAGTAGATACAGGTTCTTCCTTAATAGCAATAAACAAGCATTCATTTGCACTAGTACTAGCATCATAAGATTCATCATCTATCACACCATCATCATCAAGATCTCTAACAATATAAAATTTCTTTACAACTCTAGGTTTACTTTCAAATTTCTTTCCACCTCTTTCAATTCTTTCCAGACACCTAGAAGTATAGTGATCAATCTGACCACATGAAAAGCATTTGAATGGTAATTTGTCTTTGTACTTACTAGTACCTCTTTGCATTTTATCCACAAAGTTGGCTTCAAACTCCTCAAGGTCATCATCAGGTTCCACAGCATACTTCTCAGCTCTTGAAATCTTCTCTGAGGCACTAGCTTTGAAAGCAGACTCTATTTTAGGTAGGGCATCACCAAACTCTCTCATCTCAAAGGTTGTAAGTTTTCCAAGTAACTGATCTTTTGAAACATATTTCATAGTCATGATTTCTTCAATTGTAGATACTTTGTGACTGTAGGATTTAAGCAATGACCTAAGTATCTTCAACACAACCTCTTTATCATCAATAGTTCCTCCAAGACCTTTGATTCCATTGACAATTTCATCAACCTTTTGTAAATAGGCTATTATGTTTTCATTTTCACTCATTTTTAGACTTTCATACTTATCTTTCAGGTTCTGCAATTTGGCACTTTTTACAGAATTATCTCCTTCATATAAACTCTTCAAATTTTCCTAGATTTCATGAGTTGTTTCTAGATCCATGACTTTTACTAACTCAGTGTTGGACAAAGCACTTAACAGAGCATCTCTAGCTTTTCCATTTAACTCATATTGTTTGATTTCATCATCACTTGATGGACAATTTGGAGGAATAGTATATTTTGATTCTGTCATCTTCCAAACACTATAACCAAGACAAATGAGATGGCTTTTCATTCGTACCTTCCAAAGAGCGTAATTTGTTCCATCAAACTACAGAGCATCCTTCTTGGATCTTCCTCAAGCTATTAGACTTTCTTCTGAGAAACCTTGCTCTGATACCAATTGTTGAAATACACAGGACAACAGGGGGGGTGAATCAGTTGTCACCAAAACTTAACTTCTTATAAACATCAATACATCAATCAACTAATCACTGTAATTATGATTTAACCATGAAAGCATGAAATCTAAAACTTAAGCATAAACACACATTCAACACATGAGACACTAGATCTTTTACGTGGAATACCATATAAGGGAAAAACCACAGTGAGTGTCAGCTCACAAAATAAATATGTTATAGAAAAACCAAAAATCAAAGGCTCACTACCCAAAATGCTCACTGTAAAAGTTAGGGCTCACTAGCAAGATTGGCTCACTACCAAGGGGTGGCTCACTACCAAAGGTTTGTGAACTGATTTGATAACATCTACTCCATGCCTGAGTTCAGTTCCATTGAAGCACAATTTATTTCCTCTGCTCTACTCTGCCTTTACACTTCACACTTATCTTCGTATCTTCACACTTGGATACATTTTCATGATTTTATTACAAGTATTTATACAATTCATCAACCTTGGAATGATCATCAAGGTCAGCATTACAATCATTAACCATTGGAACAATCTCCAAGGTCGGCATTACAAACATTACAAATATATATTAGAATAGGACTGGACCTAAATTATGTTGTGGAGGAAAAGAATGAATACGGATCACATAACTCCTTCATTGGGACTCAATTGCAATCTTCCACACCATAACTCCTTCATTGGGACTCAATTGCAATCTTCCACACCATATCATGCTTCCACAATCTCCAAAGCATAACCGCAAGTAGTGAGAACAACCAAGTTGGCTAAAACTCGTGCTAACACTAAAACCTTTAAGATTACACTTCATGCATGATCCAAATTATTCTTTGTAGACCAATCAAAAGGTTAGAACATGATCTAGAGACATCCACAAGTACATTGTAATCACCAGGAACAATGACACAACCTCTAATGACTCTGTCAAGAAGATTCTTCAAACTGGAGCACATAAAAAACACTATCAGCTACTATCATAAAGAAAAGATCACTTGCAAACCACCAAATCATGAACTATTTGAGTTGAAGGCACATAACATCATCCTAGACTTAACTCTACAACCACAGACCAAAATACTTCAATACAGAGGAATGCGGAGCAAAATACTTTCTCCGTATCACCACTGAATGCATAGAAAAAGTAGTTTTTACTCTGGTGAACATAACTTACTCAAATCTTCATGCTAGAGGCTCAAACTTGGAACATAGCATATTTAGACATGCCTCTAAATGACTTCCAATCTGTAGATAAAGATATTCATTCTACAAGAAATGCGGAGCAAACTACTGGATTGTTCATCATCAAACCAAGACACTCTGTAACACACTATTTCCACTAGGAGGGAAAATTTTCTCAAAATCACTTGGAAACTCAATATTAGAAACATATTCTTATGATCTTTAGGACTTATGCAAAGAAATATTCATCACAAGCAAGTAACAAAATAAGAGCACAGTTGACACCGATGACAACATAGATATGTTGACATCAATGACAACATCGGTTAGGCGCACACTTGCAATAAGATATAGTTGACACAAATGACAACACAAATATGTTGACATCAATGACAACACCAATTAGAACATACTTGTAACAATCTCCCCCTTTGTCATTGATGGCAACATATGATGTGAAAAACATGTTCCACCATCAAGACACAATTCTGCTTCAAAACTCCCCCTTTGTTTTCATACTTTTCCACTCTTACTCCCCCTGAGTTTTTCACATGATTCTCTCCCACTTTGACATTAATGGCAAAGGGATTCACATCTTCTCCACTACACATACTTGTACACTTCTTCTCTAATCATATTGGAATCATTTTTTACTCCCCCTAACTGCAACAATCATCTCAAATCACTACCTGCGCCCCCTGAAGGGTAACCCTGCTAAATCACTCCAGAAGAAAATATTCTTTGAGGTACATTGGACTGATGCATCTCCTTATGCACCTAGTTCAATGAAGGAGGGGCAATAACCCCTAACATTTCCCAGAGATACTCAAATGTGTCCTTTGGAAGGGGCTTAATGAATATATCAACAACTTGATCCTTTGTAGGCACATACTCAAGCTTCACAACATTCTCTACAACTTTCTCTCTCAAAAAGTGATATTTGATTATCATTGGATTCTTTGAAATTTTTATGGCACTTGTGTTATCACAAAGAATAGGGATTGGCTCCTCATACTCAACTTTTATATCTTTCAAGGTTTGTTTCATACACAACACCTAAGTACAACATGTTACTATAACAATATATTCTTCCTCTATAGTAGATAAGGAGACTAATTCTTATTTCTTGCTATGCCAGGACACTGCCCTATCTCCAAGGAAGAATACACCTCCACTTGTGCTTTTCCTTTCATCAACACAATCGGCCCAATCTGCATCTATATAGGCACTTAGGGAAAAGTCATTATTCTTTGGATACCATAGACCGTGATCTGGGGTACCTTTCAAGTACCTAAAAATCCTTTTCACTACCACAACATGTTATTCTTTAGGATCTAATTAAAATCTAGCCACAAGACAAACTGCATGCATGATATCTAGTCTGGTGGTAGTCAGATTAATTAGTCCTCCAATCATTGACCTATACTTGTGCTACCACAATAATGGGTTACACTTTCTAGGACATCCTAATTTTTGCTAAAATCACATATTTTAAAAAAATATAATGATTTAAGCCTTGAAAGGTTCCATTTGAAGGATTTTAATTAAAGAGGGTTTGATCAAACACCCTTAGATTTAAACCCCCTTAGACAGAACCCTGCTAGTTTTAAACCATACCTATAATGGAGTCTCCTCTACACCTATCAAAATGCTGATAAAAAACCACTTTTGATTTACCTTTTGGGGGATCAAATGAATTCATTTAAAATTTATGTTTTGTAAGTAAGTAGTCCTTATTATAAGCTTCCCAAAAAGTATAATTTTAAATATATTTAATTTGATTATTATATTTATTTTTTATTTCTTGTGAATGTAGGTTTTTCAATGAACATCAAGGTCTTTGTTTCACACATACGAAAAAATAGGAAAATAGAGAATTGTTTTTTGAAAAATATCTATGCCCTAGGTATTGATGTCCTTGTTTCAACAAAAAAAAATTGAATTTCGATACATGCAAAAAAAGTTATGTTTTACGGAATATGCCTATGTCTAAATTATAATTGGTTTGACTTCAAAACTTAATTAAAAAAATATTCAACAAAACATTATGAAACCAAATGCATGCCCTAGATATCAGTGAACTACTAATCTAAAATCAAAAGAATCAGACTTTTATCCTTTGTAGAAAAAAATTTGTGTGCTATAGAATACACATCACTTTACAAAAATGTTGTTTACTTTTAAAAATTAGTTATCAAAGGAGACACAAAAAGTATTACAATGTAACTCCAATTTTTTTAAAAAAATATATATTTAGAATCTATAGACAAAATCTCACAAATCACTAGTTTGCATCATCTTCAAATTCCTAACGGTTTAGTGGCTATAGGTGTTAGAAAGTGAAGATTTAGTTCAAGATGTTGATTTTAATGTCAAGTTTGGCCAAAAAGTGTAACCCATTATAGTGGGATGACCCACTTGCTCTAATCAGCCCTAGGAGATTCATCATTTTTCCTCAACTTACATCTAGTAATCATAGGAGTGCTCACTAGTTTAGAGTCTTCCATTCCAAACTTCTTTAATAACTCTTTGAGATACTTTTATTGAGAAATGAAGATACCTTTGTCTATTTGATTGATTTACAATCTAAGGAAGAAATTCATCTCACCACACATGGACATCTCAAACTCCTTTTGCATCTCATCTACAAAATTCTTACACATTCCTTCATTTCCACCAAATATAATGTCATCCACATAGACTTCAACAATCAGGATTTGATTTTTTCTTGCCTTGATATACAAATTGCTATTTGCAGACCCTTTACTGAAACCCTGCTACAGTAGATACTTATCCAGTCTTGCATAATAGCCTCTGGGAGGTTGCTTCAATCCATACAGAGCCTTCTTCAACTTGCACACCATATTTGGTTGGTCTGATAACTAGAATCCATCTAGTTGCTCTATGTATACCTCTTCTTCTAACTCACCATTCAGAAAGGCAAATTTCACATCCATTTGATACACCTTGAAATCTTTATGTGCAACAAAAGCCAAAAATAGTCTGATTGCTTCTAGTCTAGCCATTGGAGCAAAAGTCTCTTCATAGTTTATCCCTTCTACTTGTGAGTATCCTTTGCACACAAGTCTTGCTTTATTTTTCAAAACTTCTCCAACCTCATTCAGTTTGTTCCAGAAAACCTACTTTGTTCCAATCACATTCTTGTTTGTAGGTTTAGGGACAAGTTCCCAAGTCTTGTTCTTCTCAATCTGCATTAATTCTTCTTCCATTGCCTTGACCCTATGTTCATCATTGCAAGCTTCATTTACTGTCTTAGGTTCCACTTTTGAAAGTAAACAGAGATTTACTTCTTCTGCAACTCTCCTTATTATCAATACACCTTTATTTTTATCACCTATAACCTAATCTTCAGAATGATCTCTTTGCACATACTTGGGAGTCTTTGGAATTCTTTCAAGAGCATCTTCTTGAATTTCTCCTTCTTTAGGAGCAACTTGTACTTTAGTTTAAACTTCCTTTTCTTTGCCTTTTTCTACCTTCTCTATGACAATAGGTTCATCTGATTCATATCCATCCAATTGAAAATCTTCATCTACCATTACATTTGTACTTTCAATGATCTTTTTCAATCTTTTATTATAGCACCAGTAAGCTTTGCTCTTGGTTGAGTAACCTAGGAATATGCCTTCATCACATCTAGCATCAAACTTTCCTAATTCTTCATCTCTTCTGATATAGCATTTGCTTCCAAACACTTTGAAATATTTGACTGTAGGAGTCTTACCATACCACAGTTCATAAGGTGTCTTGTCTCTTTTGCTCTGCCTTGCACTCTGTTATGAATATAGACAACAGTGTGTGTTACTTCTTTCCAGTACACTTCCGATAGGTCTTCTTCCTTGATCATTGTTCTAGAAGCTTCTTGAATAGTTCTATTCTTTCTTTCAACCACTCCATTTTGCTGAGGAGTCTGGGGGGTAGACAAATGTCTCTTTATTCCATGTTCTTTAAAGAAAGCATTGAACTCATTTGAAGTAAGTTCACCTCCTCTATCAGATCTTAAGCACTTGATTTTTAGATCCAATTCATTTTCAACCATAGCTTTGAAAGTTTTGAAATTGTCTAGGGCTTCTAATTTTTCTCTAAGGAAAGTAACCCAAGTCATTCTTGAATAATCATCAATAATCTAAGCATGAAATACATGTCACCTTGTAGACTTATTACTCTTGTAGGACCAAAAGGTTTGTATGCACCAACTCCAACAGACTGGCAGAGAATTGTTCTTTGCTTTTGAAGGTGGTCTTTGTCATCTTCCCCAATTGACAATCTTTACATGTAACATTGCCAGGCTTCACAATCTTAGGTAGATCTCTTACAATATGAGCAATACTTATTTTCACCAGATTATCAAAGTTGATGTGACCCATTCTTCTATGCCATAGCCAACTTTCATCTGTCTTAGCCAACAAACTATATTTGTCAGAGCCTTTCAAGTGATAAACATTACCATGAGTCTTCTTACCAGTAGCAATTATGGTTCCAGAGCTTTTTCTTATCTCACATCCTTTGTCCTTGAACACAAGATTATATCCTTTGTTGCACATTTGTCCAACACTTAGAAGGTTATGCTTCAAGCCCTTAACATAAAGAAGATCATTTGTATTATGCTTTCCACAAAAGTAATTGATCCTTTTCCATAAATCTTACCAGCTACATCATCTCCAAATCTTACCAGTCCTCCATCATACTTTTCAAACTTGACAAACTTACTTTTATCTCCAGTCATATGATTTGAACATCCACTATCAATGATCCATTCATCTTCCTTTTTAGCATAAAATACAGACAACTCTCTTGGACTTCTATCCTTCACACAGCTAGCAAGGTTAGCAGAAATAGGTTCTTCTCTAAGTATAATAAACAAGCATTCACTACTATTGCCATCATCAGTTACACTATCATCATCTCTAACATAGTAACTCTTTCTTACCATCTTTCTTTTATTTTCATTGAATTTTAAGGCTCTATCAGGACATCTTGAAGCATAGTGACCAATTTTTCCACAATTGAAACATTTGAAGGGTAACTTACCTTTGAATTTTCCTTTGCTACCTCTTTTTATTCTTCTTACAAACTTAGCCTCAAGTTCTGCAAAATCTTCTTCATCTGATTCCACAACATACTTCTCTGATCTAGAAGTCTTTTCTTCTTTAGCCTTGAAAGTAGTCTCAATTTTCACAGGACCATCAGTAGTACCAAATTCCCTTATTTCAAAGGTAGTTAGTTTACCAAGCAATTAATCTTTTGTAAGTTTAACTGACTCAAGCAATTCTTCAATGGCAGATACCTTGTGACTATAGGACTTTGGAAGAGTTATGAGTATTTTATCAATAACATCTTCATCTTCTAACTTTCCACCAAGGGCCTTGATGTTGTTGACAACTTCATCAATCTTCTATATATAATTTGTTATGTTATCATCTTCAGACATTCACATGGTTTCATATGTGGTCTTTAGATTTTGCAACTTATCTTTTTTTACAGATGCATCACCTTCATAAACATTCTTTAGTTTCTCCCAAATTTCATGAGCAGTTGTAAGATCCACCACTTTAGCCATTTCAACATTTGATAAAGCATTCAATAGAGTATTTTTAGCTTTGGATTTCTTCTTTAGTCTTTGGAGCATTTTTAGGTATTTCATATTTCATTTTGACTATCATCCAAACACTGTAACTTATGGAAATAAGATAACTTTCCATTCGTACAGGTTCTAGTATGTGTAGTCAGTTCCATCAAACTGAGGTGTGTCCTTTTTGTGTGCCATCCCAGATCTTCCTTAAGTTGTTAGGATTTCTTCAAAGGAACCTACTCTGATACCAATTGTTGAATTGCACAAGACAACTGATATGGAGTGAATCAGTTGTATCAAAATTTTAACTTCTATAAACCACAAATAATTTATCAATCACTTAACTTATTTCCTTATTCTATTATCAGCATTAAACATGAATAGCAGAATCACAAACTTGAACACATCAACATTACATGCACATGAACACTAGAATTTTTACGTGGAAAACCTTAAATAGGGAAAACCCATGGTGAGGGTTAGCTCACAATATAAATGTAGTAACAATATTGAATATCAAATGGTGGCTCACTGCCCAGGGCTCACTACCCAAAAGGATGGGTCACTACTGAGGGTGGCTCACTGCTGGGGGTGGCTCACTACCAAGGTTTGAACTGATATAGTAGCATCTACACCATGCCTAATTTCATTTCCATTGAAGTGCAGTATATCTCCTCTACTCTGCTCTACTTTTACAACTCATGTCTTATCTTCACATCTTCACACACCCCACTTAAACATGAATTCATTACATGTATTTATACAACTCATCAACCTTGGAATGTACATCAAGGTCGGCATTACAATCATCAACCATTGGAAAAATCCCCAAGGTCGGCATACATACATACATCAAATTAGGACTAGACCTAAACAATCTTGTGAACTAAGTGAATAAAGGAGAAAGACTTCACACCTTAACATAGACTCAATTACATCTTCACACACTACCACACACTTCTACAATTCAAGAGATTCATCTGCAAAGAGTGTTAATCATCTAGGTCAGCCAGACAGGTGCAATCACCAAGAACACTTGAACACACACTTCCAAGATCTTCATTGCAACTTGTGGAATAATCACACCCCTTTAATGCATTTAGGGTACATCTATGAACATTATAGAATCATTTAGAGACTAGCAAATCCAACCACAAAAGATCTCAACTTGTTTTACTTGAAGATCGATCACAGACTATTTTCAATCAGACACTGTCAAACTTCGGTAATTAGAAACTTGTTTTCCAAAGCTTCAAATCACTTATCCTTTGGAATGAGGATGACTAAGGACCTTATAAAATTAAGTCAAGAAATGCAAGACAAAACTGTAATATGCAGAGAAATGTGGAGAAAAACACTTTCTCCCAGTCACCCTACAAACCTTGCCAGACACCGTCTTCATACTGGTGAATATAACTTTTTCTGCACAGTGATCCAAACCACCAAATTCTAGATTTAGCTTCTTCAAACACTTCTCTAAATCATAGCCAAATATCATACTCTGGTCTTCAACATAGGAAATATGCGGAGCAAAATACTCAGACAATGTTCTTCAATCCATTAACAAACAACAATGCCAGAAGATATAGTTGACCCAAATGACAACACAAATATGTTGACATCAATGACAACACCAATTAGTACATACTTGAAACAATATATATATGAATCCCAATTACCTTTTGGAAGAGTTGTGTTAGGTTGACAAGAGATGTAGTACTTGATGTAACTATTGTCACCTGAATTTGCACCCTGCTATTGAAGCTTTTGGTAGATCCAAAAAATTTAGTGAAATATGGGAATGATCTCAAGGTGTGGGACCTTGCAAATTGAAAGGAAGCTAGGTGTGCGGAAAATGCTTCCGACACTAATCTAATGAGGAGAGGGCTATGTAAATTCAACTTTATCCTAACTATTATAGCAATGTTAAACCATTAACATGAGATATTACAGCAAAAGACAAGAACCAGAAAGAAGATAGAAGAGAGAGAGACAATATATACGTGGTGAAAACCCTTATGGGTGAAAAACCCCACACTCCAAAACACAGCTCAAAATGTATTACAGTAAACAATAACAGATTACAATACAGTTCCAGAGCCAATGCTCTTTCAGGAGTCTTCAAATGTCAAATCTGGAGATATTCCGGTAGCATAACAGTACTTGTACCAAAGTTATCTATCTCCCATCCAAGCACCTGTTTATATAGAGTTTACAAGGAAAATATGGAACCTTCTAGAGATGGGTGTTCATCTTGGACTCATGCCCCAAAACCCACGCCTAAGGACACTTGTCCAACATCCCATCCCAAAGTGGGTACCTGGTCCCAAGATAGGTTACGACAGATGCTCTTACACACCTTACAGCTGTTAGAGAATCCGTCATACACTGACTAAAAATATCATATTCCTCTTACATGTCATAACCTCCCTTGACCACCCAAAGATGCCTTTCTCTCATGCAGAGATACTCACTGACACTTGTCATTAATTAAAAATTGTTTGAGGTTTCAGGGACGTTGCCCCCAAGCCCCCACAAGGGCGCTGCCCCTCGACCCCGCCCTGTACCGCGATAGGGAGCGCTGCCCCTAGACCCCGCAAGGGGCTACGCCCCTTGACCCTATCTTGGGGGTGCTGCCCCCAAACCCCCGTTAATTATTCAAGGGGGAAACCGCAGCTGCCAAAGTCACCAAAATTTATCCTACTACATATACACAAGGTGCTGACTATGTCAACTCAACATGGGATAAATAAATACAACATTAGGAATTTGTAAAGGTTGAGACACCTTAATTCCCAACACAAATGAGATCAGACCTCTAGAGAAGGTTGGTTACTCTTTATGGACTTAAGGTCCAAATAATTTAACTAAACCTATGCTACTGGTCATCGAGGAAAAGGGAGAGAAGGAATATAGGAAAGAAAATGGTGATTCACCAAGATTTAGGGTGTTTAACTACAACTGACATAACATAGTAATGATCTCAAACATTGAAAGAAACTCACATAGACTCATGCAGGTTCAAACAAAGGTTAAGGCAGAGAGATGAAAGTATGAACATGGCCATTTTATCCACAATACAAATCTTACATCTATCAAATAAACACAATGTAAGAATAATGAGAGGCAAAAAATTAGTTTATATTGATCATAGAGGCTAAATAGCCATTACAAAATAATAAGATTTAATTACAGGCCTGAGATAGACACAAAATGATAGACTCTCCTTCATTGGTGAATGATACAGAGATATGAGAGGCTTAGAAAAGAGCACAATCCATCAAATCCACCTAGTTCTGGAGAAAACCACAAGGCTCGAACCTACAAAGAACCTCTGCCTCCAAAAATGACCCAGTGCAACCAACCCCCAAAAAATACATCTTAACATGCTTATATAACTTTTACAGTCACTGTGTAGTAGTCATGGATGCTAAAAAGTGGTTAACATGTTATGCCCAAGCACCCACGCTGCATTAAATTGAGCCCAGAGGTCCTGTCAGAAATCCTACAAACTTGGACAGTGGCCATGCTCTATCAGGTCTACAAAATGTAGAAAAAGATTGCCTACATGCATGGGTGTCAGGTGCATTGAAGAGGGAAGGTCTAAAATCCTTCCATGGTACCTACAAATTCATTTTGTCCCTTGTTTGTATTGGCACATTGAAGAATTTCACTGTGTCAACCACCTAAACATGACTAATTTGCAACATTGTCCTTCAAACATTTAATTCATTCTGCAACAATGGTGTGATTTCAGAAAATCATGCTCTGTAAGCTTTTACAACACTTTAAAAGTGTTTATTTTCAATTCTTCCTTTGATGCCCTTTGAATTTTCCTTTATCAGTGAATTCACCCTCTAGTGAACTCCTTTTCCTTGTCTTTGTTCACTTTCCTTCTCTTATCCCCCTTTGGTTAGTGAAATCTTCATTTGGAAAACCATCAGGTCCTCTTTATTTTCTCCTTTCTGGCTTCTATGTCAGCAAATTGCCTTATTGCTGAACTTTGAAAATCAAGAACTTGTTGGCAAGTTTGCCATTTCACGAACTTATCGACCAAGAGATCGGATTCTCTTTCCTTAGTCTTTGGTTGACTATCATCTTTCTTGCAGCTTCTTCCTTCCTCTTTATTTTCTCCTTTTGGTCCCTTTAGTCGACAAACCGGCCAATCAATGAATTGGCCAATTAGCGAACCAAAGGTTCACCAAACTCAAATTTTGTCAACTAAGGCAAAAGACAAAGGCAAAATAGTTGAATTTTTTGGTATTTTGAAGGGGGGTTTTCTTCCATTTAAGATTTCTTAGATCAGATAATTATGATGGAAGAAAGACTTGATTTTTAAGGGGATCTTTGGGCTATTTTGTTTTGTGCTAAAATAGGACAACATTTTGGCGACTATGCAGGGGTGTTTGCCTTCTAAACACAAGGAATCTAGTGGCCTTATACAATTCATTGGGCACATAGTCAAAAAAGGAGATTGCGGCAATATGACCATACAGAACTGAAAACTACCTCCAAAAAATAAACAAGGAAAACAACCTCTTAATGAGGATGCAGCATGTGCAAAAGCACTTATTGAAGGGAAACCTAAAACAGAAACAAAACTAACCTAAACCTAAACTAACCAACCAAGAAACTAACTTAAACAAATCCATTAACTGGTTCTCAAAAGTAACTGCCCTTTCTTAACAATTTACAATGCTTTACATGCCTCTGGGCAGTCAAAATGAGGTGGGGAAGGGATGGGTTTTCAACAAACTCACAAAACACTTTCCCAAGAATGGGAATAAAATCACTTACCCACTTGAACTAATTGTTGATATAACTTCTCAGAAGTGGATAAATGGGCTGATCCCACTTATTTGGATTCTCAACTTCATGCTCAAGAGTGAGCATGACAAGTGGTGACTCATCATGGTCTGTCTCCAGCTAGGCTAGATGCCTAATAGGACAGCCTCTTGAAGTGACATGCAAATCAATAGAGTTGATCTCATGCCTTTGCTCTAACTCCTCATCATTCTTCTACTAGTCTAAATGCTCTGGCTCTTGTGGTTCAATTGGAAATATGGCTGCATCCTCCTTAGGTACATATTGCTCATGATGGTTATCAAAAATAGGCTCAAAAAATGAACCCTGAACCTGCTCAATGACGAAATCTCCTCCACCAAGAAGCTAATGTCCTTGTTGGATAATCATGAACAAATCTTCAATTTATTCTTGGCTATGCTCAATCTCCACATCATTATCTTCTATAAAAGATAGGAGCTCCTCAAACAAACTTGCATCATCAACCTCTGCATTTCCCAATAAAGAGTTGTATGTATGCTCCTCTTAATGAGCTATAACCTTAATCTCACGCTTATCTACACATTCCAACAACTTTCCATGGCCCTCAACATCTTCATGTTGTTTCAAAACTACAACTAATGTTGGCATTTGCATGCCTTTTTCATCTTCAATATAGCTGGGCAGTTCATGAAATAGAGTGGCATCAACCTTTGGAGCTACTGGAGCAATCTCCTCCACCATGTCCTTATCATTTGACTGCAACCACACTATATTATGCTTGAGCTTCCTCTGCAATTGGACCTCTTCACCATGCTTTCTCTACATTTTGGTTTCATTCATCTCATTAAAAGCATGGGAAAACTCCTCAAATGAGCCAAAGTCTAGAGGACTCAACCCTACACCTAAATTAGCACTATCCTTATGTTCAATGCACTACTGTTGGTCTGAATGATCTGACTTAACTTCTTCTTGTAGCAGGTCTAACTTTTTAGTTTTAATGGCACATGAGTGTTCACAAATAGCAAGCTACTCCATAGTCACTTCAAACATCTACCTTTCTAGCTCATAAAACACAATATCTCACCAAAAAATTGGTCTGTCATTTAAGAGTGATCTAGCGGCAAGACAAGAGGACTGTCATGGAATGGGAGCTAGAAGGGCTTCTTGAGAGGGTCATTCCTAAGAAATAATATGTTGGATTTGTGCAGGAATAGGCTCTTGTGAAGGTTGAGGGCCTCTGAAACTTGGGATTTTGAATTTTGAAGGTGTTCTTGAAGGCTTAGAGGGTTTCCCTACATGAAGCTTGGGATATTGAATTTGGGGGTTATTTTTGCTACAAGCTAAAATTGTGTAGAAGGGAGGGGTTGCCTAAAACTGGGAATGGAAGGAACTGATTGGGCCTCCCGCCTCTCCGTCTAGGCAATCAATTGCCTTAACTATTCTTCTTTAGCTACAATCTCCCAAGACAGGCTTTCTTGATAAGCTCTTTCGTCTACCTCCATTTGTTGTTGTTAAGGATGGGCTTGATAAGCAAGCTCCTCTTGTTGTCGGTCATACTCCATCACCTCCTAAACCTTATCTAACCTCCTTTGCAGGTCCACCATTATGTCCATGAGACTCATGTTGTCAAAATTATAATCCACTTGAGATGGGTTAGGAGGGCAATCATACTGATCAGGGATGAAGTGGTTTTCTTGGGGTTGATAATAGGCATTATTAGGCTGACAAGAATACTAAGCAAGAGGGAGGGAGGTAAGCATCATGAGGATGTTGATAACCTACTACAATAGGGGTGTATGCCATAAAACCAGAGGCACCTTGGGCCTAAAATTACTAGTATGGAGGCCAATGACTTGTGTTTTGACTAGGAGTAGGGGAATAACCATAGCTTATGTAATAGTTTGACATAATGGAGCATTAAAAGTTAGAAATCACTCAAATAATCATGAAAATAAGAGCAAATAGGTCTTCTCTTCAGAGAAATAAGATCATACCAAAGAGTCTCCAGGTGATTTAGATGCTTCTGAAAGTAAGTTAGACTAGGAATATCACCAAAATCCTGATCCTTGAAGTTCTTTAAGCACTTGAACCACCTGCACTAGTAGATTTGTCCAGCAGAGTCGCCATGATGCTTGTTGAATGTTGCCATGAATGGTAAGATACACTAAAGGACACACCAAATCCTTCAATGGAGGATAAAGCTCATCAAACTGATCCCACTGAGCATGCCAGAAACTATTGTCACCTAAATTTGATCCCTATTGTTGAATATTTTGGTAGTTCCAACAAATTTAGTGAAACATGGGAATGATCTCAAGGTGTGGGACCTTGCAAATGAGATCAGACCTCTAGAAAAGGTTGGTTCCTCTTTCTAGACTTAAGGTCTAGAGAATTTAACTAAACCTATGCTACTGATCACTAAGGAAAATGGAGAGAAGGAATACAGGAAAGAAAATGGTGATTCAAAAAGATTTAGGGTGTTTAACTACAACTAACATAACACAATAATGATCTCAAACATTGAAGGAAACTCACACAGACTCATGCAGGTTCAAATAGAGGTTAAGGTAGAGAGATGAAAGTATGAATGAGACTGTTTTATCCACAATACATAGCATACATCTATGAAATAAACACAATGTAAGAATAATGAGAGAGAAAAAAATTAGTTTATATTGATCATAGAGGCTAAATAGCCATTAAAAAGAAGAATTCATTATAGGCATGAGATAGACACAAAATGATAGACTCTCCTTCATTGGTGAACTAATACAGAGACATGAGAGGCTTAGAAAACAACACAAATCATCAAACCCAGTTCTAGAGAAAACCACAAGGCCCAAACGTACAAAGAAATTTTGCCTCTAAAAATAATCTAGTGTAGCTAACCCCTAAAAAATACATCTTAACATTCTTATATAACTTTTACAATCACTGTGTAGTAGTCATGGACACTGAAAAGTGGTTAACACGTTATGCCCAAGCACCCATGCTGCATTAAATTTAGCCTAGAGGTCCTGTCAGGAAATCCTACAAACTTGGACAGTGGCCATGCTCTGTTAGGTCTACAAAATGCTAAAGAAGATTGTGTTGATAACTGAGAGGGGGGGGTGAATCAGTTATCCTAATTATTTCCCTTATTGAACTTTCTTATTAATTGATGCAGCATTGAATCAAACACTAAAACATTATCATGAAATAAGAAACACATAACACAGTATTTTTGACGTGGAAACCCTGTTAAGGGAGAAAACCACGGGGTGATTAACCCAAAATTATTCTCTGTTAGAAGAATAGGAGATTACAAAAATGGCACTTGCCAATTAGGGCTCACTGCCCGAGCACACTGCTCACAAGAGGCCCACTGCCTACAAGAAGACACACTGTCTACAAAGTGATAAGAATCACAGTCTTGAACTGATTGGAAGCATCTGCATATGCTGGAGTTCAGTTCCGGTTAGGCTCAGTACATTGATCTGCTGCACTTCATCTTTCCTCTGTTCTTTATTCTGCTATCTTTCACATACCGGACCCTTTTTGCTACCTCTGCTCTGTTCTGGACTTATTCGCATATATCTTCACACCATCACATCCTTCACAACTAAATCCATCCTCTATATATATCCGCACAAGTAATTTCATCACCTTTCTAGTCGGCATCCGGAACAGTCTAGTTTCTTACAAACTCTTGTTCTGTCGGCTGAATCCTTCCTCACCAAGCAATGCGGATCAAGCATATACTTGTAGATATCATTAATCATGTCGGCCAAACATGATTCATGCCTTCACAACCTCTATCATCAATAGTAACACATCCGGAAAGTAGTCTGATACTCTGTCAGTCAGTTCTTCCTCTATTTTCACTGTCTCTCAGGAATCCGGTACTCAACTATTCATATCTTTTTCCTTGTCCATCACCGGAGGCTAAATCCTTGGAATATACCACTTAAGGTAGTCCTCTTGACTTCCCCAAATCCGCACTGCACCAAGACACTTCCTCTGAGAGATCCGGACCAATCTGTCGGACCTTGCCACATGCTCTGTTCTTGTTCACCAGACCACAACATTCTTTATTCTGACTTCCGGTAGAGACACATCATGACTTGCGGATATGTGGGATGACCTTTGTTGCCATCAATGACAACAACCATGAATCCATATAGTGTCTCTTGCCAACAATCTCCCCCTTTGGCATTGATGGCAACACTTAGTGAAAAATGACTAAGTGTTTACACTATGCTCCCCCTTTGCTGATGCTCTGTCTTTATATACAATTTCTGGAACTCCCCCTTAGTTGGATTCCTCATTTTTCACTGCTCCTCACTCCCCCTTTGACATCAATGGCAAAGGGTAAGGTCCGCACACCAAAATTTTCAAAAATTTTCTATACATAGCCGCATATTTACATACTCACATATATTGAAGAATGTCTGCAAAGGATGTCTGCAATTGGATCATTTCTGTAGCCCAACTTTGCTTCATTCTATCCAAAATTGAAATGTGACCACTCAACAAAAATGCAAAAGCTTCTGCCCGCTTGAGATCTGTCGGATCTTTTGTTTGGGCGGTGGTCTGAGCATCACTGATGGCCTCATGCATAGTTTCCAACTTAGGGATTATAATCCGTCTAAGTTCTCCCATCCGGTTAGTGATGTTCTTCCTTTCCTTCTCAAGATTCTTTATTTCATTCAAGACTGCAATAGTCTGACATTCTTGATTTATTATGGAGGAAGAGAGAGGATCAAAACTTTGAGATAAGCTTTGTAGCTTGTCCTGTTCCTCTTTTATTTTCTTATCAATTGCTGCTGTTGCCTTTGGCCAGGATATACAAAATTTGTAGATGTCACCGCCATCCTTAAGAGCATTCTCTAAGCTCTTTATTCCAATGCTCACAATCTTCCTATCTTTAGAGATTAATTCTAATACCTCTGAAAATCTTTTATCCAAAAATTCCTTCCGGACCTTTTCTTCAGCTGATTTTTCTAGAGAATCAAAATGTGTATCAACACTGCTGACTAAGGTTTTTAGATTACCGGAAGAGGAGGC
The DNA here is from genome assembly GCA_027924645.1 of Cunninghamia lanceolata. Classification (NCBI taxonomy): domain Eukaryota; kingdom Viridiplantae; phylum Streptophyta; class Pinopsida; order Cupressales; family Cupressaceae; genus Cunninghamia; species Cunninghamia lanceolata. The sequence goes on from BSBN01000516.1 coordinate 5,377,590, forward strand.
CGTCGGATCTATCTGGATTGATGGCATAATCTTTACAAGTACTCCGGAAGCAGCCTCTATCAACTCACAGTCTTCCATATGAGACTTCAGGAGTTTTTCATTTGCCTTGGCATTTGCAAATGAAGCTATCTTCATTGTTTGTACCGGAGAGAGAGAGTCAAAGTCGAATGGGCCTTTTAGAAGCTCCGGTTCATCAATCTCTAAAGTTTCTTTGCTCAAAAATTGTTGAACAGTTTGTGCAGTGTCTCTTGCCGGAGATAAATGTTTCTTTTCTTCTGCAGTCTTGGAACTGTCAACCTCTTTGTCTTTCACCACTGCTTCCTTCTCCTTTGATTGCTCTTCTTCTTTGGATCCGGAGACTGTAGGGGAAACCGGAGGAGAGATGCTTGTATGTTCAGGGCCCACTTCTTCTGGAGCAGAGGGTTCCAAGTCCTCAGCTGTTTCTGTACCTAAGTCCTCTACAACAGGAAGATTGAACCTTTTGAAGGCCTTCCGGAGGATCTCTTCTGTCTCTTGGGCCACTTTGTCAGTCTCACCAAGCATGAGTTGATTCATCCTGGCTTTACTTCTGAACTCATCTTTGTAGTCCTTGAAGATTATGTTCATTGTCTTGGGATCAATTTGAGGATATAGCCGAATAGCTATCTGCTCCTGGATCTCAAGATCTTTGGCATGAGCATTGTTCTTTCTTACTTCTAATTCCTTTTCTAGGCTTTTAGGAATAAGAGATATGATCTCAATGAAAGCCTTATTGTATATGTTCAGATATTTGACTGTGGCTTCCTGAAGAGTCTTTTGGTCAGCCTCACTGAAGTCATCATAAGATTCAGTCATTGGTTGAAGGTTTCCATCCACCGTGACCGACTTGATTACATTCTCTAGAGACAGAGTGGGCTTTTCAACAGATACCTCTGCCATTTCATCTTTGTCTTGGCCTGTGGAGGGTTTACCGGATCCTTTCTTCTTCTGCTTCTTTATTTCTTTTACTCCCTCATCTGACTCTGTTTCCTCTTCATCCTGTTGGCTTTCATAAGCCCTTGTGGCTTTTGTCTTGGATCTCTTACCGGATGCCTGGACTTCCGGTTTTGAACTTTTGGTTGTGGGAGGTGTAGATCTCTTTGATGATCTGGTATGGGTGGGAGCTTCAACCGGAGCACTTTCTTTACTTTTCTCTTCTTCCTCAGCCTTCCTCCTCTTTTCCCGGCTGGCATCAAGTGCCTCTTTTGAGATGCCTAGGCCTTGAGCAATGTGCTCTACTTCTTTTCTCACCTTTCTTTTAATCTCAGGTTCCCTGAGTTCTACATGTATTTTTACACTCAGCTCCTCAAAGGTTCCAAACCTTTCTGCCTTAGGATCTTTGGGCTGACTTAGCATGTGTTGAACATGCAGCTCCACTATCTGTTCATCCACTTCATACCCCATGGGCATGATCCAGACAGTCCTTGGCTCCACTGCCTCCATTAGGCACTGATCAGTGTCAACCATAAAGCACACTGAGTCTTTGTATTTTTCAACAAGAGACTGGGGAATTCTCTCTCTTGCTTGCATCATGCTCTGAAAGTTTTTGAAGTATCCCCATAGAGCTGTATTTCTCGCTTTTGCATCCCCAAGTCCATGCAAATAGTCTCTTATCTGGACTGCAACAGGTTTGTCATTCTGCCATACCCATCCACTTGATCCGGGTAGCTCATTCATGAAGTAGAAGAATAGACATACAATAAGAGTACCATACTTAAAGGAATTCTTCTTATCCTTCTTGATTTTCTGTATATTTTCCATTAATTGGCTTAGCAGTAGTTCACAGAGATCATATTCTGCATTCTTTCTTAGCATTTCATAGGCAGTGTATACTGCAGTTCCGGATACAGAACTCTCCCTGCTAGAGTGATAGATCTTGTATCCTATTATCATGGATGCATATTTGATATCCGGATCCGAAATATCTTCAATGGTCATTGCCCTCTTATCAAATTTTGATCCGGTGGCCTCAGTTACAATGTTGTTCTTGACAGATTTGAGGATAGGTATCCCTCCGGAAGAGTATAGACCAGTTACTGCTCTAATTGCCTCTTTTGTGATCTTGCAGGGTCTATTCAGCCATAGAAAGTTGTCATGCATCCTGCTCAGTACATACCGGACCCATTCATCTTCTTCAAAGCAGGGGAAATGAATAAATTGCTCAAATTGTTTCTTTTGGATATCCTTATACTCTGGTTTAAGCTCAAAAGCATTGTCTATCAGTTGCTTGTGATAGAGGTCTCTTAATTTGAATTCCCCAAATTCCTCAATGCTTGCATGTATGTAAACCCTAATGTCTTCAGTATGTAAAACTCCGTGAGGAACACTAGAGAAGGCTCCTAGTGGATCTACCTCCAATGATTTGTAAGGATGTTTCTTGAATGTGGGGCGAGGTCTATCAGAGATCTTAACTATATTTGGAGTAGCCATTCTTCAAAGATTTGTAGTGAGATAATGAAAAACGGAGAATACCTTATGCGCCTTCGGTTTGCACGGAGTGGTTGGATTGATTTCTTTATGCAATAACTTCGGCAGGAGATCCTTGGTGTGCTTGATGAACCTTGTTGCAGAGCTCCACTTTTCCCTTCTTCTTGAGTGCAGAATGAGCAAATGACTTTTGAGAAATCCCTTAAATTGCTCCGCGAACCCTAATATCTGTCTGCAATAAATGCTTCACCTACATCATTCCGGTTTGCCTTGTCTGGATAGCTTGGAGTATCCCGGATTAGTCCTGATTTGTGGATATCATCCGGATCTTTCAATCATGAATAAATCGAGGTAACATATTACAAGAACATCCCAAACACTCTGTCCAATCCGCAGAACAAGATAGTGTACTTCCGGATCTCTCCGGACCTTTTTGTAATCCTTTATCATACCGGAGCATCTCCCTGAACAGGTCTTACTTGATCGATCACAGCTTCTTCATAACTCCATGCGGACCTCTGAAAACTTGACTGAAGCATCTCAAGACTCATATCTGCAAACCCTTTAATCCGCATCTTGTGCCACATCCAGCACCACTTGTTTGGCTGGGGGAACAGGATTTTCTTTGAGTCTCCCCCTGAGCCTGAGCTCACCTTTTAGTTTCTGGAAGAAATATCAGCACCAGAGTCTGGTGCGGCTCCAACCTCTACATTCTCTGAACTTTTCTTCACCCAAATCTTGCTCATCTGATTCCTAACTTCATCCGCATTCATCTTTTGTTTACCCTTGTCTGGATTCTGATTATACACCGGACCTCTTTTGTCCTGATACTTGTTTCTGCAGACTTTAGCATTATGACCGGACCTATTGCAGATTTGGCAAATAACATTTCTTTGCATATTTGACTGATATCCTCTTGATCTGCATTGATTAGCCATATGACCTACTCTATTGCATGTGAAGCATCTACCTTTGAATGATTTGTTTACTTGCATAATTCTGCATTCATGGGATTTGTGTCCATACCTTTTGCAGTTGAAGCACTGTCCGGAGAAGGATGAATTAATCTGATTCATTCTCATTCTGCACTGATTAGCTTTGTGACCAAAGTGGTTGCAGCTATGGCAGTATCCATTGAAGGATGGATATCTTTGAGCATTTGGCTGTCTTACCAGAGGTCTTCTAGGCCTGCTCCTTGGATTTTCTGATCCAAGATTCTTCTGACCGGATCCGGAGCTTTCTCCTTTCTCATATCCCAAACCATACTTATCATCTGTCCTCTTTTGACTTCCAAGAAGAACTTCAAGTTGAGCAGAACTTATCTTGAATTTCTCTTTATATTCATTTGCTGTTTGAAGGTCTCTTTTGAGAGAGGCAATTTGATCCTCAAGTTTTTCTTCATTATCTTTGGCATCTTCAAGATCAGATTCAAGATGTCTGATAATCCTGTCCATCTGGTGGCATTCTTCTGATTTTTCTTTAAGAGATTGTCTTAGATTGTCTTCAGCCTTTCTTTTTTCTTCAATCTCTTGAGTAAACTTTATAGTTCTTGATTCCATTTCATGTCTTAACATAATGACTTCTTTTGATAACTTTTCACATAACTTGGTTTGCTCAGTCAATTCTTCATTTGTATTGCTTTCTTCACTTTGTCTTGCTAACTGTTGGAGCAGCTCCTTTCTCTTTTTCATAGAGAGACTTAATTTGTCTTTTAATTCTCTCATGAATTCATCAGCCTGTTTGAGTCTTTCCTTTAATTCACTGACTTCAGAATTTGACTGTTCAAGATCCTCAAGAGCAGTCTTGAGTTGCTCGCTTAAACCATATGCATCCATTTGAAATCCCAGATCTTCCTCAAGCTGTTAGGCTCTATTAGGAGGAACTTAGCTCTGATACCAATTGTTGATAACTGAGAGGGGGGGGGTGAATCAGTTATCCTAATTATTTCCCTTATTGAACTTTCTTATTAATTGATGCAGCATTGAATCAAACACTAAAACATTATCATGAAATAAGAAACACATAACACAGTATTTTTGACGTGGAAACCCTGTTAAGGGAGAAAACCACGGGGTGATTAACCCAAAATTATTCTCTGTTAGAAGAATAGGAGATTACAAAAATGGCACTTGCCAATTAGGGCTCACTGCCCGAGCACACTGCTCACAAGAGGCCCACTGCCTACAAGAAGACACACTGTCTACAAAGTGATAAGAATCACAGTCTTGAACTGATTGGAAGCATCTGCATATGCTGGAGTTCAGTTCCGGTTAGGCTCAGTACACTGATCTGCTGCACTTCATCTTTCCTCTGTTCTTTATTCTACTATCTTTCACATACCGGACCCTTTTTGCTACCTCTGCTCTGTTCTGGACTTATTCGCATATATCTTCACACCATCACATCCTTCACAACTAAATCCATCCTCTATATATATCCGCACAAGTAATTTCATCACCTTTCTAGTCGGCATCCGGAACAGTCTAGTTTCTTACAAACTCTTGTTCTGTCGGCTGAATCCTTCCTCACCAAGCAATGCGGATCAAGCATATACTTGTAGATATCATTAATCATGTCGGCCAAACATGATTCATGCCTTCACAACCTCTATCATCAATAGTAACACATCCGGAAAGTAGTCTGATACTCTGTCAGTCAGTTCTTCCTCTGTTTTCACTGTCTCTCAGGAATCCGGTACTCAACTATTCATATCTTTTTCCTTGTCCATCACCGGAGGCTAAATCCTTGGAATATACCACTTAAGGTAGTCCTCTTGACTTCCCCAAATCTGCACTACACCAAGACACTTCCTCTGAGAGATCCGGACCAATCTGTCGGACCTTGCCACATGCTCTGTTCTTGTTCACCGGACCACAACATTCTTTATTCTGACTTCCGGTAGAGACACATCATGACTTGCGGATATGTGGGATGACCTTTGTTGCCATCAATGACAACAACCATGAATCCATATAGTGTCTCTTGCCAACAGATTGCCTATACACATGGGTGTCAGGTGCATTGAAGAGGGAAGGTCTGAAATCCTTCCATGGTACCTACAAATTCATTTTGTCCCTTGTTTGTACTGGCACATTAAAGAATTTCACTGTCAACCACCTAAATCTGACTAATTTGCAACATTGTCCTTCAAGCATTTAATTCATTATGCAACAATGGTGTGATTTCAGGAAATCATACCCTGTAAGCTTTTACAACACTTTAAAAGTGTTTATTTTGAATTTTACCTTTGGCACCCTTTGAATTTTCCTTTATTGGTGAATTCACCCTCTGGCGAACTCCTTTTCCTTGGATTTCTTCACTTTCCTTCTCTTATCCCCCTTTGGTCAGTGAAATCTTAATTTGGCGAACCATTGGGTCCTCTTTGTTTTCTCCTTTCTGGCTTGTATGTCAGCAAATCACCTTATCGACAAACTTTGAAAATCATGAACTAATCACGAACTTGTCAGCAAGTTCACCATTTTGTGAACTTACCGACTAAGCAATTGGATTCCCTTTCCTTAGTCTTTGGCCAACTATCATCTTTCTTGCAACTTCTTCCTTCCTCTTTCTTTTCTCCTTTTGGGCCCCTTAGTCGGCAAATCAGCTTATCGCTGAACCTCAGGAGTCATGAAATCATCGATGAGTTGGTGATTTTACTGATTTCCTAATCTCCTGATAAGCTCTTTCATTTGGTCTTCGACTTGTTTGTCTCTTTTTGCATTATCATCAAACTTTCCCTTTCATGAACTTGGCCTTGCTTTATATTTTCCTTTCCTTGGTCACCAAACCAATTAGTTTTCCAACTTTGAGTTTTGCTCATAAAGGAAAACTCCTTTGTCTTTGCTTCCACTCCTTCAAAGGATACCTTTCCTGATGCCTTGCCATCCTTAGTCGGCAATCCAACTGATCAGTAAACTAGCTGGTCAGTGAACTTTAAGTCTGCCAAACTTAAAATTTGCCGACTAAGGCATGCCTTCACCAATTTTGCCTTAGAGAATTTTGCCCGCCTATCAAGGATTTCTTCCATCAATGAACTTGTTGATCCGTGAACTAGCAAGTTTGCAAACCAAAAATTTCACCAACAAAATCCTTCTTTGATTCCTTCTTTGCCTTAAGAGAATTTTCTCAGCTTTGGTCCCTTTAGTCCGTGAATTGGCCGATCAGTAAACCAAAGGTTTTCCAAACTCAAATTTTGCTGACTAAGGAAAAAGACAAAGGCAAAATACTTGAATATTTTGGGATTTTGAAGGGGGACTTTCTTCCATTTAAGCTTTCTCAGATCAGATATTTCTGATGGAAGAAAGATAGGATTTTTACAGGGATCTTTGGGCTATTTTGGCATGTGCTAAAATAGGACAATAGTAACAAGGCCAAAACTCCAGTTTCAAACTTTGTTTAGGGCCAAAAGGCTGGACCCGGGTGCTAGGGGCCATAGTCTCGGCTAAATCAGCCCCCAAAGCATTAGCAATTAAAGGACTTATCAGTATTTCTTAATTAGGTCCTAAAATAGGCACTTCATGAACAAAGATAAACATACATGCTAAAGGGAGTGCTAAACCTAGTGTGAAATTGTGAGTGGCGACAATTTACGACACTACATTTAGACCCCACTTTAGTGAGGGTGTGAGCTTATATTCATACTCGTACTAAAGTACAGTGGAGTAAAAAATGTTGAAGACGTAGAATGCCACTAAGTTAGGAGATGTGATAGCCTCCAGACTTAGGATTATACCAATGCACAATGTAATATGAAGAGGTTGCACACACACACAAGGCACATGGTACAAATCTAATCAAACATGAAGTATACAAGGAGAATACATGGAGTAAACAAGAAAAACACATGGAGTAAACATGGAAAATACATATATCATATATAGAACACTCATGAGACATACACGCATGAAAGACATGGAAAACATAATCATACAAGAGACACACAAGTAGACAAGGGAATAGTTAATGTGAAATAAAAGAATACATGACTCTAGTGCTAGCTTGGTCTATTGCTAGGGCTCATGTAGATCAAAATATGCTCATGGACCACAGGCTAGCAAGTTGTGTTATGCTAGGTGACCATGACTGCAACAAAGGTCATATGAAGTACATAGGCTAGTAAGTTGTGTTATGCTAGTTTGTTCATAGACTACATGGATCACAAGCTAGCAAGTTGTGTTATGCTAGTTGACCATGTGTTGTTAACGCTTCAAGAAGTGCATCCAAAATCTCATAGGCTAGTAAGATTCATAGATTTACTAGGTGAGTTCTATGACAACAAGTAGAGAATGAAAGCATCATGGGATAGTAAAATTCATTGTTTACCAGGTGAGTTTCATGTCAACAATATCATAAATTATAGGCCAAGAAAAATGTATTGTTTGTTGGGTAACTCTGGTAAAGTGTTACAAAAGATGATAAAAAAGGTATGATGTGATAGAAAAATGTCCACATGTATGTAAACAAAGTGAAATGCATAGTAGAGTGTATGCCCCCACCTTAAAGTAATTGCTAATGCCAACAGGTAGCAATTGCCTTTAAGGTAGAAAGAGTGATATATGTAAAATAGGCATGAGGGCTTTCTAGAAGCACATGCCCAAATGATGTGTGTCCAAAAACTACGTCATGAAATAAACAATATCATACAATAGCACAAAGAGATCTACTCGACTGGAGTCAGTAAATGAATGGTTGTATGAAGGGACACTCATTTTTGGAATTGTCATCATCCTCCAATCAGTAGAACTATGAAGACGGAGGAAGAAATATCACATGAAAGCAAAGTAAAAAAATTTGGTTCAAAAAAGGAAGGATGCTAAATAATCCAATGCTTTGCATCGTCCCCAAAAGCATAAAATTGCAATTTATGACAAATAGAAGAATGAAGATACATAAAGAGGAATGTTACAACGGGTTCATTCCCCTTATATCCTTGCGCTAACAGGAGTGTCAAGGATCATCCAAAGAGAATTAACAAAACAAAATACACACTAAGTAGCACGTGCAGGGATAACATTACATACAAGCATAACACAGATATAACACATGAAATGAATGTACTACCCTCACGAGTCAGACTATAGAAAATCATCTGCTTCCTAATCTTGCTCATCATAAAGGGATGGAGGAAAATATGCCAGAGGGACTATAGCAAGTGTGGTACAAGGAGTGGTGTCTAGTTCATGATGTGCAAAATCAATCACTAGGGAAGTATCGTCACGCATGCCCCTAGAGGGCAAGTTTATCGATTGTGTGAAGATTGAGGATAATTGTGCAACATTTTCCAATGGTTTAGAGGTGTCCTTTGAATCACTATAAAAATATAATAGTGCTAACTGCAAGGTTGCAAGCACTATCAATCATAAGAAGAGAAGTAAATCCAAAAGGAAGTTGTGGCTTAGGCACTTGGAATGATTGGTCAAGGTAAGGCTCATGCTTACGCTTTGAACACAAAATGTCTATGTCAATGGAATGCTAGAATGCAACTATCTACAATAGAGCACTACTTGAAACAACTCTAACATTGGGTAGATTCAAAGCCTCAACAAATGGTGGAATATTTGGGATAGAAGAGAGAATAAGACTCTCCGTAGGAGCTAGGAATACTTGGACTATGGGAATGGTCCTTTTAACCTGCTCAATCGCTAAAGAGATAGGCAACGATGGGTCAAGGGTGGGCTGCATGAAAGAAAGATTGGGAGGAAGGTTCTCCTTTTCTGCTGCAAGCTAACAAGACCTGGCATGATGTCATCTCTTGCATTCTTTTGCATTATGATTTCATCATGTACGGTTTGAAGCATATTCGGGAGGAACCTGGGTGTTTCCCAACATGGGTTCCTTTTCTTCATCTGCTCGAGGAGCAAGAGGAGGAATGAAAGGAACCATTGGAGGTTGGGAGATAATGGGAGGAGGGTTTCTCAAGGTGGGTTGTCATTCTCTCACAGCCTATGGAACAAGCGGAAGTACTATGACATCCACAAATGATTGAGAAACTGTAGGGAAAATCTCCCACACAATAGATTGCTTTCCTCTAGACTTTGAAGAAGCAGGAGGAACAAAAGAAATCCTTGATGTGTGGGGAGGTCTAGGTTGTGTAGGGCATTTGCCTCATGGTCTAGGGTAGGATAGTGGAGGTGGAACCTCAACATAGATACTAGATGCTCAGGGTCGGGGAAGGACTCTCAATTCAGGGTGTGGTTCATTCACTTCCTGTGAAACAAGGGGAACTACTGTCACATATATGGAAGATTAAGGGAACTCAAGGGTAATAGTCAGGATAGTATGAGAGGAGGTGTTGATAGATAATTAAGTAATTCTCCTTTCTTTGAATTTCTAATAGGAGAGAAACATAATGTCATTGCAAGGATGAATAGGCTCAACAGGGTGTAGCTAAAAGTAACCAAGTGAAAAGTTCCCTCTGACCTAGACAAAGGCTGGAACCCATTGTGATATACAATATGCACTTGTCCTTCGAATGGAAATTTTATACACTTATAAATTATGAAGGGGACTTCCTTCATGTAAACGAGCCACTAATGACCCAACTTCACACAAAATTGATCTAGGGTCTAGAATAATGGAAGAAGACACATCCAAGACTTTGGGTTTGACCTAGACGAAGAGGGTCAACTTGGAACCAAGAGTGGGACAAGTGGATCCATCATGTACTCTAACTGAGATTTTTGATTGCTTGTACTTGTCTTGATACAACTCATGGACATAGAGGAATTCCTCTGTAACTACATTTGACAAGAATACATGATCAATGAGTACTCCCTTGTGGGTTGGTCATTAATCCTGGTGGTAATGTAGAGAGGACCATCAGGTGCATGAAAAGAGGCATCATAATGGGTAAAGGAGATGGTTGGATTGGGTTTAGCTAGCTCTTGGTGAGGGCAAGCATCCACCATGGAAACTAGGTTGTCTAGGTTTTTGTCTTTGTGATTAGAAGTTATTGAAGTAGGCACTTTATCAATAGGTTGTTCCATCAGGTTAACTAAATGACGAGGTAGCAAATTTGTGTAGATTTGCAAGTTTTGATTTGGCGTGGTTACGGATTTATTCCCTTTGTCATTCTCACTGGCTACCTAGATAATATTAGAGTTGATAAGGTATTGAACTTCATGTTTAAGATGCATGCATTGCTTGGTTTCATGCCCAAGTGTTCGGTGATATTGACAAAAGGCCTTCGGGTCGAAAGAAGGAGATAGAAGTTTAGAAGTGTTAACAAGATGAATAGGAGGAAGTTGAATGAGATTATTGTTAAGGAGCTAAAGCATTATGGAATTAAGAGACTTGGAGAGTTTAGATAATTTTTGATTCTTTTGTTTAAACTTATAGGGTGTCGTAGCAGGAGGTATAATAGCAACAACTTGTGCTTGAATGTTGTTTAAAGAATAAGAGTTGATTTTGATAAAGTTTTTGTTTTGTTTCTTACATGTTTGATAATTTGGAGCAGCGGTCTCAGACTGGCCAACATGAGCCAATGAGGAGGAGCCCTCATACTGGTTGACCGACAATTGGTAATCACAAAAATCTATGCAAAGATGCATGAATGAAGGATAACACATCAATAATATCTTATCATGGATTTGTGACTGCAGGTTTCCAATGAAAACCTATTGTACATCAGCATCTGGAAGAGAATATGGAATTTGAGAGAAGAGAGCTTGGTAACACCCAATGAAGTCAGTCACTTTCTCTTTCTCTCCTTGCTTACAATGAACCAAATTAGTTAATGTGAATTGATGTCCAATGTTTGCTTGAAAATGTTGGAGAACTTGATTGACAAGTTGTTGAAAAGAATGAATCGAGTTGTCAGGTAGTGAATAAAACCAATCTTAAGGTTGTGTCTTTAACGATTGAGCAAAAATCTTAGCTAAGATAGCATCTTCAAAAATAAATTTACTGCACAAAGCGGTAAAGGATGAAACGTGGTTACTAGGGTCTCCTTTTCTAGTATACTTCTCAAAATGAGGTGCTTCAAATTTATCGGGCATAAGAATTTTTAAGATGGTGAGTTATAATGGGCTACGAGTGTAGTAAGATGGGATAGTAGTTTGGGATTTAACTTGACTTATGGTTGCTAATTTTGTAAGGAGCTGACATTTTACAAGAGTTGGTTTATGATAGGATCGAAAGGTGGAGTGACTTGTGAGTGGCTAGAATATAAAGGATCAGAGCTGACAAGAGGTTGAGAAACAATGTGATTGGAATTTTGGTAAGTGAACTATGGATTATATTGGCAATGTGATTGGAATTTTGGTAACTGACGGTGGGACAAAGCTATATTGGTGTATAGGATTCCCAATTGTTACCCTAGAACCAGTGTTAGCACTATTACCATATTGTGCAGTGGTTGTGATAATAGAAGAAGTAAATGTTCAAATAGAAGATGTCGACATGGGTATCAACACCTGCATCCCCATTTATTTTTGAGAGGACACATTGTTGAGGATTTTTGTGTAGCTAGCCACTGACATAATGTTATTATCCACTATGTGGGCTAGGCTACATAGAACTTCCACACTTTGTGGATCATCAAATAACAAATTTGTAAGATTCTCTATGAGGAGAATGTCTCCCCATCCACATGTTCCATACCCAATAATTGTTGGAAACTAGTCAACTCTCTATCTAGCTTCTGAATTCGGGCCTCACGAACATGGGCCATGGAGTTCTCAATAGAATCAAGAGAAGGTTGTGTCTCGGACATCATCGGCAAGGTGTGGATGTGATCTAAAGATGGTCACGTTCCAAAACTTCTTGGGACAAATGAGTTATCAAAATCAAGTTCCAATGTTGGAATACCAGAGCTAGCTAAAGGACGGGAGCCCATTAGGATTTGATAACTTCTTCTGATAGGATGTTTGTAATCAAAGCATCAGGTCACAAAACCCAAAGAAATTATGATTTTTAAGACACTCATGTACTCTTAGGAAGTGATAGAGAAGAAAGAGTGATGACAAGACGGATATGTTGATTAAGGGATAGAAGAATGAGAAAAATTTTGTTTATGTTTATGTTTTTGATTTCTAATCTAAAAGAAAGACAAGCGTATTTAAGTGTGTTTTGCTTTCTAAACTACACACATAAACTAAAAGAAGATATGGAATACAAGAGTCTAATCAATTAATCAACTAATCAAGCACAACAATGAGATCTATAAGTGCAAGTGTAAGATACGTCAGGTTCACCAAAATATGATGTGGGAAAAGAGACCTAGTCTAATCAAATGAATTAACCTAGATCAAGCTTTCTCCAAGTCACATTGGAACACAAATCATTAAATACTTTAGTGTTTGGCTACAATACTCAAAGGAGAGCCAAACTATCTAGATTATGTTCCTTTGTCGCAAAGAGAGAAGATTGATAAACAATCGTTTGGTTAAACTATACAAAGAGGAGACCTAGGTGAAAAATTGAGTAAATCTATAGAAGACTATAACAGAACACTAAAACATAAGCAAAGTAGATCAAAGAAGGTCAGAGAGAACCTGTCACTAGAAAATGGAGCAGAACTAGTAGGACTCTAGCATTGGGCACCCTAGTCCTTAGGGTTTATCCTAAATTCTAGTCTAGCAACTTTTGTCAGAGATCCTTCATCTTCTTGTGTAATTGTTCCCACGTCCACAATAGAAAATGATGATTGATATAGAGTGTGTGTTCACGATGAATAGAAATAGATAACTGATAAAGAATGCAACAATCAAATATAATGAAATGAACTCACCATGAGTATGAAACCCTAGTTGGAATTGATGTCATGATGCTAGTCACACACTAGGAGATGTTAGAGAAGGAATAAGTTTCCACAAATGCCTATAAGGGTTAGTACAATAGCAGTAATAATAGTTCACAAGTAGAGAGCTTCAAAATTGTAGAGAGAGCTTGTTGATGGATAGATCAAATGTTCATTATAATGTCACTTCATCATGTGTTCATCTCTGTAAATAAGTGAGAGAGAGTTACATATATATGAATCCCAATTACTTTTCGTAAGAGTCGTGCTATGCCAACAAGAGGTGTATTACCCAATGTAACAAGGCCAACACTCCAATTTCAAACTTTGTTCAGGGCCTGAAGCTTTAGCAATTAAAGGATTGATCATTGTTTCTTATTTAGGTCCTAAAACAGACACTTCACAAATGGAGATAAACATACACACTAAAGGGAGTGCTAAACCTAGTGTGAAATTGTGAGTGGCGACAATTTATGACACTACACATTTTACTTGTAGAGAGTGCTATGGTCCCGTTTATGCTAAGCTTGTGAGTATCTAGCATAATTTGTTTGCTTCATTGTTTATTTGACTAGGCACACATTAAAAATCTTTTCGTATAGTCAAATTCTAGTTTACAATCATGTGCATATAATATTTAAAGGAGTCTCTGGTAGAAAAAATTATATTGCATGAGAAAACCTCTGCTTGGCTCTCATAAATGAGAGCAGAAAAGATATGTTTTAAATATATTTGAGGGGCCATATTATTTATTTCTATGATAGGTGAAAGTCAAGTTTAGCAGATCAGACATAGTCATGAAACCCTAACCCTACCATCATCAAGGAATCTAATCTAAATGAAATCAAAGAACAATGCAATTCAAGCATAACATCACCTAGACCGTGCGATTCCTTGTTTGAGAGATGTGGATTACTTCTTCAACAATGAACAATTGCAATGCTGAAAGCTGCCATGATGGATGATGAAAAGCTCAAATGAATGCTCAGATGTTCAAGATGCTCAAGATGATAATGTAGGTGCTATATGATTGCTGGATCCCCCCTCTCATATGGAATGAGAGGGTGTTTATATAGGGCTCAGCCAAGATCAATCGACGGTGGAGATTCAGAGGCTATGTGAATGGCTAGGATTGAAAGATACTAAATTTAGGTTCCATTAGTTGTGCATGTGAAGGATATGAGTGAAAGTTGTCTTACAACACATGATTGACTGGACAAGTGTTGGAATGTGATGAAAGGTGAGTAGTTAATTCAAATAAAATATTTGAATTAGTTGGGATATGAGTTGGATATTAATTAAATAAATAAAATTTATTTAATTAATAGGATAAATGAATAAAATGGGATAAGATATGATGTGGAAATTAATTAAATAAATAAAATTTATTTAATTAATTGGCTGAGTGGGATGAGGATAGGATTTAATTAAATAAATAATTTATTTAATTAATTGGCTTAATGAATAATGATTTAACAAGGTGTTGCTAGACATGGACAAATTTGGGTGTCTACATTTTGCCCCTCTTTGATACAATGTTCGATAGAGTGTTGTGTCAAAGAAGATACGATATGCGTTCAATAAACAAGTTATGCCCCAGTGTAACTGGCAGGGGATGCCCCCTCGAGAGGTAAGCCAGGCTAACCAGGAAGGGATGGGTTGGCTCTCGATAGAAAAAAAAGGCTAAAAAGAAGGCAGACACGAAGAAAATGGAAATGAGTGATCTTAGCTGAGTATGATGGAATGAATAGATAGAATGAATAGATAGGATGATGATGGGCAGCTTTCAAATAATTGCTCAGAATGAAAAGAAATGCAGTCCTTATGTTTGATATAGCATATGGATGTTATGCACCAGGGTATAAGAGACCAAGGTGTCGAGATATCCAATGCGTAACTAGCGTGTTACAAGCTTGTCTGAATGCATGAGGTCAAGATGTTGAGCCAACATGCACAAGATATGAATAATAGCTAGTGTTGGACTTTGACGCTACAAGTAATAGTTTGAGCTTATCTCCACTACACATAATGATAGCTTGTTGGTTATATGTATGGAGTTAGTCTTAACATAGAATAGTCTCAAATGCATAAGAGACTGTTTAGCTTCTTAGATGCTAGAGATATTGATATGTAAGATGCTAATCCCAACACGTACAAGATACCAATATGCATAGGAAGAGAATAAGATCATCCCGCAAATGCAAGATAAAATGATAACACACACAAGCAAGCAAGCAAGCATGCACAAATGATTCAAAAACAAACAAGGTATTGCCCCTGTCAAGCTATAAACCAATGATTAATTGTGGATTGTTTTGTTGATGATAGTTGAGAGTGTTGTCATTGTGGGGAAAGCTATATCCCTAGATCAACACAAGGTTGTTTGCTAAGTTGGTTCGCTGATTGGCTGATTGATTTGGCTTACAACAAGGCTAGGATCAAGACCATTGATCGCGCTTGGATAACTGGACTTGATTGATTAACTTGATTGGTGTGGATTAAGGATGGGCTTGCATTTGGATCATTGCTTGGAATGGTTGGAAGATGATGAAATGTTGATTAGATTGATTTGATGAAGGATGGATGAAGATTGATGAAGGATAATGATTTGAATTGAATTGATATGAATGGATGATTTGTGGTGGATTGAGCTGCTTTTGATTTGCTGAAGTGATTGGATTTTGTTTTGATGGCTAGCTTGACATGCTTTGAGTTGATTTGCTTTGGTTTTGATGCTGATGATTGATAGGATTTGTCTTGATGTTTGGCTTGATGTGTTTTGGTTTTGATGTTTGCTATTGCTAGGTTGATTTGTTTGATGATTGGATTGTTTTGAATGATGATAGCGATGGTGTAATGATTAGAGCATCCACTCAATCTAAGCTTAAGCAAGTGTTCTTAGTGTGTTCAAAGGATGTAAAACAAACAAGGTATTGCCCTTGTCAAGTCATAAACCAATAATTAATTGTTTGATTGATAATGATAGATAGTGTTATCATTGTCGAGAAAGCTATATCCCTAGATCAACACAAGGATGTGGGAACGCTATATCCCATTGATGATGATTGATGATGATTGATTGGGTTTATGACAAGATTAGGATCAAAACATGTTGATTTGATTGGATAATGTTCCTTGATTGATTGGCTTGCTTGATATGGATTAATGTGACTTGGATTTAAGATCTTTGCTTAGATTGATTTGATTGATATGAGTGGAAGAGGTGATTGATTGAAATGGATGAATGAATGTTATTGATAGGAGGAATTGATGATGATGAGGATTTGATTGAATGTTGATGGAGTGGATTGATTTGGGTGATATGATTGGTTTTATTGCTTGGCTTTTTCATTGGATATTTAATTTTTTTGGATTTTTTGACATGGATTTTTGGGGAATATTTTGATTTTTTTGGATTTTTTGAATGTTTTGGGATGTCAATGGATTTACAATTGGAGTAGCCTTTGTGCTAGATACCAATGACAAGGTAGAAAACCAAGTGTAGGTGCAAGGATGGATAAATGGATGAGCTCATGTTAAATGTGATGGCAAGATCATGATAGATGGATAGATAAGAGGATAGGCCATATAAGGGATGGATGCTTGCCTCATGATAAACGGATAGGTAGGCTATAGTAGAAAGCTCATGATAAACAAATGGGGATAAGCTATAAGATGGAAAGCTCATGATAAGGATACGCCATAGTGGATGGATCATAAGGGAGCTAGGATGTGATATCCAAAGGCTATGTTGCATAGGAGGAACTTGCCCCATTCTAGGTGGTAATGCTTAGGAATCTTACATGATTGGATTTTATATGGTGCTTATGATGATAGGATGATGATAAGATGACATGATGGATTGGTTTAAATGGGATGGATAAATTGTCAATGAATAGGACTTGGTTTGGAAAGGAGGTATGCCAAGAAAGATCCAAACATGTTTCAACATTTTTCCCCTATGTCTTCATCAAGATCAAAAAGGAGAAAGGATGGATAAATAGGATAGGCATGCTTATGTAATGGCTAAGGAATGTAGGATGGTAAATGATATAATGGGATAGATAGTTTGGAAATGGATAGGTTGGATGAGACAATGTGCCCCCAAGTGTAAGTGACATGGAAGATCAACCTACACATGACGCCTGTTTGCCAGGTTTTCATCATGGTACTTATCCAAGGCACTTGTTCACCAGGTTTTCACCGTTGGACGAAGGGATTTCTGTTTACTTTTTTTTTTTTGATTTTTTTCTTTTATTTTCTTTTTTCTTTTTTGCTTTTAGATGGGTTGACAATTACACATGGCGCCTGTTTGCTAGGTTTTCACCATGGTAATGGATAGGAGGGACTCAAGTGGCTAGTTCGATGGATGTTGGTAGTGTCCCTTTAGAGATTGATGATGTCTTCACATGGACCATGTCATTATGTTCATCAATGTTGATAAGGGATTGCGTGGATGGGAGATGGATTAGGTAGATAGTGGATTATGATGTGCAATTATGGTAGGGTAGGATGGTGGCTTATATATAGGCTTATGCAAAAGCATGGACCATAGGGATAGCATGGGGGAGATATGTAGGATAATGGATGGAAGATGGGGAGATGTAGTTATGTGGGAATGTTTTGGAATGAATGGGAACCATGACCAACGGCTGCGCACACCATGATAAACATTGAAGCTTTTGATTGGATGGTGGTGTAGGAAGCAATGGAGATGTTTGCTTAGGAGATGGTTGATGAAGTGATTTAGGAACCCACATAGATTTAGTATTTTTAGTGCTTTTGCTTTGCTTGTGGGAGTTTTGAAAGGAATGAAAGTTTTGGAAGGAAATAGGCTCTTGGATGGATATAAGTGATTGGGATTCTTGAGATGTGGATGAGGATGCCTCATTCATTTTGCTAGCTATTTGCTTAGGAGCCCAAACCATTTTGCTTTTGGGCTTTTCTTTTGGAGGTAAGGGTTTGGATGGTTGCTTAGATAAACTTTTCTTTGAGTTTGATTCTTTATGTCCTAAGGTATGAAGACCTTTAGGATTTTTGGTAGGATTTTTAACTTTATAAATAGAGGCATCAAAATTTTTGCTTTTGAATCCCATGGGGTGGGTGGAGTGGATGGAATGATTGGAAGCTTTATGCTTAAACGATGTGTGCTTTTGTTGGTCATGATTAGGGATGTAAGGATACTTATGAATGATATGTATGTTAGGTGTTGGGAGCAATGGTGCTAAGGTGGATGGAGGGATATTTGGAGTTGGTAAAAGTGGAGGCAAAGTGGATGGCGGAAGGTGTATGGTCACATGCTTTTGACATTTATAAGTTGATGGAGGGGGAATGGCAACATATGTTTTGGGTAGATGATAAGGTTTGCGATGGAAAGTGGTAGATTTAGGATGTATGAAGGGATTACCAACATCTTGGCCTTGTTTACCTTGGGGTGTGTATCCAAGGCTGTATGAGCATGGAGGGATTTTAACATGGTTTGGCTCCAAAACACCTTGTTCATAAAGACCTAGGCCTTTACCTTTGTAGTTCATGTTTTGAAGGATGCAATTGACTATGGGACTAGATGTGTTTTGGGAACTAGACTTGAGTTCTTTATTGGATGGAGAAGATGAAATGGAGAACAATGGTTGTTGTTGTCCTAAGGAAGAACATTCATGGAGGAAGGTGGTAAGACCACTAGGACATGATGGTGGACTTGAAATGGAATCGATGGTAGGTGTGGAAGGAGGATCATTAGCATTGTGTTCACTAAGATCCAAGTTATTTGTTTGATCTTCTATGCTTATGTGTTCTTGAGAGGCACATGTCTCATTATGACAAGTGGATGTTTGCTCATTATGGATAGGGCTAGATGGAGGATGACTAGGAGAAATTTGGATATCTTGCTCATAGATGGTTATGGGATTATGGATAGAATCAAGGTACTTTTTAATAGGTTCTTCATCATAGATATCGTCTTCATCATGAGATAGATAAAGTTTTGCCAAATGGATCATCATGGTTTTCATGATCTTAGCTAGAACCTTGATCATAACTATGAGCAAAAATAGGATTAAGTGGGCTATAAAAGGGATAAATTTGCTCATGAATGAGGTCATGGTGATGGCTAATAGCTTGAGGGCAACCCATAAGTAGGTCATGGATAGGTGGAACTTAGAGGTGCTTTGATCTTGATTAAGATTAAGGTTCAATATTTCCACATGTTTAAGATTATGCTCTTGACATACCTCTTGACTTTGGATGGAAGTGGAAGGTTCTTGAGTGGACTTGATAGGCTCTTGATAGTTATCAACATGGAGGCATGATGGCTCTTGACTTAGGCTTGTGGTTGGAGACTCTTGAATAGACTTGTTGGCTTGTAGGTCACATGATGGGCTTAAAGGGCTAGGTATGTTAATGGAAGGCTCTTGAAGAGGCTCAAGGATATGTGAACCACATGATGAGATTACAGGATTGGACATGACCTTTGGAAGTTCATTGGTAGGCTCATGAATCGGTGTTTGACATGGGGGTAGTTTATTCCTATCTAGTAGCCAATGGATCACATCCTTTGCAAGTGTATGGGTGGATGGGAAATATAATGGATGGATGATAATGGTAGATGGTGTTGGATTAGGATTAGGACAAGGATTAGTTTGAGAGCTAATTGGATTGGATGGATTAGGATTTGGACTAGATGGGGGTGACACATAGGATGGGGATGATGTGGCACGATTTCCCATTATAGGTGGGTACACGTTGTAAACAATTGAGACAAATATTGGGCATTGATTTGTATTATGGCCTTTGGTCCTATGGTATGCACAATAATCATGTTCATCATATGGACTTTCTTCACATGGTTTGACTTTAGGAAGTTCAATGAGTTTTACTTCAAGCATCCTTTGTAAAACTCTCTCAGCCACATCCTTTGGTGAACGATTAGAATGACATGGTGAGGAAGGTAATGAAGGGCTTGGTGGTTTGGAAGGTAAAGGGATCAATGGACTATGATTGGGATCACATGGTGGTGTTGGGATAGGACTTGTTGGTTCATGTGATGGCATGTGATTGGATGGTGGTGGCCACTCTAGATTGGTATCTCCCTTGTCAAAGGTTATTAGATCTTGCATAGGATAACTTGGACTCATTTGATTTATATACAAGGGGCCATTGGGATTTGGATATGATTCTTGTTGGAAAGGTGGATTTAGATCTATCAATGGTGTTTGGTGGTCTTGTTGAAAAGGTGTACTTGGACTTACTTGATTTATGTACAAAGAGCCATTGGGACTTAAATGTTGTTCTTGTAATATCACTTGGTTGCCTTGTGGATGGGCTTGGTAGTGCATTGGCATGGTGGCATGAGGGATTGGATAAGCTTGACGTGGATGTTCATAGGTTGATGTGGTATTGACTTGGTGGATAGGTGGATTAAGTTGATATGAAGTGGATGGATATGACATGTGGCTATGAGGTGGATTAGGTTGGTATGGAGTGGCTAAGGATTGTTGTACTTGTCGAGTTTGACTAGTGGCTAAAAGGTGTTGGACTTGGGCTATGAAGTGTTGTAGTTGAGGTGATTGGCTTGCATGGGGTTGAGCTCTTTGGAGGAAGAATTGTAATATTTCAATGGCATCTTGGTTGAGGGGTTGTAATCCTTGATAAATATTTTGGAGGAATCTTTGGAATTTGATTGCTGGGTCTTCTAGCGTAGACATGTTGTCACCAAGTGTTTGTCTTAAGTCCTTTTAACAAGTGCTTGCTTAGGGATTTGGATGGATGATGTGGAATGTTTAGATGATGTGTTTAGATTGATTTGTTTATATGTTTGGTGTTTATAGCTGGATTTGGCAATGTTCAAATAAATGATTATGCATATACACACATGAATCACTCACGCAAGACACATAAGCAAGTTGTTAGTTTGAAAGAATATGATGATGGTTAAGCAAGCATGTGAAGACAATTCAACAAGTCCTAGTTAAGGCAAGGCCACTATCACAAGGAGGTTCTAGTGAAAATCCGGGGACCGGCACCCCATGAGCATCCAGCAAGCCACTTAAGACTTTAACTAACCCTACTAGGAGTTTTAATATACACAAAGGTACACCTCCTTTCGAGTTAGCACTGTATGGTGAGCGCTAATACCGGTTAGACTTGACTTTCACCTTATCCTCTGATTTTTATAGCGGACCGGATGAAAGTACCGCTTGAGGTCGTTCCCTTGGGGTGGATACCAAGGCAGGCCTCTCTAAGGCTAAACAAAAGCAACACAAGTAAATGTTTTTGATCTCCAAGTTCGTGTTGGGACACAAGGAGAGAGCATACACATTTACTTGGTCACACTCGCATGGGGTTCATTAACCTTAGAAATTCAATGTGTGATCAAACAGTTCAAGCACTTGTTTGTTTTAAAGCCCAAATCCAAATGTGATGAAAGACAATGGTTCGTTTTAGCCCAATTTTTTGATGTGAATTTGCAAACAATGTTCGTTTTAATCCCAAAGTCCAAATGTGTGATCAAACAAGATTAAGAGTTGAAAGATTAGAATGAGTGCACCTGATACAATTGCTTTCCAATTTGCTATAGATGTTGATGCCAATGCTGCTCCAGCTCCTTAGACGCCTCTACAAGTCACCAATTCCAAAAAGAAACAAGTAAACTTGCAAAGAAGATGATTACATGAAAAAGATGAAATCTGAAAATTTTGATGAAAATGATCTGATACAGAAAAATAGATTGCATAAACAGAAAGTTCAGGAGATTCTAAGCAATTTGAAAAAAAGTTTCGCTGAAAAACGATCAAAATTGCTCAAGTTATGCTCAAATGAAGTTTGCAATGAAGCTGAACTTTGACTGATAAAAAAGATGGTAAAAATGATACAGTCACCTAATAAAAGTGGTACAGTTGTGAAGTTCATCCTCCTATCTTTCCAACGAGTCCTTGTTTGTGTGATTTGGCCTTCGTATGTGAAAGTTATGCAAGTTTGAAAAAAACAGCCTCCTTTGGCATGTAGGAAGCACAAGAGGTACCCTGATAGTTTACATAACCGTTAACCGTTTTGTGCAAGGTGATCACATGAGTTGTTATCTCCAAAAATTAATGTTCACAGTTTAAATGGAGTGATCCCCTAGTTTCTCATATGACGAGGGGTCAAAGTGGCACAAAATCTAAAGGGGATCAAGGGCTTATAACCCTTTTGACCACTTTGGTCACGGATTGACCACAGTTCGAGGCTCAAAAGGCAGCCAGATTTTGACCACAGATTATGTATTTAGATGCCGATGAAGGATCTCTATACATGCTCAAGGATCTCTATACAGTGATTGATTGAAGGCTTCCCTGCTAAAAGTGCACTGCTTGGGGTGTGAACAGAAGATCGCCGATGCAAAGATTTTGTTAAGTCACCAATGAAAAATTTGACCCGCTATTGTTATAAAGATGATGTTGACTGTAGATTTGTGATTGTCGATTGCTGTAAGCAATATATACTCATTGGGCATCTGGCTTACACCGCCAGACACAAAGACATGCATGAAGCAACTCCGGTGTGACTATGAAGATGACGCTGATTGATTTGAAAATGCTGTAGATTTATGTGAAGACCAATGATGTTGAAGATCATCGCCGCAATGTCCTTCAAACTACCTTGACACTTTAAGCTGACTGTGACAGAAGTTTAAGTGGCCCTTAAAGTGTGGATCGAACACCGAGATGGCTTTGAAGCTGCCAGAGCTAAAGACCAACGCCACCGACGTGATGTTTGATGCAGGGTTTATAAAACCAGAAATAAAAATATGGCAAGGAATTCGTCGAGTTTCAAAAAGCTTGATGGATATTAATTGACCGTCAACAAAATGAAAAGACCTGCTGATGCAAGATCTAAATTGCCTTTGATAGCTTAACTGTCGTAGATCTGAAAGGTAGTCATGGTATGATTTTACTATGCAAACCGAGATCAAACTCGCTGCCACAGGGAAAAACTACCAAGGATCTACTGAAACTATGTACCACCGATGATTTAAAAACCATCTGATCATAAGCAAAATCATCAGTTTAGAAGGAGCTGCTGTTCTATGAGGCCGACGATATGAAACTACTGGCCGGTCTTGTGGGGTTGACCACCGGTATAAAGTTGCGACTACAGACTTGAATGCCGACTAAGAGAGTCGCTGCCAACAAAATGCCTGTTGTTTCCAAAGATCTAGAATCTCGAAAGTTTGAAGACCACGCTTGTATGCCGACGAGTCGGAAGAATATGGCCGCTACCAATTGCAGATGAAACCGTCCGCAGATGTATGGCATAAATTGATCCACCAATGCTAACGAGATGTGGATCAGACAGTTAAGATTGTCAGATTCATTGCCATGGACTGATGGCTAGCATCAATGAAAAACATGGCCGTGGATACAAAGATGAGGGTAAGAGGATGGTCGTGGGGTGCTATGAAAAACTGCGACCATGTACAATTAACTTCAGACCAAGATCACGTGCCAAAGTTAGATTTTGATATGCCAGCTGCCAAGCAGTGTTTGTGCATCGATCAAATGTGATTTGAGACTGCTGGATTCTAACAATAGCAAGAGATCATCGAATATGGTAAACTATTGCCACTGATGACAATTGCTAATCATTGAAAGTGGTGACCAAACTTTTGATGTATGCCGACGTTGGAAGTGCTTATTAACCACTACGAAGGAAAAGCAGTAACCACCGATGTCAATCAAAATGCAGATACCTTGACTAAGTCATAAACCACCGTTAAAAATGCTGATGCTGCCTTTAAAACTGAATGGCCTCCATGGTCTGAGAGACAACCTGCAGGAGATTACCCTTTGAAACTGCTAAATGTGACTCTAATTTGGATAATCACACAATGCAATATTTGTAACGATGCCAAAATGTTTAGAAGATCCACCGACTAGAAAGCCGACCACCACGGAAGATCGTCCAAGATATAGCTTGGTTGTTAGTTGTTAAGGAAGATCACCAGAGACTTGAATCATCAGTGAGAACAACCGATGCTGGGGAAATATTAACTGCTGAGTCAATACCATTGACTGAAAATCACTATCCACCAGACATAATTGAAACTGCCACTGATATTATCCGATTTGACCGCTACCAAAAATTTTGAAACTTGGGATTTTATATTTTTAAGGCCAAAGCCTTAATAAGAGCTCGGCTGAGCCTTTAAGGCCACTGGACGGGAGATGTGATGTTAGAGGCCAATGACCTTTGAAGGTCAAGTTGACTGTGATTTCAACAATGCCGACCAAAGAATAACTGGCCTGATGTCAACTTACAAAATGTCACAGATTTGTTGAAGACTGTAGACGATGATTTGACTACTGCAAACAATATATGATCGATTTGTTGATCCTTTGACCACCTGAGCTATTAAGGATCCCACCAAAATCTTTGTTGAAGACTTACTGCGACAAATGATAGTGCCCACAGATATTGCAAAATGTCTTCAGAGTCTTGATTTATGAGTATCTATCGAAGGCGGGATCTGAATGTTTGATGGCTGTGTGATGCAGAGGCATCCACACTATAACCTTCGCATATAGCATGAATGTCTGCAGACCAACCTCATCATCATCATCTTCGCCATCATCATCATATTCCCTAAAACTACCAACATCATCATATTTCGGCTTTACTCTGTCAGCATCATGTTTCCAACAGCATCATCATATTGCGGACACTCGCAATCATCCTCCTGCTGACTACTATTCACCTCCTCCGCTTTCCTCCTAACATCATCATCATGATGTTCAGCGGGCGCAAACATCCTCCGGTTGCACTGTTCATCGGGCGCCGGACTCCATCGTCATCATCATGATCTCCGACTCTACCTTCGTCAGCAGGATATCCAACATCTGGTTGCTCCAAATATCCTGATGACGATCACCTTCAGCAGCTTACCTTCGACGCTCCGCTACCCGACGACACAAGCAACAGCATCATGATCTACTTTATCCGGTTCTCTTCGAAACCTCCTGATGATGATGTTAACACAACTTCCTGCTACGGACTTCCGCCGATACCTTAACACTTGACGACAGCAGGATAAACTCGCACAGGGGGATATCTCAATATCCTGATGACGATGACGTCATATCCTGATGACGATGACGTCACCCAATATCCTGATGACCTCTTCAACACTTAGCCAAAAACACGAACTTTCTCTTTCGCATCTACTCGCGATATGCGGATGATTGGCACTCCCAATATGATGATCCTGATGCCGATGCACTCCACCTCGGCTCCTCCTGCTGATGATCACCCCGACGAACTCACACTTCATGCAATCGAAAACATCATGCTCTCCTTCACTTATCCGGATGATGATGCCTAACCTGACTGCAGGATATTTGCAGAAATATCCTGATGATGCTGTTTTCGCGAACTTCTTCACTTAGCGAAATCTCCCTTCGCCGATCCTCCAGGGATGACCCGATCCCGTCTCAGGGTGATCTTCCAACTCAAACTTCTCAACTTGACCTAGCACATGAGGATGCTAGGGTTTTCAACATCTCTTGACCGCGATCCTGCACACCTGCATGCAAACAGAAAACAACCTACAATCTAGCCTACTGTACATTGCCATTCCACCGATCAGATGAGTCAACCGGTGGAATGGATCAGTATATCCATGAAAACCTCTCAAACCAGCAATCGATCAAGCAATGGAATGCAACAGAGGATGAACACAAACAGGAATACTTTATTCGATTTCAAAAGATGCAACTACAATATGACGTTCCTCTCGCTCTGTCTCACTCTCGCAAAGTCTGATCGATGATATCTGTCTGTCTGTCCAACATCAACCGATCCCATGCTTATAAAGACTTTCCCTACGAGTACTACTGACCTGACTCCAAGCGGCTGGGAACTCTCCAAGCGGCTGGGAGATCCCACCGAACATACATCATGACAGCTGTTATAACTAACGAGCTAAAAATAGCAAAAGCCTGGTCAGCATGATCTTATCATGATCAGCATGACCTTATTACATGCAATTGGTCTAACAGACCTTCTTGGAAACACAAACATGACCTAAACTACTAACTGCCTTATCCAGACCAGCTGTCAGGTAGGTGCTCCTGCACCATACTCCCCAACAGAAAAGAACTCATGTCCCATGAGTTTAGCATGTGGAAGTCCTCCACCTCTACACTTTGCCTTGTCAATAGTCTGACCTGCTCTAGCTTTGTCTGCTGCTGTCTCTTGGCTGCTCCAAGTCATCTGAACTGTAACTTGCTTTCTGGCAAGTAAATCATCATGCCTGTTGATGTAGGCCTTTCTCTCACATACCCTGTGTTTGTCAGGTTGCCTAACCAGAACCTCTGGCTGAACTACCTCTTGAACTTCTGAAGTGTTCAAGTCTATCTTCCTTTCAACTCTTATAGGACAAACAATAGTCCCAACTATGACAACATCCTTGTCATTCCTTTCAACTGATGGTTGGTTGCACCCCTGTTTTTGAACCTGCTGCTGACCTCTGTCAGTCACAACTGAAACTTGCTTCAGCTTGGTGTCTGTAACAACTCCTTTCTCTGCAGTGTCCTGAACTGCCTTCATGCCTGCTCCTCTAGGCATCTGCACAAATTCCTTCTTTCCCATTAAAATGATTTGAGCTGCCTTCTGTACTGCAGCTTTTGCCTGCAATGGCATCAACTTGATAATCTTCCCATCCTTCTTGATGGTGTAGGTATTAGCATACCCATCATACAGTACCCTTCTGTCAAATTGCCATGGTCTACCCAATAGTAGGTGACAACATTCCATAGGCAATATATCACACAAGATTCTATCCTGATATGGTCCAATCTGGAAATCCACATATGCCTGCTCAGAGACAAAAAGTGATTGCCTATCACTCACCCAAGATGCCTTGTAAGGGTGTGGATGTGGAATCCTTTCCAGCTTCAGTTTATCAACCATCTCCTGAGATACCATGTTGTCTGTTGAACCAGTATCAATGACAACCTTACATACCTTACCTTTGCTCTTGCATGTGGTTTTGAAGAGAGCTCTCCTTTGCATCAGATCCTTTGATGCCTGCAAACTAATTCTCCTTAACATCAGTGATTCTCCACTCTCTGGATATCCAACATTATCAGGTTCTCTGTTTGAACTCTGCGCACTTTCTTCTTTCTCTTCTTGCACAAGTTGTACTCTCTTGTCACTTGTTCTATCATTTCTGGATGATGAACCTTTGTTTTCTGGACATTTGAAAGATGGATGACCAAACTCTCCACAGGTGTAACACTTTCCTGAAAATGTAGTAGAACCCCTACCACCTCCAAATCTTCCTCTATTACTTTTCCATCCACCTCTGAAATTAGACTGTCCCTGTCCTTTACCAGTGTCTTCTTGACCCTCATTGGTTTGCTTTTGTGCAGGGGCTGCTCCTCTTCCCCTATTGTTTCCTCTTCCTCTCATGGACTTATCATGTCCTCTATTCAGCTTTTCTTCAATCCTGATTGCCATTTGATAACAATCCTCCACATTCTTAGGGTTAGCTAACACTAACTCATCCTGTATGTTAAACCTCAAACCAGCCAAGTACCTAGCCACCTTTTCTACCTCATTCTCATGATGACCAGATCTCATACTCAACAGATAAAATTCCTCAGTATATGATTTCACATCCCTGTCTTTCTGCTTTAAAAATTGCAGCTTCTTAAACATCTGGATTTCATAATCCCTTGGCAAGAATTTACCCTTGATCCTTGCTACCATCTTATCCCAAGAAGTGATCTTAGACTTCCCTTGCTTCCTTCTCTCAGATTGTACATAATCCCACCATACCAAAGCATGACCTCCTAACTTGGTCTTTGCAATTTTTACCTTCTGATCCTCAGCAACA
Source organism: Cunninghamia lanceolata (assembly GCA_027924645.1). Taxonomy (NCBI): domain Eukaryota; kingdom Viridiplantae; phylum Streptophyta; class Pinopsida; order Cupressales; family Cupressaceae; genus Cunninghamia; species Cunninghamia lanceolata. The sequence continues at coordinate 5,405,645 of BSBN01000516.1, forward strand.
TCTTCACATTCAAAGTGATTATCCAGTGCAGCAATCCAATCCAACAACTCATCTTCATTCAAGCTTCCAGTATATTTGGAAACGTCAACCTTTACCTTAGGTTTTTCATTCTGCACTACCTTTAACAGTTTTGCCAATCTCTGGTCTTCAGCATCCAGATCTTCAGCTACCTCTTCATACTCTTCAACAATATCTGCATCTTCTTCAGACTCACTGTCTTCCACTTCCCTCTTTTTGTTCTTTTCCAGGGCTGTCAGCCTGGCTTGAAGTGCTTCAGCAAGCTCCTTCATCTTCCTCATCTCTCTAGCATGTTTCTCCTTCATCTCCTGCAATTCCCTTGCAGTACCATTACCTTTAGGAGGCATTTTGTCAACCTCACAATCAACACACAACACACAATTCAACTCTATCTCTACCTCTGCCCTTTCGGTGACAGAATCAACACACAATAGCCCAGACCTTTTGCTGAGCTCTGATACCACTATGATGCAGAGGCATCCACACTATAACCTTCGCATATAGCATGAATGTCTGTAGACCAACCTCATCATCATCATCTTCGCCATCATCATCATATTCCCTAAAACTACCAACATCATCATATTTCGACTTTACTCTGTCAGCATCATGTTTCCAACAGCATCATCATATTGCGGACACTCGCAATCATCCTCCTGCCGACTACTATTCACCTCCTCTGCTTTCCTCCTAACATCATCATCATGATGTTCAGCGGGCGCAAACATCCTCCGGTTGCACTGTTCATCGGGCGCCGGACTCCATCGTCATCATCATGATCTCCGACTCTACCTTCGTCAGCAGGATATTCAACATCCGGTTGCTCCAAATATCCTGATGACGATCACCTTCAGTAGCTTACCTTCGACGCTCCGCTACCCGACGACACAAGCAACAGCATCATGATCTACTTTATCCGGTTCTCTTCGAAACCTCCTGATGATGATGTTAACACAACTTCCTGCTACGGACTTCCGCCGATACCTTAACACTTGACGACAGCATGATAAACTCGCACAGGGGGATATCTCAATATCCTGATGATGATGACGTCATATCCTGATGACGATGACGTCACCCAATATCCTGATGACCTCTTCAACACTTAGCCAAAAACACGAACTTTCTCTTCCGCATCTACTCGCGATATGCGGATGATTGGTACTCCCAATATGATGATCCTGATGCCGATGCACTCCACCTCGGCTCCTCCTGCTGATGATCACCCCGACGAACTCACACTTCATGCAATCGAAAACATCATGCTCTCCTTCACTTATCCGGATGATGATGCCTAACCTGACTGCAGGATATTTGCAGAAATATCCTGATGATGCTGTTTTCGCGAACTTCTTCACTTAGCGAAATCTCCCTTCACCGATCCTCCAGGGATGACCCGATCCCGTCTCAGGGTGATCTTCCAACTCAAACTTCTCAACTTGACCTAGCACATGAGGATGCTAGGGTTTTCAACATCTCTTGACCGCGATCCTGCACACCTGCATGCAAACAGAAAACAACCTACAATCTAGCCTACTGTACATTGCCATTCCACCGATCAGATGAGTCAACCGGTGGAATGGATCAGTATATCCATGAAAACCTCTCAAACCAGCAATCGATCAAGCAATGGAATGCAACAGAGGATGAACACAAACAGGAATACTTTATTCGATTTCAAAAGATGCAACTACAATATGACGTTCCTCTCGCTCTGTCTCACTCTCGCAAAGTCTGATCGATGATATCTGTCTGTCTGTCCAACATCAACCGATCCCATGCTTATAAAGACTTTCCCTACGAGTACTACTGACCCGACTCCAAGCGGCTGGGAACTCTCCAAGCGGCTGGGAGATCCCACCGAACATACATCATGACAGTTGTTATAACTAACGAGCTAAAAATAGCAAAAGCCTGGTCAGCATGATCTTATCATGATCAGCATGACCTTATTACATGCAATTGGTCTAACAGACCTTCTTGGAAACACAAACATGACCTAAACTACTAACTGCCTTATCCAGACCAGCTGTCAGGTAGGTGCTCCTGCACCACTGTGTGATGTAGTGTGAGGAAGTGGCAGAAAGGTGGCGACCTACAACCTCAATAGCCCCGGATTTGATGGTGGCAGCGGCATGACAGATCGGGTGGCAACAAAGTGCATAGAGGTGGTGACTGGCGGGTGACTAAGCCACAAACAGAGGTGACAGAGTGTTGAGCGGAGCAGGGATGGAATTTAGAGGGTGGCAATGGAAATGTATGGTATGATGCGTATATATGGATAGAGACAAAGATCTGAATGGGGTGATAGGGATTTAGATGACGGCGAGGGATAAAACCATCAGTCAATGGAGATCAAGTGACAGGAGATCCAAGGCTCCAGTAATGGCACAACGAAGGAAGTGAGGGTTGTGATAGGCGATGATACAAGGAACAGACTGGAAGTAGAGGATGGTTTGTTAGGGTTTACCGAACGATAATGGAAGTGGGGTGGCAACAAGGTAGTAACAACCAAGCGTGCTAATAATGTCAAGAGGTCTGTAACCGAGGTGGAGAATTTAGTAGGATGTCGAATGGAAACTTAGGGTGAGCGACTGTGACTTATGGAAGGCGGGTTTAAGACTTTGATGACCAACGATGAGCGGAGGATCAGAAGTTTAAGGAATCGGCTGGTCAAGATACCAATAGACCCAAGCCATATACTTGCGCAGTAAACAATATGGAATCAACTGATGATACAGGGTATATGGTTTCGACAGGAGTATAACAATGGTGCTCTAGACTTTCATATTACCCTTTAATCATAAACAACGACCAGATCAAAGATAAAATGAATGATCAATTTTAGTGATTTTAAGCAATCGATGAACAAATCAAAGGTAACATGGACAATTGATGGCAAGGAGTTTAGGAATAACAGATCAGGGGTGGCGACTGGTAAGGAACTTGTAGTGAGTTTTTGCAGGTCCACAGAGATCAAACTAAGGTCAACAGAGACCAAACACGCCTTGCAATACAAGACAAACAATGCCCTGCAATCGAAAATTAGCCTGCAACAATGATGAACACAGATAACAATTGATTTGCACAAAAATATTCCCCGCACACTGTACTGATCATATGTTAAAGCGTGTGAAATTAAAAAAATTTTCAAATTTTTTCAAAAATTTCAGTCATGAAAAATAGGCAAATTTATAGTCAAAATTCATGGAAATGACCTTCTGATCGCAATGGTGCAGTCCATTTTTGTCCAGGACACAATCTATGACAGCTTACCCTCAAAATTTGCAAAATTTAACAAAACTAGGGTTAGAGAAATACAAATTTTTGCTACAAAAACCTGCAAGAATGACAGATTGATGCTCCAAGAGATCTGATCTTCAAAAAAAAACAACTCAAACAAGAGAGTTAATCAAGGACGTGAGTCCCACCGGGCGTGCCAAAATGTGATAGGTGAAAGTCAGGTTTAGCAGATCAGACATAGTCATGAAACCCTAACCCTACCATCATCAAGGAATCTAATCTAAATGAAATCAAAGAATAATGCAATTCAAGCATAACATCACCTAGACCGTGCGATTCCTTGTTTGAGAGATGTGGACTGCTTCTTCAACAATGAACAATTGCAATGCTGAAAGTTGCCATGATGGATGATGAAAAGCTCAAATGAATGCTCAGATGCTCAAGATGCTCAAGATGATAATGTAGGTGCTATATGATTGCTGGATCCCCCCTCTCATATGGAATGAGAGGGTGTTTATATAGGGCTCAGCCAAGATCAATCGACGGTGGAGATTCAGAGGCTATGTGAATGGCTAGGATTGAAAGATACTAAATTTAGGTTCCATTAGTTGTGCATGTGAAGGATATGAGTGAAAGTTGTCTTACAACACATGATTGACTGGACAAGTGTTGGAATGTGATGAAAGGTGAGTAGTTAATTCAAATAAAATATTTGAATTAGTTGGGATATGAGTTGGATATTAATTAAATAAATAGAATTTATTTAATTAATAGGATAAATGAATAAAATGGGATAAGATATGATGTGGAAATTAATTAAATAAATAAAATTTATTTAATTAATTGGGATGAGGATAGGATAAATGGGATTATGATGTGGAATTAATTAAATAAATAAAATTTATTTAATTAATTGGCTGAGTGGGATGAGGATGGGATTTAATTAAATAAATAATTTATTTAATTAATTGGCTTAATGAATAATGATTTAACAAGGTGTTGCTAGACATGGACAAATTTGGCTGTCTACAATTTCTAGTCATTGCTATAATTATTTCTAGCCATGTAAGATGCAAATTCATTTTAAAACATAAGGAAAAGGTACGGATAAATATTTACAATCATCTGTGCAACTTTGTATTCAATGATGGAATCATTTAGAGCGTAGAAGAGGTGCCATGCTATTGCTACACAAATTAAATAGTTAATAAGGTAATAAGAGGCATTCTAGGACCCTAAAAGAGAAAAAGGAAAAACACCTTATAGAGGTTACCCCTTGAGGTATCACAAATAAATATGCTACTCCCTATTTTTAGGTTATCTTCATCATCATAGTGTATGTAGAATGGATTTTTCATCACCCACCTCTATTAAACTTTTTCCCTTGCAAAATGTGGTGTGCTCTTATACCACATTGCATGTACAACATCATTGAGTGTGCATGATACACTACCTTATGTAGTGATGTGAAGACAAACTAAAGTATTTTATAAAAGAATATTGTTGCATTGCATATATGTTCTATATATTAAATGTGGGCATGACATGTAAGAGGTTGTAAGAGCATCTAATGTCATTAAGGCATTGTAAGATGGAAGTTACTTATGACATATTATTATAACACATAAGAGCATTATTATATAGGAGTTACATTAGAATCTTGACCAACATTATGACAAGTCACATAAGGAAACTTTGGATGGCTTTGAATATGCCAAAGTAGGGAACCCAAATTGAGGAGTCAACTATGATAGACATTATGAAAGGTTATGATAGTTGAAAGAGCATGTTCTATTTTTAGCAAAGGAGACCATGACCAACTTGGGCATTGAATTTGGGCTAATTGTGGCACCATTTTTGGATCATTATTTTGACTCATGCTTTTAGTAAGCCCCTTGTGGTAAATGTGGTTTAAATTTAACCTATTTATTGGTGCTTAAGGATGGTGTATTGTATGAGTTGTATGATTGACTGTATGTACTATTATGCTATCATAATTGCTCTAGAATCTTAATGTTGGTGATACTCCTATAAAAGCGTAGCTTGATATTTATATTATAACCTCTTAGTTACTGAATAATACAATTATTTTTTCTTGAACTATGGGGGTTTTATCCTAAAAGGGTTTTCCACACTTAAATCATCTTTTCATGGTATAATTTTCTTTGTGTATTCTTTTTTGTAACTACAATATCTTTTTTTTTGCCCATACATCCCCTTAAAGGTTAGTGTAGGAAGTGTTTCCACACCATTGCTTCCTTTCATTTGGTATCAGATATTGCTTACCTTAAATTCTAGTTATTAGGGATAGGGTTTTTTGTACTAATCTTGGATTGAGTAGGAATTTGTGTAGAAGGAAGTTGTATTGCAATAAAATTGGGAAGCGTATCAAGAATAGAGATGGAGAGATTCATGAGCATTAACTTTGAGTTACAGAAGCTTAAGATGGAGGATATGCTCATAGATATAGATCTATGGACTACATTATTTAGATCAAAACGTACTATAAGGAAATAAGAAGTTTAGGAAATATTAGATACAAAATCAAAGGGTTTATTAGAATCTATATGGTAGAATTAGTGTTCTTTAATGTACATGAAGAAGCCACCACACAAGCCCTTTGGAATAAGTTGGGATAAATTCATAGGCTAAATCCTCAGTAAATAATTTTTTTCTTGAGAAAGAAGTTGTATACCCACATGATGGAGGATGGTAGTTCTATAGCCAAGTACATGAACATGTTCAATATGATCATGACCTTGTTTCACTCTATTGGAGTGAAAATGGAGGAGGAGGATATTGCATGACACTCTTTTTTTCTTGCTATATTTGTGAGATCACCTTGTGATGGCCATAAAGAGCACTACCTCTAAGCTCAAGATGGATAAGGTAGTGTTATCATTACTTTTAGAGGAGATGTGGAGAAAAACTTCAAAATCAACTAAGGAGGTCCTATTAGTTCATGGAAGACCAAAACATAAAGGAAAGAAGAAGGACAAGAAGGGAGAAAAGTTAAGATCCAAATCTCCTAGAAATTCCAAGGCTAAGTGTTGGAACTACAACACTCCTAGGAACTTTTTTAGAGATTGCAAAGAAGAGAAGAAAAAGAAAAATGATTTAGATAATGAGTATAAGAAGTCCTATCAATATGATGCATATGCCTTTGTTGTATCCTTGGCAACACATATATTGAAAGGTGTGTGCTTGGTTAACTCTAGTGTTTCCTTCTATATGACCTCCCATTAACAGTGATTCTCTAAATATGAAGAATATGATGGAAGGAATGTGTACCGTAGAGATAAATATCACTTAAAGATTATTAGCCATGGAAGAGTTCTTGTTAGATTCTTATATGGATGTGTGAATGTGATTAGTGGTGTTCTACATATCCCTAGTTTAGCACAAAACCAACTAGCAGTGAGCAAATTAAATGATGTGGGTATGAAGGTTATTTTCTCTAGTGGACGGTGTAAAATGGTGTGAGGAGCTATTGTGATCATTAAGGGTGTTCATGTGGGTGCTTTGTTTTATCTAGATACATGCATTATTCATTGTAATAATACCTCTATTCCTATAGCCAAGAGATATGTAGATTTTACATTCTCACCATCAATACCAATAATAAAGAGTAATGTTGTATCTACACTTTCTAGGTACCTAAGCAATATATTTCTTAAGAGAGAAAGATACCTAAAAAGAAGATAATGTTATGGCATTAGAGAATGGGCCACATAGGTAAGAAGGGTCTCAAGGCCCTAAAAAATAAAAATCATGTAGAGGAGTTAATAGATTGTATACTTGAGTTTTATTTCTATTGACATTGCATATATGGTAAACAAAAGCATGTTCAATTTTACTCAATTTCTCACAAATATTTTGGGGTGTTGGATTTAGTTCATTCTAATGTATTTGGTCCTAGTAAATGTTCCTTCTATTTCTAAGTTTGTGTACTATGTATCTTTTATAGATGATTATTCTAAGAGGACATGAATGTTTTTTCTTAGAAGTAAATATGAAGTCTTGAATTGTTTTAAGGAGTTTAAACCCCTTATAGAAAATAAAATTGGTAGTAAGATTAAGATTTTGAGAACTGACAATGGTGGTGATTTTTATTTGGTAGATTTTGATAGATTCTATACATATCAATGAATCAAAATACATAAGAAAACTCCATATACCCCTCAATAGAATGGAGCTACAAAAAGGATGAAAAAGACAATAATGGAGAGGGTTAGGAGTATGCTCAGTGGAATTAGCTTGGAAAAGAAGTTCTATGAAAAAGTGGTTACTATAGCTTGTTACCTAGTTAACAAGCCTCCTACATCAACTCTTGTTGAGAAGACACCTATGGAGGTGTGGACAAGAAAAAATCCCTCATTACAACATCTTCAAGTTTTTGGTTGTGAGATATATGCACATGTGCCTAGAGAGAAGTGGTCTAAATTAGATAAAAAGGCAATGAAATGTATCTTCATTGGCTATGGTGTTAGTGTGAAAGGGTACAATCTTTAGGATCCTATGGCCAAGAGAGTTTTATATAGAATACGTGTTATTTTTAAAGAAATTAAACCTTCTTCCATAGTATTGCATCTAGAAGAGGACAGAAAGAAATATGTGTTCAAGAAATCAAAACAAAAATCTTTATATGGTACCAAAATTTTGACTCTTTTGTGTTGGGATTAGAGTTTCTAAGATCTAAATCATGTCATGATGCTTATTATAAGATGGATGTTGATCATTTCCTTGTTATCACATTATACGTAGATGACATGTTATTCTTTGGTAATAGTAAGGAAGTGATTTGTGATTTCAAGTCTCATCTTTCAACATAATTTGACTTGAAAGACTTGGGAGTAGCCAAGTACATTATTTGCATGGAGTAGAAGACAAAGAATAGATAGAAAGATTTGGTTGGGCTAGAGAAAGTATGTGAACTCAATGTTCCTATTTTGATAGGGACTAAGTTATCTATAGAGTAGTGTATGTCTTCACCTAATGAGATAGAGGACATGGCTTAAGTACCCTATGCTAGTGTCATTGGGAGTTTGATGTATGCTATGGTCTATATAAGACCAGACATTTCCCAAGTAGTGGGAGTCATTATCCCTTTCATGGATAATCCTAGATGAGATCATTGGGATGTAGTTTAGAGGGCATTTACATATTTGTGGGGTACTTCTAGGTACTCTATTTATTATCAAGGTGATTCTATAGGGGACCAACACTAAGTGAATATTCATGGATTTGTGGATTTAGATTGGATAGATGATGTTGATAAAAGAAGATCCACTAATGGTTATGTTTTCAATTTATTTATTAGTGTTGTCATTTGGATGAGTAAGCAGTAGGCTATGGTCACTTTATCTTCTATAGACACTAAGTACCTAACATCTAATCATACTTGTAAACAAGAAATCTAGCTAAAGAAATTGTGTTTAGATGTGGAGTTGAGTCAAGAAGCTATTAGAGTTCTATGTGATAGTCAAAGTGTCATATGTCTAGTAAAGAACCTAACCTTTCATGCTAGGATGAAGTACATAGATGTCCAGTACCATTATGTTCATAACATGGTATAGGATAGGAGGGTGATACTAGAGAAGGTTGATACTTTGGAGAATGTTATAAATGCAATGATGAAGCCAATGTGCATAGAGAAGTTCAAGTGGTGCAATGAGTCTATGGGCCTCACAGCTCCTAGAAATTACATTCTAGTGTTGGAGTTCCTCTTTACTCTTTTATATGGTATTTGACAAGTAGGAGAATGTTGGGAAAGGTGTCTCAACCAATTGCATCCTAATGTTATGATTTATTAATTATTTTAATTTATTTATTATTTTGACCTCATGGGAAATGAGGCATCCCACTTTTTGTTGGCACTATTTTCCATGTGTCAAATACTTTGGGAGGTGTGTAAGAGGATGTAAGTGTTGCAAGTATGTGTCAATTGGTGTTGTCATTGATTTCAACATGTTTATGTTGTCATTGGTGCCAACTATGTGTTCTGATATTGTTGTTTGTTGATTGATTGAGTTGTCATGTTAAGGACTCTATCTGAGTTTTTACTCTGCATTTCCTCTGTGTTGAAGACTGGAGTATGAGATTTGGATATGTTTTAGAGAAGTGTTTGAAGATGAAAAATCTAGAATTTGGTGGTCCAGATCACTGTGTAGCAAAATTTCTATTCACCAATTTGAAGACTGTGCCTGACAGCATTTATAATGTGTCAGGGAGAAAGTATTTTGCTCCACATTTCACCACAGTTTGGATTTTGGTCTTGCGGTTCTAGACTTAATTTTATAAATTCCTTATCTATTTTCATTTCAAAGTATTTGTGATTTGGTGCTCCAGAAAGCAAGTTATTGATTAGCACAATTTGACACTAGTTGTTGTAAGGAGTCTATGATATGTCTTCAAGTGATATTTATTGTCCTCACGTGAGATCTATTGTAGTTAGATTTGTCAGCTCCCAGGTGATTCTATGTTGTTTGTGGATGTCTCCAGAATGTATTAAAGGTGTGTGCTTTATCCGCAAGCTATAATGAATTTCTTGGAAGTGTGTGTCTAAGTATTCTTGATGTTTCCACCAGTTTGGCTGAATTGGGTGTTAACATTCTTTGCAGATGTGTTTCTTGGATTGTAGAAGCATAAGGAAGCGTGTAAGGATTTGTTTGGTTCTGAGAAGTAATCCATGAAGTGTTCTTCCTTTATTCATTTTCTCCAAAAGTTTGTTTAGGTTCAGACCTAATTTGAATTATGTATGTATGCCGACCTTGATGAATCTTCCAAGATTGATGATTGGTATAAATATATGTAATGAATATGTGAGTAATGTGACAATGTGCGAAGATGCAAAGATAAAGTGTGTGTGTGTGTTGTAAAGGTAGAGATGAAGAGATATACTGCACTTCAATGTAAATGAACTCAGGCATGTTGTAGATTCTATTATATCAGTTCATGGTAGTGAGCCACCCTTTGGCAGTGAGCCTTTTTATAGTGAGCATTCATTTGGATAGTGAACCCTAAGGCAGTGAGCCTCTTTGTTATTCAATATTATTACTATATTATATTATGAGATAACACTCACAGTGGTTTTTCCACATAAAAATTTGGTGTTCATGTGTGTATGGTGTTGATATGTTTGTGTTTTGATTCTACAATTCATGTTTAATCTTCATAACAAATTAAGGAGTTAAAGTAAGTGAATGTGAATGTGATTTTGTTTAAAGAAGTTAAGGTTTTTGATAAAACTGATTCATCCCCCTTTTAGTTGTCTTGTGCCTTCAACAATTGGTATCAAAGTGAGGTTCCTTGGAAGAAATCCTAATAGCTTAAGGTAGATTTAGGATGGCACACAAGAAAGGCATTCCTTAGTTTGATGGATCTGACTATGCCTACTGGAAGGTATGAATGCAAAGTTATCTTATTCTATTAGTTATAATGTCTAGAAGATGATTAAAGATAAATACATAGTACCTAAAGGTAGTCTGAAGACTGATGAAGAGATTAAGGATTATGAGACTAATCACAAAGCTAAAAATGCTCTATTAAATGCTTTGTCTAACATTGAAATGGCGAAAGTTGTGGATCTGGAAACTGCTCATGAGATCTAGGACAAATTGAAAAACATCTATGAATGTGATGAATCTATCAAGAAGGTTGAGTTGCAGAACTTGAAGACCACATATGAAACCATGCAAATGGCTGAGGATGAGAACATAACAAGTTACATACAGAAGATTGATGAAGTTGTTAGTAGCATCAAGGGTCTTGGTGGAAAGTTAGAGGATGTGGATGCTGTAGATAAGATACTCAGAACTCTTCCCAAATCTTATAGTTACAAGGTATCTTCCATTGAATAATTGTTTGATATGGGCAAGCTTTCAAAAGATCAATTGTTTGGTAAACTGATTGCTTTTGAGATGAGAGAGTTTGGTACTACTGATGGCCCTATGAAAACTGAGACTGCCTTTAAGACCAAGGAAGAAAAGACTGCTAGATCAGATAAATATTCTATGGAATCATATGAAGAATATTTTGAAGAGCTTGAGGCAAATTTTGCAAGCAGAATGAAAAGAGGCAACAGAAGAAAGTTCAAAGGTAAGTTACCTTTCAAATGTTTCAATTGTGGTAAAATTGGTCACTATGCTTCAAGATGTCCTAACAGAGCTTTGATGATCAAAAACAATGAAAGTAAAGGATAGATGGTAAGAAAGAGTTGTTGACTTGCCCTCAGTTGTTGTCCCTGATGACAAATCCACAACTTGGTTATCTTGATATGGTTTGCTCATGCTCAGTTGATATTATTCTGGTGATGGTATGATAAAATGATAAAGGTATACACAGGCACACCTTTTATCACATGAAGACTATGCATATAATAATGTTTGATCATCATAAGACTTGGTTACATTTTACATATTTCTATTATCCTATTTAGGATGACAAAGGCATACAAGGTTACAATGGTTTGTAATGACTTAAAGTGTTGACCATGTTTGCATATCCTAGAGGGCATTCTTCACATTGCAAAAATGTTCCCTTCGGTATATTGAGCTATTTACTTATCAGGCAGGTTACCATACTTTGTAACAAGTTTGAAAAGGTTGTATTTACAAAGGTGCTACTAGCTTGTTTAGGGTATACCGAAGGCACCAATTGCATAAAGTATTCATAGACAAAAAGGAAGTTTTGGCACTTATTTTGCAAAGTCTGTAGCTTCAAATATGAAGCTCTCAACCTAGGGTTTCATTTCATTTTATATCTTTTGCAATAATGAAAGAGTATGGGAACAATGGCATGAATCTTTGAAGGTTTTTTTAAGAATCTACTGGATGTGACAAAGCTAGACTCTAGTAAACTACTTTTGACTTCTAGCACAGCTATTCAGTTTCTTCTGTCGGTCTTCAGGTGACTTCGTTCTTGTTTTTGCTTCATTTACATAGAGGTTCAAAATGCATAAAAAGTTTTGAAGATCCTTTTACATGTTTTTTGGAGGTTGTAACAGTTGTAAAAGGTTTTCATGTTGCTCTGTATTTACGGCTATCAAGATAAGATGTATTGTTTCTAAGAGATCTCATGGGAAACTTACTATGCTTCAAAAGAGTTTCATAAAGGGCATTGACCGTTATTTTTTTTTGTTTTGAACAATTTTTTTATTATGGGGTTTCAACTGCATGAAATGTTTTTCTATATTTGTTACCCAGGTGGCTAGGGTTTCAAAAACTAAACAAGGTTTTGGTCTCAGATGTTTAAGGGTAGAGATAATTTTGTTTGACTATGATAATATGGCAAGGTGTTTAAAAGCTTTCTTGTGGGTTTGTAATACTCTATTGTAACTACTCAGTTAAATCTGACCTCTCGATGATATGGCATCTTTGTCTTATGAGATAGTTTCTTTGATAAAAGGGTTTGGAAGTTATCAACTAGGATTTGACAGTTTACCCTAGGGTTTCTCATGAGCTTGAAGGCAATTTTTGGTTTTGGCATTCATGTTTTGATAAAGTCTTACTTTGGTTCATTAAGCAAGTTGAAATTATAGTTTCATATTGTAATGCTCCAAAGGTGTTGAGTTAAAATGTTATGGGTCTATTCGACCATACATCAAAAATTTCTTTTTTCATGTACAGTTACAAACTATTTTTAGACAATTGATATAGAGCAGTTACATTGAAAGGAAGAAAAACTTTGATCAGTATGTTTACAATATATTGTATAAATCTAATATAATATTAATGATGGATGTACAAGAAAAGTGCATGCATTGTTGAGGTTATATTAGTCTAGAACTAAGAGAAACAAAGTGTCCCTCTATATGTGAATTACTTGATTCATTGTAATGGTTATGCAAGACAGTTAGATAGGAATGAATACAAGCCAGTGAGGCAAAACCAAAAAAGGTCAATGAGACATTCTTGTAGCCAGTGAGGCAGATTATTTAATAAGCTAGTGAGGCATTTTCATTGAGTGGTTTTCTTACTCCTAAAAAATCTCTGTGTTATGTTATTTGTCCTCTGTCTCATATTATTATTTAGTTATTTAAAATTTGATTTATAAGTTCATATTACATGATGACTTATCTAGTTCATGCCATAATAAGCATTCATGTCTAATGTTCAAATCTATAATAAAGTGTGAAAATTTACATTATTTCATGTAACATTGATTCACCCCCCCCCCTTCTCAGTGTTACCAAGTACTCCAACAAGTGGTATCAGAGCCAAACCCTAGTCCAATAGGTTTAATCAACCTTAGGGTTTTCTGATAAGAGTACTTGTCATGGCTTCACAAGAAGGTCTGTCCAGTTCCAGAGCACCATTTTTTGATGGTATAGATTATGTTTTTTGGATGTTTAGAATGGAAAGACATCTAAAGTCTTTAGGTTATGATGTTTGGGATGTTGTTTCAAAATTGGTTATACAGGTCCAGTCCAGCCATCTGATGCTGATGAAAAAAGGGCCTATGACTGTGATGCAAAGGCATCTAATGCCATTTTCTATGGTTTGTCCAATGAGGTTCTCATGGAATGTAGCACTGCCAACGCCATCTGGAAAAAGTTGTCAAACATCTATGAGGGAGATGAAGATATAAAAGAAGCAAAATTACAAGGTCTTAGAATTAGATTTGAAGGTAGCTGATTACCTTCTAAGGGTTCAAGAAATAGTAAATTCTATGAGAGGCCTGTGAGAAAAAATAGAAGAGGTAATAGTTATAAATAAAATTTTAAGAACCTTGTCTCTAAAGTACGATTCCAAGATCTCTGTTGTTGAGGAAAGAGATTTGAAGAAGGTAACTGTTGATGCTCTTCATGAAATCTTTATTGCATACAAAATGAGAATCAATAATGACAACCCAAACAAAGAAACAACTTTTAAAACTGTCAAAAAGGAAAATGAAGCAAGTCCAGAGTCTGAAAAATTAAATGATGCTGAGTCAAGTTTGGTCTCAGTAAACTAAAAAGAGGCTCTACAGGAAGATACAAAGGAAAATTACCATTTAAATGCTTTAACTGTGGGAAAACAGGTCACTATGTTGCACAATTTCCAAACCTAGATCTAGATAGTGATCAAGAAGAAAATAGAAAACAATTTAAGAAAAAGCACTTTAACTTCAAGAAAAAGAATGTTTTCAAGAATAAGAAAAGTTTAATTGTTGATGTTACTGATAGTGCCTCTGAGGAATCTTCTGAAGAAGGTGATGAGACCTTGTTTATGGCAGCAATAAATACTGTTCAAGAAGAAGATTCATTGGATCAATATGAAACTGAAATAGATCTTGAAGGTGAACTTAAGTGTGCCTTCGGTGAAATTAAAAGACTCAAAAAGGAATTTGTAACACAGAAAAATCTGATTGCAAATTATGAGAAACAAATTACAGACTTGAAATTAAATCTTGAAGAAAATAAAAAGATTCTTGAAGTTACACAAGGATAGCTATCTATCAAAGACAAAGAATGTTGTTCCAGGGAAGCTGAGATAGTTCAGTTAAAGAAAAAACTAGCAATGTGTGAAAGTAGTGACAAACTGTCACATCTTTTAGATCAACAAAAATCATTTAATGAAAAGAGTGGCTTGGGCATGGTTCAAGGTCAATGTTCAAACTCCAATAAGCACACTGCTGAAAAATCCATGGCAAAAAGAGGTAATCTTCCTAGACTTAATCTGCAATTTTTTGGTTACTGTTTCAATTGTAATAAATATGGTCACAGAGCAAATGAATGCAGGTTTATCTCTAGAAAAAATCCTAGTTTTGTTGATGGAAACTTGTATAATTTTCTGAACAAGTTAAAATGCTTTGTTTGTGGAAATATTGGCCATATTGCAAGATTTGGTAAATATGATGCTAACTCTAAGGCTGCTCCAAATGTTGATAAGACTAAATTAGTCTAGAAAGTTAAATAGAATGTCAAGAAAGCTAATGTGATGCTTGTGCAGACAGCTTTACATGCTTTGAAGAAAGATGTATGGGTTGTGGATAGTGGTTGTTCTCATCATATGATAGGTGATAGAAACAAGTTTATTGAATTTGAAAATTTCTTTGGTGGGTCCGTTAAGTTTGGTAATGATTTCAGTGTCCTCATTAAAGGCAAAGGTACTATACTTCTTGATGATGAAACTCCTTTACATGATGTGTACTATGTTGAAGGCCTAACTCATAACTTGCTAAGTGTTAGTTAAATTTGTGATAATGGATTTAAAGTTACTTTTTCTTCACGAGGTTGTGAAATTCAAAAGAAGATTGGTAAAACTGTTGCCACTGGTCTTAGAACAAAAGGAAACATTTACAATCTACATGAGACTTCAAACACTAGCAAGAGTGGTCATATATGTTTCATGAGTCAAATAGAAGAAAGTATATTATGGCATAGAAGATTGGGTCACATTAATTATGATAATCTGGTTAAAATAAGTAAAAACTAGAATGTGAGAAACATGCCTATAATTTCAAAGCCTCGCAATAGTACTTGTAAGGAATGCCAAGAAGGAAAACAAACTAGGGTGAGTTTCAAACCTAAAGAATACTCATCTACTCAGCCTTTACAATTAGTGCATTCTAATTTGTGTGGTTCAACAAGGACTAAGGCTTTAAATGGTGAAAGATATTTCATGCTCTTCATAGATGACTTCTCTAGAATGACTTGGGTCACATTCCTAAAACACAAATCTGAAGCTTTCAGCAGATTTAAAATATTCAGAAAAATGGTAGAAAGAGAGTCAAATATGAAATTAAATGTCTTAAGACTGATAAGGGTGGGGAATATACCTCACAGGAATTTATTGATTACTGTGAAGAACATGGAATTAAGAGGCAATATTCAGCCTCTAGAACACCACAACAAAATGGTGTAGCAGAAAGGAAAAATAGAACAATTAAAGAAATTGCCAGAACTTTGTTGAAAGATGCAAATCTACCTAATATCTACTGGAAAGAAGCTGTTCATACAACTGTTTATACTTTGGATAGAGTACAATTGAGGGTTAAAACCAACTATACCCCTTATGAGATATGGTATGGGAAATCTGTAAATGTTGCATATTTTAGAATTTTTGGCAGCAAATGTTACATTAAAAGAGATGAAGAAACACTGAGTAGCTTTGAATCCCGCTGTGATGAAGGGATATTCTTAGGTTATTCTACTCATAGAAAAGCCTATAAGTGTTTCAATAAAAGCCTTAGAAGAATTGTTGAAAGTACTAATGTAAAGGTTGATGAAGTTGTGCAGCCTCTCAAACAACTAGAGAAAGAGACAAAAGAAACTCAACCCTTTGAGAAAGAAGAAAGTTCTGAAGGAAAGAATAGAAACCAAAAAGCCCACCTACTGCTCCTGAGGTATCAACCTCTAAAAACCTATCAAAATCTATCCAAAAGAATCATCCACAAGATTAGATTATTGGAGACAAATTTGCAAGGGTCCAAACAAGAAGAAAACTAGCCAATACTCAAGATCAGGTACATATCTTCCTATTGTCTAAATTTGAACCCAAAACATATGTAGAAGCCAGTAAAGATGAGTCTTGGGTAAATGCTATGAAGGAAGAATTAAATCAAATTGAGAAAAATAAGACATGGGAACTAGTCCCAAGACCAAAAGACAAAATATCATTAGGGCTAAATGGGTGTTCAGGAATAAACTTGATGAAAAAGGAAATGTTGTTAGACACAAGGCTAGGTTGGTCTGTAAAGGATATTATCAAGTAGAGGGCATATAATTTGATGAAACCTTTGCTCCTATGGCTAGATTAGAAGCAATCATAATATTTCTTGCCTTCTCTATGTATAAAAAATTTAAGGTCTATTAGATGGATGTCAAAACTGCCTTTTTAAATGGTGATCTAGAAGAGGAAGTATACATGGAACAACCAGAAGGTTTTATCTGTCCAAGCAAAGAAAATCATGTATACATGTTGAAAAAGGATTTGTATGGTCTAAAACAAGCTCCTAGAGCTTGGTACTCCAAGTTAGACAATTTTTTGCAAAGTCAAGGCTTCACTAAAGGTGGAGTGGACAATAATTTGTATTTTATCACTAAAAATGACAATATTCTAGTTGTAGTTATCTATGTTGATGATATTATTTTTGGTAGTAATGATGACCAGCTGTCTCTTTCATTTCCTGATATTATGAAAAAGGAGTTTGAAATGTCTATGATAGGGGAACTTTCATTCTTTTTAGGATTACAAGTTTCTCAGCTTCCAAATGGCATTTTTTATTTCTCAAACTAAATATGCTAAAGAAATGTTGGCAAGATTTCAAATGGATGGCAGCAGTCCTATTGGTACACCAATGGAAACTAGTTATAAGCTTGGAAAGGATGAAGATTCACCTAGTGTAGACCAAACTCTATATAGGTTTATGATTGGTGAATTACTTTACTTAACAGCATCTAGACCAGATATAATGCAAGTTGTCTATTTAGAAACAAGTTATCAAAGTGCACCAAAGTAAACTCATTTAAATGTCGTCAAACAAATTCTTAGATATGTCAATGGAATAGTTGATTATGGACTTTGGTATCCTAGGCATAATAATTTCACTTTGCTTGCCTATACTGATGCTGACTAGGCTAGTTGTCTTGATGACCAAAAGAGTACTTCAAGTGGAGCATATTTCTTGGGTGGCAGACTTGTTACTTGGCAAAGTAGGAAGCAAGAATCTATCTCATTGTCTACTACTGAGGTAGAGTATATTGCAGCAGCTACTTGTTGCACACAAAGACTGTGGATGACATAGACTTTACAGGATATTCAAGTTGAGGTGTCTAAACCTGTTCCTATTTTATGTGACAACACAAGTGCCATTAACATCTCCCAAAATCATGTTATGCATTCACGTACCAAACACATTGCCATTAAATATCATTTTCTCAAAGAAAAGGTGCTTGCTAATGATGTTGTTCTTGAATATGTCTCAACAAAAGATCAGATAGTTGATATTTTTACCAAACCTTTGCCAAAAGACAGATTTGAACATTTGAGGGATAGACTTGGAGTCTTCTCTCATCTTTTAGTTCAGTAACTTTTTTTTCCACATGCTTTCAGGGGGAGAGTATTGCATAATTTATAGCCCTATTGTGTTATTTGTAATCTGCAACATACTAAGTGATTTTGCTTCAGTGATAGTCTCTGCTGATTTGATATGATGGTGACGGTTTCCTCAGTTGTTGTCCTTCTTTGATATATGCTCTTTTATGCTCATTATGGTGCTGACATTTCAATTCTTGTTTCAGATGCTCTTGATGGTTCTCATTCATGGGACAACCTTTGTATGATTGGTATAGTTTTATATTTTTGACTTTGTTTCACATTTCAATCTTATATTGATCTTTATGTATCTCTTGGAGGCATTCATATACTTTCATCTCCCTTTGCCTTGATGCCAAAAAGGGGGAGAGGAAGTTGTGTGTTTTGCCATCATGGACAAAGGGGGAGTTTGTTGACTTGCCCTCAGTTGTTGTCCCTGATGACAAATCCACAACTTGGTTATCTTGATATGGTTTTCTCATGCTCAATTGATAGTATTCTAGTGATTGTATGATAAAATGATAAAGGCATACACAAGCACACCTTTTATCACATGAAGACTATGCATATAATAATGTTTGATCATCATAAGACTTGGTTACATTTTGCATATTTCTATTATCCTATTTAGGATGACAAAGGCATACAAGGTTACAATGGTTTGTAATGACTTAAAGTGCTGACCATGTTTGCATCTCCTAGCGGGCATTCTTCACATTACAAAAATGTTCCCTTTGGCATATTGAGCTATTTACTTATCGGGTAGGTTACCATACTTTGTAACAAGTTTGAAAAGGATGTATTTACAAAGGTGCTACCAGCTTGTTTAGGGTATACTGAATGCACCGGTTGCATAAAGTATTCAAGGCAAAAAGGAAGTTTTGGCACTGTTGCCCGAAAATTTAAACTTGGAAAATTTTAAATTTTCAGTGCATTCCCGCATATACCTCTGAGCCTGCCAAATCACTAAAATGATTATTTTTGAAAATCTGTTGATGCTGGTTTGGAATCCTTTCATGGGTCTGATACTAACTTCACTCTACGCAATATGCCTAATTTTTGAGCCAAAACGCATTACCATTTGTAAGATTTTAAAACTTACATTTTTCCCCACCCATTTGCAAAGGAGGTCAAATTTTAATGTCTATGTTGCTGGAGCAAGAAAAGGTTTTTGGGTTCTGCTCTACGGTGTCTTATTATCCCATTTTCCAAATTTTGTGAAAAAATGAGCTATTATGTGGGAGATATGGAGGTTTTCATCTCTCAGCCCATGCACTGTTTCAAGGTTTCAACTTCAAATATATGTGGAGTTAAATAATTTTTGCTGGAGCATTTTTAAATGCATTGTCATTTTGAAGTCCCGTGGTTCTAACGAACAAACGATCTTATTAAAGTCATACTTTTTTAGAGGCTCTAGTTATTTTAATGTTTCAGGCAGATATATTTTGGTGGGACTGGTGTATTGAATAGGTGATTTTATGAAAGTCAAACATTTCCAAAGACTTTATGAACATCTATCTCTTATTGTTTTTGGGAGATTAATAAATCCTTGAACTAAACTTACCTCTCTTTTCAAGTCACAATGTCGAAGAGTTGGGAGGTTTTGGAATTCCTGAACTCTAAAAGTTGAGGTTCATAAGTCCCAGAATTGGCTAACTCCCTGACTTCTGTTGAGAATTTTAGGGTTCCAGTTGTTTGCAGTAGGATATGAGCCTTCGGCAAGGATATGCATAAAATTGGTTGTCCATGAAGCCTTAGAGATTTCAAAACATCTGTAATAGTTTATCATTGCTAACATTCCCGAGCCTGTGGGTCTTGTGAGGAAATCTGAATCAGTGGCATACAGTAATCCACAAGGGCCGTGAGACTGAAGTGCTTAAAGAAATGTGATGATCGCAGTTAATTTGGCTTTGGAAATCCTCATGCAAATGCATTCGCAGCTGTGAAACTAAACTCCATATTCTCTACCAATATTGAAATGGATATCTTTCAGTAAGAATTTGCAATAACTCTGAGAGAAATGCAAACAAATTGTGTACCCAAGGATGAAGGCATTACCAGGATTGAAAGAATGAGCTCAAAGAATGAATGCAGTGGCCACAACATAAAAGGAGAAATTGTTTTGTATGCAGTCTGGAAGATTGTCATGATAGCAGGATATGCACAGAATGTATTTATTGATATGGCTATATGGTCTCATACCACTTTGCGCAGCTGGGGTCCATTATTACTGTGTAGTCCTAATTGAAGGTCAACGGAGCTTGTATTTTCAATGTTTCCATGGCGGTGAAGGTGCAATCTCGTCAAATAAATTGTTTCTTCCTGTTTCTCATATTAGCTATAGCCCATCATGATCCTAAGCCAGAGAACTTGTTGCTAGATTCAAAATGCAGTATCAAAATTACAGATTTTGGGGTTAGCAATATTGTGCATGATGAACATTTTCTTAAAACAAGCTGATGGAAATTGTATTTAATGGGCCATGCTTTTTACCTTCAGTCATAATTCCCAAAGGTCACTATAAAGAAATAGGAATGTCTCCAAAATGGGGATACAAAAAGCCATCAAGAAACCATTATGCAAGAGGAAAGAGGAAGAATTGGAGTTTGAAATATCCAATTGCAAGAAATAGTTACAAAGCAGTTATGGAAACTGAAAAGTCACTTGAAAGTTTATAAATATGCAATCTGAAAGCATAGAGGGGCTCTTTTTCTGGCTGTTCTGTGCAATAGGGGAGAAGGAGCAATTTATTTATGTTAAGCATTTGTAATTCCAGTTAGCTTTTTCTTGACTAAGCTTATGTACAGGAGCATTTTCAGAAACTTTGAGTTTTGTTGTGTTGAAGAAATGAAGAACATTTTCAGAACTTTGTGTCTTTAAATATCTTCTATGAATGCAATTGTTCTTATGTCAATTTTTAGTCTGCCTTCAATATTGCTCTTGTTATGTGATATGTGTTGAGAGAAATATAGTTGTCTTTTGATCAATCTATTACTGTTTGTGGGTGTGTGATAGGTGAGCTATGTATCATTTATCTGTATTCATATTTATTCTGAATTAGTCTTGCACATCTATTTCATGGTTATGGGTAGATGTTAATAACCCTTTTCTTCTTTTTGGTTAAAAGCATACCCAATTTCCATTCATTGCACAACTTTTGAAGGTAGTTGCGCCTTTAAAATAAACAGAGAACACTTGCAACTACCATTGCAAGTGACTCAACTGTTGGTCAGGTTGTCATCCTTTTGGGTAAAGGGAGTATAAACTGAGGTGACAAATCTGTTAACCAACAAATTTTTGGCGACTCTACTGGGGAATCGAAATTGAAGACTAGTGCATTCTTTATCTCCAGAAAATTCAAGGTACCTCATTGAAGAAGTGAGGTTGGCGACTCTACAGAAATTTGAAAATGGTTTGGTATCTAGAGAGAAATGACAGTGATGATAGTGATGATGATGACTTCCCATCTTCCACATCTCCATTACGAAATAATCAGGTGCTTGATGATCCTGTGCAAGTGAACTTTTTAAAGAGTTTTTATGGTAATATGCAATTTCAATCTGATAAGGTACACCCATCTTTGCTTAGAACTTTGCAAGAAATCAAACAAAGGGATGGAAAGGAAACAAATTTTCTTGCTTGCAGCCATGAGGACAACCCTGTTCATGAAGAAGTTACATCTGGTGAAGAATCTCATGCTGCAATGCATCATTTACAAGGAGAGGACATCAGCTTGGTTACATAAAGTTTTCTTGCAGAAGCATCTTCTCTTGAAGCAGTTGAGGGATGTGAGAGTAAATTAGAAATTTTAGCTAAGGTGTGCATATAGTCAAAATCTGAAGATGAAGGTCCTAGTTTGAATTCCTCTCCTGTAGATTCTTTTTATCTTGGGTGTTTGCCTCTAGGTAATGATTCTCTTCAAATTAATTCATTCGAGCATGCACCAAGCCATATTAAAGAAGAAGAAGCTTTTGCATACACTTGTGATAGCATATGCAGGATACATGATCAAATAGAGAAAGTTGATAAGAAGGATCATGAACTTGATAATAAGGGTGTTTCGATGCCTGTACAAGATGTGATTGATGAGAAGGTGGCTTCAAATTTGAATTGCTTCATAGAATGCCTAGTGGGGATTATAGAAATCAAAGAAAAAGAATTAGAAGTGTTGGAGGGGCAAGAGAACATTAATGAGCAGCCAAGTGAATTCCAAGGTGTTTCAATCTGCTACCCTGAGGTACCTAATTCAAATGTTCACCATTTTGAAAATCTTTCTTTTGTCAATCCATCAATTTTAAGAGAAGATTTATATCACTCAGCTATGGACCCAAGTTGCCAAAGAAGTATTAAAATGTTTGAGTTTGCCATTCTTCAAATGATACAAGAAGAAGTAATTTGCAGCATGTGTGAAGATATTGATTTATTTTCTAACTCAAATATCTTTCATGAGGAACAACTATTTGAATTTGCTACATTACCAAGAGAGATTACTCATGCTAAAAATTTTAAAGTTGCTATTCAAAGCACCAAATGGCAGCTAGATTCAATCCTATTTCATTGGCATGGCCCTTTGTTTCATACAAGTATATATTTTTCTAATCCTGTCAATGGCTTTGCATAGTCTTTGAGGCAGTAGTGGTGTGTTGTACCTAGTCCAGGTACATAGGTGTCTTAGGTTGTTTCTTTTC
Source organism: Cunninghamia lanceolata (assembly GCA_027924645.1). Taxonomy (NCBI): domain Eukaryota; kingdom Viridiplantae; phylum Streptophyta; class Pinopsida; order Cupressales; family Cupressaceae; genus Cunninghamia; species Cunninghamia lanceolata. Next base: position 5,428,611 of record BSBN01000516.1, read on the forward strand.
ATTTCCTGTCGTGTGTTGTCAGGTTTGTTTCATTTTTGGCTTGGTCTGGGTCCTTTGTCCCCTATGCTTTGTGACTCTATTGCCCAATGGGTAAGGCACTGGTCTTTGCTCGAGATTATGGGTCCCTTGCTTCATCCTTTGCAATCCTCGTCCCCAATTAGAGCTTGTTGTTGCCCAAAAATTTAAACTTGGAAAATTTTAAATTTTCAGTGCATTCCCGCATATACCTCTGAGCCTGCCAAATCACTAAAATGATTATTATTGAAAATCTATTGATGCTGGTTTGGAATCCTTTCATGGGTCTGATCCTAACTTCACTCCATGCAATGTGCCCAGTTTACTGAGCCAAAACACATTACCATTTGCAATATTTTAAAACTTACATTTTTTCCCACCCATTTGCAAAGGAGGTCAAATTTTGATGTCTATGTTGCTGGAACGAAAAAAGGTTTCTGGGTTTTGTTCTACAGTGTCTGATTATCCCTTTACCTAAATTTTGTAAAAAACTAAGCTATTATGTGGGAGATATGGAGGTTTTTGTCTCTCAGCCCACACACTATTTCAAGGTTTCAACTTCAAATTTATGCTAAGTTAAATAATTTTTGCTGAAGCATTTTTAAATGCATTGTCATTTTGAAGTCCCGTGGTTCTAACGTACAAATGATCTTATTAAAGTCATACTTTTTTAGAAGCTCCAAGTATTTTAATGTTTCAAGCAGATATATTTTGGTGGGACCGGTGTATTGAATAGGTGATTTTATGAAAGTCAAATATTTCCAAAGACTTTATGAACATCTATCTCTTATTGTTGTAGGGACATTAATAAATCCTTGAACTCAACTTACCTCTCTTTTCAAGTCACAATGTCAGAGAGTCAGGAACTTTTGGAACTCCCAAACTCTAAAAGTTGAGGTTCGTAAGTTCCAAAATTGGTTGACTCCCTAACTTCTGTTGAGAATTTTAGGGTTCCAGTTGTTTGCAGCAGGATATGAGCCTCTAGAAAGGATATGCATAAAATTAGTTGTCCATGAAGCATTAGAGATTTCAAAACATCTGTAATAGTTTATCATTGCTGACATTCTTGAGCCCATGGGTCTTGGGAGGAAATCTAAATCAACGGCATACAGTAATCCACAAGGGCCGTGAGACTGAAGTGCTCAGAGAAATGTGATGATCGCAGTTAATTTGGCTTTGGAAATCCTCATGCAAATGCATTTGCAGCTGTGAAACTAAACTCCATATTCTCTACCAATATTGAAATGGATATCTTTTAGTAAGAATTGGCAATAACTCTGGGAGAAACACAAACAAATTGTGTACCCAAGGATGAAGGCATTACTAGGATTGATAGAATGGGCTCAAAGAATGAATGCAGTGGCCACGGCATAAAAGAAGAAATTGTTTTGTATGCAGTCTAGAAGATTGTCATGATAGCAAGATATACACAGAATGTATTTATTGATACGGCTCTATGGTCGCATACCACTTTGCACAGTCGGGGTCCATTATTACTGTGTAGTCCTAATTGAAGGTCAATGGAGCTTGTATTTTCAATGTTTCCATGGCAATGAAGGTGTAATCTCATCAGATAAATTATTTCTTCTTGTTTTTCATATTAGTTGTAGCCCATCATGATCCCAAGCCAGAGAACTTGTTGCTAGATTCAAAATGCAGTATCAAAATTACAGATTTTGGGGTTAGCAATATTACGCATGATGAACATTTTCCTAAAACAAGCTGATGGAAATTGTATGTAATGGGATATGCTTTTTACCTTCAGTCATAATTCCCAAAGGTCACTATAAAGAAATAGGAATGTTTCCAAAATTGGGATACAAAAAGCCATCAAGAAACCATTATGTGGGAGGAAAGAAGAAGAATTAGAGTTTGAAATATCCAATTGCAAGAAACAGTCACAAAGCAGTTATGGAAACTGAAAAGTCACTTGAAAGTTTATAAATATGCAATTCGAAAGCATAGAGGGGATCTTTTTCTGGCTGTTCTGTGCAATAGGGGAGAAGGAGCAATTTATTTCTGTTAAGCATTTGTAATTCCAGTTAGCTTTTTCTTGACTCAGCTTATGTATAGGAGCATTTTTAGAAACTTTGAGTTTTGTTGTGTTGAAGAAATGAAGAACATTCTTTGTCTTTAAATATCTTCTATGAATGCAATTGTTCTTATGTCAATTTGTAGTCTATCTTCAATATTGCTCTTGTTATGTGATATGTGTTGAGAGAAATATGGTTGTCTTTTGATCAATCTATTACTGTTTGTGGGTGCGGGATAGGTGAGTTGTGTATCATTTATCTGTATTCATATTTATTCTGAATTAGTCTTGCACATCTATTTCATGGTTATGGGTAGATGTTAATAACCCTTTTCTGCTTTCTGGTTAAAAGTATACCCCTTTCCATTCATTACACAACTTTCAAAGGTAGCCACGCCTTGTAAAATAAGCAGAGAGCACTTGCAACTACCATTGCAAGTGACTCAACTGTTGGTCAGGTTGTCATCCTTTTGGGCAAAGGGAGTATAAACTAAGGTGACAAATCTGTTAACCAACAGGGACCTATTTTGCAAAGTTTGTAGATTTGATTATGAATCTCTTAACCTAGGGTTTCATTTCATTTTATATCTATTTGTAATGAGCCAAAATTAAAAATAATATTTCACATCAGGTCTGAAAATGAATTTAAATATCTTCACCAATTTTGCATCAAATTTGATGAAACTAGCTAGCTAGTCTTACTCAGGATTAACACCCAAAATATGAAACTTCACCAAAATGTTTTTTGATTGATTTCTAATGTAAATAACATGTTATCAGATCTATAATACTAATTTTTAGCAAAAACAAATAATACAACTTCGAACAACAAGATTTGGGCAAAACCCACAAAAACTGCCAATACCGTCAATCACCGAAATACACCAAAACACCCAAAACTGATATTGTTTGATTTTCAGATGGAAAGTACATGAAATATGATCTGATACCATTAAATTAATAGCAGAAAACACCTACAGCACTCAGCAGCAAACTACACAACCAAATCTTCACAACAAGCTGAAATACACATTGGGTATTCTGACCCACAAAGCCAAAATCAACACAACACTACCCACAACTTCCAATACTAATCTCTGACATTAGAAAATGGAAATCTATAGATACTACACAGAAAACCAAAGGAAATGACAACAAAAACTCTTTCTAGCACTTCTGGAACTACCACGGCAACATAAGAAGACCTGCACACACAAACAATGGAAACTGCCGGAAACTACTTAATCCTTGAAGCTCTGTGCAACCTTTGGATGAAGCTACTCCTTGTGATCAAAGGGTTTGCATCCTCTATCCACCTAAAACTCATGGGTTTTCTTCCACAAGCCTCTTTACTCCAATGGGTTTTTGTCCATTGAAGCCACAATCTATAAATCTAGAAGTTTGAGAGAAAATATCAAATCAACAATAGCCCCAAATCACCAAAATTACATATTTTGTATCAATATTTCATGGGAGAGAGGGAAATCCAAGATTCCCATGTTTTTCTTTGATTCCTTGCTATTTTGGGGTATGAAAGTTGTCATAAGCTATCATACATTGTCATAAAGTCCCCCGCCACTTGTGATTTACCAAGATTTTTGAAATCTTCATGCAAATGGACACCTCACCAAACCCAATGCCCCTTTTTGAGTCTCAAAATATTTAATTTAATATTTAATTGTCCTCTTGAAATAGATATTAGTTGGACAATATTAAATATTAAATATTTATTCTTCCTATGCTTGCCCAATTAACCCATGGAAGAATAAGATGGGTTAATATTGACCATTAATTAATTATTTTAGAAAGGGGACATGACACTATTGTAATCATGAAAGAGTATGGGAACAATGGCATGAATCTTTGAAGGTTTTTTGAAGAATCTACTGGATGTGATAAAGATGGACTCTAGTAAACTACAAGTTGACTTCTAGCCCAACTATTTAGTTTCTTCTGTCGGTCTTCAGGTGACTTTGTTCTTGTTTTTGCTTCGTTTACACAAAGGTTCAAAATCCATAAAAAGTTTTGAATATCCTTTTACATGTTTTTTTGGAGGTTGTAACAGTTGTAAAAGGTTGTTATGTTGCTCTGTATTTACGTCTATCAAGATAAGATGTATTGTTTTTAAGAGATCTCATGGGAAATTTACTGTGCTTCAAAAGAGTTTCATAAAGGGCATTGACAGTTATTTCTTTTCAGTTTTGAACATTTTTTTCATTATGGGGTTTCAACTATATGAAATGTTTTTCTATATTTGTTGCCCAGGTGGCTAGGGTTTCAAAATCTAAACAAGGTTTTGGTCTCAGATGTTTAAGGGTAGAGATAATTTTGTTTGACTATGATAATATGGCAAGGTGTTTAAAAGCTTTCTTGTGGGTTTGTAATGCTCTATTGTAACTACTTAGTTATAACTAACCTCTCAGTGATATGGCATCTTTGTCTTATGAGATAGTTTCTTTGATAAAAGGGTTTGACAGTTTACCCTAGGGTTTCTCACGAGCTTGAAGGTAGTTTTTGGTTTTGGTATTCATGTTTTGATAAAGTATTACTTTGGTTCATTAAGCAGGTTGAGATTATAGTTTCATATTGTAATGCTCCAAAGGTGTTGAGTTAAATTGTTATGGGTCTATTTGACCATACATCAAAAATTTCTTTTTTCATGTACAATTACAAACTATTTTTAGATAGTTGATACAGAGCAGTTACATTGAAAGGAAGAAAAACTTTGATCAGTATGTTTACAATATATTGTATAAATCTAATATAATATTAATAATGGATGTACAAGAAAAGTGCATGCATTGTTGAGGTTATATCAGTTTAGAACTAAGAGAAATAGAGTGTCCCTCTATATGTGAGTTACTTGATTCATTGTAATGGTTATGCAATCCAATGAGGCAGGAATGAATACAAGCCAGTGAGGCAAAATAAAAAAGGTCAGTGAGACATTCTTGTAGCTAGTGAGGCAGATTATTTAATAAGCCAGTGAGGCATTTTCATTGAGTGGTTTTCTACCCCAGAGGGTTTCCATCCTAAAAAATCTTTGTGTTCTGTTATTTGTCCTTTTTCTCATATTATTATTCATTTATTTGCAATTTGATTTATAAGTTCATATTACATGATTGCTTATCTGGTTCATGCAATAATAAACATTCATGTCTGATGTTCAAATCTATAATAAAGTGTGAAAATTTACATTATTTCCTGTAACACTAATTCACCCCCCCTCTCAGTGTTACCAAGTACTCCAACAAGAGTTACTATGTTAGAGATGATGATGGTGTAATTGATGATGAACCTGATTCTGATGATGGTAATAGTAGTGAATGCTTGTTTATTGTACTTAGAGAAGAACCTATTTCTGCTAATCTTGCAAGCTATGGATTATTGATAGTGAATGTTCAAATCACATGACAAGAGATAAGAGTAAGTTTGTTAAGTTTAAAAAATATGGAGGACTAGTTAGGTTCGGTGATGATGCAGCTGGTAAGATTTGTGGAAAAGGATCAATTACTTTTGATGGAAAGCATAATACAAATGATGTTCTTTATGTCAAAGGCTTAAAGCATAATCTTCTAAGTGTTGGACAAATGTGTGACAAAGGGTATAATCTGGTGTTTAAGAACAATGGGTGTGAGATAAGGAAAAGCTCCAGAACTTTATTGTTGCTGGTAAGAAGACTCATGGTAATGTTTATCATTTGAAGGGTACTAATAATTGTTGTTTGTTGGCTCAGAAAAATGAAAGTTGGTTATGGCATAAGAGAATGTGTCACATTAACTTTGACAATTTGGTGAGAATAAACACAATACAAGAAGTAAGAGACCTACCTAAGATTGTGAATCATGCCAATGTTATGTACAAAGAATGTCAGTTTGGGAAGATGACAAAGGCTACTTTCAAGAGAAAAGAACATTTCTCTATCGGTTTGTTGGAGTTGGTGTATATAGACTTATGTGGCCCTACAAGAATAAGAAGTCTACAAGGTGACAGGTATTTCATGCTTCTTATTGATGATTATTCAAGAATTACTCAGGTTACCTTTCTTAAATAAAAATTAGAAGCCCTAGACAAGTTTAAGGCATTCAAATCTATGGTTGAAAATGAGTTGGATTTAAGAATCAAGTGTTTGAGATCTGACAAAGGTGGTGATTTTACTTCAAATGAGTTTAATGATTTTTGTGAAGAACATGGAGTAAAGAGACATTTGTCTTCCCCTCAGACTCCTCAACAAAATGGAGTGGTTGAAAGGAAGAATAGAACTATTCAAGAAGCTACTAGAACAATGATCAAGGAAGCGGACCTACCGGAAGTATATTGGAAAGAAGCAATACACACAATGCTGTCTACATTTCGAACATAGTGCAAGTCAGAGCAAAAGAAACAAAGACACCTTGTGAGCTATGGTATGGTAGAACTCCTACTATCAAATACTTCAAAGTTTTTGGAAGAAAATGTTACATTAGAAGAGATGAAGAATTAGGAAAGTTTGATGCTAGATGTGATGAAGGCATATTCCTTGGGTACTCTACTAAGAGAAAGGCTTGCTGGTGCTATAACAAAAGACCAAGAAAGATAATTGAAAGTGCAAATGTGGAAGTAGATGAAGATATTCAGCTAGATGGATATGAGTCAGATGGATCTACTGATATAGAAAAGGTTGAAAAAGACAAAGAAAAGGAAGTTCAGACTAAAGTGCAAGCTGCTCCAGAAGAAGAAGTTCAAGCTGAAGCTCCAAAAAGAATTCCTAAAGCCCCCACGTATGTACAAAGAGATCACTTTGAAGATCAGATTATTGGTGACAAAAGGAAAGGTGTGTTGACAAGAAGCAAAGTTGCAGAAGATCAAGTAAATCTCTGTTTACTCTCAAAGGTGGAACCTAAAATAGTAAATGAAGCATGCAATGATGAACATTGGGTCAAAGCAATGGAAGAAGAACTAATGCAAATTGAGAAGAACAAGACTTGGGAACTCATCCCTAGACCTGCAGACAAGAATGTGATTGGAACAAAGTGGGTATTCTAGAACAAATTGAATGAAGTTGGAGAAGTTGTGAGAAACAAGGCAAGACTTGTGTGTAAAGGCTACTCACAAGTGGAAGGAATATATTATGAAGAGACCTTTGCTCCGGTGGCAAGAATGGAAGATATCAAACTATTTTTGGTATTTGCAGGACATAAAAATTTCAAGGTATACTAGATGGATGTGAAGTCTACTTTCTTGAATGGTGAGTTAAAAGAAGAAGTCTACATAGAGCAACTGGATGGATTCCAACTATCAGAAAAACCAAATATGGTATGCAAATTGAAGAAGGCTTTGTATGGATTGAAGCAAGCTCCTAGAGCTTGGTATGCAAGACTAGATAAGTACCTGTTGCAATAGGGATTCAATAAAGTATTCATAGATAATAATCTGTATACTAGGATAAGTGGAGACCAAATTCTGATTGTTGAGATCTATGTTTATGACATCATATTCAGTGGAAATGAAGGTATGTGTAAGAAGCTTGTAGATGAGATGCAAAAAGAGTTTGAGATGTCTATGTGTGGTGAAATGAACTTCTTCCTTGGATTGCAAATCATTCAAACTAGTAAAGGTAATTTCATTTCTCAATCCAAGTATGTTAAAGAGTTGTTGAAGAAGTTTGGAATGGAGGACTCTAAACTAGTATGTACCCCTATGATTACTGGTTGGAAGTTGAGCAAGAATGATGAATCTCCTAAGGTTGATCAGAGCAAGTATAGATAAATGATTGGAGGACTGCTTTATCTAACCTCTACTAGATTGGATATTATGCATGTAATCTGTCTTGTGGCCATATTTCAATTAGATCCCAGAGAATCACATGTTGTGGTAGTGAAGAGGATATTTAGGTATTTGAAGGGCACTCCAGATCATGGCTTGTGGAATCCTAAGAACAATGTTTTTTCTTTAAGTGCCTATATAGATGCAAATTGGACTGGATGTGTTGATGATAGGAAAAGCACAAGTGGAGGTGCATTATTCCTTGGAGATAGGGCAATGTCCTGGCATTGCAAGAAACAAGAATTAGTTTCCTTGTCTATTACAGAGGAAGAATATATTGATGCAACATCATGTTGTACTCAGGTGTTGTGGATGAAACAAACCTTGAAGGATATCAAAGTTGAGTATGATAAGCCAATCCCTATTCTTTGTGATAACACAAGTGACATAAATATTTCAAAGAACCCAGTGATGCATTCAAAGACAAAGCACATTTCAATTAAGTATCACTTTTTGAGGGAGAAAGTTGCAAAGAATGAAGTGAAGCTTGAGTATGTACCTACAAAAGATCAAGCTGCTGATATATTCACTAAGTCTCTTCCGAAGTATACATTCGAGTATCTATAGAAGAAGTTAGGGGTTGTTTCCCCTCCTTCCTTGAACTATATGCATAAGAAGATGCATCAGTCCAGTGTGCCTGAAAATATATTTCTCCTTTTTGGGTTGATGTTGGCTGCTACCTCTCAGGGGGAGTAGGTAGTGGTTTGAGATGATTGTTGCAGTCAGGGGGAGTAAAGAATGATTTTAGACTAATCAGAGCAGTAGTGTGCAAGTATGTGTAGTGGAAGAGATTCAGGGGGAGAAAGAGTTCAGATGTGTAAAAAGAAAGGGGGAGTTTTGATGCAGAGTTATGGCTTGATGGAGGAACATGTTGTTTTTCACATCATATGTTGCCATCAATGACAAAGGGGGAGATTGTTGCAAGTATGTTCCAACTAGTGTTGTCATTGATGTCAACATGTTTGTGTTGTCATTGGTGCCAATTGTGTCTTCTAATATTGTTGTTTGTTGATTGATTGAGTTGTCATGTTAAGGACACTATCTGAGTTTGTTCTCCGCATTTCCTCTGTGTTGAAGAATAGAGTATGAGATTTGGATATGTTTTAGAGAAGTGTTTGAAGATGCTAAATCTAGAATTTAGTGGTCTGGATCACTGTGCAATAAAAGTTTTATTCACCAATTTGAAGACTGTGCCTGACAACATTTGTAGTGTGTCAGGGAGAAAGTATTTTTCTCTAAATTTCACCGTAGTTTGGATTTTGGTCTTACAATTGTGGACTTAAGTTTATAAAGTCCTTAGCTATCTTCATTTCAAAAGATTTGTGAGTTGGTGCTCCGGAAAGCAAGTTATTGATTAGCAGTGTTTGATAGTGTTTGTTGTGAGTAGTCTATGATATGTCTTCAAGTGAGATATGTTGTGGTTAGATTTGTCGACTCCCAGGCAATTCTATGTTGTTCATGGATGTCTTCAAAATGTAATGAAGGCATGTGCTTGATCCACAAGCTATAATGAAGTTCTTGGAAGCGTGTGTCTAAGTATTCTTGATGTTTCCACCAATTTGGCCAACTTGGGTGTTAACATTCTTTGTGGGTGTGTTTCTTGGATTGTAGAAGCATAAGGAAGTGTGTAAGGATGTGTTTGGGTCTAAGATAAGCCGTGAAGTGTTCTTCCTTTATTCATTTTCTCCAAAAGTTTGTTTAGGTTTAAACCTAATTTGAATTATGTATGTATGCCAACCTTGGAGATAGTTCCAATGGTTGTAAATTGTATTGATGACCTTGATGAATGTTCCAAGGTTAATGATTGGTATAAATATATGTAATGAATCTGTGAGTGATGTGAGAATGTACGAAGATGCGAAGATAAAGTGTGTGTGTTGTAAAGGCAGAGATGAAGAGATATTCTGTGCTTCAATGGAACTAAAGTCAAGCATGTTGTAGATGCTATTATATCAGTTCATGGCAGTGAGCCACCCATCTTGGTAGTGAGCCACCCCTTTGGTAGTGAGCCACACTTTGGAAGTGAGCCACCCCTTGGCAGTGAGCCTTTTTGTAGTGAGCATTCATTTAGGTAGTGAGCCTCTTTGTTATTCGGTATTGTTACTATATTATATTGTGAGCTACCACTCACCATGGTTTTTCCCTTTTAGGGTTTTCCACATAAAAATCTAGTGTTCATGTGTGTATGGTGTTTATATGTTTATGTTTTGATTCTGCAATTCATGTTTAATCTTCATAACAGATTAAGGAGTTAAAGTAAGTGAATGTGAATGTGATTTTGTTTAAACAAGTTAAGATTTTTCATACAACTGATTCACCCTCCTATTGTGCCTTGCACACACGCCCCATTTCGCCAATGAGGACCCCCTCTTCTGAATTTTGGCTTAGAGTGTCATGTTAGTTGGGTAATTCCTAAAATCTTCACTGCATGTACCAAAAACTCCATTAGATGACCAAAGTTGCATTTTCCATGGAATGGAATGAACAATGAGTTGCTAGATTCTCCTAAGGTTCAAGACAAGTCATGATTTCATCTAGAGACCAAGTTAGAATCATTCACTATGCTAAAAATTGCCCTAACACACTTTTATGCTAAAAAAATCACTTACTAACCTCAACACTAAAATTGAACCCAACCGACCAAGCACTAAAACTCAAGTCCAGTGACCCAACGTTGAAATCATGAATCATTGACTTAGCGCTACAAAGTTGATCTTCTGACTAGGTCCGTCATCTTCAAATCCTGCGCTAAGTTCAAGGATGTCAAAACTCCTGCAAAGAACTACAAAGGTAGGAGCATGACCTCGCACCACAAAGTGTCGCTACTAACTATGTCAGTATGACTTAAAAGCCACACTAGGTCAGTAATGTCATTTTTCTGCGTAAACCCTAAAGTGAATTTTGTAGCGCACTGGAAAACTCTATCATACCTCCTGCATTTATGGTGACTAGATAGGGGAATAAAAGTGGTTTGTAGTCCACATTTGAGCTCATTTGCACTGTGAAGAGTGATTGAAGAGCTCAATAACTAGATCGAGAAGCAGATTAATGACGAATCACCAGTGAATTCAAGTAAGAAGAATAGTACGACCTATACATTTCCACCACTTCCCTCCTCTGTGACCAGGTAGGTGTCCATTCCGGGTTTAATTTCTAAAAAATTAGGGTTTTGTGATTTAAGAAAATGTTGCAGTAAAGGGTTTCATGTACCAATTTAAATTCATTTTCCAAATGTTCATGAATTTGATAAAAAAAAAGATCATATGTATGCGAACATTCTATTTTGGGAAACCCTTCATTTAGAAACCCTAGTTTGAGCAACAGGACTTAGAATTTGATCTTTAGACTAATGAAACCCTCATTTGTGCCGAGACAAAAAATTTGTTCATCAAACACACCAAAACCCTTAGCAAAATCCATATTGAATCTTTGGCACAGGAAGTATGTTCAACAGACTTAAAATAACTTTACAAATCGTAAGTCGGTCAGACCTTGTCTAAAATATCTTCGCTAAACTCATGAGATTGTTGTATGTCAAAAAGTTAAGTGTCCCGAATTTGTGCTAAAAGCACCTCTGACCAACCCAAAACATAACTCAAAGGCAAGTTAATCAGTTGGAACCATCAAAAAACTCTGCCGGATATTTGGAATTGTTTTTCTCTAAACGAGAGTCCATTCGACTTGCGCTACATAACATCATCACCAACTTTGTTAGTTGGACCCAAAACTTGCACCAAGTCCAACAAGCTCCAAAGTCACACAGAAGAATAGTAACATAACACTAAAATCTATTCCCTTTGACTTGCGCTAAAAACTCAACCTATTGACTTAGTCAGCCACATCGAAAACTTGCACCTGGACAGAAATCATCAAAACACGTGCCAAATGTTATGAAAAACCTTGCACCATAATGCATGTTCATTGACTAGGTCGAATGACCTCTGATTTAGCGCAAGGTTGGTGGACTCTAAATTTAGCGCTTTACACCCTACGGGGTCGGATGAACCTGAATCTACCGCAAGGTCGGTCCTTATAAGAATTAGCACTTTTCTATCAGACAAGTTCGAGACCCCCAAAAATCAAGAAAAATGTTGTTATTGATGTTTTTCTTCAATCTTACTAAGTCAGAGTGGTTAATTAAGATAAAACAGATGTTGCAAAAGTAATTTATCATGTTTTGCATATTTTCATTTGAAGTTCTAGGGTAGATGAAGTATTTATTGCATGGTTAGTTTTAAATGTTGTCTTGTTTATTTATGCCATGTAATAGGTAATATAAAATCATTTAAGTATGCATATGTTTTACTTCTACATTTGAATTCCAAGGACTTGATAGCAATTGCATACTAGGAGAATCTTGACTTAGTTGGATAGTTAGTGACTAACCCAAATTAGACTTAGGAACCAAACCTTTAATGCAACCATAACTTATGAGGTCCGATCATGTAGGTTAAATGACTGCAAGGGTCCAAAACATGAAGTACAAATTTAAAGGCATCCCTCCTGAGACTAGAGTCACCTCCGGATGGAAAGACATAGGGGACACTAATCTAGGTCACATTGACTAATGCAGGAGCATCCAGTGGTGTAAAGGCAATCTTGCATCACCCAAAAAGATGTTGCTTCAAAATCATTATAGTTGTTTTCATTTCTTTCCATAATTAGTATTTCTGGTTCCATAATATCCTGAATAATGATGTAGGACTTTCAGTTTTTCTAAAACTGCTAAAAATAGCAAACTGCCAATTTTAGAAAGTTTACCTGCTATTTTAGGAAAGTTTGCATTTGGGCACGGATTGAAGCGAAAACTTGCAGAAAGTTACATAACGGAAATATAAGACCTTTGGCAAAGGAATCAGGCAAAGATCATTTGTGAGCTGAAAGATATTAAAGTTTTTGTTTTCTGAAAAGCCCCTAAAAATTTCTGAAACGAGATATGAGGCACTAAAACATCCCATAACGTCCTAAAATTTTGATAGAAATCCGTTTATGGATTTCTAGCGTGATAGTTCACATCGCGAGCTTTCTGACACTTAAAACAATTCGTCAATCGAACACTTGGATCAAAAGTTATGCTTCCCGGAAGTTGACCTACTTTTGGAGGGAGTTGCAAATTTTAAAATTTAGCTAGAGGCTGCCAAAAAGTGCTATTTATGACCATTTTGGGAACCCTAGGCAATAGTAGAGTTAAGGGGGCAAGTGTAGAGTCAAGAATAGGTGGGAAAATAGAAACCCTAGCTGATTTGGGGTTACAGAAGGCTGAAGATTCTAGAGTCTTGAGGTTGGGAAAGCTGTAATGTGTTGCAGCCAGTAGAGGATTCATCCTCTGACTGTAATTGAGCTTCTGTAATGTAATGAGTTGCCCAGATCAATAAAAAAAAAAGTTCTATTTTCTGTGTTCAATTTATGTTGTTGTGTGTTTTGTGATTTACCCCCTTCATCAAGTGGTATCAAAGAAAGGGTTCCTGAGTGTGTAGACAGATCGTTGACCGTGAGGCAGTTTGCACCAAGACATGAGGTTGTGGCTTTGTTGCAGAGACCAAGATGCATCCACAAAGAAATCATGTTGGGAGGAATGCTTTTATGGAAGAGGGTTTTAGAGCCCTACAAAGGTAGATCGATGCATTGCAAGAGTAGCTGCGAAGAGGGTTTTATCCGAGAGCAAGAGAAGAAAGTGAGGATAAAGTTGACGAAGAGCTATCTGAGGAAGAACAAGAAGTTGCAGGAGATCTTGCAGAAGTTAGGTTGTTGAGGGCTATTTCTAAGATTAGAAAGAGGCCCAAGATCAAATTTTCTATATATTCTAGAGATTTGAATCCGAAACAGCTTATTGATTGGATCAATGACACGGAGGAGTATTTTGAGTATGAAGATGTGGAGGACCCAGATCGGGTCAAGTTTGCAAAAATAGAGTTGAAGGGCCATGCCAATATTTGGTGGAAGGAGGTCCAGTTAGAGAGGAACAAAAGAGGAAAAGGAAAGATCACCATATGGGATCAGATGGTGGAGAAACTGAAGAAGCAGTTCCTTCCTGTGGACTATGAGATGGAGTTGCTGAAGAAGCTGCAAGGACTGAAGAAAGGTAACAAGTCTGTTAAGGAGTATACAGAAGAGTTTTATAAGATTACTATCAGAATCGGTCATGCAGAGGCCAATAAGGAGAAGGTAGCCCATTACATTAATGGGTTGAGGCCAAGTATCCAAGAAGAGCTGAGCCTGGTCAGAATGACCACCATAGAAGATGCATATCAGTTTTCCCTGAAGGTGGAAGAGAAGCTGAATAAAAGATTTGATAGCAAGCAAAGGGGAAGAGGTCAAGGCGGAAGGACTGGTGGAAGACCCTATGGAGGCTGAAATGAAGATCCAAAGAAGAGTGAAGAAGATGGCACCAGTCAAAATTAGAGGGGAGATAATACCTACCGCCCTCATGACTAGAACAATGGTGAGCAAAGAGGAAGAGGAAGAGGTAGACCTGGGCAAGGACCTGGAAGAGGAGGTTTCAGAGGAACTTGTTTCCAATGTGGAGAAGAAGGGTATCGAGCATACAAGTGTCTGCAACATCAACGAAGGACAATTAGAAGACCTGAAGGTAATGCATGAGTTGCACATGTAAATGAAGATGCACATTCTAAGCATTCTAAAGATGCTGAAAGGGGAGAAACCTTAGTTGTCAGAAGAACCTTGCTGAATGAAGAGAAAGAACCAAATCAGAGGAAGAGTTTATTCCGCACAAGGTGCAAATGTGAAGGTAAGTGTTGTGATATTATTATTGACATTGGAAGCACTGACAATCTTGTTTCAGAGGAGATGGTTGACAAGTTGAAGTTGACAAGAAGAAAGCATCCACATCCATATCGGATTGCATGGTTGTAGAAGGACCACAAAGCTTTGGTCAATGAGCAGTGTTTAGTGAAGTTCAAGATTGGGGACTACCATGATGAGGTGCTGTGTGATATCATACCGATGGATGCATGTCATATGTTGTTGGGGAGGCCGTGGCAGTATGATAGGAGCACTGTCCATGATGGCCATGCAAACACATATTCCCTAACAAAGGATGGAGTTCATCATAAGTTGAAGCCCTTGAAGGAAGTGGAAGAAAAGGTATGTAGTACTGCCAGAATTTGCTTGGTAGATGGTAGGAAATTTTTGGAGGGTATGAAGCATGAGCATCATTGCTTTGCATTGATTCCTAAGATTAGTCAAGAGAAATGTGAAGATGTACCAGTAGAAGTTTCAGATATGTTGGAAGAATTTTACGACATTATCTCTGATAATGTACCCGAAGGTTTACCATCAGTGAAAGATAAGTCATCAAATGGACTTGATACCAGGAGCCAGTTTGCCAAATAAGGCAGCCCATAGAATGACTCTAGTAGAGAGTGAAGAGTTGAACAGACAAGTTTAGGAGTTGTTGAGGAAGGGATTGATAAGAGAGAGCCTAAGTCCCTATGCAGTACCTGTAGTACTAGTACCAAAGAAAGATGGAGAGTGGAGAATGTGTATAGAATCTCAAGCCATCAATAAGATCACGATCAAGTACAGATTTCCATTACCTAGAATGGATGACATAATGGATTGTTTGAGTGGAGCCAATTACTTCATGAAGATTGTCCTGAAGAGTGGGTATCACTAGATCCAAATCAAAGAAGGAGGTGAATGGAAGACAACCTTCAAGATAAATGAGGGTTTGTATGAGTGGTTAGTCATGCCATTTGGGCTAACCAATGCACCGACCACATTCATGCGGCTCATGCATGAGGTACTCAAAGAATTTTTGGGAATTTTTGTTATTGTTTATTTAGATGCTATTTTGATTTTCAATAAGACTTGGGATGAGCATCTGATGCATATCAAAAGAGTTTTAGAGAAGCTGAGGGAGGAGAAGTTGTTAATTAATCTGAAGAAATGTAGTTTTGCAAAGAAGGAGTTGGTAGACCTGGGATTTGTTGTCTTAGAGGAAGGTCTTAAGATGGACCCAGAGAAGGTGAGATCTATCCTTGAATGGCCTACACCAAGGAGTGCCACAGAGGTATGATCTTTTCATGGTTTGGCAAGTTTTTACAGAAAGTTTATTAGAAATTTTAGTACCATTTGTGCACCCTTAACTGAGACAATGAGAGGGGATAGAAAAGAAGATGGACTAAAGGAGTAGACAAAATCTTTGATGCATTGAAGCAAAAAGTCATAAAGCAACCTGTTTTGGCACTTCCAGATTTCAATAAGGTATTTTAGGTAGATTGTGATGCTAGTGGTAGTGCTATAGGAGCTATTTTGAGTCAAGAAGGTAAGACCATTGCCTATTTTAGTGAGAAGCTTAATGATGCCAAGAAAAAGTACTCTATTTATGATCAGGAATTTTATGCTATAGTTCAGTCTTTGAAGAAATGGAGACATTATTTGTTGCCAAAAGAGTTTGTTTTATATACTGATCATCAGGCTTTATAGTATCTTAATAGTCAAGGAAAGTTGAATCAAAGGCATTTAAAATGGGTTGAGTTTTTGCAGAGTTATACTTTTGTTTTGAAGAATAGGAGTGGGAAGTCCAACAGAGTTGCAGATGCCTTGAGCAGAAGGAAAAATTTGTTGACAGAAATGAAGATAGAGGTTGTTGAGTTTGATGACCTCAAAAGTTTGTATCCTGAAGATCCAGATTTTGTAGAGGCTTGGAAAGCTTGTCTGGAACCTGTTACTTTGGACAGGACAAAATGGTTGGATTTCATAATCCAAGATGGCATGTTGTTTAAAGGAAGCCAGTTGTGCATTCCGAGGAGTTCCATGAGAGAGAACTTGATTAAGGAGAAGCATAGTGGAAGATTGGCTAGACACTTTGATTGAGATAAGACCATTGCTATTGTGGGTGAAAATTATTATTAGCCACAGTTGCAGTAGGATGTGATGAAATTTATCTAGAGTTGCAGAGTACGTCAGATGGCGAAAGGAGCAAGTTAGGATACAGGTCTATATCAGCCACTACCTGCACCAGAGAAGCCCTGGGATGATATTAGTATGGATTTCATTCTTGGTTTACCAAGGACACAGAGAGGACATGATTCCATTTTTGTGGTGGTGGATATATTCTCAAGATGACACATTTCACTCCTTGTAAGAAGACTAATGATGTTTTTCATATTTCTGAATTATTTTTCAGAGAGGTGGTGAGATTACATGGTCTACCAAAGAGCATAGTTTTAGATCGAGATACCAAGTTTGTTGGTTATTTCTGGAGGACATTGTGGAAGAAGTTGAAAATAGATTTGAAGTTTAGTTCTGCACACCATCCATGGACTTATGGACAGACTGAAGTGTTGAATAGGAGTTTGGGTAACCTGCTACGATGCTTAGTAGGAGATAAGCGCAAGGGATGGATTTGATTTTACCATCGGTAGAATTTGCTTACAACAATTCTGTCAATAGGAGTACTGGTAAATCACCATTCCAAATTGTATATGGCAATAGCCCAAGAAATGCTTTTGAGTTAAAAAAGCTGGACAACGGAGAAAAGACAAGTGCTGAAGCTAAAGACTTTGTAGAACATCTGAAGAATTTGCATGAAGAGGTGAGAAAGCACATTAATAAGATGAATATTCAGTACAAGGCTAAGGCAAATCAGAAGAGAAGATATAAGGAGTTCCAAGTAGGAGAGGAAGTCATGGTTCACTTGAGAAAAGAAAGGTTCCCAATTGGAACGTACAATAAGCTAAAAATGAAGAAATTCGGACCATGCAGAATCCTAAAGAAGCATGATTCAGGAAATGCATATGAGGTAGAGCTACCGAGTGGGATCAATATTTCCCCTGTTTTCAACATTGCTGATTTATCAGAATATCATGAAGGTGGAATAGAGAATGAACCAATAGAAGAACAGTGGAGTATTCCGGCATCTACTTCAATAGAGGAGATAGAAGAGATCTTAGATAGTTGTGTGGGAAGTACTCAGAACAAGCAATATGAAGAATATCTAGTGAAATAGAAAGGAAGGACAGTTAAAGATTCTTCTTGGTTGTCTAAGGCAGAGGTTGACCGTTTGCATTTTCCTCAAACAAACACCTGAGATGTGACAAGGTCACTTCTCAAATTACCCTGGGTGTCTGATGCAGGAGCATCCAGTGGTATAAAGGCAATCTTCCATCACCCAAAAAGATGTTGCTTCAATATCATTACAGATGTTTTCATTTCTTTCCATAATTAGTATTTCTGGTTCCATAATATCCTGAATAATGATATAGGACTTTCAGTTTTTCTAAAGCTGTTAAAAATAGCAAACTACCAATTTTGGAAAGTTTACCTACTATTTTAGGAAAGTTTGCATTTGGGCACGGATTGAAGCAAAAACTTGCAAAAAGTTACATAATGTAAATATAAGATCTTTGGTGAAGGAATCAAGCAAAGATCATCTATGAGCTGAAAGATATTAAAGTTTTTGTTTTCTGAAATGCCCCTGAAAATTTTTGAAACAAGATACGAGGCACTAAAACATCCCATAACATCCTAAAAATTTGATGGAAATTTGTTTATGAATTTCTGGCATGATAGTTCACATCACGAGATTTTTGGCACTTAAAACGGTTCGTCAATCGGACACCTGGATCAAAAGTTATGCTTCCCGGAAATTGACCTACTTTTGGAGGGAGTTGCAAATTTCAAAATTTACCTGGAGGCTGCCAAAAAGTGCTATTTATGACTATTTTGGGAACCCTGGGCAGTAGTAGAGTTAAGGGGAGCAAGTGTAGAGTCAAGAATAGGTGGGAAAATAGAAACCCTAGCTGATTTGGGGTTATAGAAGGCTAAAGATTCTAGAGTCTTGAGGTTGGGAAAGCTGTAATGTGTTGCAGCCAGTAGAGGATTCATCCTCTTATTGTAATTGAGCTTATGTAATGTAATGAGTTGCCCAGATCAATAAAAGAAAGTTCTATTTTCTGTGTTCAATTTATGTTGTTGTGTGTTTTGTGATTCACCCCCTTCATCATTGACTTAGATGATTTCAGGACCAGAACATTTGGACCCAATCTAACTCCAAAGGCCAAGAAGATAAAGGATAGTGGGATTGTAGAGTCTGCTACCTTCCCGACCTCAGCTCAATGTACAAAACTGATAGTGGCCTATGCCGATAGATATGATCCATTGACTAGAACCATACACACTCCTAGTGGAGAAGTATTAGTAGACTTAAGTTCACCATGATTAGTAGATACATTTGGTATTCCATGGTATCTAGTATTGACCATGCTAGATAAAGTAGGTGTAGGAGAAACATTCAAGAAGGATTTGGATACATGTAAGAAGCACATAAATGACCACATAATGAAAACTAAAAGGTAGACCATCATCAAGATTCACCATACATTGTACAGGAGTGACTTTATGATGGAATTGGAGACCTAGTGACTTTACTCAGCAGAATATATGGACTAGCCACTGCATCAACCTTTGAAGGCTAGATGCTCATGATGATTGAGGAGATAATTCGTAAAAGGAACCGAATTTCACCAGGCCCAAATATTGAGTGATAACATGCATGAGGCATTTGGGAATTTTAGAGAAAAATAAATATTCAAGTGGACGTCCTATGTGGTATATTCATTGGCCAGGAGGAATGAATATGTTGGGCTGTCTAAAATTGGAGAAGTTGGCAATGGTGAACTCCAGGTCAAAGTATATGAATGCTACGATCAATTGGTGTTGTCCCAATCCCCCATTCATTATAAAAGGGTAAATGATGCATTCATAATGTATATCACTAGATTACTACAAGGTGCCACAACTCTCAGGATATCTCCCGAAGCAATGAATGAAATAATGCAATATGGGAGGTGGTACATACAGTTTCAAAAATTCACCTACTTGAGGATCCAAGGCTTCACTGGTCTGCCATATAGGCTACCTCATTACCCAATAGATAAGGTGGTACTTCTTGTGTTGTCAAGACACCTAATCACTTGTGCAGAAAGATTAAAACACCTCCATAGAACAAATGTCAAGTTTCCAATTAGATTGGGTAAGGGCAATTATGCATGTGTCTCTCTTGGAGTAGCTGAACATTTTGATAAAGAGCTGCAATTACTTAACCTTCATTTCTACACAAAGAGAGACCATTTTGATCCACAAAGGATAATGGAAAAATATGATAATAAAAGGCTATTCCATAAGATGCATTTAGAGGATTTTTGGTCAAATTGTGTGGATGACTACGAAGTGTTGAAGAGAACTCACTCAAGGCTGTCCCTTAGGTTCATAAGAAAGTTTCATATAATAGAAGCCCTAGACCAGCTAAATGATGATGAAGATGTGGTACAAAAGGGACCTTGGGAAACTCAATATCAACAACCAGTCCTTCTACTTAATTGGGCTAACACAAGGGAAAGCTCTTTAGATGCAATAATGAAAGAGCCTTTAAGATTGAGCAAAATATGGGTAAGAAATCAAGTTGCAATGTCGGAGAGACAAGGAGTACAACTTACTTACACTGCACTTGAACCTGAAAAGGAATCTGGAGATGAGGAAGATACACCCATAGAAGTACCAAATGATGCAAAACAAGTTCAGGAACCTCCAAGAAACTCTGATAGTGAAGAGCATGTACCCTTGGTAGAGAAGGGAAAGTCAAAGAAGGTTGTTTCAAAAACCCAGAAGAAAGATATGCCTCCTGCCACAAGGACAAGGGCATCCAAGAGGAAAATCATGCCAAGTGGGCCAGGAGAAGGGTCCAAAACTAAAAGGCAAAAGGTTAAGACAACTGACATAACTATAGAAGCCCCCACTACCACAGCATCTGATAACACAAGCACTCTAGTGACCTCTTCACCTCTTGCTACTCTAATCACCAATGCTTCCCCATTTTCTCCTACTACTACCACCATTATTCAGCAAACTACCTCTACTTCTTCTCCACTAACAGTCACAGCTTCCATGGCCTCATCTTCAGTAATGATTGACTCAAGTATCCCCATTGGCCCCACTCCTTTTATCACTGCCTCCTCATTCCCTCCTATCTCCACCATATCCATGTCTTCTATTTCCTCTATTTCATTCTCCACCTCCTTCTCCCTGCCACCCATTTCTTCTATTCTTGCATCCTCTTTCTCCATGTCCTCTTCCTCCATAGCTTCACCAATTGTCATTTCCTCTACACTGCCTGCCTCTTCCATTCCACCTCCTTTGGGGTTTACTCCATTTGCCAATTTAACACATGTCAATTTGTCTTCATTTGCTACATATTCATTGGCTTCAGCCACCAATTCTTTGGCCCCTTCAAGTGTACAAGGTTCACTCCTACTGTCCCTGCACTAACAGGGATTGAGAAGGTGTTGGAACAAATTGAATCCCAAGAGAAAGAGAAAATAATAGAAATCTCTGACAAACCTCTTCTTGCAGCTTCTGCTGAGGTTGATATAATTGAAATTTAGGAAAGCCTAGCTGACAAAGAGACTACCGAAACAGTTTTCCAAATGGCCCAGTAGGCATTAGTATAAAATCTCCAAAACCTTGGCCATGCTACAGATGAAAAGAAAGCTAATAAGTTAGCTGGGAAAGAAGAGGAAATTCATGATGAATCATTTGACAAGGAAGATGTCCATGATAATACTCTTGAGATTTCTTCCACTACACCAAATTGGCTCCAGTAGAGACTCAGAAAAAGAACCTTGGGTGGAGGTGATGCAGTTATATTTAGGTGCACTACTGGAGCAAGTAGAAAAGCCCAAGAAGCCTAAAAAGGAAAAAATATAGTCATGAGTCTACAAAGATGCATCAGGGTCAAGAATAGCAGAGGTTGTTGTCCCTCATGTTGGCATTGACCAAGCTAAAATAAGAGTCAAAGATTATGTCATTTCCACTGTGAACTTGGGTCCGGGATCAAGAGAGCAAAGAATCTATGACTTTAAAGGTTCAGTATCCTCAATAATGGAGCAACTGAATAAAGATGAAATTACTAAGCAGGAATTGAGGAAGCAGAATGAATAATTGAAAGCATGTATAAGGTCTCTAATAAGGCCCTTAAATTTAGAAGGAGAACCAAGGTCCAATTTAGCCCTGCCATCCAAAGAAGAGTTAGCCAAATTTGATGACATCAAAACAAATGTTGGTGGCATGCAGGAATGGTTCAATAAAGTATATAATGATGGACGAGAGGTAATTACTTTTGCAGTGATGTTGCATCAGGACTTCCAATCATTGAAGGAAGGTTGGGATGAATTATATGAAGAATGTGAGCCCTATGAAGAATATTACTCGCATATGTTCTTGAGAGTACAAGCAATCAGAAAGTTGTCTAGCCAAATTTTACTATCAGAGAACATTCTTACATTAGAAATGCTACATAAGTCCTCTGATTGGTATCAACAAATGAGCTTGAGGAAGGAAACTTTCGATAAGGTTAAAGAAGCTTACAAGGAAGCAAATGACAAGATACTTTATGTTATCTATGAGATAAATGATACTTTAAGAGAGTGTCTGGATCTTGATTTTGATGACCTCTCCCCATTGGATGAATGACGTTGTAAAGATAGATTGTCTCAAGTTACTTATGGGTAGTCTCTGTTGAGTATAGTGGGAAAATTGGAAAAGATCAATGATCTTCAGGCTTCCTTGTCGCATTCCAGAAAAGTAGAAGATCAATAGAAGATGTATACACTCAGTATTACCAGGACCTTGAGAATCTCTGATTTAGAACATATTACACTAAAGATCTGGAGCCCACTAATATAGATCCAGCATTAGTAGCTTGGGTGGCCTACGTCAACAAGAAAGATGAAGAAGACAAGATAAATTTAGAAGAAGATGAATAAATGATGAATTATTTGAAATTTAAAATGTAATCCTGTCACTTGTAAATAATGTCATATTTAGAGGGTCATGTGATGCTATTTTGTCATTATTATGCTTTGAAAATGGACTTTTGCCTATATATAGTTTAATGGGTACTTAAATTGTCCAAATTCAATGTATCTAGAGGTCATTTTTTGCCCTTTTCCTATAGGACAAATTGTAATCCGAGAATGCAAAATGTTGTCATAAATGTATTTAATATTGTTAAATCTGGGTCATTAGCATGGATTCAATCTCCACCGTACATTCAAAAACTTAGTATGGCGCCACTACTATATAAAGGGCCATCATTCTCTCATTGTAAGACTCTTGATGCTGAATTGTTGACACTCTACCGAATTCCTGATTAATACAAAGCAAGTTACTGCAGGTTTTTTGGGAATTCGTCTCTTGTATTATCAATTTGGTTTCATGGTTCACATCTTGATCTGCATTAGTTAAATCATGCTTTGATATGTTATTGATTTGCTGAAGGTATTTGATGAGCATTTAAGTCCATACTATTAGTTGCTTGTTGATTGTAAGTAGCTGTGCATAGTTAGCTTGGGCTATTAAACTGAGCTGAACTCAATTGCATTATAGTAGTTAAATCATGCTAGCACTTGGGTATTTAATGAATGTATGTAATCTAAAAATCTGGAGAATCCATAGAAGATAGCACTATTTTCTACAGCACTGTAGCAAATTCTCTAGCTTGGTAAAACATAAAATTGGTTTAATTTATGAATGTTTGTCTATCTGCAACAATCTTTACTTTGTGAATGTCACTTTGGAACTCTCTAAACCCTACTTCCTTTTGCATTTTCTTATTAATCAATTGTTAGAGTTAGATTTCCGCAGTAATCTACACAAAGATATCAGTTGATCAGTTATAAGGGTTTACATGTATTGTTGTCTTAACCTACTAAATTTGTCACATAGCATGTAAGACCCCTTGTAGGAGCAGCTAGTACATCTAGCTGAGTCATTCCAAGCAAGCTAAGACCTAGCTGCATTATCCTTGGGGTAGTCTTACTTAGGGTAGGATACTTTTCAAGAGAGGTGTGATCTCGGCAATCATACATGTGTTGTTGTGTGCTAAAAACACCATCAACAGAATTGGCGCTAGGAGTCCCCTCCATAAAAACAAGTCTGGGGACTAGACAGAGACATACTAGGTCGAGCTTAGCTGGAGAAGAGCTGCTATCTTTGGCATAATTTAGAAAATCTAGAAGAGATCAGGGAATACCTAGAGCACCAAGGGCTCAATCTATTCCAAGAAACCCAGCTACAGCCCCAATCAATCCTCCAGTCATGGCCTTTTTTTTCTGCAAATAACTAGTCTCCATTCCAATTCTGTGCTTATCATGATATGCCCAAAACTTTTGACAAGTTTTGCTCCAAATTTTGCACAAATGATCCAGATAGAACTACCGATGAACACATTAAAATCTTTGAAGGTAACATGTTTATGCTTCAGGTTTAGCATGAGGATGTGGTTTGTAGGTTGTTTCCCTACTCACTACAGGATGAAGCCTACTATTGGTTTGCCAATCTCCCTGCAACATCCATAAATTCATGGCTAAATTTAAAGAATGCATTTCTAGATAGCTTTAGAATGCCCACTACCCCACCAAACCTATATAGATTCTTTGTGGAAATTCGTAGGGCTAAAGGTGAGCTGATAAGCTCCTTTAATAATCAATTTCAAAAAGCCTTCATCTATTTACAGGCTCCTTATGCTATAGGTCAGGTTGTAGGTTTGCCCATTTATTATGCATCCTTGGATAGGCTCACTTCCATGTTTGTAAGAAGAGCTAACCTGTCTTCTACCTCCCTAGCCCAAGCATATACTAAGACTATCATAGTAAACACCTAACTGGGGTAGACAGCAATAGGTCTGCTACACCACATGGGTCCCATAGCAATGTCGAACCAAATACCCATGATCAACAAGCTCTGGCTAATCATACCCCTTTGATGAATCCTATCCCAGCCACTACTGCAACAAAAGCTTTAGTGGTCCACACAAGAAATCCCATAGCAGAATTACCTCCAGCTCAAATGCCTTTTCTTCAATCTGCTAAAGCAACTAAGGCAAGAGATGACAGAGATGATATCAAGGAGTTGGAAGAATAGATGAAAAAGCTCACTACAGAAGTTATTCACCTAAGAAAGTAGAACACTTATTTACAATAGAGAAATTGGAATCAAAATCAAAATTAATATTAGAATCAGAATTTTTAATGACAGAACCAGACCTAGAATACTGGGCCTAACAATGGTGGAGTTCTGTCACCCTTGGAGAATCAAAGTGTAAATAGATGTCCACTGGGCTAAGTAATGTTGGCTGAAGCAACATTGTCCTCATGGTGTAGGCTGCACAATACAAATGCTCACTCCGAACTGGATTGTCTAGAATTTCAAATAGCATCCAGTATCTTTCAGATGGAGATTCAGAATGCAGAAGCAAAAGAAAATCCTCCAATTAGGTATGAACTCGTCCCTTCTAAGAGGTATGGCACTGCTCTTGTACTTGATAGTTATACATTTCCTTTCTGAGATGATAATCAACCTGAGGAAGAGTAGTGCGAAGAAGTACATGCTTATCAGCAATATAATAAGACTCAATACAACTTGAAAAGTAGCAAGCCCAAGGGTCCTTTCACCACTTCAATTCCTCTGAATAACTACCAAATCCCACCTGACCCAAAGGCCTCTAACAATCCTAAACCTCCGAAGGTGACACCCCAGTCAATGCATCAAGGAGCTACAGATGAAAGTTCCCAAAGGTCTAAAATAGCAAAGATGGGATAGTATGTTATGGATGAACTCAAGAAGATGAAATTCAGCTTGTCTATCTTTGAATTACTAAAAGTGCCCAAAATTAGGACAGCTTTCATTCAGGACATGGGAGCGAGTACTAAGATAGATTCTTCCCAAAAGGAGACCACACTAAAGGACAATACAGACAAAGGGAAAGACAAAGTCCATGTGATAGAAGTTGAGCAAAGGGTTACATTGTACAAGGATAAAAGGGAGAGCCCTCCTTTCCTTTTAACTCTTAGGATATTTGGGAAGAACCTTCATAATTGTTTAGTAGATTCAAGAGCCTCTACCAATGTGATGCCTCTATCAGTATGTCAAGCACTAGGTCTCACTCCAACAAAATATTCTAGAAAGGTCACACAGATGGACAAGACTGAAGTAAATGTGGTGGGTGAATTAAACAGAATACATATGCAACTAGCTTTGATCCCAGTGTGCAGCAATACATAGACATTCAAGTAGTTGATATTTCGGATTAGTATGGCATGCTTTTAAGTAGAGATTGGTCTAGGACTCTCAATGTGGTGCAGGAGCACCCCTTCGAAATAAAGAATAAGTCTAATTATAGTATGTTTTACATTATGATGTAATAAGGTCCATGTGACCAATTCTTATGCTTAAGTCAAATCTAGGTTTAGGTGCAAGTCAGTTAGAAGTTTGTTATGCTAGTTGTCCTCTCCCAGCTGCTTGGAAGTCTCCCAGCCACTGGGAATCGACTCTGTACTACTCGTGAGGAGTAGATATATATGACCTAGCTTAGTTTGTTTTAGATACATAGTTGCATAGGAGAAATAGAGACATTGTGTTTTGGAGATCAAACAGAACATTGTGATACAGTGGGCTGTGATATCTGTATGCATTTCTGTTATTGAATTAAGGAAGATCCCATTGTTTCATTTGTCTAATTTTTGATCCATCTGTGTATTGATTCTCTTGTTGCAAGCAAAATTGATTCATTCATCCATTCCACCAGTTGATTCTCTGAATCGGTGGAATGGGCATGTACAATAGTTTAGTTTTCTTTTCTATTTTTATGTTCATGGATTTCATGTTTTTGGGATCAATTTGTAGCATGCTATGATTTATCCTAGCATCCTCATGTGTTAGGGTTTGAAGGTTAAATTCTAAGTTAAAGTTGCTCAGGAAATGGTTCGGCCCGATTGCAGTGTTTTCTGTGTGAAATTTGTGAAGTTTTGAGGGTTTTGTTAAAATGTACATTTGATGGATATACAGTGTTTGTATGCGACATACAATTTGTGTGTATATCACATTTGTATCTGTGTGTATATCACTAAATAGATCAGGTGTTAAAACATGTTAAAAATGCATGTTTTGAAGGTACAGAGGTGAAGCAACTGGATATACAATTCCTGTGTATATCGCTTTTGTTTGTTGGGGACAATTGATGTGTATATCACTTTTGTATCTGAGGATCATTTTGTGTGTATCTATCATTTGCATATCACTGTTGTATGTTGGAACATAGAAGTGGGTCAACGGTGAATCAAAGATACATTCACCAAGGATAGATGGGAGATGTATCTTTTGTTTGCATATCGGGGTTGTACATTCTAAATGTACATTGAAAATATACATTCAAGATATACAAAGTTTGTGTCTATCGCTGAGGGGCATCGGGTCATACAAGGTTTGTGTATACATCTTTTGGTATACCTTTTGTGAGTATACTATAGTTGCATGTCTTTGTGTATACGTCAAATGCATTTTATGGTTTGCATATGGTGAATGTATATTGCAAATATACATTCAGATGGTACAGGAGAAAGTCAAAAGTCAACAAACCGTGGAAGGGATATTCTGAGGAATATTCATTGAATGCATATTTTGTTTGTATCTAGCGCTTGTATATTGGAAATATACATCGCGCTTATACATTGTCGAAAGATACATCGAGCGACTGGTAGCGGAGGTAACGGGAACCGGCGATAAGAGGTAAATGTTTGTATGTATTGTCGTGACAACAGTCATCGGGATAGCTCAGTTTGGAGAAGCCGACAGACGAAGTCTTGCCGATAGGCACATAAATGAAATACTCATCGGGGTGAGATGGGTATCAGGGTGAGATGTATAGGAGGTGCTGATAGTTATTGTTAGGCCGATAGGGTATATTGGTAAGACAGTTAGACAACTCTTGTCGATGAAATAAGAAATATCAAATTCCACCATTCCATTGAATGTTTTCGACTGTGGCTCTGTATCATAGTGGTATCAGAGCAAAGGAAGGATCTTCTGGAAAAGATAAGGAGATAGCAAGATGTCAGATGAAGAAGGAACATTAGAGATTCTGGAAAGGATGACCAACGTTGAGTTGGCAGTTTTGGTGAAGAAGCAGATTGTAGAGAGCATTGTTGTAAAAGTTCAAAATCAGGCATTGAAAAATGAGTTGGAGAAGTTGAGGGACAAAGTAGGTTCTAGTAAAGAAGAACATAGGGAAGAGGAAGAGATCCCTAGGTGGAACAAGGAAGACATTCCTGCAGACCAAAGACCCTTGATTAATACCCTCAAATCCATGGAGAGGAGAACCATGGATGTGAAACTAGATTTGCCAGTGTTTACAGGAAAGATGGATCCTGATTCAGTGATGGAGTGGATAGACTCCTTAAATAATTTCTTCAAGACAGAGGAGATACCAGAACACCAGATGGTAAAGATAGCCCAATAAAAAATGAAAGAGGCTGCATTAACTTGGTGGAATTTCTTCCAAGATGACAAAGTACAAGAAGGAAAGTGTAGAGTTGCTACATGGAAGAAGATGATGGCTTTAGTGAAAGAAGCCTATGTTACATTGGATTACAGCATCTAATTGCATAAGAGGAAACAAAATTTGAAGCAGAAGGAGCTAGATGTCAGCTCATATACAAAAGAATTTATGAAACTTTATGTCAAGACAAAAGCAAAAGAGAGTGAGGAAGGGTAGCTAGATACCTTAATGGATTGAGGTTCAACATTCAGGAAGATTTGAATCTGCATAACCCATATATAGTTCAGAAATGTTTTCAATTGGCATTGAAAGTGGAAGAGAAGTTAAAGAGAAGACAAGAACAGAACAACAGAGGAAGAAGAAAATAGCAAAGAGGTGGAAGAGGTCCTTTTAGAGGTAGACAACATGGATTTGGATATCAAGGAGAATCCAGTCATGACAACAGTAAGGGAGATAACAGTTAAAACCAAAGAGGAAGTTACAATCAGCAAGGAAACTTCAGAGGTAGAAGACCTTTCAGAGGAAGATCCTAGGGCAGATGATCTATCAGATGTTATAACTATAATAAAGAAGGCCATATAGCCAGCAGATGTCCAAAAAAGGCAACAAGTTCAATGGGAGAAAGAAGAACGAATCTGATCCAAGAACGTAATAGCCAAAGTGCAACAAGCTCAAATGCTTTTCAAAGTGTGAATGCTCCTGACAATTATGGATATCCAGAGAGTGGAGAATCTCTGATGATGAGGAGAACAATGACTACCATGAAGGTACCTAACAAAGAACCCCCACAAAGAAAGTCTATTTTTAGAACTACATGCAAGGCAGGAGGTAAGGCATGTAAAGTTTTAATTGATTCTGGTTCTACTAAAAATTTTGTATCTGATGAAATGGTAACAAAGCTTAAGCTTAGAAGATTACCTCACTGATCCCCATATAAGGTCTCATGACTTACCCAAGGTCAGCAAATAGTTGTAGAAGAGAAGGTTTGGGTAGAATTTCAGATTGGAGCATATAAGGACAAGTTGTTGTTTGATATCACCAAGATGGATGCTTTCCATCTTTTATTTGGAAGACCATGGTAGTATGACTTGAAGGCACGCCATGACGGTGTTAGGAACACCTATACAATCACCAAAGATGGTATGGTGATAGAGTTGATCCCACAGACAGAGGAGGAGAAATCAAAAGGAAAAGAGCTAAAGGTGATGCTGATGGAAGGAAAACAATTCATGAAAGAAGTAGCAGCAGAAGGTACAGTTGCATATGCCCTAATTCCATGTTTGACAGTGAATAAAGAACAGCTGTAAGAAGTCAAGAAAGAGAAGAAGCAGAGGTTCATAGACCCAGCTGTCCAAGAGTTATTGGATAAGTATAAAGGCATCATCTCTGATGGAATGCCAAGATCCCTACCACCTGTAAGGGATATCAGCCATTGCATAGATCTAATCCCAGGATCTACACTTCCAAATAAAGCAGCATACAAGCTAACTCCAGAACATAATGCAAAAGTAGCAAGACAAATTGAGGAATTATTAGACACAGGTCTGATTGGCAAAAGTTTAAAGCCATGTGCAGTACCAGCTGTACTAGCACCAAAGAAAGAAGGCACTTGGAGGCTTTGCACAGATTCCAGGGCTATTAATAAGATCACAATCAGGTATAGGTTTCCAATACCTAGGATATAGGATTTACTTGACTGTTTGGGAGGTGCTAAGTATTTTACAAAAATAGATTTGAAGAGTGGATATTATCATATCAAAATTAGGCTAGGAGATGAATGAAAAACAACATTCAAAACAAATGAAGGGTTGTATGAGTGGAAAGTTATGCCTTTTGGTTTGTCTAATGCACCGAGTACTTTTATGAGATTGATGAATGAGGTTTTGAGAGAATTCATGGGAAAGTTTGTCATAGTATATCTAGATGACATTCTGATTTTCAGCAACACAAAGGAAGAACATCTCAAACATATAGATTTGGTTCTCGAGAGGTTACATGAAGAGCAGCTGATGATAAATTTGGACAAGTGTTTATTCATGCAAGAGGAGATAACATATTTGGGTTTTGTCATTTCACAAGGAAAGCTACAAATGGATAAGGAGAAGGTGAGTGCCATATTGTCTTGGCCAACTCCAAGGACTATGAATGATGTCAGAAGTTTCCATGGGTTAGCAACCTTCTACAGAAAGTTTATAAGAGGGTTTAGTCATATTTGTGTACCCATGCTTGATACTATAAAAGGAGGACAGAAGTGCAGATTTGCTTGGACTAAGGAAGCAGGTGATTCCTTTGAAACATTGAAGGAGAAAGTGGCACAGCAGCCAGTCCTTGCACTTCCAGATTTTAATAAAATTTTTCAGGTAGAATGTGATGCAAGTCACATGGCAATTGGAGCAGTACTCAGCCAAGAAGGCAGGCCAATTGCATTTTTTAGTGAGAAGCTCAATGATGCTAAAAAAAGGTATTCATCATATGATTTGGAAATGTATGCTTTAGTCCAGTCACTCAAGAAATGGAGGCATTACTTGATGCTAAAAGAATTCATAGTATTCACTGATAATCACGCTCTAAGTTTTATCAACAGCTAGGAAAAGTTGAACCACAGACATATGAAATGGGTAGAAACTTTGCAAGCTTTTAGTTTCACATTGAAGCATAAGAAAGGAGTCAAAAGTAAGGTAGCTGACACCTTGAGCAGGAGAGCTCTAACAGTTAACCAGATCCAGTTGGAAAGTGTTGGCATTGATTCATTGACCATGTATGATGATGATGATTTTGGAGAGATATATCAGGTATGTACTTCTTTTGGAGATAAATATCATGCTGAGTTCTTTGAATTTCTAATCCAAGATGGATTGTTGTTCAAAGGTGGATAGTTGTGTATTCCAAGGTGTTCTATGAGGTTGAACATCATAAAAGAGAAACATTGTGGAGCTATGGCAGGACATTTTGGTTTGGACAAGACTCTTGATCTTGTTAGAAGACATTATTATTGGCCTAAGTTGCAATCAGATGTCAGAAAATTTGTGGAAATATGTGTGATATGTCAGAAAGCAAAAGGAAGATCAACTAATGCAGGTTTATATCATCATTTACCTATTCTTTCCAAACCATGGGAAAGCATAAGTATGGATTTTGTGTTGGGTTTACCCAGAACCAGAAAAGGATATGATAGTGTTTTTGTTGTAGTGGACAGATTCAGCAAAATGGCACATTTCTTGCCATGCAAAACCACTGCTGATGCTTCATATATTGCAGATTTGTTTTTCAAAGAAATAGTAAGAATACATGGATTGCCATTGAGCATAGTGTCAGATAGGGATGTGAAGTTTATTGGTCATTTCTAGAGAACTCTGTGGAAGAATCTTGGAACAAATTTGTCTTTCTCATCCGCATATCATCCTCAAACGGATGGATAGACTGAAGTGGTAAATCGTTCCTTAGGGAATTTACTCAGATGTTTGACAAGACAGCATGGAGACAAGTGGGATAATATCCTACCACAGGCAGAATTTTCCTATAATGATACTATCAATAGAAGCACAGGGAAATCACCTTTTCAGATAGTCTATGGTATATATCCATGAGGTATTTTGGAGCTAAGAGATCTACCTACAGGAGATTCTATTAGTGCAGATGGAGAAGCTTTTGTAGAAGCCATAAAAGAGGTTCATGATCAAGTAAAGACCCAGCTACAGCACACTACCTTGAAGTATAAAGAATATGCTAATAGAAAGAAGAAAGATGTATAGTTGGATGTTGGAGATTTGGTATGGGTTCATTTGAAAAAGGAAAGACTTCCTAAAGGTAAATATACCAAACTCATGCAGAGGAAGATTGGACCATGTCAAATTTTGAGAAAGCATGGACAAAATGCTTATGAGATACAACTTCCTTCTGATCTTGGTTTATCACCTATATTCAATGTATGTGATTTAACTCCATACAAGCATAATCCAGATGAAGAACAAGAACTACTACAGGATACAGCAACTGATGACATTCCAAAACATGATCCACCACAATTGCAGAAGATTTTAGACACTAGAGTGATCAAGAAGACCCTGAACAAAAATTATTTGGAATATTTGGTGGCTTGGTAGGGAAAACCTGATTCAGAAGCAGTGTGGATGACTGCAGAACAGATCAACCAACATGGTTCTGACCTACATACTCTCATCTCAAGTGGACTTGAGATTTCTTCTTCTGGGGAGTATGGTGCAGGAGTACCCCTTCGAAATAAAGAATAAGTCTAATTATAGTATGTTTTACATTATGATGTAATAAGGTCCATGTGACCAATTCTTATGTTTAAGTCAAATCTAGGTTTAGGTGCAAGTCAGTTAGAAGTTTGTTATGCTAGCTATCCTCTCCCAGCCACTTGGAAGTCTCCCAGCCACTAGGAATCGACTCTATACTACTCATGAGGAGTAGATATATATGACCTAGCTCAGTTTGTTTTAGATATATAGTTGCATAGGAGAAACAGAGACATTGTGTTTTGGAGATCAGACAAGACATTGTGATACAGTGGACTGTGATATCTGTATGCATTTCTATTATTGAATTAAGGAAGATCCCATTGTTTCATTTGTCTAATTTTCGATCCATCTGTGTATTGATTCTCTTGTTGCAGGCGAAATGGATTCATTCATCCATTCCACCGGTTGATTCTCTGAATCGATGGAATGGGCATGTACAATAGTTTAGTTTTCTTTTCTATTTTTATGTTCATGCATTTCATGTTTTTGGGATCAATTTGTAGCATGCTATGATTTATCCTAGCATCCTCATGTGCTAGGGTTTGAAGGTTAAATTCTAAGTTAAAGTTGCCCAGGAAATGGTTCGGTCCGATTGCAATGTTTTCTATGTGAAATTTGTGAAGATTTGAGGGTTTTGTCAAAATGTACATTTGATGGATATACAGTGTTTGTATGTGACATACAATCTGTGTGTATATTGGATTTGTATCTGTGCGTATATCGCTAAATAGATCGGGTGTTAAAACATGTTAAAAATGCATGTTTCGAAGGTACAGAGGTGAAGCAGCCGGATATACAATTCCTATATATATCACTTTTGTTTGTTGGGGACAATTGATGTGTATATTGCTTTTGTATTCGAGGATCATTTTGTGTGTATCTGTCATTTGCATATCGCTACTGTATGTTGGAACATACAAGCAGTTCAACGGCGAGTCAAAGATACATTCGCTAAAGATAGATGGGAGATGTATCTTTTGTTTGCATATCAGGGTTGTACATTCTAAATGTACATTAAAAATATACATTCAAGATATACAAAGTTTATGTATATCGCTGAGGGGCATCGGGTCATACAAGGTCTATGTATACATCTTTTGGTATACATTTTGTGAGTATACTGCAGTTGCATGTCTCTGTGTATATGTCAAATGCATTTTATGGTTTGCATATGGTGAATGTATATTGCAAATAAACATTCAGATGGTACAGGAGAAAGTCAAAGGTCAACGGATTGTGGAAGGGATATTCTGAGGAATATTCATTGAATGCATATTTTGTTTGTATCTAGTGCTTGTATATTGGAAATATACATCACGCTTATACATTGTCAAAAGATACATCAGGCGACCAGTAGCGGACGTAACAGGAACTGGCGATAAGAGGTAAATATTTGTATGTATTGTCGTGACAACAGTCATCGGGATAGCTCGGTTTGGAGAAGTCGACAGACAAAGTCTTGCCGATGGGCACATAAAGGAAATACTCATCAGGGAGAGATGGGTATAGGGGTGAGATGTATAGGAGGTGCTGATAGTTATTGTCAGGCTGATAGGGTATATCGGTAAGACAGTTAGACAGCTCTTGTCGATGAAATAAGAAATATCAAATTCCACCATTCCATTGAACGTTTCCGGCTGTGGCTCTGCATCACAATGTCTATATGGCAACAGACGTTTCTCACATGTGGCTGCCATGGAAGGGATTGGCAAATCAGATCCATATTGAAAGAGAGTCAAAAATGAAGCACATGATCACATAGTACAATCAGACCAATGAAATTCTATTTTTAGAAGTGGATTTAGGGGTCTGTCTACCCCATGTTGATCAGGCAGAGGAGATACATTGAATTGCAATAAATTTTCTGATCCACCATGCATAGAGTACCAAGAAACCATAAAGGCATGTGTGCAAACGGTCCCAGAGTCCTCTTCTGAGGATGATGAGCTAGGCATATTCAAAGGATTCAGAGACTTTGTAGCTAAATTCATTAATGATCAATTAGCCATTGGAAAGCAAGTGCAAGTAGAAGAATTTCTACTACTAAATTGGAATTGTATTCATGATGTATCTCATTCTAAATTCACATGTTTTCTTTGCCAAGATGTAGTAGGACAAGTACAAAAACATTTAAAGATTCCCATAACCTCAAAAGGAGATCAGATTATTACAAAGAAGGCTGATCCGAAACCTCAATTAGACAAAAGGAAGCAAACAAAATAGAACAACAGCAATGATGACTTCCACCTATGGACATTAAGATTTGATGGATCTAGGTGTAGACAAGGATCTGAGGTAGGTTTTGAACTAATTAGCCCCACAAGAAGTTCATATTTATCACCACACCGATTGAAATTCCCTTGCACGAATAATGTGACAAAGTACAAAGCTTTGGTGTAAGGATTGTTTATGGCTCTTTAGAAAAAGGTTAAGGTTATTCAGGTATTTGGTGACTCAGAATTGGTTGTCAAACAAGTAAGGAGGAAATACTCTTGCAATGACAAGAGGTTAAACAGATATAGGAATTGCGTATGGGATTTGATTGAGTGCTTTGACGGTTTCAATATTCAGTTGATCCCATGAAGACAAAATCTTGTTGCTGATGCTCTAGCTCAGACGACTAGCTCACTGGAACCAACATCTATATCAGGCCTGAAGAAGTTCACCATAGAATTTTTCTCAACTCCTTCAGTACCAGACAACATCACAAATTTTTAGGTCTTTGAGGATGAAAAAAACATAATCAACTTTCTCACTTCATCAGATGTTTTTGCTGCTCAGATAATAGACGAAGAAGAAATGGAGCCCGCTGAAATGGACTTAGAAGGGATCCTCAACTTGAAAATAAACACTATTCCTTAGGGAATGGTAGAGTTGGAGTGATTGTTTGACTCAAATAAGCTCAAAATCTAGAAGAAACAGGGGGAATCCCCTGGTGCACAATGTGAACCTTATAATTTAGGGACATCTAAAGAAGTCAAAAATGTGTTTATTGGGAATGCGAACATAGATGAAGAAAGGATAGGTATTATTCATGCATTAAGGGATTAGCATGAAGTCATAGCTTGGAGTTACGAAGATCTCAAAACGTATGATACTTCAATCATAACTCACACAATACCTCTCAAGTCGGGGGCAAAACCTTTCAAGCAAAGGCAACGGCCAGTTAATGCTTTTTTGGAACCATTAATTTTCAAAGAAGTACAAAAACTATTGTCTACCAGAATTATATTTCCTATCAGACATTTCGCCTAGCTGGCTAATTTGGTACTAGTGCGAAAGAAAAATGGAGAAATCAGGCTATGCATCGACTTTAGAAATCTAAATAGGGCCTCAGAAAAGGATAATTATCCATTACTTTCATTGGATGAAGTGCTACAAATCATCAATGGTTCTCAAATGATGTCTTTTCTAGACAGTCATTCAAGTTACAACCAAGTAATGGTGGAATACGAGGACAGATTGAAGACGTCCTTCACATGCAAATGGGGAATCTATGCATACCGCAGGATGCCCTTTGGATTGATTAATGCTAGTGCCACATTCCAACGCATAATGGATATAGCTTTCAAAGGGCTGGTTGATAAATGCATCATCATTTATATGGACGATCTCACTATGTTTTCAAAGAAAAGAGGGGATCATGTGGCAGACTTGAGAAAGGTCCTACAGCAATGTAAAGATTATGAGATCTCACTTAATCCTAAAAAGTGTATCTTTGGAGTGACTAAAGAAAAATTACTGGGACATGTGATTTTAGAGCAAGGTATATCAATTTATCATGACTGAGTCCAAGCAATCCTCAAGATACAGCCCCTAGCCAATAAGAAGGAGATGAAATCATATATCGGTAAGATTAATTTTGTTCGCAAGTTCATTACGGGGTTCGCTAAAATTGTTCATCCACTAAATGCCATGTTAAAACAAGATGCCAAGATAGAGTGGACTCCAGAAGCTAAGGATGCATTCACAGAAATCAAACAAGTGATAGCTAACGCCCCAGTGCTGGTGAGTCCTGATTACATATTACCATTCTACATTTACTCTTTCACCTCAGAGCATACTTGTGCAGCAATGTTGACACAGAAGAGGGCTATTGATGATGAAATACCCATCACTTTTATGAGCACCCCATTGAAAGATGCAAAACTGAGGTATCCAAATGTGGAGAAGCAAGCATATGCCTTGGTCAGGGCAGTGAAAAAGTTTCATCATTACATCTTGAGAATCTAGGTGATTACAATAGTACCAGATGCAATAGTCAAAGCACTGTTAATGCAGAGTGAGCTAGGCAAAAGAAGAGGGAAATCGGTCACCATTCTACAAGAATTTGACATAGAAATACAACCCATGAAGTTGGTACAAGGACATACATTGACAACAATAATGTTAGAAGTTGGTCTAGGCTTAGTCTCTCAGTAATTTATGTTAGAAGATGTTTCTAAGGATGAGTGGTACAGAGACATTGTGTTCTATCTCCTCAACCAATGTTGCCCACCTCAACTAAAATTAGTCCAAAGGAGAGCACTCAGATTAAAAAGTATCAGCTTTATGATTAAGGGATCAGTGTTGTATAAGAAAAATCACGAAGGGATCTATCTGAGGTGCTTGGATAAAACTGAGGTAGCACAAGTCCTGACAAGTTTTCATGAGAAACTTGGAATGGGCCATGGGTCAGCTCATTCAACTGCCAATCAGATTCTTCGTGCAGGATATTATTGGCCTACTTTGTTCAAAGATGCACATTCACATGTAAGGACTTGTCACACATATCAGATGGCTACAACAAGAGAATGAAATGCTGCTATGCCTCTGCAGCCAGTCCTGGAGGTATGACCATTCGCATAGTGGGGGCTTGAATTTATTGGTATGATCAACCCACCTTCCTCTGTGGGCCACAGGTACATTCTAACTACTACTGATTATTGTACCTAATGGTCTGAAGCTATAGCATGCAAACAATGTACCACAGAGGTAGTAATTAAATTTGTTGAAAAATATATCATTACCAAGTTTGGCTGTCCTTTTTCCTTAGTATGTGATAATGGCCCTGCCTTTTCTTTGCTACATTTTTCTAATTGGGCATTTGGCTATGGGATTATTCTAAAATTTTCATCTAATTACTATCCTCAAGGGAACGGAGTGGCTGAATCAACGAACAAAAACTTGCTTGAGGTTATCAAGAAACTGTTGGACAAAAATCCCAGAGACTAGTACACTCAACTTAGGTTCGCTTTATGGGCCAATAGGATTAGACACAAGGTTGCATTGGGAACATCACCTTATCACTTAGTTTATGGTACTGAGCCCATCTTTCCCATCCATTTGAGGATCCTTGTGCTGCAATTTATGCAAGATTGCCTTGAACTAGATGACTAGCTGTCATCCTGCTTAGCCCAGTTGTTGCACCTAGAAGAAAAACATGATGCTGCCATAGAAAACTTTGCCAAACATCAGGGTGTTGTGAAATGATGGTTCAAAAAAAGTGCTAAGGTTAAGGCCTTTCACATCTCTAACTTAGTCTTATATTGGGATAAAGCCCACGAAAAGAAAGGTGAACATGGTAAGTTCAACAAACTTTGGCTAGGCTCATATCAGATTTATGAAATCTTTGGTGATAATACGGATTGACTAAATAGCTCTACTGGTGAGGAGCTCCCATTGCCTATCAATGGGCAGTTTCTAAAGCACTACTTCCAGGCCTAGGAGGCATTTGTGCCTTCTTTTAGTGTACATAGTTAGGTTTCTTGTCTATTTTGGCTAGGTTAGGTTGCTGCTAGACTTGTTTCTTATTTCTACTTTGCTTTCTATAGTTGTTAGGTGTTTTCACTTAGTTTAGTTGTCCTTTCCTACTTTGCTTTTGCCTATCGTACTTGCTTTCTTGGGGCATCTTCATTTTCTGAATGTGGTGGTAGTCGTGCAAACCTGTAGGTGGTCCTTTGAGGGTAAGTAGTTTGGGATATTTCTTTGAGAAGCCAAAGTTTCTACTGAGGTCCTATTGTGGGTTTCCACTATTACACCAGGGGTTATGATGTTTGTTCAAAAGAAATGAATCATTAGTCAGTGTACCTGAAGTATTTTCTAAGCATATATCTTTTATACTCTTAAGTAATCCTGAAGTACCTAAGTTAGTCTTGGTGATCTTTCATTAAGTGAAAAATCTAAGGTCCACCTTTGCCTCCATCAGGAGTCCACACCTAGTTAGCTGAGTTATCAACATAACTAGAGCCGTCAAAAGCATGTGTTACAAGGGTAGTGGTACTACATTGTACTCTATCAAATTTGAGCTTAAGGAAAATATCAAGAAATCATGAAAGAAAAGAAAATCAAAAAATCACAATCACACACTATAACTCAATTAGATGGACAATCAAGTAAACTCTACTGGGGCCAAGGATGCCTAACTGGCAGTAGGGCTCTACTTGAGTGAAATTCTGAGACAAACTCATTGGGGCTATAGACACTCGCTAGCAGCGAGGCAATGTCTAGGTAGTTCATGAGGTGTGTACTAATTACGTAGCTTAATGCAAAGGATCTGCGATGAACTTGGTTGTTTAAGGATGGGAATTAACACAATTGCACACACTCAAGTTTTAACGATATGGATGGTTGCACCTGGTTATTGAGTTCTGCTTCTTTGATAGGGTATCATGTTTTCTTGTTTAACATGTGGGAAACCAGAGGTTTTGGGTTTGAAACTAAAGTTTATCTTTGAAATGCTCTGGAGCATTTCCTCAACAAAGTTGCCTTTTGTTGTGCCTTCCACACACGCCTCATTTTGCCAATGATGACCCCCTCTTCTGAATTTTGGCTTAGAGTGTCATGTTAGTTGGGTAATTCCTAAAATCTTCATTGCATGTACCAAAAACTCCATTAGATGACCAAAGTTGCATTTTCCATGGAATGGAATGAATAGTGAGTTGCTAGATTCTCTTGAGGTTCAAGACAAGTCATGATTTCATCTAGAGACCAAGTTAGAATCATTCACTACGCTAAAAATCACCCTGACACACTTTTGCACTAAAAACATCACTTATTAACCTCAGTGCTAAAATTGAACCCAACCAACCAAATGCTAAAACTCAAGTCCAGTGATCGAGTGCTGAAATTGCGGATCACTGACTTAGCGCTACAAAGATGATCTTCTGACTAGGTCCATCATCTTCAAGTCTCACGCTAAGTACAAGGATGTCAAAACTCACGCAAACTGCTACAAAGGTAGGAGTCTGACCTTGAGCCATAAAGCATCACTACTGACAAGGTCAATAAGACTTAAAAGCCACACCAGGTCAGTAATGTCATTTTTTGATGTAAACCCTAAAGTGAATTTTGCAGCATGCCGGGAAACTCTGTTGTACCTCCTGCATTTATGGCGACCAGATAGGGGAATAAAAGTGGTTTGTAGTCTGCATTTGAGCTCATTTTCAATGTGAAGAGTGATTGAAGAGCTCAGTGACTAGATCAAGAAGTGGATTAACGATGAATCGCCAGTAAATTTGAGTAAGAAGAACAGTACGACTTGCACATTTCTACCACTTCCCTCCTTTGTGACTAGGTAGGTGTCCATTCTAGGTTTCATTTCTAAAAAACTAGGGTTTTGTGATTTAAGAAAACATCACAGTAAAAGGTTTCATGTACCAATTTAAATTCATTTTCCAAATGTTCATGAATTTGTTAAAAAAAAAGATCATATGTATGCAAACATTCTGTTTTGGGAAACCCTTCATTTAGAAACCCTAGTTTGAGCAACAGGACTTAGAATTTGATCTTTAGAACTAATCAAACCCTCATTTGTGCCGAGACTAAAAAATTGTTCATCAAACACGCCAAAACCCTTAGCAAAATCCATGTTAAATCTTTAGTGCAGGAGGGATGTTTGACAGACTTAAAATAACTTTGCAAATCATAAGTCGGTCAGACCTTGTCTAAATCTCTGCTACACTCATGAGATTGTCATACGTCAAAAAACTAAGTGTCCTGAATTTGCACTAAAAGAACCTCCAACTGACCCAAAACTTAACTCAAAGGCAAGTTAGTCAGCCGAAACCATCGAAAAACTCCTTCAGATATTTGGAATTATTTTGCGCTAAACGAGAGTCCATCTAACTTGCGCTACATAACATCGTCACTAACTTTGTCGGTTGGACCCAAAACTCACGCTAGGTCTGACAAGCTCCAAAGTCGCACAAAAGAACAATAAGTAACCTAATGCTAAAATCTATTCCCTTTGACTTGTGCTAAAAACTCAACCTATCGACTTAGTCAGCCACATCGAAAACTCGTTCCCGGTTGGACATCATCAAAACACATGCCAAATGTTATGAAAGACCTTGTGCCATTATGCCTCTTCATTGACTAGGTTAGATGACCTCTAATTTAGCGCAAGGTTAGCTGACCCTCAATTTAGCGCTTTGATCCTAAAGGGTCGGATGAACTTGAATCTGAGCAAGGTCGATCCTTATAAGAATTAGCGCTTTTTTGTCAGACAGGTCCAAGAGCCCCCAAAAATTGCGCAAAATATTGTTAATGATGTTTTTCTTCAATCTTACTAAGTTAGAGTGATTAGTTAAGATACAACAGATGTTGTAAAAGTAATTTTATCATGTTTTGCATATTTTCATTTGAAGTTCCAGGGTAGAAGTATTTATTGCATGGTTAGTTTTAAATGTTGTCTTGTTTATTTATGCCATGTAATAGGTAATGCAAAATCATTTAAGTCAACATGTGTTTTACTTCTACATTTGAATTCCAACAACTTGATAGCAATTCCATTCTAGGAAAATCTTGACTTAGTAACTTAGTTGGATAGCTAGTGACTCACCCAAATTAGACTTAGGAACCAAACATTTAATGTAGCCATAACTTATGAGGTTCAGTCATGCAAGTTAAATGACTGGAAGGGATCAAAACATGAAGTATGAACTTAAAGGCATCCCTCCTAAGACCAGAATCACCTCCAGATGGAAAGACATAGGGGACACTGATCTAGGTCACATTGACTTAGATGATTTCAGGACCAGAACATTTGGACCCAATCTAACTCCAATGGCCAAGAAGATAAAGGACAGTGGGATTGCAGAGTCTTGCCTTTCCCACCTCAACTCAATGTGTAGAACTGATAGTGCCCTGTGCCGATAGATATGATCCATTGACTAGAACCATACAATCTCCCAGTGGAGAAGTATTAGTAGACTTAAGTCCACCATCATTAGCAGAGACCTTTGGTATTCCATGGTATCTAGTATTGACCATGCCAGATAAAGTAGGTGCAGGAGAAACATTCAAGAAGGATTTGGATACATGTAAGAAGCACATAAATGATCATTGGATGAAAACTAAAAGGTCAACCATCATCAAGCTTCCCCATACATTGTACAGGAGTGACTTTCAGGATGGAATTGGAGACCTAGTGACTTTGCTCAGTAGAATATATGGACTAGCCACTGCATCAACCTTTGAAGCCTGGATGTTCATGATTAGTAAAGGAACCAAATTTCACTAGGCCCAAATATTGAGTGATAACATGCATGAGGCATTTGGGAATTTTAGAGAAAAGCAAATATTTAGGTGGACCTCCTATTTGGTATATTCATTGGCCAGGAGGAATGAATATGTTGGGCTGTCTAAAGTTGGAGAAGTTGATAATGGTGAATACCAGGTCAAATTATATGAATGCTACGATCAATTGGTGCTGTCCCAATCCCTCATTCATTATAAAAGGGTAAATGATGCATTCACAATGTATATCACTAGATTACTACAAGGTGCCACAACACTCAGGATATCTCCCGAACCAATGAATGAAATAATGCAATATGGGAGGTGGTACATACAGTTTCAAAAATTCACCTACTTGAGGATCTAGGCTTCATTGGTCTGCCATATAGGATACCTCATTACCCAACAGATAAGGTGGTACTTCTAGAGTTGTCAAGATAGCTAATCACTTGTGCAAAAAGATTAAAACACCTCCATAGAACAAATGTCAAGTTTCCATTCAGATTGGGTAAGGGCAATTATGCATGTGTCTCTCTTGGAGTAATCGAACATTTTGATAAAGAGCTGCAATTACTTAACCTTCATTTCTACACAAAGAGAGACCATTTTGATCCTCAAAGGATAATGGAAAAATATGTTAGCAAAAGGCTATTCCATAAGATGCATTTAGAGGATTTTTGGGAAAATTGTGTGGATGACTACGAAGTGTTGAAGAGAACTCACTTAAGGCTATCCCTTGGGTTCATAAGAAAGTTTCATATAATATCCACAAAGGATAATGGAAAAATATGTCAGCAAAAGGCTATTCCATAAGATGCATTTAGAGGATTTTTGGGAAAATTGTGTGGATGACTACAAAGTGTTGAAGAGAACTCACTCAAGGCTATCCCTTGGGTTCATAAGAAAGTTTCATATAATAGAAGCCCCAGACCAACTGAATGATGATGAAGATGTGGTACAAAAGGGACCCTGGGAAACTTAATATCAACAACTAGTCCCTCTACCTAACTGGGGTAACGCAGAGGAAAGCTCTTTAGATGTAATAATGAAAGAGTCTTTAAGATTGAGAAAAATATGGGTAAGAAATCAAGTTGCAGTGCTGGAGAAACAAGGAGTACAACTTACTTACACTGCACTTGAACCTAAAAAGGAATCTAGAGATGAGGAAGATACACCCATAGAAGTACCAAATGATGCAGAACAAGTTCAAAAACCTTCAAGAAACTCTGATAGCGAAGAGCATGTACCATTGGCAAAGAAGGGAAAGGCAAAGAAGGTTGTTTAACAAACCCAAAAGAAAGATATGCCTCCTTCCACAAGGACAAGGGCATCGAAGAAGAAAAGCATGCCAAGTGGGCTAGGAGAAGGGTCCAAAACTAAAAGATAAAAGGTTAAGACAACTGGCATAACTATAGAAGCCCCCAT
The DNA here is from genome assembly GCA_027924645.1 of Cunninghamia lanceolata. NCBI lineage: Eukaryota > Viridiplantae > Streptophyta > Pinopsida > Cupressales > Cupressaceae > Cunninghamia > Cunninghamia lanceolata. The sequence goes on from BSBN01000516.1 coordinate 5,472,004, forward strand.
TACCATAGTATCTGATAACACAAGTACTCAAGTGACCTCTTCACCTCTTGCTGCCCCAATCGCCAGTGTTGCCCCATTTTCTCCTACTGCTACCACCATTATTAAGAAAACTACCTCTGCTTCTTCTCCACTAATAGTCATAGCTTCCATGGCTTCATCTTTAGTAATGATTGACTCAAGTAGCCCCATTAGCCCCACTCCTTCTATCACTGCCTCCTCATTCCCTCCTATCTCCACCATATCCATGCCTTCTATTTCCTCTATTTCATTCTCCACCTCCTTGTCCCTACCACCCATTTCTTCTATTCTTGCATCCTCTTTCTCCATGCCCTCTTCCTCCATAGCTTCACCAATTGTCATTTCCTTTGCACTACCTGCCTCTTCCATTCCACCTCCTTTGGGGTTTAGTCCATTTGCCAGTTTAACACATGTCAATCTGTCTTCATTTGCTACATATTCATTGGCTTCGGCCACCAATTCTTTGGCCCCTTCAAGTGTACAAGGTTCACTCCCATTGGCTGTCCCTACACTAACAGGGATTGAGAAGGTGTTGGAACAAATTGAATCCCAAGAGAAAGAGAAAATAATAGAAATCTTTGACAAACCTCTTCTTGCACCTTCCGCTGAGGTTGAGATAATTGAAATTCAGGAAAGCCTAGTTGACAAAGAGACTACCGAAATGGTTTTATAGATGGCCCAGTAAGTAGTAGCAAAAAATCTCCAAAACCTTGGGCATGCTATAGATGAAAAGGAAGATAATAAGTTATCTGGGAAAGAAGAGGAAATTCATGATGAATTATTTGACAAGGAATATGCCCATGATAATACTCTTGAGATTTCTTCCACTACACCAAATTGGCTCCAATAGAGACTCATAGAAAAGGAACCTCAGGTTGAGGTGATGCAGTTAGATTTAGGTGCACTTATGGCGCAAGCAGAAAAGCCCAAGAATCCTAAAAAGGCAAAAATATAGTCACGAGTCTACAAAGATGCATCAAGGTCAAGAATAATAGAGGTTGTTGTCCCTCCTATTGGCATTGACCAAGAAGAAATAAGAGCTGAAATTTATGTCATTTCCACTATGAACTTGGGTCTGGGATCAAGAAACCAAAGAATCGATGACTTTAAAGGTTCAGTATCCTCAATAATGGAGTAGTTGAATAAAGATCAAATGACTAAGAAGGAATTGAGGAAGCAGAATGAAGAATTGAAAGCATGTATAAGGTCTCTAATAAGGCCCTTAAATTCAGAAGGAGAACCAAGGTCCAATTTAGCCCTGCCATCCAAAGAAGAGTTAGCCAAATTTGATGACATCAAAACAAATGCTGCTGGCATGTAGGAATGGTTTGATAAAGTATATAATGATAGATGAGAGGTGATTACTTTTGCAGTAATGTTGCATTGAGACTTCCAATCATTGAAGGAAGGTTGGTATGAATTATATGAGGAATGTGAGCCCTATGAAGAATATTACTCTTATATGTTCCTGAGAGTACAAGCAATTAGAAAGCTGCCTAGGCAAATTTTGCTATCAGAGAACTTTCTTACGTCAGAAAGGCTGCATAAGTCCTCTAAGTGGTATCAACAAATGAGCTTGAGGAAGGAATCTTTTGATAAGGTTAAAGAGGCTTACAAGGAAGCAAATGACCAGATACTTTCTATTACCTATGAGATAAATGATACTTTAAGAGAGTGTCTGGATCCTAGTTTTGATGACCTCACCCTTTTGGATGAACAACGTTGTAAAGATAGACTGTCTCAAGTTATTTATGGGTAGTCTCCGTTGAGTATAGTGGGAAAATTGGAGAAGATTACTGATCTTTGGGCTTCCTTCATCGCATTCCAGAAAAGGAGAAGATCAATAGAAGATGTATACACTCAGTATTACTGGGACCTTGAGAATCTCTGATTCAAAATAAATTACATTAAATATCTGGAGCCCATTGATATAAATCCATCATTAGCAGCTTGGGTGGCCTACGTCAACAAGAAAGTTGAAGAAGACAAGAAAGATTTAGAAGGAGATGAATAAATGATGAATTATTTGAAATTTAAAATGCAATCCCGTCACTTGTAAATAATGTCATATTTAGAGGGTCATGTGACACTATTTTGTCATTATTATGCTTTGAAAATGGACTTTTCCCTATATATAGCTTAATGGGTACTTAAATTGTCCAAATTCAATGTATCTAGAGGTCATTTTTGTCCTTTTCCTACAGGAAAAATTGTAATCTGGGAATGCAAAATGCTGTCATAAATGTATTTAATATTGTTAAATCTGGGCCATCAGTGTGGAGTCAATCTCCACTATACATTCAAAACTTAGTATGGTGCCTCTCCTATATAAAGGGCCATTATTCTCTCATTGTAAGACTCTTGATGTTGAATTGTTGACACTACCGAATTCCTTATTAATACAAAGCAAAGTTACTGCAGGTTTTCTAGGAATTTGTCTCTTGTATTGTCAATTTAGTTTCATGGTTCACATCTTGATTTGCATTAGTTAAATTGTGCTTTGCAATGTTATTGATTTACTGAAGGTATTTGATGAGCATTTAAGTCCATATTCTTAGTTGCTTACTGATTATAAGTAGTTGTGCATAGTTATCCTAGGCTATTAAACTAAGCTAAGTTCCATTGCATTACAGTAGTTAAATCATGCCAGCACTTGGGTATTTAATGAATGTATGTAATCTAAAAATCTGGAGAATCCATAGAAGATAGCACTGTTTTCTACAGCACTGTAGCAAATTCTCTAGCTTGATAAAATAGAAAATTGGTTTAATTTCTGAATGTTTGTCTATCTGCAACAATCTTTACTTTGTGAATGTCACTTAGGAACTCTCTACACCCTACTTCCTTTTGCATTTTCTCATTAATCAATTGTTAGAGTTAGATTTCTGCAGCAATCTACACAGAGATATCAGCTGATCAGTTATATGGATTTGCATGTATTGTTGTATTAACCTACTAAATATGTCACATCACATGTAAGACCCCTTGTAGGAGCAACTAGTACATCCAACTGAGTCATTCCAAGCAAGCTAAGACCTAGTTGTATTATCTGTGGGGTAGTCTTACTTAGGATAGGATACTTTTCAAGAGAGGTGTGATCTGAACAATCATACCTGCATTGTTGTGTGCTAAAAACACCATCAACAACTCCCTCTCAGTTGTCTTGTGCCTTCAACAGTAAGAGCATCTAATATCATTATGGCATTGTAATATGAGAGTCACTTATAATAGATTCTTATGATGTATAAGAGCATGATTATAGGGGAGTTATATTGGAATCTTGACTAGTATTATGACAAGTCATAAGACATCTTTGAATGGATTTGAACATACCAAAGGGGAGTACCGAAGTTGAGGAGTGAACTATGAACTACATTATGGTAGGTAATAATAGTTGTAAGATCATCTTCTATTTTTAGTAGAGGAGACCATGACCAACTTGGGAATTAGAATTTGGGCTAATTATGGATCTATTTTGGTTCATTTTATAACTCATGGTTTTAGTAAATCACTTATGGTTTGTGGTTTTATTTTTTCCTATTTATTGGTGCTTGAGGATGGAGTATTATATGATTTGTATGATTGACTTGCAGCTATTGTTATGCTACCAAAATTCTACTCCAACATCTAAATGTCGTTGATACTCCTATAAAGTCATAGTTTGAGATTTATATTGTAGCATCTTAACTTCTAAATAATACAATTAGTTTTGATTCAATTGTGGGGTTTTTCTCCTAAATAGTTTTTCCCCATGTAAATCATCTTGTCATGGTATAATTTTTTTGTGTATTCCATTATGTAACTACAAGGTATTTTGTTTTTACACATACCTCCCCTTAAATATTAGTTTAGGAAGTGGTTACACACAATTTCTTCCTTTCAATTCTCCACATTCCTCCACACATAAATATCAACATAAGAATAAACGTTCTTCTCAACCTCATTATTACTCAAATGACTCTTCCTCATCTACTAGTTCTAGCAATTACAAAAGAAAGAGAAAGTATTATAACTATTGTGGTAGATGATACTATGTTGATGTTTTCCCTTCTATAAAATAGTCCTCCAAACATAAAAATAATGTAAAATTACATTATGTTGCTCACTCTAGTTAAGTTTCTTATGATTATTCTAGTTACTCTAGTTATTCTAATACATCATCTGAACAAGAAGCATCCTACATGACTAAAGCTTATGGTCTAGATAGACCTAACAATAACAACACTTTTTAAGTAACAAAGACCCATCCATCTTGAGTGAGCTACTAATTTCTATAGTAGCAATTATTGGATTGGATTTTTCTGTTTTTTGTCAAATTGTTGGTCTTGAGACCTTTGATATCCTCGATGAGGAGTAGACTAAGTTGTTTGGATTTTTTTCACTACAAAGACTTCTCACCTCTCCTCTGATAGGGGAATGCTATATTGGGCTTCTATCAACTGTTGATGATTTTACAAGTTGACAAGGGTTGCTAGCACTAATAGTGTTGAGCGAAGTGAGGTCAATGTTGTTGGGCATCATGGTAGGTGTGCATTTAGGGAACACCTCCACCTTCTCAATAGTAACTAAGACATTAAGGTTGATTCAGTTGGGCAAACTATTATTGTTCTTATACTAAAGTATGAGTATAGAATAGTCAGAGGTGAAGAGCATGCTAGCAAGATGTTCATTATTCATGTCACAACTTGAGGGGTAGTAGGCTTCTATGTGAATATACATCATTTAATCAATTGGTATGATGTAAAACTTGTGCCAATTTGTAGGTGCGGTAGAGACTATTACATGACTTCACATTTATATTCTCTAGATCATCTTCTAGACCCCTTTGGATCAAGGGGGTTGGTTGGGTCTAGTGATTCAAATGTCTTTTATTTATACGATTTTATTTAATAAATGTAAGGGGCATGCTTCTCATGTGTGAGAGATCCCTTTAGTATGTTAAATTATTTATGTTTTTTTAGTATTAATGTTAATGCCTATAGTTGAATAGGTAGGTAGTTGAGTCTCTTGCAAATGGATTTTTAGAAAGTATTTATATTTGAGGTGTAACCCATTTTTATGAGAGAATAATTATGCTTTACATAATATTATCATAATTTTTCATTTCTTAACATCCTTAAGTCTTATTTACACCTATCTCTCCTTCTAAATGAATCAAGAGTGATTCAATATGTGTTTTCATCAAACCGTTATCTTCATGTTTATTTTCATATTGCCAAGATTGTGTTGTTTGTGTTTTTTGTTCTATATCCATGATTACACTCTCCTTAGCAAGAAGGTTGGGCTCAAGAGTTCCAAATGGTCAAAAGGTAGCTATTATACCATTGGATTGTGTTGATCTTGGAGCTTTGAGCTTAAATACATACCTTGAATATTTCACTCCTATGTTTAAGAATGGATGTAGACAATTGTAGAAAAATGCCACTTGTTTCTATATTTTAAATTGTGAGAAAGATTGATTTATGTAACTTTATTATTGAAGGAACTTGTAAATATTATGTAGTTGAAGAAAGAGTATTGAATAAATAAATTCCTTTGAGAAAGCAGATTAAAATTTATATCTTTCCTTTAAGTTTGAGGAAAAATGTAAACTAAAGTGTATTAAATTTTTTTAATAAACTAAGATTCTTGATATTATGTTTCAATTGACTATCTTGTGGAAATTAGTATTATGGAATATGATTGGATGAAATTGTATTGTAATGAGACATATATCATGCTTCAATTTATTATATATCAAAAGATATGTTCACTTTAAGATTTTACAGAAGTTATTGTGATTAGATCTCATATTTGACTTAGATTGATCATCTCCATGTATATATTCACTGTCAGTAGCACTTTAGTACCAACATGTTGTCACAAAACTATGATTTTAATTTTATACCCTACATAAACATGTCATAAAATTTGGCTAAAATCATAATGAAATTCTACGTTTTATGTGAGTTCTATGAGAATTATGGTGGTGTTTAAGAGTAGTACAGTGTCATCTTGAGGATTGTGCTAGTGTCTTTACAAGTGCAATGTCATACTAAACCTATTAGTTGATCTAGTACCCTCTATGACATATGTCTTTCTATCGTCACTCATCAATAGTGCTTTGTCATGGGTAGATTAGAGGTTTTATTTATGCACTTGTATATGTCTTTGTCCTTCCACATGAATGCATGAATTGAGAACAACTATTGTATGAGAGACTTGATTGAATAAATTATGTTTAAGTGGCTCATATTCGTCATATTTAATACTTATGTATTAGTATTTTACATGAAATGATTGGTATGGATATAAACTTCCCTCTAAGTAGAATTTTGAGGAGTCCCTAAAGTGATAGTTTGGAGTCTAGTTTGATTTCTCAGTATTGTGGTATGGAGATAAACTTCCCTTTAAGTAGGATTTCAAGGAAGTCCTAGAGTGATAGTTTTGAGTCTAGTTTGATTTCTTGGTATTGGTTTTACCAGGACACTCAAAGTTGAGAGAGAGAGGGGGTTATAAATTTATGGTTATCAAAAAAATTTGGTACCCATTCACCCTTTAATTAATCACTATAAGCAATTTATATTCTCATTCACAACCTCAATTATAGATTCATGGAAATTTTAGGTTTTAGTTTTCCACATCAATCTCAATTTTATTAATTTTATATTCTCATTCACCACCTTAATAACAAATTTATCAAAAAAATTGGCTTAATTTTCCACCTCAATAAAAACAATTATAGGCAATTTAAGCTTAATTCACCACCTTAATTAAAAATTGTGGTTAATTTAAGCTTAATTCACTACCTCAATTAAAAATTTATAGGCAATTTAAGCTTAATTGGCCAACTAAATTAAACATTTATGGGTAATTTAGGCTTAATTCACCACCTCAATTAAAAATTTATGGCAAATTTAGGCTTACTTCACCACCTCAATTAAAATTTATGGAAAGTTTAGGCTTAATTTGCCACCTCAATTAAAAGTTTGTGAAAATTTTAGCTTCCAATTTGCCACCTAAATTAGTTTTTATAGAAAATTCAGGTTCTAAATCACCAGATTGATTAAAAACTGGCATGACTTTTGGTTTCCCAAGAATCCACATTTTATTTTTAAATTTGTATTTTAATATAAATAACCACATACTCTATCACTTCAATTCAATTTTAGAAAAGATCACCAGGGAGATTATGCTTCTACATAGGCTCTTTACAAAGGTTTCTATAGAATTTTATAGGGTTCAATTCTTGAAGTATATCTATAAAATAATATGCAAAATAAAGAGAAAATAAGAAATAAGGGGATGCAAATGAACCTAGATATAGCCAAGAGAGTGAAAAGAAATGTTGGAAATGATGATCTAAGGTTGTTGTAGATGTTCTAGGTCAAACTAGAATAGAGTAGTGTTATGCATGAAAAGGAGATGCATGAAATGATACTAAGCATACCAAATCAAACCCTCTTTTCACAATAACATTCAAGGACAAAGCCGAGCCAAATCACTACCAAGTGGAGGTGGACTTAGCTACAGAATTTGTGCTCTTGTTTGCTATGGAAAGATATGATTTAATCATGTGTTTTTATCAAACCCTAAATCAACAATGGACAAAACCCTAGTTCTATGATAAATAGAGCATAACTTTCAAACCATGATAGATACAGACAATACAGAAGAAGCACCGAGATCAGTTAACAGAGGAGAGCCTAATTCCAAAAGTAGAGATGTTGAAAGACTATGGTGCCCATACCTAACTCCTTGGAGTGATAATTTGCCAAAGGTCAAAACTAAGAAAATGCTCCAAAGAGTGTCCAAATGTTGTACCCAAAGCCTAATTTGTCAGGAGGACAACTGGAGGACTATGGGGTGAGCACCCTAGTCTAGTACGAAGGAATTTCCCAATCTTGGAACTAAGAAGATGATGTAGACAACCTCCTAATGCCAGCTCTAGGGCTTGATTTGTCAAAAAGACACTAGTGCTCGCACCATAGTCTATTACAAAAGAATATTGTACAGATTCTTCTGGATCTTGAACCTTTATCCTTTACACTGCTTCTCTATACCTGCACTTCACCAAATCCCGCACATGTAACCTGCAATCACAAAGAGAGGGGTTTGGGGGTTGTGGTGTTTAGGAGCTTGCCTCGATCAAGCACCAGAATGACATTCAAGTCTTCCAACACCGTTGTTAGATAGAGTGTGTGTCCAATGGAGGGTAGAGGCCAAAGTAATGATGAAATAAAATGATTGAAGCACAAATACATGTCACCTTAGAGGTGAAGCCCTTATGGAGATGAAGATCCTTCAAACCATGAGGAGATGGATTGATGAAGCCAAATCTGAAATAAACAAACACAATAACAACACAATTCTGCTCTGCAACACAATGAATGCCTTGAAATCCCTTAGCTCAATATCACAATTTTGAATTATCCATCTAGGTGTAAAATGAATACATAAACTCACTTATATATGTTTTCCTGCTAAATTTCATAATTCAAATTGAAAAAGCCGACAAAGGGAAACCTTTTTAAAGGTCCTATGCTGACACATTTAAATTTTAAACCTAGCAAATTAGCCTGGACTTGAGCGTGGGTGCCCAAGTCCCAAGACTATTTTTTGGTCATAATTAACATTCAAGGTGGGCCCCTAAGTCCCATTTGACATGGGTTTCAGGGGAAATTGCTCCAGGATAAGTATTAAGCATGTAAAATGTAAACATGAGGACCTAGGAGCTAAACTAGGAGGTGAAAAGGCATAGGGATACTTTTTACTCCATAACATTTAGCCCCCACTTTAATGTATGTATGATTCCATACATGCATTAACGTACGGTCAAAGCACATCAAACACATCAAACACACCAAGCACATAGAGCTAAGGCATACCCAAAGGTTAGAGGACTATATCTAGCCCCCAATCTCATGTAAGCACTAGAAAAAACATGGAAGACACACAAGACACAATGAAGACAGTAAGAAGCATGCAAAACATGGAGAATATAGTGGAAGCACGTAATACATGAAGGAGACATAAGAGTAGTCATGCAATACACAGAGAGAAGACATGATTAAGTAAATACATATATATCTAACTAAATGATGGGGAGGGAGCTCATCGCTATGCACCACCATCAAAAACACACAAGATGCATATAAAACATGCAAGGCATGCTAGAAACAATGGGAAGACATGTGGAAAACACACGAAGTACATGAGTGCCACATAGTACATCATCGACATACTACACATCTTATACATGATAAACATGAGCGATAGGGAAGAGCTCATCACTACTCCACTATCTAAATCATGCCAGACACATCTGATGGTTGAGCTAAGCTCCAGTACCACCAAAGACACACTTAAGGGTGGATGACTCGAGATCCAGCCTTACCTCCGTGAAGAACTTGTATAAAGGATGTGCACTAGCTCAAGAGATACACCTTCCACAGAAGGCCTTGTATAAAAGGATACGCACTAGCTCAAGAGATGTGTAATCCCACCTCGTGATGAGGGATTTTTACTTGTATTTTAATAAGGATGTGCACTAGCTCAAGAGATACACTATCCCACCTCATGGTGAGGGCTTTCAAACATGCTTCGTCAATGTCAAAATAATTAGATAGTTACCATTATATATGCCCCCACATTAAGGTGGTTGATACCACTTGCTGGTATCAAGCACATTAAGGTAGAGTTAAAACACACAAGGGAATAAGAGCTCTCACAAAGCCCATGCCCCCAAAGGTGACATACATTGCCACGATCGTCGAATGTTCCCACAAACACATTGATATGAATTGCTAAGATAATCAACAAGAGATAAGGTTAGAACATCTTACTCTAAGATAATAACTAAATCAAATCATAGAAGCTATGCATAAATTAGATTACATCAAAGAACCAAGGCTACACTTGCAGGCTTGGAACTGAGTATAGCCATTGGGCTTATACTGTAGGTATCTTGGAACTGAGTGTAACAACAAGGTGAGATACAAAACCATCCAAAGTGCACGGAGCAGATTGAGAGTATTGCAAAAGTTTGTTACAACATGATAGATCACATGGATTGATTCTACTAGTCAAGCATTAGATATATATCAACCCCATCTTCATATATGGACTAGGTCCATTTTTGCTTACTTGCTGAAGGGACACGTAGTCCTTATCAATATTTATTTGTTTTCATCATCTGCCAACTAGGTAGAGCCATGGAAGAATGGAAATGATAAAAATGAGAGCAGAGACAAATTGCCTTAGGAACACCATGTAGGAGGATGCCTCCAAAAAACTCTCTATAACACTATGCCCCAAGGCACAACCCACAAAAATAAAGAAGAGCAGAGAGGAGTATAGAAGAATTGAGATACAAATAGAATAATGTCATGATAGAGGTAGTCCCGTTGTATCCTTGACCTTACAAGAGTATCAAGGGTTATCCAAAGAGACCTAAACAACATATAACACAACATGGGGGAACACAACACAATGCTAACAACATATATATCTAGGAGGGGGCCACCCTTGAGAGAAACTAGAATAGGTGTTACATCGAGTGTGGTTAAAGGAGGGAGAAATACTTACCTAATTCAATAGGATATTTCCTAGCGAACAATCCATGTCCATCATCACAGGATGTATCGCATGTAGTTTTGGTCTTGTTGATATTGTATTAACATTAAGTTTAGGATGATGATAGGATTTGGTGGACTTCAAAGAACAGTATCCAATACTAGTCATGTAGTTAATTCCAACAACTTGTAAAGGTAGTTTGATTCCTTGTTGGTTTACACCACAACCATTGCCTATGTAGTTGCAATTTTTGTACAGAATTTGAAATCCACGACCATAGAGAGAGTCCATATATTTAGAAGATGGTGAGGCCTTGTAGGTTTCATAGTCTGTAGTATAAGTAAGAGTATTGTCTTTGTTTTCTACCAAGGAAATTTTAAGTCTCTTAGGTGTTTCCAAAGATTGCTTAGATGAGATTAATGCAACTTTTGATGTGTCAGGATTAGAGTTATAAAGTTTATATTCCCCTGCAAAGGAAGTCCAATAAAATTGAATGAACCCCAATTGTCACCAAAAAGTACATTCGATGGATTAGAGTGTTGTACAACATTATCTATGGCAAGATGTATTGATGAATAAACCGTAAGTTATTTAGACTCATGATTGTTAACTTGTTTTTGTGTTTCAATATGTAAACAATTATTTGGTTGAGGATCAACTTCAATGGTGTGGAGCTTGTTTTCATAAATAAATGTTATTGATTGATGAAGGGTATACAGAACTGCCCCCATGGCATGAATCCACAATCTATCGAGAATCATATTATATGAAAGTGAACCAAGAATGACATGAAAAAGGGTAGATAATGTCACGGGTCCAACCTTTATAGGTAAATCTATGGTACCCAGGGATTGTCTACCAACATTATCAAAGCCACAAATGTTAAGCCTATCCAGTTTGATTAAAGATGTGTCAATCTTGATTTTGCATAGTAAGTCAATGCCACAAACATTAAGAGCTGATCCATTGTCAATCTTAACTCACTAAATATCAACTTTTTATCTATTGTGACAAATATTATAAGTGGATCATATTCATCTTCAACTTTAATTGACGGTATTTCTTGTTGTTAAAATAGAATATCCATTTTTGTTGCATGCATACAATCTAACATAGTTGCTACATAATTCAACAACAAGTGGTACAATCACCTTTTGTAAAGATTCTTGGAGCATTATGTGGTATCTAAGAGATGTTTGTATGAGTTCCCAAAGAGAGATCTTAGCAGGAGTAGCATGAAGCTACTCAACAAGATCATAATCTTGGCCACCTTTATGAGTAAGGTGAGGTAGATGAGGAAGTATAGGTTGAGAAGATGGAAAAGAGATAGGCACATGTGGTGCTTGCTTACTTTGATTCTTATTTTAGGTGTTGTATGTGTGAACAATCACATTGTAATGTGGTTGTTGTGACATATTTTGAATACCTTGATTTTGTTGAGTGATTTGTCTTGCATAGTTTAGAATGTAATTCAGGGGTCGAGGTAGTTTTTGATCACCTTGAACTATAATCACTAGTTTTAAGAAAGAAGACACATTAGGTACCCCTTGCACAATCATCTTAGTAATATTACTACACTTTTCTACTATTCCCTTAGTGGGTGGAAGCAATCTATTAATGGTGATTGAATTAACATTTCTTTTACTTTCTTCATCCACCAATGCTTTGTCTTTTGGAGGGAGAGCATTGGAACAAAGGGAAGGTAAAGTTTTGTTGTTTATATATCTTTAGGGATTCCCAAGGGTTTGAACATACAACCAAAGTAGATCTAACCATGGTCTTTGCTTCCTTAGAGATATCTAAGGTAGTTGCACATTCAATCAAAGGAGGGAGATCAAGGGTGTCCACTTCTAGGAGATCCATCAGATTAGCCTTAGAAACCTCATGTAGCATGTGATTATTAGATGAACACCTATTAAATACCCATGGAGGATCCTTTTTGAGAGGATGCTCTTCATTCGCTAATACTTTCTCTTCCAAAGGGATAGCATTGAAATGAAGAAAGCGTAGGGTGATATTAAGGAATGTATCAATGATTTCATCTTCTTGTGCCAAGATGTCCTCACAAGTGGGAAAAAAATTGGGATAAGAATTATAGGGTGAAATATGCAAAGCTAGGTTACCATCACATGTATAAGAGACTAGGTCTAAGGCATTATCGTGAGTTATGGTGCTGATAGAAGAAGAACTTTCACAATCATCTTTCTCATGAGTATTCATGGAGATGTATTAGATTAGATATTCTAATATCAAAGGGTTTGTATTCATGAGATCTATGAATTTATCAAAATCAGATACATAATCAAGGATTTCAAATGAAGAGCATTTAAATATATCCTTATGATACATGGATTGTATATGAGTGAGAACATGAGGATTCATATTAAGGAATTTATAGAAATTTTTAAAGTCTTTGATATATGCATGTAAAGATACCAAAGCGAAATGAGATGAAGATGCCATAATAGAATATATTGGAATAGAAATGCACAATAAGATCCTTTTATTTATCAAATATAACCAATATGAGAGACTATTCTACACCACTAATTTAAGTAAATCAGGTTTTTGAAACTTGTTACCAAGAACAAAAACACACTAGTGTCCTTACAAATGGAGTGATTAAGATGTAAATAGTGCTGCACAAAGGGTAATATAGACCACTTTTAAAATTTCTTGCAAATAAATGTTAGAGAGAGGTTAAATTGCTTATGTTGAAATACACATTATATAATTACAAACATGTGAAATTTTCAAAGTAAAGTATGAAATGATACAAATTTTCAAATGAGCAATGAAAATATGCTTTAAATAATTTCTGAAGCTAAATTTAAAGATGTTTATGACAGAAGAAAAACTTGAAAGGAAATTTTGACTACAAACCCTAGCTTTTGGTATTACTAGGTTATATGAAAAATGCAACTTTTTAAGCAAAACCCTAGCAAATGAGATCTTCAAATGCAAGATGTGATATGGTGAAATGATGAATGAGTGTAATATGGATCAGATCTGATGTAAATATCAAAAAATTAAATCTTTTTATGATATGCAACACAAAATATGCAAGACTATGCCTTAATGTAAGCCTAAAATGTTTATTTTTTCAAATTTTTTCAAATATATGCTAAATTTTTCAATGCACAATGATTAGAATTATATGAATGAATGAAAGGAATGATTACAACACTCAACAAGATGCAAGTTCAGTAAAAACATGGGTTCACCAAAATTTTATGCATGAAAAGGAGATGCATGAAATGATGTTAAGCATACCAAATCAAACCCTCTTTTCACAATAACATTCAAGGACAAAGATGAGCCAAATCACAACCAAGTGGAGGTGGACTTAACTACAAACTTTGTGCTCTTATTTTCTATGGAAAGATATGATTTAATCAAGTGTTTTTATCAAACCCTAGATCAACAATGGACAAAACCCTAGTTCTATGATAAATAGAGCATAACTTTCAAACCATGATAGATACAAACAATACAGAAGAAGCACTAAGATCAGTGAATAAAGGAGAACCTAATTTTGAAAGTAGAGATGTTGAAAGACTATGGTTCCCATGTCCAAGTCCTTGGAGTGAGAATTTGCCAAAGGTCAAAACTGAGAAAATGCTCTAGAGAGTGCCCAAATGTTGTACCCAAATCCTGCTTTGTTGGGAGGATGACTGGAGGACTACGAGGAGAGGACCCTAGTCCAGTATGGAGGAATTTCTTGAAACTCAAAACTAAGAAGATGATGCAGACAACCTCCTAATGCCAGGTCTGGGGCTTGATTTTTCAGAAAGACACTGGTGCCCACTCCCTAGTTTGCTATAGAGGAATATTTCTTAGATTCTTCTAGATCCCGAACCTTTATCCTTTACACTACTTTTTTGTACCTGTACTTCACCAAATCCCACACATGTAACCCAGAATCACAAAGAGAGGGGTTTGGGCGTTGTGGTGTTTAGGAGCTTGCCTCGGTTAAGCCTTGGAATGGCATTCAAGTCTTCCAACACTGTTGTTAGATAGAGTGCATGCCCAATGGAGGGTAGGCCAATGCAATGATGAAATAAAATAATTGAAGCACAAATAGATGTCACCTTAGAGGTGAAGCCCTCATGGAGATGAAGATCCTTCAAACCATGAGGAGATGGATTGATGAAGCCAAATCTACAACAAACAAACACAATAACAATGCAATTCTACTCTACAACACAATGAATGCATTGAAATCCCTTAGCTCAATATCACAAGTTCGCATTATCCATCTAGGTGTAAAATGAAGACATAAACTCACGTATATATGCTTTCTTGCTAACTTTCATAATTCAAATTGAAATGTCTGATAGAGAGAAACATTTTTAAAGGTCCTATGCCAACACATTTAAATTTTAAACTCATCAAATCAACTTGGAATTGGGCACGGGTGCCCAAGTCCCAAGTCTATTTTTTGGTCTTGATTAACATTAAAGGCAGGCACCTAAGTCCCATTTGGCATGGGTTTCAGGGCAAATTGCTCCGAGATGAGTATTAAGCATGCAAAATGTAAACATGGGGACCTAGGAGCTAAACTAGGAGGTAAAAAGGCATAGGGATACTTTTTACTCCATAACAAATAGATGTACCCCTATGGGTTTGGGGGGTGCACGTGTCTTAGGATAGATGTAATGGGGTGAGTACAATATGCATTGGTATAGTGACCTACCTTTAAATCAACTTAGATTTGTATATGTATTAAGTACAAGGCTAAGGATATTAAATCTATTCAATTTGGGTGCTTATAGGTGCAAAAAATAATGGAAAATAAGGGGGAAAAAATCCCTAGTGTAAAATGATAAAGAAAATACATGCAAAGAGGAGAGAAAAATCTAACTTTTGAAACCTTAGATCTAATTAAAAATATAAAGTAAGAAGATGTGGAGGTCTAATAGAGTGTCTAGAAACTCCTTGGTGTATTTGGTGGTCATATGACTAAGTTTTTGGGCCTAGTTGTTCAGATTAACCAGTGGGGGTGCAAGTGTTTTAGGATAATAGTGTTGGGGTGACCAATGTGGGCATAGGTGAAATATGATGGAATGATCTAGAATTTTAAGGGATGTTTCCCTTGATGTGTTGATCAATTCTTAAAATTATCTCACTTGCTCAATCTACTCTAATTCTCTTGGAAATTACCTACAAGATTAATTTTGTTAATGAAAACCTTGCAAGGTGGTTAGATCAAAGGGAAATCTACCTCAAACACCCTTGTAGGTAGTTCAAACATAGATCCACACAAAAATGATAATGACATAATAATTGAAATCAAATTTGAAAATATATTTGCTAATGGAAATGAAATTGAAACCTTGGCATGCTTACCACTTTAGAGATGTAAGGAAGGAAACTAGGGCTCGTTGGAGAAGGAAATGGGTGGGAAAATGAAATGAGACTTAATAAGAATGATATGGGAATGAGGGGGATGATGTGGGAAAGGGAAAACAACAAATTAGAAAAAATTAGGATGGATTGGAAGAGAAATTGGATGAGAGGAAGAACAATGTTTATGAGAGAAGAATAGGACCACACAAGATACTCCATATATTCAAGATGATGCATGTGTAATAATTGAAATTACATACTCTACAACATCGTTATTATGTTTCTATATCCATATTATCCTACCTTTTTCTTTGTATATTTTTTTGTTGTTTTGGCCCTTTATCCCTAGCCTAAGCCTTCACTAGGCATCTAGGCCCCTTTTCTTTATCATTCTTATGGTTTTTTTGTTGTTCCCATTTATTGATCTCATTTAATGTTGTCCCCTCTTTCATGTTCCCTTAGCTCTTCTTTCATTTCTCCCCTTTTTGATCTCTTTCTAAACCATTAAATACTGGTCCTAGTTCTAACCTATATGTCTAAATCTGTCATGCCCACGACATGAACACCTGAACCAACATTTTTTTTTGTAAAACATTATTAACACAAGCTACTATCGTGTATCACATGATAGCCTAATGTGTACACTTAGTTGTGTCACTGTGCAATGTCAGACCAAGCATGCCACATAAAATGGGGACTGTTCATACACCCTACGTAAATGGAGGTAACAAAATAGGGCTCGATATCACGTTACATATGCCATGAGGGAATAATTCATAAATTAATTCCCTCCTAGGTTTTTCTAGGTGGATATTAAAAAAAACACTGCCTTCAAGCACGATGCCTAATTATCTAAAATAAAATTTCAATTCCTAGCATGCTACTACTTAATCAAACCTTATCTCCATAATAAAACTAAAAAAAATATGAGATTCCATTGCAATAATGACAATTAAATCAAATAATAATTATCTTTTATCTCAAATTTAAAATTTAAGAGGGAAATAAAATAAGATATGTAAATCTTAATATAATTAAATAAATTCTATTACTATTTGTTTTCAAAGAAATACTTTTTTTTAAATATTTTGAATGAGGATAACATTTACTAAATTTAAATGCAATAATTTCATGCTATTCCAAACCCCACTAATATTCCCTAAAATAATTACATAAAAAAAAAAACACAAGTTCCTTATAAAATAGAAACATATTTAACATTAGTTAAATACTAATTAGAAACATTTTTTTTTTGTTTTTATTATTGGGGGGATGGCAGCCTTGTGCAGGGTTGCAGCCCTGTTTAAGGGCCCGCAGCCTGCACAATAGCTGCGGCCAGGGGGCCAAGCTAGGCCTAAATAAAGCTAGTACATGTAAGGATCAAGCCAAGCCTAAAATAAAAGAGGTATATTAATAGGGGCTAGGCCAAGCCCAACATAAAGTTGCATAGGAATAGGGGTCAAGTCAAGGACAACATAAAGTGGTACAAGAATAGAAGCTAGGCTAGGTTCAACATAAAGTAGTATAGGAATAATGTCTAGGAACGTGCTCCATTAAGTGATACATGAATAGGGGCTAGGATAGGCCCAACATAAAGTGATATAGGAATAGGGACTAGGCCAAGCCTAATGATATAAATTCATAGAAAGGAAGGAGATAAGTTTTATGCCCCCCTAAAACTGATTGTGTGAGAAAAGAAGCAATTAATTTAAGGAGTGTAGAGATAGAAAGGATAATGTGCCAGTGTATCATAAATGGAATAGAATAATATAAAAGAGGAGAAAGAAAAGGAAGTGTTGTCCTTGATAATGTGAGTAAAATTGTGCCCCCAATAATATATCCATGAGGAGATGGGTTTTTTAAAAATAAGGAATAGTAGGAGAGAGAGGGAGGGAGGGAGGGAGGGAGGGAGATAGAGAGAGAGAGAGAGAGAGAGAGAGATCATAAGAAAGTAGGAAAATATTTATGACACAAAGAAAAATCACCTGATGATAGAAGTGAAATGTCCATCAATAAAGCTATCAACATACTAAAAATCATTTGATGAGAACTTAGCAAGTGTTCCATGCAAGAAGGAAAAATAACAAGAGGAGGATCCAAAGGGTGAAATGATCCTAGAGTGAAAATATAATACAAGACAAATACTTGTAATGGACTTAAGTGGAGGGTTTTTGAGAGAAGATACAATCTCCACAATCATATTAGATGTAGAAGTAGGAATAGAAGAAATAGTATCAACAATAGAAGGAATTTCCACAATGGGTTGAAGATAATCTTCAAGAAAGGAAATGGGTTCTACAATAGCACCAAGTAAATAATGGGAAGCTATGGGAGGAATAGGCATAGAATTCTTTACAAAGTTTTTGTTGCAAGGAGGATGTGGTCAATATCATGTGTATCATAAGAGAAGAATTTGTCACATCATTGCTTAGGAACATCTACTAATGCAATATTATCATCAAGAGGTGTATCATGTTATTAAATGCTAATAGCACCCCCATCAATGAGATCTTGAATATTGTTATTTAGGGTTCAACATTGATTCGTAGAGTGGCCAACCATCCTATGATATGCAAAAGAAAGAAGGGATGAATGACCATGCTTGGGAGGCTTTCTAAATTAAAGAGGTAGAAGGATCATTACATTAAATTCCAAGAGAAGTGGTAGGATATGTTCAAAGACAATAAAAAAGATGCATGTAGCCCATTTCTTTTTGTTTGTGTTGGGGAAGAAGGTTGGTCATGTTGGTACCTAAATCAAAATTTGCAAAAAATCCATGTTTGTGCCTTTGATTTTCCTTGGCCCATTTGACCCATTGTTGATAACTGATTTGAGATATCCTAAGTGGGTTCCCAGTGTATTAAAGTGCATGAGAAAGTTCACAAAACCTAATTCTGAGAGTTCCTAGATTTTCCCTTAGGTTTCATGTCTCTTTTGGCCTTTTGGAGTTTTAGGGTTTCTCTTAGGTCAGCATGTTATTCTCATTGGCTCTGAACTCCCCTTGGTGTCTTGCAAAATTGGCTAAGTGTTGCAGGGTCAGGGTGTTAATTATCATCGTTATCCTCTGCCTTTGGGTATGTGTTCGATTGTCTTCCTGATCCCTGATTCCCGCTTTATAATTGTTCTAAGTCTTTTATGGTTGTGGCATCAGGGAGTTGTCTTTTCTTCTACTCAAAGGGTGGTTTGATGTTTTGTAGCATTTGTTATCTCTAATCCCTAATATTTTACACTTCTAAGTCTTTCAGAATTGGAGCATCGATTCAACTTGTTTCACTTGTATCCCGAGTATGCATTTTGTGGTGTCCCTGTTCAACCGTGATCCCTGATAATTAATTTTCTTGTTTTGGGATAACATGATCGAGGAGGCTCTTATTATCTTCCTCATGTGAAAATTTTTAGGCATAAATTTGATTGTTGACGCCCAATAAGGCAATTCTTTTATTTTCAAATTTTGGAGTTTAGAAGGTTTTTTGTTCCTGATAAAGTGGATAGGTGTTTGGCAATTGTTTGATTTTTTGAACTCTAACTATCTCGCCCTTTGCATTTCATCAAGGTTGCATGAGGTATCACTATCCCAATTATAAGGAAGATGGTTTGGTTGATGCCTAATTGTTGAAGCTCAATAGGTTCTTTCTTCAGACTTTGGAGATCAGAGGTGTACTCGTTTCTCCCTAATCAGAGGTGGAGGTTTGTTTGGTGAGGGCCTGATTGCCGAAGCCTGATAACTTGTCCCTCCTAATTGGTGCACCCTATATGTTTATCAAATTTGTGGGGAGTCTTCTACTCTTGATAAAGAAGAAGAACATTTTGCGGAGGCCTGATTTGTTGGTGTCCAACAATTTTTCCTTCCCAGCCAATTAATTGTTTAACTCATGAAAAGACACTCTAGCGACTCACAGAACCACCATTAATGACCATTTTAGAGCCTGATGGTTTGGTAGGTGAGCTCCCAACATTCTAGGATAGCCAAGGACCCTTTATTAGTAATTATTTTGTACATGAGCATGGGAAAACACTCTAAATCCATGTGTTTTTCTGGTACAACCCATGTGATTGTGATGCAAGAAGCATGGTTGCCCTACAAATGTATTGACCACTCCAAATCCATGTCCAAGCTGCTATAGTGAATCTTAATGCTATATATACATGTTTGAAATAAGTATTATAGGTTGATCATCAAATTAATTTATGGATTGTATGTGTCTATGTAGTATTCTAGGGCATCAAACGATGCAACCTAGTTTGTAAGGGGAGATGTACACTTTGTAAAGCATGGGAATGTAATCCAAAGATAGATGCATGTAATGGTATGTCTCTAGTTAGTTTGTAAGTATTTAGGGGTGTTTGAACCTAGTTACTCATCCTCTATTGCCACATTTACCAGTATGAATGTAATAGAAGTTAGAGAAGTATGTGACAATGCTTTAATTCATTTCAATCATTTGTGATGCTCTTTCTTTTTGTTTCATATGGGTATTTGCAATTTTGTTTGGATTACTAAGAATGTCCATTATATGATATGAGATATGCACATTGTATGAAGATGCACATAAGAACCCATTTATGCTTTCTTTTATGCATCCCTTTCCTCTCTGCAAATTTATGACTCTATTGCCCAATGGAATAGGCACCGGTTTGGTTGGTGAAGGGCCAACAAACTTTTTTTTAAATTATTAAATCTCTCTCCCTTCCTCCTAAATCATGCATATTTGTTCTTCCATCTTATCCATATGTAAGTAATGTAAGTGGATTCATCTTCTAGGGAAACATAGTATAGCTATCATCTTAAGGTGCAGGGAAGAGTGAATTTTCTTTTGTTTATGTGAGGTCTTTAGGTCTGTATGTGGATAGTGTTGACATGAGTTTAGTGACATATTTTGGGATTCATAACACATTGGGTATGGATGCTTAAGGGCCTTGAGTTGAATTATTTTATTTCTCTTTAATTGTCCTATGTTTGAGACCTCAGGGAACACACCCCTACTCATTTCCTAAGCATGGCATATCCCTGGCCTTAGGTTTTGGTGTTGATTATTTAGGATAGGTGGAATTTCTTGTTTGAGCACCAACAGGTCACATGGATAAGGTTCACAAGTTGGATTCATGGGTGGAGGAATGGAGGAGGGGTTTCCATGATAAAGGATAGGATTCTCTAGAAACTTTTGTTCAACTTGAATGGAAACAAGAGATAAGTCTTCAATTGATGTAACTTAGCTCTACAACTTCCCCACCCAAAACTATTTTTTGAATTTAAATCTGAGAGAGAATGGTGGTCGATAGCCTAGGGGGTCCCCATGGCCTTTTTGCTCCTCCCTATATAGGAGATACCCAGTACTGTCATGGGTAGCAACACTAAACACATGATTTCAAACTTGGGTTTAGGGCCTAAGGGTTGGAAAGCTTCCCTTGTGGGAAATGATCATGCTAGCCAAGCTAGTGGTATGGTGATCCCTCTACTATCTAAGATAGAGGAAGGAATGGCTTTGAAGCTACTAGACTTGACCATTCATTGAATGGTGTCAACAATGGAAAATACATTGGTGATCAAGTTCTTTGCCTATTGCCCCAACATTGACCTTGTCAGAAGGTGGATTGCAGCTAAATGGCTTCTTAAGGGCAGCATCTTAGCTAGTGCCATGGAAGGTGATATGTTTCTCTTTAAATTTACCTTAAAATAAGATCTCCTCCATGTTTTATTGGGTGGTCCATGGCTCTATGGAAAACATTTTCTTTCTATGTGCAAGTGGAGACCTAGGTTTGACCAAAAGGTAGATCTGAACTAGTTGGATCCAGTATGGGTAAGGCTACCTAGGTTGCCTCTTGAATACTAGGATGAAGAAATGTTTGCTTGGATTGGAAATTCTTTTAGAGATTATGTGACAATGGATAAGGTTACCAAGGAAAAATCTAGGCTTGTTTACGCTAGATTCTGTGTTAATGTAGACATCCTTAAAATGCTCCCAACCTCCATTATTCTGAAGTCTAAATTTGGGAGATGGACCCAGAGTATTCTCTATGAGAATTCTTAGGTCTTCTACTAGAACTGCATGAAGCCGAGCCATGTCATAACCTAGTGTTGGGCCCCCAAAAAACCTATTCCTAAGCCTAAGGAATATGTGGAAAAAATGAAGAAGGATGTGGAGGAATATCCTTTCAAGGAGAATAGCTTGAATCTTATCAGCTCTCCCCCATCTTCCCCAATGAAGACCTCAGAAGGGGAAACATTGCATGGCCCTGTTTAGACTAAGGAGGAGAAAGTTGAAAAGAGTCAAACTCTGTTGAACAAATAGCACATAGATAATGGACTTGAAGAGTAACATTTGGGAGTCCAGAATGCTATGGAACAAAAGTTAGACAATAACCCCTATAAGTCAAAATCTATTGTCCTAGATATGCAAGGGACAAACTATGAAAGATAAGAGGGTGAGATCCTTCCACCATTGGGAGACTTGGGCTCTGTTGTGCAAGGGACAGCAGTACAGGCCACCTCGGAGCAGGAAATGGAATGGACACAAGTCCTTAGTCCCCCTCAGAAGTTAGGAGGCTCTTCATAAGACAAAAGCACTTTGGGGCAAACATTCTCCCCATACCCAAAGGTAGGTACTAGTAAACCTATAGATGACTCTGAGGGTTGGTCTATAGATAAAAGAAGAGGTAAAGGATAGAGTAGGAAGACCGTGGATGTTGGGGTCAAGTTGAAGTCAGGGAGACCGTCACATATTCAAACACGACAACGTGAGGTTGTGAAGGAGATAGCAAATGGAAGACAAACCACTTTGTAGTTGTCTTCTGAAGCTGAAGAAATGAAGATTCTCTCCTAGAATATTAGAGGACTAAATAGTCCTCACAAACATTTTTTGGTTAAAAACTATATTTTTAATCATTAGAGTTGGCATCATTATGAATCATTTCTGAGTTCCTTGAATATGAAATGTTATAAGGTTCTTAAGCCCTTTGCATAGTTTGTGAACAACAATTCATAATAGAAGGACAACAGAATGCATGATCAAAAATGAATTGATCCAATACCACAATCATACATGAGGCAACAATCATGATCTAGCCAGGTAAAAGAGCATCAATCAACTCTGAATATCATCCACTTCAACAGTTGGAAGCCTAGTCTAGGCAAATAAAAATAGGACATATTTACCACTTTTGTTGTGAATAAAATGTAAAACTGCTTATGAAGTGTTTTGACCATCGAGGTAGATGACAATCAAATAGAGTGATGTTTTAAAATTCAGAAGTAATTTTTCATGATGACTGTGCAAAAAGGGCATGTATGATTGATTGCTATAGGAAGAACAATGTTTAGAGATAGAGTGATGATGCCATGTGCATGAGGAAGTAGATACAAATAGACAGTCATGTATGAAATTCATATGCTACAAGACAGTCATCATCACAAGAAGACTTCACAAGAGGACAATCATCTCTAAAGTAATGAAGGAGTTCAACATCCTAATCAAGCATAATGAACAAGCACAAGGCATGCTACAGTCAAGGGATAAATGATCAAGATCATATACAAACAAACTTTTGATGAGAGGGTGAAAGAGATTTGAAATGTTTTAAACTATTATAGTCAAAATGATGAGTAAATGGAACAATAGAGGTAATAGTATTTTGCATCTATAGAAAAAAGAAATATGCATGGGAAAGAAAATAAGTGCATAAGAAGGTATTTTATAGCCATGGTTATAACAAGAAGGGCCATTCTTTCAAAAAAGTTTACCAACCCACTTTCACATTCCTTGAAACCCTTATTTCATTGTTTGTGTACTGTCAAAGGAGAAGTACAGGATGCTATATAGTATAATGGTCATGGCTTAAAAAATAGGTCATTCTATGCAAAGAGACCAAATACCCATTTATAAATTTAAAACTCTTGTCATTATGAACATATATACTAGTGAAGGAGAGGTTACAGAGATGTGTTTCTGCCATGACTGTGATAGAGAATGGGTTTTTTAAGATACCCATGACAAAGTTTCAAACCCTAACACATTGTTGTAGTTACAGAAAAAGAATGCTGCTACAGTGTGTCTCTATCAAGGTCGTGCCAGAAAATGGCAATTATATGCAGTTCTTACGAAGCCCTTTCTCACAATTTCAAACCATCTTTTTTTTGTAGTTGCAGAAAACAAAAGTGATATGAGTATCTACAAGTATAGCCATGGGGAAAGAGAGATTCATGTGCACAGTTCAAATGAAATCCTCATTTCATATTCAAAAAGCCTTCAAGTTTTCACATCAAATACAAAGAATAAGCTACAGAATGCATTTTATGCCACAGTCATGCCATAAGTGAAAGTATGCAAAGATACACAGCTGATAGAATTTGAAACCCTTACCATTTCTCAAATTTATAGTGATGTAAAGAATACACATCAAGGAGAGAATGAGAGCTTACCTCTCATTTGTAGAGAGAAGTCACCATGGCCGTGACCTCTTTTGAGTTTTCTTACCATTTTCTTTGTCACATTTGCAAAGTTTTTACACAGGAAGATCAAAAGAACAATGTCAAATATTGTCGCAGAGGAAAGTGGAGGTATGGCCACAACCATTAAAGCCTAAAAGCTACAAAAAATAATGAAGTATGCCAGTCAAAATTGCATATACCATACTCATCATGTCCCTGCCATTCATTTCACACAGATGCAAATTTTCAAGCACAGAGGGCCAGAATATGGAGGAGGAAGACCAAAAGAAATTTGAAACCCTTGTTGGCCATGAAGAGTTGCATAGCAAAGGAAAATACAAAGTGAAAATGAATTGAGTTTAGGGCTACTCACTCCTTTTTGCTCGAAGCTTCCCTTCATTTCCTTTTGATTTTTGACTTTACAACTAGAAATCATTTCCTTATCTAAATGCCAACGGGGTCAAGACTTTAGATGGATATGATCCCTAGTGATCATTATGTAAGATGGTCGACATGTGGTTCTTGCATATTAAAATCAAAAGTCAATGGTGGTTGACATTATTAGAAGGTAAGTGTTGTGCCTTATGCAAAATTCAAACAAGACTTATTACCTTGTAGTCAACTATGCATGGTCGAAGATCCTTAGACCCTTGCATCTTGCAACTATACCTTGTCTCCTTCTAATCAAAGATTCCATTTATAATAATTGATGCATGCAAGATGACCGAATGGTCAAAAGGAATGATTTTTTTTGTCTTGTGATTTTATCATCTAAAGTCAGAAGGAAAGAGACCAAGAAGAGACAAAATGATTAAAAGGAAGCTACCATGCCTCATTATGGGCTTCAACCCAAAGGAAGCTACAACTCCCTCAAGTGCTACAACACTTACAACAAAATGAGGCTACAACCTCTGTACAAACATACTTATCTGATTCAGATGATTCAACACCATAAACTACTTCTATCTCAATCTTTGTTGATCTCTATTAACTTTGCATTACTGACTTCTTGTCATTCACCTCTACATAAACACTATACTTAGCTCTGCAATATTAGAATACCTTCAAATACCTCTTTTCTATCATCACAACCACCTCCACTAGTTCTGCAGCAACATCACTTCTATGCTACCATGCCTGAACTGATCCTTTCCACATTTCATCATCAAACTTCTTATGTAATTAATTTGTTTGCACACTATTATTGCTAACGCATAACATTTACAACTATATACTTCCAACAATCTTGATCTTAAATTTATACCCTCAAAAAGTCTTCAAACTTTCACCTTTGTGTACCTAGATGAAGTGTGTAACGACCTATCATTGTCGGCTCCCAGATCATCTGTGGTGATGTAGGAATCAAATACAGTTCAAACCAAGTGATAATCAGGACCTAATTTACCTTAGCACACATCTCCACACTGGTGCACACTTCCAAATGCATGACACAATCATCAACACACACCAAGTCAACTTCACCAAACACTTATCCTTCCTTACATTTAGCTCTAGACCTAAAGCAGTACCAGAGAGACCAAATAACACCATGTGGATTATGAATTAAGCATTATATGGCTTGCAAAACATTCCTATACACTCCTTTTACTAATTCAAGAAATTTCATGCTAGCTCAAACAATCAAACACTGATGGCAGTATCCTTAACACACTTTGATTACACAATCTTGATGTAAAACATTGAAAATCATACTTGCAGTAAACAAAGACATTTGAAACTTGATGTGAGCATACCAATTGACCATGTGAGCTTATCTTTCAATTAGAAAATCCAAATATTAAGATGTAGTGAAATGTGGTGGCATCTACTATCTCCCTCTACTTACCTTAACCAGCAACAAGACTTGTCTTCACATAGATGACTCCAGAAAAACTACTGTTGTATATTTTATCACTTGAAACTTGAATCATGTATGCATCTTACCTATATCTATCAATCCTCCAAACCACAGGACCATATATTCATTAGCAAAGAAGTGCGGAGCATTCTTCTGTCCCTCTATGACTGCAACAACTTTGTTTAACCATTGTCTTCACTCTGCCAACCCTAAAACACTTTGCAGTAGGTTTCATGAACTCAAATTTGAACCACACATACCTTAGACCAATGTCTAGATATCTTTCAATCCACATGCCCATATATTCATTTGTGGTAGAATGTAGTACATTCTCCTGAACCTGTGACACCCTTCATGACTGGACAAACACTAAGACAATTTTTCTTCAAACTTTTGCAACTTACTTCATCAAGCACCAACCACCATGAGACCAAGCCATCAAAATACAACAAAGTGCAACCAACATTGCTTCCATGACATTCATTATCAACACAATACATCAAAGATATTGACAACTTACACTTATCATGAACTTCAAAAGATAAGGTATGACTATGTACATATGATATTGGTTTCTTATCTTCCACCATCACTGCTCCTCTAATCTACTAGTACAACTATGTACAGATGATATTGATCATTGATCTCCTCCTTTGACATCACATCAACACTCCTTTGATAGCATATACTCAACACTATGTTTTCCACATTACAACTCTATTGACATCAATGACAACATATGCAACAATCTCCCCCTTTGTCATTGATGGCAACACTAACCTGATATGCAAAAATTCTCCCCCTTTGACATCAAAGGAAAAGGGTTGGTGGTCTTCCTCTGTACCAGCAAAAACATATAGGCTCCCCTTGTGTGTATAAACCTTATTATCCTTTATCAATCCACCCCCCTGAGAAGTAGCCTCTATCACTTCAAAAATTGATGTAGAAAAAACTTTGTTCTTCATTTTCTGATATAGATAGATAATCTATATAGAGTACCTTATTCATATCAAAATAGCACTATTTTATTCCTATCTTATTCTTTGCATATCTATACAACATCAAAATTTGTCTTACCTTCAACATATCTTCTATTTACTTTGAAGGTAGAACATTCTTATATATTACCTTCAACTCGACTAGCGTTGTATCCCAATGCTTCTTTGTTGAAGACAGAATGTGCATTTGTCTCTCAAGTTGAATATACAACTCCTCTACCTCTTCCAATGTAGATGGAACCTTTACCTTTTGAACAACATTATCAGCCTCTAACAAGATCCCAGGCAAAGATGCTAATCTTAGACTTACAACTTCCCTCAACTGACCAATTTTACCTTTGATTTGATCTATTTGGTCTAGAAGTTGCTTCATCTAGGAGTGAAGATTTTCTATTTGTACCCTTGTAGCTCCATCTTTGTCTTTCATTGGATTATATACATTGGCCACTTGAGTGATTTGTGACTCAATAGAGTCAATTTGATCCTTTATGTTATTTGTATTTGTTGGCCATTTTTAAAAAAAATGATAAAGCACTTTTGCATCTTCTAAGCATTTCTAAATTCTTTTCACGTTCTCTTGCATTTTATTATGTGCTTTAGTACATCTACCAAATGCATCAACCATTCTTTTGTTATTCACTTTCTCAGTTACCTTTTGCTCTACCTGCTTCTCTAGATAAGATGAATGTGCTTTGAAAGATTCCAACAAAAGTTTCATTTGCTATGTGGGAGGTAGAGATGGATCTCTTTTTGCCTCAGACAATTCATCCTGAATCATCTTTATTTCCTCTTCTAACAATTCAGCTTCTTCAACCTATTGTTGTAGAATTTCTTTCCTTGTGGTGGATTGAAGGATATCTCCAAGTTGTATCTTGTGGAGAGGAGATATGCTGGACAAGTTAACTTGTCCATCAAGCACTGGTAGTTGTAATAGTTGAGAAGTAACCACTAGTTGAATTTGCATCTGTTGTGACAAAAACTACTTAATTGAATCTACTGGAGAGGAGGAGGAAGATGTTTCCTATGCTCTTTTAGTACTCTCCCCTGCATCAAGAGTTACCTGCTCCTCTTGCTGATCAAGATTATCTTGTTGCCTTGCATTGTCTAGAGAAGTATTACCTTGCTCAATATTATGAGCAAGAGTTGCATTTCCTTCATCTTGTACAAATTTCTCCTCTTGCTCCTTTTGTTGATTTTATTGGTCTTTGTTATATAGAGGAGATACTGTATTGTGGGGTGGAGACACTTGTGGTTGCTCCACACTCTTAACTTCTTTTTCTTTTTCAAGGATTTTCTTTGTCACCTCTTTAGTTTCCTAAATTTTATCTCTATCATCCTTTTCCACGCTCATAAGGGTATCTACCCTATGCTTTGTCCTTAGCTCTTGAGCCTGCATTTGAGAAAGTTTATCTTTTTCTTCTTGAGAAACAATTGATCCGGCCCTATCTAGAGCTTGTTGTCTTAGCTCTTCATCCATTTATGTGGCCTTTTCTCTTCTCAGCCTTAGATCCTATGCTAGACTCTTTGGAACCTTTTCAATAATGTCATTGAAAGGCACATTGTATTTGATCATGTACATAACTATAGCCTCCTCAATGGTCTTTTGATCTACAGGAAGCACATCTGGATGTAGTTTTGTTGTTTCCTATAGTATACCATGATGCACAATCCCATTGAAAATAGCCTCTAACTAGAGAGGGTTATGTTGAGGCACTATCGGAGGAGTTTTCTTAGTTTTTTTTTCTTTTCTTTTCTCTTTAGCTTAGAGGTTTCTTCCTCTCCTTCCTCTTCTTCCTCTTCAATCTCTTCTACTTGAGCCTGCTTCTTTTATGTAGTTTTCATCTGAGCCAAAGTTTCAGATGTGGCTCTTCTTCCAATGGATGTGGTTTGAATTGAGTTGGAGGGTTACAAAGCATTTGCAGCTATATATGTGGATCTATTAGTCCTTCTCGGCACTTCGATAGATAGTATATCAACAGGAGCAACTTGAGGATCCATGACAAGGGTTTATGATGAAGGTTTAGGTGGAATACCCCATTTCTTATGAAATTCTTCTTTGTGTTTCTCAAAATTCTCTTCGACACTCTTTCTTATTTATCCTGTCCTTTATTTCATCATAGGTTCTAAACCTTTATGTTGTTATGTCCTTGGGTTTGCTAAGAAGAATATCAGCATAGGTTTTTATCTCCTCTCTAGAGACCTCATAAGGCAATGTAGGAATCCATGCATTCGTAGGTTCAACCACTTCCATGTAAGTGTAATCTTTATCAACTGGTAAGTTGATTTGTTCTTTATATTTCTGTACTATACTGAATCTAACTCTCTCTTGCTTGCATGTAAGATTGTAGGGTTTTGAAAAAACCCCAATACATTGTGTTGTAGTTCTTTGCATCACCAAATCCCCTCATATGATGCTTGATTTGTGTAGCAATAGGAATGTGTTGTTGCCAAACATTTCCCTTAAACACAGGCAATTCATTTAGGAAGTGAAATTCAAGGAAAATAATAAGGGTACCATACTTGAAATTGTATCTAGAATCCTTTGCTCTCTTCAATTTTTCCATCAGTTGCTCTCTCATGACCTCACATAGCTCAAAGTCCTTTCATTCCTTCACCCAGTACCAATAGCAAACCCTTCTCTATTTGCATAATAAATCTTATAGGTAATTCCCATTACAGCATACCAGACTCCTAGATCTATTATATCATTTACACTCAGAGTTCTCTTGTTAAATTTGGCACCAGTCAACTCTATGACCTCATTCTTGATAGATTTCATCACCGGTATTGGTCTAGTTGAGCATAACTTGGTAACAACCCTGATTGCATCTTTGGTAATCCTATAGGGCTTGTCAAGATATAGAAACTCATCATGAATTCTGCTTAAAACGTACCTTACCCATTCATGTTCATCTCAGAAATCAAGGTAATCCTTCAACACATCCAATCACTTGGCTGCAATGTTTGCATATTCTGGTTTGTAATTGTCATCATCCAAGAGTTTGTCTCTTAGCTCCTCAAACTTCATATGATTAATTTCATTCAACTATAAGTGGATGTATATCCTTACATCCTATGTGTATACAACATATGTAGGAATGTTTGAAAATGCCCCGTCCTTGTCCACCTTCATGGCCTTGTATCGATATTTCTTGTATTTTGGCCTAAGTTTCTCAGTAACATCAACCAATTGCAGAGTCACCATTTCTATCCTCTTTGAATTCTATAACTAGGGTTTTATAAAATAACAGTTCTAAAAAATACCTTTGTGCTCTGTTGCTAGGGTTTCACCTTTAGCTCCTTTCCTCTCAAATTCACCAAATACTCTGAATGTAGGGATTTTCCTTCATCTCTCCTCATCTCTAGATTTCAAATGTTTTGATTTTGAATGAATTTAGTGTTATGTAGAAAAAGGGGGAAGATGGGATTGATGGATGATTTAGTTAGATCCTCCTTTTGTTGAATGCACAAGACAACTAAGAGGGGGGGTGAATCATTTGTATCAAAAATTTCAAACCCTCAGACATATTCACATCCACATCAATTCACTTAAACCCTTAATCTGTTATGATGATTAAGCATGAGAAGCAAATAACAGAAGCTTAAACACATCAACACCATACACAAAAGAACACCAGATTTTACATGGAAAACCCTAAAAGGAAAAAACCACGGTGAGGATTAGCTCACAACATAATGTAGTAACAATACTGAATTACAAAAGGCTCACCAATCATGAAAACATTCTCCAAGGTTGGCAACACAACTTAACCCATGAAATTCAAATTAGGTCTAGACCTAAACATCCCCACAGAGGAAGGGAATGAACTCAGGCCACATCATGCCTTAGCATGGACCTAAATCCACTCTAACACACTTCAACATGCTTTCACAATCACCAAAGCATAATTGGAATTAGTGAAAACAACCACGTAGGCCAAACTTGAGTTAACACGCTTCCTCAAAGATAAACACACCTTACGGACCTTGCACAAAGCTTTAACTAATCTAGAAACATCCATGAACACCTTGAGGTCACCTAGAAACCAACAAATTCAGCCACAACTTTCACCTGAAGGACAACAACTTTCACTTGAAGGAAGTTCACAATCTACTTACCAACAACACTGTCGAACTCTACTACACAATAAATTGCTTTCCAAAGAACCAAATCATAAAAATCTTTTGGATAGATGATAGATAAGGACCATATAAACATATATCCAAAACCACAATACCTGAAACCATTCTGCAGAGAAATACGAAGCAAAATACTTTCTCCTAGACACATTGTAAACACTGTCAGACACTATCTTCAAACTAGTGAACATAACTTTCACTGCACAACGATCTAGAGTCCCAAATTCTAGATTTAGTACCTTTAGACACTTTTCAACAACATATCCAAATTGCACACTCAGATCTCCAATACAGAAGAAATGTGGAGCAAAAACTTGAACAATATTCTATAATCCATAAGACTTCTTCAACACACTGTTTCTAAAATTAATCAAATTTTCTCAAAAGCACTTGGAAACTCAGTAAGAGGAATATATTCTTAACACCTTTAGCACTTCTTCAAGGAAATCACATCATCATCAACTCATCAACTTAATCAAACAACAACTTAACCCATGAAATTCAAATTAGGTCTAGACCTAAACATCCCCACAGAGGAAGGGAATGAATTCAGGCCACATCATGCCTTAGCATGGACCTAAATCCACTCTAACACACTTCAACATGCTTTCACAATCACCAAAGCATAATTGGAATTAGTGAAAACAACCACGTCGGCCAAACTTGAGTTAACATGCTTCCTCAAAGATAAACACACCTTACGGACCTTGCACAAAGCTTTAACTAATCTAGAAACATCCATGAACACCTTGAGGTCACCTAGAAACCAACAAATTCAGCCACGACTTTCACCTGAAGGACAACAACTTTCACCTGAAGGAAGTTCACAATCTGCTTACCAACAACACTGTCGAACTCTACTACACAATAAATTGCTTTCCAAAGAACCAAATCATAAAAATCTTTTGGATAGATGATAGATAAGGACCATATAAACATATATCCAAAACCACAATACCTGAAACCATTCTGCGAAGAAATGCGGAGCAAAATACTTTCTCCTAGACACATTGTAAACACTGTCAGACACTATCTTCAAACTAGTGAACATAACTTTCACTGCACAATGATCCAGAGTCCCAAATTCTAGATTTAGTACCTTTAGACACTTTTCAACAACATATCCAAATTGCACACTCAGATCTCCAACATAGAAGAAATGTGGAGCAAAAACTTGAACAATATTCTATAATCCATAAGACTTCTTCAACACACTGTTTCTAAAATTAATCAAATTTTCTCAAAAGCACTTGGAAACTCAGTAAGAGGAATATATTCTTAACACCTTTAGCACTTCTTCAAGGAAATCACATCATCATCAACTCATCAACTTAATCAAACAACAACAGTAATGGTAGGGAACACAGTTGACACCAATGACAACACAAACATATTGACATCAATGACAATACCGATTAGCACATACTTGCAACACCTTTCACTACACACATTCAAGGAAATTTAACCAAGTTGAATCACAACTTTTGCAAAAGGATTCATTTATAGGTTGGTTGTCACTTGTAATGATAGGGAAATTCAGAAATTGGTGATTAATTTGTTAATTTAAGCCCAATTATGCTCAAAACCCTTATTGGAATACACAGGACAACTGAGAGCGGGGGTGAATCAATTGTCACAAAAACTTAACTTCATAAACCATCAACTACTTAATTACTGATAATCAGATTTAACCATGAAAACATGAAACCATAGACTTAATCACAATCACACATTCAACACAGTAGACACTAGATTTTTACATGGAAAACCCTAAAAGGGAAAAACCACGATGAGTGTTAGCCCACAAAAATTATATGAGTGATAACAATACCAAAAAATAGGGGCTCCCTACCTACAGGGCTCACTACCCAAATTTCTCACTGTAAAGAATGGCTCACTGCCAAGGGGTGGCTCACTACCAAAAATCGTGAACGGATTAAGTAGCATCTACTCCATGCCTGGGTTCAGTTCTGTTGAAGCACAATATAACTTCTCTGCTCTGCTCTTTCACACCTTCGCACTTATCTCTTCATTTTCCCACACCATCATCATTTTCACAATTAGATTACAAGTCTTTATACAAGTAATCAACCTTGGAATGTACATCAAGGTCGGCAATACATTCATCAACCGTTGGAGCAATCTCCAAGTTAACATTACAAAAACATACATAGAAATAGGTTTGGACCTAATACAGAAATTAGATAAGGGAAAGATGTAAGGATGTATGCTGATCACGCCATGCCTTAGTTGGGACTCAGGCACAATTCTTCATGCCACAACATGCTTCCACAAACTTCAAGGCATCTCCGTAATTAGTGAAATCAACCAAGTCAGCCAAGACTGGTGAGAACACTAAGTCTGCTAAGAACATTCTTCATCCATGATCCAATTTTCTCTTTGCACACCAATCTAAAGGTAGGAACATGATTAGGAGACATCCACAAGCACATTGTAATCACCAGGAACAACTGTACAATCTCTAACCACTCTGTCAAGAAGATTCTTCAAACTGGAGCACAAGAATAATATTGTCAGCCACTGTCTTAAGGAAAGGATAGCTTGCAGACCACCAATTCACGAACCATTGTATTTGAAAGCACTTATCATCATTCTAGACTTAACTCTAGAACCATAGACCAAAATACTTCAATGCGAAGGAATGTGGAGCATAATATTTTCT
The DNA here is from genome assembly GCA_027924645.1 of Cunninghamia lanceolata. Taxonomy (NCBI): domain Eukaryota; kingdom Viridiplantae; phylum Streptophyta; class Pinopsida; order Cupressales; family Cupressaceae; genus Cunninghamia; species Cunninghamia lanceolata. Next base: position 5,506,029 of record BSBN01000516.1, read on the forward strand.
CCCTATCACCACCAAACATACAGGAAAAGCAATTTTCACTCTGGTCAACATAACTCAATCAAATCTTCATATTGGAGGCTCAACCTTGGGATATAACATCTTCAGATAGACTTCTAAATAACTACCAATCCACAGACAAATATATTCATCCTACATGAAATGTGAAGCAATCTTCTGGACTATTTTTCTGTATGAAATACATTGTTTCCACTGTAATTCACTGTTTCTACCGAAGGGGCTAATTTTCTCAGTATCCTCAACATCAAGATCACTTACATAAGTAAATACAAAGAATCTCACTTATTACAAGAAAGCAACAAAATAAGAGCATAGTTGACACCAATGACAACACAAATATGTTGACATCAATGATAACACTGATTAGACACATAGTTGCAACAATATCCCCCTTTGTCATTGATGGCAACATATGATGTGAAAAAATATAAAGACCATCAAGACAAGGTTCTCCCCCTTTCTCTTTACACATCTGCATTCTTTTTCCCCCAAAGTTTTTCACATGATTTCTCTCCCCCTTTGACATCAATGGCAAAGGGCACATACTTGTATTCTACTGCTCTGATCCAACTGAACTGTTACCAACACATCTAGCTACTCCCCTTGAGAGGTAGCTCTCAAAACATCAATCCAGATCAAACAATGAGGCTTTGAACACCACTAGATTGATGCATTCTCATGCATCTTAGTTTAGGGCAAGAGGGGTAATGACCCCTAACTTTTCTCTGAGATACTCAAAAGTATCCTTAGGTAGAGGCTTGGTGAAGATATCTGCAAGCTAATCCTTTGTGGACACATATTCCAACTTTACTTCATTCTCTATCACCTTTTCTCTTAGAAAGTGATACCTTATATATATATATATGCTTTATTCTTGAAAGCATCACTGGATTCTTTGAAATATTTATAGCACTTGTATTGTCACAAAAGATTGCAACTGGATCTTCATACACAACTCTTATATCCTTCAAACTCTTCTTCATCCATAGCACTTGAGTACACCAACATGCTGTTGTAATATATTCTGCTTTTGTAGTTGACAAAGAGATTGAATCTTATTTCTTGCTCAGCCATGAAACCAATCTATTACCCAAAAAGAAAGTGCCTCCACTTGTACTCTTTGTTGCAAATATGTGCCTTTGATGTGTTGTCATTGATGTCAACATATCTCTTTGTCAGACATAGTGAAGACAGTGCGGTTTAGTAAAGTAGATTCCTCAACATTTCCAGTAAGATGAAGATTAGAGTCTGGGGACTAAAGGGTTGTGTAGAGGATTGTTTGAAGTTGCTCCAGTCAAGATTTGAGAGGTCCGCATGGAGGATTGGTGAAGTTATGGCCATATGAGTAGAACTAGGTTTTGCAATTGTTTAGAAGTAACAGAGTGACAGGAATTTGGTCCGGATTGCTCCACATTGGAATATTATGGTCTGTAGTTCTAGAGGTATGTTTGGGATGTTGGTGTGTATCCTCAACTCAAGTGGTTAGTGGTTTGGAGGTCTGCAAGAAATCTTTCAGGTGTGACAGTCATGACAATTAGTGTTCTTAAGTTCCTGGATGAAGATGCAAGTGTTTCTGGTGATTTAAGGTGGTATGGTTGTTCTTGTTGATTTCATTGTGCTTGTGGTGGTCTCTAGATTGTGTGCCTATTGTGTTGGTGGTCCACATTGAGGATTGAGCTCATGGTTGAAGATTTCTCATTGAGTGTTGCTATTTTTTCCAATCTTGGCCAATTGGATGCTTGGTACATGTTACGGATGATCTAAGAGAAGTTCTATGGAGCGTGGCATGTTGTTCAAGGAAGATTTGAGTCCCAGCTATGCTTGGCTGACAGAGGAGTGGTTCACATGTAGCATTTTGTATTAAGTCAAGTCTTGTGATTGCAATTTCTTGTAATGCCTATCTTGGAGAATGTTCGAGATAGATGATTGTTTGGCCAACTTTGATGTTCATTCCAAAGTTGATGACATGTATAAATAAGTGTTGTGAAGTTGTGGAAATTTGTGGTGGTGAACAAAGATACAGATGTAGCGAGGAAGTGAGTGGGGGCAGAGCAGAGGTGTTGTGCCCTTCAATGGAACTGAACCTTGCATGAAGAAGATGTTGTTTCTTAGTTCAACCTTTCAATGTTAACCTTGTGAATGTTCTTGTAGGCAGTGAGCCTCCTTTGAGCAGTGAGCCTGAAGGCAAGTGCCTTCCCATTTTTTTATTCTTTTAACAGAGAATAAATCTTGTGGGTCAACCCCCATCGTGGTTTTTCTCTTAACCGGGTTTCCACGTAAAACTCCTGCTGTTATGTGTGTTGATTATGTTGCTGCTCATGTGTTGTTGATTCATGATTTCATGGTTATATCATTAATCTATTAATAAGTGGTAAAGATGATTAAATGCAGCAAAAGATAAAAGTTTTGTGACAACTAATTCACCCCCCTCTTAGTTTTCTGCCCTAATTTCAACAATTGGTATCAAAGCCAATTCCTCTAAAAGAAGCTTGACCGCTTGAGGAGATCCAGGATGTCAACATACAAGAAGGACAGTCTGAGATTTGATGGAACAAACTACTCTCTTTAGAAGAATCGCATGGAGTGTCATTTGCAATGCATGGGTGATCCTTATTGGTTGATAACTAAGATTAAGAATAATCCTCTCTAGAATGGTCCTACAACTCCAGATCAAATCAAAGAAGCTAAATACAACATTCAGGCTAAGGAAGCATTGTTGAGTGCCTTGACTGATACAAAAATGACAAATGTCTTGGAATTGCAAACTGCTCATGAAAATTGGAAGAAGTTGGAAACTCTGTTTGAAGGTGATGCATATGTCAAATGTGCCAAGTTACAAAGCTTGAAGGGTAGATACAAATATTTGAGGATGAGTGAAGATGAAAATCACTTCCTATATGTAGAAGGTGAATGAACTTGTGAGCAGTATCAAGAGTGCTGGTGGAATACTGGAAGAATCATAGATTGTTGCCAAGGTACTCAGATCCTTACCTGCTTCATACAAGCATAAAGTTGATGCTATTGAGGAGACTAGGACTATGACAACTGTTACAAGGGATCAATTGGTTGGCAAGCTTTCAGCATTTGAAATGAGTGAGTTTGGTGATTCTCTTCCTAAATCAGAATCTGCTTTTAAGGCCAGTGTTTTTGGGAAGCAAAGATTTGATCTAGGTGAAAGCTCTTTAAGAAGACTAACCAAATATGAGAAGGCAAGGAAGGAACTTGAAGAAGATGAATCAGAGCTTGAAGAACTTGAAGCCCTAATTGCCAAAAGATTACCAAGAGGATCCGATAAGTATGAAGGAAAGTTGCCTTTCAAATGTTTTTCTTACAATAAGATTGCTCATTTTGCTTCAAGATGTTCGGAGAGGGTTTCAAAGACAAACCCTAATAGACCTAGGGTTTAGAAGAAATGCTACTATGTCCAAGAAGCTTATGATGAAGGAGTCACAGATGAAGAATCTGATATGGGAAGTACCTCTGGAAATGAATGGGTGTTCATTACTATCAAAGAAGAAGATCCGGTGCATACTGAATCTGCTAGCTATGTGAATGTGGAAAATGCCTTAGCTGCTCAGGTTGAAAAAAAGGATGAATGGGTGATTGACAGCGGATCTTCTCATCATATGACAGGTGATAAAAGTAAGTTTGTAAGTATGGAAAGATATGGAGGTGGAATTGTGAAGTTTGGAAACAATTCAATTGGTAGAATCCATGGTAGAGGATCCATCTCTTTTGTTGGTAAGCATAACACTAATGATGTTTTTATATGTAGAAGGGTTGAAGCATAATCTTCTCAGTGTTGGACAGTTAGTTGACAAAGGGTATGATCTTCGATTCAAGGATGGAAAATGTAGAATTTTGGAAAGCTCCAGAACTAAGATTGCATCTGGTACACAGACTAGAGGTAATATCTTTCATTTAAGTGGTATTGGTATTGCTTAGATTGATCAGAGTTGGTTATGGCATAGGAGAATGTGTCATGTAAACTTTGATAATATTGTCAAGATAAGTGTTATTCAGGCTGTGAGAGATCTTCCAAAGCTAGTGAAACCTCTTAATAGCACGTGTAAGGAATGTCAATTGGGAAAACTGAGCAGAACTACATTGAAAAGTAAAGAACAATTTTCAAGTGGATTGTTGGAACTTGTGCACATTGATTTGTGTGGTCCTGCCAGAGTTAGGAGTTTGCAAGGAGATAGATACTTTATGTTGTTGATTGATGATTACTCCTGAATGATGTGGGTCACTTTCTTGAGAGAGAAATCAGAGGCTCTTTATAGATTCAAGGTGTTCAAGGCTAGGGTGGAGAATGAGATTGGTGTGAAGATAAAGTGTCTGAGATCTAACAGAGGTGGAGAGTTTACCTCTAGCGAGTTTAATACATTTTGTGAAAAGCATGGAATAAGAAGACAATTATCTGCTCCTAGGACTCCTTAGCAGAATGGAGTTGTGGAAAGGAAGAACAAGACTATTCAAGAGGCTGCTAGAACCATGATGATGGAAGAAAATGTTCCACATGTCTATTGGAGAGAGGCTGTGAGTACTGCTGTCTACACTCTTAATCGGGTGCAGATCAAAAGTAATATTGGTAAAACACCTTATGAACTATGGTTTGGTAATGCTCCTACTGTGAAATACTTTAGATTTTTTGGTAGTAAATTCTATATCAAAAGAGATGAAGATCTAGGCAAGTTTGATGCAAGATGTGATGAAGGAATATTTCTGGGTTATTCTAACCAAAGCAAGGCATATCGATGCTTTAACAAGAAACTGAAAAGGATTGTTGAAAGTGCTAATGTCAAGGTTAATGAAATCAAGGAGAGACCTTCCAAGTCTTGTGGATATGAATTAGATGATCAAAATGAAAGCCCAAATAAAGGAAAGCAAGTTCAAACTCAAACTCAAATTTAGATTGCTCCAGAGAATCTAGTGTCTCAAGAAGCTAGTGCAAATGTTGAGGAACAAGTTCAAGACTCAGAAGTTCAAGAAAGTCCCAAAACTCCCAGGTATGTGAGGTTGAATCATTCTAAAGATCAGATTATAGGAGATAGAAATAAAAGTGTTCAAACTAGAAGAAAAATTGTTGAAGAACAAGAAGAGTATTGTTTAATTTCAAAGGTTGAACCAAAATCAGTGAATGAAGCTTGTAATGATGAACGTTGGGTAAAAGCAATGGAAGAAGAATTAATGTAAATTGAAAAGAATCATACTTGGGATCTTGTTCCTAGACCTAAAAACAAAAATGTAATTAGAACTAAATGGGTCTTCGAGAATCAATTGAATGAAAATGGTGAAGTGAGAAATAAAGCAAGATTGGTGTGCAAAGGATATTTTCAAGTAGAGGGAATTGATTTTGAAGAAACTTTTGCTCCAGTGGAAAGAATTGAAGTCAGATTATTTCTTACTTTTTCTACTTACAAAGATTTCAAAGTTTACCAAATGGATGTCAAGTCAGCATTCCTAAATGGACATTTGGAAGAAGAAGTCTACATTGAGCAATCGAAAGGATTCCAGTTTTCTGATCAAGGAGATATAATCTATAGGTTGAGGAAAGCATTGTATGGACTTAAACAAGCCCCAAGAGCCTGGTATGCAAGATTAGATAAGTATCTACTAAAGTTAGGTTTTAGCAAAGGCACATCTGACAGTAATCTTTATTTCAAAATTGATCATGAACACATCTTGATTGTTGAGGTATTTGTTGATGATATCATCTTTGGTGGAAATGAAAGCATGTGTAAAAAAATTGTTGATCAGATGCAAAGTGAATTTGAGGTGTCCATGCTTGGTGAAATGAATTTCTTCTTGGGTCTGCAAGTCATTCAGTTAGATAATGGCATCTTCATATCCCAGTCTCAGTATGTAAAAGAGTTGTTGAAAAAGTTTGGAATGGAGGATTCAAAACCAGTGAGTACTCCTATGATAATTGGATGCAATTTGAGTTAAGATGATGATTCCCCTAAGGCAGACTAGAAAAGGTATAGATCAATGATTGGAGGACTACTTTATCTAACTCATACCAGACCTGATATTATGAATGCAGTTGGCCTTGTTGCTAGATTTCAAGTTGATCCTAGAGAATCTCATGTTGTAGCAGTCAAAAGAATTTTTAGATATCTAAAGGGAACATCTGATTATGGCTTATGGTATCCTAAGGATGATGATTGTTATCGATGAGGATTGCACCCTTATGCAAAGTTGTGAAACTCTGCAATCCTTTGAATCATGGGGATAAACTCAGGCTGTGGGCGACCTATAATGAGTTTGAACCTCTAGATTATGGGCTAGTTCCCTTAAAATATTCTATTTGGATCTATGATTTTCTATTTTGGAAAAGGATAAGAAGGAAACTATAAGGAAATAAAACTGTAAAATTTGGTGATGCACCTAATAAGGATGGAAAAATGCAAATCTGGCTCACAATAGATTTCATAAATCTGACCCACACAATCCAATATTGGCATAAACATCACAAAAAATATTTCTAAGGAAGGTTGGAAAAACTATTCTTTATGAAGGAAAAGGATTCTTCACAACATGAAAGAAAGGGTTTAAATATGCTTAACAATATGCAAGTAACACAACCTAAGACCTGTGATATCAATATGCTTAACACTTGCAAGTAAGAATGAGACAATAACTTTAAAGGTTTCGATGTTAAAACACATTAAAACTTCATCAAATCATCCATACAAGTAGCATCAGTGGAAAGGCAAATACTTGATTCCAGTAAAAAATAAAGGAAAAAATTGCATGAAGAACAAAGAAATTGAACCTGTAACTTGCTGTAATCTCTATTAAATCTGTAATCAATGAGTTATAAAACCTCCTTCTCTCTCAAAGTGTAAAGAGCAAAAAGGCAAGAACTTGAAAAATGAGTTACAAAACCTCTCGTCTTTCAATGTGTAAAAGAGAAAAGAATGTAAGAATTAGCAAAAACCAAGTTTTTCTTTACAATATATAGTTTGCTCTCACTAAGAGGCATGCAAAATAAAACTGCAGCTAACTACCTCTAAAAATAAGTCCTCCAAAGTGATCCACAAGCAAATCAAGAAATCCCTAAAAATAAGGGCACAAACTGCCACAAATTGAGCAAAAATAGCTCCAAGTTGGTCCTCTCCATGTGTTTGACCAAGAAGTTGACCAAAATTCCTCAAATCGCTCCTTAAATCATGCAAAAAGGTCTCCAAATATCCTCAGTTAACTCAACTCATCAATTTGCATGATTTTGCTCTTGCAAAATTGATGTGAGTGAATAATAAAGTAATTAGGATAATTACTCTATTGTTAGTTACAACTTGTACTATTTCTAATTTTAAAATTTGTGAAAAATAATAAAGTAATTTGAAGAATATTACTTTACTATTTATTTACATTGGTTTATTTTGTAAAATCGTGCATGATGAGAAAAATAAAACTCCTTGTCTCTCCAATTTACAATTGCCTAATTTGCATGATTTGAGTAAAAATAGGACTTAGAAGAAAATAAAATCCCCTTATATCTCCTTGTGAGAAAAAACTCCTAGTTTGCATGACATATGTATTTAAGGCAAAATTTTACCCTTATCACTCCATATGCACTAAGGAGAAAATAATATCACCCTCTACCTTATTACTCCATTTACAATGCAAAAATTGGCCTCACTGCCATATAACCTCCATCATGCAAAAATAAACTCTACCATCTTGCATAATTTATCTTATCTTGCATCTTCATGCCAAAACAATGATACTCTATCACCTTGTAATCATTTTGTATCTTCTTGGTCTTTTTCCTTCTGACTTTAGATGATAAAATCACAAGACAAAAAAAAATCATTCCTTTTGACCATTCAGTCATCTTGCATGTATCAATTATTATAAATGGAATCTCTGATTGGAAGGAGACAAGGTATAGTTGCAACATGCAAGGGTCTAAGGATCTTCGAACATGCATAGTCGACTACAAGGAAATAAGTCTTGCTTGAATTTTGCATAAGGCACAACACTTACCTTCTAATAATGCCGACCACCATTGACTTTTGATTTTAATATACAAGAACCACCTGTCGGCCATCTTACATAATGATCACTAGGGATCATATCCATCTGAAGTCTTGACCCCGTAGGCATTTAGATAAGGAAATGATTTCTAGTTGCAAAGTCAAAAATCAAAAGGAAATGAAGGGAAGCTTCGAGCAAAAAGGAGTGAGTAACCCTAAAGTCAATTCATTTTCACTTTGTATTTTCCTTAGCTCTTCAACTCTTCATGGCCGACAAGGGTTTCAAATTTCTTTTGGTCTTCCTCCTCCATATTCTAGCCCTCTGTGCTAAAAAATTTACATTTCCTGTGTGAAATGAATGGCAGGGACATGGTGAGTATGGTATATGCAATTTTGATTGGCATACTTCATTATTTTCTATAGCTTTTAGGCTTTAATGGCCACGGCGATACCTCCACTTTCCTCTGCAACAATATTTGACATTTTTCTTTTGATTTTCCTATGTAAAAACTTTGCAAATGTGACAAAGAAAATGGTAAGAAACCTCAAAAGAGGTCGTGGCCATGGTGACTTCTCTCTGCAAATGAAAGGTGAGCTCTCATTCTCTCCTTGCTAGGTATTCTTTACATCACTGTAAATTTGAGAAATGGTAAGGGTTTCAAATTCTATCAGCTGGGTATCTTTATATACTTTCACTTATGGCATGGTCATGGCATAAAATGCATTCTGTAGCTTATTCTTTGTATTTGATGTGAAAAATTGAAGGCTTTTTGAATATGAAATGAGGGTTTCATTTGAACTGTGCACAGGAATCTCTCTTTCCCCATGGCTATACCTATAGATACTCATATCACTTTTGTTTTTCTACGACTGCAAAAAGAAAGATTGTCTGAAACTGTGACAAAGGGTTTCGTAAGAACTACATATAATTGCCATTTTCTGGCATGACCTTGACAGAGACACACTATAGCACTATTATTTTTCTGTAACTGCAACAATGTGTTAGGGTTTGAAACTTTATCATGGGTATCTTAAAAAACCCATTCTTTGTCGCGACAATGGCAGAAACACATCTCTGTAACCTCTCCTTCACTGGTATATATGTTCATAATGACAAGGGTTTTAAATTTATAAATGGGTATTTGGTCTCTTTGCACAGAATGGCCTATTTTTTAAGCCATGGCCATTATACTATATAGCATCCTGTACTTCTCCTTTGACAGTACACAAATAATGAAACAAGGGTTTCAAGGAATGTGAAAGTGGGTTTGTAAACCTTTTTTGAAAGAATGGCCCTTCCTATTATAACCATGGCCATAAAATACCTTCTTATGCACTTATTTTCTTTCCCATGTATATTTCTTTTTCTGTAGATGCAAAAATACTATTACATTTGTTGTTCCATTTACTCTTCATTTTGACTATAATAGTTTAAAACATTTCAAATCTCTTTCACCCTCTCATCAAAAGTTTGTTTGTATATGACCTTGATCATTTATCCCTTGATTGTAGCATACCTTGTGCTTGCTCACTGTACTTGATTAGGATGTTGACTCCTTCATTACTTTAGACATGACTATCCTCTTGTGAAGTCTTCTTGTGATGATGATTGTCCTATAGCATATGAATTTTATACATGACTATCTATTTGTATCTGCTTCCACATGCACCTGGCATCATCACTACATCTCTAAACACTGTTCTTCCTATAGCAATCAATCATACATGCCCTTTTTGCATAGTCATCATGAAAAATTACTTCTGGATTTTAAAACATCACTCTGTTTGAATGTCATCCACCTCCATGGTCAAAACACTTCATAAGCAGTTTTACATTTTATTCACAACAAAAGTGGTAAATATGTCCTATTTTTATTTGCCTAGACTAGGCTTCCAACTGTTGAAGTGGATGATATTCAAAGTTGATTGATGCTCTTTTACCTGGCTAGATCACGATTGTTGTCTCATGTGTGGCTGTGGTATTGGATCAATTCATTCTTGATCATGCATTCTTATGTCCTTCTATTATGAATTGTTGTTCACAAACTATGCAAAGGGCTTAAGAACCTTATAACATTTCATATTCAAGGAACTCAGAAATGATCCATAATGATGCCAACTCCAATGACTGCTAATGTTGACTGTTTCTATGCATGATTACTCTGTTTATGCAATCTAATGCCCTTCTTGAATGGATAAGAAGGGAGCACGCTGGGCTCAACCCTTGTGGGAGCCACATTTTTCTCCACATGCTTTAATGTCTTCAAATCAGCAACATTACTTTTCCTATACTTATACAGTGAACAAACAAGTTAGCATAAAAGCATACCTGATGGAGTTGATTGATCCTCTTCATGATATTCTGGTTTATGGAACATGTTTGATTTGATCTTTCATATGAAATGCATGGTGTGACAAGTTGATATGTTTGTTGATAAAAGCATATGATAACATTAAATATCTGGAGCTCTTACAGGAATTTCCCTAATTTTTTGCAGGTTCAACTAATACAACTGGAGCTGAAGATGAGGACTGAAGATCAACTGCCAACTAGCTCAACAACCTCCTTGCTTAGGCAATGATGGATATTTATTTTTATCATGTGTTCTTCCTTATTTCTTTTATCATCAGATGTATATCTTGCAAATGTCTGCATTGCTCGGTTTAGTTACTTCCATGACTTGTGTGGGACACATTTGAACACTTCTTTTAAAAATGATCAGTTAATTTATCTTATGCACTTGATGTATGTATGTTTCTTTTTCAATCAATGCATAGGATAAAGTAACAGATACTGAATTGTATGTACCAAATATGACATGAAATAACAGTTCAAATAAATATCTTTCTTTTTTTCTTTCAAATATGATCAATTGAATAATCAATTTGTCTTATAACTCCTTAAACATAAAACTATGTTAGATCAACTGTATTTCTTGAATCTTTGATTTCTTGACATTTTGATTCACTTGTTATGATGATTCATCAGTCCTAATTAGACTGATGGGTTATCCTGACAACTGATCTATCTCTACTTTGTCAAGAGATCAACTATTCATTGAATGCAATAACTTTAAAGTTTTCTTTTATTCCTCCTGAACAACTGCACTTAGGTCTAACTAAATTTAGTGTGAACAAAATTTAGTAACATTTCTGGCAACCTCTCAGAGGTGTTTGCCTGCTAAACAACTTAGAACTAGTAGCCTTGCAATTCCATTGGGCATAGAGTCTTCTTCTGTCCTAAATTTTAAAAATCTTTCTACAACTCAAACTGATACAAAACTACAACAACAACAAAATTGAAACTGAAACTAAACTAGCTTTCTTAAAACAAATCCAGTACATGTGCAAAATCACTTCTTGGAAAATGAAATATTGAATTGAAATTCTACTCTACCCTACTCTAACCAGCCAAAGGTGCTGGTCAAACAAATCCATTAACTATTTGGTTAAAATAACTTCCCTTTCTCAACAAGGGATGCTGATTCACATGCTTATGGATGTCTGAAATTAGATGAAGTACAAGAAAGTACTCAACAAATTTTTGCAATGCTTTATAAAAAATGTAGATAAATTCACTCACCAGTTGAACCTAATCATGTAAACCTCTGTCATGGGGTAGAAAGATGATCCGATTTTGCTGTTTTGAGACTAAAAACTGCTCTGTGGGTACATTAGCAATCTGTACCTACTTATCTAGCTCTTTAACAACCATATCTCTATTGGACACCCTCTTGAAATGATGAATCTTTGGCTAATACTCCTGATATCTTGATTTAGATCTGTTGTCCTATTTTCACCTCCAATCTCAGCCTGCTTTGAAAAAATTAGCTCAGATTAATGAAATGAAGTAATGTCTGACTCTTTGACCTAATCCTATTGATCACATATTGCTGGCTCACATAGTATCAGATCATTATCTATGTTAGAACAAAAATCTTCTATAATACTTGAAAACATGTTTTCATCCAACTGACATTCCTATACTGAAATTATTTGAGTTTCCTCACCGTGTTGCTCAGAATTTTCATCCTGCATGATGTCTTGTCATATCAATTTCTCCTCTATTGTTAATGAATCACCCTCTTCCATTAGGACAGCTAATAACTCATCAAAACTATTAGATCTTTGAAGGCTTTTAGGAATAGGTGATAGAATATCTTATTCAAGCTTCAAACTGCTAGTGTCTTCATGACTGTCCTCATTCTATTCCTAGAAAATTAGCAAACTGTCACAATTACTTGTATCTTCCTACTGTTCTATTATTTCTAAATCTAGTTAAATGAAACCAGGTAGTTGGTCAAATAAAGAAACTAAATCCTCTTCTTTGTCTAGGCCATTTTCTTTTGGAATGTGGGCAACCTACTTTCGCAATTGAAGATTTGGCCCTTCCAATCTTTGTATCCTGCTTTCATTTATCTTATAAACAACATTAGAAAACTTTTCAAATGAATCAAAATGCAGAGGGTTGAGTACTAAATTTGAACCAATATCTCCTTCATATGCATTATGCTCAATTTTAGCTGGGGACATAGTAAAAACAACAACCTCTTGCTCCATATCTGATTTTTCTGATTTGGTGGGACAAGAAGGACTGCAAGAAACTATAACTGCTGGGTTGAAACTTGGAATCTTGTTTGGCTCAGAAACTACTACCTTTTGCTTTTGTTCACCATACCAACTTGGAATCTTGATTAGTTCAGGCTCTAAAACCTTTTCCTCTTCCTAATTTTGGATTGGTATGGAAGGGGTAGCCTTAATAAGATTTGGCATTTTATAATCAAGATGCTTGGTCCAAGAAGGCTGCCATGGCTGCTTAAAACTGTGATGACTTGATTCAGGCACTTGATGTGACTGATATTGAGGATTAATGGTCTGATTTTGAATGCAAATAGGTTCTTGATCAAAATCACAACTTTTGAAACTTAAAAGTTGATAACTACTAACCTCATTTTGAACAGGCTGCTCTGGAATGAATGCAGCTATCTAGATTGCTTGCATTTGTATTTGTGCAAGCAAAAACTTCATTTGTGCCTCTTTTGCTGCTATCTCCCTTCTAAGACCTTCCTCAAACTATAACATTTGTGCCTCCAACTCTTGCTCATGAAGATAAGCTTGATAATCTAGTTCCTCTTGCTACCTCTTGAACTCCTCTATTTGCTTTGCAATTTCTAGCAATGTATTTTTTGTTTCATTCATGCTATTTTTTGTTTCATTCATGTTGTTGTTTGTTTCATTCATGCTTTTGTTGAGATCAAATGACATACTCTTTATGCTTGCAATCTCTTCCTTCGCATACTCCTGAAGCTAATTTGGTTCATGTATAGGTTGCTAACAAGGCTGAACTAGGGTGGGTGGGAGGTAAGAGTACTGTGCATGCTGGTTTCCTTGAAAAACCATGGAATTTGGGCTAAAAACAACAGCATGGTTGATCTGATATGGATGATAAGATGAAGGATTAGTAGTATTTTCATGATATGATGGATGATATGGCATGTTCCCATGAAAGGTGACATGTCTACTCATTCAAAAGAGCTGGAAAACAACTGAAATCAGATCTTGTGATACTTTTCATAGGCTGCAAAATCTGATCTATAAAATTAGAAAAATAGAGTGACTAGGTATTTTGAAATAACGCCTCTAAAAAGGTTGTATTAACTGCTGACCATACCAAAAACAACAGCAATAATAAGTTCTTTTTTGAACTGAAAATCAGTTCAAAGTCACACCAAGCGTGCCAAAAACTGTTGTCGATGAGGATTGCACCCTTATGAATAGTTGTGAAACTCTACAATCCTTTGAAACATGGGGACAAACTCATGCTGTAGGTGACCTATAATGAGTTTGAACCTCCAGATTATGGGCTCATTTCCTTAAAATATTGTATTTGGATCTATGATTTTCTATTTTGGAAACGGGTAAGAAGGAAACTATAAGGAAATAAAACTATAAAATTTGGTGATGCACCTAATAAGGATGGAAAAATGCAAATTTGGCTCACAATAGATTTTAGAAATCTGACCCACACAATCCAATCTTGGCATAATTATCACAAAAATATTTCTAAGGAAGGATGGAAACACTATTCTTTATGAAGGAAAAGGATTCTTCACAACATGAAAAAAAGGGTTTCAGTAACACAACCTAAGACCTGTGATATCAATATGCTTAACACTTGTAAGTAAGAATGAGACAATAATTTTAAAGGTTTCAATGTTAAAACACATTAAAACTTCGTCAAATCATCCATACAAATAGCATCAAATGAAAGGCAAATACTTGATTCCAATGAAAAATAAAGGAAAATATTGCATGAAGAACAAAGAAATTGAACCTATCACCTACTGTAATCTCTATTAAATCTGTAATCAATGAGTTACAAAACCTCCTCTCTCAAAGTGTAAAGAGCAAAAAGGCAAGAACTTGAAAAATGAGTTACAAAACCTCTTGTCTTTCAATGTGTAAAAGAGAAGAGAATGCAAGAACTAGCAAAAACCAAGTTTTTCTTTACAATATATAGTTTTCTCTCACTAAGAGGCATGCAAAATGAAATTGTAGCTAACTGCCTCTAAAAATAAGTCCTCCAAAGTGATCCATGAGCAAATCAAGAAATCCCTAAAAAAATAAGGGTTGAAACTGCCACAAATTGAGCAAAAATAGCTCCAAGTTGGTCCTCCCCATGTGTTTGACCAAGAAGTTGACCAAAATTCCTCAAATCGCTCCTTAAATCATGCAAAAAGGTCTCCAAATATCCTTAGTTAACTCAACTCATCAATTTGCATGATTTTGCTTTTGCAAAATTGATGTGAGTGAATAATAAAGTAGTTAGGATTATTACTCTATTGTTAGTTACAACTTGTACTATTTCTGATTTTACAATTTGTGAAAAATAATAAAGTAATTTGAAGAATATTACTTTACTATTTATTTACATTCATTTATTTTGTAAAATCATGCATGATGAGAAAAATAAAACTCCTTATCTCTCCAATTTACAATTGCCTAATTTGCATGATTTGAGCAAAAATAGGACTTAGAAGAAAATAAAATCCCCTTATATCTCCTTGTGAGAAAAAACTCCTAGTTTGCATGAATTTAAGGAAAAATTTTACCCTTATCACTCCATATGCACTAAGGAGAAAATAATATCACCCTCTACCTTATTACTCCATTTACAATGCAAAAATTGGCCTCACTGCCATATAACCTCCATTATGCAAAAATAAACTCTACCATTTTGCATTATTTATCTTATCTTGCATCTTCATGCAAAAACAATGATACTCCTATGACACCTATAATCATTTTGTCTCTTCTTGGTCTCTTTCCTTCTGACTTTAGATGATAAAATCACAAGACAAAAAAAATCATTCCTTTTGACCATTTGGTCATTCTGCATGTATCAATTATTATAAATGGAATCTCTAATTGGAAGGAGACAAGGTATAGTTGCAACATGCAAGGGTCTAAGGATCTTCGACCATGCATAGTCGACTACAAGGTAATAAGTCTTGTTTGAATTTTGCATAAGGCACAACACTTACCTTCTAATAATGCCGACCACCATTAACTTTTGATTTTAATATGCAACAACCACCTGTCGGTCATCTTACATAATGATCACTAGGGATCATATCCATCTGAAGTCTTGACCCTGTTGGCATTTAGATAAGGAAATGATTTCTAGTTGTAAAGTCAAAAATCAAAAGGAAATGAAGGGAAGCTTCGAGAAAAAAGGAGTGAGTAACCCTAAACTCAATTCATTTTCACTTTGTATTTTCCTTTGCTCTTCAACTCTTCGTGGCTGACAAGGGTTTCAAATTTCTTCTGGTCTTCCTCCTCTATATTCTGGCCCTCTGTGCTCAAAAATTTGCATTTCCTGTGTGAAATGAATGGAAGGGACATGGTGAGTATGGTATATGCAATTTTGACTGGCATACTTCATTATTTTTAGTGGCTTTTAGGCTTTAATGGCCATGGCCATACCTCCACTTTCCTCTGCAACAATATTTGACATTGTTCTTTTGATTTTCCTGTGTAAAAACTTTGCAAATGTGACAAAGAAAATGGTAAGAAACCTCAAAAGAGGTCACGACCATGGTGACTTCTCTCTACAAATGAAAGGTAAGCTCTCATTCTCTCCTTGCTGTGTATTCTTTACATCACTGTAAATTTGAGAAATGGTAAGGGTTTCAAATTCTATCAGCTGGGTATCTTTGCATACTTTCACTTATGGCATGGTCGTGGCATAAAATGCATTCTGTAGCTTATTCTTTGTATTTAATGTGAAAACTTGAAGGCTTTTTGAATATGAAATGAGGGTTTCATTTGAATTGTGCATAGGAATCTCTCTTTCCCCACGACTATACCTGTAGATACTCATTTCACTTTTGTTTTTTGTGACTCAAAAAAGAGAGATGGTTTGAAACTGTGACAAAGGGTTTCATAAGAACTGCATATAATTGGCATTTTCTGGCACAGCCTTGATAGAGACATACTATAGCACCATTCTTTTTTCTGTAACTGCAACAATGTGTTAGGGTTTGAAACTTTGTCATGGGTATCTTAAAAAACCCATTCTCTATCGCGGCCATGGCAGAAACACATCTCTGTAACCTCTCCTTCACTGGTATATATGTTCATAATGACAAGGGTTTTAAATTTATAAATGGGTATTTGGTCTCTTTGCACAGAATGACCTATTTTTTAAGCCATGGCCATTATACTATATAGCATCATGTACTTCTCCTTTGATTGTACACAAACAATGAAATAAGGGTCTCAAGGAATGTGAAAGTGGGTTTGTAAACTTTTTTGAAAGAATGGCCCTTCCTATTATAGCCATGGCTATAAAATACCTTCTTATGCAGCGGGTGATCCCACAATAATAGGTTACACTTTTTGGCCAAAGTTGACATTGAAATGAACATTTTGGAAAAAATCTTCACTTTCAGACACCTATAGTTGCTAAACCATGAGGAATTTGGAGATGATGTAAACTAGTGATTTGCCACACTTTGTCTATAGATTCTAAATATAGTTTTTTAAAAAAATTTGGAATCAAATTGCATTTATTTTTCCATCTCCTTCAATAACTAGTTTTTAACAGTAAACATCATTTTTAAAGAGTGATGTGAACTGTGTAAAACATAACTTTTTTTCTATGAAGGATAAAATTCTAATTTTTTTGAATTTAGATTTTTAACTATGATATCTAGAGGATGCATTTGGTTGCATAATGTTTTATTGAATATTTTTCTTCTAATTAACTTTTGAAGTCAAACCAATTACAATTTAGACATAGGTGTCCTGTGTAAAGCATAACTTTTTTTGTATGTATCAAAATTCAATTTTTTTTTCTATTGGATCAAGGACATGAATATGAAGAGGATAGATATTTTTCATTATTTTTTTTTGGTAATATACTATTTTTCCACATGTGCAGAACAGAGAGCTCAATTTTTGATGAAAAACCTCTGTTTAATTAAACTAAAAAAAATGCATAATAAAAACAAAATATATTAAAATTATACTTGATAGAAAGCTTGTTTTGAGTACTATAATACTCCAGATGGGTTTGTCAAGTTTCTTCCATTTTGATCCTCAACCAAAGCTTTGAAACCCAAAAATATGCATAAAATTGCAAATGGAGAGAGGCAAGGGCAAAATTAGGGGGTTCGATCGAATGGGTATTCAAACAAACCCCCCTGGCCCATTCGATTGAATTGGGGTTCAATCGAAAACCCACCTAATATAAAATACAATATATATATTTAAATGGGTTCGATCGAATCCAGTCAGTTAAAAAAAATTTTAACGACCGACGTTCGATCGAATCATATGTCGACCAAATTGTTAATATGTTTTAAAATAATGTTATATCCATATAAATATGAGGTCATTTTTTTTTTCATATATCATTGCAAGATTAATTCGCATTATCATTGAAGAAGCAAGATTTTGGAGAAGAAAACTTTTGGTAGAGGATTTGAGAGAAGACAATTTGAAGAAGAAAATGGGAGACAAAAAAAAGAGACAAAATAAGACTCAAAGAAAGTATTCAAAGGAAAGAGAACAAGAGATGCGTGAAACAAATTTGGCAAGATACCATAGAAAGAAACAAGGTATGTATGCATATTTTTTTTCCTATTTAATTGATGAGTTTTTAGCATGTAGTAGGATGTTATTTGTAACTTTTTGAACATAAATATACTAAGTGAATTTCTATTTTTTTCAATTGAATGTGTATTAGGGTCCTTCATAGGTTTTTGCACACTAGAAGTAAATTATACTTGTATTATTTAGTCATAAGTTCCTCTCTCTTGGGTAGATCATTTTAAAGTTTTTTCTATATATCTCTCTAGAGATCTCCTTAAATCTAGATAAGTCTCTCTCTCTCTCTCTCTCTCTCTCTCTCTCTCTCTCTCTCTCGACTTGAGTAAGTCCTTTTTAAAGATTTTTATTTCTCTGTCTCTATCCTTTTTCTCTAAGGTCCTTTCTCTCTCTCTTGACAAACTTACAAGTAGATTTTGAAAGCTCTCTATCTCTCTCTTGACTTAAGTCTTTTTAACTTGCTCCTTCTTTCTCTCTTTACTAGGACTTCTCTAGATAGGTCTTCTCTTTAGTAGCTTAGATTTTGTCACCATATAAATTATAGTTGCACCTCTTTAACAAGTAGCTAAGTTAGATTAATTATCTTGTAAGCTAGAACTCCATTTAGAGCCAAAGGTTAGTCCTTAAAATTCTAGTCTCATCCTTCTTTTGATAGTACTTGTTGCACTAAGTTGGAGAGATCTATTTCTTTTATCACATTTGATTTTAAAGTATTTCTTTATATCTCTCTAGAGATCTCCTTAAATCTAGATAAGTCTCTCTCTCTCTCCCTCCCTTGACTTGAGTAAGTCTTTTTAAAGATTTTTCTTTCTCTCTCTCTCTCTATCCTTTTTCTCTAAGGTCCTTTCTCTCCCTCTCTTGACAAGTACAAGTAGATTTTCAAAGCTCTCTCTCTCTTGACTTAAGTCTTTTTAACTTGCTCCTTCTTTCTCTCTTTACTAGGACTTCTCTAGATAGGTCTTCTCTTTAGTAGCTTAGATTTTGTCACCATATAAATTATAGTTGAACCTCTTTAACAAGTAGCTACTAGATTAATTATCTCAAGTAATCTAGAACTCTATTTAGAGCCAAAGGTTAGTCCTTAAAATTCTAGTCTCATCCTTCTTTTGATAGTACATGTTGTGCACTAAGTTGGAGAGATCTATTTCTTTTGTGCATTTGATTTTCCTTGAATTCAAATTGAGCTTAATGAACCTCACTACCTTCAATCCATGGCGGGGTTTCTCTTCGCTTTAATCTTAGGCCTATTTTGCTACATGTTAAATGTTGCTACTTATATAAGCCCTATCTTTTCTTTACAAGTATTCTTATTTCATTTTGATCTTAAATATAAATTCCAACAAAGGATTGTGTGCTTTGTTAAATCATTCAAGGCTCTAAGAGCTATGTTGTACCATATTATATCTATAGGAGATTTCATATATATCAAATCAAGTACACATCTTACCAAGAATATTTGTGCACACTTACACACTTATATCCTAAATGGTATAACTACCTAGATGTATCTTGTACGAGCATATTTGTCACTTGTGTGCATGAACTTCCATATACAAATTACTTGTGGTCAAATATATTAGTTATTCTAGGTGTACATGTGTATATTAATTTTTAAATATATCAAGACTTCGTTCACTAAATTAAATAAGTTTTTGTTAATATGTATTTCATTAATGTGTGATACAGAAACTAGAGCAAACATTGCTGAAGAACACATAGTTCAAGATGTTAGCCCAGAGGAGGCCCAAGTGCAAATAATGGATGTTGGAGAGGGTCAGGATCTCTTCCTTTGACTAGTATGGATGAGCATATTAATCTAGCTAAAGAGGTGAAGGAAAACATTTCTTATAGAAATTTAGAACATTTACTTAAAATGGATATTGAGAAATTGAAATAGTATGCTAGACAACCTAAACGTACTGATAGGAGGTCAATGAATAAAACTACAAAGGAAATAATTGATCATTTCAATAATCTTCATACACTTGTCCGAACCCAATTGTTATCAATTATACTTTTTAATAAGGAGCTAAATGAGCCATTACAATTGTTGGGTGTAAATTTTTCATTGAAAAAGGGCAAAGGTTCACACTTAGAAAAAGATATTGTTGAAAATGTTAAAAAAAAGTTTGGCTTCCATTGGGAAACAATCTTGATCTGTGGATAAGTCCACTTCAAGAAGACTAATATTGACAGGTATTTTAAGTGAATATAATTCCAAAAAAAGACAATTGTCTTCAATTTCAACTAAGATTGGTTTCAGTAGAAAGACAACAACAAAATATGTGTAAAGGAGAAAATTATTGGATGATGGTACCTCAAAAAGCAATTGGGCAATTATGTGTAGAGCTCCTCGATCTGACAGGATTCAAGATGTTGTTAGGAACTTGATCACAAGATTTTGGAATGATAATACTCATCCTTCATCAAATAGTAGAGATGTTATCAAACACAAAATTGGGCCCAATAGTTATGAGCTACACACAAAACATTGGCTAGAGATAACACAACATGAGATGTATGTGAACTTTTGTAATTTAAATCCAAATATAAAGATTGGGCAAACAATGTTTGAAAGGTTAAGGCCATATTATGTGAAGATAAATAAGGTTTTTGAAACTTGTTGTTGTTGTTATCATATTGAATTTGATCTCTACTATCAGGTGTTTCAAAAGATTTGTGAAGACAGATATGGTTTTGCAAAAGCACCTCCTAAATGGGTAAGTTAGTTCATAGCATCCATCTTATGTGATAAATCAGATGATGATAATGGAAATGGTCAAATAAACTGCATAAAAGGTCTTTGTGAAACATGTGGAAATTTGGCAAAAATGCCTTTGAGAAACAAAGATATCGACCCAATGAAGTTGGTAAATTGCAAGAGTTACAAGTACATAAAGTTTCAAACAAAAAATGGGAAAGAATCCACAAGGTTAGATTATGGAGAAGAGGAGATACCTATTGGAACATTTATGGAAAATTTTTGTAAATTGATTCAACCATACATACATCATGCTTTTTTTTCTAAGTGGCAAACACAACAGTTTCAAACATTAAGAGATACTTTCCCACCTGGAACAGTTTTATTAGTAGTCAACTTTGCAGAAAATTACTCTTTTGTACATCAAAAAGAGATTCAATCACAATATTACTTTTCAGAGCAGATCACTATTATGGTGCATGTGTGTTATCGACATGCACAATTGGATTTGGATGGTGTTGAAAGTACATTTGAAGCATGAGTCATCAAGAAAGAATATCACTTTTATATTAGTGATGATAAAGAACATGACACACATTTTGTACAACATTGCTTTAAGAATTTTTTTGGATATTTGGCAAACAAGGGTGTAAATTTTGAAAGGCATTTTGTATGGTCAGATGGATGTGCGTCACAATTCAAATCATCAAGGCCATTTTATACACTATCTAGATATCATCGAAATGACAATATACCACATGTTTGGAGTTTCTTTGAGAGTGGGCATGGAAAGGGTGAACATGATGGCGCAGGAGCTTGCATCAAACATGCTCTAAGAAAACATCAAATGAATTATGATGGAGACCGATAAATGATGCACATGATGTTGTTGAATGGTGTAAGTTACACTTTGCACCAAATGAGGTTGGCACATCTTCAAGAGCAAATAGATACATTCCACATAGAGTGTTTCGGGAGATATTAGGTATGTATTATTTGAATTTATTTAATGTGTACTTTAAATATATATTTATGTATATGATATACACATGTGTACACACGAGTTTGTTTATTTTAGTTTGAATTTAATTATTTAGATATATTATATTCATAATGTACAATATAATAAATTTGTAGGTGTGGATAGAAGATCAATGCATGGATGCAAGAGGATAGAGAAAACAAGATCTTTGCATTGTGTCATGAGTACAGATAGCCCTACATGGATGTTGCACACTAGAGATTACTCTTGTTTTTGTTATGAGTGCATGTTGGGAGATTTTGAGAATTGTAAGAACCAAGAACGTGGATATGTCAGTGAAAGGGAAAACGTGCCACTAGTTGTTACCAACACATACAATGAAGATGAGGATGAAATATTTGAAGACATTCCTTTGATTTCAACTAATTATAACCATATTTCAAGATTGATTAAAAAAGGTATGTGTGTACATATATATTATATAACCTGTATCTCTAAATTTTTTAAGAACCTTTACAAATTTTGGACATGTAAATTTGGTGCAGGATATGTTTTTTCAGTCATAGGAGAGGTTGGAAATATAGAAGAAGTTAGTTATTATTTATTGTGTTGCATAGAAGAGAGGCGAAAGCTAACAAATCCAGAAACAAGTGATGGAATGATGTTTCCCATAGGTTTAACTTTATTTAATTAATATTTTTAAATCATTTTGAATTTGTTACATATGTACATGTCAAGTACCTCAAGAGCGATTTAAACTTTCAATTTATATTATAATTTATGTTGTCTTACTGAGCAATGATAATGATATACATGTTCATAGATGTAGGTTACATTTACCTCAATAAAATGTTATATAAATGTTATGTCTTACTGTGGAATGTTGTTTCCCACAAGTTCAGTTGTAGTACAAGGGACATATCTCAAACAAGTCAAGATTGTTCACCATGGGATTCACTTTATTGATTATCAACCTAACAACAAGGTATATCAATATAGCCACCTAGTAATTGCTACCGACCTATCTCTTCATACAGTTCATGCATGTGGACATCGTAAGTGGAGACTAGATAGTGATGATCATTAGAGAATATTAGATGTCATTGAAGAGCGAGCTGAACCACTTGATGTGACCTAAAAAATATGGATGAAGAACTTACAATTTTTAATGTTTTGAAGACCTAAATTCACTATCTAGATCTATGTTTCATCATGAGATGATTTGACCATATGTTTATATGTATGGTTTTTAAACTTTGTTATATGTAATAAACTTAATTATCTTCTTCGGGCATGAATCTACCTTTTTGTTCATGATATTTTACTCTTTTATATGTCTTATATATGTCTTAGGTATGTCTTAGGTCTAGACTAGAATAAGGTATAAAATCCAGGGACACCTATCTTAGATACATACATCTTAGGTCTAGACTAGAATAAGGTACATGAAATCTCTAGGTGTAGATTAGATATGCCTTAGGTCTAAGTTACATCTACTAGGAAATTTCTTAATATGTCTAAATGATATAAAATCTAGGTGTAGATTAGATATTCTTAGGTCTAGACTAGAATAAGGTATAAAATCTAAGGGAAGCTCTTTTTTTTTATCTTGAAGTTATGAAACCCTAGTAAAGATCCATGGTGCCTATTTGAGTATGTTAAATCATTAGAAATTTATAAAACCCAACTTTTTAGTTCACTATATTTAGAAAGTTGTATGTGAGTTTAATAATCATTCAAGTCTCAAACTTAACAAGCCTCTTCTATCTAGTTCATTTAAACATTCAAATAAGATGAACTTTTATAGATTCAATCTTCACCAGTATATATTATAAAATTAACATTGGTTCTGATACCTCTTCACATTGTCTAGGAGTAGAAAATTATTCTAGTTTTGACTAAGATGGATGAATATATACATGATTTCATGACTTTAACTATAATATATGTTAAATTACCAAGAATTGCATTCCTACTCACTATAGCTATAGCTGAAGGGAGATACAGTCTTTAATCAACTATAGGTACCATTAAAGTTGTTCAACATAAGTCAACAAGACAGGTCTTGAATTGAGAAGGATGATCTTCAAATTAATTCTTTCTATGCATTACATAAGGGAGATATATTCTTTAATCCTATAGGTACCATCAAATTTGTACAACATAAGTGAACATGATATCTTGACTTGAGAAGAATGATCTTAAAATTCTTATTCCAATTCTAGGAGATATGAAGATTGTCCTAAGGAACAATTCCTTAAAAATTTATGGACTACTATGATGTGTAGATAAGGTTATAGCCTTGATTGAATTGAAATAATATATCATTAAATAATCTATGTTCTTGAATTAGGGCCTCTTATAGGAATTGACTGACAATGGGCATGGAATGGATTCTAGTTGTTTATATGCATTTTAACAAGTTTGAGTTAAGGTTATTCAAATGAATTCTTCAAGTTTACAATTCATCCTCATGTTTAAATGGATGTTGCATTTAGTCAATCCTTAATAGTATTCCAATTTGTAGTTTTATTATGTTCATGGTGTGCTAAGTGGTTAATGTTACTTGATTAGATATTTTGCTTATAGTCTTATTCATGACTTGAGTGTAATACTTATTTGTTCTAGTAGTGGTGAAAGTCAAATTATCTAGAAGTCTAATTTTATTTTTTAATAAAAAATCTTCCAAGTTTTATTTACATTTGTTATATATATTGTGTTCATATACTAATTATGTGGGCCTAAATTATGTTATTTCATCATCTATCTATTTTTCTTGTCCTTTATCTATATATTTGAATGGTATATCATTACAGAGTTATAAAGTTTATTTTAAACTTAAAATTTGAGATATGTACAACTTAAAGAATCTATATATATCTTATGTATCTAGCGTGTGTAGGTTGAAATTTACATGACGTGATTGAGATAAACATAATATTCTTTAAGTTAATATTTTATTATTTCAAAACTTGTATTACATGTCTTAATACGTGTACGTGTAAATATCAAATAGATCCATTGAAAATATCAAGAAGCATTTATATGAAAACATTATTAATATATCTCAAACGTAAATTTGTCCATGTCAAATGTAAACATATTTGTGTCCATCTGAAGAATAAACATGTCTGTATGTATAGATGCATAAATGTCCAAACATGTTGAAAATATATAAACATAAATGTTCATACATACATTCAAGAAAATATATAAACATAAATGTTTGAATACATGTTTGAAAATATAAACATAATCATGTCCATACATAAATGCATAAATGTCTATACATGTCAAATATATAAACATAAACATCCATACATACCATTTGAATATAAACATAAACATATAAATGTCCATATCTCAAACATAATCATAAGTTACACAAATGTCCATGTCCATATCTCAAACATAAACATAAACATAAACACAAATGTCCACCATAAATCATCAAACCCATGTATGTAATCAAGTCAGGTGGAAATGTCAACATGTATCAAACATAAATAAATGGAAATCTCAAGCTAGAAGCAACATCAAATGGAGACCTCTCTAGGTGGCTGCAACCTAATCGTCGTGTCGGCTCCTAATCGAGCGACCCTCTGAATGAGAATCCTGTTCTAATGCATGTGCTGAGTCCTGGACATACAATTAAGTACAATACATAGTTAAATACATTTTATCTAGACATATAGAACTATTTAAAAATGTATATATTGTAATTTATTATAAATAGATAGATATATCTACATGTACATACAAAACTCACATGTCCACTGGCAACAATATCATCAATAGAATCACGTCGACGTACATGGTCTAACCTTAGGCTAGGAGTAACATGAGGTATCTCCATCTACAATATATATATATATATATATATCATTTAGTTAAAACTAAAATCTAAATAATTTTTTTAAAAATTGAATTGAATGTATTCACATGCACACATACATATATATCTTATCTAGATCTACACATATACATACCTACATATCACTTGGTACCACAGTACCTGAGCCCTCTGTAATGTCCACCTCCACTAAATCATCCAAATGATCTGATGTATTTGTCTGAGCCCTCTCATGTCATAGTAATGATGAGTGAAAGGGACTGATCAACTAAGATGGCATCGATATAGAATCAGAGTGCATCAACATATCCATAAATCCTGTAGAAGTCTGCATCCTCTCAAGGCCATGATCTAAACCTGGATCACTGGCTTGTGCAGCAATTGAATGATCTGTAGGTGGATCATCATGTGCACTGGTGTTGTCAGACCTAGAAGGGTGGTCAGAATGGCGACATCTTGAATGTGAATGAATAGACATAGTTAGATGATCTCTAACCTGATCTATGGAGATCCCTAGCTCTGATATAATGAATGCATATGCCTCCAAGAGATTCTCTATGAAACAATGCAATGTGCTACATACCATCTCCCCTATGAGACCATCCAACTGTGCAGGTGTAGGGATGCTTGCCATAGTATAAGGATCACAGTGAGTGTTGGTACACTATGCTGTAAATGAAGCTCTAGATCGTGGACGTCGTGCCATCAAAAACTAACCCACACGATCATTAGTTATCGTAATGGTGGCAACTACAATATCACCAACACTATCAATTGCTTCCCTTTAGGAAGAAATGACAACATGATCTACTGAGGGGGCTACGGTTGGGGAGATAGCAGGATTCCTCTCACCAACTAATGCCCTATACGCTGGGGCCGCCTGATTAGGTCGACAATAAGCATCCCTATCAGCAAGCCTGCCACAACCCTGACCACAATATGGTGGAATGTCACATTAGTTGACTTTGAGGCCTAAATGAACCTCAGCATACAACTATTGTACAAAATATAAGGGAATTTGGTCATTATTTGGATAATGACCATAAATAGCAAGAAATCAAGGGTATATCAATTTGGCCATATCATCATTGACACATCTCGTTACCTGGTATCCCTTGACCTTTACCTTAGTCTAATAGTATGGAAAACATTCAGATTTAATGGTTTCTTTTGTCACCACACTCTGAACATGAGAGAGGGGAACATCACCACAAACTTCTTCCCGCATGTGGGAAAGAATAACAGTTATAGCATTAGGGGAATAAGCACTTGTGTCTCAAATTTTATCTCTAATTTTTTCTAAGCTTTCCATTATGGACTTACAACTTGTTGATGATTATTTTTACACATTCATAACAAAGGTTAAAATTCACAAAATGAACCTAAACTATCTTGAAAGATATGAAGAAATCACTTAAGAGTTCTTAATCCCAAGTTTATGTATGGTCAGGTCTTGACCTAGTGGACAATTCAGTAGGTTGATGTGAAACTATAATATTCAAGGGGCCTTACTTGATTTAAGATGATCAGTGACTTACTGGACTCAAACTATGCAAATTGTCACAAATATCAACAAAGTATTCATTCTTTTAATTCACTATTGTACTACAAAGCTTTGTATGAATTTGTATGAAACAAGCTTTGTCTTTTAAATTAATATGAAAACTACCAGATATCAATGTAATTCCTTATTCTTTATTCAAATGCAAGATAATTTTCTTCAGATTTCTGCATTTAAGCTAATTATTTTTAGTTGTTTGGAGAAAAGTTAGATAAAATCAAACTAAGTATCATTTCAATACAGGATTTAAATGTTCTATTACTCATGTCCTAAAGCATACAGTAAATTGATCAAATCAACACATTCAAATCTTCAAATGTAAAGTCCTGAACATTTTTTCATGAACATACACCAGAGATTGCAAGCTTTTAAAGAATAATACCTCAGATACTAGTAAGAGTCAGAAAACACTTTGTAATAGATGCAGAATTCTAAGTTTACTTGTATTCAAAGCACAAAGTCATATAAGATTTACAATGTAAGAATGACCTTTGTTTCATTAATCAAATTACTAAACAACTTACAGCCATTTTTATAGATACACCAAGGAGACCAGACATTCCACGCACTCCTTGATGCAAACACAGGTGACCTCCTTTTCTAAACTAAAAGAAATATCTTCCCTATTCCAATACTCTGACAAATTACAAGTGCAAGCTACAATTCTAAAATCCCTATGTAAGTAATATACAAATAGCAGAGCTTCTTATATAGAATTTGAAGATTCATACTGCTATGGCTACAAAACCCAATCTACAGTCAATATTCATCTATTCTTGATCAAGGGTGCACATTTGTTCCTAACTGTTTCTCAAAATATCTTGGCGGTATCTTTTCTGCCTCAAAGGATTCCATTGGAATCTTTTCAAAATAGGATTCCCCTCCTTTGACTTCTTCTTTCTTGTTGACCTTGCTCGCAGATACCCCTTACTTGATTCTTGTATTACTATTGTTTGCTCCCTTGTACACTTTCCTACTCCTTCAAATATGCTTTGAAATTATTTGTTACACCTTCTATAAAGGTGTGATTCCCCTTGGACTCTTTGTCCATACATATTCTTGCATTGTGACCCCTTCTTTCAGTTTCTTTTCTTCTTTACCTGAACCTTCACTCTTCTTCTTATATTTCTTCATCTTGGCGCTGTCCTCCATCACTGAATCAATCATTTGTTTACTTAAATATGCCTCTAGATTCTCCATACATGGTGCAAAAATGGCCTTGAATTCTATTAATGCTCTTTGAAGTTCATATGTTGGTATATCCATACACTCATGATCTAAGAGCCTTTCAACTATCCTCTTGTGCATCTTGATCATGTTGTCAGCTTTTTCTTCTAAACCCTGAGTGGCTGCGATGCACCTTCTAAGATTATCATCTTCAAATCTTAATTCCAACTTTGCTTGTGCCACTTGATTTACTATTGAAGGAGTAATGACTCCTTCATTTATTAATTCATCTACTCTCTCCTTAATTTCTTCCAGCTGTTCCAATTCAAACTTGCACTCTTCTTTTCTAAATTGACCATTATATATAAGTATACTGCATTTATTCTTTTCTATTGCAGCTAATTCCCATCCTGTCACTACTTGTTTGATTACCTCTTCTCCTTTTTGCATGAATGTCCTAAACCACTCTTCAAAAATATTAGCCTTAAGCCTCTTATTTTCCATATCTTTTACTTCATCTTTAGACACAATTGCTATTTCACTGGGCAACTCAAGTATTGTAGTATTGGGATCAAATATCCCCCTAATGAATTGTTGTAACTAGACAATGTACCCTTTCAAATATTCTTGTTTATCCTTGTCTCTCTTTAACATTTCTATTGTAGCCTGGTGCATATCTTCCCATTAACTTATGTGTTGCTCCCTTGTTGTGTGTCCTAGGTCAAAATTAAGTATTTGATATTCATCTAATGATATTTCTCCTTTAGCTTTCTCCTTCTGTGGTATGGCCAAGTTTAGTGTTCTGGATCCATCTAGACCCCTTTGTATTGCTGACATGGTTCTGGCCTTCCTCTTTTCTTTCCTTGGTGTTGCATCGCCTAATAGACTTTTGATGTCTATAGGTACTAACTATACCTCCACCTTTTCTCTCCTTATCTCTACACCTAACCAAGTCGAGGCCTCTTTTGTACTTTCAGTAACCTTTTCTTCATTGATTACCTTTTCTTGAGGCCTTTCTACTTCTCCTTGTTCCTATTGCTATTGTTGTTCTTGTTGCTGTGGTTGTTCTTGTTGCTGTGGAGGAGGTTCTTGTTGCTATGGAGGAGGCTGCTATTGAGGGGCTGGTTCCTGTTGCATTAGATCATCTTGTTGTTTAGATTCACCCTCATTATCCTCTTCTTCAATTTCTGTATCTCCTCCACCTTCATCTTCTTCCCCTGGACCTTCTTTTCCTGATGAATCATTTTCTTGATCTTCCTCTTTATTTTCTTGTTCCCTATTTACCATGTCTTTATCCTCTATTTGCTTTTCAAATTTATCTTCATCAATAGTCTCTGTATTCTCTTGGCTTTCAAGTTTATTTGTTGTTTCCTCTGCTGTTTTACCTTCTCTTTGTATCTTTTCAGACCTATTAGCTTGTTCTACATGCGAAGGTGAACCTACAATTTTATCAAATTCTTTTGTCTCCTTTTCTTGTTCATCCTTGCTTTCTACATTCTTTTCTTCTTCACCTTGTTCCCCTTACATATTTAGAATATTCAACACATCCATAGCAGAAGTACCAGCTCCTGTTTCTTCTTTAGTTTGAGCAGTTTCACTGCTTCCTCAGGTGCATCCTCTTTTTTAGATTCTTCAATTCGGTGTGCTACATCTTGTACATCTTTTATTATTTCTGGATATACTAATGTACCAAATGGATCTACTGCCCTTGATTATTCTTGTACATTTTCCTTCTTAGACACTAGACTTTGTTCAACTTCCATATTAGCTTGAGTGTCTTGCTCTTCTTCCTCACTTGAATATTCACTAGATTCTACTTCCTCTATACCAATTTCTCTTCCTTTCCCTGAATCCATTTCTCTAACTTCACTTCCACTGCTGTCATCTTCAACATTGATAGTCTCAGTAGCTTGTTTGGCTTCATGCATTTTTGACCCATGCAGCGTTTCTTTAGCCAATTCTGTTTTTACCTTAGCATATTCTTGTATTTTCTCTGTTGAGGTAGATGTATTAGGTATGCTACTTAATTTAGCACCTACCTATTGTGCTCCTATAACTTCACTCTTTTTTGAAGTCTCCCCTTTGGATATGCATACTGGTATTACTTTCTTAACCTTCTATCATGTTATTTCCTTGGACGCCTGTGCTTCTTCTGTACTAATATCATGGCTTAATGACTTTGCTTCTACAAAATGTGCCAGATGATACTGCTACTGTCACTCCTAATGCATAAGGATCCATCAGAGTAGCATTTTTGTCCTTCTCCATAATTTTGGCTTCCACAATCTTTCTTTTCTTTTCATAAAAGCATTGGAGATCATCACTATGCTCCCTCACTCTCTTTTTGCCCTTCTTTGGATATGTAATCTCCACTCCTTCAACCTTAAGCTCCTCAATTCTATCTTTCAACCATGTCTTCAAAAACAAGATGACCAGTTTGGACAATGTGTCCAAAGATGTGTTCCATGGTTGTGACCAATCAGGCTCTCTAATAGGAGAAAGACTTTCATAACTATGATGTAACAATTTGCCATCATCTTCAACTTCTGGGGGGACATAAATTTCCCCCATGGATCTCATTTGTTCAACTGTTAATCTTTTATGAGCTCTCTTTCTTACCTCTTTATCATTTTTACAATCTGACCAAAAATCTTCAATATGTATTTGATGTTTGAATTTAGAATCAATTGTATTTTGGATTCTATGAAAGGGATCAAATCTCCTAGCCAACTCAAATTCCTCAAATCCATAATATCTCAACTCCCTTTCTGAATAACTAGCAACTTCTTCACTATAGCATGAGTACCTACCAATTGCCCAAGGTAACTTAAGATTTCCTCTGTTAAACTTCTTCTTGTACATCTTAAAGGCATTCAAATTCCACCTTGAGAACTCCAGAACAATCAACTTGTTAGAAGGATACCTAGGTAACATGAAAGGTTTTCCTTCGAAGCCCTCAGTTTTGATATAAGTAAAGTTCTAGAATTGAATATACCAAGAACTATATAAACCAATTATATCTTCTGCATCTGCAAACAACCTCTTATCTTGCTCTTCTCTCAAAACTCTCACCATGTATGTATAAAATACATTGTTAACCAACACATACTTTCTCAATGCATTTTCTTCTTGTAAATCAGGATAATGTTCATATACAAGCCTTTGATTTGGGCCATTTCCTAGGGTTCCAACTCTGTCAATCCCATGTATGTATGGTTGAACCATTGCTGCGCATGAATGTAATACATACACGGACAAATAGAAAGGCATCATCTTTTGCTTTCTTAACATTGTCTGTTTCCATATGGCTATCCTTATAGCCTTAGCCCAGTGAATTTGTCATTGTTCCTTTTTTGTTTCCCTCATGAATTGGATAATAGTGAACATTCAAGGCTCACACTTAGTGGCATCCCTTAAGCACACATACAAACAACCCATACAAACCCTTTTTTTACCTTTTATCTCTCTAGCGATGTCCTTCATTTCTTTGTATATTGGGATTGTATATCATTAACATACAATCGCCCAAACATACAAAGCCTTACCTTTATTTAATTTCTTTTGAAATCCATCTTGTATCGCAACTCCTTATATCTTTTCTTATATATCAGCTTGTATATACGTCTGTTGGTGCAATATGCAACATCAAGATACAACCTGTCAGACCCACTTTACCTTCACACTTGTATCTTGACAAAACAATAACACTTGTATCTACTCTTAGATACAAGCCTCCATACATGCAAACTCT
This sequence comes from Cunninghamia lanceolata, assembly GCA_027924645.1. Taxonomy (NCBI): domain Eukaryota; kingdom Viridiplantae; phylum Streptophyta; class Pinopsida; order Cupressales; family Cupressaceae; genus Cunninghamia; species Cunninghamia lanceolata. The sequence continues at coordinate 5,538,160 of BSBN01000516.1, forward strand.
TTTGTACAACCATCTCAGACTCTTCATCTTTTCTTAACCATATTACATAACCTCTTCAACTCCACACATGTATATAAAGTGAATGCATCTTTTCAATATACATTAAGGTACGATGCATCACTTTCATCCGATTTAATTACCCTTTGACATCCTCTCTGTATGTATACCAACAGGTGTAAACCCGAAGTATACAATATACAAATAATGAAACATACCATAATAAAACCAAATTTTATATTCCCCTCAGGTCCGTGACATGTATGTCATGTTGTATATTGCCCTGTATCTTTCTCTTTTGACAATCATACAACTCAAGATACAATGCGGATTTAACCCATTATCCACTTTACTTCTGAATCACATCGGGTCTGACTTGTAATAAAACATTAACTACATGCATATAAAATACCACGATTCATAAACCTGACCACTTTATGTGATTAATACAATGACTCCACATACAAACATCCTTGTACATACAACATACAAAACCCTCTTATAATGCATTTTACTAAGAAACATGCATATCTTGCACAATATTAGGAATTTTGAAATGGTTCAAAAAACAACCCCTATTCATTTTTGACAAAGAATTCACCTCTATTATGCTTTGGTACTTAATGCTAACTTTCTTCAATTTTCAACAAGGTTTATAACCTTTCCCTCTTTTTCCCTTTACCACCAAGCAGACCCACACACAAGCAAAAAGCCACAGCCACAGCAGGGGTCCTCATTTTGCTAAGAAGTAAAATGGGGCATGTTGTGAACATCACAACACAACTGTCCTTATATATTCCTGTGTTTGTTCCATCATTTATGCAAACTCTCAATCTATCGATCTCATTATTAGTTCGTGAAAATAGTTCCTGAGGTGAAACTGGTGCATAATTTGCCATGTGTGATGTAGTCAAAGATCTCTAGAACTGGATAAAGCATGTGCAAAATTAGACATCTCTCTATATGTATCATGTGCACATGTAGAAATTCATAGTTCTCACGTGTATAAATATATTAAATATATAAATAAGAAAACAAGAAAGAGAATAAGTAGTACAGAATACACACAATACACATTGTACAAGAACATTTTAAATACAAATATAGCAAAGGATGCTTTGGATCAATAATTGACTTAAATCTATGAATCATAAGATGACTTAATTTAGTAGATGATACATACAGTCTACACATAAAATTAAATTGTTTTCAAAATATCTAGATACATCATACATGTTGAATTATACTTACAATTTAACCTTATATAAACCTCTATAATTGCCTTAGGATGGCCATGTTAAACCAAGTAGATCTTGACATACAGTTTCTTGCTTCTGACTTGTTGAGCTCAGCTTTACTCTTGTAGATCTAGAATTGGTTAAACAAGGTCATCCTAATGCAATTATAGCTCAGTATAAATAAGGTTTTGCAAGTATAATTTGAAACACATATAATTGTTTATATTATACACATGGGCCCTTCATTGATCAAATGAGGAAAACTAAGAACCTCAAAAGGTACATAAACCCCAAGACACACTTCCCACACCTAGATGGGTCTACTCATGCTACTTGGAAGTTACAACTTGGCATTTAAAGGAGATTCAATCACTCAAGAAAGTGCATGTTAACAACTTCATTTCAACATAAAAACATACACCAAGGGAATGATTTCTAAATAGACTAATTGCAATAATATACCATGAGAAATAATTCATACCTACTAAAGTTAAATACAAATATAGCAACTTAGGATGCTTTGGATCAATTGACTTAAATCTGTAAATCAAAAAATGACTTAATTTAGTAGATGATACATACAGTCTACACATAAAATTAAATTATTTTCAAAATATCTAGATACATCATACATGTTGAATTATACTTACAATTTAACCTTATATAAACCTCTATAGTTTCCTTAGGATGGCCATGTTGAACCTATCAACATACAATTTCTTTCTTCTAACTTGTTGAGCTCACTTATCCTCTTGTAGATCTAGAATTGGTTAAACAAGGCCATCCGAATGCAACTATAGCTCCATATAAATAAGGTTTTGCAAGTATAATTCAACACATAATTATCTATTTCAAACAATTTAATTTTACGTGTAGACTGTCATCTACTAGATTTTCTTTTTGAAATTATACTGAGCTATATCTAGTTGCATTAGGATGGCCATGTTGAACCAATTCTCTACAACTAATGACTGATATGTCTCACCAACATCATAACATGATAGTGTCTACTAAATGGATTGTGGAAAAAATTTATCAACATACACGTCCTACATCAGAGTAGATAGGTATGTTGTGTTGCGCTCGCCTATATCATCATACAATTTCTTCTCTGATGTAGGTGTGTATGTTGATATTGTTCCATGACTTCCAAAGTACACACTAGTTATCATTGGTGTTGGTGAGACATATCAGTCATCGTGTAGAGAAATGGTTAAATATGGCCATCCTAATGCAACTATAGCTCAGTATAAATAAGGTTTTGTAAGTATAATTTGAAACACATATAATTGTTTATATTGTACAAAAATAGTATAGTCTAAGTGCTTAGGCACACATGGGCCCTTCATTGATCAAATGAGGAAAACTAAGAACATCAAAAGGTACATAACCCCAAGACACACTTCCCACACCTAGATGGGTCTACTCGTGCTACTTGGAAGTTACAACTTGGCATTTAAAGGAGATTCAATAACTCAAGAAAGTGCATGTTAACAACTTCATTGCAACATAAAAACATACACCAAGGGAATGATTTCTAAACAGACTAATTGCAATATTATACCATGAGAAATAATTCATACCTACTAACTATATTTTTTAAATAATTCATACCTACTAAAGTTAAATACAAATATAGCAACTTAGGATGCTTTGGATCAATTGACTTAAATCTGTGAATCAAAAAATGACTTAATTTAGTAGATTATACATATAGTCTACACATAAAATTAAATTGTTTTCAAAATATCTAGACACATCATACATGTTGAATTATACTTACAATTTAACCTTAAATAAACCTCTCTAATTGCCTTAGGATGGCCATGTTGAACCTATCAACATACAATTTCTTGCTTCTGACTTGTTGAGCTCGCTTGTCCTCTTGTAGATCTAGAATTGGTTAAACAAGGCCATCCTAATGCAATTATAGCTCAGTATAAATAAGGTTTTGCAAGTATAATTCAACACATAATTGTCTATTTCAAACAATTTAATTTTACGTGTAGACTGTCATCTACTAGAATTTTTTTTTTAAATTATACCGAGCTGTATCTAGTTGCATTAGGTGGCCATGTTGAACCAATTCTCTACAACTAATGACTGATATGTCTCACCAACATCATAACATGATAGTGTCTACTAAATGGATTGTGGAACAAATTTATCAACATACACGTCCTACATCAAAGTAGATAGGTATGTTGTGTTGCGCTCACCTATATCATCATACAATTTCTTCTCTGATGTAGGTGTGTATGTTGATATTGTTCCACGACTTCCAAAGTAGACACTAGTTATCATTGGTGTTGGTGAGACATATCAGTCATCGTGTAGAGAATTGGTTAAGTATGGCCATCCTAATGCAAATATAGCTCGGTATAAATAAGGTTTTGTAAGTATAATTTGAAACACATATAATTGTTTATATTGTACAAAACTAGTCTAGTCTATTTTTTTTGAAATTATACCGATCTATATCTAGTTGCATTAGGATGGCCATGTTGAACCAATTCTCTACAACTAATGACTGATATGTCTCATCAACATCATAACATGATAGTGTCTACTAAATGGATTGTGGAATAAATTTATCAACATACACGTCCTACATCAGGTAGATAGGTATGTTGTGTTTCGCTCACCTATATCATCATACAATTTCTTCTCTGATGTAGGTGTGTATGTTGATATTGTTCCACGACTTCCAAAGTAGACACTAGTTATCATTGGTGTTGGTGAGACATATCAGTCATCGTGTAGAGAATTGGTTAAATATGGCCATCCTAATGCAACTATAGCTCGGTATAAATAAGTTTTTACAAGTATAATTTGAAACACATATAATTGTTTATATTGTACAAAAATAGTCTAGTCTATTTTTTTTGAAATTATACCGAGCTATATCTAGTTGCATTAGGATGGTCATGTTGAACCAATTCTCTACAACTAATGATTGATATGTCTCACCAACATCATAACATGATAGTGTCTACTAAATGGATTGTGGAACAAATTTATCAACATACACGTCCTACATCAAAGTAGATAGGTATGTTGTGTTGCGCTCGCCTATATCATCATACAATTTCTTCTCTAATGTAGGTGTGTATGTTGATATTGTTCCACGACTTCCAAAGTAGACACTAGTTATCATTGGTGTTGGTGAGACATATCAATCATCGTGTAGAGAATTGGTTAAATATGGCCATCCTAATGCAACTATAGCTCGGTATAAATAAGGTTTTGTAAGTATAATTTGAAACACATATAATTATTTATATTGTACAAAAATAGTCTAGTCTAAGTGCTTAGGCACACATGGGCCCTTCATTGATCAAATGAGGAGAACTAAGAACTTCAAAAGGTTACATAAACCCCAAGACATACTTCCCACACCTAGATGGGTCTACTCTGTTGCAAGTATGGGTCTAATCGGTGTTGTCATTAATGTCAAAATACTCCTGTTGCAATAATGATAAGGACTGGATGAGCTGTGAGCTGAGGATATTGAGAAAATTAGTCTCAATCAGGAATAGTGAAGAACAGTGATGACAGTAAGGTAAAAGTCCAAGATAGGATGAAGATCAGAGGATGCAGATTAAAGGGTTTGTAGATATGTGTCTTAAGGTGGCCTAGTAGAGATTGCATAGGTTTGCATGAAGATCTAAAGAAGGTGTGGCAGTTCAAGTAAAATCAGTTCCGGCAGATGCTCAGTGGTGACAGAGTAATATAGATAGGTCCAGTGAGATCCAGAAATGAAAGATCCTACTCTGCAGATTTGAGGGAGTGCTAAGGAAGTCTCTGTGGAGTGTTATCTAGATTAGTTCATGATTTGAAGGTCCAGAACCATGTATTCTTTTGTGACAGTAATGACAGACTGTGTTCTTGAGGTTTCAGATGAAGAAGAGATGGTTTTCAGTAAACAGATAAAGTGTGGATGCTCTTGGTGAGTTAGGATTTCTTGTAAATATCTTTGGATTGTGTCCAGGCCATATTGGTGATCCGCATTGGAGTTGGAACCCGCAATTGAAGAATAACCTCCGGATGATGATGTTCTTCTTGAAATAGGCCGATCGGATGAGTTATCCATTTAGCAGACAATCTTGTGAATGTTTGCCCACTTAGATGATCATTCCTAAGTCGATGCTTTGTATAAATAAGGGATTGCAAAGTCAGTTTGTAGTTTTCCTTGTGGTGATGAGTGTGGAGTAGCGAGGAGGAGAGCGAAAGACAGAGTAGAAGTATTGGGCTTAAATGGAACTGATTCAAGCATGGTGAAGATGCTATTCTCCAGTTCATGTATGTGATATTTATTTCCTTGTAGACAGTGTGTCTCTTGTAGGCTGTGAGCCTCTTGTGAGTAGTGTGCTCAGGCAGTGAGCCTAATTGGCATGTGCCATTTTATTCTTTCTATTCTTCTAACAGAGAATACAATCTTGGGTTAATCACCACGTGGTTTTTCCCTTAACCGGGTTTTCCATGTCAAAATCTTGGTGTCTTATGTGTTTCTGCTCTTGATTTAAATGCAATATAATTCATGATTAATATACTGCTAATCACTAAAAGGTTTTTAAGTGTTTGAAGAGAAAGTTTTATACAACTGATTCACCCCCCTATCAGTTGTATGCCCTAAGTCTAACAATTGTTATTAGAGCCAAGTTCCTCTAAAAGGAGCTTAACCGCTTGAGGAGATCCAGGATGTCGTCATACAAGAAGAATAGCCCAAAGTTTGATGGAACAAATTTTAATCTATGGAAAGGTCGCATGAAGTGTCACTTGCAATGCATGGGTATGGCATATTGGACCATGGTTACAACACAGTATGTACCTCCACAAGGTGGTCCAAAAGTTGCAAATGAAATCACAGATGCTGAAAACAATCTGTGGACTATAGAAGCCCTTCTAAGCACATTATCTGATTCAGAGCTCTCAAATGTTATTGACCTACCAACTGCTTTTGAGATTTGGAAAAAATTGGAACTGTTGCATGAAGGAGACCAGTATGTCAAATGTGCACGGTTATAGAGTTTGAAAGGGAAATTTGAAAACCTGAAGATGAGAGATGATGAAAATATTACTACTTTTATGCCAAGAGTAAATGAGCTTGTTTGTGGAATTAGAAATGCTGGTGGAGTCTTGGATGAAAATGAGATTATTGGCAAAATTCTCAGATCCCTTCTTGCTTCTTACAAAATCAAGGTTGCTGCCATTGATGAATTCAGAGCCCATACAACTGTCACAAGAGATCAATTAGCTAGAAAATTGCCTGCATTTGAAATGACAGAGTTTGGAGATGACCCCCACAAGACTGAATTTGCATTCAAATCCAGTGCCTCTGTTAAAAGTAAACAAAGGTTTGATCCAGGAGAGAATTCATCAAGAAAATTGTCATGGTATGAAAAAGCAAGAAAAGATCTGGAGGAAGAAGAAGTAGAAACTACTCAACTTGAAGCCCTTATTGCAAAGAGGCTGCCAAGAGGATCTGGTAAGTATGAAGGAAAATTGCCTTTTAAGTGTTTCAACTGCAATAAGATTGGCCACTTTGCCTCAAAGTGTCCAGAAAGATTTTCAAGACCAAATCCTAACAGATCAAGGTTCCAAAAGAATTGCTACTATGTTCATGAAGAAGATGATAATGAAGGAGTTACAGATGATGAATCAGAGACAGGAAACATATCCAGAAGTGATTGGGTGTTTATTGCCATCAAGGAAGAAGAACCAATGTCCTCTAAATTTGTCAACCATAAAATTGTAGAAAGAGCTCTGGCTGCTCAAATTGAGGAAAAGGATAACTGGGTCATTGATAGTGGTTGCTCTCACCATATGACAGGTGACAAAAATAAGTTCATAGATTTGGAAAGGTATGAAGGAGGAGTGGTAAAATTTGGTGATAATTCTGCTGGTAGAATCAGAGGAAGAGGAACTATTTCTTTTGATGGAAGAAACAAAACCGGTAATGTACTATATGTTGAAGGTTTGAAGCACAATATTCTCAGTGTTGGACAGTTGGTGGACAAAGGCTATGATCTCCGGTTCAAGAATGGAAAATGCAAAATCTTTGAAAGTTTCAGAACAGAGATTGCATCCGGTACCCAAACTAAAGGTAATATCTTCCACTTGGTTGGTACTGGTAAAAGTTGCTTATTTGCTCAAGTTGATCAGAGTTGGTTGTGGCATAGGAGAATGTGTCATGTGAATTTTGATAATATCATCAAGATAAGCAATACTCAAGCTGTAAGAGATCTTCCAAAATTGGTGAAACCTAATAGCTTGTGTAAAGAATGTTAGTTGGGCAAGCTGAGTAGGGTCACATACAAGAGCAAGGAATTGTCTTCTACTAAATTATTGGACTTAGTTCATACTAATCTTTGTGGTCCGGCAAGAATCGGGAGTGTGCAAGGTGATAGGTACTTCATGTTGCTAATTGATGACTATTCCCGGATGATGTGGGTAACCTTTCTGAAAGAGAAATTAGAAGCTCTTGAGAAGTTCAAAATATTCAAAGCTATGGTAGAGAATGAAACTAGATTAAAATTGAAATGTTTGAGGTCTGATAGAGGTGGAAAATTCACATCCGAAGAGTTCCTAGAATTCTGTGAGAAGCATGGAATAAAGAGACAGTTGTCTGCTCCTAGGGCTCCACAACAGAATGGAGTAGTGGAAAGAAAGAACTGGACCATCCAGGAAGCATCTAGGACCATGATGATAGAAGCAAATGTTCCTCAGATCTATTGGAGAGAAGCTATCAGCACTGCAGTCTATACTCTCAATCAAGTTCAAATCAGAAGCAATACCTATAAGACTCCTTATGAACTCTGGTTTGGCATTTCCCCTATTGTAAGGTACTTCAGAGTCTTTGGTAGCAAATGTTACATCAAAAGAGATGAAGCTCTAGGAAAGTTTGATGCTAGAAGTGATGAAGGAATCTTCTTGGGTTACTCTACTCAAAGAAAAGAATACCAGTGTTATAACAAGAGACTGAGAAAGATAATAGAAAGTACAAATGTGAAGGTTGATGAGGGAATTGAGAAACCCTCAAGATTTTATGAACATGATGAAGATGATCAGAATGATGTTCTAATTCAAGGAGCCCAAAACTCTTCTAAAATTTAGATTCAAACTAATCTGGAAGAAGAGTTAAGTTTGAATGAGCCTGATCAAGAAGCAGAAGTGCAAGAAACTCCCAAAATTCCAAGGTATGAAAACTGAACCACTTTGAAGATCAGATCATAGGTGACAAAAATAAAGGTGTGCAAACTAGAAGAAAAATTGCTCAAAACTCAAATGAGTATTGTCTGATGTCAAAGATTGAACCTAAGACAATAAATGAAGCTTGCAATGATGAAAATTGGACCAAAGCAATGGAGGAAGAATTGATGCAAATTGAGAAAAATCACACTTGGTATCTTGTTCCTAGACCTAGAAACAAGAATGTGATTGGAACCAAATGGGTCTTCCAGAACAAACTAAATGAAGTTGGTGAAGTAATCAGAAATAAAGCCAGATTGGTCTGCAAAGGATATTCTCAAATAGAACGAGTTGATTTTGAAGAAACTTTTGCTCCGGTAGCAAGAATTGAAGCAGTTAGATTATTTCTTGCATTTGCTGCCTTCAAACATTTCAAAGTATATCAGATGGATGTCAAGTCTGCCTTCCTAAATGGTGACTTGGAAGAAGAAGTGTACATTGAGCAACTGGATGGATTTCAATTGTCTGATCAGGGTAATATGGTCTGTAAGTTGAAGAAAGCATTGTATGGATTAAAGCAAGCCCCAAGAGCTTGGTATGAAAGATTGGATAAACACCTTTTGAAGATTGGTTTCAACAAAGGTACTACTGACAGTAATTTGTATTTCAAAATTGATCATGAAAACATTTTGATTGTTGAAGTATTTGTTAATGATATCATTTTTGGAGGAAGAGATAGTATGTGTAAAACTTTTGCAAATCAGATGAAAAGTGAATTTGAGATGTCCATGCTTGGTGAAATGAAGTTCTTTTTGGGTCTGCAAATCACTCAAACAAAGAAAGGAATCTACATTTCTCAGACCAAATATGTGAAAGAATTGTTGAAGAAATTTGGGATGGAAGACTCAAAACCAATGAATCCTCCCATGGCAACCGGATGCAAATTGAGAAAAGATGATGATTCTCCTAAGGTTGATCAAACAAAGTATAGGTCAATGATTGGAGGGCTATTGTATCTCACTCAAACCAGACCTAACATAATGTAGGTTGTTGGTCTTGTTGCTAGATTTCAGGCTGATCCTAGAGAATCTCATGTCAATTTTTAGATATCTAAAAGGGAGAGTTGAGTATGGTCTATGGTATCCTAGAGATCATGATTTCTCTCTTCATGCATATACAGATGCTGATTGGGTAGGAGATGTGGATGATTGGAAGAGTACCAGTGGTGGAGCATTCTTTCTGGGGAAGAGATTGGTGTCTTGGCTGAGCAAGAAACAAGAGGCAATATCTTTGTCTACAAATGAAGTAGAATATATTGCAGTAGCAGGTAGTTGCACTCAAGTTTTGTGGATGAAGCAGATGCCAAGAGATATCAAAGTAGAGTATGAGAAGCCTATCACAATCTTCTATGATAATTCAAGTGCAATAAGTATATCCAAGAATCCGGTGTTGCATTCAAAGACTAAGCATATATCTATCAAGTTTCACTTTTTGAGAGAGCAAGTGAACAAGAATGAAGTCAGATTGGAGTTTGTGTCATCCAAGGATCAGATTGTAGATATCTTTACTAAACCTCTGCCTAAGGACTCTTTTGAGTATCTTAGGGAGAAGTTAGGGGTTATTTCCCCTCCGGTGATGAACTAAGGTGCACTAATGTGCATCAGTCCGGTGAGTATCACAGTCACATCCTGTGATCCAGATTGATGTTGGGGAGCTGCTACTCAGGGGGAGCAGCAGGTATGATTCTGAGATGGTGGATTTGCAAGTATGTGCCCTTTTCCATTGATGTCAAAGGGGGAGAGAGGACATGTGAAAAACAAGTGGTTGATGATCAAAGGGGGAGCAACAAAGGGAGAGAAGACATGTGGATGGTTGTTGCTGATAGGGGGAGTTGTGACAGTAAGGAGAAGTTCTTGTCTTTATGGTTTTTCACATCATATGTTGCCATCAATGACAAAGGGGGAGATTGTTGCAAGTATGGGTCTAATCGGTGTTGTCATTGATGTCAACATACTCCTGTTGCACTAATGATAAGGACTGGATGAGCTGTGAGCTGAGGATATTGAGAAAATTAGTCTCAATCAGGAACAGTGAAGAACAGTGATGACAGTAAGGTAAAAGTCCAAGATAAGATGAAGATCAGAGGATACGGATTAAAGGGTTTGTAGATATGTGTCTTAAGATGGTCCAATAGAGATTACATAGGTCCACATGAAGCTCTGAAGAAAGTGTGGTAGTTCAAGTAAAAATGGTTCTGGCAGATGCTCAGTGGTGACAGAGTAATACAGATAGGTCTGGTGAGATCCAGAAATGAAAGATCCTACCTAAGGGTTTGAGGGAGTGCTAAGGAAGTCTTTGTGGAGTGTTATCTAGATTAGTTCATGATTTGAAGGTCCAGAAGCATGTATTCTTCTGTGACAGTAATTACAGACTGTGTTCTTGAGGTTCTGAATGAAGAAGAGATGGTTTTCAATAAACAGATAAAGTGCGGATGCTCTTGGTGAGTTAGGATTTCTTGTAAAGATCTTTGGATCATGTCCAGCCTGTATTGGTGATCCGCATTAGAGTTGGAGCCCGCAATTGAAGAATAACCTCTGGATGATGATGTTCTTCTTGAAACAGGTTGACCGGATGAGTTATCCATCTAGCGGACAATCTTGTGAATGTTTGCCAATTTAGATGATCATTCCTAAGTTGATGCTTTGTATAAATAAGGGATTGCAAAGTCAGTTTGTAGTTGTCCTTGTGGTGATGAGTGTGGAGTAGCGAGGAGGAGAGCGAAAGATAGAGCAAAAGTATTGGGCTTAAATGGAACTAATTCAAGCATGGTGAAGATGCTATTCTCCAGTTCATGTATGTGATATTTATTTCCTTGTAGACAGTGTGTCTCTTGTAGGCAATGAGCCTCTTATGAGCAGTGTGCTCAGGCAGTGAGCCCTAATTGGCATGTGCCATTTTATTCTTTCTATTCTTCTAACAGAGAATACAATCTTGGGTTAATCACCTCGTGGTTTTTCCCTTAACCGGTTTTTCCACGTCAAAATCTTGGTGTCTTATGTGTTTCTGCTCTTGATTTGAATGCAATATAATTCATGATTAATATATTGCTAATCACTAAAAGGTTTTTAAGTGTTTGAAGAGAGAAAGTTTTATACAACTAATTCACCCCCCCTCTCAGTTGTATGCCCTAAGTCTAACATACTCATGGTACTTGGAAGTTACAAGGCATTTAAAGGAGATTCAATCACTCAAGAAAGTGCATGTTAACAACTTCATTGCAACATAAAAACATACACCAAGGGAATGATTTCTAAACAGACTAATTGCAATATTATATCATTAGAAATAATTTATACCTACTAACTATATTTTTTGAATAAAACCATCGTTGAAAAATCATTACATGTAACAACCATACACATGTCCTAGTTTGAGGTTAGGAAATATAACATTAATTTCAATAAATTTCGCACCACCTCGATGGTAGCTTACAATCTGAAATGCTACCAATAAAATTAATGTTTGAAACCCATTTTGATGTGTCATAACTTAAATAGTTGGCTAAGTAAACATTTTAAAATAAGCCTAATTGATTTATGACAATACAATAGTTAGGACAGTTTCAATTGACTCAATATGCATCTTGGTTAAAGATTAGGAATAAATTTTGAAAAGGGAACTATCATGTCTTAGATGCAGAACATAAACATTTTTATTATAAAGGAAAAATATGTTTTTTAGATTACCCCTATTGTCTCAAAGATAAAGATAATATATGCTCCTTAAATATATTAATAAGCCTAAGGATGAACATTGATAATTTTATATATGTTATTTTTGTATAGTTATGTTCAAGGACTTGTTTATAGTCATTGTTGATATGCAATATTTTTTATTTAATGGTATACATATCTTATGTTTTCTCTAAGAAATTTTATTTTTCTATGGCCCTATAATGACAATGTGGTCTTTGAGACTTGGTATGGACTGGATTGAGTGCATTTAGGAATTTCTAAGTATTCTAGAAATACCTCAAAATTTATAATGCATTTGCTCTATTTAATGATGTAATAATTTTGTGATAAGTCTAAAAATTTAGGTTTTCTAGCTTGCTTGTTGCATAATTTTCCTAAATCCAAAGATTTTGTCACATTGTAATCAATATCATTCTAGATCTTGGACTTCTTAAGAGTTGAGTTTGAAGTGATTTTTCTCCTGGAATCTCTAAGTATATAATTTATTGATTTAAATAAAAATTATTTTAAAAAATAAAATTAAATGCAATTTGTACATTAAGTTCTTTTCCATATCAAAAGACATAAATGGCCAAGGATTCCCACCAACATTAATTTCATAAGATAATTTTTTAAATAGGAAATTTGCACAACTTTAGTCTATTTTAAAGTAATATGATCATAAGCATGTGTAAATGTAATCTAAGAAACAAGTATCACATGTAGTGGCTAGTCCTTGTCAAATTACAAAATGTTTGGAAATAGAAATAATAATCAAGCCAGTTGCATTCCTCTACAAACTATGGCTCCTTATTTGAATTTATAAGATAGATCATAATTTATACACCTAATTTGATTCCTTATGATGACATAGACATTGAAGTCAAAATTGAAAACTCGTTGCATCTAATACATGTAGGAAAATATTATGTAAATGGGCATGAATATGCTCAAAATCCTAATTGCTTAGATGGATGTGAAATCATGCCAAGCACACCTAATAATATCAAGACTATTGCCCCTTATGTGGTGACATGGATGAACAAAATGGCAACTTGTTATATCTTTTGAAGAAATACTTTATATTGTTGAGGTTAATGAGAAATACTTACTAAGATAAATCAAGTCTTACTAATGAAAATGATTTTATCTAATGAATTTGTGTTCATGGATGCATGTTGGAAATCCCCCAAAAGTCCACTTAATTATAAATCAAGCATGAGTGAACATGAAGAAAATTGTAGCATTCAACTTGAAGAAAAGACACATGTGGACACCCAAACATGGCTCGACAAATGATGATTCAATAGGGCTAGAATTTAAAACTTCATGCAAATACTTGTTGATTTATCCCTACACTATGCTACATCTAATACACATGTTAACAATTTTCTTGTTTCTAATAATGTAGATTTGTATGATCATGTTAATAGTATTGATGCAAAAGAAATTTTGACTCATGATCATGTCAGTGTGTAAATCACATATCTAAGGATCTTAAGGGGGTATATTTGGAGGATTGTTTTTTGATTTGAGCATAGTGATGGAATGTGAACAAATACCTTTGGTTGTTACTATCACACAAAATAGGATGTTTGCTTTCCCTGCCTACATTTTATCATGTTTATTATTTTGATCATAGTGGTTTAAATGAAAGAACATGCATATGGATTAAACATGACAACAATGAGAAATCACAAAGTTCTTAACCTTCCATGTGATAGGCATCCTAAAGTTGATCCTAGACTATGACTTAAATTTGACAGTTGTATAGTTATATTTAGGCATTTTAGCTGTAAAATACAATCAAAATTTTAAAAAAGACTGTATCATATGAAAGGAGAGATTTTGGACAAACTGTCAAAATTTGTATAGGATTATGATGATATATATATTTGATTTTTATATGATTTACTTATACTAAGTCATGTCATAGTTTATGAAAGGCACTTTTGAATAGATAATTGTCATAAAAAAATTGCTTGACAAGCAAGGTTGACTGTTAGAATCATAACACAATAACATTTGCTAGCATCCTCCCTGCCTGTGACAAAATGGGAGCTTTGGAATAGGGTATGTACATCCATCTGAGCATAACAAAAGGGGGTTTTTTTGTCAGATATTATAGTTCGAAATGTTGTGGTCGATATGTATGCAAAACATGGAAGCCTGCCCAAGGCACATGAATTGTTTGACAGAATGACTTAAAGAGATGTCATCTTATGGACAGCAATGATCGTAGGGTATGCACAAAATAGATTTGTTGAAAAGGCTTTAGAAAGTTTCAAGCAAATGCAATTGGAAGGTGTAAAGCCAGAAACCACAACCTTCTCCAGCATCCTCCTGTGCAAGCCTGTGACAAAATGGGAGCTTTGGAACGGGTATGGACATCCATCTGAGCTTAATGGAAGGGATTTTTTTGATAGATATTATAGTTGGAAATGCACTGGTAGACATGTATATGCAAAATTTGGAAGCATAGACAAGGCACGTCACCTATTGACAGAATGCCTCAAAGAAATATGGTCTCGTGGTCGGCAATGATTGCAGGGTATGCACAAAATGGATTTGTTAAAAAGGCTTTAGAAACTTTCAAGCAAATGCAATTCAAAGGTGTAAAACCAGACACCCTTCACTAGCATCATCCCTCCCTATGACAAAATGGGAGCTTTGAAATGGGTATGGACATCCATCATTTAGCATAATTGAAGGGTTTTTTTTTTGCAGATAATATAGTTCGAAACGCTCTAATAGACATGAATACATAGCAAAATGTGGAAGCACAGAAAATTTCATATACAAAATAAATGCTAGAGAAAGTAGAAAATTTTACATACCTAGCTCGAGGGTGGCGACAAACTTGGCTGGTGGGGAGCTCCTAGGGTTCGGTCACTCTCGTCTAGGTTTGGTAGCACTAACTATCGAAAATGACAGTTAAAACTCATATTAAAAAAAAACCTAAACAATTGGGTTCGATCGAACACATGTTCGCTCGAACCCATTATTATATTAATAAAAAATTTGGTTGTGCATGGGTTCGATCGAACCCCCTATGACCCCGTGGTGGTGCAGGGTTTGATCGAATGTGTAGGTTCGATCAAACCTAGTTTTTATTTTTTTAAGGCACGGGCAATTTTGTTTTTTCAAAAAAATTGTAACCCATTATTGTATGTTCACCCATGCACTTATTTTCTTTCCCATGCATATTTCTTTTTTTGTAGATACAAAATACTATTACCTCTGTTGTTCCATTTACTCTTCATTTTGACTATAATAGTTTAAAACATTTCAAATCTCTTTCACCCTCTCATCAAAAGTTTGTTTGTATATGATCTTGATCATTTATCCCTTGACTCTAGCATGCCTTGTACTTGCTCACTGTGCTTGATTAGGATGTTGAACTCCTTCATTACTTTAGACATGACTGTCCTCTTGTGAAGTCTTCTTGTAATGATGACTGTCCTGTAGCATATAAATTTCATACATGACTATCTATTTGTATTTGCTTCCTCATGCACATGGCCTCATCACTGCATCTCTAAACATTGTTCCTCCTGTAGCAATCAATCATACATGCCCTTTTTGCACAGTCATAATGAAAAATTACTTCTGGATTTTAAAACATCACTCTGTTTGAATGTCATCCACCTCCATGGTCAAAACACTTCATAAGTAGTTTTACATTTTATTCACAACAAAAGTGGTAAATATGTCCTATTTTTATTTGCCTAGACTAGGCTTCCAACTGTTGAAGTGGATGATATTCAGAGCTGATTGATGCTCTTTTACCTATCTAGATCATGATTGTTGCCTCATGTGTGACTGTGGTATTAGATCAATTCATTCTTGAACACGCATTCTATTGTCCTTCTATTTTGAATTGTTATTCACAAACTATACAAAGGGCTTAAGAACCTTATAACATTTCATATTCAAGGAACTCAGAAATGATCCATAATGATGCCAACTCCAATGACTGCCAATGTTGACTATTTCTATGCATGATTACTCTGTTTATGCAATCTAATGCCCTTCTTGAATGGATAAGAAGGGAGCACGCTAGGCTCAACCCTTGTGGGAGCCACATTTTTCTCCACATGCTTTAATGTCTTCAAATCAGCAACATTACTTTTCCTATACCTATACAGTGAACAAACAAGTTAGCATAAAAGCATACCTGATGGAGTTGATTGATCCTCTTCATGATATTCTAGTTTATGGAACTTGTTTGATTTGATCTTTCATATGAAATGCATGGTGTGACAAGTTGATATGTCTGTTGATAAAAGCATATGATAACATTAAATATCCAGAGCTCTTACAGGAATTTCCCCAATTTTTTGTAGGTTCAACTGATACAACTAGAGCTAAAGATGAGGACTAAAGATCAACTGTCAACTAGGTCAACAATCTCCTTGCTTAGGCAATGATGGATATTTAGTTTTATCATGTGTTCTTCCTTATTTCTTTTATCATTAGATGTATAGCTTGGAAATGTCTGTATTGCTCAGTTTATTTACTCCCACGGCTTGTGTGGGACACATTTGAACACTTCTTTTAAACATGATCAATTAATTTATCTTATGCACTTGATGTATGTATGTTTCTTTTTCAATCAATGCATAGGATAAAGTAATAGATACTAAATTGTGTGTTCTAAATATGACATGAAATAACAGTTCAAATAAATATCTTTCTTTCTTTCAACTAAATAATCAATTTGTCTTGAAACTCCTAAAAGATAAAATTATGTTAGATCAACTGTATTTCTTGAATCTTTGATTTCTTGACATTTTGATTCACTTGTTATGATGATTCATCAGTCCTAATTAGATCAACTATTCATTGAATGCAATAACTTTAAAGTTTTCTTTTATTCCTCCTGAACAACTGCACTTAGGTCTAACTAAATTTAGTGTGAACAAAATTTAGTAACAATGATTTTCATGCATATATAGATGCTGATTGGGCAGGAGATGTGGATGACAGGAAGAGTACTAGTGGTGATGCATTTTTCTTGGGAAAGAGATTGGTTTCTTGTTTGAGCAAAAAGCAAGAGGGCATATCTTTGTCTACTACAGAGGCAGAGTATATAGCAGCAGCAAGCAATTATACTCAAGTTTTGTCGATGAAGCAAATGATGAAGGATATTAGAATTGTGTTTGAAGAGCCTGTTACAATCTTTTGTGATAATTCAAGTGCAATAAACATCTCAAAGAATACGTTGTTGCATTCAAAGACAAAGCACATATCCATCAAGTTTCATTTTTGAGAGAGATGGTAAATGAGAATGAAGTCAAATTGGAGTTTGTTCCTTCAAAGGATTAGATTGTGGATATCTTCACTAAGCCTCTACCTAAGGGCACTTTTGAGTATCTTAGAGGGAAGCTAGGGGTGATTACCCCTCCTGTTTAGAACTAAGGTGCACTAGTGTGCATTAGTCCGGTGGAACTTAGTCATATCTTGTAATCTGTATTGGTGTTAAGGGGATGCTACTCAGGGGGACTAGTCAGTATGTTCTGAGTTCAGTTTGGTCTTGTCTAAGAAAAAAAATGGGTGAGAGATGATTGCAAATATGTGCCCTTTTCCATTGATGTCAAAGGGGGAGAGAAGTCATGTGAAAAACTCAAAAGTAAGTAGTTGTTGGTGAAAGGAAGAGCAGTGAAGAAAGTGGTTACAGATGTGATAAGAGAAAGGGGGAGAAGTTCTTGTATTGATGGTTGAATCATTTTTTCACATCATATGATGCCACCAATGACAAAGGGGGAGATTGTTGCAAATATGTGCCTTTGATGTGTTGTCATTGATGTCAACATATCTCTTTGTCAGAGACAGTGAAGATAGCGCAGTTCAGTAATGTAGATTGCTCAGCATTTCTAGTAAGATGAAGATCAGAGTCTGTGGACTCAAGGGTTGTGTAGAGGATTGTCTGAAGTTGCTCTAGTCAAGATTTGAAAGGTTCGCATAGAGGATTGGTGAAGTTATGGCCATCTAAGTAGAACCAGGTTTTATAGTTGTTCAGAAGTAACAGAGCGATAGGAATTTGGTCCAGATTGCTCCACATTGGAATATTATGGTCTACAGTTCTAGAGGTATGTTTGGGATGTTGGTGTGTATCCTCAACTCAAGTGGTTAGTGGTTTGGAGGTCTGCAAGCAATTTTTCTAGTGTGACTTCATGATAGCTAGTGTTCTTAAGTTCCCAGATGAAGATGCAAGTGTTTATGGTGATTTGAGGTGGTGCGGTTGTTCTTGTTGATTCCATTCTATTTGTGGTGGTCTCTAGATCATATACCTATTGTTTTGGTGGTCCACATTGAGGATTGAGCTCATGGTTGAAGATTTCTCCTTGAGTCTTGTTGTTCTTTCTAGTCTTGGCCGACCGGATGCTTGGTGCATGTTGCAAATGATCTAAGAGAAGTTCTATGGAGCATGGCATGTTGTTCAAGGAAGATTTGAGTCCTAGCTATGCTTGGCTGATAGAGGAGTCTTTTGCATGTAGCATTTTGTATTAAGTCAAGTCTTGTGATTGTAATTGCTTGTAATGCCTATCTTGGAGAATGTTCCAGATAGATGATTGTTTGGCTAACTTTGATGTTCATTCCAAAGTCAATGAAATGTATAAATAAGTGTTGTGAAGTCATGGAAATGTGTGGTGGTGAGTGAAGATGCGGATGTAGTGAGGAAGTGAGTGGGTGCAGAGTAGAGGTGTTGTGTGCTTCAATGGAACTGAACCTTGCATGAAGAAGATGTTGTTTCTTAGATCAACCTTTCAGTGTTAACCTTGTGAATGTTCTTGTATGTAGTGAGCCTCCTTTGAGTAGTGAGCTCTGGGCAGTGCACCTGAAGGCAAGTGCCTTCCCATTTTTCTATTCTTTTAATAGAGAATAAATCTTGTGGGTTAACCCCCACCATGGTTTTTCCCTTAACCAGGTTTCTATGTAAAAATCCTGGTGTTATGTGTGTTGATTATGTTTCTGCTCATGTGTTGTTGATTCATGCTTTCATGGTTATATCATTAATCTGTAAATAAGTGGTAAAGAAGATTAAATGTAGAAAAAGATAAAAGTTTTGTTACAACTAATTCACCCCCCTCTCAATTGTCTACCCTAATTTCAACACTCTTCCTATCGTCAACATCTCCAGCCCAATCAGCATCTAATAAGCACTTAGAGTGAAATCATTATCCTTTGGATACCATAAGCCATGATTTAGAATACCTTTAAATATCTCAAGATTCTCTTTACTGCCATCACATGTGATTCTCTTGGATCTGCTTGAAATCTTGCAACAAGACAAACTGCATGCATAATATTAGGTCTGGTTTGAGTTAGACAAAGCAATCCTCCAATCATGGATCTATACTTTTTCTAATCAGTCTTGGGTGATTCATTAGTTTTGCTCAATTTGCAGCCAGTCACCATGGGCATACATATCGGTTTAGAGTCTTCCATCCCAAACTTCTTTAACTCTTTCACATACTTAGACTAAGATATGAAGATTCCTTTATCTGATTGATTGATTTGCAAACCCAGAAAGAAATTCATCTCACCAAACATAGACATCTCAAACTCTTTCTGCATTTCACCAGCAAATTTCATACACATACCTTCATTTCCTCCAAAGATGATATCATCAACAAAGACTTCAAAAATTAAAATTTGATCACCATTAATCTTGAAATAGAGATTAATTTTAGCAGTACCTTTATTGAATCCTAACTACAATAAGTACTTATCCAACCTTGTATACTAGGCCCTAGGAGCTTGCTTGAGTCCATAGAATGCTTTCTTCAACCTACATACCATATCACCTTGATTTGATAGTTGGAATCCTTCCGGTTACTCAATGTAGACTTCCTCTTCTAACTCACCATTCAGGAATGCAGACTTCACATCCATCTGATACACTTTGAAATCTTTGTGAGCTGCAAATGCCAGAAACATTCTGATTGCTTCAATCCGAGCTACTGGAGCAAAAGTCTCTTCAAAATCTATCTCTTCAATTTGTGAATATCCTTTGCACATAAGTCTTGCATTATTCCTTACAACTTCTACATTTTCATTCAACTTATTCCTAAAAACCCATTTGGTTCCAATAATATTTTTATCAATAGGTCTAGGAACTAATTCCCAAGTTTCATTCTTCCCTATCTACATTAGTTCTTTTTCCATTGTCTTTACCCAATTTTCATCATTGCAGGCTTCATTCATGGTTTTTGGTTCAACTGTAGAGAGCAAACAGTAATCACTTGTTCTTTTGTAGCCCTTTTCCTTGTCAGTACTCCTTTTTCTTTATCTCCAATAAATTGATATTTAGAGTGATTGATTCTTACATACTTGGGCGTCTTAGCAATTTCTGGAGCCTTTGCTTCTTCATCTTGAATGTCTTCTTGTTCAACTTTTTCTTCATAAGTTATAGCAATAGGTTCATCTGACTCATAGCCACTCTAATATGATGTTTTTCCTTCAGCTTCATCCACCTTCACATTTGCACTCTCAACAATCTTTTTCAACCTTTTGTTGTAGCACCGGTAGGCCTTACTCTTGGTAGAGTATCCAAGGAAGATTCCTTCATCACATCTTGCATCAAATTTCCCTAGGTCTTCATTTCTTCTAATATAGCATTTGCTTCCAAAGACTTTGAAGTATCTTACTATTGGAATTCTTCTATACCACAATTCATAGGGGGTTTTAGTACCATTACCTTTCACTTGAACTCTATTTTGAATGTAGACAATAGTATGTATAGCTTCTTTCCAGAAAACTTCTAATAGACCTCCTTCCTTCATCATTGTTCTGGAAGCCTCTTGAACTATCATGTTCTTCCTTTCTAGAACTCCATTTTGCTAAGGAGTCCTAGGTGCAGACAACTGTCTCTTTATTCCTTGCTCTTCATAGAATTTGTTAAATTCATTTGATGTGAACTCACCTCCTCTATCAGACCTCAAGCATTTGATTTTTAGTTCTATTTCATTTTCAACCATTGCCTTGAAGGATTTGAACTTGTCTAGGGATTCAAATTTGTCTCTTAGAAAAGTAACTCGTCATTCTAGAATAATCATCAATAAGCAACATGAAGTACCTGTCACCTTGTAGACTTCTTATCCTTGTAGGACCACATAGATCTATATGAACTAGATCCAACAAACTAGCAAAAAATTGCTCTTTACTCTTGAAACTTGTTCTTGTCTGCTTCCCCAACTGGCATTCCTTACAAATAGTATTGGTAGGTTTCATATTTTTTTG
Organism: Cunninghamia lanceolata; assembly: GCA_027924645.1. Lineage (NCBI taxonomy): Eukaryota > Viridiplantae > Streptophyta > Pinopsida > Cupressales > Cupressaceae > Cunninghamia > Cunninghamia lanceolata. The sequence goes on from BSBN01000516.1 coordinate 5,559,566, forward strand.
TAAATCTCTTACAGTCTGACCTAAACTTATCTTTACCAGATTATCAAAATTTATATGACACAACCTTCTATGCCACATCCAATTCTCATCTGCTTGGGCTAATAAATAGTAATCATTAGTTCTCTTAATTGATAGATGTTACCTTTGGTCTTTTTACCAGTAGCAATCACAGTTCCAGAGCTTTCCATTATCTTACGTCCATTGTCTCTAAATCTTAGATCATAACCTTTGTCACACATCTGACCAACACTCAAAAGATTGTGCTTCAAGCCCTTGACATATAGGACATTGTCAGTATTATGCTTTCCATCAAATGAAATAGATCATTTTCCACAAATCTTACTAGCTGCATTGTCTCCAAACCTAACCAGTCCTCCATTATATTTTTCCAAGCTTACAAACTTACTTTTGTCACCAGTCATGTGATGTGAGCATCCACTATGAATAATCCATTCATCCTTGTCTTTCTCAACCTGAACAACCAAAGCACTTTCTCCCACTAGTTTTTATTCCTTCACATAGCTAGCAGGATTAGTAGACTTAGGTTCTTCTTTAATAGCAATAAACAAGCATTCATTTGCACTAGTACTAGCATCATCATATTCATCATTAGTCACACCTTCATCATCAAAATCTCTAACATAGTAGCATTTCTTTGGATCTCTAGGCATGTTCTCAAATCTTTTTCTATTCCTTTCAATTCTTTCAGGACATATGGAAGCATAATGGCCTACTTTACCACATGAAAAACATTTGAAAGGTAGTTTGCCTTTGAACTTACTGGAACCTCTTTGCAATCTGTCAACATAGCTAGCTTCAATTTCATTAAAGTCATCATCAAGTTCCACCTTATATTTTTCATCTCTGGAGATCTTTTCTGAAGTATTGTCTTTGAAAGTAGTTTCAATTTTAGGCAGAGCATCACCAAACTCTCTCATCTCAAAGGCTGTAAGCTTTCCAAGTAATTGATCTCTATCAATAATTTTCACAATCATTACTTCTTCAATGGCAGCTACTTTGTGACTGTAGGAATTTAGTAGTGATCTTAGAATTTTCATCACAATTTCCTTATCACCAATAGTTCCTCCCATGCCTTTTATTCCATTGACAAGTTCATCAACCCTTTGCATGAAGGTTGTAATGTTTTCATCTTCATTCATCTTTAAGCTCTCATATTTTTCTTTCAAGCCCTGTAGCTTGGCTTCTTTTATAGAATCATCTTCTTCATATAGTTTCTTCAACATTTCCCAAACCCCATTTGTAGATTCTAGATCCACAACTTTTATCAACTCAGTGTCAGACAAAGCACTTAACAATGCATCTCTAGCCTTTGTATTCAACTCATATTCTTTGATCTCATCTTCAGTTGTCAAACCATTTTTAGGTATAGTGTATTCTATTTCTATAGCTTTCCACACTTTATAACCAAGACAAAGGATATGGCTTTTCATTCATACCTTCTATAGAGCATAATTTGTCCAATCAAACTGTAGTGCTTCCTTTTTAAAAGACATCCTGGTTCTTCCTCAAGCTATTTGGATTTGTTCTAAGGAACCAACTCTGATACCAATTGTTGAAATACATAGGACAACTAAGAGGTAGGGTGAATCAATTGTCACAAAAACTTAACTTCATAAACCATCAACTACTTAATTACTGATAATCAAATTTATCCATGAAAGCATGAAACCATAGACTTAATCACAATCACACATTCAACATAGTAGACACTAGATTTTTACATGGAAAACCCTAAAAGGGAAAAACCATGGTGGTTGTTAGCCCACAGAAAATATATGAGTGATAACAATACCGAAAAATAGAGGCTCACTACCCAAATTGTTCACTGCAAAGAATGGCTCACTGCTAAAAATGGTGAACTGATTAAGTAGCATCTACTCCATGCTTGGGTTTAGTTCCATTGAAGCACAATTTAACTTCTCTGCTCTACTCTTTCACACCTTTGCACTTATCTCTTCATTTTCCCACACCATCATCATTTTCGCAATTACATTACAAGTCTTTATACAAGTCATCAACCTTGGAATGTACATCAAGGTCGGAAATACATTCATCAACCATTGGAACAATCTCTAAGGTCAGCATTACAAAAACATACATAGAAATAGGTCTGGACCTAATACAAAAATTAGCTAAGGGAAATATGTAAGGATATATGCCAATCATGCCATGCCTTAGCTAGGATTCAAACACAATTCTTCACGCCACGACATGCTTCCACAAACTTCAAGGCATCTCCACAATTAGTGAAATCAACTAAGTCAGCCAAGACTGGTGAGAACACTAAGTCTGCTAAGAACATTCTTCATCCACAATCCAATTTTCTCTTTGTGGACCAATCCAAAGGTAGAAACATGATCAAGAGATGTCCACAACTACATCGTAATAACCAGAAACAACTGCACGATCACTAACCACTCTGTCAAGAAGACTCTTCAAACTGGAGCATAAGAACAATACTATCAGCCACTGTCTTAAGGAAAGGATAGCTTGTGGACCACCAAATCACAAACCATTATAGTTGAAAGTACTTATCATCATTCCAAACTTAACTCTAGAACCACAAACTAAAATACTTCAATGCAGAGGAATGCAGAGCATAATATTTTCTCCCTGTCACCACCAAACATACAATAAAAGTAGTTTTCACTCTGGTGAACATAACTCACTCAAATCTTCATACCAAAGGTTCAACCTTAGAATATAACATCTTCAGATAGACTTATAAATAACTTCCAATCTGTAGACAAATATATTCATCTTACATGAAATGTGAAGCAATCTTCTGGACTATTTTTCTATATGCAATACACTATTTCCACTGCAACTCACTATTTCTATTGGAGGGGCTAATTTTCTCAGTCTCCTCAACATCAAGATCACTTACATAAGTAAATACAAAATGTCTCACTTATTACAAGCAAGCAACAAAATAAGAGCACAATTGACACTAATGACAACACAAATATGTTGACATTGTTGCAAGTATGGGCCTAACCAATCTTGTCATTGATGTCAACATACTCCTGTTGCATTGATGTCAAGGATTGGATGAGCTGTGTGCTAAGGATATTGAGAAAATTAGTCCTATCAGAAATAGAGAAGAATAGTGAAGACAGTGAAGCTCTATGGAGTGAAGATCCCAGCTAGATGAAGATCAGAGAATGCATATCAAAGGGTTTGTAGATATGTGTCTAAAGATGATCCAGCCAAGATTTGAGAGGTCCGCATGATGATTTGGAGAATTATGGCCATATGAGTAAAACTGGTTCTGGCAATTGTTCAAAGGTGATAGAGTGACACAAATAGGTTCAGTGAGATCCATAAATGCAATATCATGTTCTGCAAATTTGGTGGAATGTTTAGGAAGGCAATGTGAATTGACAACTCAATTGGTTCGTGGTCTAGAGGTCCGCAAGCATTTATTCTAATGTGATAGTGATGACAGACTGTGTTCTTGAGGTTTTGGATGAAGATACAAATGATTTCAGTAAGCAGAAGTGGTGTGGATGTTCTTGGTGATTCGGGCAAGCTTGTGGGGGTCACTAGATTGTGTCCAGTTCATGTTGGTGGTCCGTATTGAAGATTGAGTGATGGTGTTCTTCCTAATCATGGTAAACCAGATGTTTTACACATCTTGTGGATGATCTTGAAGATGTTCTATGAAGCATGATGTGTTCCTCAAAGAAGATTGAAGTCCCAGATATGTGTGGCCGACAGTGTGGTGATATGCATGAAGTTTTGTAGTAAGTCAAGTTGTATTTGTGTAATTGTTCTGTAGTAAAATAAAGTATGTATTGTGTCGACTTGGATGATTATCCCAAAGTCAATGTCTTGTATAAATTAGATTTGTGAAGTCATTTCAAAGTATCCTCGGTGAAGATGAGAGAGTGGTAGAAAGGAGAAGAGCAAAAAGCAGAGCAGAAGTGTTAAGATTAAATGGAACTGTCTCAAGCATGATGAAGATGCTAATCTCCAGTTTAAGTATGTAATATTTATATTATTATTCTATAAACAGTGTGTCTCCTATAGGCAGTGGGCCTCTTGTGAGCAGTGTGCTCACGTAGGGAGCCCTAATTGGTAAGTGCCATTTTGTTCTTCTTATTCTTTTAACAGAGAATACAATCTTGGGTTAGTCACCCCGTGGTTTTTTCCTTAACCGGGTTTTCCACGTTAAAATCTTGGTGTCATATGTGTTAATGTGTTTTTTCTCTTGAGATATTGCATTGTGCTTCTGTGATTAAATCATTATCATCTTGTAGAAATATAAGGACTTAAGTGTTTACAGAAAGGAAAGTTTTGGTGACAACCCCTCTCAGTTGTCTGTCCTAAAACCAACAATTGGTATCAGAGCTAAGTTCCTCTAAAAAGAGCTTAATCACTTGAGGAGATCCAAGATGTCTTCCTACAAGAAGGATAGTCTGAGGTTTGATGGAACTAATTACACTCTTTGGAAAAACTGCATGGAATGTCACTTGCAATGTATGGGAATGCAATATTGGACCATGACTATCAAGAAGTATGTTCCTCCAAAGAATGGTCTGACAAATGTAGATGAAATCAGAGATGCTGAAGATAATCTTCAAGCTAAAGAAGCCTTACTAAGTGCCTTATATGATTCAAAGCTAACAAATGTTATGGATTTAAAAACTGCACATGAGATTTGGTCAAAGCTGGAACTTCTGCATGAAGGAGACAAATATGTTAAATGTGCCAAGCTATAGAGTCTAAAAGGAAAATTTGAAAACCTGAAGATGAATGAAGATGAGAATATCATTACATTTATGCCAAAAGTAAATGAGCTTGTTTGTGGCATTAGGTGTGTTGGTCGAACCTTGGATGAAGATGAGATTGTTGCCAAAGTTCTCAGATCCCTACCTCCTTCTTACAAACACAAGGTTGATACTATTGAAGAATTTAGATCTTTATCAAATATCACAAGAGATCAATTGGTTGGAAAATTAGCTGTATTTGAATTGGCTGAGTTTGGAGATGCACCCCCCAAGGCTGAATCTGCATTCAAAGCTAGTGCCTCTGTAAAAGGCAAACAAAGGTATGATCCAGGAGAGAACTCATCAAAGAAACTATCATGGTATGAAAAAGAAAGAAAAGATCTGGAAGAAGATGAGGCAGAAGCTTCTCAACCTAAAGCCCTTATTGCAAAAAAACTGCCAAGAGGATCTGGTAAGTATGAAGGAAAATTGCCCTTCAAATGTTTCAACTACAACAAGATTGGTCATTTTGCCTCAAGGTGTTCGGAAAGATTTTCAAAGACAAATCCAAATAGATCAAGATTCTAAAAGAAATGCTACTATGTTCATGAAGATGATGATGATGAAGGAGTAACAGATAATGAATCAGAGATGGGAAACAAATCCGGAAGTGACTGGGTGTTTATTGCCATCAAGGAAGAAGATCCAATGCCCACTGAATCTGTCAATCATAAATAGGTAGGAAGAGCTTTGGTTGCTCAAGTTGAAGAAAAGGATGAATGGGTCATTGAAAATGGATGCTCCCACCATATGACTGGTGACAAAAATAAGTTCATAGATATGGAAAGTTATGAAGGAGGAGTTGTAAAATTTGGTGATAATTCTACTAGCAAAATTAGAGGCAGAGGAACTATTTATTTTGATGGAAAGAACAAAACCAGTGATGTATTGTATGTTGAAGGTTTGAAGCACAATCTTCTTAGTGTTGGGCAGTTGGTGGACAAAGGCTATGATCTCTGATTCAAAAATGGAAAATGTAGAATCTTTGAAAGCTTTGGAACTGAGATTACATCCGGTACTCAAACAAAAGGTAACATCTTCCACTTGGTTGGTACTGGCAAAAGTTGTTTATTTGTTCCAACTGATTAGAGTTGGTTGTGGCATAGGAAAATGTGTCATGTAAATTTTGATAATATCATCAAGATAAGAAACACTCAGGATGTAAGAGATCTTCCAAGATTGGTGAAACCCACTAACAATATGTGCAAAGAATGTCAGTTGGGTAAGCAGAGCAGAGTCACATTTAAAAGCAAGGAACAATCTTCTATCAGATTGTTGGACTTAGTACATACTGATCTATGTGGACCGGCAAGAATCACGAGTTTGCAAGGTGATAGATATTTCATGTTACTAATTGATGATCATTCCCAGATGATGTGGGTGACTTTCCTAAAAGAGAAATCTAAGGCTCTTGAGAAATTCAAAATATTCAAGGCTGTGGTAGAGAACAAAACTGGGTTAAACATAAAATGTCTTAGGTTTGATAGAGGTGGAGAATTCACATCCTGAGGGTTCATAGAATTCTATGAGAAACATGGGATAAAAAGATAGTTATCTACTCCAAGGACTCCACAACAGAATGGAGTAGTGGAGAGAAAGAACCAGACCATCCAGGAAGCATCTAGAACCATGATGATGGAAGCAAATGTCCCTCAGATCTACTGGAGAGAAGCTGTAAACACTGCTGTCTATACTCTTAATCGAGTACAAATCAGAAGCAATATTGGTAAGACCCCTTATAAACTATGGTTCGGAATCACTCCTACTGTGAAGTATTTCAGAGTCTGTCATAGTAAATGTTACATTAAAAGAGATGAAGACCTTGGTAAATTTGATGCTAGAAGTGATGAAGGAATATTCTTGGGTTATTCTACTCAAAGCAAAGCATACCGATGTTATAACAAGAGATTGAGAAAGATTGTAGAAAGTACAAATGTGAAGGTTGATGAAGGCATTGAAAAACCCTCAAGGTTTATGAATATGATGAAGATGATTAGAATTATGTTTTGGTCCAAGAAGTTCAAGCCCCTTCTAAAATTCAGATCCAGACTGATCTGGAGAATCCTGGAATACAGGAAGAAGAGATAAGTTTGAATGAACCTGTCCAAGATATAGTAGTGCAAGAAATTCCCAAAACTCCTAGGTATGTAAGACTAAATCATTCTGAAGACCAGATTATAGGTGATAGAAGTAAAGGTGTTCAAACAAGAAGAAAGATTGCTCAAGACTTAGAAAAGTATTGTCTGATTTCAAAGATTCAACCAAAAATAGTAAGTGAAGCATGCAATGATGAAAGTTGGACTAAAGAAATGGAGGAAGAGTTGATGCAAATTAAGAAAAATCACACTTGGGATCTTGTTCCCAGACCTAGAAATAAAAATGTGATTGGGACCAAGTGGGTCTTCCGGAATAAACTAAATAAAGATGGTGAAGTAGTTAGAAACAAAGCCAGATTGATCTATAAGGGTTATTTTCAAGTAGAAGGAGTTGACTTTGAAGAAACTTTTGCTCCAATGGCAAGAATTGAAGCAGTCAGATTATTTCTTGCTTTTGTTGCCTTCAAGGATTTCAAAGTATATCAAATGGATGTCAAGTCTGCCTTCTTGAATGGTGACTTGGAAGAAGAAGTATACATTGAGCAACTGGATGGATTTCAATTATCTGATCATGGTGATATGGTCTGCAAGTTGAAGAAAGCACTGTATGGACTCAAACAAGCCCTAAGGGCCTGGTATGAAAGATTGGATAAACATCTTTTGAAGATTGGTTTCAACAAAGGTACTGCTAACAGTAACTTGTACTTCAAGATTGATCATGAAAATATCTTGAATATTGAAGTATTTGTTGATGATATCATTTTTGGAGGAAGAGATAGTATGTGCAAGACTTTTGCAAATCAAATGAAAAGTGAATTTGAGATGTCTATGTTTGGGGAAATGAATTTCTTCTTGGGTCTGGAAATCACTCAAACAAAGAAAGGAATCTTCATATCACAAACCAAATATGTGAACAAGAATGAAGTTAGATTGGAGTTTGTGCCCTCAAAGGATCAGATTGCAGACATTTTTACTAAACCTCTACCTAAGGACTCTTTTGAGTATCTCAAGGAGAAGTTAGGGGTTATTACCTCTCCGATTCTGAATTAAGGTGCACTGATGTGCACCAGTCTGGTGGATCTCACAGTCATATCTTGTGATCTAGATTAATGATAGGAAGCTGCTACTCATGGGGAGCAGTCTGTATGATTCTAATTGATGCAAGTATGTGCCCTTTTCCATTGATGTCAAAGGGGGAGAGAAGACGTGAAAAAATAAAAGTGGTTGCTGATCAAAGGGGGAGCAGTAAAGAAAGAGAAGACATATGAATGATTGTTGTTGATAGAGGGAGCTATGTAAGTAAGTGAGGAGAAGTTCTTGTCTTGATGGTTAAAACAGTTTTTCACATCATATGTTGCCATCAATGACAAAGGGGGAGATTGTTGCAAGTATGGGCCTAACCGGTGTTGTCATTGATATTAAGGATTGAATGAGCTGTGTGCTGAGGATATTGAGAAAATTAGTCCTATCAGAAATGGAGAAGAATACTGAAGATAGTGAAGCTCTATGAAGTGAAGATCCCAGCTAGATGAAGATCAGAGAATGTGTATCAAAGGGTTTGTAGATATGTGTCTAAAGATGATACAACCAATATTTGAGAGGTCCGCATGACGATTTGGAGAAGTTATGGCCATATGAGTAAAACTAGTTCTAGTAGCTATTCAGAGGTGACAGAGTGACACAAATAGGTCCGGTGAGATCCAGAAATGCAATATCTTGTTCTACGGATTTGGTGGAATGTTTAGGAAGCCAATGTGAATTGACAACTCAATTGGTTCGTGGTATGGAGGTCCACAAGCATTTATTCTAATGTGACAGTGATGACAAACTGTGTTCTTGAGGTTCTGGATGAAGATGCGAATGATTTCAGTAAGCAGAAGTGGTGTGGATGTTCTTGGTGATTCAGGCAAGCTTGTGGGGGTCTCTAGATTGTGTCCAGCTCGCGTTGGTGGTCCGCATTGAAGATTGAGCTCGTAATTGAAGATTTACTCTCAGGTGATGGTGTTCTTCCTAATCATGGCAGACCAGATGTTTTACACATCTTGCAGATGATCTTGAAGATGTTCTACTAAGTATGGCATGTTCTTCAAAGAAGATTGAAGTCCCAGATGTGTGTGGCCGACAGTGTGGTGATACGCATGAAGTTTTGTAATAAGTCAAGTTGTATTTGTGTAATTGCTCTGTAATAAAATAAAGTATGTATTGTGTTGACTTGGATGATTATCCCAAATTTGATGTCTTGTATAAATAAGATTTGTGAAGTCATTTCAAAGTATCCTCAGTGAAGATGAGAGAGTGGTAGAAAGGAGAAGAGCAAAAAGTAGAGCAGAAGTGTTGAGCTTAAATGGAACTGTCTCAAGCATGGTGAAGATGCTAATCTCTAGTTCAAGTATGTAATATTTATATTATTATTCTATAGATAGTGTGTCTCCTATAGGTAGTGGGCCTCCTGTGAGCAGTGTGCTCAGGCAGTGAGCCCTAATTAGCAAGTGCCATTTTGTTCTTCTTATTCTTTTAACAGAGCCCCGTGGTTTTTCCTTAACTGAGTTTTCCACGTTAAAATCTTGGTGTCATATGTGTTAATGTGTTTTTTCTCTTGAGATATTGCATTGTGCTTCTGTTATTAAATCATTATTATGCTGTAGAAATATAAGGACTTAAGTGTTTGCAGAAAGGAAAGTTTTGATCACAACTGATTCACCCCCCCTCTCAGTTGTTTGTCCTAAAACCAATAGACATCAATGACAACATCGATTAGGCACATATGTGCAACAACCCTAATTATGCAAAATCATGAACAAACAGATGAATTTTGACAAATGCTCGCACATAGAGATACTAAATGAACATCAAACACATACCAAATTTCAAAGTTTAGGATCCTGAATAATCAGGGCAAAGGGACTCATGTCCAAGCCCAAGGTAGTATTTTTATTGAGGCTTTTGGAACCTTTTCTACTACTAATTACCACTATTTTAGAGATTTCAGGCTCTGCAAACCTGGAGGGCAAAGGGACTAGTGCACAAGCCCTGATAGTGCTCTTCTCTACCTTTTTCCAGTAGATCCAAGATCCTTATGTTCTACAATAGTCCTCTACAACTCCACTCTTCGAGATCTGACACCTATCACCTGCAATCACAAGGAGAAGGGTTGGGGGTTATGATGTTTAGGAGCTTGCCTCCATCAAGCCTCAGAATGGCATTCAATCCTTCCAACACCGTTGTTAAATAGAGAGTGCATGTCCTTGTAGGACAGAGGCAAAAATAAATTGATAAATGATTGATTGAAGGACACATAAATATCACCTCAGAGGTGTATCTCACAAATAGATGAAGATATTTCACAACATGAGAAGATGATTCCAAATCTGCAATAACAAACACAATAACAACACAAATCTGCTCTGCAACACAATGAATGCCTTGAATGCTCTAAAATCATAAGTTCACCAAAATATCATAATCATCTTCTAGTTTTGCAAATGAAGTCCTAAACATGCTTATATATGCATTCTAGCTACAAATTCCATAATTCAAACTTAAGATGTCGGCAACAAACACCTTTTAACGATCTCCAACCGACATTCAAATTTGGGATCGCACCAAAATAGGGCAAGGCAAGGGTACGAGCGCCCAAGCCCTGGGACCTATTTTTGATCAAGATCTAAGATTTGCAATGTCCCCTAAATCCATTTTGACATGGGTTTCAGGGCATTGTGTCTCGAGATTCAATTCTAACATGCATGATGAAAAATAAGTTACTCGGGAGCTAAACTTAGGAGGTAAAAGTCTTAGGGGAACATTTTACGACATAACATTTTGCCCCCCCTTTAATGTATGTATGATCTTACAAATCATACATGCATTAAAGTATGGTCAAAACAAAGCAAACACGCCAGGAATTTGGAGCTAATGCATACACCAAGATTGAGGAACTATTTCTAGCCCCCAGTCTCAGGTAGACATTAGAGAAAACACATCACAAATGCGCCAAACACAATGAAGACAGTAACAGGCACACAAGACATGGAGAAGATAGTATTGAAGACACACAAAACATGATGAATACAGTGATATAACTTTTTTATTTTCACATATATGAATGCATGGAAATAAAAATTGCAACACACAACCCCAAGAATGTAGGGGAGACTCATCGCCACACCCTTTACACTACACCAAGGGGAGAAAACACGCCATACAAAACCCAAGCATATGGGAGACTCATTGCCACATCCTTTACACTACGCGAGGGGGAAAACACGCCATACAAAACCCAAGCATAGGGGAGACTCATAGCTACACCCTTTACACTATGCGAGGGGAAAAACATGCCATAAAAAACCCAAGCACAGGGGAGACTCATCGCCACACCCTTTACAATACATGAGGGGGAAAATACATGGAAGACATGAGTGTCATATAACATGCCAAAGACATGCTATATGTCTTAAACACAAAAAACAAGGCTATAGAAGGAGCTTATTGCTAAGTTCCCACCATCTCAAACATGCTACATGCACACCTGGAGGTTGGGCTTATGCCACAAAAATTGCCAAAGACATGCTTGAGGGAGGATAGTCACAGATCTAACCCCACCTCCGCAAAGGACTTTTGAAAAAGGATCTGCACTAGCTCAAGAGATAGACCATCCCCACCTCCGCAAAGGCTTTTAAATAAAAGGATACACACTAGCTCAAGAGATACATTATCCCGCATCCACAGAGAGATTTCTTTGATTGCAATATAGATAAAGATGTGCACTTGCGCTAGAGATACAACATCTCACCTTCACAGAGGGCTTACAAACATGCTTCGTTAGTACCAAAATCATTAGATAGCTTACCTTATATATGCCCCCCACCTTAAGGTGGTTGATGTCGTGTACCGATATCAAGCAAGTTAAGGTAGAGAGAAAACACACAAGGGAACAAGAGCTTTCACAAAGCCCATGCCCCCAAAAGGTGACATGTGCTTACAATCACTGAATGTTCCCACAAACACATATTAATCTAAGCAAAACATGAAATCTATGCATGAAAACAAAGAATCCAAGGCTACACAAATGGGTTCGAATCTGAGAATAGCCATTGGGCTTATACTATAGGCATCTCATAACCGAGTGTAACAACAAGGCAAGACACCAAAATAATCAAAGTGCACGGAGCAAATGCATTGTTATGATTTGTTAGCAAAGATACGACAACATCAAACATCACATGGAGTGATTCTACTAGCCAAGCATCAGATATATAAAAATCAACCCCGTCTTCATATATGGACTAGGTCCATTTTTGCTTGCTTGCTGAAGAGACACGTGGTCTGTATCAGTTAGTTGTTTGTTTTTGTCATTTACTGACTAGATAGAATCACTAGAAGAAGGTAAACAATAAAATGAGAGAGGAGATCAAGTGCCTTAGGAACAATCAAGTAGGAGGATGCCCCCAAGTCATCAACTGCAATGCTATGTGCCTAAGACACAACACACAATAATAAAAATAGAGGAGAAGAAAGTTAGAAGAATGATGATACAAATAGAAGAATGGTCACAATAGAGGTGGTCTCTCAGTATCCTTGACCTTACAAGAGTATCAAGGGTCATCCAAGGAGGCCTATACAACACATAACACATCATGGGGGAACACAACACAAGAGGGGAGATCACATAATCGAGCAAATAATGCTACGACATTAGTGACCACTAGGGTTAGAAATACTTACCTATTGCTAAGAATTTCTCAATCTTTTGAGCATCTTAGAGAAGTGTTGCATCAAGTTCTGTAAAAAATGTGAATGGTTCGCATTTGTTTGATTCATATTTCTAGGATGACCAATCAGTGTTTGTCTCTCAAATTGTTGTATATTTGAAATCTTATGTTGCTTGTAAGGGGGGAATCATTACTATTTCCTATTGACGATAATCATCTTGTTCTTTTTTTATCCTTCAATCTCTTGTTAATCTTTTGGCAGTCGAATGGGGTATTTTCCACCGTGTCATCCTTTCCTTGTATTATAATATCTTGTCGTGGTTGTTCAATTTTTATATATTGTGTATCTTGGTTAACTCCTAATCCTTGAAGGTATATTGGTGGAGGAACCTCAACATATATACCTTTTCCTCATGGACAAGGTGAATTTTCAAAGGGGCAACTGATTTATTTCCATTATCATTCACACCAGCTACTTGTATAATATTCAAGTTGATGAGGTCTTGAATTTCATGTTTAAGATGCATACATCATTCAGTATCATGCCCTTGTTGCTGATGATAATGACAAAAAGAATTAGCATCAAAGTGAGGTCCTTGTATTCTACTAATATCTAATGGTTTGATCGGAGGGAGCTTCAAGAGATTATTACTCACTGCTTGATTCATGATAGAATGTAAGGAGTCAGATATTGGAGTGAATTGTCTTTGTTGTTGTTGATACTGAAACAGTGCCCTCTTCGGATTAGTGATAGCGGACACTTATGAAAATTTGTTTAAATTCTATCCATTAGCCTTGATGAAACTCTTATTATTCCTCTTAAATTTATTTTATGAAGGTCCAGTCGTGGATTGACCAACTTGAGCCGATGAGTTTTAGTTTTCATACTGACTAGACAAAAGTTGGTAATCATGAGGGGTTGTGCATAAATGTTGAAAATAATTATATTTCATCAAGAGAATCTTATCATGGATGTTAGGTTGTAGATTTGTAATAAACACCTTCTGAACATCCTCATAATTCATCTGGTATTGAATTTGTGCATAAAGACCTTTATATCAACTAATAACTCGATTAACTTCTCTTTCAGACCTTGTTTGCAATGAACTAAATCAATCAAAGAGACTTGAGGTCTAATGTTTGCTTGAAAATGTTGTAAAAATTGATCAACTAGCTGAGAGAAAGAGTGTCTTGAATTCAAAGGTAAAGAGCAAAACCATTCCAAAGTAGTATCTTTGAGAGATTGTGGGAAAATTTTTGCTAACAAGTCCTCTTCAAAGAAGAAATCACTACACATAACAATGAATGTTGCCACATGGGTATTAGGATAACCTTTTCCACCATATTTTTCCAAGCGAGGGGTTTCAAACTTGTCAAGCATAGGAGTTCTTAATATTGCAAAAGATAGAGGATTTCGAGCATAATATGTTGGTAAATTAGGTTGAGAGGAGTTTGTCAAGTTTGTCACCTTTTGTTGTAAAGAGGTCATGCTTTGCAAGACTTGGTTTAAGAGGGCATCATTAGGAGATGTTGTTTGAGAATTAGAAGCCATGTTCATGAAATTTTGAGGAGATTGGTTGTGAGTGGTTACAAATGGTGGTTGAGAATAATTTTAAGTGCTAGGTGGTGGGGAATAGGTGGTAATGAAAGGTGATTGAGAGTGAGTGGGATGAAGAGGTGGTTGAGAGTGATTATTCATAAAAGAAGTCACCCTAGGTGGTTGGTTTCGATGGTTGAATCCCACAGCCTTGTAATTTTGTGAATTATTTCCATTAGATACTCCAATACTAGTGGTAGCATTACTACAAGCATGTGCATTAGTAGTTAGAATTGATGATGTAAAACTAGATATTCCAGTAGTTGGTATAGGTGTCAATACTTGTGTATGAGTCGGTGATGACATGTTATTAATAACATTCGTACATTCAGTCACTACCATAACATTATGATGCACTATATGCACTAAGCCTCGAAGCATGTTAACACCATCTTGTCCTTCTTTTAACAACTCTCTTATATTATGAACCACAGGCACAGCTTCTTTCGCTATCCTTTCATTTTCCATAAATGCTTGAAAATCAGCTAGTTCTTTATCAAGTTTGTTTATTTGCTCATCAGGTACATGTGTTATCACATCAATAGGGTCCTCAACATCATTAAATAATTGTTCTTCCATTGTAGTTGTAGGAGGAATGGTATCTTGCAAAGTTTGTGTTTCTCCTTTTGTTAAGGATGTGTTCAATAAATTTTTCAATGTAGGAACACCGTTGCTATCGAGAGCACTGGAACCCATTAGTATAATACTTCTCCTTAAAGGGATATTTCTATTAGGAAAGTAAGTTATAAGACTCATACAATAGCATACAACAGTCAATTCACAAAGTAATAGAATACACCCTAGGATAAAGGTATATTTGTTGAAATACACAATGTGTAAATGCAAAGATTGAAATGTAAATGCAAAAACACACTATAATGAAACACTAAAATCTGAAATCAGACCTAAAAGAGTGTTTACAGGAGTAGTAAAATCTTAAAAAAAAATTAACCACAAACCCTAGCTTTTGCAAAGAATAGGTTATATGAAAAATGCACAATTTCAAGCAAATTCTAACAAGTAAATCATGAAAATGCAAGGTGAATGATTATAGAATGATGTACTTGTTGGAAACAAGGTAGATAACTGAGAGGGGGGTGAATCAGTTATCTCAAAATTTCCCTAACTTTCTTTTCTTTTTCTATCTTAATAATCAGTGCAGTATCAAATTATATAAGCATATGTGATCATAAGAATAGAAATAAAATCAACACACATAGCACAAGGATTTTTACGTGGAAAACCCTGTTAAGGGAAAAACCATGGGGTGACTAACCCAAGATTGTATTCTCTATTAAAAGAATAAAGGAGCACAAAATGGCACTTACCAATTAGGGCTCACTGCCCGAACACACTGCTCACAAGAGGCACACTACCTACAAGATACTCACTGTCTACAGAACTTACAGAAGATAATCAAGTGTTTGAACTGATGAGAAGCATCTACAAATGCAAGAGTTTAGTTCCAATTTAGGCACAATATATAGATCTGATGCACTTCATCCTTCCTCTACTCAATGTTGTCGTTCTGTCACATATTGGGCTTGGATTGTTGTTCCCACTTTTATCTCTACTTTTCTTCGCACTTTACTTCATCACTTGTATTTTTCCCTCCTCACATGCTGAAATCTATTTGCTATATATATCCGCATCAAGGATTTCTATCAACTTGCTAGTCAGCATCAAGAACACTGCAAGTAATTACTTTGTCAGCTGAATCCATGCTTGATTTGTGATGCGTATCAAAAACATAGATATAGAAGTCATTAATCATGTCGGCCAACAATGTATGATCCCACAAATTACTTGATCAACATCATTTACTCATCCGGATTGAAGTTTGATACTCTGTCGATCAGTTCTTCCTCTGTCTTCTCTACTTGACTGGAACCCAATACTCAGATGCTCATATCTTTTCCATGCTTTACTACCGGAGGCTAAATCTTTGAAATACACTAGTCATGATACCCCTCTTGACTTTCCCAAGTCCACAACTTACTAAGTTGCACCATCTGAGAGATCCAGACCTGATTGTCAGACCTTGTTACATACTCTATTCCTGTTCACCAAATCAAAACAATCTTCAATCTGACTTCCGGTATAGGCATACTATGTACTGCGGATGTATGGGATAGACTTTGTTTCCATCAATGAAAACACTTATGAACCCACACAGTGTCTCTTGCCAACAATACTGCTATAATTTATATCATATCTGATGCAAATATCAGAGAATTAAATGATTTAGATGAAATGCAATGAAAATAATGCAAACTATGTCAAAATAAAAGCCTAGGATACTTGAGTTTTTCAAAATTTTCAATTTTTTTGTAGATTTTCAAATGCAATATGATGAAAATGAAATGAATGAATGCAAATCTGAAGTAAAACACTCAAAAAGGTGCAAAATGTAATAAAAACATGGGTTCACCAAAATGTTATGTAGAAATATGGGGAAGATGGGATTGATGGATGATTTAGTTAGATCCTCCTTTCACTACACACATTCAAGGACATTTAACCGAGTTGAATCACAACTTCTACAAGAGGATTCATCTACAGGTTGGTTGCCACTTGTAATGATAGGGAAATTTTAAAAATTAATGATTAATGTGTTAATTTAAGCCCAATTATGCTCAAAACCCTAATTATGCAAAATCATGAACAAATAGATGAATTCTGACAAATGCTCTCACACACAGAGATACTAAATGAACATCAAACACATACCATATTTTGAAGTTTAGGATCCTAAATAGTCAAGGGCAAAGGGACTCACACCCAAGCCCAAGGTAGTATTTTTATTGAGGGTTTCCAAACCTTTTCTGCTACTGATTACAACTATTCCAGAGATTTCAGGCTTTGCAAACCTGGATGGGCAAAGGGACTAGCACCCAAGCCCTGATAGTGCTCTTCTCTACATTTTTCCACCAGATATGGGATCCTTATGTTTTGCAACAATCCTCTGCAACTCCACTCTTCAAGATCTGACACCTTGTCACCTGCAATCACAAGGAAAGGGGTTGGGGGTTATGGTGTTTAGGAGCTTGCCTCGGTCAAGCTCCAAAATGGCATTCAAGCCTTCCAACACCATTGTTAGATAGAGAGTGCATGTCCTTGCAGGACAGAGGCAAAAACAAATTGATAAATGATTGATTGAAGCACAAATAGATATCACCTCAGAGGTGTAGCTTGCAAATAGATGAAGATCTTTCACAACATGAGAAGATGAAGCCAAATCTGCAATAACAAACACAATAACAACACAAATCTGCTCTGCAACACAATGAATGCCTTGAATGCTCTAAAATCATAAGTTCACCAAAATATCATAATCATCTTCTAGTTTTGTAAATAAAGTCCTAAACATGCTTATATATGCATTCCTGCTACAAATTTCATAATTCAAACTTAAGATGTCGACAATGGACACCTTTTAATGGTCTCCAACTAACATTCAAATTTGGGACCCCGCTAAAATAGGGCAGGGTAAACGTGCGAGCACCCAAGTCTTGGGACCTATTTTGGGTCAGGATATAAGCTCTATAATGTCCTCTAAGTCCATTTTGACATGGGTTTCAAGGCATTGTGTCTTTAGATTCAACTCTAACATGCATGATGAAAAAAAAGGGACCCGAGAGCTAAACTTAGGAGGTAAAAGTCCTAGGGACATTTTACGATGTAATAGTTAGATCATGCAAATGAAGCATAAGTAACTTACATTTGCCCTAACTTTTCACATTTAATGCACCTTATCCCTATTAGGTCAACAGCTACCAGAGTGCTCTGTGAATCCATAGAGACCTAAATTCATTCGGCATTCCTCCACATATCATGTTTCTACTCTGGAAATTTAGGGGATTGAAACTATCCTGCCTTATTAGTATCCTCATCTATCAATTTCATGCCAAACAATTTGTGTTCCTAGCTTCCATTTGTAGAAGCCATGATCATTCAAGGAGGAAAGAATAGATATGCATTGGTTATCTCCCCCTGACTCTATGCCTTTCCTTAATCAACTATGAAGTCTTCTGCATGAGGTAGAAGCACAATTTCTTCCTTCTTCTCATCATCTTGTTCTAATTTCCTTCTCCATATCTTTTCCATTTCCTTCTTTGAATCAGTGTTTCCTCTATCTTCCTATGTTGAACAAGTGGTTCCATAGAACCACTTTTACAGAATCCTACTTTATGCCCAAAGTTGTTGCACTTGTAGAAAACAACATTCTATTCCAGATGCAAAAATGATTTTACACTCATGTAACTATTTCTTCTTACTTTAGTTCTACAATCAACAACCTTATGACCGAACTTATTGCATGCATAACAATAACCATAAAAGGAATGAGAGATCATAGAATCATGTTTTGGAAACAAAAATGAATTCTTGCTCATGTAATCATTTCTTCTTGCCTTAGTTCTACACTTAATAACCTTATGAACAAACTTATTGCAAGAGTAACAGTAACCATAAAAGGATTAAGAGAACCTGGGAGTAGTAGCCTATCTAGGAGGAGATCTCTTGAAACCCTTCTTCAAATCACTGACTTTTATGAAGTCATCATCCAACTTATGCTCCTCATCTTTAGTCTTCTCAGAGTCTTCAGTGCAGGACTCTTCCTTTTTGATTTCAAACATGCCTTCAAGTATATCTATTTTTGAATTCTGACCTACGCTCAAATCCAAGACCACCCTTATTCTTTAGAGGTGTTTGACTACTGATTATCTCATCAAGGATGTTGGTTCTCTTCTTAAGTTTTAGATTCTTGTCTATCTAGCCCTTTGCTTTCTCCAGTTCCTTCCTCAGAAAGACAACTTCTTTAAGTTTGGAGAAATCAACTGATTTGACATTGAGCTTAGCATTTAGACAATCTGTAACCTTTTTACCTTCTTCAATTTGAACTTTCATGTTGACAATTGCTTATTTTGATTCTTTAATATTGGCCTTATATTCTTCATTTTCTCTTCTTACTACATCCAGATCTTCAAGAGAAGAAATGAGTTCCCTTCCAAATCAATCTCACATTCTTCTTCATTAAAGACTATCATATCTTTGCCATCTTCCGAAGGATTCTTATCATTAACCAGTACTTCATTTCCCATGTGTTCCAATCCAAGATCTACCTCAACTATTAGAATCTATCAAGGAACCTTGCTCTGATACTAATTGTTGAACACAGAGAAGTACTGAGAGGGGGGTGAATCAATACTTAATCAAATTCTTTCCTTCAAAACATTTAATCAAAAGTAAGTACTTAAACCATGAGAAATAGAAGATCACACAAGCACACAACCATAACACCAGATTTACATGGAAAACCCTAGAAGGGAAAAACCACAGTGAACAAGCTGCTTGGATCTACTGTCCAAATCCATGCTCACAAATAAAATAGGTGTTGGCAAGAGATAGGGGCTAGTACAGTTCAGAGATCTGTGCCCCAATACTTCTTGTGTAATCTATTTATACCTCGAAGGACATCGTAATAGAATTAAGCTTATTCAATAAGATTCCACAAAGCACACATGACATATTAACAAAAGAAAAGAATCATTCATTCATTGCACATAATTTCCCTTATAAATCCTTTTATATATATAACATGTCATAACAGATATAAGTGGGCAGGTCTAGTCTCTGCTCCAGTACTGATCCACAATATAGTATATTATTATTCTCTCTTACTTTTCTATCTAGTACATAAGGCATATATATATATATATATATATATATATATACATATATATATATATATATATGTTTCTCTAAACTAACATGTCCCTTTCTTGGCCCCTCATGCCTCCTCCAATACCATAGCCCTCTTCTAGTTCTTGACTTGTCTTCTGGTATCCCCTATTTGGGTTCTTGACCTACTAACATCATCCCCACTTTTAAAATGATGTCTTGTCCTCAAGACATGTGGCTCAGTTTGGCCATATATTCTGATATTCTACCTTAAGTTTTTCCAATGTGGTGGCCCAATGTGCCTGTGTGTGGAGGAGTGTACCTATTTGAGCTTGGATTTGTACTAATGTAAGCTTTGCCTCCTAGAGAGTGGTGGGGATGTTGATGTTATTTCTTGTCTACTTTGCTTCTTTCAAAATGAGTTGGAGGAACCTTAATTCATTATTTACTGCTTCCCATAGCTATTGGACATACTCTTTAATGAGCTCCATCTGGTGTGGAGTTGTTGTAGCTAGATATGGAGATGTTCTATGTTGTCCCTTGTTGCTCTAGTGGGGTCCCATAAGGGATCATAGCTTATTTGTGCTATTTGATCCTCTGTTTGTGTTATCTAGTTCCGAAGGCTCTTTGTTGTGTTGGGCCACTACAAGCAAAAATGGTACATTGTACTGGTAGCTTGGATGTTGTCTTCTGTTTGGTTTATTTGTAGCTCCAATTGATTTTGTGTCATAGCACATTTCTTAATGGATTTTTGAGTACTTTGTTTTATCAACTCATCTTGGGCTTCTTTCCTTATCTTCTCCTTTTTGGGACATAATGTCCATTTGCAAATTGGAGACCAATTGTTGTAGTTGTTGTGGTATAGGGAGGGACTAGTCCCTAGCAAAATTGGGGATCACCTTCTAAAGTGTGTCAATTGCCTCCTATAGTTGTTATGTCTATTGTACATGCTCTTGGAGGATCTCCTCTCTAGCGATAGTATGAAAAATGTCCCCTAATTGTAGTTTTTGTATGGGTAACATACTAGACAAATTCACCTGTGAGTCCATTAATGGGACTTGGATCAGTTTTGGAATTGGTGCTGGTTGAATTTGTTGTTGTTGGGCTAAAAAGTTTTTAATGGTAGGTATAGTATCCAAGGTGTTAGGGTTCAGGTAGATTAGAGCAATAAACACTAACAATTATATGCAGATTAAATAACCCAAATATAACAATGAAGAATAACACAAAAGAGATCAACATAGAAATTTAATGTGGTTCACACAATATGGGCTACATCCATAGAAACTCAACCATCCAATGATTTTATTATCCAGTACAAACAGATTACAATCTTGTGAATTCGACACCCGCAACATACATCCCAGCTACTTATAACAAGCTTTTTGGAAGCTTCTAGAATTAAGGTTTTACAATGTCATTTTTCTTTTGTCAGCTAACAAAAAATAACAACTGACTCTAAATGGGCAAAAAGAGGGGAAAAAAATGTAGGGGTTGCGCCCCCGAATCCCTATTCAGGGCCTGAACCGGTCCCAAACCCTGGCAAGGATACATTACGAGTGTACAATACTTGCATGATCAGTCACCACATACCAACAATCTCCCACTTGGAGACTGATCAAGCTCCACACCAAACAATCTCCCACTTGGTGACTAATCTTGGATGACACCACTGCACTTGCAGCTCCCACTGGATTACATGCCTAGATGGTTTCTTATGTCCACCATTATCAGTCATGAAGGCCAACAGAAACTGATGAGGAAATCAGTTTCTCCCATGTAACCACCTTTGTGAACATATATGCAGGATTCTCACTTGTGTGAATTTTCTCCAGCTTCAACTGTACATCCTCCAAAATTGACCAGATGAAGTGGTATCTCAGCTGTATATGCTTAGTTTTTGAATGCAGAAATAAATTCTTAGCAAGATGAATGGCACTCTGGCTATCAGTTTACAAAGGGCTATCTTCTTGTCATTGCCCCAATTCCTCCAAAAAACATTGTAACCAAATCATCTCCTTGCTAGCTTCCATAGCAGCAACATACTCAGCTTTAGTGGTTGAAAGTGGAACAACCTTTTGCTACCTTGAAATCCAACTGACTACAGTACCTCCTACAGTAAAAACATACCCTGTAGTACTCCTCCTGCTATCAATATCACCCGCTAGATCAGAGTCAACATATCCTTTTAGAGCAGAATTTGTTCCTCCAAAACATAATTTCTTTGAAGTAGTACCTCTCAAATATCAGAGAATCTATTTTACCACATTCCAATGTTCCGTTCCTAGATTGCTCATATACCTGCTCACAACTCCCACTGCATGTGCAATATTTGGCCTTGTATATACCATTGCATACATCAAGCTGCCAACTACTTATGCATACAGTATCTTAGACATTTTATCTTCCTCCTCTTGTGTCTTTGGACACATCTCCTTAGTCAACTTAAAATGACTAGGCAAAGGTGTACTAACTGCTTTTGCATTCTGCATGTTAAACTTTTTCAACACCTTCTCTACATGCTCACTTTGAGAAAAAAATAATTTTCTATTTGTCCTATCCCATGTGATCCTCATACCAAGGATTTGTTTTGTTGCACCCAAATCCTTCATAGCAAATGAATTTGCTAATTTCTACCTAAGTTCATTAATATGTTGTATGTTAGTGTTAGGGTTAGCCGGCAGAAGATATCAATTAAATGCAAATAAAGATTAAACAGAGAAATGGAAATACACAGAAATCATAATAGCGAGAGACAAGTTTTAACGTGGTTCACCCAAACTCGGGCTACATCCACCAAACAGAGAGTCCAATATTATTATCCAGTAAATCAAACCGATTACAATCAGCAATCCCTGCAACTCAATACCGCTGCAAAATGCTACAATACAATATCAAAACCCTAACCCTTAGCCGCTTTTTATCAAGCTTTTTGTCGGTTACAAAATAGGGTTTTCTTATGTCGGTCAATGAAAAAATTAACTCCCAGTGCATTATAAAATAATAAAAAAAATTGTGTGAGGTTTTGGGGGCGTTGCCCCCGAGCCCCCACGGGGGCGCTGCCCCTCGACCCCGCCCTGTATCGCGACAGGGAACGCGCCAGGGGCGCTACCCCTGGACCCCGCAAGGGGTGCTGACCCTTGACCCCGTCTTGGGGGCGCTGCCCCCAAACCCCTGCAAGGGGCGCTACCCCTTGACCCCGTAGGAATTTGGGGGGAAACCGCGCTGATAAAAGTGGGGTAAATATAACCTCTGAGTCTGATTAGGCTCCATATAACAACAATCTCCCACTTGGAGACTGATCAGACTCCACACCATATCATCTCCCACTTGGAGACTGATCATAACACCACTGACCCTGTAGCTCCCACTAGAAATAAGCACCCTGGACTCTGCTGTTCTATTTTTGTTGTGTTCAGTCTAGAAGACCAACCGAAGCTGAAGAGGAGCTCAACTTCGCCCTTGTCACTGCCTTTGTCAACATATCTGCTGGATTGTCATCTGTATGTATCTTTGCCAGCTGTAACTGTCCATCATCCAACACCGACCGAATGAAGTGATACCTCAACTATATGTGTTTGGTCTTTGAATGCAAGGCAGAATTCTTTGCAAGATGTATGGCACTCTGGCTGTCTGTAAACAAGTAACTGTTAACCTGTTGTGTGCCCAATTCATTCATGAAAGATTGTAGCCATATCATCTCCTTACTTGCCTCTGTTGCAGCTACATATTCTGCCTCTGTGGTGGATAAAGCAGCCACCTTTTGCAACCTGGAAATCTAACTCACTGCTGTTCCACCTACAGTAAAGACATAACCTGTAGTACTCCGCCTAGTATCAATATCTCCTGCCAAATCTGAGTCTACATAACCTGCTAAATTAGTATTAGAGCCCCCAAAACATAAGTGTATATTAGATGTACCTCTCAAATACCTGAGAATCCATTTTACCGCATTCCAATGCTCTAATCCGGGATGACTCATATACCTGCTAACGACTCCTACAGCATGTGCAATATCTGGTCTCGTGCATACCATGGCATACATTAAACTACCTACAGCTGAAGCATATGGTACCTTGGACATTTTCTCTTCCTCCTCTTGTGTCTTAGGACACATGTCCTTAGTCAATTTCAAATGACTAGGCAAAGGTGTGCTGACAGCTTTTGCATTCTCCATGTGGAATCTCTGCAACACCTTTTCAACATAAGCAGCCTGAGATAGAGTCAATTTTCTGTTCAGCCTATCTCTGCAAATTTTCATACCAAGGATTTGTTTTGCTGCCCCCAAATCCTTCATATCAAATGATTGTGCCAACTGTTGTTTTAACTCTCTTATGTGATCCATGTTAGACCCAGCTACAAGCATGTCATCAACATATAAACATAAAATAATGTAGCTGTCATTATCTAACCTCTTAAAATAAACACAATGGTCAGAATTACACCTGCTATAGCCTTGCTCAGCCATAAAACTGTCAAATTTCAAATACCATTGCCGAGGTGCTTGTTTCAGGCCATACAAACTCTTCTTCAATCTGCACACTAGTTTCTCCTTACCTTTGACCTCAAATCCTTGGGGCTGTTCCATATAGATCTCCTCCTCCAAATCACCATGGAGAAAGGTAGTTTTAACATCTAGCTGTTCCAAATGTAAACTTCAGCAGCCACAATACTTAAAACAGTACGAATAGAAGTCATCTTGACAACCGGAGAAAATATCTCATCAAAATCAATGCCCTTTTTCTGTGCAAATCCTTTTACAACTAACCTGGCCTTAAATCTTTTCTTACCTCCATCTTCCTCTTTCAGCCTGTAAAACCATTTATTTGGTAAAGCCTTTTTTCCTGTAGGTAACTTACATAATTCCCAAGTCTAATTTTTCAGCAAGGAGTCCATTTCTCCTTTCATTGCAAGCTCCCACTGAACTTGTGTATCCACCTGCATAGCTTCATCATACCCTTCGGGTTCACTAGCATCTGTTAACAAAATAGAATACAAAGAGCGAGAAAACCTTTTAGGAGGTCTACTTATCCTTGTGGACCGTCTAACATTCACTGGAGTTTGTGGTATTTCTGGTTGCTGTTGCGGAGCATGAGGAACCACTGGAACATCACTATTTGGAGTATCATCCAGCACCACATAATCCTTTTCTTTCTTCTCATGCTGCTGCAACTGATCTTTGTACAACACCTTCTCATTGAATATAACATCCCTGCTTCTCACAATTTTCTGATTTTCAAAATCCCAAAGCCTATAACCAAATTCATCAATGCCATATCCAACAAAGGTACATTTTTTTGATTTCGCATCCAGCTTGGTTCTATTTTCAGAATCTATATGTGCAAATGCTTCACAGCCGAAGGTTTTTAGAAAAGAATAACTCACCTTCTTGCCTGTCCATGCTTCCTCTGGAATACCACAGCCCAAAGGAACTGAAGGACCTCTGTTAATTAAATATATAGCAGTGTTGACAGCCTCTGCCCACATGTTTAAAGGCAGCCCAGCATGCAATCTCATGGTCCTTGCACGCTCCATTATTGTCCTATTCATGCGTTTAGCCACTCCATTTTCCTGTGGAGTCCCTGGAACTATTTTCTGCCTACGACTTCCATTAAAGGAACAATAATCTTCAAATTATTTGCTGCAATACTCACTGCCATTATCAGATCTGAGACATTTTAATCTTTTACCCGTCTCATTCTCAACCAAGCTTCTCCATTTCTTAAATGTTTCAAATACATCAGATTTCTGTCTAAGAAAATAAATCCAGACCTTCCTAGTTGCATTATCAATGAATGTAACATAATACCGAGAGCCACCAAGAGAAGATACCTGAGCTGGTCCCCATACATTTGTATGCACAAGCTCCAACTTTTCATTTTTCTTTTGCTTCCCATCCTTGAGAAAACTGACTCTCTTTTGTTTTCCATACACACAACTTTCACAGAAATCCATATTAATACATTTCAGACCTGGTAAAACTTTCTTAGAATGAAGTACCTTCATACCTTTTTCACTCATATGCCCAAGTCTGTTATGCCACAGTGTTGTCTCAGAACCTGCAGCAACTTTTCCAGTCTCTTCCTGCAAACCTGCAGCAACTATTCCCGAACCTGTTTATTTTTTCTCTGTAACAGCTAAAGTAGAAGGAACAGTATGACCTGTACAAAGATATAAGGTGCCTACTTTCACACCTTTTGCTACTACTAAGGCACTTTTTGAAACCTTCCAATTTTTATCAGTAAATGTAACAGTACAACCTTGTTCAGTTAGCTACCCTGCTGAAATTAAATTCCTACTGAGCCTTGGAACATGCCTTACCTCTTGTAGTAGCCAATGATTCCCATTCTGCAACTTAATCTTGATTCTTCCCTTTCCAACAATCTGACAGGGTTCGTTATCTCCCAAATAAACCAGCCCAAAATCCCCTTGGACATAATCAAGGAAATAACTTCTATGGGGCGTAGCATGAAATGAGGCCCCTGAATCTAAAACCCATGAATCATTAGCATTATCTAGGGAAAGAATCAAAGCATCATCTTTAGACTTATTGCTTACCACATTTGCTTCCTTATTGCCTTCTTGTTTGTCTCCTTCTTTATTCTTCCGAGACCAGCAATCTTTCTTTAGATGACCTGGTTTTCCACAGTACCAGCAATCCTTCTGTCCTCTGGTTTGGGATCTTTTGTCCTTTGATTTTTCTCGTGACTTCCCATGACCTCCAAAACCTTTTCCTCTCTCCTTTGATCTGCCCCTGCTTTCTGTATTCAAAACACTGCCTGATTTGGATCCACCTGAGCTTTTCTTACGAATTTCCTCACTCAGAATAACACCAACAACATCATCAAATTTTAGGGTATTTGAACCAGAAACAGAGTTACTAACCGCCATTACCAAACTATCCCAGCTTTCAGGCAATGAACATAATATCAAGAGAGCTCTAACTTCTTCATCAAATTTTACATTTACAGAAGTCAATTGACTGACAATCGTATTAAATTCATTTAAATGACCTGTCACAGATCCACCTTCAACCATTTTCAAATTAAACAACTGCTTCATGAGAAATACCTTATTTGAGGCTGAGTGTTTTTCATACAATTTTTCCAAAGCTTTCATCAGACCATCTGTCATCTTCGCTTCTGTTATATTGAATGCCACCGATGGTGCCAGGCACAACCGAATGGTTCCCAGTGCCTTTCTGTCAAGAAGATTCCAATCCTCATTAGACATTGTTGCCAGTTTCTTGGCTACTCCTTCCAACGGCCTCCATAAATCCTTTTAATAGAGGTAATCCTCCATCTGCATCTTCCATAACTGATTGTTCTGCCCATTGAATTTATCAACCTTTGTTTTACCCTCGTCCGCCATTGCTCCCACTCAACCTGAGACTTTCCTGCAGACAATAATCAAACACAACCTGCTCTGATACCACTTGAGACATGGACCAGCTAGGACTCGAACCTAGGACCTTCCATTTGCTGCTGGAGTGCTCTACCACTGAGCTACTGGCCCCTCTTGGACCAGTCCATCGTTGGTCCGGGTGTGGCTTACACCAACACAGGTTTTGGGGCGTTGCCCCCGAGCCCCCACGGGGGCGCTGCCCCTCGACCCCACCCTGTATCGCGATAGGGAACGTGCCAGGGGCGCTGCCCCTGGACCCCGTCTTGGGGGCGCTGCCCCAAACCCCCGCAAGGGGCGCTGCCCCTTGACCTCGTAGGAATTTGGGGGGAAACCACGCTAATAAAAGTGGGGTAAATATAACCTCCAAGTCTGATTAGGCTCCATATAACAACAATCTCCCACTTGGAGACTGATCAGACTCCACACTATATCATCTCCCACTTAGAGACTGATCATAACACCACTGACCCTGTAGCTCCCACTGGAAATAAGCACCCTGGACTTTGCTGTTCTATTTTTGTTGTGTTCAGTCTAGAAGACCAACTGAAGCTGAAGAGGAGCTCAGCTTCGCCCTTGTCACTGCCTTTGTCAACATATCTGCTGGATTGTCATCTGTATGTATCTTTGCCAGCTATAACTGTCCATCATCCAACACCGACCGAATGAAGTGATACCTCAATTGTATGTGTTTGGTCTTTGAATGCAAGGCAAATGCCTCCATCTTCTTCCTTCAACCTATAAACCCATTTATTGGACAATGCTCTTTTTCCTATAGGTAATTTGACTAAGTCCCAAGTCTGATTCTATAGCAAAGAATCCATTTCCTCTTTCACGCCTAGCTCCCACTACTTTTTGGTATCTACCTGCATTGCTTCTTCATAACGTTCAGGTTCACCAGAATCAGTTAATAATATAAAATATAATGATGGAGAAAATATTTATGGAGGTCTACTTATCCTTGTAGAACGTCTAACACTTGCAGGAGTCTGTGGGATAACTTGTTGTTGCTAAGCATTAGGTACCACTAGCATTTTATTTTCTAGAATCTCATCCAACACCACATATTCCTTTTTGGCATGTTCATGCTTCTTTTCTTGCAGCTGATCCTTTTTACATGACCTTCTCATTGAATATAGCATCTCTGCTCCTAATGATTTTATGATTTTCATAATCCCATAATCGATAACCAAATTCATCTACTCCATATCCAATGAAGGTACATTTTTTAGACTTAGCCTCAAGCTTGGTTCTATTTTTAATATCAACATGGATAAAAGCTTCACAACCAAAAGTTTTTAGAAATGAATAGTTTACCTTTTTACCCATCCATGCCTCCTCTAGAATGCCACCATCCAAAGGATTTGAAGGTGCCCTATTTATTAAATAAACAACGGTATGTACAACATCTACCCAAAAGTGTAAGGGTAGTCCAGTATGCAATCTCATGCTCCTTGCACGCTCCATAATGGTCCTATTCATCCTCTCAAACACACCATTTTCTTGTGGGGTTCCAGGAACTATTTTTTGCCTACAGATTCTATTATATGAACAATAATTCTTAAATTCTCTACTGCAATACTCACCTCCATTATCAAATCTGAGACACTTCAACTTTTTTCCTATCTCATTCTCAACCAAAGATTTCCACATTTTAAAAGTTTCAAATACTTTTGATTTTTGTTTTAGGAAATACACCCATGTTTTCCTAGTTGCATCATCAATAAAAGTAAAATAATAGAAAGAGCTAGCAAGAGAAGATACCTGAGATGGTCCCCATACATTTGAATGCACAAGCTCTAATTTTCCCAACTTTGAGAAATTAGACTCTTTTCTATTTTCCATAAACACAATTTTCATAGAAATCCAAGTCAATATTCTTCAGACCTGGTAGTAACTTTCGAGAGTGAAGGATCTTCATCCCTTTCTCACTCATGTGCCCAAGTCTATGGTGCTACAATTCTATTTATGTCCTTGTAGCAAGTGCTATAACTATCTCAGTAGCAACTATTTATGTAGCGACTAAGGTAGAATAAGTATTACCAATACACAAATACAATGTGCCTACCTTTTCACCTTTAGCTACTACTAATGTACCTTTAGTGACCTTCTAGACTTTGTTTGAAAAGGTAATTATGCAACCTTCACTACCCAATTGTCATGTTGAGATTAAATTCCTTCTCAAATTTGGAACATGCCTTACCTCCTATAGCAACCATTCATTTCCATTCTGTAACTTGATTTTTATCTTTCCTTTTCCAACAATCTGACAAGGTTCATCATCACCCAAATATACCTGTCCAAAATCACCTTGAACATAATCTACAAAATATTTCCTATGGGGTGTGGCATGAGATGAAGCCCCTGAATCTATTACCTAGGAATCATTAGCATTATCTAAACACAAAATTCAAGCATCTTATAATTTATTGCTTGCAACATTAGCTTCCTTACTGTCATCATGTTGTATGTCTCCTTGTTTGCCCTTTCGAGACCAGCAATCCTTCTTCAAGTGTCCTAGCTTTCCACAATGCCAGCAATCCATTCTTCCTCTAGATTTAGATCTACCTTTCTTTGACTTCCCTTGTGACTTACCACGATTTGTTGGAATTTTTCCTCTCTCCTTTGTTCTTCAACTGTTCTCTATAGTCAAAGCATTACCCGATGTTGAACTATCACCTATGCTTTTCCACCGCATTTCCTCACTAAGGATAACACCAACAACATCATCAAATTTCAAAGTATTAGAACCAGAGACAAAGTTACTTACAACTATTACCAAGCTATTCCATCTTTCTAGCAAAGAACATAAAACCAAGATAGCCCTCACCTCTTCATCAAATTTCACTTTTACAGAGGTTAATTGACTAGTAATCATATTAAACTCATTTAAATGATCTGACACAGACCCACCTTCAATCATTTTTAGATTAAACAAATGCTTCATGAGAAATACCTTATTAGAGGTTGAGGGTTTTTCATACAATTTAGCCAAATCTTTCATCAGTTCATTTGTTGTCTTTGCTTCTATTATATTGAACACCACAGATGATGCCAAGCACAACTGAATGGTTCCCAATGCCTTTCTATCCAAAAGTTCCCAATCCTCATCAATCATTGTTGCTAGTTTCTTGGCTTTTCCTTCCAACAACCTCCATAAATCCTTCTGATAGAGATAATCCTCCATATGCATCTTCCATAACTGATAGTTCTACCCATTGAATTTATCTACCTTCAATTTACCCTTATCCACCATTTCTCCCACTTAACTGTGAGACTCCCACTCAATCGTGAGGCCTTCCTGCAGACGATAATCAAACACAACCTGCTTTGATACCAGTTGTTAGGGTTTAGGCATATCAGAGAAATAAACACTAACAATTATATGCAGATTAAATAACTCAAATATAATAATGAAGAATAACACAAAAGAGATCAACACAGAAATTTAACGTGGTTCACCCAATATGGGCTACATCCATAGAAACTCAGCCATCCAATGATTTTATTATCTAATGCAAACATATTACAATCTTGTGAATTCCACACCTGCAACATACATCCCAGCCACTTATAACAATCTTTTTGGAAGCTTTTAGAATTAGGGTTTTACAATGTCATTTTTCTTTTGTCGACTAACAAAAATAACAACCGGTGAGGATACGTTACGAGTGTACAGTACTTGCATGATCAGTTGCCACATACCAACAATCTCCCACTTGGAGACTAATCAGGCTCCACACCAAACATGAGGGAGTGGATACTGTAGGAGTCAAGGACAACACTGAGAGGGGGGGTGAATCAGTGTTGTGTGAATTTTCAAATCTTTTTCAAACTTTAACTTGCAGAGCACAAAGGAGAGAAAGCTATCATTGATTTGTCAAACACATATGCACATAACTGAGAATGAAAAACAAAAAGAAACTCATGAGTAAAACATACAACCACAGAGAGAAGATCAATATGAATCAAGACACAAGAATTGCACAAGTGGAAAACCCTCCAGGGGTAGAAAAACCACTCCAGAATTGCCTCACTAGCTTAACTGATAAAACATGCCTCACTAGCTACAATATGTATCTAGGAGCACCAACTCCAATACCAAACAGAAGCACCCACTTCCAACACTGATATACCTCACTGGTAAACAAATAGGTCTCACTGACCAACAAGCCTCATTGGCTAATACAAGGCCTCACTGGCAAACCAAATCTTCACTGGAAGTAATAAACAAGTTCAGAGGGACACTCTGTTTCCATTCAATTCAAAACATTTCTTCTCTCACATATGTCTGTCAAATGGCCATTCTATTCAAGATCAATCCTACATCCGGATACACTCAACAACACTGCATACTCTGTATGTTTCATCTCTATCTTACTAGTCATACCATCAATGCACCTGAAAAACAATTTTATACAAGTTGAATGTCTTTTCACTTTTCATCACCTGTATGTTTTCTCTATCCAATTATGAAGTTGCATCGAAATAACCCTTCATATTCTATGATCTGAAGAAAAATATTTATGTTTGAGACCTTTCAATTTCCTTTTCTTCATTTCCCTTGCAAATAAACTCTTCATCTCCACAAATCTTTTTCTTAAAGAAAATTAAAACAATCACAAAATATTTCACCAATCTCTTCATATCCACCATGTTTATAACCTGCAAGTAATCCTGAATCAAACAAATTACATCTCTGTAAAATAAAATCACTTTCTTTTCATTTTACATCTTGAATATTATTTTTGTATTTTCCAATCTGCAAAAATAAATCATCTAAAACTTGTTCAAAAATCTCCAACGCTTTCTCTTTCTCTGTAGAATCCTGCAATCAAACTCTTTATCTTCTCAAGAAAATCAATCTTCAAAGATAATATCTTCATCCTCAAAAAAATCTTCACCAAAAGAAATTACATTCAGATTCCCTGAAACCATTTGTATGAGCTCTTAAAAAGATAAAAAATCTGTATACAATATTACTTTCCCTTTTCCTTTAACACATGAGATGGATTTTAAAAGGAATAAATCTCTTAAATAGAAACCCCTGAAAAACCTAACATGCCCACCTTTTGTTTAAAGCATAATTAGAAAATACTTTTAATGTCATAAAAATGACATAAGTAGGGGCCAACCACTTTAGTGGTTTAAAAACAAAGTTTCTAAAAAATAAACTAAAGCCACAAAAAGGCTTAGTGATCGGGAAACCACAATAGAAACTTTAAAAACATATTACATACTCCGCTCACTTTATAAGGTATTTGAAATGTGC
The DNA here is from genome assembly GCA_027924645.1 of Cunninghamia lanceolata. Classification (NCBI taxonomy): domain Eukaryota; kingdom Viridiplantae; phylum Streptophyta; class Pinopsida; order Cupressales; family Cupressaceae; genus Cunninghamia; species Cunninghamia lanceolata. The sequence goes on from BSBN01000516.1 coordinate 5,592,115, forward strand.
TCCATAGATTTGCTGCCCATAAACAAAATGGATGAGGACCGATGAAGTTGGTTAGGCATATAAAGAGGGCTAGTGATTCATGTTGCCTAGACCCTTTAGGCTACCACTTAAGTGGCCCGTGACCTGTGCAACAGGTCAATACTTTTTTTAAAACAAAAATGCTTTTTATTATGATGTGCATAAAAAAAACTTAAGGATATTTACAAAAGCACTTCAAAGATGAACCATTTGAACTTTGATCATTTAACCTCCATGAGCATAATTGAAACTATTGATACCTTAAGTGATAATAAACTAACTCTCTACAAAGCTTTGTTGTCTCTATATTCTAAGAAGAGCAGACTAATCATAGTGAGAACACATGACCAAACCACTACCACTGCTTATCATGAAGAATATGCTACTATAAACGATGACTTGAAAGCAACTGAGATCAAATGAAGATCATGCCACAACTGTCACTATGAAGACCATTCCATGTTATTTGTATCAAGCCACTGTCACTTGTAAACAACATGATGTCAAATGAACTCCATCACCTGTATCAATAACACCTCAACTGACAACACTTATTCTGTCCAAATGAACAACTCCTGATTGATGTTCCTTGTTCCCGCAAAAACTAGTTCAATTGAATTCCTTAGTATCTCAATACCATGAAGCAACATCAGATAAGCAGTGCTTGTGATGACTTGTGATCATCTTGACTAACATTATCCTCCAAATGAGTGCACACTCAAACTTCAACATGATAACAAGATAAAAAACACTTTACCATACTGAACTAGCTGTGATACACAAGATGATGTCTCCTGCTCCTATTAACAACTTCACACAACTCTTGATGAACACACATATCTCTGCATTAACCTTTTGCACTTAACATGAGAATCCATCCTGAGAACAACTCCTGTTAAAACCAACATATTGCAAACCTACAAGACCTTTTTGACATCAGTGACAATCATTCTCCATCAGATACTTCCCCAGAATCGTCCTTCTCTATCATATCTTCTCTGGAACCTCTTGTATTTTTCTCTGGCATCTCTATTTGCTCTTGTGATGTCTTACCGATTTCTCTAGGGTTGACATTGTCTAGGTTTGGCCCTGTTTTCTACTTTGGATTTTTAGTCATTTCCTGATAGAGCTTCTGGGTTGTTTCTTCAATTTCCTTCTGGAGAGCTTCTGTATCTATCGGATCATCTGTCATTAATCTATCCATTTGTTGTTTTGTCCAGAGCTCTTTGGCATGTGCTTACGCCAAGGCATGTTTTTTCTCCTCTGTTATGTTAGAGCTTAAGGCTGATATGGCTTACTTCTTTATTTCTTCATCCTGGGCTAGAGCTTTAGCTCTTTTTTGCCCTAATTATTGTCTCTATTTCATCTAGAAACTCTTTCATTGTTTCCTCTAGACCTTTATTTAAATAATCTACATACTGGACTAGACTTTGGATTATTTTATCCTTACTTCCTTCATCATAGTCCTTATAGGTTTGTAGGATCTGTGGTAGCATCCCATGGTGGAAAATTGCATTAAATGTGGCAAGCACATCAATGGCCCACTTAATAGTTCTAGAGATTGTGGTCTAGGCATTTTCTCTTGTTCTTCATTCTTTTCCTCCTCTGGTTGGAGTGGATCCAGAGCCTTCTATGTTCTTTTCTTTCTTTAGAGGCTTCTCAACCTCTTCTTCTTCCTTTGAGATCTCTTCAATCTCTATTGTCTTTGTGTCCCCTTTGGGCCATTGATCCTTCACTTTTTTCCATGGTTGTCAAGCTCTTCTTGTAGCTAGTGGTGGTTTCCCTGGTTGAGCAACTGCTAGTGCTGATGTCATGGGCCCCTCTGAAGTTTTTGCTGTAGTGGTTTGTGACCTTTTGGCCCTTGTGTTGGAGGGTTCTGAATGTGTTGGAGTAGTCGTTGCTAGTTTCGTTCCCTCCTCTGATTTACTTCCTTGCTTTTGGCCTTTGTTCTTCTTCTTTTCTATATCCTCCTAAATTTCTTGCTCCATCTTCTGGTCCATTACCTCTTGGTATGTACCAAACCTTTCTACATTAGGATCTTTTGGGCTTTGGAGTAGGGTGTCTATGTATGCATCAATTTCTTGGGTGGTGACCTCATACGGGAGTGTTGGAACCCATACCATGCGAGGTTCAACCACCTCCATATATGTGGAATCTTTGTCCACCAAAAATTTTATAGTCTTTTCATATTTGTGTGCTGATAGATATGGGACCTGGTCTCTTGCTTGCATTTTCTCTTGGAGGGTTTTGAATAACCCCCAATATGTAGCTTGTTGTGCTTGAGAATTGGCATATTGTTGGGTATGATACTTAATCTGGGTTACGATGGTCTAGTGGATGTACTAGACCTTACCCTTGAAATTGGGTAGTTCATTAAGAAAATAAAATGTTAGACAAATGAGTAATGTGCCATACCTGAAGTGATATCTGGATGTCTTAATTTTGTGTAGGTTCTTTAGTAGTTGCTTCCGCAACAACTCGCACAAAACAAAGTATTTACCTTCAACCACCATTTGATATGTTGTGTGGATGGCGGTGGCAGAATCCTCTTGGTTAGCATAATAGATTTTCTAGGCTATGCCCATTGCCGCATACCGTACTGTAGGATTGGTGATAGTTCTTAAGCTCAGACTCTTGCCATCAAATGAAGCCCTGATCAATTTCTCCACTTCACTATTTTTGATGGCCTTCTTGGCTGGAATCCCTCCTACCATCCTTAGCCATGTTATGGCATGAATAATTTCTTTGGAAATTTTGTGTGGTTTGTCCAGATATATGAAATCATCGTGGACCTGGCTCAACACAATTTGAACCCATTCATCTTCAATGCAGAAGTCTAGGTAGTCCTTCCACACGTCTAAGCTCTTCAAGACAATTTCTATATACTCTGGCTTGTATGTTTTATTGTCATTCTCTAGTAACTGTTGGCGGAGATCTTCTAACTTAGTATGATTGAGCTCTATAATAAGTTCATGAATATATTTTCTCATACCCTCTAGGTAGACTACATTGTACGGCACTAACAAGAACACCCCCTCTTTGTCAGTAACCATCACCTTGAATGAGACCCTTTTGAACACTAGTCTGGGCTTCTCAAATATGTGGACAACTGTGGGAGCGGCCATTTTTGTGTAGGGGGATGCGGAGGAGAGATTTTGTGCTGAGGGATTTCTTGCTTAGTCACCAGATACTTCATAGATTATGATTTCTTTTGTGAGGAATTGGGTGGAGGGTCTATTGTTTTATAGAATTTTGGGTAGTGGGGTGTGAGTTGTAGCCCCTTATGGTGGTAGCTGGGCATTTAATACAGTGTCTAGTTGGCAGGTCTCTTGATTCATTAAGGTGCTTTGGCGTTGGCATATCTATTTTGTTGTTTTATTTTAAGTATTGTACAATATTTACATTTTGGTTTGTTTTGTATGTTTATTCTAGCGGTAAGTAATGTTTCAAATGAGCTCCATTGACATGTTTGACTACCAAAGTATTATCTAATTGTCAGAGTTTGACTGCTCTGGATTCACCAATGTTCTAAATGTAATAGGGTCCTAATCACCAAACCTTCAGCTTCCCTTGTTTCTTAAATTTACTGTCATACAGTAAAACTAAGTCCCCTATTTTGAATGTTTTCAAGCGGAGGTTTCGGTCATGCCATGCCTTCTGCCTTTGCCATTCCAATTTTTGGTTGTATCTAGCAATCTATCAGGATTCATCTAGTTTTTCTAATTCTTCTACTCTTGCCTTTAAAGATTCATCCTCTTCCAATCGTAGGGTCAGGGTTGTGCATATGTTGGGGATTATGAAATTCATGGGTACCATTGCATCCAAACCATACACCAATTGAAATGGTGTGAACTTGTTAGTTCTCTTGTAGAAAGTTTGGTATGCCCAAAGTACTACTAGTATCTTGACATCCCAAATTGTCTAGTTACCATCGCACATTTTTGTCAATGCTTCCCTGATTATCTTGTTTAAGGCTTCATTGGCTCCATTTGCTTGTGGATGATAAGGTGAGATCTTGTTATGAGATCATAAACTTCTATAATAATTCCTTTATCATTTAATTTATGAAGTGCTTTCCTTGGTCACTAACTATGCTTAATGGGCATCTGTACCTTGTAATGAATTTTTCATATAAAAACTTGGCAGTAGTTCTTACGATACAGTCTTTGGTTAGTTCTTCTTCTTCCCATTTCGTTAGGTATTCTATACTAGTGATAATGAATCGATCTCTCGAGTGTTTTTTCGGAAGCTTAATGGTCCCAATAAATTCTATCACCCATTTATTGAAAGGATTCTAGGCTAGTACCAGTCTTAGGGCCATTTCATCCTAGTTGGTAGGTTTTCCTATCCTTTGATAGATATCACATCTTTTTGCATAGACTTTAGTATCTTTGTATAATGTTGGCCACCACAGGGCAGCTAATTTTACCCTCCTTATTGTGGATTCTCCAAAGTTATGTCCTCTAGAAATCTCTCTATGTGCTTCTTGTAGGATGGACTTCCTTTCATGGTTATAGACAACTCTTCACAGGATGTCATCATTCTCCTTGTGGTGTAGCTCCCCTTCTATTAATGTGTATGGTGCTGCTCTTCATGTCATTGATTGTTTCTCTTGCGGGGTTAAGTCTGGTAGGAATTCCCCTGTTGACAATAGGATAGCAATGTCCTCTAGTTCTTCTAGTACTGATGTAATCCAGAATAAGAGTGTACTGGGTAATTCTTCGACGTATACATCCAGTTCTTCACCAGTTTCAATTCATGATAGCTAGTCTGGGCCTTGGTTGTTTCTCCTGAGTTTCATCATTATCTTTAAATCAAATTCTTGGAATAATAGAAACCATCTTGATATTCGGCCATGAGTTATTGGTTTGTTAAGTAGGTACTTGAGGGGTTCATGATCTATGAAGAAGATGAACGGGGTGGATGGCAAATAATGCCAGTACTTTTGTAGGGCATATACCATTGCTAATGCTTCTCTTTCTGTGGTGGTATAGTTTTTCTCTGCGGTTCATAGTTTCCTACTAGCAAAGGCTATAGGATGATCTTTATTCCCGAGTACAACTCCTATAGCTATTCCAGAGGGATCAACATGAACATGGAATGGATTGTTCGAATCCAAAAAGATGAGGATTGGTGCTTCTACAATTTTCTGTTTCAACATATCAAAGGCTTTTTGGGCTTCTTCGTTCCATTCAATACTTTGTCCTATTTTCTTCCTCAAAAGGTCTTCTAACAGAGCTACGATTCTAGCATGCCTTTTGATGAATTTCTTGTGGTATTTGGTGTATCCCAAAAATGTCTTAACTTCTGGAGCATTGTTTAGTGGTGACAGATTCTAGATCAGGGCTATTTTCATTGGATCTACCATTAGTCCTTCCTTGCATATGATATGTCCTAGGAGTATCCCATATGGTACTACAAATGTGCATTCCTTTAGGTTCAGTGAAATCTGCATGCTCCTACACCGGTTTAGCATCATTGAGAGAACCTAAATATGGTCCTTTACTATTTAGGTCCTTTACTAGGCCATAGACTATCCAATTATCCAAGTACACTTCGAGTAAATCATGAATAAAGTATTTAAATGTATAGATCATTATCTGATTGAATACTGCTAGAGCATTCTATAATCTAAATGGCATGATTGTGTACATATATGATCCCCATTCCATAGAAAAAGTAGTTTTGGGTTGATCTTTTTCCCTAATCTTTACCTGGTGATATCCAGAGAACCCATTGGTGAATGAGTAAATCTCTCTTTTGGCTACCTATTCTTATATTTCCTCCATGAAGGGTGTAGGAAATGGGTCATGTATACATGCTTTGTTCAGTTCCCAGAAGTCAGCACATACCCTTATTTCTTTGGTCTTTTTGTTTTGAACTACCATTGAACTTATCCACTCTGCATCTTCTACCAGTTTAATTATTCTGGCAGCCAACATCTTGTCTATTTTAGTTTTTATGTTTTATTTAGTCTATATGGTCTCTTCCAAAATGGTTTGGCACCTTCCTTGAGTTGGATTTTCATCACTCCCACTTCTTATTTGATTCCTTTCATTTCAGTAATGTTCTATGGAAATAGATCTTGGAAGTCTATTAGAGTTTCAATTGTTTGAGCCACCACGTTTTTGTCCCAGTAATCTCCTATACGTGCTAGCTTAGGATTTCCTTCGGTTTCAATATTTGTTTCTGTCAGTTTAATGGGTTCATTATAATATTTTTCCTTTGGAGTGGTAATTTCTTCTATTTCTCTTTCCCCTTAACCTATTTCTATATCTGGTATTTGCTCTTCCTCGTCATCTTGTATCTTGTAACAGTGTTCTTCTAATCTAGCATCTTCCCATTCCATCCAATCCTTGTATTTATATATGTCTTCTTCTTCTAATGGTGTGGAATGGGGTTGTGGTACTTGTATTCCTTCTTTGATTGGGCTAAAGATAATTGCCTTTATCCTCCCGAGTGCAACTTGTATTTGGAAGTTTTTGCTAAAGAATGAAAAAGTTCGAATGAAGTTTGTGGTCAATTCTTCCCATGTTCCAGTCTTCGCTCTCCTCTCCTAATCAATGTACCAAGTTCCTACTATCGAGCACAATATCTAGTATAGCAATTGAATGTATAGTTGATCATCATATTCATAGTTCCCTTCCAAGTGATACATGCATATTTCTAAGTGTTTCTCTAGAGGAATATCGCCTTCGTAGGGAGGAATGTCTTCATAGTCCCCTACCTCCGATAGGAATCTTGTTATCAGGGTCTTAAATGTGTCCCATTTCTTTATGGTTTGCTTGTGTGTGTTCTACCAGCATGCTATATTGCAGGTAAGGGCATGCGGTAGTTTCGCCAGCCTGTCTGCTTCAATGGGGATGGTTTTCTCGATTTAGTTTATATAGGGTAGTAGTTCACCTATGGTGCAGGGCACCATAGGTCTTATTGAAGAAAATTGCTAAGTGTTTTTATTTTGGTAGGATGAATTCATGTTTTTGTTTGTAATAAGGTCCTTGAGACCATTTCTCATGTTGTTAGTAGTTTGGAGTCCATATTAGGTCACTAGGTGTGTTGGAGTTTCAATGTTGCAAATGTTGTAAAATTGCACAATGTGGAATGTGAAGGGTCAATGTTGCACAAAGTGGGAATTTGAACAGTTGTAAATTGAAAATTAGTTGTGCATAGTTGCGATGGATGTAAAATATATAAATACACCCTCCAAACTTGAATTGGGTGTGGAAGGCATTGTGGTTGAAGATTTGGTAAATGAAAACAAATAGTTTTTGTGCATTTTTCTCACTTTCAGACTTGTTCTTTCATTTGGTACAAATTGTACAGACCATATATCAACCTGAAACCAATTAGAGTGTGTCAAAACAAGAATCAAATTTCATTTTCTTTTTGTTGCATACAATTTTATTGTGTTTTGAGGAAGTTATGTCTATTTTACTAAAACAGGTCTGAAACCCTAGTAGGCCTAATTTGAGTGAGAACAGTCCAAATGTGAGCATCTCCGTACAAAATAATCTACCCTAATTTTAAGATATGTTAAATAAGGGCCAAATGGGTAGTTGAATAAAGTTTGTTTTCTTGGAGATCAGTTCTGGTTTGAAAGTTATGACCAAAAAATACGAATTGCTACATCACCTTAAGTCTAGTCAAGAAGTATGACAGTCCATTTTTCAATGGTTCCATACAAAGGGACCACCCCTAAGTTTTTGATATGTTTTTAAATGTCTAAATGGGTATCTGTAACTGTGTTCATAATTTGTGTATCATGTCTACCCTAAGAATTGTGTTGGAAAAAACTCTTTTGAAGTGCTACTAGGGGAATAGGAAGATTGTGAGAAAAACCCTTTGAGTTAGGGTTCTAAGTTTGTAAAGTTTGGTCTGTTGAATCAGTTTTAATTTGATTTGAGATCATCCACCCCTTCTCTACATCAACCTATCCCCCATTATATGGGTATTTTAGCTTAGGCGCTTTGAGAAATAAGATAAATTATGCAAGAGTCCCTTTTGTTGTTTCCTTCTTTCTTTCCGGTGGTACCGCACATGTCTTGCACTACACTACTCTATACCAGTTGTGTTTTCCTTATCATTATTATTCTCTAAGAGCCAAAAAGTCACTATGAATATACCTCTTGATTATTTTGCATCCATGCTTCTAACACTACTTCACTAGCTGTACTGCCTTTAGTGTCTTCTACTCTCAATTCCCCTTCCAAGTTGGGTTCTTCTAGAGTTTCATCATCTGGTATGGTTATGGTGTTGATCATTCGGTCATTATCTTCAAACTCTTCTATATTCACTTCTTCTACATAGGGTACTTTGTACTTCCTCCCTAGAGGTGTGTGGACCACTCTCTTATCATCTATGAAGGAAATTTCCTCTTTCCAAGCATCTATGATTCCCTTAGAATCTAGAAACCACCTTAGCCCCAAGAGTGTGTCAAAATAATTAAATGTATCCTTCATAGTGACCACCTTGAAGTTGATAGATTGTTTGATCCCCTTTACATTTACTTCTACACTCCTCCAAGTCCCCATTGTTTTCATTCTGGTATCGTCCACAAAGATGATGTTGTAGGGAGTCAGTTCTAGTGCTAGTTTTCCTTGATATTCCCATATTCTTCTAGGGATTAAGTTGACATCTGACCCCAAATCAACCATGACCTTAGGGATCTTCTTCTGCAGAATCTAGAGTTCGATCATAATTGGTCTCAACTTCCAATGTGCCCACATTTCTAACTTGTGGTATGGTTCTTTTGTTCTAGTATTTGTTAAGTTCTATTAATTTGGTAAGTAGGTCATGTTTCCCTACTCATTTTGAGAATTGTTTTAGGACCCTTATTTCCTGTTCTGTAAAGTAGTTGTTTTCCAATTTTTCTTTATCCTATTCCTACCCCAAAATCTTTTTGGTTTGTTTTACTATCTGGACATGTTCTTTTGTAGGGTAGAATTCCTCTTCTTCTCTGGAGCTGTCTTCTTCCTCTGAAGTCTCCAGGTTCGTCTGTCTAGTATCCATGCCTTTTTGGGTTACCACAGTGGCCTTGCCCTTTTTCTTAGGTCTAGCTTCTATGTAGCATTCATCTCCAGTACTATCTTCTTCTATTATATATCCGATATCCTTCCCTATTTTCTGGCATTGTTTGGTTCCCTCGTCCAAGTCTTTTTTTATTATGGAGAAGTCTTGCTCCTCTTGCGGTACCAAAGTCTTGTTGGTTGTCTTTTTGAGATTGTGTACTGCTCTAATGTTGGCATGTTTTTTCACAGTTGAATGCATCATTATCTTCTTTGCCACAAAATCCACATTGTTTCCTCTTTTCTCCCCAACATTATATAGCAAAGTGTCTTGGCTTACCGCAATTGAAACAAGTAGCATCCACTCTTCTTCCTCTTCCTCGTTTGTGGCCTCTTCCTCCTCGATAAGGGTCGTTATCATTGTAACCTCCTGGTCCTTGGATAGCATTAGCATTTCTTTGATTTTACCAAGGAGGGACCCTACATCCATGCTTTGGTGCATATAACAATCTTTCTACTAGCCCCTTTACGTATTTCATTTCCTGGTCATCGTCTGGTCCTTCATTTAACTAGAATTTGTTGGATGGGCATTCTACAGTTTCATGGTTGTCCCATTCTCCACACACCCCAGAATAGATCAAATTTGGTTTCCTAATAGTGTGTAGGTCCACCCTTAGAGCATTTTCCTTCCTTTCCCCTATTTCCATTAGACATTCATTCCAGAGGTGGCTTCTCTGCCACAATAGGAACATCAAATATTAGGTCTTTGTGGACTGATTTTTCATTTCATTAGTTCTTGTCTTAGTTGTAACTAGTCCATCTCCAACTGTAACTTTTCCATATTCCTATTCTCTTTTTCCCTCTCTATTCTTCTCTAGGCCTAACCTTCTATCTGCCATGCTAACACAACTAGTTCTGAATATGAGCCAAAATTTCTGCCATCCAAGGCCACTCTTAGTTCCAAAGTTATGACTGAAAGGAACCATTCTCTTTTTTTGTCATTTAGTGGTTCATCCAATCACCGAACCACTTCTTTGAACCTTTCATCAAAATCTAGAATGGATTCCTCATCCCTTTGGGATAATTCTCTTAGTTTACTCACTCCTTCCATTGGGAGTTTTGGGCTGTCAAAATTTTCTAGAAAGGCATGTTTTACTTCATCTTAAGATTTATTGTTCTGGGGATATGCTTTTCGATACCATTTTAGTGGTTCTTCTCTTAGGGAGCTAATGAAATCAAACAACTTTGTACTATCTCTTTGTTAATTCTAGCTTTGCCATATAGTTTCTAGCAAGAAGATATGTTTTGCAACATTACTAGTATCCCTCTCAAAGACTGGCATTTTCTTCATCATGGCCATGTCTTCTTCTGATGACTTTTCCTTTGGGCTTGTGGTACCACTTTGTTGATTGCTGAATATGGAACTATATTCAGTATCAATTCCTATCTTTTCATAGTCACTTTATCCTTCTATAGTTCCCCACTCAATTAATTGATCGTTTCTTTCTTTGATATCCCAATTTACTATGTAGGTCATTCACAATTTAGGTTTCTTGCTTTCTTCATCTATCTCTATGTGTGTTATATCAAGCTTAAGGGGTGACTCCTGGTCCCGGGGTGATGTATGTTCTTCAAACCATTTCACTTGTGTCTATGTCATTCCACTATTGATCACACTTAATTTATGTTTAACTAACAACTCCTCAAGATTAGGTCCCACTGGTTCTTCTCCTTGTTTCTTTGCAATATCTTTGGCTTATGGTACTTGTCCTTCTTTCCTCCTATTCTCAACTACACCCACATTGGAGCACTCAATAGCACCCTCCTTGGTGCACTCTCCTCACTTTCTTAGGATCCCCTCTGCCATTCTTCCCACTTGCTCTATTTCCATTCTTTCTTTTTCCCTTTTCTAGTACCTTTCTTCCCTTTCCTGAGCTTGTTTTAGTTTTCTTTCTTCTGCATCCATTTATGTTCCTAATTTGATAATTTCAGGTATCTCTCTCTTCTTTTTTGTTTTCCCTCTTCCCATATATGTGTTTGGTCCAGATACCTTTCCCTCTATATCATGGCTTCGAAGAATTTTTCTGAATAGTCACATCTTTTCAAGGACCTTTGGGATCCTCCCCCCTTTCCATTTGTCATCCCCTAATGGCCTACCCCCTCTCACAGAGGTGGTCTTAGGGCCTGATGAAGTTTTTATCCTGCCAATTTTCCTACTTCCTTTAGGCTTCTAATTTATTTACCATTCTCTCTAGGTTCTTGGAAATGGAACCAATGTTGGCAAGAGATAGGGGATCGGTACCATCCAGAGATCTGTGCCCCAATACTTCTTGTGTAATCTATTTATACCCTAGGGGACATAGTAATAGAAGTAAGCCTATTTCTATATCATGACATATTAACAAAAGAAAAGAATCATTCATTCATTGCACATGATTTCCCTTATAACTCCTTTTTTATATATAATAGGTCATAATAGATATAAGTGGGCAGGTCTAGTCTCTGCTCTGGTACTGATCCATAATACAGTATATTATTATTCTCTCTTACTTTTCTATCTGTTACATAAGGCATATATATACATATGTTTCTTTGAAGTGACATGTCCCTTTCTTGGCACCTCATGTCTCCTTTGATACCATAGTCTTCTTCTAGTTCTTGACCTATTTTTCAGTATTCTCTGGTATCCCTGTTCTGGTTCTTGACTTGCTAACAATAGGTTTATATTAACATTTATGGGCTACAACCCAAAGGAAGATGCAACTCCCTAATACAAAGTTTTAGGGTCTTCAACCCAAAGGAAGCTACAACTCCCTCAAATGCTACAACACTTACAACAAAATGAGGCTACAACCTCTGTACAAAAACACTTATCTGATTCAAATGATTCAACACTAGACACTACTTCAATCTCAATCTTATCTTGACCTCTACAAACTCTGAATTACTAACTTCTTGCCATTCACCTTTGTACAAACACTATACTTATCTCTGCAATATCAAATTACCTTCAAATACCTCTTTTATGTCATCACAACCACCTCCACTAGTTCTACAACATCACTTATGTGCTACCATGCCTAAACTTATCCTTTCCACATTTCATCATCAAACTGCTTCTGTAATTAATTTGTTTGAACACTATTATTGCTAACGCATAACATATACAACTATATACTTCCAAATATCTTGATCTTACATTTATACCCTCCACAAGTCTTCAAACCTTTACCTTTGTCGGCCTAGATGAACCGTGTAACATGAAATGTGTAACAACCTATCATTGTCAACTCCCAAATCATATGTTGTGATATAGGAATCAAATGTGGTTCAAACCAAGTGATAATCAGCACATAATTTACCTTAGCACACATCTCTAGGTTGGCACACACTTCTAAACACATGGCACAATCATCAACACACACCAAGTTAGCTTCACCAAACACTTATCCTTCCTTACATTTATCTCCAGACCTAAAGCGGTATCAGAGAGACCAAATAAGATCATGTGGATCATGTACTAAGCCTTAAATGGCTTGCAAAACATTCTTGTACACTCCTTTTACCAATTCAAGCAATTTCATGTTGGCGCAAATAATCAAACATTGATGCCAGTATCCTTAACACACTCTAATTACATAGTCTTAATGCAAAACATTGAAAATCATACTTGTGGTAAACAAAGACTTTTGAAACTTGAACTGAGCATACCATCAAAGCCAAATGTTAAGATGCAATGAAATGTGGTGGCATCTACTATCTCCCTCTACTTACCTTAACTAGCAACAAGACTTGTCTTCACACAGATGACTTTGGAAAAACTACTGCAGTAGATGTTATCACTTGAAACTTGAATCGTGTATGCATCTTACCTATATCTATCAATCCTTCGAACTGTAGGACCATATCTTCATTAGTAGAGAAATGTGGAGCATTCTTTTGTCCCTCTATGACTGCAACAACTCTATTTCACCATTGTCTTCACTCTGCCAACCCTAAAACATTTTGTGGTAGGTTTCATAAACTCAAATTTAAACCACACATACCTTAGAGCAATGTCTAGCTATCTTTCTTGATCTACAGGCCCATATCTTCATTTGTGGTAGAATGTGGTACATTCTCTTGAACCTCTGACACCCTTCATGACTAGACAAACACTTAGACAATTTTTCTTCAAACTTTTGCAACTTACTTCATCAAGTGCCAACCACCATGAGCCCAAGCCATCAAAATACAACAAAGTGAAACCAGTATTGTTTCCATGACATTCATTATCAACACAATACATCAAATATATTGACAACTTACACTTATCATGACCTTCAGAAGATAAGGTATTATTGTGTACAGATGATACCGGTCTCTTATCTTCCACCATCATTGCTCCTCTAATCTATTGGTACAACTGTGTATAGATGATACTGATCATTGATCTGCTCCTTTGACATCACATCAGCACTCCTTTGATAGCAATACTCAACACTATGCTTTCCACATTACAACTCTATTTCAACACCAATGACAACATATGCAACAAGGTGGCAACATTCTGCAATAGTACAACCCTGGCAAAGTACAAGCTTCTGGAGCCTACGGGCACATGCTAAGATGCCAAGTGTTTTTCACTATATTGCACCACTCCAGACTATAAACATAAGAATTATTTCATGAAATATTTCATGAACTGATTGACTCGTAACATAGACCAAAGGGGCTAGTGAGAACATCACCTAAAAGGATCAAGACACAACTTAACTAACTGATGACTGGGGCCAAGGGGTCAACAACAAAATAGAAAAAAAGAAATTGAGAGATCAAAAAGACTTTAGGGCTTTGATTCTTAAGGCAAAAGACAATCTTTGATGGACAAAACAAACCCTAAAATTCAAAAGAACAAACCATTTGATCAACAAACCCCTAGAAATTTTGTGAAGACTACCACACCCATCCCCATTCATAGTCTTAATGCACAAGTATTGTAGAAAGATAATATGACATGATACACACATTGAGTTTTTACTTATTTTTGCAATTAAAAATATAATGAGGAGAGAGACAAATTACTACACACCTAAAGATGTTCTTTTCTATTTCAAAATAAGACACAACAAAGAGAGGAGAGAAACAATAGTATTACCATAGAAAAATGATCTATTCCTTGACTCATAAGTAAGATGGAATTTAGGAAAGATCATCATTCATAACACTTTCAATTATCTCATTACCTAAACATATATACTATATTCCTTCCTATTATAGGAGAATACAATATATCAAGGAGAGACACAATATTTATGAAAAATGCATTTGTAGATTTCTGATAAACAAAAATCAAACTCTTACAATCATAGGGATAAAAATAAAAGATAAATCATTTCTTTTTGCATTTCTATGGCAAACCCTTGGCACATTTTATCATTGCTTCCTCCAAAAATAATATCATACACATAAACTATCAACTATCAACTGATCATCACTTATAGTTTTGATGTAAAGATTGCTATCAACAACCCCTTTCTTGAAACATTGTTGTTGTAGGTACTTATCAAGTCTTGTATACCATGCTCTGGGGACTTGTTTGAGCCCTACAGTGCTTTCTTTAACTTGCATACATAATCTTTGTTTCTTGACAAAGTAAATCCTTTTGGTTGTTCCATGTGTACTTCTTCCTCTAGATTTCCATTTAGGAAGGCAAACTTAACATCCATTTGGTAGACTTTAAATTTCTTGAAACTAGCATAACCCAAAAACATTCTAATGGCTTCCAATCTATAAATAGGAGCAAAGGTTTCTTCAAAATCAATACCTTCAACTTGTGCATATCCTTTGCAAACTAACCTTGCCTTCTTCCTCACCACTTGTCCTTCATTTAATTTGTTTCGGAAGACCCATTTAGTATCAATCACATTCTTATCCTTGTGTCTTGGAACAAGCTCCCAAGTTTTATTCTTCTCTATTTGGTTTAGCTCTTCCTCCATGGCTTCTACCCAATGTTTATCTTCACTTACTTCCTTAAATTTCTTAGGTTCTATCTTGGATAGCAAGGATAGATTCTCATTTTCTAAAGAAGTAGTCATTCTTCTCCTTATGATTTCGCCATCTTTGTCACCTAGAATCAAATCTTCTAGATGTTTCCTTTGGACAAACTTGGATAGTGTCTTAGATGGTATCCTTGATGGAGTCTTTATGGCTCTTTGCTCAACTAACTCATTCTCATTTTCTTCTTCTACCTCCTCTTCTTTGCAATCATTTTCATTATGATAATCAACTCTTTGTGGCTTATCTTGGTAATTTCCTTCTTAATCAACCTTCACATTTGCACTCTCAACAATTTTATGCAACCTCCTATTATAGCACATGTAAGCTTTACTCCTTGAAGAGTAACCATGGAATATTCCTTCATCTTCCCGAGAATAAAACTTTCCTAGGTCTTCTTTATCTCTCTTTGTATAACATGGACTTCCAAACACTTTGAAGTGTCTCACAGATGCAGGTCTTCCTTTCCATAATATAAACTATCATATGAATTGCATGCCTCCAGAAAGTATCAGGTACCTTGGATTCATTTAACATAGTCCTATCCATTCCTTGGACTTTTCTGTTTTTCCTCTCTACCACTCCATTTTGTTGTGGAGTTCTTGCAGTAGAGTAATGTATCCTTATTCCATGTTTTTCACAAAAATCTTCAAACTCATGTGAGGTGAATTCTCCTCCTCTATTTGATCTAAGACATTTGATTTTTAGACCTATTTCATTCTCAACTAAGGCTTTGAATGCCTTAAACTTATCAAGATCTTCATATTTTTCTTTTAGGAAAGTAACCCAAGTCATTCAAGAAAATCATCAATCAACAACATGAAATACCTTTCTCCTTCGAAGCTTCTTGTTCTTGTTGGTTCACACAAATTTGTATGAATGTGCTCTAGAGGATTCGTTATGGAATACTCTTTTCATATGAAACTCACTCTAGTTTGTTTCCAAAATTGACATTGTTTACAAATAATGTTTGAAGGTTTCAAAAAATTTGGCATATCTCTCATTGCTTCCCTTCAACTGATCTTGATAAGGTTGACAAAGATCAAGTGCCCCATTCTCCTATGTCATAGCCAACTTTCATCTTCTTGTCCCATGCAACATTTCTCACCTTTAATTTTGCTAAGAATGTAAAGATTGTTGCCTGCCCCATTATCCTCTGCAACTTGTTTCCCTATTTTTCTAATCTCACATCCTTCTGCATGAAATGTGAGGGTGTGACCTTGGTCACACATTTGACTCACACTTAAGAGATTGTGTTTTAAGCCTTCAACATATAATACATTTTTTGCTCTTGTTCTACCATTGTCTAGACTAATAGTGCCTTTTCTAGCTCTCCTTATGGAAGCATTATCCCCAAACTTTACCATTCTACCATTTATCCTTTTCAAAGTGATGAATTTGCTTTTGTCACCGGTCATATTTCATGAACACCCGCTATCTATATGCCATTTTTCTCCTTCATTTTGTGCATGTAGAGTTGTTTGGACGAACATAGACTTTTCTTTATTTTGTTCTTCTTTCTCCAAAATCTTGAATTTTCTTCTTTCTCCTTGGTCTTTTGTTCTTCTTCCTTATTTGTTTTAGGAAGTTCTACAAAGTTTCTTCTACAAAGATTTGTTGTATGATAAAAATTGTTGACTTTATAACATATGTTATTGTAGTCCATAAGTGGAGCAAATGAATTGAAATTTATGTTCATGAGCCCATGACTCCTATTTTTATTCCATGCAAAAAATTTGTATGCTCCATGATTCATTGCTTTATTTCTAAAATTATTTCTCAGGTGCATTCTACAATCCACTGCTTTATGCCCAAAGTTATTACAAGAAAAACAATAACCATAAAAGGAATGATATATCCTAGTCATGTGAGCCTACCTTTGTGGTGGAGGTTTCCCGAATGTGCCATTCTTTGCTTTTGGAAGCATACTTTTCTTCTGGTTGTCCTTCCTTTTGCTAATTTTATTTTTGATAGGACTGTGAAGAGCATTTAAATAGGTCTTCAATTTTTCTTCATTTAATTCCTTTGTTTTAGAACTTTGACCTTCTTCATATCCAATACCACTCTTGTCAAATGTAGACTTTTGAGAACTGATTATTTTATCTAATATTTCTAAATTCTTTTCTTTCTTCAAATCACTATTTAGTTGAGCCATAGTTTTCTCTAACTGCTTCCTTAGAGAAACAATCTCATATTCTAACTTTTCGCAATTTTCAATCTTTTCTCTAACTAGCTTCTTACTTCTTCCTCAATCTATTTTCCTTCTTGAATTTGAACCTTTAGGTCTACAATCATCTTTTCCGCTTCTTCAAGAGCTTGAGATGTTTTAGCCTTAGATTCATTATCTTTTTGAATCTTTGATTTTAGTTTAGAGTTTCTCCTTTGAAGCCTTTCAATCTCATCATAGGAAAAATGAAGTTCTTCCTCAAGATCCACTTCTTCATTATCCTTTCAATCTTCCTCTTCTTCTTTTTTGTTATCTTCCTCACTCTTTTCCTCTATTGCGATGAAGAATATTTCTTCACTATCACTATAAAACAAATCTTCAACACTTGCCTTTGATGAGCTATCATATTCCTTAGAATAAAGAATCTTTTTATACTTTTGAAATTTCTTCTTCTTCTCTTATTGACCTTGTTGGTAACTTTTCTTGTTTTGTTGGAACTTTCTTCCTTTCCTCATATTATGATCCTCTTCATCATCATTGTTCTCATTTTTTCCATATAGACACTTAGAAGAAAAGTGATCTATTCGCCCACAATTTAAGCATTTGAAAGGTAACCTACCTTAATACTTATTGGATCCCTTCTTTAGCTTTCTTATGAAGTTGGCTTCTTCTTCATTCATTTCACCATTTGAGTTATTACATGGTTCATGCTCTTCATTCTTTCATTTTCTTGAGGCTTTGAATGTTGCCTCCCTTTTGGATGGTTGTGTTGTGCCCTATACACAAGCCCCATTTTGCCAAATGGAGACCCCCCTTTTTTTTGCTTTGGCTTGGAGTCTCAACCTTTCCTCCTTATGATGATGAGAAAGTGAAATTGTGCTAACAATGCAAGATTTGTTCCAAATTTGGGTATTTGGCATGCTTGAAGTTGTTTGATGCCTTTTGTGATTGATTTGGAGGAGTCTTAATTGATTTTGTGCTTAAGAATAGAACTTTGTTGCCTTTTGCACTAAAAGTGGGTGTCACTAGAGTTTGCACTAAAATCCTATGTCACTGGATATAGCACTAAAAACTGCTACTACAGGATGTGTCCTATTGGGACTCCTATTTTCCAGGCCTCAAAATTGCAAAATCATGTCAAATTTTGTAAAGTTTTACTAAGGGGTCCCTATGCTTTCACCCTAATGCATGTCCCTGAAACCCTAAATTTGGTTGTCTGAAACCCTGAAACCCTAAAAAATTGGTTAAGTCTGAAATTTGATGGATCCTCCAAATTTTAGAATCTACATTTTAACTCCTATGGATTTGGAACATATCTCAAACATCTTAACAATATATTTTCAAATATTTAAAGTATCAAACTTATACTTAAATATATTTTAAAATATACTGTCACTCAGGGAATTTCAAGACATTGTGAGAAAAATCCACTTCACATGACCTGGCAGGAAAAACTCACCTCACTGCACATTGTACTAAAACCCCACATCACTACAGTTTGCACTAAAAGTTCACTTCACTACAGTTAGCGCTAAAAAGCTACTTCACCAGATATAGTGCTAAAATGTGTTGTCACGTGATATATCGTATCACCTCAAAAAGTTTCGCTAAGGTTATAATGAATAAACTTAAAGGTTAGCAAGTATTTTCTTTTGCATCAAACATTGTGCTAAAAATTTGCCTCACGTGATATGTCATGTCCCGAGCCATTTCCCCGCTTTTGCCCTCAGGACTTTTTAAAAGGGAGTTGGTGCTAGTTTTGGGTGACACCAAACATGTCCGATGACCACCATTTTCCCCACCATCCTGTGAGGACAATTTTTGCCACAAACTCGATATCATGTCTTACACCCATCAATTAAGCCTTAGCACTGAAACATCACATCACGTGACATATCCAGTGACCCCCAAAAATCTCATTTTTTGCAAAAAAGGGTGTAAAACATGAAATAAATGTCTCCTACCATATCCAAATGGACACATAAACATCCTAGGTCACCATAAATGCAAAATGGGTAGTTAAAAAGGATGAAAATTTTGAGAAAATCATGGGAAAACACCAAATTTGTGAAGATGGCCATGACAACAAAATTGATATTGAGTTGTCCCTGATTGATCCTGTTGATATGTGTCAAACAACTGAGAGGGGGGGAATCATCTGTTCTACAATGAAACATTCATTACTTATCCACAATTATTATGATTTAACAATTAGTGCATGAAATCAGAAACTTAACCACATATACAAAATCAAACACAAGAGACACTAGATTTTATGTGGAAAACCCCAAGGTGGGGAAAAACCATGGAGAGGATTAGATCTCAATATATATTGCAATCTTGAAATAATGATGTTCAAGCTTGATCACTCCATGAGCCTAAACATACTGGCTTACTACCATGAAGAACAACTAGGTCTAGCAGGCTCACTGCCTCAACCCTAAACCTAGCAAGATTACAATAAAGGTTGTTAAACCCTGAGGGCTGTTAAACCCTACTGGTGGCTCACTACCAGGCTCTCTATCGTGATCAACACCTTCTTATGTCTTTGATTGAAGTACAATAATTTCTCTGCTCTGCTCAACCTCTGCTTTGCTCTTCCTCTTCTTTCCTCTACCTCTTCTCTACTCTGCCTTTTGGACCTTTCTTATTATCTTTCTATTTTCACTCAAGGACACCTTTTCCATGACTCAACTATAAGTATTTATACACTTCATCAACCTTGGAATGATCATCAAGTTTGGCATCACAAACATCAACCATTGGAACAATCTCCAAGGTCGGTATTACAAACATTTACAAGATAGGTCCTGACCTATCACAAATTATGCAAAGGAAATGAAATGCAAATCACGCCATGCCTTATCTGGGACTCAAACATGATCTTCCACACCACAACATGCTTCCACAATCTTCCAGAGATCTCCGCAATCACTGGGATTAACCAGGTCAGCCAAAACTGGTTACACATTACACTATTTGGGAACAATCTTTGAACACGATCTCAAGTCCTTAACGCGGACCAATATCAAGATAGGAACATGATTAAGAGACATCCACAAGCATGTTATAATCATTAGGAACAACTGCACGAACCTTAATCACTTTATCCATAGGAATCTTCTCACCAGAACACATGAACTTCACCGTCTTCAACTATAATAAAAGAAAGATAGCTTGCAAACCACCAAACCACAAACCATTACAACTGTAGGCACTTATCATCATCCCAGACTTCCTTCTAGAACTGTAGAGCAAAATACGTTATTGTGGAGGAATGTGGAGCAGAATACTTTCTTCCTATCCCAACTAAACTTTACAAAAAAAGTAGGTTTCACTCTGGTGAACACAACTCACTCAGTTCTTCATGCAGATGGCTCAAACTCGGAATGTAGCATCCTTAGTCATACCTCTAACTTGCTTCCAATCTGCAAACCATGATATTCAAGTAGAAGTAAATGCAGAGCAATTTACCAAACTATTCTTCAGCATACAACTCACTATCTATACTACACTTCTCTGTAACTCACTTGTTCCTTCCGGAGAGGCTAATTTTCTCAATATCCTCAGCATACAAGTCTTCTAAACAAGTAACAGAACAAGATACAGTTGACACCAATGACAACAAGGATATGTTGACATCAATGACAACAATGATTAGGCACATACTTGCAACAATCTCCCCCTTTGTCATTGATGGCAACATATGATGTGAAAAACTGCAACAGCCATCAAGACAAGATTCTACCCCTTTCTCTTTACACCTGCACTCTTTCTTTTTCCAAAATTCTCCCTCTTTCTTTTATACATTTGCACTCTAAGTTTTTCACATGACTTCTCTCCCCCTTTGAAATCAATGGCAAAGGGCACATACTTGCACTCTTCTGCTCTGATCTAATCTCTCTTCTAAACTCTCTAACTACTCCCCCTAAGAAGTAGCCCTAAAAAGCATCAATCTAGACCTCTGAGCACCTCTGGACTGATGCACTACTGTGCATCTTAGTTTAGAGTAGGAGGGGTGATAACCCCTAACTTTTCTCTGAGATACTTAGAAGTATCCTTAGGTAGAGGCTTGGTAAAAATGTCTGCAATCTGATCCTTGGTAGAAACATACTCCAACTTGACTTCATTCTCTATCACCTTTTCTCTCAGAAAATGATACCTAATGGATATGTGCTTTGTCCTTGAATGCATCACTAGATTCTTTGATATGTTTATGGTACTTTTGTTATCACAAAAGATTGAAATGGGATATTCATACACAATTCTGATGTCCTTTAAAGTCTGCTTCATCCATAACACTTGAGTGCAACTGCATGCTGCTGCAATGTATTCTACTTCTACAGTAGATAGGGATATTGAATCTTGTTTCTTGCTCAACCAAGATACTAATCTTTTTACCAAGAAGAATGCACCTCCACTTGTACTTTTTCTATCATCCACATCTCCGGCCCAATTTGCACCAGTATATGCACTAAGAGTAAAGTCACAGTCCTTAGGGTACCACAAACCATAATCTATTGTACCTTTAAATATCTCAGAATTCTTTTGACTACCATCACATGTGATTCCTTGGGTTCTACCTAAAATCTTGCCACATAGGTCTGGTTTGAGTCAGATAAAGTAATCCTCCAATCATAGATCTATACCTTTTCTGGTCTGCCAGGGGTGAGTTATCATCTTTGCTTAACTTACAACCAGTTGGCATAGGTGTGCTTACTGGTTTAGAGTCTTCCATCCCAAATTTCTTTAACAACTCTTTCACATACTTAGACTGAGAAATGAAGATACCTTTATCAGATTGACTTATTTGCAGACCTAAAAAGAAGTTCATCTCTCCAAACATGGACATTTAAAATTCACTTTGCATTTCTCCAGCAAAAACTGAGCACATACCTTCATTGCCTCCAAAAATAATATCATCAACAAAACCTGCAACAATCAGGGTTTGTTCATCATTAATCTTGAAGTAGAGATTTCTATCTGTAGTACCTTTACTGAACCCTATCTGTATCAGGTACCTGTCCAACCATGCATACCATGCCTTGGGAGCTTGTTTTAATCCATACAAAGCTTTCTTCAATTTGCATACCATGTCACCCTGATCTAATGACTGAAATACTTTCGGTTGTTCTATATAGACTTCCTCTTCCAACTCTCCATTTAAGAAGGAAGACTTCACATCCATTTGATAAACCTTGAAATCTTTGTATGCTACAAAAGCCAAAAACATCCTTATTGCTTCAATCCTTGCCACTAGAGAAAAAATTTCTTCAAAGTCTATTCCTTCAACTTGAGTGTATCCTTTGTATACCAACCTTGCTTTGTTTCTTACCGCTTCACCATTCTCATTCATCTTGTTTCTGAAGACCCACTTTGTACCAATTACATTCTTGTTTGCTGGTCTGGGAAGAAGATCCCAAGTCTGATTCTTCTCTATCTACATCAATTCTTCTTCCATAGCCTTTATCCAATTCTCATCTTTGCAAGCCTCATCCACAATTTTAGGTTCAATCTTGGAAATTAGATAGAAATTTACTTGTTCCTCTGCAGCTTTTCTTCTGGTTAAGATCCCTTTTCTGTTATCTCCTATTATTTGATCTTCAGAATGACTGATTCTTACATATCTTGGAGTTTTAGTTGCACTTACCGAATCTTGTTCTTCTTCATATGGACTGTCTTCATGCTGCACCACTTCTGAAACATCTGGATCATCTGACTCATATTCATTTGATTCTGAAGACCTTTCCTTACATTCAACAACTTTAACATTTGCACTTTCAATGATCTTATTAAGCCTCTCATTATAGCACCGGTAGGCCTTGCTCTTGGTGGAGTAACTAAGGAAGATTCCTTCATCACATCTAGCATCAAAACTTGCCTAAATCTTCTTCTCTTTTGATATAACATTTTCTACCAAAAACTTTGAAATATTTCACAATAGGAACTCTACCATGCCACAATTCATAAGGAGTCTTTGAACTATTACCTTTTACTTAAACTCTGTTTAGGATATATACAACGGTGTGAATTTCCTCTCTCCAATATGCTTCTAGAAGATGAGCTTCCTTCATCATGGTTCTAGCAGCTTCTTGAATTGTTCTATTTTTCCTTTCAACAACTCCATTTTGTTGTGGAGTTCTGTGCGCAGATAGCTGTCTCTTTATTCCATGTTCTTCACAAAAGAAATTGAATTCATTTGATGTGAACTCTCCTCCTCTATCAGACCTCAAGCATTTGATTTTTAAATCCATCTTATTTTCAACCATTGCCTTAAATGCCTTGAATTTATCTAGAGCTTCAGCTTTCTCTTTCAAAAAGGTGACCCAAGTCATTCTAGAATAATCATCAATGAGAAACATGAAATACCTATCTCCTTGCAAACTTCTTACTCTGGTAGGTCCACACAAATTTGTATGCACTAGCTCAAGTAGTCCTCCAACTGATTGGTCCTTGCTTTTGAAACTTGTTCTTGTCTGATTTCCAAATTGACACTCCTTGCAAATAGGATTAGTAGGCTTCACAAGCTTAGGCAAATCTCTAATAGCGTGTGTAGTACTTATCTTCATAATATTATCAAAATTTATGTGACACAACCTTCTATGCCATAACCAACTTTCATCAGTCTGAGTCAACAAGCAATAGTTCTCGGTTCCTTTCAAGTGATAGATATTATCTCTGGTCTTCTTACCAGTTGCAATGACTATTTCAGAGCTTTCCTTGATCTTGCATCCATTGTCCTTGAAGCTTAAATCATAGCCCTTGTCACACATCTAACCCACACTCAAAAGATTGTGCTTTAATCCTTTCACATACAAGACATCTTCAGTATTATGCTTTCCATCAAAAGAAATAGAACCTTTTCCATAAAACTTACCAGCTGTATCATCTCTAAAACTAACCAGTCCACCATCATATCTTTCTAAACTCACAAACTTACTTTTGTCACCAACTATGTGGTGAGAGCAGCCACTATCAATAACCCATTCATCCTTGTCCTTAATGACCTAAGCAGCCAAAGCAATTTCCATTGGTTTTTCTTCCTTCACACAGCTAGTAGAATTAGTAGACATGGGATCTTCCTTAATAGCAATGAACAAGCATTCATTTATAGAGGAACTAGCATTATCTGGTTCACCATTATCTTATACTCCATCATCATCAAAATCTTCAACATAATAACACTTCTTTTGGGTCCTAGGCCTATTCTCATATCTTCTTCTATTTCTTTCAATTCTTTCAGGACATCTGGAAATAAAATGACCTACTTTACAATAGGAAAAACATTTGAAAGGTAATTTGCATTTATACTTATCGGATCCTCTTTGCAGTCTGTCCACGAAGTTAGCTTCAACTTCATCAAACTCATCATCAGATTCTACCTTGTACTTTTCTGATCTAGAAGTACTTCCAAGAGTACTAGGTTTGAAGGTCGTCTCAACTTTCGGCAGAGCATCAACAAACTCCCTCATTTCAAAGGCAGCAAGCTTACCAAGCAATTGATCCCTATCAACCATTTTTACTTGCATGAATTCTTCAATTGTGGCTACCTTATGACAGTAGGACTTGGGCAGATATCTCAGAATTTTCATAACAACTTTCCTTTCGTCGAGAGTTCTACCTATGGCTTTTATCCCTGTAACAAGTTCATCAACTCTTTGCACAAAGGTTGATATGTTTTCATCATCATTCATCTTCAAACTTTCATATTTCACTTTTAGACTTTGTAATTTGGCTTCCTTCACAGAATCATCTCCTTCATACAGATTTTTCAACTTTTCCCATACCTTATTTGTAGTTTCAAGATCCACAACTTTCGTCAATATTGAGTCAGTTAATGAGCTTAACAGAGCATCCTTTGCCTTGATATCTATCTCATATTCTTTGATTTCATCTTCAGTTGTCAGACCATTTTGAAGAATGGTGTATTCTATTTCTACAACTTTCCATACTTTGTAACCAAGAGAAAGAAGATGACTTTTCATCCGAGCCTTCTAGAGAACATAATTTGTTTGATCAAAATGCGGCGCTTCCTTCTTGTAAGACATTTTGGATCTTCCTCAAGTTCTTAAACTTTCTTCAGAGGAACCTTGCTCTGATACCAATTATTGATATGCATTGGACAACTGAGAGGGGGAATCAGTTGTCCCACAAACTTAAACACTTTCTACAATTAAACATTCATTACTTATCCACAATTATTATGATTTAACAATGAGTGCATGAAATCAGAAACTTAACCACAGATACAACATCAAACACAAGAGACAGCAAATTTTACATGGAAATCCCCAAGGTGGGGAAAAACCATGGAGAGGATTAGCTCTCAATATATATTGCAATCTTGAAATAATGATGTTCAGGCTTGGTCACTCCATGGGCCTAAACATACTGGCTTACTGCCATGAAGAACAACTAGGTCTAGCAGGCTCACTGCCTCAACCCTAAACCTAGCAAGATTACAATAAGGGTTGTTAAACCCTGAGGGCTATTAAACCCTACTGGTGGATCACTACCAAACTCTCTATCATGATCAACACCTTCTTATGTCTTTGATTGAAGTACAATAATTCCTCTGCTCTGCTCTTCGTCTTCTTTCCTCTGCCTCTTCTCTGCTCTGCCTTTTGGACCTTTCTTATTATCTTTCCATTTTTTCTCAAGGAAACCTTTTCCATGACTCAACTACAAGTATTTATACACTTCATCAACCTTGGAATGATTATCAAGGTCGGCATCACAATCATCAACCATTGGAACAATCTCCAAGGTCGGTATTACAAACATTTACAAGATAGGTCCCGACCTATTACAAATTATGCAAAGGAAATGAAATGTGGATCATGCCATGCCTTAGCTGGGACTCAAACATGATCTTCCACACCACAACATGCTTCCACAATCTTCCAGAGATCTCTGCAATCACTAGGATTAACCAGGTCGGCCAAAACTGGTTACACGTTACACTATCTGGGAACAATCTTCGAACATGATCTCAAGTCCTTAATGCAGACCAATATCAAGATAGGAACATGATTAGCAGACATCCACAAGCACATTATAATCATCATGAGCAACCGTACAAACCTTAACCACTTTATCCATAGGAATCTTCTCACCGGAACACATGAACTTCACCATCTTCAACTGTCATAAAAGAAAGATAGCTTGCGGACCACCAAACCACGAACCATTGCAACTATAGGAACTTATCATCATCCCAGACTTCCTTATAGAACCATAGAGCAAAATACATTATTACGAAGGAATGAGGAGAAGAATACTTTCTTCCTGTCCCAACTGAACTTTATAGAAAAAGCAGGTTTCACTCTGGTGAACACAACTCACTTATATCTTCATGTGGAGGGCTCAAACCCAGAATGTAGCATCTTTAGTCATACCTCTAACTTGCTTCCAATCCACAGACCATGATCTTCAAGCAGAAGTAAATGCAGAGCAATTTACCAGACTGTTCTTCAGCATATAATTCACTATCTGTACTGCACTTCTCTGTAACTCACTTGTTCCTTCTAGAGAGGCTGATTTTCTCAATATCCTCAACATACAAGTGTTCTAAACAAGTAATAGAATAAGATACAGTTGACACCAATGACAACAAGGATATGTTGACATCAATGACAACACCGATTAGGCACATACTTGCAACAGATCCACGACTGCAATGGATATATTTTGATTTATATTGATGGAAAATGATTTGTTTATGATGAAATTGATGCTTGGAATTGTGGATTACAGGTCTGAGAGGATGAAGCAACTAGCTAGAGACACCATGAGGGATGAAAACCTAGAGATACCCTACTGACCTAGACATGAAGAATCATCATTTTATCAACCAAACCACTAGTGTACCTATAAAAGGAAGTTAGTATGATGTCAAAGGTTTTTGGAATAAGCCTTAAAAGCTAGAAGATACAAGAGATCAAGTCTACATCATTGTTGTTCCTGCAGAGCCTATTCTGTGTTCAGGACATGTCCACAGCTGTCCCAGCCAAATAATCATCAAGTGTCAATCCAACAAGCATCCAGTTGGACATGCCTTCATAAAAAATCTGCCACATACTCTTCTTGACTAGTCAAATCATTGGAAAAGAGTTTTCTATCATTAGATAACTCAAAAAATGACTATTTCATATTGTTATCATGTGCTGAAAAGTTATAATTTCATCTTTTTCCTACAAGATGAAAGCAAATCTGAGATTGTAACTACTCACATACCAAAATTAAATGTAATAAAATTTGAGCCCATAGTGTTGAGTTAATCTCCACCGTTTCTTCAAAAACTTGGTATATTTGCCCATCTATAAAGGGTAGTCATTTTCTCTCTTTGCAAGTAAGATTAGACAATGAATTGTTGAGACTCTGCCAAAATCTTGATTAATACAAAATAGGTTTTACCAACATTGCTGGAAATTGTGTTCTTGTGTTATCTTGCTTTGTCTTTTGTGGTTCATTTCAATCTAAAATTAGATGAAGTACAGTTGCACTGGTGAATGAATGCTTTGATATCTGATGAATGCCATGGTTCATACCATTTGTGCTTGCTGATTGTAAGTTACTTTGTTTGGTTAGTCTGAACCCTATTAGTGAATTTAGTTCGGTTGCATGACAATAGTTAAACTGCGCTAGTAATTAGGTGTTTAATGAATGTATGTGTCATGCCCACATTTCCCATGGGGTCATGACACGCAACACACGTGTCATGTCCACATTTGTCATGTGGTCATGACAAGAAATATCAAAAAAATTCCACGTATCCCTAAAAACCCCCTCACACGTGTCAGCGTGCTCGGTGGCAATATGCATAAGACGTAAACATGTCAGTCAAATGCAGGGGAATGCGATCACATGTGCATACCCCTACACGATGAAAGCTAACTAAGGGGGTCAATGTGATGCAAGAAGCATTGCCATTAGGGTTAGGATCGAAAGATCAACACCCTAGGTTTACCTAAGTGAGTGAAAGGATTTTGACACGTGTCAAAATCAAAAGTCTAATTCAAAAGCATAAATGAATTAAATAATAACTTATTTATGATCATCATAGTTACAGAAATGTTAAATTTTATCACTTCGCAAGGTTTAAATCTCTAAGGAAAGTTAACCTAGAATTCCAGAAAAATTCGGCAACATAATGCCACTCAGACGTGTAAAGGAATTATTCTAAAAATTAAATTTGATCAAAGGTTTCCTAGGTTTGCTAAGTTGGATTAAATGACTTAATTAATAATTATTTAATACACGCTAGATTTAATAAATTAAATCAACTATACAGAATAAATAAAATTAACCTCCTCTATTAATATCCACATGCGATAAATTAAATTGAATCGATTAAAAAATTAATTACGTTCAATATCTATAAATTTGAAGGAAATTTAAATAGAATAAATAAAAACCCCAAAACTAAATAATTAAATTAAACTAATATATTTTCCCTTAGTACATTTAAATAATCTCAAAAGAGCTAAAGAAAATAATTTAAAAAAATTAATTTCCATCCCTAGATAAACTAAATGTCCACTAAAGAAAATAACACTACTAGAGAAACATCCCACTTTTAAAATTAAACCTACCCATACACCCACTTGAAATTAAAAGATAAAAGAAATGCATAAGTCCAAAAAGGGAGAGGAAAAATAAAAATCTAATTTAAAATTCTCCCTTGCCCTAAAAGCTCTCCACAATAAACAATTAATTTCCCTATGAAAGAAAAACAAAAACCTAGCCTCCATTTTATTTTCTCATTTCTTCCTCTCTTCTTTTTTTTGCTTGCAGGTTTGAAGATGAGAATCCCTGGATTGATTATCCAAGGAGGTATATATATATGTTGAAGACGGATTGCAGGTTTCCAAGGGCCGAATGGCCAACAGCGAAGGGCGGATCTAAAGTTAGGGCCGCCGCCGACCCAAGAGTTGTTCTGTGTTTTCTTTTTTTATTGATTAACATCTGTTTTAAAACAAATGAAAGAAGGTTTGGGGGTGGGGCACCCCCCACTCCATATTATATGGAGTGGCGGGTGGGGCATCCGCCCCACCCCCACTCCCCACTTCGTAGCCACAAAGGGGACAACGGCTTAACAGTCGTCGCCCCCTCTCCTCTCAAACCCCAACTCAATACAATGCAACAGTAACAAAAGAAAGTTCGTCGCTGGCTTAGACAGCATAATAAAATTTCTTTTTTTTTCTCTACAGCAATACAATTTCAAAATAAAGTTTATTATTTTAATATATATATATAAGCATTAATCACAATAAATAAAATATATTTGTGTGTGTGCGTGTGTGTGTGTGTATATATATATATATATATATATATATATATATATATACTTTCTTTACAACATTCTACTAACATGAACATTTAGATTAAGAATGTAATATTTCTCCACAAAAATGCAAGTCAAATAAACTCTTAAAAAAATAGATTTCTCTTTTTGACAGTTAGAATAGAAATAGGCATCTATGATGTAATTTTCTTACAAGAAATCAGCAAGTATTCAAAAGAACACATCTGTTTTTTTGAAATAAAACAGCAAATTATTAACATCTTTTCTTTTCATAACATTTACATAGCATCATGATAGTCCAAACAACATATATATATATATATATATATATATATATATATATATATATATATATATATATATTCTAACAACAACAACAAGATACTATACTCATTAACACCATTTTCCAAACAATACAATATGGAGAGTACTGTCTCTTTCCTTTTGTCCACAACAATAGGCCATTTTTTTTTTGCCATAACTCCCAAAATGTTCACAATAACAATAATACATAAAATTGTATTCACTTCCACCAAGCTTCCATTTCAACCAAGTGAACCTGCAAAACTTAAAACAAGTAGGGAATCCAAGCCACAAAAACTGCTCTCCTCCCTACCATAGACTCACTCATGAGTCACCCCTAAGTTTGGAGGTCATCCTCACAAAAAGAACACTCACACCACTTCACAACATAACACTTCAAACAAAGGCAAGTAGAACACCCATGGCTTACACAAAATAAAACTCATAAAAATGAGTTTAAAGGGGTAGGGGAGTGGACATCACTCAACTCAAGAGTGCCACTCCAAAATCTCCCAAAAATTAATTTTTCACAAGGCCTCAAGCCATCACATAAATACCAATTTTCACATAATTTTCTCATGGCTCTCAAGCCATTCAAATACTCATTTTCTCATCTTGCCCTCAAGGCTAAAATACAACCAAAAAACTAGGATGTGACCTCGAGGAGGTTCACTCCTCCCCCACCCCACACATGTTGAGCATTTTCTCCAAATGGAGAGGCTCTCACAACACCCATAAAAATAAATCCCCACAACAACACAATATGAAAATACACACACACAAGCATCACACATGAAATGTAAATAACATAAGGAAAGGCCAAAGCCTTGAATCCTACCTTTAATAGCCCAAAAAGGAAGATGGTTGAGAAGAGCCCTTCCAACTCCACCTCCAAATCCTCCTCCCAAAATGAACCTCCAAAAATCCTCTAACTCTCTCCCTAAATTCAAATAAGATTACAAAATTAAAATCAAATCAACAACCCCCTCCCTCTCTTCAAGAGGGATTAAAAGAGGCTCTTCTCATGAGCCTTGAGGAATGGGGAGGTGACACGTGTCACCTCCTCACCCCTCCACACAACCACTTGTAAGCTTCATGGAATGTGGTGGTGACACATGTCACTCACCCATTCCACCAAGTCTTGCCCCCTCCACTTGTGTTCTCTCACACATATAGGAGAGAAAAGTGGAGCCAAAGAAGGAGTGGGTACTACAAGTGCCCCAATCATCTCCTCCTATGAAATCCCACAAAACCCCAAGGTACCCTCACCAATTGTGGGAGAGCCTTGGAGTTGAGTCCTCCATAATTTAGGGTTCTTAAAGACTCCCCCAAACTTTTGCAAGAGGAGTGGATGAGGTTGAGTGTTTGACCCAACCTTCCACTCCTTCCCAAACTTCCATTTTCGTCACTTTACTTCAGGGTAAAGTTTAAGTGAGCAAATGGGAGTTTACCTAAGGTTGGACAAGCTCAAAAGGTCCCTAGACCATAGGGGTATAACCCAGGGTCACTTTTAACCCATTTTGAGCACCATAGGGTCAATAAAAACACATAAAAAGGCGTCACAAAAATAAAAACATAAAAATAAAAATCAAATGAATAATACACCTTTACAACACCAAAATAAAGTCAAATATAAAAAGGGCAGACCTATCCCAAACAACACCACACAATAACATTATGAAGTTTCATCATGCATCACATAGTTGATCTTGGTTCCTCTTGGAACTAGATTGGCTTACATGGGAAATCACAAAGTGTGTGGGATAATCTCTGATTATCCATGGCTTAGTTAGAACACCTGCACACTTAAACAAAAGATTAATCCAACATGTATATCATAGCTGAAGTGAAGTAAAACATATACTCACATCATCGCATGATCATATAAAACATCATAAAATCACATCATAATAAAATTCATAATTTGCATTTCAATAATCCATCTCAAGATAACATCGCGTAATAAATCCATAACAATACCCACTTATCTAGTATCTCAAATAGTATCATAATGCAAATCACATGTCAATATCATCATCAATAATTGAAATCAAAATCTAGTCTCATCACAATCATGCTAACATAATAAATCAAAGGTAAAGCATATAGTCTAATAATCCTGCATATCGGGATCAACAGTCCCCAAAATCTAAAATGTGTCTCCAACAGTAATATAAAATGATCAAAGTAAGGGAGTGACAAGGTAGGCCTCACATTATGTGATTTGAAAATCATAAGTTACCTTTGAAGATTGCATTATTTTTGTAGCATTGTGGTTTATCCTGGTTAAACAGAAATTGGTTTATTAAGGGTATTTGTCTATCTGTAGCATTTAATCCAATTGTAATTTGTCCTTAAGTTTCATATTCATCTCTCTACCCTTTAACCTTTTTGCATTTTCTGTATATAAAATTTGTTAGATTTAGGGTTTCAGGAGGCATTCACACAACCTATCTACTAATAAATTTTAGACTTTACAGTCTATGTCAGTTAGGGTTTATGCATACATATTGTTGTTATATTCTCTCAAACCCTACATTGCATGTAAGTCCCCTTGGTTGGAACAACTGAATACATGTCCACTGAGTTAACCTACGAGTCAAGACCTGACATTATAAACCTTGGGGAAATCTTATTCTAAAGTTTTGGGATAGGATTCCTTTCAAGAGAGGTGAGATACCTTGTGTCTTACCTGTGTTGTTGTGTGATAAAACCACCATCAACAGAATTAGCGCTAGAAGGAAGGTGAGAACTTTTCAATGTAAGCTTTCAAGGTTTTGAATGTTAAAAAGATGGGTAGTCTATCATACCTACCTCAGGAGTCTCTCTTTAAGTTGTCTTAGCTTCCTAGTTGTGTATATTTATCACTTTAGAAGGAGATAGTAGACAAAAACATAGGAAAGCAGTGGTCTCCACTGACACTGTGTGATATAGATTCATCTAGGGAATGTAGGATTCATGCTACGAATCAACATGCTAAGATTGATTACCCAACTTTCTTTCAAAAGGTGGATAGGGCTCTACATGGGCAATTCCCTTACTCAAAAGTATACAAAACTGAAAAGAAACATTGGAGGCCCACTTGAACCATCAGATGCAGATACCAAGGAAAGCATGTTCCCTCAATTATTTTTCTCCGACCAAAATCAACAAGTTCACTCAGCTGAAGAATATACAGACCCAGATTGGTTAAGATCAGCTTCTCGGTCACTAGACCCAGATAAGTCAGTTATAGGATATGATGTCCCAGCTTGGTTAAAACTTGATTTTTAGTCACATGACAATGAACAAAGAAGTGTACAGTGTCACATTTCTTCTACTAAGAATGTTGATAAGATAGATAATGAATCAGACCTCATAAACAGTCATATTAAGGATGTAGATTAGCAACCAGATGCCTCATAGATGTCAAGTTCTAAGCTTAAGTTTGTTGATGCAGAAGTGTAGAACAGAAGTTCACTTCAGTTTGTTGGCAATTCTAAGTTTGAAACCAAGTGTGAACAATAGCTTGAATTGTTGCAAGTATGTGCTAATCAGTGTTGTCATTGATGTCAACCTATTTGTGTTGTCATTGGTGTCAACTGTATATTCTGATGTTGTTGATTGTGGGTTGATTGAGTTATTGTGTTAATGTGATTTGAATGGCTTGCAGAAGTGTTGATGATGTTAGTATATTGTTCTTGTTGTTTTTCCAAGTGCTTCTAAGAAAATTTGATAAATACTGAAGACAGTGTTGTGAAGAAATATTTTGGCTTACAGGATACTGTCCAAGTTTTTTCTCTACATTTCCTCTATGTTGAAGACCAGAGTGTGAGGCTTGGATATGTTTTAGAGAAGTGGTTGAAGATGTCAAAACTAGAATTTGATGCTCTAGAATGTTGGGGTTTGATAGTTATGTTCACCAGTTTGAAGATTGTGTTTGGCAGTGTCTACAGTGTGACTGGGAGAAAGTATTTTGCTATGCATTTCTTTGTAGTTTAGTTTTTGGTCTTGCAATTTTGGTTGAGTGCTCATAAGGTCCATATCTATGTTATATCCAAAGGACTTGTGATTTGGTGCTCTAGAATATAGTTTTCTTGAGTAGCATAGCTTGGCAGTGTTGGTTGTAAGTAGTCTGTGAACTGTCTTCAAGTGAGATTTGTTGTAGCTTAATTTGTTGGCTCCTAGGTGATTTCATGTTGTTTGTGGATGTTTCTATATTGTGTTAAATGCTTGTACTTGGTCTACAAATTTTGGTTGTGTTCTTGAAAGCGTGTGCCTAAGTGTTCTTGGTGTTTACACAATTTATCTAACTTGGGTATTAACACTAATTGTGGATGTGCTTCGTGGATTGAGGAAGCATGTTGAAGTGTGTGAAGATTGTTTTGGGACCGAGCTAAGTTGTGAATTGTTCTACCTTCATTCCTTTGCTCTGAAAGAATGTTTAAGTCCAGATCTAATTTGAATTTTGTATGTTTGTTGACCTTGGAGATTGTTTCAAAGGTTGTAGAGTGTGTTACTGACCTTGGTGAATGTTTCAAGGTTGATGTCGATATAAATAAGTATAAAGGATTTGTGTATATATGTGCATGCACAAGGATGGTGATGTTTGTGTTGTGAATTTGAATCAAAGGCAGTAAGGACTTTCATGTGGTAGAGAACCTAATTCAGTGAGCAGAAGGTATCTACAATTTTTCAAAGAGGCTGCGAAGGTGATGTTTGTTGTGCTTCATTGGAACTAAACTTAGGCATGTGGTAGATGCTATCATATTAGTTCATTGAACCTTCTCTTCTTTTCTTCTTCATTCTTTCGTCAGTAGTGAGTTCACTTGGACAGTGATTCCATTGGTAGTAAGCCTTTCTTTTTTTTGTAAGGTAGTGAGCCTCTTTGTAATTTAGTATTGATATTACATTATATTGTGATCTAATCCTCGCCATGGTTTTCCCTTTTAGGGCTTTCCATGTAAAAACATGGTGTCCTCTTGTGCATGGTGTTAATGTGATTAAGTTTCTATTATCTATTTTTCATGTTTAATTTTCATAATAGATTAAGGGTTTAAGTGAACTTATGTGGATGTGATTATGTTTGTGAGGGTTTAAAATTTTTGATACAACTGATTCACCCCCCCTCTTAGTTGTCTTGTGCATTCAACAATTGGTATCAGAGCAAGGTTCCTTTGTAGTAAGCTTAACAACTTGAGGTAGATCTGGGATGATGCACAAGAAGGATGTTTCTTTGTTTGTTTTTTGAAAATGAGAATAGTAAGCTATTTGATCCCTCTTGGATTTGAAGTCTGGAACTCAGTTGTAACTAAACTCAAGACTGGCAAATCTAAGAATACTACATAATTGGATCAAAAGGTTGCTGAAGATATGGAAGCTGACTTTGGGAGAAGAATAAAATTAGATACTGATAAGCACAGGGATAAGTTGTCTCTCAAGTGTTTCAGTTATGGCAAGATTGGTCATTATGCATCAAGATGTCCGAAAAGAATTTTGAGAAGTAAGAAAAAGGAAAATGAAAGTAGAGTGTCTAAAAAAATCTACTATGTGAAAATGGATGCAAGTATATCTGAATCTGATGTTGAAGACAATAAAGATAATGAATTCTTGCTCACTAATTCAAAGGATGATACTTGTGGTGCTAAACCTGAAGGATGTATGGAAGAAAATGCTTTGGAGGTAAGTCTTAATAGTGAAGATACTTTTCAAGAAAAGAACTAATTGGTTATTCATAGTAGTTGCTCAAATCATATGATCGGTGATAAGAGCAAGTTTGTTAATTTTTAGAAATGTGATGGAGGATCAGTTATATTTGGTGATAATTGTACTATTGAGATATGTGGAAGAGGCTCAATCAGTCTCGATGGAAAACATAATAATAATGATGTTCTTTATTTTAAAAGTTTAAACCAAAATCTCTTGAGTGTTGGATAGTTGTGTAGCAAAGGATACAGTCTTATATTTTAGGATGATGGTTTTGAGATCAGAAAGAAATTTGGAACTGTGATAGCTACTGGAAAAAGGATAGAAGGAAACATTTATCATCTCAAAGAAGGTGAGAGTTATTGCTATATGAATCATATCAGTAAGAGTTTTCTCTGGCATAAGAGATTGTGTAAAAGCCCTCAAAACCATCACAAAAGTAAAACAAAGTAAATGAAGTAAATAATCCACTTAAATACAACTTCACAAGAAACAAAAGTATAATGATGAAATTAATCCACAAAGGATAACAGGTGTAATTAATCTACTTAATTACAATATCACAAGTGACAAGGATAAATCTCATAAATAAGAATCAATAAATTCAATAAATCTTCACAAAAGAGAAACCTCATAAATAGGAATCCATAAGAATCATTAAATCTTGCAAAAGATAATCTCATCAATATAAATCAAATAAAGTTATTAAATCTTACAATTCGTGTCCTCATTCCAGGTAAAAGCACTATAAAATCATATACAAAGTCCTTTGACAATCATTCCATAATACATCCAATTACAAGTTACAATTATCATGTACAACAAGAATAAATAAATCAATATGCTCATCAGTCACACGAACCAAGTGGTCCACCACCTACGAGCCGAGAGACGGGAACATGGTCCATGTAATTTTCCACCCAACCATGAAGTAATTACATTTCCCCATATCCCTTCATGAAACGAAGGAAACCCAACCCTCCACAAAATGTCTAGCTCCCTGGAATAACTGGCAGGTGGGAACTCCTGATGCAACCTGATGCCTTAATGTGTAATTCTAAATAATGAAATGCAGATTGTCTCGCAACAGGATGTGGTGGAGATATATATATAAGTTTACTAGACAAATAATCATCTTTTACAATGACAGCTCGTTTAGTTCTAAACCTTTAAAACATAGTAACCTGGTTCAATTCCCAAAAAGAGGAAAAGCCATCTCTGATAATCCACATTCAACATCCTTGCCTAGAAAGTAAATCAATCACATTCCTAAATAAAAATCTACTTTCTTTTCCCAAATAAACAAGTAAATAAATAAATAAAATAAAATAAAATAAATAAATCCAAAATCACCTATGACTATTTCTAATCCCTTTCCCATGCATCAATCATGAAATCACACCTTCAAGCAATAATCCATCATTTGTTCTTACAATTGCATCTAAAGGTTGTCAAATTGGTTTAATTTCCTAATTCATATTCAATTCCATAATATATTAAGTTTTCTAAATCATTCAATTCAAGTATACTACTTCTCTACAAGAAGTTTGAATAAGACAATGATATTTACATCACGAATTTTACGCCATCATTCTAACATATAAAGAAAAATAATTTTAACATACAATCTATTCATTCATTTAGGTAAGTATAATTTGGGTGTCTAAAATCTGATTATACTCCTTAACTGTAATTTGTTATCAAAAAGGTTTGAAGAAAAACAATGTTTAACTCTTTCCATTCAAAACCGTTTCATGATTTTAATCATTCATAGAGTTTTATTGTAACAGAGGTTTAAATAGGTTTCAACACTAAATAAGCATAAATACCAATCAGTAAATAATTGTCTATGTTTTGTGAAATAACATAGCTAATTTAAAAGTGTTTTAGAGAAGCTACATGAATAGTTTGTTGTCTACTATAGGAATAGTTTGTTGTTTACTACAGGAACTATACAGAACAGTCTACTACAGGAGCCTAAAAAACAGGTGACGGGAACCTAAAACATAGTCTATAGGAGTTGTGTGGATACGACAACATTAAAATAGATAAAGACAACTACAAGAATTGTTATTTGCAAGCTAAGGTTTGATAGACCGATCCCATAAACTGACCATCATGGGTTTAAAGGTTGATCTTCACACAAAACGTAGAGGGTCTAAAACAACAATTTGGAGCAAAGGAATTACAACGATTAAGGGATAGCTTTTTAAAAGTACACAAAAATTGATTTTTAAAGGAAATCACATATCAGGCCGCTCATAGGATAAAGCAAACCAGAAAAGATAGTTTCTCAGGCCAAGTTAACCTGACTTTTAATAGTTTTAAATCCTCCATTTTTAATGCAAGGAAAAACTAGGAAAATACCAGGAATCGCTTGCCAAAGAGGAGTCTATTCTTTGTTGTAGTTGTTGATTCATCTTTTCTCCTTTCTCTGCTGCAATTCATGGTGGTTTTCTCTACCTTCAATGCTCAAGAAATATTTCACTTCCTATTGCAAAATTTCTAGTTGTTCTATTCTGCTAAGAGTTTTCTTTTTATTAAATCTTTCCTCTTAATTTTGGCATTGAAAATTTAGGTTTTTGAAGACTTAAGTTTATTTAACTACAGTCTTGTTTATGTTTGCATGAAATTTTGGCTTTTCCAAAGCCTCCAAAATAATAAAATAAACTTATTTTAATTTGGCATGATAGAATTATTATTAAATTTCTAAATATAATATTCATATAATAAAGCAATTTAACTAACTTTAAATAAAAAATAACCATTTCTTTTGAAAATACAATAAAATAAACTTTATTTATTTCTAAAACTTGCATGATAGAAAACTCTCTTTTTTAATTGTTTAATTTAGATTTCTAAATATAATAATCACAAAATAATGTAATTTATCTAATTTTAATTAAGAAAACCATTTCTTTTAATTCCTATATTTAATTTTCTAAATATAATAGTTATTATTAATATAATTTATTTATCTTTAATAACACATACACACTTTAAATCAATCAAGAAGCATCTGCTACCACATTCTCCTTGCCCTGAATATATCTGACCTCAAAGTCATACTCGCACAGGAACTCCATCCAACGCCTTTGCCTCGCATTCAAGTTTGGCTGCGTGAAAATATACTGTAAACTATGATGATCACTATGCAGCTCAAACCGATGCCCTAACAGAAAATGCCTCCATCTCACCAAGGCATGCACAATCGCTGCTAACTCTAGATCATGAGTGGGATAGTTCAATTTGTGATCCTTGAGTTTGTGAGACTCATAGGCAATCACGCAACCATCCTGCATTAGAACTGCCCCCAAACCCTCCAAGGAAGCATCGATACAAACAACAAAGTCCCTATCAGGATCAGGAACTGCTAATATCGGTGCACTGGTCAACTGCTCCTTAAGAGTCTGAAAAGCTGCCTGACACTGCTCTGTCCACACAAACTTCTTCCCTTTCCTCTGAAGAGAAGTTATAGGATGGGCAATCCTCGAAAACCCCATAACAAAACAACGATAGTACCCTGCCAGTCCCATAAAGCTACGGACCTCAGAAACATTAGTGGGTGCAGGCCAATCCATAATAGCTTGGATCTTCGAGGGATCCACCGCAATACCCTCTCTAGAGATGACATGACCTAAATACTTAACCTCAGACTGAAAGAACTCACACTTCGATAAATTGGCATAGAGCTGATTTTCTCTCAGACACTACAACACCTGTCGCAAATGCTCCTCATGCTCCTCCATAGTTCTAGAATAAATTAGTATATCATCAAGAAACACAAGGATGAATCGGTCAAGATAAGTACGAAAACACCATTCATCAAGCTCATGAAAACAGAAGGTGCATTCATCAACCCGAATGGTACCACGGTGAACTCATAATGTCCATAACGGGTATGAAATGTTGTTTTGTGAATATTTGCCTCAAATATCCGTAACTAGTGATATCCTGACTTAAGGTCAATCTTAGAGAATACCTTTGCTCCTTTAATCTGATCAAATAAATCATCAATCCGAGGTAAGGGATACCTATTCCTCACGGTTACTTTATTGAGTTGTCGATAGTCGATACATAGCTGCAGAGATCCATCCTTCTTTTTGACAAAGATCACAGGTGCTCCCCAAGGAGAAACACTAGGTCTTATGAACCCTTTGGCTAACAACTCTTCCAACTGCAGACGAAGATCTTTGAGCTCCTGAGTAGTCATCCTGTATGGAGCCTGTGAGATAGGCTATGCACCGGGAGTGAGATCAATCCTGAAATCGATGTCACGCTTAGGTGGCATCCCAGGAATGTCAGAAGGAAAAACATCTGCAAACTCCCTTAAAAGTGGGTGATCGTCAAGAGATGCCTCTCAACTCTCCTCCATCTCCAAATCACTAACCGTTACCGCAGAAATCTGACATCCTTGACGCATGCATCTCTTGAGTTGCATAGCGGAGATCATACGTAGGGAAATGGGTCTCTGAACCCCTACAACCTCGACCTCAACACCAGAATCATCCACACATCTAACAGACTTATGCCAGCAATCTATCACTACCTGATGAGCCTCCAACCAGTCCATCCCCAAAACTATGTCATATGAACCCAGGGGTAGAATGCGAAGGTCCACAGAAGTAGATAAAGAGCCAATCGTCAATTCACACCCAGAAACTAAGGACTCCACTGCTATTTTAGCCCCGGAAGCCAACTCAACCTGCCACCTATCCGCCTACTTTGTTGCCACTAAGCCACAACGCTCCACAAGAGAAGGAGATATAAACGAATCAAATGCACCGGAATCAAATAAAATAGAAAACTCAATACCTCGCATACAACCCGAAGCCTCCACCACGGTGCCCTGATCCTCTGCCTGTTGGTCATCTACTGTTGCAAAGACTCGGTGTGACCTGCCTGCATCATCAACTGTCAGCTCAGATGCCGCTGGTTGATGTCCAAATCCTTATGCACCCTTCTGTGGGCACTGTCTAGCAATGTGGCCCTGCTGGCCACAAGAGAAACACCCGGTGCTCCTACCAAAACCTCTGTCACCCCTGAAAGCACTAGACTGCTGGACACTGCCTCTGCTCACTGCGGACTATGTACTCTGAGCTGGCTGATCAAAAGGGTTCCGCTTATTGCACTGCCAAGACCGGTCTTTCATTTTCTAAAATCTGTTACCTTGCTGATGATGTGAACTCTTCGGCTTAGACTGCAAATACTGCTGTTGCCGGCCACCCTTAGAGGGTGCATGGGAACCTGATGCCTAAGTGTGACCACCTCGAGAACCATATCCTGAAGATGGTGCACTACCAATGTGCACTCCCGTATGTCCACCAAGTGCCATAGACAGATTCTCCTCCACTATCTGGGCTTTCTCCATGGCAACCTCCATAGTCTTAGGTTCGAATACACGAACCCCTCCACTAATCCGGGCATTCAAGCCCCTGATGAAATGCTGCACCAACATGGACTCGTCATCCCCAATACCTGCATACTGTTTGAGCTCGTAAAATCTGCTCTCATACTGCTGAACTGTCATGGCCAACTGCCTTAGCTCGTGGAACTCATCTGCTCGACGCTGCCTCCAATGGTTGAGAAAGAAACCGAGCTCTGAATCTCTCTAAGAATAACTCCCAAGACACAGTACTAATGTCCAAATGTAGCTTCTGCTCCTCTAGTCACCACCAAGTCGAAGCGAACCCTCGAAGATGCAAAATAGCACATCTGGCTTTGGTGTTGCTACCATACGAATGCATGGTGAAACACCTGCCTAAGTCCAACAGCCAAGTCTCTGCCTCAAGTCCACTACCCGCTCCATCAAAGACGGGAGGGCGTGCTCTCAGTAAATCCCTCATATGGCTGGCTAGGGTGGTCTCCTACTCAGCTGTCAACTCTCTAGGTCTAGGAGACCTCTCTCTCTAGGACCCTGTTGGTCAACCTCCTGATCTCCTTTGGTCTACCTGCCCTCCTGTCTAGGGCCTAAACGGGCAAGGGCCTCCTCAAGAATCTGTCTCAACAGAGCTCCATCAGGCTGATCCTGACCCCCTATGTTCTGACCCCCACCTTCATGGGCACTCGACTGAGGAGAACTAGGAGGAGGTGTACCGCCACCACGTCTCCCATGACCCCTACCTCTGCCCCGATCTCGGCCCCTACCTCTAGGCATCTACCTACAACACCAAAGGCATTAATTACATTAAAAGATTCATCATAAGAATAAAATTATTCTACAGAGTTCAAGCACAAGGTTACATAATAGGCTCAATTATAACCAGGGTATCCAATGTTTGAACTTGGCTCTGATACCAAATTTAACGCCCCGTCATGCAACCCTAGTGGGTTAGTTTAATCAGAGCGGAAAACAGAGCTATTTTATTTTTTTTGTTTACAATAAGGTACAAACCTAAACCAAGGATATTAGAAACACGTAAACAGAAAAGTACACTCCTAACCATTCTAGGGTAACATAACTGCATTAAGTAAAACCATAAGAGTGATATCCATCAATCTGCAGAGATAACTAATCCAATAACTTCCACAACAACAATATGATTTGAATACATAGCCCCCCGTTCCAAATTACATGATTACAAGATTATAGGAATACAAGATTACAATAATACATGATCTCAAGATCAATCTTGTCGATCTACAAAATAGTACATAAGAAAGATATAAAACACTGCTGAAGAGTGAAACCCTCAAAAAAAAACTGGAACATCTCCGCACAAGCGCAAACTGAATCTCCAAGAAACCAATGGATAGTTCTACCTCCCAACCATGTGGAACCCTGAGGTCCACCCCACTGAGATAGGAGATAATAAGAGGATTACCGCAAGGTCAAGGTTGTAATCAAGGACACAAAACCAAAACCAAACTCCATGAAAACAACAGGATGAAAGGACTGCACAGTACCGACAGTACTCTACCAAACAGGTCAAACATCAGGCTAGATCAATCATGAAGACAAGATCACACTCCAGAGGTACCAACCAGAATGAAGAGAAAATAATCAAACCGCGTAAGGAGAGTGTCATCGCATGGCCCTAGCATGGGTTACCCAGGCTATATCTCACCAGAAGCTGGGCCCCATCTATGATTACCCTGGCAACCTCTCTCTAGGTGCCGGCCCCATAGGGTGACACATGCGGAGCTGACATGTCCTTTCGTTAAGACGAGGAGGTCGGCCTTGCCAACCAGGCCTTCTCATCCCTCCCTTAGACTATGAAAGCACTCAAGGTGTGGGTGAGGTCATATTAATTATCTTGTTTAGTGTATTACTACCCAACCCTCCTAAGTACATTGTTAGGTTTCCACTTGTTTACAACTTCCATGGGGTTACCCAGGCGACCTCTTCCTAGGCACTGGCCCCACCATGGAAGCCACTCCCTTAGCATTCTCTGACCAACTAGGCAATCCACAACATGCAAGGGTACAGGTTACAAAAAGAGATTCTATCTCATAGCAAGTGCCATTCT
Organism: Cunninghamia lanceolata; assembly: GCA_027924645.1. NCBI lineage: Eukaryota > Viridiplantae > Streptophyta > Pinopsida > Cupressales > Cupressaceae > Cunninghamia > Cunninghamia lanceolata. Next base: position 5,635,105 of record BSBN01000516.1, read on the forward strand.
CTTGACCATAAAAATACAATTCCCATTACCTTTCTTGACTCAAACAACTTCAGTGACAATAGACCCAAGTACCAAGGGTGAGGAGAAAAAAAAAGTTAAACCTCTGGAGTCGATGACCAGACACTTAACCATGTTGTGACGACTAGGTCTTCTAGGACCATGGCACCTTAGAACAACGACAAGGAGGTAACCATCATCCAAACATTCTTAATTTTAAAATGGTAAAATAATCAAATTTAAATCCAAGGATGGCTTCACGCCATGGGTTGCAAAAGAAAGAATTCATATAAAAAAAGAAGACATAATGACACATTCTCTATAACCAACAGTTCTCACTCCCCTGCATTAGAAACAACCATGTTATCCTTAACCCAAAATCTTAACACAACTAAACAACAACTAGTTCCTCATACTACTCCTAAAAAAAACAAGAATTAAATATCTAACTTAGTTACATCTCCATTATTGTGACGGTCGAAACATAATAACCAATTACCATTGTCCTAATACTAACCTTATTACACTCTATTGTCCCATGAAAGAAAATATACAGAGGATAAAAGGAAAGAGGTACTACAATAATGCAACATGGAATGTCTACCCTTCCTACGTTATTACTCCTAGCAAGAAGTTTCCAACAAGGCCATATAATTAATTGACTCAACCTAATACCAATGGGGAACATAGATCGACAACATCTAAGAGTAAAATAACCTATAACGAATCATCTACTATATGTATAGCTATATCCCATAGAGTCTAATCAAAGTATTAAGACTCTATTCCTAATTGTCAACACTATAAAATTTTACCTTCCCTTAACCAAAACCTAACAATAACAACATATACTATTCTATTATATATATATAAAAAAGATTTAATTTCATCTTTTCTTGTTTAGCCAAAAACAATGTGATTACTATTTCAGTCTAGACCAAAAGAATTAACCACTAAGATGCATTGACTTTCTAAACTTACACAAACTTGTTGTTATTATGATAATTATAACTTTCTAACTTTTAAAATGGAATAAATCTATTTCTACACAAATAGGAAAATTAGCTACCATCATCCTATCCTCAACATATGATTGTATTCTAAAACCATGCAAATACATAAAGGTGGACTCCAATATAGAACTTATAAGAAGGTATCGAGTAAGATCAAACACCGGTAAACTGATACTTTATTTAAATTTAAGAGTATGTTTAGATTTCTGTATGATGTTCATGATTGATGTGATGAGTCATGTCAAGAGTCATCAATTCATGCCATATCAAGACTTGTAAATGATCTATGGGGTACCCCTAATCAAAAGTTTTACCAAATATATTTATTTAATTGTGAGATTTATTTTAGTTTAGCAATGAACTTTTTCCAAAGATTGATTAGGAGCTACTTTTGATGTAAGTGTTAACGTTTCCAGTAGAAGAAAGTCCATGGGTATAATAGATGTATAATGGCTTCGACAAAAAAAATAAAAGGGTCCTTAAGGTCTTGAAAGTATTAGCTTCACACGATGTTCATCATTTGCTGTGCCACTATATTTTGCATTTCTAGCAGGTAAGGTGGCTGTGCACTGCCATATACCGGTAGCTGCGAAACTAAGAGCAGCTGTACCCGTGCACAGCTTATACCCAGCCCTTCTCAGGGATTATTTTTCTCGTATTGGGCAGTGGCCTTGTCTCTCAAATTGCACTGAGGAGATTTGAAAGGTTGCATCCTACTTTGAGCGCATGCGAAGGACTTACCTAACAAAGGCTTTTTGGACTTCACGCCTCTCGACTGCAATTTTCATTAAATAACATGCACCCCTATGATTGTGCACAAGAACAACTCGAACATAAGTCTTACGCCCAACAAAACAAAATGATCTAAATTTTTGATTCAGTGAATCTGGACAGCCACTACGCACTGCATTAACAACTCGCGCTAAAAGGAAGCATAGAAAGGAAAGTGTATTTCTAGTGAGAGTTTGGTTCACAAGTCTGCCTACCAGAGAGTAATAAGTCATCCCTAAGACTGGTATCTATATTACCCATACCACAGAATTATTCATAACATCATAACTCTAAACCGACATTCCTCAAGGTCAGGTACGTAACAACAGCACTAGTCTCTTCATACTAGAAAACAATACACAAATCGCATGATGTTCTACTAATCGTTCTAATCAGTTTGAAAAGAAAACTTCCTAGTCTCAGCTGATACATATCTATTTTCTGAAATAATTCCAATTCTAATATGTTGTTGCTAAAAAGACATCACAAGTGGAATGAGATGTAACAAAGCTCACAAGCAGAAAATTTTTATAGAGGAAAAAAAATCAAGGACTAACGACTGCAAAGGATTTACAGAGAGAGTGCCCAGAAAAGTGATGAGCAGAAGTAGAGGGACGGCCCAGAATGACTAGCAGCCAAGGTCAAGATGAAAGCAATGCTCAATCGAATCACCAGACCACGATGTAGGTCTGAGGTATGGCTGCGAGTGGAAGGATAGAAAGACAGCATACAGAAAAAATTGCTTCAACTCAGCCTTAAGCGATGTCATCTGGCAATAACTTCCAGATTAGAGCAGAGGGTGAGATCTGGTGGCGAATGGTGTGGGAGTTTGCCGATGCCATATTAGTAATTTTGTATGCCTAGCTGACCCCCACTAGCCATGCTAGTGCACTAGAAGTCAGTTTACAGTTAAGCACCAGAAATAACGATCTTGCTTATGCAGAAAAAATAAAATAAAATAAAATAAAGTTAACTATCTGCTAGAGCGAGATTAGGTTTCTTGGCAGGAAGAAAGGACAACCCTCTACGACAAAACAGGTATAGGCAGCTAGGGCCAAAAAAAAATATGCATAGAGCACAAGGATGTGCAACCCAGGTTCGGAAGAAAGCACTAACGTGATTACAGGGTGAGTATAATAAGAAAAACAATACATGAATACATGGCGCAAGGATTAAACCAAGGTAGACTTGAGTACAGGCCCCCCCGAATGCAGAAAGGAGATCTCCAACATGCATGTGTAATCTCCTATTAATTTACCACTGAGACAGACACCCCAGAGAATACAGAGCAAGCAAAGACAAGGAAGTGCAGAAATTTACAAGACATACTCGAACCAAACGTTCCAGATATCAATCTTCTCTCAGGGACTTCTTCTCCTTCTTCACACGAATTCCCCTGCAACCTGCTTCCTCTACCCAGCAAAAAGCCACCCCCTAATCAAAAAGAAATCACCGACATAAAACCTCTCCCATGCCAACTTCCCCAGACCAAAATAGGTAACAGCCATTAATTCCCATAACTCCCAAATAACTCCACAATCCCCCTCCATAAGTAAATTTGAAATTTTTCCTAACATAGGGATTCTCAGATCTCCCCAGAATATCTGACAATTCTCAATAATAAATTTATGCGCCCAAAATAGCTTTAAACGGCTATGCACTAATTACCTTCCTACATAGTCAACATTACTAAAATATTCCCAGAATAAAATAATAAGCTAACCATATACTAATCAACTTAAGAATCATAGACATTAAAACCTTACAATACTAATCATGCCAATAAAGAGGCTTTTCAAAAGCAATATAGGCTTTTCAAAAACAATATACCAATTCATATGACTATGCCCAATACGATGAGATCATAAGGATACAAGAGATGCAAAAAACAAGTATGACAATTTAACTACACTTCACAACTCGCGAGGACTAACCACCAGAACCAAAGGACAACGTCGCGACTCACACACGACTATGGCAAGGACACAAGATGACGATAAGTACACAAGATCACGACAAGGACTGAAATTGACCTAGCGGTAAGGACCTCATATTATCTCCACCACCTTATCCATGGTGTAGGGCCCGCTCAGACCTGCTAAATCAGGTGGAGTCAAGGCCTGGTACCTGCAACCTGCGTGAAAACCATTGGGTTATACATGATCAACTGTACACATATATATCACACACATCGAGACAGAGAATCGTGGCGTAGTAGGGTGCTCGATCCGAGCAGTACTACACCGTCCCCACTCCAACACAAAACTATAATAAAAAACATAACCATGATATTTACTAACCATCACTAAGCATAATCATCTCATCAAAAACTGAAATAAACATAGTATCATAAAAACCATAGCACATGTCTCAATACATCCCTCAAACATAATCCATCGAGATTAAGGAGAACATAAACCAATACATACTAGTCCAACTGTATCAAAATTGAAATTATGAAATAAAACTATCAACTGTTCCAGAACTAACAAAAGTAATAATAGAAATAACATCCAACACAAGCCAAAAAGCGAGGGGCATTACATCCTCCCCCCTAGGTCTAGGCTTACTCCTGGAAGCCTGCAAATAAGTGAGGATATAGCTCCCTCATCCTGGTAGCATCCTCCCAAGTAGCAGAGGTCTCATCATTAGGGTCCCACTGAACCCTGACTTGCTCCACGTCTCTGCCCCTGAGAGCAAGTCTCCTATGCTGAAGAATGCCTACGGGCTCTAAAGCCAGCTGCCCGTCCTCTACCTGTAGAGCAGTCCAATCAAGAACATGAACAATATCTAGAAAATAAGGTCTAAGTACAGAAACATGAAACACATCATGGATGTGTGAAAGGCTAGGTGGCAAGGCAAGGCGATAAGCAACAGGGCCAATCCTCTCTAACACCTCAAAAGGTCCAACAAAGCATGGCGCTAGATTAGAACCCTTTCCATAGTGAATTGTACTCTTTCGCGGTCGCACACGCAAGAACACCCGATCCCCAACTGAAAACTGACGATCGATCCTACGAGCATCAGCATACTTTTTCTGTCTATCCTGAGCTGCCACCAAATGCTCTCTAATCCTCTCCACCTACTGCTCCATGTCTCTAAGCATATTAGGACCCAAAAGAACTCTATCCTCCAGACAATCCCAACTCAAAGGGATCCTACAAGGACGACCATATAGAGCCTGAAACGGAGACATGCCGATAGAATTGTGATATCCATTATTATAAGCAAACTCCACTAGGTAAAGGTAATCCTCCCAACGGCTCTGCCGATCCATCACATACATCCTCAACATATCCTCGAGAACCTGATTAACCCTCTCGGTCTGACCATTCGTCTCAGGATGATAAGCTGAACTAAAGTTCAGCTGTATCCCCAAGGCATGCTGCAAGGAGGTCCAAAGGGCGGAAGTGAACACTGGATCCTTGTCGGAGATGATCCTGCGAGGAATCCCATGAAGTCTGACAATGTCCTCCATGAACACTCTGGCCACCGTAGAAGCATTGTAAGAAGCACGGACAGGGGAGAAGTGAGCTACCTTCGTCAACCTATCCACAGTGACCATAATGGCATCGTGTCGCCGAGCAAACATCGGCAAACCGACAATGAAGTCTATCAAAATGATATCCCACTTCCACTCTGGAATCAAATGAGGTTGCAAAAGACCTGCAGGGTGCTGATGCTCCGCCTTCACCCTCTGACACTCAAGACATCTCGACACAAAATCAGCAATATCCTGCTTCATGCCACTCCAAAAGTACAGCTGATGCAGATCTGCATACATCTTCTTGACACTTGGATGAGCTGAGTAGGGTGCCCGATGTGCCTCAGACAAAACTAGGGTACGAAGGCCCTCAGAACTAGGAACATAGATACGACCCAAATGTTGCAAAAGACCATCTGACTCAAATGAGTAACCGAAGAATCTACCCTCTAAAGGTCTACCAGACTCAATCTTAGATCTCACCTCCTGACAACAACTGTCTGTCGAAAGAGCAACGAGAATCTGACCTCTCAAATCAACTGTAAGAGAAACTACTGAGATCTCGTGCCTCCGACGACTAAGAGCATCTGCTACCACATTCTCCTTGCCCTCAATATATCTGACCTCAAAGTCATACTCGCACAGGAACTCCATCCAACGCCTTTGCCTCGCATTCAAGTTTGGCTACGTGAAAATATACTGTAAACTACGATGATCACTATGTAGCTCAAACCGATGCCCTAATAGAAAATGCCTCCATCTCACCAAGGCATGCACAACTGCTGCTAACTCTAGATCATGAGTGGGATAGTTCAATTCGTGATCCTTGAGTTTGTGAGACTCATAGGCAATCACGCGACCATCCTGCATCAGAACTGCCCCCAAACCCTCCAAGGAAGCATCGGTACAAACAACAAAGTCCCTATCAGGATCAGGAACTGCTAATATCAGTGCACTGGTCAACTGCTCCTTAAGAGTCTGAAAAGCTGCCTGACACTGCTCTATCCACACAAACTTCTTCCCTTTCCTCTGAAGAGAAGTTATAGGATGGGCAATCCTCAAAAACCCCATAACAAAACGATGATAGTACCCTGCCAGTCCCATAAAGCTATGGACCTCAGAAACATTAGTGGGTGCAGGCCAATCCATAATAGCTTGGATCTTCAAGCGATCCACCGCAATACCCTCTCTAGAGATGACATGACCTAAATACTTAACCTCAGACTGAAAGAACTCACACTTCGATAAATTGGCATAGAGCTGATTTTCTCTCAGACACTACAACACCTGTCGCAAATGCTCCTCATGCTCCTCCATAGTCCTAGAATAAATCGGTATATCATCAAGAAACACAAGGACAAATCAGTCAAGATAAGCACAGAAAACACCATTCATCAAGCTCATGAAAACAGAAGGTGCATTCATCAACCCGAATGGTACCACGGTAAACTCATAATGTCCATAACGGGTACGAAATGCTGTTTTGTGAATATCTGCCTCAAATATCCACAACTGGTGATATCCTGACTTGAGGTCAATCTTAGAGAATACCTTTGTGCCTTTAATCTGATCAAATAAATCATTGATCCGAGGCAAGGGATACCTATTCCTCACGGTTACTTTATTGAGTTGTCGATAGTCGATACATAGCCACAGAGATCCATCCTTCTTTTTGACAAAGATCACAGGTGCTCCCCAAGGAGAAACACTAGGTCTTATGAACCCTTTGGCTAACAACTCTTCCAACTGCAGACGAAGCTCTTTGAGCTCCTGAGTAGTCATCCTGTATGGAGCCCATGAGATAGGCTCTGCACCAGGAGTGAGATCAATCTTGAAATTGATGTCACACTTAGGTGGCATCCCAGGAATGTCAGAAGGAAAAACATCTGCAAACTCCCTTAAAAGTGGGTGATCGTCAAGAGATGCCTCTCGACTCTCCTCCATCTCCAAATCACTAACCGTTACCGCAAAAAGCTGACATCCTTGACGCAAGCATCTCTTGAGTTGCATAGCGGAGATCATACGTAGGGAAATGCGTCTCTGAACCCCTACAACCTCAACCTCAGCACCAGAATCATCCACACATCTAACAGACTTATGCCGGCAATCTATCACTGCCTGATGAGCCTCCAACCAGTCCATCCCCAAAACTATGTCATATGAACCCAGGGGTAGAATGCGAAGGTCCACAGAAGTAGATAAAGAGCCAATCGTCAATTCACACCCAGAAACTAAGGACTGCACTGCTATTTTAGCCCCGGAAGCCAACTCAACCTGCCACCTATCAGCCTGCTTTGTTGCCACTAAGCCACAATGATCCACAAGAGAAGGAGATATAAACGAATCAGATGCACCGGAATCAAATAAAATAGAAAACTCAATACCTCGCATATGACCCGAAGCCTCCCCACGGTGCCCTGATGCTCTGCCTGTCGGTCATCTACCACTGCAAAGACTCAGTGTGACTTGCCTGCATCACCAACTGTCGGCTCAGATGCCGCCAGTCGATGTCCAAATCCTGATGCACCCTTCTGTGGGCACTGTCTAGCAATGTGGCCCTGCTGGCCACAAGAGAAACACCTAGTGCTCCTACCAAAACCTCTGTCACCTCTAAAAGCACTAGACTACTGGACGATGCCTCTGCTCACTGCGGACTGCGTACTCTGAGCTGGCTGAACAAAACGGTTCCGCTTATTGCACTGCCAAGACTGGTCTTTCATTTTCTAAAATCTGTTACCTTGCTGATGATGTGAACTCTTCGGCTTAGACTGCGAATACTGATGCTGTCGGCCACCCTTAGAGGGTGCATGGGAACCTGATGCCTGAGTGTGACCACCTCGAGAACCATATCCTGAAGATGGTGCACTACTAATGTGCACTCCCATATGTCCACCAAGTGCCATAGACAGATTCTCCTCCACTATCCGGGCTTTCTCCACGGCAACCTCCATAGTCTTAGGTTCGAATACACGAACCCCTCCACTAATCTGGGCATTCAAGCCCCTAATGAAATGTTGCACCAACATGGACTCGTCATCCCCAATACCTGCATACTGTTTGAGCTCGCAAAATCTGCGCTCATACTGCTCAACTGTCATGGCCAACTGCCTTAGCTCATGGAACTCATCTGCTTGATGCTGCCTCCAATGGTCAGAAAGAAAGCGAGCTCTGAATCTCTCTAAGAATAACTCCCAAGACACAGTACTAATGTCCAAATGTAGCTTCTACTCCTCTAGTTGCCACCAAGTCGAAGTGAACCCTCGAAGATGCAGAATAGCACATCTGGCTTTGGTGTTGCTACCATATGGATGCATGGAGAAACACCTGCCTAAGTCCAATAGCCAAGTCTCTGCCTCAAGTCCACTACCCACTCCATCAAAGACGGGAGGGCGTGCTCTCAGTAAATCCCTCATATGGCTAGCTAGGGTGGTCTCCTACTCAGCTGTCAACTCTTTAGGTCTAGGAGACCTCTCTCTCTCTCTAGGACCCTGTTGGTCAACCTCCTGATCTCCTCGGGTCTGCCTGCCCTCCTGTCTAGGGCCTAAACGGGCAAGGGCCTCCTTAAGAATCTGTCTCAACTAAGCTCCATCAGGCTGATCCTAACCCCCTATGTTCTGACCCCCACCTTCATGGGCACTCGACTGAGGAGAACTGGGAGGAGGTGTACCGCCACCACCTCTCCCACGACCCCTACCTCCGCCCCGGCCTCGGCCCCTACCTCTAGGAATTTACCTACAACACCAAAGGCATTAATTACATTAAAAGATTCATCATAAGAATAAAATTATTCTACAGAGTTCAAGCACAAGGTTACATAATAGGCTCAATTATAACCAGGGTACCCAATGTTTGAACTTGCTCTGATACCAAATGTAACGCCCCATCATGCAACCCTAGTGGGTTAGTTTAATAAGAGCGGAAAATAGAGGTACATTTTTTTTGTTTACAATAAGGTACAAACATAAACCAATGATATTAGAAACATGTAAACAGAAAAGTACACTCCTAACCATTCTAGGGTAACATAACTGCATTAAGTAAAACCATAAGAGTGATATCCATCAATCTGCAGAGATAACTAATCCAATAACTTCCACAACAACAATATGATTTGATTACATAGCCCCCCATTCCAAATTACATGATTACAAGATTATAGGAATACAAGATTACAATAATACATGATCTCAAGATCGATCTCGTCGATCTACAAAATAGTACATAAGAAAGATATACAACACTGCTGAAGAGTGAAACCCTCAAAAAAAAATTGGAACATCTCCGCACAAGCGCAAACTGAATCTCCAAGAAACCAATGGATAACTCTACCTCCCAACCATGTGGAACCCTGAGGTCCACCCCACCGAGCTAGGAGATAATAAGAGGATTACCGCAAGGTCGAGGTTGTAATCAAGGACACAAAACCAAAACCAGACTCCATGAAAACAACAGGATGAAAGGACTGCACAATACCGACAGTACTCTACCAAACAGGTCAAACATCAGGCTAGATCAATCATGAAGACAAGATCACACTCCAGAGGTACCAACCAGAATGAAGAGAAAATAACTGAACCGCGTAAGGAGAGTGTCATCGCATGGCCCTAGCATGGGTTACCTAGGCTATCTCTCACCAGAAGCTGGCCCCCATCTATGGTTACCCTGGCAGCCTCTCTCTAGGTGCCAGCCCCATAGGGTGACACATGCGGAGCTGACATGTCCTCTCGTGAAGACAAGGAGGTCGACCTTGCCCACCAGGCCTTCTCATCCCTCCCTTAGCCTATGAAAGCACTCAAGGTGTGGGTGAGGTCATATTAATTATCTTGTTTAGTGTATTACTACCCAACCCTCCTAAGTACATTGTTAGGTTTGCACTTGTTTACAACTTCCATGGGGTTACCCAGGCAACCTCTCCCTAGGCACCGGCCCCACCATGGAAGCCACTCCCTTAGCGTTCTCTGACCAAGCAGGCAATCCACAACATGCAAGGGTACAGGTTACAAAAAGAGATTCTATCTCATAGCAAGTGCCATTCTCTTGACCATAAAAATACAATTCCCATTACCTTTCTTGACTCAAACAACTTCAAGTGACAATAGACCCAAGTACCAAGGGTGAGGAGAAAAAAAAAAGTTAAACCTCTGGAGTCGATGACCAGACACTTAACCATGTTGTGACGACTAGGTCTTCTAGGACCATGGCACCTTAGAACAACGATAAGGAGGTAATCATCATCCAAACATTCTTAATTTTAAAATGGTAAAATAATCAAATTTAAATCCAAGGATGGCTTCACGCCATGGGTTGCAAAAGAAAGAATTCATATAAAAAAAGAAGACATAATGACACATTCTCTATAACCAACAGTTCTCACTCCCCTGCATTAGAAACAACCATGTTATCCTTAACCCAAAATCTTAACACAACTAAACAACAACTAGTTCCTCATACTACTAAAAAAAAAAAAGAATTAAATATCTAACTTAGTTACATCTCCATTATTGTGACGGTCGAAACATAATAACCAATTACCATTGTCCTAATACTAACTTTATTACACTCTATTGTCCCATGAAAGAAAATATACAGAGGATAAAAGGAAAGAGGTACTACAATAATGCAACATGGAATGTCTACCCTTCCTATGTTATTACTCCTAGCAAGAAGTTTCCAACAAGACCATATAATTAATTGACTCAACCTAATACCAATGGGGAACATAGATCGACAACATCTAAGAATAAAATAACCTATAACGAATCATCTACTATATGTATAGCTATATCCCATAGAGTCTAATCAAAGTATTAAGACTCTATTCCTAATTGTCAACACTATAAAATTTTACCTTCCCTTAACCAAAACCTAACAATAACAACATATACTATTCTATTATATATATAAAAAAAGATTTAATTTCATCTTTTCTTGTTTAGCCAAAAACAATGTAATTACTATTTTAGTCTAGACCAAAAGAATTAACCACTAAGATGCATTGACTTTCTAAACTTACACAAACTTGTTGTTATTATGATAATTATAACTTTCTAACTTTTAAAATGGAATAAATCTATTTCTACACGAATAGGAAAATTAGCTACCATCATCCTATCCTCAACATATGATTGTATTCTAAAACCATGCAAATACATAAAGGTGGACTCCAATATAGAACTTATAAGAAGGTATCGAGTAAGATCAAACACCGGTAAACTGATACTTTATTTAAATTTAAGAGTATGTTTAGATTTCTGTATGATGTTCATGATTGATGTGATGAGTCATGTCAAGAGTCGTCAGTTCATGCCATATCAAGACTTGTAAATGATCTATGGGGTACCCCTAATCAAAAGTTTTACCAAATATATTTATTTAATTGTGAGATTTATTTTAGTTTAGCAATGAACTTTTTCCAAAGATTGATTAGGAGCTACTTTTGATGAAAGTCCATGGGTATAATAGATGTATAATGGCTCTGACAAAAAAAATAAAAGGGTCCTCAAGGTCTTGAAAGTATTAGCTTCACACGATGTTCATCATTTGCTGTGCCACTATATTTTGCATTTCTAGCAGGTAAGGTGGCTGTGCACAGCCATATACTGGTAGCTACGAAACTAAGAGCAGCTGTACCCGTGCACAGCTTATACCCAGCCCTTCTCAGGGATTATTTTTCTCGTATTGGGCAGTGGCCTTGTCTCTCAAATTGCACTGAGGAGATTTGAAAGGTTGCATCCTACTTTGAGCGCATGCGAAGGACTTACCTAACAAAGGCTTTTTGGACTTCACGCCTCTCAACCACAATTTTCATTAAATAACATGCACCCCTATGATTGTGCACAAGAATGACGCGAACATAAGTCTGACGCCCAACAAAACAAAATGTTCTAAATTTTTGATTCAGTGAATTTGGACAGCCACTATGCACTGCATTAACAACTCGCGCTAAAAGGAAGCATAGAAAGGAAAGTGTATTTCCAGTGAGAGTTTGGTTCACGAGTCTACCTACCAGAGAGTAATAAGATGTCCCTAAGACTGGTATCTATATTACCCATACCATAGAATAATTCATAACATCATAACTCTAAACCGACATTCCTCAAGGTCAGGTACGTAACAACAACACTAGTCTCTTCATACTAGAAAACAATACACAAATCGCATGATGTTCTACTAATCGTTCTAATCAGTTTGAAAATGAAACTTCCTAGTCTCGATTGATACATATCTATTTTCTAAAATAATTCCAATTCTAATATGCTGTTGCTAAAAAGACATCACAAGTGGAATGAGATATAACGAAACTCACAAGCAGAAAATTTTTATAGAGGAAAAAAAATCAAGGACTAACGACTGCAAAGGATTTACAGAGAGAGTGCCTAGAAAAGTGATGAGCAGAAGTAGAGGGACGGCCCAGAATGACTAGCAGCCAAGGTCAAGATGAAAGCAATGCTCAATCAAATCACCAGACCACGATGTAGGTCTGAGGTATGGCTACGAGTGGAAGGATAGCAAGACAGCATACAGAAAAAATTGCTTCAACTCAGCCTTAAGCGATGTCATCTGGCAATAACTTCCAGATTAGAGCAGAGGGTGAGATCTAGTGGTGAATGGTGTGGGAGTTGGCCGATGCCATATCAGTAATTTTGTATGCCTAGCTGACCCCCACTGGCCACGCTGGTGCACTAGAAGTCGGTTTACAGTTAAGCACCAAAAATAACGATCTTGCTTATGCAAGAAAAAATAAATAAAATAAAATAAAGTTAACTATCTGCTAGAGCGAGATTAGGTTTCTTGGCAGGAAGAAAGGACAACCCTCTACGACAAAACAGGTATAGGCAGCTAGGGCCAAAAAAAAATATGCATAGAGCACAAGGATGTGCAACCCAGGTTCGAAAGAAAGCACTAACGTGATTACAGGGTGAGTACAATAAGAAAAACAATACATGAATGCATGGCGCAAGGATTAAACCAAGGTAGGCTTGAGTACAGGCCCCCTCCGAATGCAGAAAGGAGATCTCCAACATGCATGTGTAATCTCCTATTAATTTACCACTGAGACAGACACCCCAGAGAATACAGAGCAAGCAAAGACAAGGAAGTGCAGAAATTTACAAGACATACCCGAACCAAACGTTCCAGCTATCAATCTTCTCTCAGGGACTTCTCCTTCTTTGCATGAATTCCCCTGCAACCTGCTTCCTCTACCCAGCAAAAATCCACCCCCTAATCAAAAAGAAATCACCAACATAAAACCTCTCCCATGCCAACTTCCCCAGACCAAAATAGGTAACAGCCATTAATTCCCGTAACTCGCAAATAACTCCACAATCCCCCTCCATAAGGAAATTTGAAATTTTTCCTCACATAGGGATTCTCAGATCTCCCCAGAATATCCGACAATTCTCAATAATAAATTTATGCGCCCAAAATAGCTTTAAACGGCTATGCACTAATTACCTTCCTACATAGTCAACATTACTAAAATATTCCCAAAATAAAATAATAAGCTAACCATATACTAATCAACTTAAGAATCATAGACATTAAAACCTTACAATACTGATCATGCCAATAAAGAGGCTTTTCAAAAGCAATATAGGCTTTTCAAAAACAATATACCAATTCATACGACTATGCCCAATACGATGAGATCATAAGGATACAAGAGATGCAAAAAACAAATATGACAATTTAACTACACTCCACAACTTGCGACGACTAACCACTAGAACCAAAGGACAACGTCGCGACTCACACACGACTATGGAAAGGACACAAGATGATGATAAGTACACAAGATCACGACAAGGACTGAAATTGACCTAGCGGTAAGGACCTCATATTATCTCCACCACCTTATCCATGGTGTAGGGCCCACTCACTCTTGCTAAATCAGGTGGAGTCGAGGCCCGGTACCTGCAACCTGCGTGAAAACCATTGGGTTATACATGATCAACTGTACACATATATATCACACACATCGAGACAGAGAATCGCGGCATAGTAGGGTGCTCGATTTGAGCAGTACTACACCGTCCCCGCTCCAACACAAAGCTATAATCAGAAACATAACCATGATATTTACTAACCATCACTAAGCATAATCATCTCATCAAAAACTGAAATAAACATAGTATCATAAAAACCATAGTACATGTCTCAATACATCCCTCGAACATAATCCATCGAGATTAAGGAGAACATAAACCAATACATACTAGTCCAACTGTATCAAAACTGAAATTATGAAATAAAACTATCAACTATTCCAGAACTGACAAAAGTAATAATAAAAAAACATCCAACACAAGCCAAAAAGTGAGGGGCATTATAGATAATATTTAATATTTAAATCAACTTTCCAATTTACACAATTATAACTTCATGATAATTACCTTTACCCACGTGGAACTTACTCAAAGTAAAATAACCGTAGTAAATGTTTGTTAATCTAGATTAATTATATGGTCCATAAAAATGAGACGTGACAGATTGTGTCATATCAATCTTGATAATTTGGTAAGGATAAGTTTAGTTCAAGCTATGAAAGATCTGCCAAAGATTACAAAACCTATCAGTGTCATCTGCAATGATTGTCAGGGTGGAAAGCAAGCAAAAGGAAGTTTACAAGATGAAGAAAAATCTTCTACCGGATTGTTGGAATTGGTTCATACAAACCTTTGTGGTCCTACAAGAGTAAGGAATTTCCAAGATGACAGGTATTTTATGCTATTCATTGATGATTACTCTAGAATGACTTGGGTTACTTTTCTTAAAGAAAAATTAGAAGTCCTAGATAGGTTCAAAGCATTTAAAGCAATGGTTGAAAATGAAAGGGATATGAAGATCAAATGTTTGAGGTTTGATAGAGGAGGAGAGTTTACTTTTAATGATTTTAATGTGTTTTGTGAGAATCATGGGATAAAAAGGTAGTTATCTGCTCCTAGAACTCCACAGCAGAATGGAGTGGTTGAAAGGAAGAACATGATTGTTAAAAAATATACAAGGACAATGATAAAGGAAGCAAAACTACCAGAAGTATATTAGAGAGAAGCAATTCATACTATTGTCTACATCTAGAATAGAGTACAGGTGAAAGCAAATGATACAAAGACTCCCTATGAACTATGGTATGGAAGGACTCCCACTGCTAAATATTTCAAAATTTTTGGAAGCAAATGTTTTATTAGAAGAAAGGAAGAAATAGGAAAGGATGATGCAAAGTTTGATGAAGGTATTTTCCTTAGGTATTCTACTAAAAGCAAAGCTTACCAATTCTATAACAAAAGGCTAGGGAAGATTGTTGAAAGTGCTAATGTCAAGGTTGATGAAGATATGCAGAAGTTCTCAGAGATCAATGGATATGAATCAGATGAGTCCTCTTGTGGAGAAGAGGAAAAGACCAAAGAGAAGCAAGTGCAGGTTGAAGTTTAATAAACACTGGAAGTACAAGTTGAAGAACAAGAAGCTCTAGAAAGAGCTCCTAAAACTCATTTAAGTATGTATAGAGGCATCACATTAAAGATCAGATCATTAGTGATAACAGCAAATATGTATTGACAAGAAGGAAAACTACTGAAGAACAGGTAAACTTATGTTTGATTTCTAAAGTAGAATCTAAAATAGTGGTTGAGGCATGCAAGGATGAGCATTGGATCAAAACAATAAAAGAAGAAACTTTTTCTATTGAATTCTCAGAACATGAATATGTGTCTACTAATAGTGAAGAACTCAAGATTGCTCTTGAAGACCTAGAGAGGACTGAAGAAGAAATCATAGATTTGAAAGAAAATGTCAAAGAAGCAAATGAATGCATAAAAAATTTGAGAGAGTAAATCAATAAGTACAAACAAAGGCATAAGGAGGTTAGTGAATAATTGAAGTCAGCAAATGAATCCATAATTGGATTGAAGGTGCAAGTTGAAGAAAAGGTAAAAGTTGAGGGATATCTGAACTCAATGGTGAAAGGCAAATCTAAAGATTGTACATGGAACAAGAATCTGTTAAACTAAAATTAGACTTGAAGAAGGCAAAGAACTATGAAGAAAAATTCAAGAAAAGTTCTACAAGGCTTGATGAGATGATTGCAAGTCAGAAAGTTCCCAATGACAAAGAAGGCTTAGGGTTTGAAAAAGGTGAAAATTCAAAACCAAATCAAGCTTCAAATGTTGAAGAAAAGAAAAACAATGGAAAGCAGAACTCGAATTAGAAGAAAGAAACAAGAAGACCATTAGTCAGACAACCCAATGCTCAAAGGTACCCATCTTTCAATGGTCATTGCCACTCTTCCAATAAATTTGGACACAAGGCTACACAATGTAGGAGAAGAATGAATCAAAATGTTTCATCATTTTTTGTTCAATATTTCACATGCAAGAAAGTTAGTCATAAAGCTAATGAATACAAAAGTCAAAGAATGAATGGCTATAACAATGATAGAATGATTCAACCCTTTAATGGCAACTATTATATATTCAATAGATTTGGGCATAAAGCTAATCAATGCAGATCTGGAATGAATGAAAGGAAAAATGGTCAGAGGAATGTTGTGTACTACAATTGTAGTATGCGTGGACACAATTCAAATTTCTACAAAAGTACAAGTATGAAGAAGGATATCCTGATAAAGAAGAGAAAACCAATACAAATAATTGATCCGTTAGAGACTAAGAAGGAGATGAGTAAGATTTGCATTAAGGAGGTAACAGAGGCTAAGAATGTATTTGTACTAACCTCTAGGTTAGATGTTTCCTCTAGAAACTAAGTTGGAGGCTACCTTTTAGGGGAGCAGGTAGTGGCATTGAAGAATGTTGCAGTTAGGGGAGAAAGAGTTGGTATAGGATTAATGAGTACTCCTAAGGAGGAGGTATTTAGAGTAGTTGAGATCAGTGCAAGTATGTACGATGTCATACTCAGGGGGAGAAATCTTGAAAAAGGTGTATCACCCTTTGCCATTGATGTCAAAGGGAAAGAGAGTTCGTGTGAAAAACAAAGGGAGAGTAAGATGTATAAAAGAAAGGGGGAGAATGAGATTAGTGCAAAATCATGTTATGATGGTTTTTCACATCATATGTTGACATCAATGACAAAGGGGGAGATTGTTGTAAGTATGTACTAATTGGTGTTGTCATTGGTATCAACTGTATCTTCTGATGTTGTTGATTTTTGGTTGATTGAGTTATTGTGTTAAGGTGATTTGAATGGTTTTTAGAAGTGTTGATGGTGTTAGTATATTGTTCTTGTTGTTGGGCTTCCAAGTGCTTTTGAGAAAATTTGATAAATACTGAAGACAGTGTTGTGAAGAAGTATTCAGGCTTATAGGATACTATCTGAGTTTTTTCTTTGTATTTCCTCTATGTTGAAGACCAGAGTGAGAGGCTTGGATATGTTTTAGAGATGTAGTTGAAGATGTTAAATACAAAATTTGGTGCTCCAGAATGTTGTGGTTTGAGAGTTATGTTCACCAGTTTGAAGATTGTGCCTGGCAGTGTCTGCAGTGTGACTAGGAGAAAGTATTTTGCTCTGCATTTCTCTGTAGTTTGGTTTTTGGTCTTTTAGTTCTAGTTGAGTGTTCATAAGTTCCATATCTATGTTCTAGCCAAAGGACTTGTGATTTGGTGCTCCAGAATATAGTTTTCTTAAGTAGCAGAGATTGGCAGTGTTGTAGCCAATCTGTGAACTATCTTCAAGTGAGATTTGTTGTAGCTGAATTTGTTGGCTCCCAAGTGATTTCATGTTGTTTGTGGATGTTTCTAGATCATGTTAAAGGCTTGTTCTTGGTCTCCAAATTTTGGTTGTGTTCTTGAAACCATGTGCCTAAGTGTTCTTGGTGTTTACACAAGTTAAGCCGACTTGGGTATTAACACTTATTACGGATGTGCTTCGTGGATTGAGGAAGCATGTGAAGATGTTTTTAGGAATGAGCTAAGATGTGAAGTTTTCTACCTTCATTCCTTTTCTTCGCAAGAATGTTTAGGTCCAGAACTAATTTGAATTATGTATATTTTCCAATCTTGGAGATTGTTTCAAAGGTTGTAGAGTGTGTTGCCAACCTTGGTGAATGTTTCAAGGTTGATGTTGATATAAATAAGTGTAAAGGATTCATGTGTATGTGTGTGTATGCAAGGATGGTGATGTTTGTGTTGTGAATTTGAATCAGAGGTAGTAAGGACTTTCATGTGGTAGAGAACCTAATGAAGTGAGTAGAAGGTATCTACAATTTTCAGAGAGGCTGTGAAGGTGATGTTTGTTGTGCTTCATTGGAACTGAACTTAGGCATGTGGTAGATGCTATCATATCAGTTCATGGCAGTGAGCCTTCTCTTCTTTTCTTCTTCATTGTTCAGTGAGCAGTGAGTTCACTTGGACAGTGAGTCCACTGGTAGTGAGCCTTTCTTTTTTTTATAAGGCAGTGAGCCTCTTTATAATTCAAGATTGATATTACATTATATTGTGAGATAATCCTCACCGTGGTTTTTCCCTTTTAGGGTTTTCCACATAAAAATCTAGTGTTCTCTTATGCATGGTGTTGATGTGATTAAGTATTCGTTATCTATTTTTCATGTTTAATTTTCATAACAGATTAAGGATTTAAGTGAAATGATGTGGATGTGATTATGTTTGTGAGGGTTTAAAATTTCTGATACAACTTATTCACCCCCCTCTTAATTGTCTTGTGCATTCAACATGAACAAGAAGAGTCTAGTCCTTCAAATGAAGAAAAATCATTGATAGATGTGCAGGAAGTTATTCTAGTTGACATATCCAAGCCACAATCAGACTGTTCGGAGGAAAGTGATCAAGTTCTTGATTGTATCAACTCAATATATCACAATGATTAGCCATATCAGGTCGATAAGTTTCATATTAAGGTATATATTCACCTACACTTCTATGCATTTTTATTGTATATCTCTATATATAGGGATATATTTACTTAATTACTTATATTTATAGACTTATTTATTCATATGCTTTTACATGTACACATATTTATAGTTATATAATATATAGAGAGCTATTTACTTAATTACTTACATTTTTAGACTTATATATTCTCATGTTTTTATTTTTTTGCATAACATATATATAGTTATATTATCATGCTTTATAATTATTTATGCTTTATTAACCTTTGTGGGTATCTCTCTTATTGGAATTTATCCCAACTGAATGTTTCCTAAGCAATCCCTACAAGGTAGCCACCACTCATCAATAGGATTCGCAGGTCAGGGTCCAACAGTACAGGAGACAGACTCTATTGATGTCTCCTCTCCTTCTTTAGGCTCTGCAAGACCTAGGGGGTATTCCCTATTCAATATTCCTAGAATGAATCTATAAACTTACTAGAATATTGACACAAAGTAGATAAATCCTCTCTTATGCAGACCAAAACTGTAAAATAAGTACAAAGGGGCTAGCTTTGGGATTTATGTTTAGTTGTGAGTCAGAGGATTTGGGTCCTAAAACTATTTCTAAGTCCTAAAAGGTTTGTAAATAAGATTTTGATTTTGATTTTGTGTTTGGATGCAAGACTAGAACCTTGGATCATAACTTCAATACCAAGATAGATCGGTGCCTATTTTAGGGCCTGGAGTCAATAGACATACATATGTGAATGCTTACCATAAACTTAAATCAACAATCAGATTTCAAGGAGATTGTTTAGTATCTTCCATACAAATACTTCCCACGACTTAGTATTTAATCATCCATACTTTAAAATATCCCTATTGCAATATTTTTCCCCAATGCTTAACCCAAAACATTTAATTTGTCTTTTGAACAAAAGTAGAAGATTAAACATTCAACACAGATAACCCATGTTCTAAAACCATGAATAACCCTTAGCTATTAAGATTCAGAAGCAAAAATACACACAATTTGGAGGCAGATAATCAAATACATGCAACAGAGCATTACTCATTTAGAAACAACATGAAAATGATAAATTTATGCATAAGACATTCAGTAGATGATTCATAAACTCACAAGACACAAGATATAGCCACCCAACAAGTCTGTATCTTATTATTCCTCCAAAATTTGCCAAGTCTTCAACAACCATATGAAATGAGGAACACAGTCCCTTTATAGACCAAGAACGTGCTCTTAGCATTAATTACATTGTACATCAAATTGACTTGATAGAAAGAACCGCCAAAAGGGTGCCAAGAATCATTAATTGCATGAGGGAGAGGAAGAGAGGAGGAGTGGTTGAACTTGGGAGATGTGCAGTCGCTCGAGGATTTGCCTTGTTAATGCTGAGGATGTAGTGGTTGATTTGTCAATCCTTCGATCCATATATGTCCTTCCACTCATCATATGTCTTTTCTGCAGGCTAAGGGAATGAAAGTACCTCTGCAATCTTACCGTTGTGACTAACATACTTAGCATTTAGGATACTCTTTACATGCTTACAAAACATATCAAAACTTATCTCAAGAGAGTGTAGTTTATCCAATGATAAGCTCAATACTTACATAGTTGGATCACTTGCATCACAACAAGAGGGAATTAATTGGTAGCCATTATCTATTATCTCCTTCCTCCACTTGTCCAAGTCTTTTATTTTGCCATCACCCTCCAAAATGGGAGGTGACCACTTAGTATCCAAATTTTCAATAGCCTGCATCTTCTCTTTCACGACTGTTTCCAATTTTAACTGAAAATTGGCCACATCCTTGAAATATTTCAACATTTTTGACACTGGCTTCAATTCAGGAGGTGCATTGGGATCATACCTGGCATAGCTGGGAAATTCTCTAACTTCCCCAATTCTACATAACCACTTTGCTTTTATGCTCAATAGCCTTTGTTTGTCAGATTCATACTTCTCATAAATTGCCCTTAGTTGTGAGTAGGATTTCCATGTCTCCTCAACTATGGCCAAAACATTTGTCACCCTATTTTTTATCAAATTGGTGACTACCTCCTTAACCTTGTTTTCCTTGTCCTCCATTAATCTTTTTTAATCCTCTTTCAACTCTCTAATCTCTGTAAGGAGAGGCTCTGTATCCACTAGAAGAGATTCTACAGTTGGGATCACTAGAGGAGGGGCTGAAGTACTGGCTCCCAATGACAGCTGCTACTTCAGTCTGCTATTTTCTGCAACTACCTGAGCATAATTGAGTTGTAGCTTATTGTAATCCCTTTGCAGTTTGTTTGTGACTACTTCTGCAAACTATGCAGTCTATACATTTAGGCTTGTAGCCTGGGGAGCAGGGGTATCAAATACTCTTTTTATTATTACATCCCCTACCAGCTCCCCCAATTCAACTCTAGGCTTTTTATTATTCGGGGCTAGGGCCCATATTGCCAATGTTTCAAACTTAGGGTTAAAGACTGCACCAGAGAGAGCCTTTTCAATTTGTTCCTCTGTTACAGCTGAATCATCTCTGGTGATTGTATCAAATGCAATGGCATCTAATAGGGTCCAGTGAGGGAGAAGTAGAATATTACTTTTTGAAACCAGTGCTCTTCCCTCCTCTGGAGTCAATGCGTTTATAGATTGTTGCACTTCTTTCAAGACCCTTTGAGTAATACCATCATATTATGTTGGGTCTATCCCAGCCTTGGCATCTTCAATTTTCTTCTGAAACTCCTCACTCCTTACCTTCAAAACATAACTCGTAAATTTAGGAGTGTTGACAAATTCATCATCTTTAAGGAACTTGTCACATGCCATCACCCTGACATCTTCAATGTCAATAGTAGGGTTCCTCATTACTCTCACTCCCCTATTATCTGGGGATGAATAAGGTCCCATTCTATCAGGTGAATGAGGGCCAATTTCTTGTGCATGTTCTTCCTCCCCCTCTAGGTCAACCACCTCTATCTTCTCAAGGTTTTCTAAAACAATAATTTTAGCCCTCTTGGCAAGGGAAGGGCCAATTGATGCCCTCTTTACATCACCTCTTTTACTTGGGCTGCCAGGCTCATAAGTATGTCCTTGTTCTCCTACAGTGGTAGAGGCAATCAACTATTCTATACTATCCAGCATTTTCTCAATTCTCTGAATTGGGTCTTGTACTTATGCAAATGCACCTAGATATGCAGGGTTTATGCTCTTTTTCATCTTCTCACTGGCCATGATAGTGTCCCACTTAATTCTTAAGTGATGGACATCATTCATTGTAAAACAATTTCTAGCAATATCTTCATCATAATCCACCTGGTGAAAGTACTTGGGCCTTCCCTTGTTGACCCTGGTTCTGTTGATGAAGCCCTCAGGATCAAAGTGTCTTGGTTGTTCCAAATATATCCCAAAGCATTGCATAATTGAATAAATTTGATCCAACCCATTCTTATCAGGGATTAACAAATCACAAATTTTGATGGAAGAGGGGAAGAATGAACCTTTCTTGTGGCTCCTCAAATGCTCCTTATCAGAATCATTTAATTGCCTTATAATCTCTAAAAATGT
Source organism: Cunninghamia lanceolata (assembly GCA_027924645.1). Lineage (NCBI taxonomy): Eukaryota > Viridiplantae > Streptophyta > Pinopsida > Cupressales > Cupressaceae > Cunninghamia > Cunninghamia lanceolata. Next base: position 5,657,794 of record BSBN01000516.1, read on the forward strand.
CACTCTTTTGGGCACATATTTGGGTAGTATATGGGGCGGGGTCTCACATCCATAGAACCTTATGCAATTGGTGTGCTCATGATAGAACCAATCACTCCAATTATGATCAATTCCAAGATGAGGAGTCCTATCCAGAGGTCTTAAGAAATCCATTACATTAGGATGTAGCCTTTCACCCTCTGGCTCCAAAAATCCAAGGATTCTCCTCATGAAATATTCCTCAAAGATGACACAATCTGTTGTGACACAATGCATATCCAACATACATGTTCATACCTGCACTGGTAGCATGTTCCCTTCAGCATCTAAAGTTTTGACATGCAGATTCTGGTGCCACATCCTAGATAGAGCAAACAAGTACATATGGCACAATAAGGAGTACCATGTGAATTCAACATGGACATCCGACATAGACATATTTTTCTTGATCTATGCCATCTAATCATGCATATGGTTAGCAATGAAAGTGGCATAATCATATGGTTCTCTGACATCTGGGTTTTGAATATCAATAGCCATCATCATTAGAGAAACAGGCATCCTATCAGAAGCATCGCTACCTAAAACTTGACATAGACTATGGTAGGTTCTGACAAAATATTCATTAAACATACTACAAAGAAAAGGCTCCTTCTCATTATCTAAAATCTTTAATAGCTTTCCATCAACACCCCTCAGTCTATGCTTGGCTAAGTTATATTCTCTAGAAGCACACTTTACAGTCTAGTATTTTCTCTTGAAAGCAGGGAGGTCAATTGGCTTGCTGGCTGCAGGGTCTAGATTGAACACAGTGGCAATATATCCCTTGGTAAGCTTGATAAATTTTGAACCATTTCTAGCTATGACTATCCTTGTAGCTAGGGAAAACCTCAATGTTGTTGACCTAATCAAATTAGGGTTAGGGAAGACATTTGAACAGATAAGCTTGGCCAAATCATACCTCCAGGCATGACAGATAGGGACCTTGTAGTTTATTCTCTTATGTCAATGCTCAAAAAGGATCCAACCGGGGACAGGCAATTTGGCATCCCGACAATTATAGTAGTGGTCAAGAAATTTATCTTCGGGTCTACCTGGGCCATGCAACTTCAAGGGTGTTCTAGCGTGGTGCAGGAGCACCCGTACATGATCAGGATATAGGATAATTGTCCGCATGATGACAGGATAGTCTATTTTTAGTATGTTTGACTTCATCATGTAATAAGGTCCATTGGACCGATGCTATGTATTAGTTCAACCTAGGAGTATGTGTAGGCAGTTAGAGATCGTGATAAGGTTATCTGAGCTGTCCTCTCTCCCAGCCGCTTGGAAGCTCCCAGCCGCTGGGAAGTGAGTTGGTAGTACTCGAAGGAATTTGCTATATATACCTTCGATCTGTTAGGGTTTAGCATAGATTGAGATTACAGATGTTAAGTTAGTTGCGTTATGTATTGGTGTTGTGATTGAGTTGAGATTCAGGAGAGCAGTTCAGACATTGTAAAGCTGTATTCAGAACTTTTGAATTTCATTTGAATAAGATCTCATCATTTGCAGTATCTGAGTTTATCAGCTGTATCTGTTTTGATTTCTTTCTGTTTGCAAGTTGATGGGTACTTTCAACCCTTCCACCGGTTGATCCTGCGAATCGGTGGAATGGTCCTGTATTATAGCTTAGTTTGCATTTGTGTTTTCTATTTATGCATTGCATTGTTCAAGAGATCAGTTAGGAGCATGCTGTGAATGAGCCTAGCATCCTCATGTGCTAGGTATAGAAAGATAAGCTGTTAAATTTTGGTTTGAAGGTGATCCGGCCTGATCATCATATTGTCTTTGTGTAATTGTGCGGTTCTGAGTGTTTACATGCAGCGGACGGATATACAGGAGTCTGCATGTGCGTTTCCAGTCGGAACGAGCCGCATCATCATCTGCGAATGCATCGCCACCAGGATCGGGTCATGAAACTGTTGAAGTGTGCATGTTGCAAGTGCATCAGGATGTTTTAAGTCAGATATATACTCAGTGTATATATCGCTGTCAGGATCATCTCTCGGGGGTGCCCATCATCCGCATATCGCTAGCAGATGCGGGTGTGAAAGTTCAGTTTTTTGACTAAGTGTTGAAGAGGTCATCAGGATATTGTGTGACGTCATCGTCATCAGGATATGACGTCATCGTCATCAGGATATTGAGATATCACTCTATGCATGTTGATCCTGTTGTCGCTAAGTGCTTAGGTATCGGCGTAAGTCCTCGGCAGAAATTTGTGTTAACATCATCAGGAGGTTTCGAGGGAACCGGATAAATCATATCATGATGCTGTTGCTTGTGTCGTCGGCTATCGGGGCATCGAAGGGAAGATGTTGAATGTGTCGTCATCAGGATATTTGGAGCAACTGGATATTTGATATCCTGCTGACGAAGGGGGCGTCGCATATCATGATGATGCCGCTAGTGTTTGGCACCCGATGAACAGTGCAACAGGAGGATGTTTGCGCCCGTTGAGTATCATGATGATGATGATAGGCGACAGGCGGAGGAGATGAACAGTAGTCGACAGGAGGATAATTGCGATCGTCCGAAATATGATGATGCTGTTGGTGTTTACAGGAAATATGATGATGATGCTGAGCCGATAGGGATTTTTATCATGCTGTTTGTATTATTGGCTCCTCCTTCCTGTTAGTAAGCTCCCATTGCGTTTCACTCTGCATCATAGCGGAACTAGGGAGTTGGATCATGAGATCCTCATCTAAGCTATATTTTGAAGTAGAGGGTTAGCTTGACTGACTCATTTTTACTTTTATGAAGGTAGCTTAGGGTTTTATGGTTGACAGTGGCTCTAAAAGCTTCAAAATTAATCTATAGTTTGGGAAACCAGACACAGAGGTGGAACAGTTACTTACTAGTTTTGGCACTTTGCAAAAGCCTGAGATCACTTTTTCCTGCTTGTTTTGATGATTTCTTTGCTCTGGATGTAGTCGCGCTCTTGAAAATGACAAAGAATACCTTAATTTAACCTATTTTGTGTTGAATTCCTACACAATTCTCTATATTAATGGACGTCGCAGTAGTCATTACTCAGTTCGTACTACAAGCACTTGGAAATCTTTCTCTTTTGAAAGTTTGAATTAGGGCCATCGATCTTTTGCTTACACTTTGAAATCCATGGTCCTAATTCGTTGACTAGATTTGACAATCTTCATCACCTTCTTTGAATAGTCTTCATCCAGTCAGGACAAACCAAGTCATATGTACCTTTTCTATAAATTGTGTCACTTTTTGTACGAGTTGGATATGTGGCAGTACCTCATGACATAGCAGCCTGTGATGGCCCACCTCATACCTACCGTGTGCAAGCATGCTTTAGCTCCTAAATGCCTGCCTTTCATTTGATCTTCACTTCTTCAACAGGAGAATGCCACGTGTTGCCATATCGTGACTACGGAGCGTAGATTTCATCCTGTGAGATTCTCCATGTGATGATGCACAACCGTTGGATCAAGTCTTTCTTGGACCATCTTTATATTGACAGTTGGCAATAGGAGGTTGGTTGATGTGGGCCTTTAATAAAAGAGGATGCCATCTCAAATCCCTTGATACGTGTCGATCTGTCGCAGTCACATAGTGAATATTCTCTCCTGATAGATTCCTCATGCGATCTTACGCAACCATTAGATTCTATCTTTTCTACAGATCACTTCTCAACATGACACTTGGAAGCCTTTGATTCATCGATTAGGAGCATCGATCAAATAGCTATAAGCCATACCTTTCCGATAGCTGGCACTTTATCATAGCCGCGCATGGGGATGATGATGTCACCGATGATGTGTTGCGATACTATGCTATAAACTTAAATAAACATTAATACTTAGCAGACAACCTAGGACATCAAAGCCTTGATTTTTATTGAGCAACAGCGAGTAACGACTAGGTTAAGGGGCTGGTTAACTTATGAATATTAGGACATGAAGTTATAACTTCAAAAAGTGACAACCCTCAGCACACAGTCAACTCAATATTAGAACATAAAGTGCATGACATAGGGAAACAAGGGTAAAATGATATTTTAAGGATAAATACTTAAATATTCCAAACCTAAAACCCTAAATCCTAAGGGGGTACCACCATCTCTATCTATCATCTTGTATTTATTCTCTTTTTTTGCTCTTTAATGTTTATTTTTATCCCTTTTGAAACTTAGCTACTCTTTTCTTCTCCTTAATGTCTCCTTAAACTATTCTTGTCATTCGTGCCTACCTCTACTCTCTCTTTTTAAGAAACCTCTCTGTAAGTCAAACTTATTTGCATACTCTTCCTTTCCTCCTAATGATGGATCACAGAGTGTGATCCGAAACATTGAGACAAAAAAAACAACACAATTTTCTCCAAAAACACAAGAATCAATCATCATGGACTGAGGAAATATCATGTCTATAGTTACTCCAATAGAGTTTCTAGATGAGTCAAGTGCAAAAGAACAAGATGAGGCATCACTTCAAGATAATATTGTCATTACGAATCCAATTCTACAAGGAGAAAGAGACCTAGTTGCTACTGTAGACAACAAATTGTCAGTCCAATATCAGCCATCAGCTGAAATAGGAGGGTTACTAAGCAACTTAGATGATGATTTTTTAAAACATTCAACTAATTTTGATGGAGTAGCTTCAAGTATGTCATATGTCTACTAAGTTGATCATGTTCACTGATGAGTCTAGTTTATGACTCAATTTTGTTAAACTTTATTATCCACTTGTTGTAGTTATCTTGGACTTTGGTACTTTGATCCTGATCTTTTTATGTCATTTCCTCAAAACTATAAGATGTTGGGCATAGGTTATTTCTTATAATCTTTTATGACAAAGACATGCTATATGAACTATCTATGTTAATTTTATATATGGTTAATGAATGTTACTCTAAGGTAGTTATAGATGTGCAATTATTGTGTGTACTAATATTGTTATGCAAATATAATTAGCAACCATAAAGTTGAGGAAAATTCTACTGGTTGGTTACTCACCATAAAAGTCAAACATGGTGATCGTTCAAATGTCAAATGGAGGGAAGATAACCCCTTGTAACTGGTCTTAATTACTTGTTGATCAAATTTAGGAGTTACTGTTATGCTAGATCTGCATTGAAGCAACTTCTTTGACCAGATTCCATGCATGCGTAACCTCCTTTCCACTTTCTATGCTTTCCCTAAAGTGGAGTCCCCCTATTCTGTTGGAGTTGACCGCCTTGCTAGGTAGTTAGTTTTGTAGTTTTCCTTCTATAAATAAGACTCTGATGCTCCTTATGAGGGGTTGTTGTTGATTAATCAGAGATTGTATTTGCATTATCCAGTTTTCAGTAATACAGTTATGATGTTCATTTGTACTCTTGTTTTCCAATGAATAAAATGAAGTTATAATTTTGCATTTCTGAGTTTACATTTGTCTTAGGGAATACTCATCCAAGGGGGCCCACTTGGTGAGCATTCCATCCTCTAGTTTAGTTGTATTTTCTTTTAAGTAGTTAGTTAAATCTAGCATTGAATGTTCTTGCAGCCACTAGAATTCTATTCTGTGTCTGTTCTTGCAGCCAAAGCAGATAGAGTAGTTTCCTGTTTGTTTGCCTAGACTTTTATTTCCTGCTATGTACTAGAGCTTAGAATAGTTGTTGGTTGATGTTTAGCACTCATGTTATTTCTTTCCCAGTAGTTTATCTTCAACATTATGTCTTTCTTAGCTATAGAATGAATGTGGCTACTTTGGAAGTTCTTAGTGCACATACCGTGCTGACCCATTTCAAGTTCACGTCCCTGGGTTGACAAATGAAATGCATCTCCATAGTGATTAAGATAGCTATTCAGATTAGATGTCCAATCTTTGAGTTATAGCTTTATGATCTTAGTTGTTAAAACATTATAGGAGACCAACATTTTTGGCATCGTTGCTGGGGATGGTGTCAAACTAAGAAGATATTTGGAGTCATCTTTAGTATTATTTCTTCCAATTTTTTCCCCCTTAAAATGTGTTTTTAGTCAAGAAGTAACCATCTACAACCCATTCACAACATTTTTTGTGAGAGGTGGCTGATACTGAGTATATTAAATGCATAGAGGTAGGAGAAGAGATGCTTTAGGGGGATTCCTTCCTAATGATTCAGCTTACCCAGCAGAAGAAGCATAAGTGAATACTTTTCTTGATGCATTCCCTAATTTGAATAGTTCTGAAACATCCTTTGAAGAACAAGTTACCCCAAACCTGGTTGAAAATCCATTTGCCTTGATAATAGGTCAAGTAGTTATGGCTGCCCAAAATGTACCCAATCAACCAACCTTTCCATTTCCAATTGCTCATCAAAATGAAGTGGATAATCTCAAGAACATCCCTGCTTCAGCTCTGCCCAAGTTCTATGGACTTGCAACAGAGGACCCAGACACCTTCTTGTTCAAATTTGATATCCTTTGTGGAAGTTATGACTACACTATTGATGCTCATAAGCTTAAGTTGTTTCCTACTACCATGAAAGAGGCTGCATTAAGGTGGTTTATGAGTCTAGGTAGTGATATTGTCAATACCTGGGTTGACAAATGAAATGCATCTCCATAGTGATTAACACAGCTATTCAGATTAGATGTCCAATCTCTGAGTTATAGCTTTATGAGCTCAGTTGTTAAAACATTATAGGAGACCAACATTCACACTGGCGATAAGGAGATTCTCATTTGATTGGTACTGGCCTACTGATGACAATTGAGAGCAAGAGTATGCAATCTAATAATAAAAATCAAACAATCATGTAGAGTGATGTCTTGGAAATTTTTTCATGTTAGTCACTTGATGACATAATTAAGATGGTATCAAGAATGAGCAAGGATATGTCGCTACATGGGAATTCACCGCACATGTCAGACTTTGCCTTAACCGATAAATGCAAAATTCATCCAAATGATCGACATTCTGAAGAAAGTTGTCCAAACTTTCTATTCACTTGGGAGGTTGTTTCAACATTTAGTAACCCAAAGGTATCTGATGCACAGGATATGACCCACCATGATCTAAAATCTCCTAAAGATGAGGAAGTAGGTGGTATGATGCAACAAGGTGATGAACTTACATTCCTGACTGATGGTACTGTAAATCAAGGGTTATCTTCCCTCTTCTCACTTAGTTTTGACAGTTATCAATTTGACTATGGTATCATGGGTAAGACAACTTGCATTTGGATTGATCATGGCCCTAATGAGCTGCCCCAATTACTGATCCTACATAGCTGGTGTCCTGAACATGAACCAATCCTACCTAGACCTTACTTTTCATAGTACAAGGACAAGTTTTCCAAACTTAGGACACTGACCTGCGCCTTATCACTCCTACATATACTGGGAAATTAATCATGGGGAAGTGTATATACTTGATGTTCAAATCCTTTATACATAATTTTGTTTTTTTCTAGTTAGGTTTTGGATAGTTGTTTGATGTTTTAGTTTAGTTTCCACTTTCTATTTTTCCATTTTCTTTAGTTGTTAGTTGTTGTTTGTTGCTTTTGCTTTGCTTTAGGTTTAGTTTCTTGGCTTTCTACTTCCTTTGGGTTCTCCATTTTCTAGTGAAGGACAGGGTTGTTTGTAGTGTATGCAATGTCAATTTCTGGACTATGCTTCTGTGTCTTCCTTGGAGAAACTTTGGTCATGAATTAGGGATTTATGGTGGGTCCCATTATTAGTGTTGGATGGCGTGATGCTAGTTCTTAGGAGATGAATCCATTGTTTAGCTTAACTTGAAGTTTTCTAAGATTGTATACTTTTACACTTTAATGATCTGAAAGTTTCTAAGTCTTTGTAATCTTGGGTTAAGTGAAAAATCTTAAGATCTCGCCTTTGCCGCCACTATGATTCCTATCCTAGCAAAGCTGGACTAATATGCATAGCCCATGTGATATTTATCATGTGCTATAAGGGTATATGGTGTTTTTCTAGTAATCATATCATAAACTAAGTTAATTGAATAATCCAATAAGCAATCTATCAAAGCGGTACTTCATGGTACTCTCATTATGTCATTCAATTAGCTAGAGGATTCAAGCATTTCCATTTGGGCTATAGATGCCTGGATGGAAATAGAGCAATGTTTGAGCATAATCATAGAGACAACCTCGTCGGGGCTATAGATGCTTGACTGGTAACGAGGCAATGTCCAAGGTAGTTCATGAGGTAAGTTTCATTCACGTAGCTTAATGCAAGAGAACTTTGATTATCTTGGTTGCCAAGGGATGGGAATGAACTCATTTGCACACACTTAGACATTTGGGACATGGATGGTTTTGTTAAGTTTTTTATTCTAACCCTTTGATCTGCATTTTCATGTTTATTTATGTAACACCCAGTTCTGAATTCACTCTAAAAACTAAGTTTTAACCAAAGGTAATATTATTTTTTTTAAACAGATAAGTAATTTGTTTTCAATTCTTATAACCAAGAAGAATATCCATCGACAAAACAATAATCATGAATATTTATTCGTAAAGTAAAAGGAAATAATCATCCATAACATTTAAACAATATGTTGTTAAAAATTACTTAAGACAAATCCAAAATAGGAACTTACCAATGTCACTACATCTCGATTGTCGACCATCCAAATTCAAGTCTCAGCAATCCTCAAGAATTAAGAAGAGAAAGTATCTTCAAGGAGCTTAACGTCCAACCACAGACCGTCGGTCTCCCGCACTCCTTCCTAACCGGAAGTGGCCCTACCCTACTCAAGAGGATAGACTTAGGATAACCAATTGTGTTTGCCATCTGATTTCTAGTGTTGTGACCTATGTGACTTGTTATCATGCAATCCCCTAGATACCCTCTAGTCATGCATGACCACTCCACAAGCTACGCCATCCAGTCACAGTGAACATTCAATGCACTTGAGGATCATGCATTACCTTGGCCAAAGGATTTGAATTTAATTAGCGTTGTATCAATGCATGAATTAAGTTCACCCACCCCACTCGACTTGAATTAATTGCAATCCTACAGTTTCCTATTTATAAGTTCTATACAACAACCTCGATAACCTAAAGGTGTTAGAATTTCATCATGCATTAGCGCATGGCATTGAGGTTTACTCTCTCTCTACAAACTCATGGAAACATCTCCATCTACATGATAAATGAACGGTTTCCTAGCATATCAATTTTTTGAATAACGCTATATGTTGTTATAACAACCTCAAAATTATCCCATTGTTTATTTCATCCATTCTTAAGTGGGCACTAAACCCAACTTTGTTGTTTTCGGAAAGAGATTTACTATAAATCAATTTATAGAACATAAATATTTGAAGTCCCTAAGTTTAAAATTAAACATTCTAAGGAATCTTCTTCGACTGTCAATTCTTCGACATAACTGTATCTTTGTCGATTTGGAAGGGCTTCTCTAAAAGACAAATCAAGAAAACAATGTTTGAAAACCCTACGTTAAAATTTAACACTCGCAATGTTCTACTTTGACATGTCAAAATCTTCGGCATAACATAATCTTGTCGAACTATTCATTGGAAAGCCTTGACATAACGTTTCTTCTAACAAATTAGATTGCATGTAAGTCTAAACATGAGACTTGACAAAAGACTCATTACTTGTTTGCAAAAACTTCATAATAATGATTGGATTAACAATAAGGTCTTTTCTTGAAAAATAGTAGTTAAAATACTTCAATAGCACATATATTACCTTCAAAGCATATAATCTAAATCTTGTTATTATTCTCAGCTGGTTAACAACTTCTCCATGGTCAATCTAACTAGTTTTAACTCTGAAAAAGAGGATGATTGTATCGACTTGCATGTTTAGTCTTACACCTCTCACTAATAACAATCCTCCTTCGATGGTTGACAAAACCAAGCTTTTCACTCTATTACTTACTGTCCTTTAGAGCCACGGTTTTGTATCTGACTGTCGATAGAGATCTTATTCTCTATCGACAAGTGTTTTGCCATTACGGCTTGTATGGGCTGTGAGATGTTTTGAATCCAACTCCTACTCAGATTTGCACCCTATATTAACTACAAACCTTCTAAAGCAAAACCATAGGCTTCACATTCATTCTCGGTCTATGTCAAACATACTATAAACTGTGGCTTTTGTACTTTTGATGCAGCTTAGTGCAGTGCAGTAGATTAATACAATGCTTTTGTTTTAATGATAATAACTTACACAGGCAACGATTATTAATAAATACTACTTTGCATCTTCAAACACAATCTAAGTTCATTTACAAATGTTTGTGAAAACATCACTCATAACCAGGGAACTATGACTATGCAGCAAGGTGAGGTAAAGAACCTATCATTAATCTCTGGAGTTCGCTTCAACTGGTCCAGGCACTTGCTGTTCTCTCAGCGTTGCCCTTGAAGCTCCTTGCTCAGACCCCCAATTGCTTCTCCTCCGTATTCCCCCTCTAAAACTGACTCAAAAACTACTCTTAATCCCTGCCCACGACGAAGGAAAAATGGACTCACCACTCCCGACCATGCCTATCAAGAAGGGAATCTTCCCCGACATGCAAGCACGACTCCCACCTTATGCGACCACTCTCCAAGATGAAGCTCCACGAAGGTGAGGTGGCATTTGGTAAACTTAACAACCCGTCCACTACTCAAGAATAAAGGCTTCATTACCACTTGATTTGCAACTACACAGAAAAGTTGAGTTCAAACTCTTGTGGGGTGGCAGACTTTAGTTGAGTAAAATGTTCCTCTACTCAAAACTGTTCATGAGAATAGACAAATGCCAACATGATAATAAAGGTTAGACTGATGATTAACTTGAGGTCTTAAGCTAGAAGGTAAAAAGACTTATTCGAAATGGAAGACATCATAAATAAAGACTTGAATGAACTCCAACTATTGCTCAATTACTAACATCATAAAAGAATAAAGAAGTACCTCATCGACTACTTAAATATAACTTATATAATTTAGTATATTCCTTTATAATTCAACCAAAGTTATTACACACCATGGTCTCTAGAACAATTCAACATTAGTCGCATTTCGCAAAGAGGAGTTTACGACATATGCTCAAAGCGTTTTTACAACAATAACGATGGATTGGGCGCAAACGCAGAACAAGACTTGAGATTGACACACAAATTTGACTCTTGCGTCGATCAACAACAAGACGCAACTTACAACTCAGCCATAAGTAAATACATATATTTACATATAATCAATATATCAGTCATTCCTATTTGACAACACATTTAGAGTATTACGACACTAATGTCGATTTCCCATACTCTAAACGATGACTTACGAAAGGAGAAAGACCTATTCGTCAGGCATCGATATCTCGACTAAAATTGACTTAGCCCGTATTCAAAGCTTAATTCAAGGCATCAAGGTTTATCTACCTGATATACATTTTCAGTGGCAAGCACCCATGGTTATTCTAGATTCTATTCTCTCTTTCTCAAAGATACTTTCTCTTCTTCTTTCTTCCTAGTGAACATATTCCATCTATTCCAGCATTGATAATCTCACATACAATTTTGTGGTCAAAGCACCAATATTCTGATCAAAGCACATTTAAATCAAATCATTTCATTTTCATATCGAAAAGATGTTCCAATTCATAACATCATATTGATTATAATCAAATAGATTCCATAATTTCATAAAATTAACTTTCTCTATCTACATCATCAGTTCCTATGATGTTAAAAACATATCCACATAACTGTACTATTTAAGAAAAAGTAAATAGTAATATTGAATCCAAAAAGGGAATGTAACAATTTAGCCTAGTATGTGGGTACAAAACAAGAGATTTTGGGTTCTTAACTATTGTTTATCCTTGAAATTCTCTAGAGCATTTCCCCATTAGAGTTCTCATTTGTTGTGCCTTGCACACATGCCCCATTTTTCCAAATGGAGACCTCCCTTTTTTTGTTTTGGCTTGGAGTCTCAACCTTTCCTCCTTATGATGATGAGAAAGTTAAATGGTGCTTAGAATGCAAGATTTGTTCCAAATTTGGGTATTTGACATGACTGAAGTTGATTGATGCCTTTCATGATTGATTTGGAGGAGTCTTAATTGATTTTGTGCTTAAGAAATAGACCTTTGTTGCCTTTTGCACTAAAAGTAGGTGTCACTAGAGTTTGCACTAAAATCCTGTGTCACTGGATATAACACTAAAAACTGCTACTGTAGGATGTGTCCTATTGTGACTCCTATTTTCTAGGCCTCAAAATTACAAAATCATGTCAAATTCCACAAAGTTTTACTAAGGGGTCCCTATGCTTTCACCCTGATGCATGTCCCTGAAACCCTGAATTTGGTTAAGTCTGAAACCCTAAAAAAATTGGTTAAGTCTGAAATCTGATGGATCCTCCAAATTTTAGAATCTACATTTTAACTCCTATGGATCCAAAACCTATCTCAAACATCCTGACAGTATATTTTATATATTTAAAGTATCAAAATTATACTTAAATATATTTTAAAATATATTGTCACTCGAGGAATTTCAAGACATTGCAGGAAAAATCCACTTCACAAGACCTAACAGGAAAAACTCACCTCACTGCACATTGCACTAAAATTCCACTTCACTGCAATTTGCACTAAAAGTTCACTTCACTGTAGTTAGCGCTAAAAAGTTACTTCACTGGATATAGCACTAAAAGGTACTGTCATGTGATATATCCTATCACCTCAAAAAGCTTCTCTAAGGTTATAATGAACAAACTTAAAGGTTAGTGGATATTTTCTTTTGCACTAAACATTGTGCTAAAACTTTGCCTCATGTGATATGTCCTGTCCCGCGCCATTTCCCCACAAATCCGGTCACCACTATTTTCCCCACTTTTTCCCTCGGGACTTTTCAAAAGGGAGTTGGCACTAGTTTTGGGTGACACCAGACATGTCCAGTGACCACCATTTTTTCCACAAACTCGGTATCATGTCTTACACCCATGCATTAAGCCTTAGTGTTGAAAAATCACATCACGTGACATATCTAGTGACCCCCAAAAATCCTGCTTTTTACAAAAAAATGTGTAAAAATATGAAATAAATGTCTCCTACCAAATCCAAATGGGCATAGAAACATCCCAAGTCACCATAAATGCAAAATGGGTACTTAAAAATGATGAAAAAATTAAGAAAAACATGGGAAAACACTAAATTTGTGAAGATGGCCATGACAACAAAATTGATATTGAGTTGTCCCTAATTGATCCATAGCTGCAAATGGATATATTCTAATTTATCTTGATGGAAAATGATTTGTTTATGATGAAATTGATGCTTGGCATTGTGGATTGTAGGTCTGAGAGGATGAAGCAACTAGCTGGAGCCACCATGAGGGATGAAACTCGAAGATACCCTGCTAACCTAGACATGAAGAATCATCATTTTATCAACCAAACCACTGGTGTACCTACAAAAGGAAGTCATTATGATGTCAAAGGTGATGGGAATAAGCCCAAAAATCTAGAAGATAAAAGAGATCAAGCCTACATCATTGTTGTTCCTATAGAGCCTATTCAGTGTTCAAGACATGTTCATAGCTGTCCCAACCATCCAATCATCAAATGTCAATCCAGCAAGCATCCAGTTGGACATGCCTTCATCACAAACATATCGCATACTCTTCCTAACTAGTCAACTCATTAGAAAAGAGTTTTCTATCAGTAGAGAACTCAAAAAGTGACTATTTCGTCTTGTTATCATGTGATGAAAAGTTGTAATTTCATCTTTTTCCTACAAGATGATAGCAAATCTAGGATTGTACTGCCCACCGACCAAAATTAAATGTAATCAAATTTGAGCGCTTGGTGTTGAGTTAATCTCCACTGTTCCTTCAAAAACTTGGTATGTCTACCCATCTATAAAAGGGTAGTCATTTTCTCTCTTTGTAAGTAATATTTGACAATGAATTGTTGAGACTCTACCAAAATCTTGATTAATACAAAACAAGTTTTGCCAATGTTGCTGGAAATTGTGTTCTTGTGTTATCTTTCTTTGGATTTCACAGTTCATTTCAATATAAAATTAGATGAAGTACAGTTGCAATGGTGAATGAATTCTTTGATATCTGATGAATGCCCTAGTTCATACCATTTGTGCTTGTGATTGTAAGTCACTTTATATGGTTAGTCTAAACCCAGTTAATGAATTCAGTTTGATTGCTTGACAATAGTTAAACTACGCCAGTAATTGGGTGTTTAATGAATGTATGTGATTTTAAAATCATAAGTTACCTTTGGAGATTGCATCATTTCTGTAGCATTGTGGTTTATCTTGGTTAAATAGAAATTGGTGTATTTGTTTATCTACAGTATTAAATCCTTCAATCCATCTCTCTACCCTTTAACCTTTTTGCATTTTATTTATATAAAATTTGTTGGATTTAGGGTTTCAAGTAGCATTCACACAATGTATCTACTGATAAATTTTAGACTTTATAGTATGTGTCACTTAGGGTTTCTGGATACATATTGTTTTTATATTCTCTCAAACCCTACATTGTATGTAAGTCCCCTTGGTTGGAACAGCCAAATACATGTCCACTGAGTTAATCTGCAAGTCAAGAACTAACATTATAAACCTTGTGGTAGTCTTATTATGAAGTTTTGGGATAGGATTCTTTTCAAGAGAGGTGAGATACCTTGTGTCTTACTTGTATTGTTTCATGCTAAAACCACCATCAACAGTTTGATCTATGGTTGTCATCTCATAGGCAGTAAGGATCCCATGTATCTCATTTTTTGTCAGTTTTTCTAGATCTCTCATTTCTTCAATGGCTGACACTTTTGCATCAAATCTTAGCGATAATAATCTTAATATCTTTTGTATGACCACGGCCTTTTCAAATGTTTCTCCTAGACCTCTTATGGTTTTCACAATCTTGTCAACTTGAAGGATAAGAGCCTATATTCTCCTCTTCTTTCATTTTGAGGCTTTCAAATTTTCCTCTATGTGTTTGAAGTTTGGCCTTCTTCACTTTCTCATCTCCTTCATGAATACTCTTCAGCTTATCCCACATTTCCTTGGCTGATTTGCAATGTGTTACCTTTACGAACTCTAATTTAGGCAAACCACATAAAATGGCATTCTTGGCCTTAGCATTATTTTCACTTTCCTTCTTTCCATCCTTATCTGTTAGTGGTGATGCAGGAGCAATATATCCATTCACAACATATTGCCATATGTCAAACCCTGGAGCATTCAAATAAGTCTCCATCCTTATGTTCCAAAAGGCATAGTTGATTCCATCAAACAATGGTTCCCTATTTGAGGAAAAACCATATCCATCATGTCCATCCATGTGTGCTTTTAAGATCTACCTTCAAGTGGTTAAGCTCTCTCCAAAGGACCCTATTCTGATACCGATTGATGAGCACACAATTATACTGAGGGGGGTGAATCACTATAATACAATATTTTACCTTTTTCAAATCTTAACAATCATAGAAATATTAATCACAAAAGATCTATAAATTATGCAACAAAAGGAGAACACAAGATTTACGTGGAAACCCTTATAGGAGAAAACCACAGCAAAATATTGTTTATATATATAATTCTCTTGGAAGCTTTGTAGGCACCAACCTACAGGAGACTCCAATCCTCTCTTGTACAATTTGTGAGCACCAACCCACTAGAGACACCAATCCCCACAACTAAGCACCAACCCAAAAGCTGAAATGTCCCCTAACTGGTTCTACCAAAATATTTCAGATCTGAAACATAGATTTGCAAAATATTTCAAGAAGACACAAATTTCATTGAAACTAGCCAGCTAGTCTCGCACTGAAAACACACCAAATAAACTGAAACTCCATAGAATGCTATTATTTGATTTTTCTAATGAAAATAACATGAAATCAGGTCTGAGACATTGATTTGTAGCATTAGAAAATCATATGAGCTTATATAGCAAAATCTATGCAAACTCACAAAACTATGCACTCCGATTATCACCAAATATCACTGCATATTCCATAAACTGACATAGTTTGATTTTCCAATAGGAAATACATATAATCTGATCTGATGCAACATAAAAAATAGAAACAAACACCTACAGCACTCAGCAACAAACTACACCACACAATCTTCATCAAAAGCTGAAATACACTATGTATCTAAACCCCAAGTCATACACTGCTGAAATCACACCAATATTACATAGAAATGTATAGTATCGAGGTTGCATGATCATGGGAATATAGAAAGGAGTGAGAAAAGATTAGAAACCATAAACTCAAGATAAAATACCAACTACACCAAACTATCCAATATTCTATCATAAACTACTTGAAACAGGACAAATTCTGCATATCGCAGAGTACCTAGAAAGCCCAAAATGACCCTTCAAACCCTTACAATAGCTCTTGCTGATTATGGGCACTTGGAAAGGTTGTAGAGAAACCTGATGCATAGAAATATACATCTTACAATGAATAGCACCAACAACACACCAAACTTCTACAAACAATCTTTTAAAACCTACATACAACACACCAACAAACACTACACGTAACACTGTTGTAATCTCTAATCTTCTACGCAATGGTAGCCTCTAAATGAAGCTACTCTTGTGACTCAAGGGGTGTTTCCACAATAATGGGTTACACTTTCTAGGACATACTAATTTTTACTGAAATCACATATTTTTAGAAAATGTAATGATTTAAACCTTGAAAGGTTCCATTTAAAGGATTTTAATTGAAGAGGGTTTGATTAAACCCCCTTAGATTCAAACCCCCTTGGATAGAACCCTACTAGTTTTAAACCATACCTATAATGGAGTCTCCTCTACACCTATCAAAATGCTGATAAAGACCACTTTTGATTTACCTTTTGGGGGATCAAATGAATTCATTTAAAATTTATGTTTTGTAAGTATGTAGTTCTTATTATAAGCTTCCCAAAAAGTATAATTTTAAATATATTTAATATGATTATTATATTTATTTTTTATTTCTTGTGAATGTAGGTTTTTCACCGAACATCAAGTTCTCTGTTCTACGCACATTGAAAATTAGTAAATTAGTGAAAAAAAATTCTAAAAAATATTTATGCCCTAGGTATTGATGTCCTTGTTTCAACAAAAAAAAATTGAATTTCGATACATACAGAAAAGGTTATGTTTTACGACATATGCCTATGTCTAAATTATAATTGGTTTGACTTCAAAACTTAATTAAAAAATATATTCAACAAAACATTATGAAACCAAATGCATGCCCTATATATCAGTGTTGCCAATCTAAATTCAAAAGAATCAGAATTTTATCCTTTGTAGAAAAAAAGTTATGTGCTACAGAATACACATCACTTTAAAAAAATGGTGTTTACTATTAAAAACTAGTTATCAAAGGAGACACAAAAAATTTTACAATTTAACTCCAATTTTTTAAAAAATATATTTAGAATCTACAAACAAAATCTCACAAATCATTAGTTTGTATCATCTTCAAATTCCTAACAGTTTAGCGCCTATAGGTGTCAGAAAGTGAAGATTTAGTTCAAAATGTTGATTTCAATGTCAAGTTTGGCCAAAAAGTGTAACCCATTATTTTGGGATGACCCCAAGGCCTCTCATCCTCAAATCACCTAGAGCTCATGGACATCCTGTTCACAAGACTCCAAATCTGAAAACCACACAAGCACGCAACTCTGTGAGAGAAAAAACAAGATTTTTGGTAATAATCCTTCAAAATGAAAGCCTTTGTTTTTTAATATGTCATTGCCAAGTTGGACACCCAAATCCCAACACCATGCTTGCTGGAAAATCATTATTAATTACCAAAATAACCTTTGCTAAAAAACTCCACCACTCCAAGTTGTCGATTACAACCAAAAAAGCCATAAATGGTGAGATTCCCATGACACCAAAAATTTGCTTTTTTTGCTCCACTAAATCCCAACGCCTTATTTCACGCATGCATTTATTTATTATTATTTATTTAATATTTATTTTCTAGGATTTGGAAATTTCTCCTAACAAAATAATATTAAATAAATATTATTTCCCAATGTAATCTTGTAATCTTAACCTATTGTTTTCAGACATCAGGACTTAGTAAAAATAGATACTGGTATTTTTGGAAAGGGGACATGACAAGTCCTCCCTCCTCAAGATTTCTTGTCCTCAAGCAATGCAAACCAAGAGCCTCTGGAATTATTGTGCCAATGTGATAGACCATGTTGAACTATCCATAGAGTCTAGATCATGTACCTATCAGGTGGGATAACTCTTGCCATAGGATACTACAAATTTTACTTTTCCTGTTATCCATAACATTCTTGTGCTCATCATGTAATCTGATCACTCCTTTGAAGATAATGTTGCCCTTATGAAATTTTAGATCAAGGAAATGTGCAATACCCACCGAATCATAGCTGTAATTTTGAGCTTCTATAAATTTTCCAATTGCAGCTTTATCCAACTTCCTTCCTAGCACTCTGATAAATCTTGGAGTAGTAGACCTAGGCTGAATGACATTGTTGTAGTAGACTCCAAAGTAAAACCAATTCATCTGTATTACTTGTGGGTATGCAGTATGTCTCAAATCTTCCCTGAGAAACATCCTCCTTTTTCCAACTTGTCCTCCACAATGTGTTTGTGAATTGGCACAAGACAAATTAAACCAAAAACTTATACAACTTCTAAGGATGATGTAAACTAGATTTCTATAGCATAATGTGTTTCTATCACATTCAATATGTCCTCTATAACAACAATTGCACAATTTGAAAACAATTTCTACCTTAACCCCCATAATGCTGAAATACTCAGGGTAGAAATACCATCTATTAGATCCAAACTTAACATCAATTTGAGAGATGTTAATTTTATTTCCATAGATTGACTCATAAAATCAAGGCTTCTATAGAGGAACAACAATTAAAATCTTACAGAAGCCACATTCATACCTCCAAACTTTGGAAGAAAAATCTTTTGTAGGCTCCTCTTTAATGTGAAAAGGAATGATCCCTTCTCTCCAATGCATGGAAACTCCCACATACCTATAGGGTTTGGTCCTTATATCTTTCAAGTGAAAATTCTTAAGCCAACAAGTGCCACACATCCTAACTTTATTACACATGGCTGAAAACATCTGTAAATCCACTTGTATGAGTGCAAATGAAGAGATAGGGTGGCTGAAAATGGTGATGACATTAGTGATAACAACAAGGTCTATATCTTCCTTGAGTATGTTTCCTCTATCACCAATAATTCCTTCATACCTTGTTGATAATTCTTTGTACCAATATTCAAGTTTGGAATTACACCACCATACTTATGTTGTACTACTCTGGTATTCATGTGAGCTTCCTTTTGAAACCATCTTGTGGAACTCATAGCTTCCTCAATATGAAGGTTATATCCAACATAACCCCTCCTTAATTTTTGCTAATGTTCTCTACCCAAAAATTGTAAAATCAAACACCATGCAAATCTGATCCAAAGTAATCCCACTATCATAATTTGAAGAAATATTATCTAGACCCAAGATATCAAAATCATTGCATACCTTGTGTCTACTCCCATTGCAAAAATATTGTTGTGTCATCATGATGTAAGAAGCAGTGAAACCATTGTGTAGATTATCTTCTTTCTCAAATTCTCCTCCACATATCCAAGGATGGAAAACCTGTATATACCTTGAATCCAAGAATACCATACCATAATTATTCAAGAAAATTGGAATATCAAAATGATGCCTATCTTGCTTACCACTATATTTTGTTGTGCCCATTTATTATTTTTATGTGATGAAGGATCCCAAACACTTGTTTCATAGGTATAAATTTGAGCTCCAATGGGCCTCAAGAAGTTTCTATAGAATGGTTTCTTCAAGACATGACACAAATCAACTTGCATGTAAGCTGAAAATAAATCATTAGTGTCACAAGACACTACCAAACTCCTCATAAATAGTTTTATGAAGGCTGGAGTAATTGTCACTAGTAGTGGATATCTTCCACTATCATCATCATGCAAGCAAACTTCCTCAAAATGCACCAATCTACAGTTGTTCATAACTGAAATCAAAATCAGAAATATGCAAATGATGTGACAACTGCAAAGATGACAAACCTGAGCAACAATCATCAATGTGATCAATGTTAAATTGGTGGGAAGCCATGTATAGATTGAAAATCTCTCCATAATCATTTGCATCCTTCTCAAACCCTTCATAATCAACAATCTTGAGAGTAATAGATTGTGGTTCTTGTAATTGCAGATAACAATTCCCATACAACTTGGAATCATGTAAGAAGTCCTCTTAGCTATGACCATTCTCATATTTTCCTTAGAGACATCTCCAAAAATGACATCTATTCCTTTCTTAGATCTATAAATCTGAAATAACTTACCAAAGGAATGCAACCATCCTTCATTCCTAACGATGCCAATTTCTTCCAAATCAACAACATGGACATCATCACTTTCTACCTCATTGTTAAACACTTTATGAATCATATTCCTAATCAAATTTGATTCATTTGTCAACTTAAAAAAATAAACATTCATATCTCTTTGTCTGTATTGAAAGTATTCTACTTAAATTCTTGGGATGCATGAGAGTGAAAAAGTTACCATTTCCCATGAGTTGTTTCAAGATCTGTAGACACTAAACTTCCATAACCTTGTTAGTTCTCATAACACAAGATTCAAAATGTACCTTGTCTTCACTCAAGGTTGTATCAAGTTGTCTACTTCTCTAGGTGCATGGAATGGTGAGTGTATTTGCAAATATGATAATAGATTCATCAAGAATTCTAGCCTTCATCTGTTCCTCAATATTCCTTATTTGTAGCTCTTTAGAATAAGCACCAAGATACCACACCATTATGTATGAGAAGTTTTGATTTCTTTCATCCTCCATGTGATGCTTTTCATGATTATGAGAAAATTGTAGTGATAAATTATCAAGCATTATATCTTTTCCAACATTATTACTTCCATTCCATAAACTATAGTCATGAAGACAATCAGTTTGCATACCACTAATTGCTAATCCAAAATTTGCAGCAAGCTAAATTCCAATATTCGTGTCTGGTGAAGAACCTCCCTTATGTGCATGTCTCTCAATGTGGTTATCCTGAAACTCCTCATAAACTATAACATTATCTTTTCTTCCATAGGAGTGCTCCACATGTAAGTCTTCCCTTGTTGAGACCTCTGATACAGTACCATCAACCTCACTTTTGTATTTAGCAAGTGATACTTCCTTCTGGACTTCATCACTATTCTCCTGTCACATAAAATCATTAGAAGTCAATAAATCATCTTTTATGACCAAAGAATTTTTACATTCAAACTGAATGATGGATTCCATCAAATTTTTCTTCCTTTCCATCTCTTACAAATCTGATTTTTCTTTTTGTTGCTCCATCACCATCTCTTCCATATCTTGAATTTGTGACTCAGGTGTTTCTACCACTATCTTTGGTTCTTTACCCTCCAACTTTTCTTCTTCCCTTCTAAAACTGATGTAGTATCTATCAAATGATTATGTGGCTCTGACATCTTTAGGTTTTCCTAGGTATTTGTCAAAATTTTCAATGATTTCCTCTTCCATGAGTATAGATATTCCTAGAAAGATCAAATAATCTTGAAATGATAGAAGGTCCTTATAACCTTGATATTCTTCATACCATTTAGAAAGTTCTCTTACATCATCATTCTGTCGCATGCTCTTAAACAATGATTCCAAGAAACTTCCCATTATTCACATCAACACTTCAATACCCTGCAGGCTAGCAAGATCTTTACTCTGATACCACTTGGAATGTCCCCTAACTTATTTTACCAAAATATTTCAGATCTAAAACATAGATTTGTAAAATATTTCAAAAACACAAATTTCATCGAAACTAACCAGCTAGTCTTGCACTGAAAACACATCAAATCAACTGAAACTCCACATAATGATATTATTTGAGTTTTCTAATGAAAATAACATGAAATCAAGTCTAAGACATTGATTTTTAGCAGCAATAAACCATATGATCTTATACACCAAAATCTATGCAAACCCACAAAACTATGCACTCTGATTATCACTAAATATCACTGCATATTCCATAAAATGACATAGTTTGATTCTCTAATAGCAAATACATATAATATAATCTAATACAACATAAGCAATAGCAACAAACACCTACAGCACTTAGACACTATTAAGAAGTTGCAAGTCAAATAAAACCAATTCCACATAACACAATAGGAGAATATGATGCAAAAATAACCATAATGCAAAGATCAAATGGCAAACACAAGATAACACAAGATATACCCTGGGAAAATCCTCAAGAGGAAAAAATCTATCCTCCAAAATCATCCACACTCATATGTATTATTCAGCAATAAAGACATTACAATACATGCCATGAGTCTCCATGAATACCTATGATTCATCAAGCACCTCCAATGCATCATCCATGTGTACAAGCATGAATCCACACATCACCAGCCATGCTTCACAATATGAACTTATAGGAGAGATCTCAATACAATGACAACCTCTCAAAAACCTCCAATCCACCTACAATGAAATATCTAACCATCCCAAATAATGACCATGTGCTTGCTTTTATAGACCAAGCTCACACAAATACAACTTGTGGTATTGGATAAAACCATGTGTTTCAAAACCATGGATACAAAAAACCATTGACCCCCTTATTTAATGTTGGTACTATGTTTTTTTCCTAACAATTAAATACTACAAATATCGCAATGTTACATACAACTTTTACAAGTGGCCTCCAAATAAATATTTAATGTGGTTAAATACATCAATTAAGATGCACCACAAATAAATATTTATTTTACATGAATAAAATAATCCAATGTTATGAAAAATGTACAGCACCTATTTCCCAACATTCTCTCACTTGTTGTATACATTGCATAAGGGTCAGCCCATGAAATACATCATCATAGGCAAACATGAAATCACATGAATCTCCAGCATGCTCTCGTGCTCCATCAAGATACCTGCAATAAAATCAAAATGACCACCATCTCAAGCAAGAACTCCTTTCATCCTCTAACATGCCACCTATGGAAGAAAAAGGACCATGCCAAGGTGAAGATGCACCAATCCAAAGAACACAAGCATCAAATCCAAGTGATAACAAAAGGCTCCAACCTGTTGTCAAGGTAAAAACTCACATGATCAAAAATAGCACCCACAACATATGCTAATATATCCAACCATCCATACCTCATAAGTATCAACAACATCAATAAACTCATGCTAACAACATATCCAACCTATATACTGTAATCACAAGCTCCATGTATAAAACATGTCAATGAAGAACACATACATCCAGGAACTCCCACTGCATGGGTAATGTCAAATCTAAAAATAGATCAAAGGCATATCAAGTCTATCAATCGACACTCAAACCAAGGTGTGGCTAATCAACAAGCCAATGTAGTATCAAGAACAGTCACAATGATCCACATATGCATGATAAATCGCTGCATACTCTCTCACAACATGTCACCATAACTCTCCCAAAGTCCAACCATATCAACATGATCCTCCAGGAAGTAGCCATAAGACAAAGAGAGAAAACATGTAAATCATAATGTCCTTCTACAAACACCTCAAAGTGCTAAGCTATGTCAAGTATGATCTTCTCTACAACCCCAAATGAAAAGCCTCAACAACACCCGAGCATTCAATCTCATAGATCAAATGAACATATGTAATATGTAACCAACATGGATGTAAGCCTCTCTAATCAAGGTAGATCAAACTCATAACCATTCCATAACCAGGAATAAGCCCAATCACATCTCCTAAACTCCTCATAATAAACATCATAAATCAAACCATATGAACAAGGAGATAACCATGCTAACATCCCTCAAATGAACCCTCTAGAACCAATAACCATAGCTCAAGATCCATATCCATGAGAAGATAAAGCATAAAGCAAAATGCATCTAAAAGGATGGGCAATACCTCATAGATGGTAAACTGTCGAGTAGACCAAGAGTGGAGAATGAGAATGCTCCTCCAAGATGCACCAAGTCTCCAAGAACAATCTCCTCTAGGTCCATATCCAGGTGTAGGCTCCTTGGTCTATCTTTTGAAACCTCCAATGAGTAACCCTCTCAACAAGTGTCTCTAATCAAAAGAGAACTCCAGCCTCACCTAAGTCTCCAAGTATCCATGAGCACCTCCAAGATCAATCCATGCTAAACTCCAAATGCAAAACCTCACTATCATGAATCTCTCAAGCAAATGACCAAAGTACTTAATACCAAGAGAACCAACAAGATCATTGTCAATGCTCCTACTGCACATCTGCATAATCAAGAAGCCCATCATGACATCATGATATAATATCTCCTCCAAGGAGATCACATGCATTGATGCATACATCATATCTCAAGAGATAATGTATCATGTAAATACTCAAACTAGTATCTAAAGTAAATCAAGGCACACTATCAACATCTCTAAAAAAGGATCAACATGTCCAATCACATGAAGATAACCATCTACTAACAATGGAACTCAAGATGTCAAAGCAATCTCACTTAAACAAGAATCATAATCCAAGGACCTCACTAAGACACCCACATCCACTGCATAAGATCATCCATCACAAATGATGAATCCACAACGCTGCCAAATCTCCCACTGAATCGTGATACCGAGCTATCTATGACAAAAAAGTAACCATCTCCTAAATGAAGATTATCCATGGCCCCAAACTAATCAAGGAATTCCACTGTAGCATCAACATCTCCCAAAAGGTTGAGTAAGCCATAATCTCCAAACCAAGAAGATAAAACCATCACTGTCAAAAGCTCACATAAAAACATGTATCCAAGCTCTCCATGATATCATGATAAACATGCTATAAGTCCCAATAACGAACTATCTAGGCACTCTAATCATCCATCCTCTTATCCCAAATCAACATACCAATGTACAAATGACCATAGGCAAGGTCAACAAACAAATTTTGCATAAACATTGAATCAATCTCGTGGATATAGACAGCCCATATCTGAGTCATCCCACTGTAGAAAATAGGTGATCAACCCACAAAACTACATAACTTGTAGATCCAAAACAAATGTAACATGCAAACTGAGATATCATTTAGAAGACAACCTGTAGACTCCAAGACTCAAACACCAAACCAACTCTGCATTCAATTTGCCAAAAAGTCTACAATACAAGTACCATAGTCAAGGAACTAATCAAGCATATAGGAGATAAGAACAATCTCCTAAAACAAAAACCACAACACCACCTGTAATCATGAATTGAACATCATAGCCCATACATGTCAATCACATACATGATCATGGCGTGCCAATGCAAAAGTGTACCTACATATCCATGACACCATAATCATCATCATTGTTGTACCTATACTCAACTCCCCCTGAAATGAGACTTCAAGTCTCACACGTGTATCAACCATGTCCTCAAACTAGATGACAACCTGTGTACCTGTCTATATCAAAGTGTAAACTCTGAAAACACATGTAAACCTGTATCTAGATTCACAAATCTGAAAACCTTCTATACCATGTTGATGGTCTCATAACAACATGCACTCCCACAAGTTTGTGCCCAAAAATCCATCCGAATGCACTCATAAACACACTCTGAATCTCATGCTCCTACAAGTGATCAAACAAGTACCAATCTCTCTCTGCACACCAAAATAAAAATCTACATGATCCAAACTATAGTACATTGCAATAGCTCTCCAATGCCTATCCGAAATTGAAAATTTGATTATGTATGCAAAAGTTATGAGCATAAAACTATCTCGGAGCAATGCCTACCTTTAGGCACCAAATTCTAATACAAATAGAAAAATATGATGACCAAACCTATACCACTGCATCATGCTTGGAGAGACCTTTTTGATGCCCATAAGAAGTCAAAAAATTAATACCATGGGAGAAAGTTATGCCTCCCAGAAGAAAATGCTCTATGAGGGCTAAAAGGGGACCCCTAGTGAGACCCTCCGTACTCTGCTGGTGTGGTGCTAACTGTCTACTAATTACTGGGTGCTTAGGTGGTGCTAATGTGGCGGGGTTGACTACATCATCACTTTGACTGGCGTAAAGGAGGGTTTAAATTTGTTTCATGTTTTGTCACGGACCCTGCAGCAATAATTGCAAAGGATTTAATTTTATATAGGTCTGAATTTAAATATTTAAACGCTATCATTTTTGAAAAATTTTACCGCCTTCTTAAAAAATATTTTATTGTTTTATTGCCCATGAGGGACGTTGCTGGCACTACTGGTGGTTGGCTCATTCACCAGGCCAAGCCTGTCAGACCGGCGCCGGACCAGGGGCATAAGACCCGCGAGCCACCACCACCGCCAGCCAGCAAGGGCTAACCCTGTCATGCCTGCCACACCATACCAGGTGCAGGCGCAAGCACAAGGGGGTACAGGGGTACCTGCCCCTCCCCCCCTCAAAAATTTTATATTTTTTTTATTTTTCAAATCTATTTTGCATTTCTATAGTTTCAGGGGAAATTTTAATTTTTGATTTTTCACTATAAAAAAATTAAGAGTGCAGCAATTTTTTTTTAATTATTTTTTTAGCGTACCTATAGATCATACGGTCGAACCTAGGAGGGCATAAAAAATTTTGTATTTTGTCACAGTGGCCAAACTATGGCAAATTATATGTTTTTCTTGGCCTCTCGAATCTCCTGAATCTAACAGTGGGGTCTGTTTTTGCACAGGAGATCATTTGTGAAAAATACCTCCTCAAAACCCTCATGAAGCCAATCTAAGAAACCCTCTTAAGCCATGATTCTTCAATCACCAGATCTACAAAATACACAACAAATCTCCAATACCCAGAACCCCAAATCTGCAATACAAATTGTACAAAACCTTGTAATGTCCCAAATCCTTCCATGCACTTCCATGGATTCCATTTTGCATCGATATACACACACGACAGTTATACAAATCCAGGGAGATGACACCTCCCTCAACCATAAACATGGCTCTGATACCACATGTTAGGAATTTGCAGGTCAAATAAGACCAATTCCACATAACCCAATAGGAGAATATGATGCAGAAATAACCATAATGCAAAGATCAAATGACAAACACAAAATAACACAAGATATACCTTGGGAAAACCCTCAAGAGGTAAAAACTCATCCTCCAAAAGCATCCACACTCATATGTATTATTCAGCAATAAAGATATTACAATACATGCCATGAGTCTCCATGAATACCTCTAAATCATCAAGCACCTCCAATGCATCCTCCATGTGTACAAGCATGAATCCACACATCACCTGCCATACTTCACAATATGCACTTATAGGAGAGAGAGCTCAATACAATGACAACCTCTCACAAACCTCCAATCCACCTACAATGAAATAGCCAACCATCCCAACTAATGACCATGTGCTTGCTTTCATAGACCAATCTCACACAAATGCAACTTGTGGTATTGGATAAAACCATGTGTTCCAAAACCATGGATACACAAAACCATTGACCCCCTTATTTAATGTTTGTACTACATTTTTTCCCAACAATTAAATAATACAAATAATATCCCAAAGTTACATACAACTTTTACAAGTGGCCTCCAAATAAATATCTAATGTGGTTAAACACATCAATTAAGATGTGCCACAGATAAATATTTATTTTACATGAATAAAATAATCCAATGTTATGCAAGGTGTACAACACCTATTTCCCAACATACAATCTTCACCAAAAGCTGAAATACACACTGTGTATCTAAATCCCAAGCCATACACTATTGAAATCACACAAATATTACATAGAAATGTATAGTATCAATGTTGCATGATCATGGGCATATGAAAAGGAGTAAGAAAAGATTAGAAATGATAAACTCAATATAAAATACCAACTACACCAAACTATCCAATATTCTATCATAAACTACTTGAAACAGGACAAATTCTGCATATCGTAGAATACCTAGAAAGCCCAAAATGACCTTCCAAACCCTTACAACAGCTCCCATTTATTATGGGCACTATGAAAGGCTGTAAACAAACCTGATGCACAACAATATACAGCTCACAATGAACATCACCAATAGCACACCAAACTTCTACAAACAATCTTCTAAAAGCTGCATACAACACACCAACAAACAATGCACATAACACTACTGTAATCTCCAATCTTTTGCGCAATGGTAGCCTCTGAATGAATCTACTCTTGTGACTCAAGGCCTCCCATCCTCAAATCACCTAGAGCACATGGACATCTCATTCATAAGACTCCAGATCTGAAAATCACACAAGCACGTAGCTCTGTGAGAGAAAAAACAAAATTTTTGGCAATAACCCTTCAAAATGAAAGCCTTTGTTTTTTAATGTCATTGCCAAGTTGGGTGCCCAAATCCCAATGCCATTCTTTCTATAAAATCATTACTAATTCCCAAAATAACCTTTGCAGAAAAAACTCCACCACTCCAAGTTGTCTATTACAACCAAAAAAGCCATAAATGGTGAGATTCCCATGACACCAAAAATTTGTTTTTTGTGTTCACTAAACTCCAATGCCTTATTTTATGCATGCAATTATTTATTATTATTTATTTAATATATATTTGCTAGGATTTGGAAATTGGTCCTAACAATATAATATTAAATAAATATTATTTCCCAATGTAATCTTGTGATCTTGACCTGCTATTTTTAGACATCAGAACTTACTCAAAATAGATACTACTATTTTTGGAAAGGGAACATGACAAAGGCACCAAACTATGAACTTTTCAATAGATGATATGTCATCACAAGATTTGAATGTTAATATACTTCCTTTCACAAATCTAATCACAATATGGAGATCTCTTCACATAAATTTATTCCTTATAATCTTCTCTAAATTCCCTCTACAAACTTCTCATCCATCAGCACTTATTCCTCTTTATAATTCTACCATAAACTCTTACAAATCTGCCTTTTATACTTTACACATGGGCTGCATATATATTTTAGAATAGGGCTGAAATACTCTTCATGAAACTCTACCCTAGATCTATTCTATATTCTCTTCATTCACACTTTCAAGACACACTATTGTCTATCTCTTATACATCCTCAAGAGAGGCAATCAAACAAGAGACATACCTTTTCACAATAAAGAGACACAACATTTACTAATTGCTCCTCTTATTTCTTAATTGCACCCCTTCTAAAACAAATCACTACTCTATATCAAACAAAATCGCATCCCTTCTACTTATCTTCATCGCACCTCCTTTAATGCATATTAATATAATCCTTTGTCTTATGTTTAGCACACCACTTATGGGAAGTCTGCCATCATAGAGTCATTAATAAAAATATAATTTCAATCTTCAACAAGTCGGCCATACAATAATTTAAATCTTTAATTTGGGGAGTCGACCATACAACATTTTAAATCTTTAATTTAGTCCGCCAGCATATATATGTTTTTAATTTTGACGCTTTTATTTATCCATGAGGAAGTTGACCACAATATGAGTACTTCTAACTCATCTTATGTCTCTGCTCTATTATTATCTTATATATCTACCTTTAGTTATTCTTTCACATCAGTGACACTTTGACATCAATGATAACCTATTCCAACAAAAATACATAATATTTACAAGTTCCTTCAATAATAAAGTTACATAAACCAATCCTTCTCACAATTTGAAATATAAAAACAAGTTGTATTATTCTACAACTTTGCACATCCATTCTTAAACATATGATTGAAATATTGAAGGTGAATCAAATCTACATTATACAAGCACAACAAGGACTATGAAGCTAAGACACAAATATTAAGAAAGTTTCATGACTTCAAAAAATAAGGATGTTAATGCTTGTTCCAGGTTTCTAGAGTGCAATTACAATCGATACCATCACTTCAAGTTCCTAATTCTAGAAGTTTGTTCACCTATTTCCCAAAACTTCTCCTTTTGTACTAGGTTAGTACCATGGAATCTGATGGGACCCCCATTTTCTAGCTCTATTTTTGCCCCATAATCCATCAAAAATCCAAGTGTGGCCCTCCCTATGTCTTGCATTATGTTATAGCCTTTAAAAATTTTGAAAAAAATAAATATTTCTAAGTATGGAACCTTTTTGGCCATTTTGGGCATACCAAGAATAGTTTCAGTGATTTTCTTGGTTCCCAAAATGAAGGAAATCCCTGAAATGATTTCGAATTCCCGATCAGCCCCGATCA
Source organism: Cunninghamia lanceolata (assembly GCA_027924645.1). Classification (NCBI taxonomy): domain Eukaryota; kingdom Viridiplantae; phylum Streptophyta; class Pinopsida; order Cupressales; family Cupressaceae; genus Cunninghamia; species Cunninghamia lanceolata. Next base: position 5,688,042 of record BSBN01000516.1, read on the forward strand.
CCAACAAAAATATAGAGTAAAGGAATTTCAATGAGTTCCTGGTGGGTAGGAACTCACTGACCAGGTGAAACAAGTGAAAAGAGATGAGGAGGTGGCGAGTTCCTAGAAGGCGAGAAATCACCAACAAGATGGAATAGAGGAAAAAGAAAGAAAGTGTCAGTGATTCATTTGGTTTCTGGTACCAAGGAACTCACCAACAAGGTTCCTAGTTCCTAGTCCATCCCTGACAAGAGTAAAGGATAAATTGGCTAAGGCACAGAAAGGATAAAGAGGTTGAATAAGGCAAAGCAATGAGGATTTCATTGAGTTCCCAATGGACAAGAAATCACTGATAAAGTGGAACATGAACTATTCCTAGTTCCTAGTTCCTAGTCGATCACCAATCAAGTGAAATAAAGGATGAACAAAGAGAAAAGAGAAATAAGAAGGAGAAAGAAGATTTGGGCAAGTTCCCAGTGGGTGGGAAAGCTCTAACAAAGATAAAGACAAGGAATAAGAGAAAGATGGGATGAACAAAGAAGGAAGAAAAAGCAAGCAGTGAGTTCCTACTGGGTGGGAAATCACCGACAACTTGGAACAAAAGGGAAAAAGAGGAATAAAAAGAAATATCAGTGGTTTTGATGGTTCTTGGAACCACCAAAACCTTTGACCTAGTTACTAATGACTCCCCAAGCTCTAAAAAATGCAGAATTAAAGATTTTAATGTGTTTTAAAAGTGTTTTTCTGTAGGTTCTTCAATTTACACCCCTGCCTACTGTTGAACACACCCAAATATTGAGAGGGGGGTGAATCAGTATTCAAACAAATCTCAAACCCTCTAGAGAAAATTAAAACTTAATCTTTACAACATTAATAGAAACATAAAAGATCAACACAATACACAACACCACATAACACCAGATATACATAGAAAACCCCAAAGGGGAAAAACCATGGTGAGAAAAGTTGCTAGGAGCTATTATCCTAATATAGCCTCACAAAAGAATCATAGTTACAACTTTGTTTTATGGATACAACCCAAGGAAGATACTACTCCCTATAGAAAGGTTTTAGGGCCACTCCCAAGGAAGATACAACTCCCTGTAGACTTTATTTTAGGGCTTCAACCCAAGGAAGCAACTACTCCTTGAACTAAGAAAAAACTCAGAAAAGATTATAGTATGACGGTCCTTCTACTGTCTGAATCTGACAATGAAGCTCAATCCTTTTGATGATTGTTTTTTCACTTCTCTTTTGATGATTGCAATTCTACTTTGACAATTTATGTAACTTCTTCAAATGTCTTCTATGTAGCTTACTTACTCATTGCTTTTAGCCTTCAAGAAGCTTTGCCTTTAGCTCACTACTTCCATCAATCAGTTAGGCACACTCTTCACTTCCCTTATATCTCAAAAATATCTTCAAGATGAATTCGAACAGGATCTATTACTTCTGCTATTTCTCCTTCTATTGTACATCATAATGCATTACACATCCACATTCAACTTCTTACACTCACACTTGCAATCACACCTCACCTAGATCAATTAGGTTTACAATATATACATGATATTACATTGATTACTATTGGTGTGAATAGGGTTATTACCTATCTGGTTTAACCTTTGTTGTGTAGATAATTCATATTATTTAACTATTTATTAGTTAAATAATACTCACACACATGTTCACATCTTAAGTTGACTTAGGAAGCATTCTAGTTGTCTTCTAGATGTTTCTAGTTTGTCTAGTTGTTGATAGTTGTCATCTTATCCTATAGTTGTCATATGTCATAGGATTAAGACAATTGTCACATGACTACAACATCTTGTATCTCACCTTGGTCTTTATAACCAATGCCTCATTGTACATTATGCAATCCAGTACATTGTTGTATCATGGCAATATAGCATTCTCTTTGCTTGTCTCTCTTGTGTGGAAGGTTATTTGGTTTTGCAGATTTGATCCTGGTGGTTGATTGCTCCAACATCATATCAGAGCTTTGATCCTGCAAGCTCCTTCTCTTTTTTGTTGAGAGATCTTGCCGTCAACTTTTTGTTGGTGCATCCTGGCTGAAAATGGAGTTTACTGTTGAATTCCGATCACCCAAGTTAGTAAAGATCAACTGTCCAAAACTTGATTTTGGACATAGGTAATTTTTTTACTTTTTTGGGCTTTATATGCATTTTTTGCAAAAATTTTTGTCCAAAAGGCAAAATTTTTTTAGTAGAGGGCAATTCTACCCCCTACATTTTCTACTCCAACAATTACTTTACATGTCATCCAAATGCAACAAGAATATTACGATTACAAGTCAGCCAAAGATCAAACAACATGAAATGTGTAGAGGGCAAGCCCTAAAATGAACTACACACAACACCAGGAAGAGGAACACACCTTATAGATTCCAACACACACTTAACCTGGTCCTAAACACCCTTCACAACATCATCCTTCAAAGAATAACATTTACACACTTTGTACATTTGAAATAGGTCAGCCTTAAGTAAGAAAATATGAATCTTGTAGCATGTCAGCTGTTTCAACTTGGTAGTACTCATGGAAGATTAAACATTACTTGTGCTTCTCCTAGATGAGTCAGCATGACCCATACAACATCTCCAAACACTCCTCAAACTTCACACAACAAAGACTTTGTGGTGTATACCTTCAACATTCCTTAGTCAGCCAAGCAAAAGCATAACCCAACAACACCTTCATTTCAGACCACAACCTTTTCTGAAGAAACTAGAAAACACCTTAGAGAGCAAGAGGAAACATCACAATTTCCTCAGGATCATTCTCCACCAGCCAATTCACCACTTCATACAACAAGTTGGCGCAAGCCAACGAACACTGAAACTAGCCACCGGACAATACAGTCCTGCACTCTGTCACTTACAACTTTCTTTGCAGAGGGACAAATGATATGAAACTTTGAATGTAGCACCTTCACAACATGCTAAACTTAAATTTTGAACCGAATGACGATATCTTCAAAGGTGAAGGAATGTGGAGCATTCTCCCAATTAGTCTTCAAGGCAACTTCCTGCAGTAGAAACCTTCACCAACATTCGAAGACCAAAGCCTCCTTGTAGCAACACATACTTCCTTAGGAACAACAGGAGAGAGCATACAACATGCTACAGACCATCAGCAACATCTCCCTAACATCGACATTACTTCTAATCCTCATCTTAATGCTTCTAATTCTCATCTTATTATATCATCATGATATCATCTCTGCTGACAACAAACATACTCAATACAACTTTAATTGACATTAAACAAGGCATGACATGCAACCATGAATATTAGCAACATCATTATTAGCACACCATCATAGTATACCATCAACATAAGCATCAATGATAGCCCAAAATGAGTGTTGACATCAATGACAACCACATCAGTGACAACCTTAGGTAACATATGTGCATCACCTACTTCCCAAAAATGCCATTAACACCCAGATTGACCAGATTAGAGGTAAGTGGATTTTAATGCAATGGGTACGATGGTAGATGGAGGGTAGATGAGATTTATAACAACATCTAAATGCCCTAATTTGTTTTCCTACTCAAAAATCTTGTCAAGAATAACAAGTGAAAATATAAAACTATATATACATGAAAGAAAAATGTTGTTGTGGTTGGTCTCTGGGCCAATTTGGTTTTGCAAGTGCCTAAGGTTATTTTAGGGCATAGAGTAAAGAAAATTTCTAGGTTGTAAATGGAAGAATGCATCTGATACATCATAGGAAGAATTTTGTAAGGTAGATCTTCATGTGATAATATGTCTCCATGGAATAATGCAATTGTTTACGGGGTGTTTGAACCCAGTTACTCATCCTCTCTTCCCACACTTTCTGGTATGATTGTAACAAAGATCTGATAATGTGTGGCAACATTTAAATCAATGCAAACTCTTTTATATGGATCATTCCTTTGTTGCAAATGGATCATTGCATCTCTTTTCTGGATTACTAAGTATGTTTATCATATGGGATTTAATCTGAGATTTGTATGTGAATATATATTTGGTTTTGTTGATGTTTTGTTAGATGTATTTCTTTCCTCTTTGATGTTCATGACTCTATTGCCCAATGGAGTAGGAACTAGTCCAGCTTGGTGAAGGGCCAAAAATCTTTCAATTAATCCTTTGTTCTGGGTAGTAGTAGGAGTAGGATTAGAATAGGTATACATGTTCATGATTCAATGTTATAACCAAGAAGAAATTTCAAGTGACATAAAATTGTTTTAATCATTTTTGAATCATGTTCATGCATGTCTCCACCTTGTAACTTGTGTATGTAAAGTTAAGTGGATTCATCTTGTGGGATTTTATGTTGTCATCTTTGGGTGCATGTCAAGGTGAGGTAATCAATTTTATTAGAGGTTTTATGTAGCTAGTTTGTCTTGGCCTAGTGATGGTTATGGCGGTCAAGTGTACATTGGGTATGGTTGTAAGTGTTTATTTGTGTTCCATTTCGTGCCTCTAGGAATATCCCTCTTGGGTCTAGATAATCCTAAAGTTCAAGAGAGCATACCCACTCTCGTTAGTTGGCCTTAACCATCATCAATCTGTGGATGAGCCACTTTTTCACCTTCTTGATGACACCCTTAGCCTCGAAGGAGGAGAAATACACTAGGATTTTGGACCTTTAATTTTGGGACCCAACAGAATCCAAGTTGCTTATGTACTCTATGGTTCACTACCATTTTCTTCTTATGCATAGTCCATAATTTTCTCTAGAATTCCTACACAACATCTTCCAACCTTCAACTTTCTTATATAACTCCAACCTCTAACCTTCTACTATTTGTTTTAAACTATAGCAATCTATTTTTCAATTCCTAGCTTTAGTGTTATTTGGTTAGCATAAGTTATCATTTACTTTATTTATTTATTTCTTTATGAATTCTTAAATGTGGTAAATGAACTTGTTAGCTTAAAAATGCATTAATCACAAAATACGCTAAGCCCTACACACACAAAAGTTTAATTTTACCCTATAGAAACCTCATGTTTTATCATCTTTCCATACTTAACCACCTCAAAATTCATAGACCATATCTTGGCATGTGAATATAGATACAAATGCATATAAAGAATATTTTTTGAATTCCCTAGTTGGTGGACTCTTGTTATGTGTCATTATCTCCTTTTCAACTTGTTAAGACTAATATCCAATAAATTGATATGATACTAGATGGTGCACATGGATAATTTCATACTAAAAAGTAACAATGATTTAATCTACTACTCCATCATTATCTAATCCCACTATTTGGTAGTGTAATGACAAGGTTAGACTACAATATTCTTTGAATATTTCAAATTTAAATGGCTTGACCATGTTATAATCTACACTCCTTTAAGCATAGGGCATGTTGTCCATAAAATATATGCCTTTGCAATTCCACATTCTAGTAGATGTACTTATTCATGTTGGATTTTGATGCTAGAGCATCTAGTGGTGTAAGGGAAATCTTGCATCACCCAAAAAAAGATGATTTTGTTTTCTATTCTTTTCAATTTTTGTATTTTCAAATACCCAAATGCTTGAATAATGATGCGGAACCTTCAAAATTTCCAACCTGCTAAAAATAGAAAATTGTTATTTTAGAAAGTTTTCATTTGAGCACATATAAAAACTAAAATTTACTCAAAGCCTTGGAATTGAAAAATATAACCTTTGGTAAAGGAATTGGTCAAAGATCACTTGTGGGCTGAAAGATATTAAAGTTTATGTTTATTAAAAACCCTGAAAAAAGTTTCAAAGTCAAATATGATGCACTTAGAGGCCCTGTATGGCCCCAAAAATGGGTGGAATCGGCAGAGAGGATTCTTAGAGCATAGATTTCTTCATGAGATTTCTAATGCATCAAATAATTCATAAATTGGACACTTGGATTAAACATTATCGCTCCCGGAAGTTGACCTATTTTTGGAGGGAGTTACAAATTTTGGAAATTTGGCTAGAAGGTGCCAAAAATGGTTATTATGATCATTTATCAAAATCGTTTGGGGCAATAGAGAAAGTGAGGAAAGTAGAGAGTTAGGAAAAGGAGGAAAATTAGAAACCCTAGTAGATTTGAAGCTGCAAAAGGTAGAAGGTTCCAAAATCCAAAGGAAGGAAGCTGTAATGTGTTGTAGCCTATTCAGGATTCATCCTCTAATTTCATTCCATCTTCTATAATATAATTTGTTTTTTAGTTCAATAAAATAACATTCCTATTTCATGTGTGCAATTTGTGATGTTGGGTGTTCTAGTATTAACCCCCCTCATAAAGTGGTAGTAGAGAAAGGGTTCCTGATTGTGTAGAGAGATTGTCAACCGTGAGGTAGTTTGCACCAAGACTTAAGGTTGTTTGATGTAGAGATCAAAATGCCTCCAAAAAAAACATGGGGGAGAAATGCTTTGATAGAAGAGGGTTTTAGAGCCTTGCAAAGGAAAATCGATGCATTGCAAGAGGAGTTGCAAAGAGGGTTTGAGCCAAGAATAAGAGAAGAAAATGAAGATGAAGCTGAAGAAGAAGAAGAGCTATCCGAGAAAGAATAAGATGTTGCAAGAGATCATGCGCAATTTAGGTTTTTGAGGGCCATTTCAAAGATTGGAAAGAGGCCTAGGATTGAAGCTTCTACCTATTCTAGGAATCTAAACTTGGAAGAGATTATTGATTGGATAAACGATATGGAGGAATATTTCAAGTATGTAGAAGTGGAGGATCCAGAACGGGTCAAGTTTTCAAAAATGAAGTTGAAAGGTCATGCCAATATTTGGTGGAAAGAGGTCCAGTTAGAAAGAAATAGAAGAGGAAAAGGAATGATTACTAGATGGGATTAGATGGTGGACAAACTAAAGAAGCAATTCATTCCTATGGACTATGAGTTAGAGTTGTTGAAGAAGTTGCAAGGATTCAAACAAGGTAACAAGTTTGTTGAGTATACAAGAGAGTTTTATAATATTATTATTAGAAAAAGCCATGTAGAAACCACCAGAGAGAGGTAGTAATTACACTAATGGGTTCAGGCCAAGTATTCAAGAGGAGACGAGCCTAGTCAAAATGACCACCATAGAAGATGAATACCAGTTTTCTCTAAAGGTGGAAGAGAAGATGAATAAAAGATTCAAAAGCAAGAAAAGAGGAAGAGGTCATCATGGAAGGACAGGTGGAAGATCCTATGGAGGCACAAATGAAGATCAAAATAAAAGTGAAGAAGCGAGCACCAGTTGAAATCAGAAAGGAGATAATGCCTACTACCCTTGTGATCAAAATTATGGTGAGCAAAGATGAAGAGGAAGAGGATGACCTAGGTAAGGACTTGGAAGAGGAGGTTTCAAAGGAACCTATTTCCAATGTGGAGGACATTGAGCCTATGAGTGTCCCCAACATCAAGGAAGGACAACTAGAAGACTAGGAGGTAGTGCACAAGTTGCACATGTAGATGAAGATGCACAATCTGAGCATTATTAAGATGCTGAAAAGGAGAAACCCTAGTTGTTAGAAGAATCTTGTTAAATGAGGAGAAAGAACCAGATTAGAGGAAGATTTTATTCCGCACAAGGTGCAAGTGTTTTGATGATGATTTCACTTACAATTAGACACAAATTTTATCTACAACATAAACCCTATCTCTCTTGAAAGATGACAAATCCACAAAGAATTTGATAGCCCAAGGCTCCAGTAGTCAGGTCTTGACACACTTTTCATCACTCAGGATCGTTATATTGTTGTTTTCACATGGGGACTTACAAATATTATTCTTATTTCCCTTGATCCAAACAAATTACTGTAAATATCATCATGATCTTACACAACCCACACTTACTCTACATATATACCATTAGATTTACTCATTAAAAGATAAAATTTGAGAAAATTCTTCTACATTTAACATAGCTTTGATCAATTCTTCTGAAACTATCTATAATTACCTAAAATTTGATTATCAATTCTGTTGGAAATCACTTAAAGATCTTCTTTAAACTATCAGATTCACCAGCATTTCCATTTATTTCACTAGGATTTAACATTATTTGCACTTATTTCAAACAATTTTGGATAAAAAGTAAAATATAAGGTTTGAGAGAAAAGAGATTCTAAGAAAGCTAATTTCTCAGCAATTGCACACATATATCTTGTCAAATTCATAAATCAAAGATAAATCTACTTATACTTCACCAAGAGTTCCACAACTACATATAAGAGATGCAAATCTTCAATGAAAATTGATAACATCATGATAACATTTCAAATGCAATCCAAGAGGATGCAATAACTTGATATTTCATTATTAGTCATCAATGTATAGTCACTTAAGATTTACAATGAATGAATAACTAGTAGTCTTCAATTCATCAATTTGATCAACATGTACAAATGTTCTTATTGAATGAGAAAGAACCATGAGGGATACAAAAGTTACAAAATCTTGCACTTATGCGTCACAAGTTTCAATAATTCAATCTCCATTTTACCAATGATTCAGATATCTTTTATAGAATAAGGATCATGAATTAGTTACAATAACGAGTGACTTAGGTCTCATCTCTAAAAATTAGTGATCAAGATTCATGGAACGTGGATGCTAGTTGGCATTCAAAGTGGATGACAGTTGTCATCAGAGGATATCCTATGGTATCAAAAGATTCTAGAATCTTTGAAGAATTTAGGGTTTCTACTTAGGTCGAGATTGAATCTAAACAATGGCAAATGCATCTAGATGTTCCCTATATGGCATATGTAACAAAACATGTATGCATTAGGATGTCCTGCTATAGTTAAGTACAATACTTATTACCATGAAACTATATCATTACTGCTTTCTATATCAACTTTCAACTAGACATCCAGTATGGAGAGTATGCAATGGCACTTTCCCATCAAGTTTTATCTTCATCCAGATATCTAGATGGTATGGGTATCAAAGAAATTAAAGAATCTAGAATATAACTGAGATCTACTCCATATTAGCAACAATGCATTCCCCAGATATCTTAGTCTTATAGGTACTGAACAAAATAGACACTTTATACACTTCATTTTTGTCATACGCCTGTGCTTTATCCTTAGCAAATATCTAGGCATCAAAATGATTTTGAATAACCCCCAACTTGTCTTCCCTGGCCTTCATCTTCCCTTTATACTCTTTTATTTTGGAATATTTACCCATGATATCATCAATGGTACCTCCAGAGAAGTTCTTTGTCGGGTCCTCCCAGACACTTTCAAAACTACCCTTAAATTGCTTCAGAGCTTCACCTTTATCATACTTATCTTAATCACCCTATATCTGCCCAACCATCTTATCCAAGATCTCCACCTCATCTGCCATCAAGTCATGTAATTTTCTACTCAGATCCTCAACTTCATGCTGGCATACCTTAAGAAGTTCCCTTTCAAAATGTAGATCATTGAACCATGTAGGGACAAGAGGGAGGGTCTTATAGATCACCATCCCCTCCTTGAGTAAAATATTGCCATCTATGTTCCAAATGGACTTGGGCATATTCTTTGCCAGCTCATTCTCTTCAATCCCGATGCAGTCAAGGTAGGAGGGTCTAATGAGGGACTATCCAACCTTACATCCTTAAGCAACTAACAACATGGACAATCAGATATACAATAGAAGTATATAGCTAGCAACAAAAAGAAAGAGACATTCATAAGCACATGACACAAGATATATCCTGGGAAAACCCTAAAAGGGAAAAACCCAGTCTTCAAAGTTCATTACTCTTTATATTATGATCTTTGAACACATTACATATGCCTCTAGGGCTTTTTAGATGCTAGGCCACAGCCCAAGGTTACAAAAGATTCATATAATCACACTCTTTCTTGATTTCCTTCTACTTCTCAATTCTCTGTCTGCAACTTCGTTTGTTCTCTTCTCTGTCCTCTGCTTCAATCCTGCTTCTTCTTCAGATCAAAACACTCATCCTCTTGCTTCATATATTCTCATACTTGATCATTATTTATTCTTTATTTGAAACAAACATTTATCCTTCATTTATATCCTTCGCAGGCCTTCATAACATTACCAAGTCGGCCAAGAGTTAATTGTCTTCATGTAATGTGTAGACATGGATAGGTCAGACCTAAACATATGGTATTTCTCCGCTAGTGCATAGAACTTTGTGCAGATCTCCATGAAGATTGGCTAGGTCCTAAAATTCCTTGAATAATGCTCCTTTTAGCTCCACAAGTCACAAAATTGCTCCGCAAGTTGATTAGACTTCAGTGAACACTGTCAGCTCTACACTATGAAAATAGATAAAAGCATGTAACCTTTTGATAGCGATATCTTTCCAAAATCAAACCCAAATGATCTAAATTTTGGATATGTTATAGATGATTATGTCTAGATGCTAAGTCCAACTCTACAGCCTTTGATACGCAAATGCAGTAAAATGCACTATTCTCCAAGGTCATTATCTCGGTACCCTACAACTTCACTGTTAACTATCCCAATTGATTTGAATGCTTCTGGATGCTCCTGCATTAGACTCTCGGGGTTAATTGAAAAGTGAACCTCTTCACTTTGGTCTGTATTATGTCAAAATCAATGTTGTTTCTTTAAAATAGGTTTGGCAGTCTATTCACAGGTACTTGCAACTGCCTAAAGGTCAGCGGTCTGTTCAAGCCCACCTTGCAAAAATGCCTCAAGTTCTTCTAAGTTTGGCATTCTACTTGCAAGCCTTGTACGGCCTCAATGATTGGCGGTCTGAGCAAGTCTTCTCCACAAGCTACCTCAAGTTCTTCATGTTCTGGTGATCTAGGTTCGGCGGTCTACTTGTAAGCTTTACACTGCCTCAAAGATCGACGGTCTATGCAAGTCTTCTCTGCAAGTTGCCTCAAGATCAATGTATGCTTCAATCAATCAAGAGTTAATCAATACATACATGCATCTTCTAGAACAATCAAGTTACTCCCTTTGATACAGTCAATACATTCCTGAATCTTCTTTGCAACACTTTCTAATCTCAGGTTCTAGATACAATTCCTTCCACACACTTCAAAATCTTAGAGTTTTTGTTCTGCATATACTACTCCAATACTTTTCTTTGCTTCTTTATCCATGTTTCCTTTACTCTAGTACACAAACTTCTCCTCCAGTAGAATTAATTGTCATTTCTCTTTTCTCTACAATATGAATTTACTTTCCCTGCTATGCTTCACACTTGTTCACACATACTTTCTCTTGCACTGCTTTCTCAAATGATTAGTCTATAACATAACTCTTCTTAAGATCAATGCTTCTCCTTCTTCTGGTTTCTCTGTCAAACTTAGTGATTCAAAAAGTTCTTCCTCTGCATAAACTTCCTCTGCATCAGTTATTGTTTCCTCATCATTAGCCTATCTGGTAAGAAGTTCTTGTTGACATTTACTGCTTGATTCTTTTCTCCTCCAAACTTGAAAATAGGTTCTTCTGAATGGTCTTCTATCAAATCCTCTTTCATCTCTTATGTATCCTTCACTATGATAAGAATTGTGACTCCTATCATTTCTCCCTCTATAGTTTGAAGTATTGTTCTTTTTTTGCTCTACATAAGGTCTTCTTTCTTTGCATCATGATCCATATCCACTTCTCTCCCTAACATATGAATACTTCCATATGTACAACCTTCTAAACATACAAGTAACATGTTTCCATTTTGCTCCATCAATCCATCCATAATCCAACTGCATACAATCTATCACAGGCTTTCTCTTCCTCATTTTATTGCAACACATCTTTTTAGAATGATTCCTTAATCCACAGAACTTACAAGGGTTTAGATCCCAACACAATTCCTTCTCATGTCCATGTCTATTACAATGAGAACAATACATACCTTTCCTTCTCTGATTTGAATTGTTTGAACTTGTGACAACATCTTTACCTATGTCATATCTAAGGCCTTCACTTCTTGATCCTATTACTGGTTCAATAGGTTCTGTAATTCCTTGCTACTACTTTCCCAATCCTTTTCCTTCATATCCCATTCTTTACATGATTTTGAAACCAATACCATCACCAACAACTGTAGGTTCAGTTACACTGTCATCTTTAACTTTATTTTCTAAGAAGCTTCTGGAACATCACACAAATCATTAGTAGCACAAGAAACATCACAAAGTTTAGGCTTAGACCTCAGACTTTCATTCTCTTTTCTGCAGTCTACTAGTGACTACTCTAACTGGTTAACATATTCTTTCAATCCTAATATTTCACTCTTCTGTAGACTATTTTCCTTTTTTAGTTCTTTCAAGTTTTCCTCCAAGTCTTTGTTCCTCTTTTCCACCTTCCCAAACAACTTGAATCCTTCTTCCAATTCTTCAAATTTCTTTTCAACATCCTCAAACAATTTCAGTTCTGCCTCTAAATCTTCGTTTCTCCTTTTTACATTTTTTAGTTCTTCTTCAAGAGCATCATATTTGTCTTCTCCTAGTTCTTTTATCCTTTCCATCAATTTTGAATTACACCTTTTGATTTCGCACAATTCTTCCTCTAGAATATCCTTTTTGCATATTAGGTTTTCATTTTCCTTCTTTATTCTCTTTCCAATTTTCCCCATCGAAACAAATCAGATAAACAACTTAATTTGAAAAACTTACCTGAATCTTTCTTGCCTTGATCTTCTTCAGCGGTGACACTTGTTACTTCTAGGGTTTCACATTTCTTTCAACACTTTCTTCCTTTCCAACAGATTCGCAACCATCCAAGCAAATTCACAACTAGCTCTGATACCACTTGATGTAGTGAAGGTAGGAGGGTCCGATGAGGGATTGTCCAACCTTGCAACCTTAAGAAACTAACAACATGAACAATCAAATATACAATAGAAGTATATAGCTAGCAACAGAAAGAAAGAGACATTCATAAGCACATGACACAAGATATATCCTAGGAAAACCATAAAAGGGAAAAACCCAGCCTTCAAATCTCATTACTCTTTATATTATGATCTTAGAACACATTACATATGCCTCTAGGGCTTTTTAGATGCTAGGCCATAGCCTAGGGTTACAAAAGATTCATATAATCACACTCTTCCATAATTTCCTTCTTCTACTTCTCAATTCTCTACTATGCAACTTCGTCTATTCTCTGCTCTGCTCTCTGCTTCAATCCTGCTTCTTCTTCGGATCAAAACACTCATCCTCTTGATTCATATCTCCACATACTTGATCATTATTCATTCCTTTCTTGAGACAAACATTTATCCTTCATTTATATCCTCTGTGGGCCTTCATAACATTACCAATTCAGCCAAGAATTAATTGTCTTCATGTAACGTGTAGACACGAATAGGTCAGACCTAAACATAAGGTATTGCTCTGCTGGTGCATAGAAATTCATGCAGATCTCCATGAAGGTTGGCCAGGTCCTAAACTTCCTTGAATAATGTTCCTTTTAGCTCCACAAGTCACGGGATTGCTCTTCAAGCTGATTAGACTTCACTGAACATTGTCGGCTCTACTTTATGAAAATAGATGAAAACAAGTAACCTTTTGATAGCGATATCTTTTCAGAATCGAACCCAAATGATCTAAATTTTGGATATGTTGTAGATAATTAAGTCTAGATTTTAAGCCCATCTCTACAGCCTCTAATATGCAAATGCAGTAAAATGTAGTATTCTCCAAGGTTATTCTCTTAGTACCCTGCAACTTCACTATTAACTATCCCAATTGATTTGAATGCTTCTAGATGCTCCTACATCTAATCCTCTTCAAAATCTCTTCTTTGAATTTCACAATTCTCTCCTTAATGGATGTAATGGCATCCCAACTAGCTAATGCAGCCTTTATTACATCTTCGCCATCTATCATGAAGGTATGGAACCACCCTTCCATGACTTCAGCTACATGCTTCTTTTTCTCCAGCTTAGTGACCTAATCTTAGGTGACCAAAACTAAATTAGAAGGCATTTCAACCACCTCTTGCTAATGTGTAACTAGTCTTTTGATAAAAAAATTCAATTCGATAATTTTTCCTTTTAGCTCTCTTTTCCTCTTCCTATCCTTCAATATCCAAGATGCAACTACTTCAACATTACCTTGGAGCTCTTCAACTTCCTGCTCGTGAGTGGTAAGTCCCAAATTGATGGTCTAGATCTAGTACTCACCCATAATTATTTCACCCTTATCCTTTTTAATTGACGGAGTAGCTAACTATCCACAATCCTAATGCATCCCTCTTTATTGAACATGTGACTCTAGCCTTTCTCCTTGGCCTTATTACTTCTTCTTTCATAAAAATACTCTTAAAATCAAGAGGAACGAATTGAATTGGCTCGGGAGCATGTACCTCTAATATTAACTAGTTAGGAACGTCGATATTTGATTAACCTTCTTACTATTGGTACTATTTAATGTGAACATCCTCTTCTATGTGTCTCTCTTCTTCTTCTTCATGTGCTTCTATATCCTTGTCACCAACTAGACAATTTGCTTCCTATTCCACAAGTGGCTCCCCTACACATAGTGTGTCGACATTGGATTCTTTGATTGGAGTTCCTTCTTCTTGCCTTAGAACATCTTATTTTTCATGCAATTGTTCATGTTGCACTTCCATCTATCCAAATAGATGTTCACCTTGACCTTGTAATTCTCCAAAACCATGTTCCATGTGGACATCATCATGTGGAGCCTCACCTTTTTCTTGATGATTATCTTGTTGCTCACTTTGTGATAAATCTAGATGTTTCTCATCATGTGAGGTTCCCTTTTGTACACTTCCTTGTATTGGGACATCTAGATGTGGAATTTCTTATTAGATATCATGTTGTTGTGGCATGTCCTCATGTGAAGCATCATGTTGGATATTGGATTCTTTAGCAACATGCCTATTAAGAGACTGAGTTGAAACCTCAGAAAGAATATAAGTCTACTCTATTACCTATTCAATGCCAACAGTGGGAGCTTCTTGGTCAAGCACAAGAATTTCATCAAACAATGGATCATCATTGGCAATCACAAGCAATGCAAATGTTGGAGGTGCAGATGGAGTCGATATTACCTCCAAAATTGTATTGACATCAATGCTTTCTGTTACCTCATCATCTATTAAGTCAACCACCTATATCAGTGGGAAATGTGAGGGTATGGTTTCCTGTTGTTGTTTGATTTCTTTTGTCATTTTTTTCTTTACTTGGATGAATCCTCATCTCCTCTTTGCTTTCTTCTATTCAATCACTTCCTACAAGGTTAGAGGGACAATTTCTTGTGGCATGGGATCTTCAAATTTAGGTGTTTGGATTACTGGAACATGTGGAGATGGTGGATCATTCAACTTACCTTTTCCCTTTGACACTAATCCTCTCATGTGCACCTTGGGTTGAGTTGCCTCAACTATCATGTTTTGAACATCTGGTTGAGCCACTCCAACCACTGTGGGTGTGGGTACTTATGGAAGCTTCCCAATAAATGTTTTTGGACTAGCTCTCAAAGGTTGTTCCATAGTGGGAGGAGTAATAGAGGCAATGCTTATGCCTTCTGTAGTTGGTACCTCAAAGGATGGCCCGACTTCTACTAACTTAGCTTCCTGTACACTCCTCTTTGTTACTAAAAAGTCATCAAAATTATCATCCATCTGAGCTTTCCTCTTTCCTTTCTTATTAGGATAAGTGATGGTTACCCCTTTAGCAATCAATGCTTGGATAACACCATCCAACAATATTTTGTTGGTTCCTATTACAGGTTGGGAAATAACATCAATTGATATCACTTTAGGCTAGGACCAATTAGGATCAGGTAATGTTTCATTATATACCTTATTTTGGTCATAACTAGGATGCAAGATAACCTTGTTATCCTTTTTCACCTGAGGGGGTACTTCATGAGTACCTAATGTCCTCATCTAGTTGAGTGTTAACCATTGGTATCCTCATTTCCTGACCTCCTAGTCATCCATACAATCAGCCATTAATTTTCAATGTGAAGTTCATGTTGGAACTTCTTACTCACATACTTCTCCATCTGGTTGTATGGATCAAACATCCATTTTAAATGAAAAGGTTGTAGGTTGAATAGTTGTAGCTCCTTCTCACATGACTTTTCTTGTGCTAGAGCCCGACAATGGTACTAGCCAATATCAATTGGGAATGTCACATTCCCTTTGTCATTCTTTGCTTTAAAAGCCTCATAGGGCTCAACAATCTGCCCTGTCATCTCGATTAGGACCATTTTATTAGTTGGGTAAACCAACTTCCATGTGCATCAATAGTAGTCATTGCATCAGTTGATAACCTCTTGGCCCTATCATCTTCGATCATCTGGACTAGTGTAAGACCTCATAAAACATGTAAAAGCATTTAAACCAACTCAAAAAAATGAAGTAAATAATCCGCTTAAATACATCGCAATAACCAAAATCAAAAAGAAGTAAATAATCCACTTAGATACAATATTTAAAGGTAAAAGGTGTAATTAATCTACTTAATTACAATATCTCCAATAAAAGATAATCTCAAAAATATGAATCTCAATGTGAATAAATCTTACATAATCGTGTGCTTAATCTAGGTAACAAGAACTATGAAATAATATACATAAATCCTTGGGAAAACATGACATAAAACATCCAAAATAGGTACAATAATCAAGTACATCAATAATAAATAAATCAACACACTCCCAGTTGCACGAACTAAGTGGTCCACCACTTGCAAACTGAGAGATGGGAACATGGCTCAGGTGCTATTCCACCCAACCATGAAGCATTTATGCTTCCCCAAATCCCTTCTGGAAATGAAGGAAACCCATCCCTGCACAAAACGTCTAGCTAACTGGTAACAACTATAGGAGGGAACACCTGATGCAACCCTAATGTCTGAATTGCAATTCTAAGTAATGAAAAGTAAATTGTCTCACAATAGGATGTGGCAGAGATATCAATAAATACGTTTTCTAGACAATAAATATCTATTTCAATTTTATTCCGATTAGATCTAATCATTTAAGTAAATTGGTCAATTCCTGAAAAGAGGAAAAGCCATCTCTGATAATCCACATTTGGCATCGCAATCCCAAAAGTAACCCAATAACATTCCTAGATAAAAACTACTTCTTTCCCCAAGAAGCAAGAAAATAAAGTAAAGAATCGAAAGTACAAGTTTTCAATCAATCCAGTTCCCTTTTCCTAAATCATCAAATAAGGAAAAATTACACACTTTCAAGCAAGAATCGATCTCTTTTAACCATACAATTTACAATCATAATTTTATTAGTTTGATATAGCCTCTAATCTTGTATTTCAGTCACAATGTCTTCAATAATAATAATTCTATGGTATTACACTAACTTACTATTTATTTATGTTACAGGAGGTTTTAAAAACAACAAAAATAATAAAAACAGACCTCATGTCACCACTGCAACATGAGCTATTGAAGAAATAAAAAGATGAACATAATTCATAGTTTAATCAATTTTCAGTCATGAATATACATGTAATAGGTTTTTATCATCAGTAGTCAAGGAAAATAATATAGAAGTCTACCGTCTCTATTTAATCTTACTGTCATTTTCTTGCAGCAGGATCTACTCAATTTTAATCAATAGGTTTGTATATACTATTCACTGACCCTCCTGTCACTTTAGTGACAGGAGCCGTGACAGAATGATAAAATAAAATAAATTATACAAGGTCTTAGATCTAATTTCTGTCATTTAAGATAATGGCACAAATTCAAAGTTTTTGGAACAACAACAATAGCTATGGAATATGTTTGTAAGAATACAATGGTTTTCAATCTATTTTAAGAGTTTAAATTTCATCATTTAGAAGTCGATTTCCAATTCCCAAACTAATATCAGCCAGTATAAAAAGAAAAATAGTCATATAATTATTTGATGGAATATTCTACAGTATCTAGTGGTTTCAACGTTTAATAATCAAGAACAAGAAGAAAACGGTTTCACTTCCAATATTGAAGAGACAATGATCTGTTCAGAAAGAAAACACAACAGCCAAAAAGGAGGCAATCAGCATGCAATCACCCAACCCAAAGACTCAGGCATCCAAATATGCAATCGATGACCAAAACAAGGAAAAACGTAAGGTTTGTCAGAAGCAAGAGAAGCCAACACATACTAGTAAATCGGCGGCCATTCTTTCTGTAGGTTGTTTTCATTGAGAAGAGGAATGATGGTTCGAGAGGAAGGTCGACAATACACCAAATAAGCATAGGTGGCCAGGTAAAGAAATGGCCAGCCATAAAACTAACGGTCGAGAAAACAATACATGTGGTCAGAATAATAGATAGTGGCAGGCATGCCAAAAAGGGGCAGCCAGGAAAAAGAAGATATAGTTATTCAATCACAGGTTGCTTCTGTCATTTTGGGGGCAGAAATAGTGGTAAAAGAAATTGCCCAAGTAGAATAAAAGGAGGTCGGCTCGGGCAAAAATAAGAGCCAGACATAAACCAAGCAGAAAGTCCTTCATACAAAACAACTAAAACTATCTTTTTACTACCATGAAAACAAATAAAAACCTGGAAAAGAACGTCGATCTCAAATGAAATTGGAAGCTATTGTTGATGCCTTGATCACCCTCTTTCCTGTCGCGGCCTGCAGCTCTCTCCTTGCTTCTATCGCTCAGATAAAATAAATGTCCTCCTGCTTCCTTTTGCTTAGAAAAATATATTCCTCTACTGCCAAACATGGGTGTCCTTTTTCTGTTTGAAAATCCCCTCCCTTATCAAAAGAAAAATCTCTTATTTTTGGTGATCAAGATTAGGTTTTTAGAACTAGAGTTCATTTTTCAATTTGCATGATAATTCGTCCAATAGCATTTTGAGAAAAAAGCTATTTAAAACAATAAAGAAAATAATATTTTTTACACTCACTGTCACATGAATGACAGGAAACCTATATTTTTAATTCTTTTATCAAAACTCTAAATATAATAATGCCAATTTTAATATTATTTAACTATTTTAATTAAAACAAAACCAATTAAATAATCAAAGAGAAATGCAATATAATATTGCATATTTATCTATATAAATTAATATATAATATCTATTTATTTTAAGGAACATATTATCTTCCAAACATCTTATAGACAATATTTTATTATTTATTTAAATAACACAATACATCATTTGAATATATTTTAGGGAACTGCCACAATAATGGGTTACACTTTCTGGGACATCCTGATTTTTGTTGAAATCACATATTTTTAGAAAATATAATGATTTACTGATGCAGAGCGCCAGCAGAAGCGAATGAAGATTTGCCTATATCTTCCCTATCGGCAAGAGGTCCTCCAGTGTTTCGCCGAAGTCAAGGATGTCTTCACTATCAGAAAGACATGAACTATCGGCCGTTCCTTATTCTTTTGTCCCGATGGCCAAGTTCTCACCGATAACTCCATAGTGGTTCGTTGCCTATCGGCAACACCTCATACTATCGGACCACAAGAAATTTCTTAGGCCGATATACTCCGTCACTCCGATGACCAATCTTCGTCGGCCAGACTTCCTCCTTCGGCGAAACTTCCTTCACCTACACCGATACCTTGTTTCTCACCGATACTGTCAGATACATCGGCCAGACCCTCCGCTTCGGTAAGACTCCGGTTCGTGGCCCCGATGGTTCATCTCATTTCGACGAGTCCTTTGTCGCTGAGACTTCTTGAACTCCTTTCGATGAGCTTCTATCGGCGCTCTGCATCAAATTGGTATCAGAGCCAGCAAAAGCTCTGGGAGAAGATGTTGTATTGATTCTGACAAGAGTGCTAGAAAGGAATTTTGCTGACTTCCGGTTGCAGGTGCAGATTCACTCGCTACAGTAGGCAGCTGAGAGATCTATCATGGGCCTGAGAAGGAGGTCCAGTTGGTGTCACCAAAAGTCCTGGGGAGAGAGGCGAGAGAGGACTCCCAGGTGAGGGATAGAGGTGTTGGTGTAGCATGAAGGAGTGGATTTCAGTTATTGCATTTCGGAGGCAGCCATTGATAGAAGGCACAGTTGAGGATGAAGAGGAAGCAACAGAGGCATCCAGTTAGCATTGCAAACATCGAGAAAGTCAACAGATATTGCAGGCTTTTCACTGAGCATTTCCATGGGACATGGAAATTTTTCAAGTTCGGGAGTATGGTGCAGGAGCACCCTCGAAAATCTAAAAGTTCCTCACATTTCAAGAATGATTGGTTGTAAAGGCCTTCGAGCCATATGACACAAGTGTACATGTCAAAAAGGGTCAAAAGCATGTAACCGAACTGTTTGTTTTGTAAACGGTGGTCGGTGGTTGATTCACATTCCACCACGTATTGTAACTGTCCTGTTAAGTGTCTTTAAATAGGCAGTTTGTGTTGGTTAGACAGCAAGGAGAGATAGAGTGAAAAGAAACTGTATGTACATTCTGAATTAGAAGGAATAGAAGGAATTGTGTGTTCTGGTGCAATCATAGTGAATCTCGTTTGGGGCCATTCCACTGGAGAATTTCTCCGAAATTAGTGGAATGACCCCCGGTTGTTAGTTATTTCCAATTCAGTGCTAGATTAGTAGTTTTTCTGTGTTGGTTGAATTGTTAGCTTTTCTATGTTGTTCGGTTACGAATTGTTGTATAGGAGGTTTTGGGTGTATACAGCAAGTAGATATGGCAAACAGTGTGTGTATATCACAATTTCATGTGAGGTCATTTTGTGGATTTCCTACATTTAGATATCTGGTTGTGATAGAGGAGGGATCAAGCATTTTGTACTCATGGTGAATATGTTATGTATGTCCTGCATTAGTGTGAGAGTCTGGCTATAGAAGGTCAAAGAATAAATGTACGAAGTCGTCGGCAAAAGAATCGTCATCGGAGGAACTAAAATCGGCTGGCCCGATGGTGAAAGTCTCACCGATGATTGCCTTGACCTAAGGCATCAGGGTGAGAAGGAGTGTCGGTGGAAGAGCCTCAGGTCTGACTGAAGAAATGTATTTGACCGACAATGAAGTCTCATTAATGCATCGACAAGAGTGACCACATCGGGAGACTCACTAAAAGTTAGGCCGACAGTATCGGTCTAGCCGATGGTTCTAACCATCGGGGAGAGGAGACTTATCGGCGAAGGAATTTATGAAGTGGCCGATGATTTATGTCAAGCCGATCGGGGTGAGATTTGAGAAGTCTTGCCGATGGATGGCTCATCGGGGAAAGGTGTGTTGTCGGGGGATGCAGAAAATGTGCCGCCGATAGTTAGAGTCTTGCCGATAGGCAAGAATATGTATTTTTCGGTGTGACATTTAAATAGTCTTGCCGATATACTCTATAATGGCTATTTTGTGGGCTTCAAATGGAGTCTTCTGTTGGCAAGAGACACTATATGGATTCATGGTTGTTTTCATTGATGGCAACAAAGGTCATCCCACACATCCGCAAGTCATGATGTGTCTCTACCGGAAGTCAGAATAAAGAAAGTTGTGGTCCGGTAAAGAAGAACAGAGCATGTGGCAAGGTCCGACAGATTGGTCCGGACCTCTCAGAGGAAGTGTCTTGGTGCAGTGCGGATTTGGGGAAGTCAAGAGGACTACCTTGAGTGGTATATTCCAAGGATTTAGCCTCCGGTGATGGACAAAGAAAAAGATATGAATGGTTGAGTACCGGATTCCTGAGAGACAGTGAAAACAGAGGAAGAACTGACTGGCAGAGTATCAGACTACTTTCCGGATGGGTTACTGTTGATGACAGAGGTTGTGAAGGCATGAATCATGTTTGGCCGACATGATTAATGATATCTACAAGTATATGCTTGATCCGCATTGCTTGGTGAGGAAGGATTCAGCCGACAGAATGAGAGTTTGTAAGAAACTAAGACTGTTCCGGATGCCGACCAGAAAGGTGATGAAACTACTTGTGCGGATATACATAGAGGATGGATTTAGTTGTGAAGTGTTGTGTGGATGTGGAGAGATATGCGAATAAGTCCAGAGAAAGAGCAGAGGTAGCAAAAAGGATCCGGTATGTGAAAGATAGCAGAACAAAGAACAGAGGAAAGATGAAGTGCAGCAGATCAGTGTACTGAGCCTAACCGGAACTGAACTCCAGCATATGCAGATGCTTCCAATCAGTTCAAGACTGTGATTATCATCACTTTGTAGACAGTGTGTCTTCTTGTAGGCAGTGGGCCTCTTGTGAGCAGTGTGCTCGGGCAGTGAGCCCTAATTGGCAAGTGCCATTTTTGTAATTTCCTATTCTTCTAACAGAGAATAATTCTTGGGTTAATCACCCCGTGGTTTTCTCCCTTAACAGGGTTTCCACGTCAAAAATACTGTGTCATGTGTTTCTTACTTCATGGTTAATGTTTTGTGTTTGATTTTATGCTGCTTCAATTAAAAGGAAAGTTCAATAAGGGAAATAATTAGGATAACTGATTCACCCCCCCTCTCAGTTATCAACAATTGGTATCAGAGCTAAGTTCCTCCTAATAGAGCCTAACAGCTTGAGGAAGATCTGGGATTTCAAATGGATGCATATGGTTTAAGGGAGCAACTCAAGACTGCCCTTGAGGATCTTGAACAGTCAAATTCTGAAGTCAGTGAATTAAAGGAAAGACTCAAACAGGCTGATGAATTCATAAGAGAATTAAAAGACAAATTAAGTCTCTCTATGAAAAAGAGAAAGGAGCTGCTTCAACAGTTGGCAAGACAAAGTGAAGAAAGCAATACAAATGAGGAATTGACTGAGCAAACCAAGTTATGTGAAAAGTTATCAAAAGAAGTCATTATGTTAAGACATGAAATGGAATCAGGAACTATAAAGTTTACTCAAGAGATTGAAGAAAAAAGAAAGGCTGAAGACAATCTAAGACAATCTCTTAAAGAAAAATCAGAAGAATGCCACCAGATGGACAGGATTATCAGACACCTTGAATCTGATCTTGAAGATGCCAAAGATAATGAAGGAAAACTTGAGGATCAAATTGCCTCTCTCAAAAGAGACCTTCAAACAGCAAATGAATATAAAGAGAAATTCAAGATAAGTTCTGCTCAACTTGAAGTTCTTCTTGGAAGTCAAAAGAGGACAGATGACAAGTATGGCTTGGGATATGAGAAAGGAGAAAGCTCCGGATCCGGTCAGAAGAATCTTGGATCAGAAAATCCAAGGAGCAGGCCTAGAAGACCTCCGGTAAGACAGCCAAATGCTCAAAGATATCCATCCTTCAATGGATACTGCCACAGCTGCAACCACTTTGGTCACAAAGCTAATCAGTGCAGAATGAGAATGAATCAGAATAATTCATCCTTCTCCGGACAGTGCTTCAACTGCAAAAGGTATGGACACAAATCCCATGAATGTAGAATTATGCAAGTAAACAAATCATTCAAAGGTAGATGCTTCACATGCAATAGAATAGGTCATAGGGCTAATCAATGCAGATCAAGAGGATATCAGTCAAATATGCAAAGGAATGTTATTTGCCAAATCTGCAATAGGTCCGGTCATAATGCTAAAGTCTGCAGAAACAAGAATCAGGACAAAAGAGGTCCGGTGTATAATCAGAATCAAGACAAGGGTAAACAAAAGATGAATGCGGATGAGGTTAGGAATCAGATGAGCAAGATTTGGGTGAAGAAAAGTTCAGAGAATGTAGAGGTTGGATCCGCACCAGACTCTGGTGCTGATATTTCTTCCGGAAATTAAAAGTGAGCTCTGGCTCAGGGGGAGACTCAAAGAAAATCTTGTTCCCCCAGCCAAACAAGTGGTGCCGGATGTTGCACAAGATGCGGATCAAAGGGTTTGTAAATATGAGTCTTGAGATACTTCAGTCAAGTTTTCAGAGGTCCGCATGGAGTTATGAAGAAGCTATGATCGATCAAATAAGACATGTTCAGGGAAATGCTCCGGGATGATAAAGGATTACAAAAAGGTCCGGAAAGATCCAGAAATGCACTATCTTGTTCTGCGGATTGGACAGAGTGTTTGAGATGATCTTGTAATATGCCACCTCGATTTATTCATGATTGATAGATCCGGATGATATCTATAGATCAGGACTAATCCGGGATACTCCAAGCTATCCAGACAAGGCAAACCGGAATGATGTAGGTGAAGCATTTATTGCAGACAGGTATTAGGGTTCGCGGAGCAATTTAAGGGATTTCTCAAAGGTCATTTGCTCATTCTGCACTCGAGAAGAAGCGAAAAGTGGAGCTCTGCAACAAGGTTCTTCAAGCACACCAAGGATCTCCTGCCGAAGCTATTGGATAAAGAAATCAATCCAACCACTCCGTGCAAACCGAAGGCGCATAAGGTATTCTCCGTTTTTCATTACCTCACTGCAAATCTTTGAAGAATGGCTACTCCAAACATAGTTAAGATCTCCGATAGACCTCGCCCCTCATTCAAGAAACATCCCTACAAATCATTGGAGGTTGACCCACTAGGAGCCTTCTCTAGTGTTCCTCACGGAGTTTTACACACCGAAGACATTAGGGTTTACATACATGCAAACATTGAGGAATTTGGGGATTTCAAATTAAGAGACCTCTATCACAAGCAGCTGATTGACAATGCTTTTGAGCTTAAACCAGAGTATAAGGATATTCAGAAGAAACAATTTGAGCAATTTATTCATTTCCCCTGTTTTGAAGAGGATGAATGGGTCCGGTATGTACTGAGCAGGATGCATGACAACTTTCTATGGCTAGATAGACCCTGCAAGATCACAAAAGAGGCAATTAGAGCAGTAACTGGCCTATACTCCTCCGGAGGAGTACCTATCCTTAAATCTGTCAAGAACAACATTGTAACTGAGGCCACCGGATCAAAATTTGACAAGAGGGCAATGACCATTGAAGATATTTCGGATCCGGATATCAAATATGCATCAATGATAATAGGATACAAGATCTATCACTCCAGCAGGGAGAATTTTGTATCCGGAACTGCAGTATACACTGCTTTTGAAATGCTAAGGAAAAATGCAGAATATGACCTCTGCGAACTACTGCTAAGCCAATTAATGGAAAATATACAGAAAATCAAGAAGGATAAGAAGAATTCCTTCAAGTATGGTACTCTTATTGTATGTTTATTCTTCTACTTCATGAATGAGCTACCCGGAACAAGTGGATGGGTATGGCAGAATGACAAACCTGTTGCAGTCCAGATAAGAGACTACTTGCATGGACTTGGGGATGCAAAAGCGAGAAATTTAGCTCTATGGGGATACTTCAAAAACTTTCAGAGCATGATGCAAGCAAGAGAGAGAATTCCCCAGTCTCTCATTGAGAAATACAAGGACTCAGTGTGCTTTATGGTTGACACTGATCAGTGCCTGATGGAGGCAGTGGAGCCAAGGACTGTCTGGATCATGCCCATGGGGTACGAAGTTGATGAACAGATAGTGGAGCTGCATGTTCAACACATGCTAAGTCAACCCAAAGATCCTAAGGCAGAAAGGTTTGGAACCTTTGAGGAGCTGAGTATAAAGTTACATGTAGAACTCAGGGAACCTGAGATCAAAAGAAAAGTGAGAAAAGAAGTAGAGCACATTGCTCAAGGTCTTGGAATCTCAAAGGAGGCACTTGATGCCAGCCGGGAAAAGAGGAGGAAGGCCGAGGAAGAAGAGAAAAGCAAAGAAAGTGCTCCGGTTGGAGCTCCCACCCGGACCAGATCAACAAAGAGATCTGCACCTCCCTCAACCAAAAGTTCAAAACCGGAAGTCCAGGCATCCGGTAAGAGATCAAAGGCAAAAGCCACAAGGGCTTATGAAAGCCAAAAGGATGAAGAGGAGACAGAATCAGATGAAGGAGTAAGAGAAGTAAAGAAACAGAAAAAGAAAGGATCCGGTAAGCCCTCCACAGGCCAAGACAAGGAGCAAATGGCAGAGGTAACTGTTGAAAAACCCACTCTGTCACTAGAGAGCATAATCAAGTCGGTCACGGTGGATGGAAACCTTCAACCAATGACTGAATCATATGATGACTTCAGTGAGGCCGACCAAAAGACTCTGCAGGAGGCCACAGTGAAATATCTTAACATATATAATAAGGCTTTCATTGAAATAATATCTCTTATTCCTAAAAGCCTAGAAAAGGAAATGGAAGTGAGGAAAAATAATGCTCATGCTAAAGATCTTGAGATCTGGGAGCAGATAGCTATTCAGCTATATCCTCAAATTGATCCCAAGACAATGAACATTATCTTCAAGGACTGTAAAGATGAGTTCAGAAGCAAAGCCAGGATGAATCAACTCATGCTTGGTGAGACTGACAAAGTGGCCCAAGAAACAGAAGAGATCCTCCGGAAGGCCTTCAAAAGGTTCAATCTTCCTGTTGTAGAGGACTTAGGTGCAGAAACAGCTGCTGATTTGGAATCTTCTGTTCCGGAAGAAGTGAGCCCTGAACAGACAAGTGAGGACTTGGGACCCTCTGCTCAAGAAGAAGTGGCCCATGAACAAGTTAGTATCTCTCCTCCGGTTTCCCCTGCAGTCTCCGGATCCAAAGAAGAAGAGCAACTACAGGAGAAGGAAGCAGTGGTGAAAGACAAAGAGGTTGACAGTTCTAAGACTGCAGAAGAAAAGAAACATCTGTCTCCGGCAAGAGACACTGCACAAACTGTTCAACAATTTTTGAGTAAAGAAACTCTAGAGATTGATGAACCGGAGCTTCTCAAAGGTCCATTTGATTTTGACTCCCTCTCTCCGGTACAAACAATGAAGATAGCTTCATTTGCAAATGCCAAGGCAAATGAAAAGCTCCTGAAGTCTCATATGGAAGACTGTGAGTTGATAGAGGCTGCTTCCGGAATACTTGTAAAGATCATGCCATCAATCCAGATAGATCCGACAGCCTCCACTTCCGGTAATCTAAAAACCTTAGTCAGCAGTGTTGATACACATTTTGATTCTTTAGAAAAATCAGCTGAAGAAAAGGTCCGGAAGGAATTTTTGGATAAGAGATTTTCAGAAATATTAGAATTAATCTCTAAGGATAGGAAGATTGTAAGCATTGGAATAAGGAGCTTAGAGAATGCTCTTAAGGATGGCGGTGATATCTATAAATTTTGTATATCCTGGTCAAAGGCAACAGCAGCATTTGACAAGAAAATAAAAGAGGAACAGGATAAGCTACAAAGCTTATCTCAAAGTTTTGATCCTCTCTCTTCCTCTATAATAAATCAAGAATGTCAGACTATTGCAGTCTTGAACGAAATAAAGAATCTTGAGAAGGAAAGGAAGAACATCACCAACCGGATGGGAGAACTTAGAAGGATTATAATCCCTAAGTTGGAAACCATGCATGAGGCCATCAGTGATGCTAGGACCACCACCCAAACAAAAGATCCGACAGATCTCAAGCGGGCAGAAGCGTTTGCATTTTTGTTAAGTGGTCACATTTCAATTTTGGACAGAATGAAGCAAAGTTGGGCTACCGAAATGATTCAATTACAGACATCCTTTGCAGACATTCTTCAATATATGTGAGTATGTAAATATGCGGCTAAGTATAAGAAATTTTTGAAAATTTTGATATGCAGACCCTACCCTTTGCCATTGATGTCAAAGGGGGAGTGAGGAGCAGTGAAAAATGAGGAATCCAACTAAGGGGGAGTTCCAGAAATTGTATATAAAGACAGAGCATCAGCAAAGGGGGAGCATAGTGAAAACACTTAGTCATTTTTCACTAAGTGTTGCCATCAATGCCAAAGGGGGAGATTGTTGGCAAGAGACACTATATGGATTCATGGTTGTTGTCATTGATGGCAACAAAGGTCATCCCACACATCCGCAAGTCATGATGTGTCTCTACCGGAAGTCAGAATAAAGAAAGTTGTGGTCCGGTAAAGAAGAACAGAGCATGTGGCAAGGTCCGACAGATTGGTCCGGACCTCTCAGAGGAAGTGTCTTGGTGCAGTGCGGATTTGGGGAAGTCAAGAGGACTACCTTGAGTGGTATATTCCAAGGATTTAGCCTCCGGTGATGGACAAAGAAAAAGATATGAATGGTTGAGTACCGGATTCCTGAGAGACAGTGAAAACAGAGGAAGAACTGACTGGCAGAGTATCAGACTACTTTCCGGATGGGTTACTGTTGATGACAGAGGTTGTGAAGGCATGAATCATGTTTGGCCGACATGATTAATGATATCTACAAGTATATGCTTGATCCGCATTGCTTGGTGAGGAAGGATTCAGCCGACAGAATGAGAGTTTGTAAGAAACTAAGACTGTTCCGGATGCCGACCAGAAAGGTGATGAAACTACTTGTGCGGATATACATAGAGGATGGATTTAGTTGTGAAGTGTTGTGTGGATGTGGAGAGATATGCGAATAAGTCCAGAGAAAGAGCAGAGGTAGCAAAAAGGATCCGGTATGTGAAAGATAGCAGAACAAAGAACAGAGGAAAGATGAAGTGCAGCAGATCAGTGTACTGAGCCTAACCGGAACTGAACTCCAGCATATGCAGATGCTTCCAATCAGTTCAAGACTGTGATTATCATCACTTTGTAGACAGTGTGTCTTCTTGTAGGCAGTGGGCCTCTTGTGAGCAGTGTGCTCGGGCAGTGAGCCCTAATTGGCAAGTGCCATTTTTGTAATTTCCTATTCTTCTAACAGAGAATAATTCTTGGGTTAATCACCCCGTGGTTTTCTCCCTTAACAGGGTTTCCACGTCAAAAATACTGTGTCATGTGTTTCTTACTTCATGGTTAATGTTTTGTGTTTGATTTTATGCTGCTTCAATTAAAAGGAAAGTTCAATAAGGGAAATAATTAGGATAACTGATTCACCCCCCCTCTCAGTTATCAACAGTCTTCAACTTGTTTTTATGCTGTAACTGGTTTCCCTCTGCATCATTTATGCCTTGAAAGGTTCCATTTAAAAGATTTTAATTGAATAGGGTTTGATCAAACCCCCTTAGATAGAACCCCGCTAGTTTTAAATCATACCTATAATGGAGTTATTTTGGGCACTTGAGGGACCTTATGCAGAAGAAATATCAGCAGTCCAAGCCTTCAAAAGACAACATGAAAGCCTTGACTGATGCAACCATCAAAATGCTGATAAAAACCCACTTTTGATTTACCATTTGGGGGATCAAATGAATTCATTTAAAATTTATGTTTTGTAAGTATGTAGTCCTTATTATAAGCTTCCCAAAAAGTATCATTTTAAATATATTTAATTTAATTATTATATTTATTTTTTATTTCTTGTGAATATAGGTTTTTCACTAAAAATCAAGTTCTCTGTTCTACACACATGGAAAATTAGTTAATTAGTGAAAAAAATTCTAAAAAATATCTATGCCCTAGGTATTATTGTCCTTGTGTCAACAAAAAAAGAAAAATTGAATTTTGATACATATAGAAAAAGTTATGTTTTACGGAATACGCCTATGTCTAAATTATAATTGGTTTGACTTCAAAACTTAATTAAAAAAAATATTCAACAAAACATTATAAAACCAAATGCATGCCCTATATATCGGTGTTACCAATCTAAATTCAAAATAATCAGAATTTTATCCTTTGTAGAAAAAAAAGTTATGTGCTACAGAAAACACATCACTTTAAAAAATGTTGTTTACTATTAAAAACTAGTTATCAAAGGAGACACAAAAAAATTTACAATTTAACTCCAAATTTTTTTAAAATATATGTATTTAGAATCTACAAACAAAATCTCACAAATTAGTTGTTTGCATCATCTTCAAATTCCTAATGGTTTAGTGGCTATAGGTGTCAGAAAGTGACGATTTAGTTCAAAATGTTGATTTCAATGTCAAGTTTGGCCAAAAAGTGTAACCCATTATTGTGGGATGACCCTTCGAAAAGATACTAAGTTAAAGTAATCATAGCATGCATTTGAAAACAATTAAAAATAACACACATTAATGTAATAAGAACCATTCAATAATGCATATGCAACTACGTGATGTGTGTGATTGCATCACTGTAATCCATCCATCAGTTCTTGCCAAGTGGCTAGACATTTCTACCTCATCCATGCTCTCGTCTTCAACGAGTACCTAGATCCATTTGCACTCAACTCGACGTCAATAGTTTAGTGTCTCCAAAACATAGCCGAAGAAAATCATTGCATTTACATCAATATTCAATATTTAAAACAATTTCCAATTTTTATCAATATAACTCATAATAATTACCTCCACGTATGCAAAATTACTTAAAGTAAATTCAATCACACTAATTGTTCACTAAACTAGAATGATCATATTGTTCATAAAAATGAGACGTGACATCCTTCCCCACTTGGAAGAGACATCGTCCCGATGTCTTATTAAACACCAAAGAAATAAAGTGTCCATCCACCACCAATAAGGTATCAAGGTGTCATAAATCAATAACATCAACTCAAAGTATCAAAGCATAACTGAACTCAAAGTATCTCAAAACAATAATCAAACTCAAAGTATCATAATCCATACATGAATAAGAAATCTAAGCTATATCCTCAAATGAGGAAAAGATCTATTAATCTCCTTTGCATCCTCCCATGTGGCACTGTCCTCTGAATATTGATCCCATTGGACCTTATATTGCACCACATCTCTACTACGCAACTTAATGTTGCACTTCCCCAGAATTCAAGTGGGCTCCACTAGCACCACTCTTGGATCTTGAACCTACAAAGCACACCAATCAAGAATATGTGATGTGTCAGAATGATAAAGTTTAAGTAAAGACACATGAAATACATTATGGATTCTGGCAAGTGCAGGTAAAAGAGCAAGTCTGTAAGCTACAAGATTAATCACTTCTAGAACTTTGAATGGTCCTACAAAATGAAGAGCAAGTTTGGATGCTTTGCCAAATGACACTGAACTCTTATGAGGTCTAAACCTCAAAAAGACTTTGTCACCAACTGAAAATTGTCTAGGAGTGAACTATTCTTATCTGCATAACTCTTTTGATGATCTAAAGCTTGCTTCAACTTCTCCTTGATCAACTTCATCTGATCATCCATTTCTCTTAACATTTTAGGACTAATCACAATTTTGTCCTCCACCCTATCCCAATTGATAGGTGTTCGACACCTACACCTATAAAGAGCTTCGAATTCTGTCACATCCCTCTTAAGTCTAGGCCAAAAGTATAAAGGTTTCAAACCATCTTTGTCACTCCAGGGTGACCTGAATAAGGTGCATTGTGAATCTCTTCAAGCACTAACTTCCTCAACTCTCCTGAGTTAGGAATATACCTCCTCTCCTGAAATTTCAAAAGTCCATCTGATTCTATAACATAACAATCAAACCTGTGATCTAAGGGGTCTACTTCCAAAGCTTTCTTTACTCTTTTGTAATGCTCATCCCCTTGAAGATTCTGAATCACTTTTTGTTTCAAATTGGATCTCATAGAACAATGGAAGCCAGAGGTCTTCTCCTACTAAGAGCATCTGCTACTCTATTTTCCCTTCCTTTTATACACTCAATTCCAAAGTCATACTCACTAAGGAATTTTAACCATCTTCTCTGTCATGCATTAAGGTTAGGTTGAGTAAATATATACTTGAACCCTAGATGATCTGTCTTTAACTCAAAGGGCTTACCTAGAAGATGATGCCTCCACATCTGAAGTGCATGAACTATGGCAGCTAACTCAAGATCATGCGGTGCATAGTTGAACTCATGTTGCTTTAACTTTCTTGACTCATAAGGAACCACTTTCTCATTCTGCATCAATACTCCTCCTAATCCTTCTCCTGAAGCATCTGTTATAACCGTAAAGTACCCATTAGGATCCGGTATGGTCAGGATAGGAGCAGTTGTGAGCTTTTCCTTTAACACTTGGAAAGATTGCTCACACCTTTCTGTCCATTCAAATTTCTTACCCTTCTTTTGAAGTGCGGTAATCGGTGCTACTATGGTTGAAAAACCTTCCACAAACTTTCTATAATAACCTGCAAGTCCCATAAAACTTCTGACTTATGTCACACTCTGCGATGTAGGCCATTCCATTATTGCTTTTATCTTCTCAGGATCAACTACAATCCCTTCTGCTGAGATTACATGACTAAGGTAGTACACTTTATCTTGAAAGAATGTACACTTAGATAATTTACCAAAAAGATTTATTTCTCTTAACCACTGCAAAACAATTCTCAAATGCCTTTCATGCTCTTCCACTGATTTAGAGTATATCAATATGTCATCAAGGAAGATTAGCACAAAATCATCTAAGCAATCTTTGAAAATGATATTCATCAAATTCATGAAAGCTGCTGGAGCATTAGTCAACCCAAATGGTACTACTATGAACCCGTAGTGACCATATCGAGTCCTAAAAGTTGTTTTAGAGATGTCCTCATCCTTAATCCGCAATTGGTGATAACTGGATCTAAGGTCTATCTTTGAGAACATTGTTGCTCCTTTCATCTGATCAAAGAGCTCATCTATTCTTGGAAGGGGATACATGTTCTTTATAGTAGCCTTGTTAAGCATCCTATAATCAATGCATAATCTCAAAGTACCATCCTTCTTCTTTACAAAGATGACCGGTGCGCCCCATGGTGACACACTATCTAATGAACCCTTGATTTAGCAATTCCTGCAATTGTGCCTTAAGCTCATACAACTCTGTAGTAGTCATTCTGTAGGGTGCCTTAGATTGTGGCTCAGTCCCTGGTAGTAAGTCAATTAAGAAGTCAAATTCTCTCTTTGGTGACAATTCTGTCAACTCTACAGGAAATACATCTCTGAAATCTCTAAGGATTGGATAGTCATTGAACACTGGTTCTTCTTTATCAAAATCCTTTACTTGGACAACACAAATGGCACATCCTTTCCTCTTGGCTTTCTTCAATTGCATAGTCAAGATTTGTCTAAGCTCTAAAGGTCTCTTAGTTCCATTAATTTCCTCTTGATTTCCTAGGTCATACAAACATCTAACAACCTTGTCTTCACAGTTTACTAGAGACTTATATTTAGTTAACCATTTGATTCCCAGAATTACATCATAAGAGCCTAAAGGTGCTACATACATATTCACTTGTGTCTGAAAACTAGGAAGCTCTAACTCACTGCAAGCTAGACATGAGTCTACCCTCTTTTCCGTACTATTGCCATATTATACCATCCAAGAGTTTTCCATATGTCCAATTCTAATAGATAACTTAGATACTACTCTAGGATCAACAAAACATTATGTGGCACCAGTATCAATTAAAATAGAAATAGGTAGTCCATAGATCTTACCTTGGAACTAAATAGGTGCTGCTTGAAACTTCGCTTGCTGATTATCCACTACGACATGAATCTGATGATGTGGTGCTCCTTGTTGATTCTTGTT
The DNA here is from genome assembly GCA_027924645.1 of Cunninghamia lanceolata. Taxonomy (NCBI): domain Eukaryota; kingdom Viridiplantae; phylum Streptophyta; class Pinopsida; order Cupressales; family Cupressaceae; genus Cunninghamia; species Cunninghamia lanceolata. The sequence goes on from BSBN01000516.1 coordinate 5,721,264, forward strand.
TCCTCTTTTATGTGGACATGCATTTACATAATGCTCTCCTCCACAGATGTAACATCCTCCCCTATGTGCTCTCGGTCTTTTAGCTCTTTCCCTCTGATTGTTGTTTATGTTGTTATTGCCACCTCTTTTGTTTCCACCATTCCCATCCTAAGAATTATTGCCTCTCTTCAGATTCCTGATCTATCTATTATTGCCTTGTTTGTTATTCTTTTGATAGTTCTACTAATTATTCTATGGTTTCTTATTCAAAAACTTAGCATCTCTTTGCTTATGGTAATTTGTTGTCTGTTGCAACCTCTGCTCCTACTTTATTGCTTTCTCAAAAGCTACATCCATAGTGAATGGGTTATGAATGTCCACCTCAGCTCCAATCTATGGCTTTAATCCTGAAATAAAAGTAAATAAAAACCCCACTTCTTCGGCTATCTTTGCTGGATTATCAGCAATGGCTCCAACTTTAGGAATTGGAACTTTTGTCATTGGGTTCTCATTTTGTGTCTCAACCCTTGGGTTTTCATTAGCATTCTGCCCTATAGGAATTCCTCTAATCTCCTATTCAAGAGCATTCATCCTTGCGTCCTATTGGATCACGAGAGGAAGAATACAGTCCAATCTTCCGTCTTGATCAATGTTTCTAGTATTCATGATGGACAATCTGTATCAAATTTGCAACCTTAGCATGATAGTCCTAACAAAGGCCCTAGTGTTAAACATAGAGCTTTGATACCAAATGTAAGACCTCACAAAACATGTAAAAGCATTTAAACCAACTCAAAAATAAATGAAGTAAATAATCCGTTTAAATACAACATTGCAATAACCAAAATAAAAAAGAAGTAAATAATCCTCTTATATACAATATTTAAAGGTAAAAGGTGTAATTAATCTGCTTAATTACAATATCTCTAATAAAAGATAATCTCAAAAATATGAATCTCAATATGAATAAATCTTACATAATCGTGTGCTTAATCTAGGTAACAAGCACTATGAAATAATATACATAAATCCTTGGGCAAACATGCCATAATACATCCAAAAAGAACATTAATAATAAATAAATCAACACACTCTCCAGCTGCCTGAACCAAGTGGTCCACCACCTGCAAACCAAGAGACGGGAACATGGCTCAAGTGCTTTTCCACCCAACCATGTAGTATTTACACTTCCCCGGATCCCTTCCTGAAATGAAGGAAACCCAGCCTACACAAAATGTCTAGCTACCTAGTAACAACTATAGGAGGGAACACCTGATGCAACCCTGATGTTTGAATATGCAATTCTAAGTAATGAAAAGCAAATTGTCTCACAACAGGATGTGGCAAAGATATCAATAAGTAAGTTTTCTAGACAATAAACATCTATTTCAATGTTATTTTGATTAGATCTAATCATTTAAGTAAATTGGTCAATTCCTAAAAAGAGGAAAAGCCATCTCTAATAATCCACATTCGACATCACAATCCTAAAAGTAACCCAATAACATTCCTACATAAAAACTACTTCTTTCCCCAAGAAACAAGAAAATAAAGTAAAGAATCGAAGGTACAAGTTTTCAATCAATCCAGTTCCCTTTTCCCAAATCATGAAATAAGGAAAAATTACATACACTTTCAAGTAAGAATCAATCTCTTTTAATCATATAATTTACAATCATAAGTTTATTAGTTTGATATAGTCTCTAATCTTGTATTTCAATCACAATGTCTTCAATAATAATAATTCTATGGTATCAATCTATCTTACTATTTATTTCTATTACAGGAGGTTCTAAAAACAACAAAAACAGACCTCCTATCACTGTTGCGACAGGAGCTATTGTAGAAATAAAAGGATGAACATAATTCATAGTTTAATCAATTTTCAATCATGAATATAAATGTAATAGGTTTTTATCATCAGTAGTCAAGGAAAATAATATAGAAGTCTACCGTCTCTATTTAATCTTACTGTCATTTGCTTGCAGTAGGATCTACTCAATTTTAATCAATAGGTTTGTATATACTATTCACTAGCCCTCCTATTGCTTTAGTGATAGGAGTTGTGACAAAATGGTAAAATAAAATAAATTATACAAGGTCTTAGACCTGATTTCTGTCATTTAAGATAATGGCATAAATTCAAAGTTTTTGGAACAACAACAATAGCTATGGAATATGTTTGTAAGAATACAATGGTCTTCAATCTATTTTAAGAGATTGATTTTCTCATTTAGAAGTCGATTTCCAATTCCCAAACTAATATCAGCCAGTATAAAAATAAAAATAGTCATATAATTATCTAATAGAATATTCTACAATATCTAGTGGTTTCAACATTTAATAATCAAGAACAAGAAGAAAATGGTTTCACTTCCAATAATGAAGAGACAATGATCTGTTCGGAAAGAAAACACAATGGCCAAAAAGGAGGTGGTCAGCATGCAATCACCCAGCCCAAAGACACAGGCATCCAAATATGCAATCAATGGCCAAAACAAGGAAAAACGTAAGGTTTGTCAGGAGCAAAAGAAGCTGACACATACCAATAAATCTGCAGCCATTCTTTATGTAGGTTGTTTTCATTGAGAAGAGGAATGATGGTTCCAGAGGAAGGTTGATGATACACCAAATAAGCATAGGTGGCTAGGTAATAAAATGGCCAGCCATAAAACTAACGGCCGGGAAAACAATACATGCGGTCAGAAGAATAGATAGTGGCAGATAGAAGTGGCAGTAGGCATGCCAAAAAGGGACGACCACGAAAAAGAAGATATAATTATTCAATCGCAGTTGCTTCTGTCATTTTGGGGGCAGAAATAGTGGTAAAAGAAATCACCCAGGCAAAATAAAAGGAGGTCAGCTCAGGCAGAGATAAGAGCCAGACATAAACCAAGCAGAAAGTGCTTCATACAAAACAACTAAAACTATCTTTTTACTACCATGAAAACAAATAAAAACCTGGAAAACAACATCGACCTCAGATGAAATTGGAAGCTGTTGTTGATGCCTTGATCACCCTCTTTCTTGTCGCAACCTGCAGCTCTCTCCTTGCTTTTGTCGCTCAAATAAAATAAATGTCCTCCTACTTCCTTTTGCTTAGAAAAATATATTCCTCTGTTGCCAAATGTGGGTGTCCTTTTTCTATTTGAAAATCCCCTCCCTTATCAAAAGAAAAATCTCTTATTTTTGGCGATCGAGATTAGGTTTTTAGAACTGGAGTTCATTTTTCAATTTGCATGATAATTCGGCCAATAGCATTTTGAGAAAAAAGCTATTTAAAACAATAAAGAAAATAATATCTTTTGCACTCACTGTCGCATGAATGACAGGAAGCCTATATTTTTAATTCTTTTATCAAAACTCTAAATATAATAATGCTAATTTAAATATTATTTAACTATTTTAATTAAAACAAAACCAATTAAATAATCAAAGAGAAATGCAATATAATATTGCATATTTATCTATATAATTTAATATATAATAGCTATTTATTTTAAGGAACATATTGTCTTCCAAACATCTTATAGACAATATTTTATTATTTATTTAAATAACACACAATACATCATTTGAATATATTTTGAAAATACACTAGGTTAAATTAATCATATCATGCATTTGAAAACAATTAAAAATCACACGCATTAATGCAATAAGAACCATTCAATAATGCATATGCAACTACGTGATGTGTGTGATTGCATCAGGGTAATCCATCCATCAGTTCTTGCCAAGTGGCTAGACATTTATACCTCATCCATGCTCTCGTCTTCAACGAGTACCTGCATCCATTTACACTCAACTCGACGTCAATAGGTTAGTGTCTCCAAAACATAGCTGAACCAAATCATTGCATTTACATCAATATTCAATATTTAAAACAATTTCCAATTTTCATCAATATAACTCATAATAATTACCTCCACGTATGCAACATTACTTAAAGTAAAGTCAATCACAATAATTGTTCACTAAACTAGAATTATCATATTGTTCATAAAAATGAGACGTGACAACTAGCCACATGTGAAAGGCATCATTAACCCTTATGTAATGAAGATAAGACTGCTTCCACTCTAACTGCAGATAATACTCATAAACTAGATTCTCTCCTAGTTGGTTCCCAAATTTTTTGACCTTGTCCAATCCATTGAATTAGAACCAAACTGTGCAAGAATACGATATGTATGAGGTCAAGAAGAATTGCCTTTTATTTTTTAATGCAAGGATCTGCATATGGATAGCATTAATAATGGCTTGAGACTAGTGCATCATTACCAAATTCTCCTTCACCATCCGGATGGGTGTGAACATCCAAGGCTTGAATGTTCTTGACTCCTTTAACCCTACCATCTTGCTCAGCAAAGTGACCATATATTTGACCTCATCACAGAATTCCTTCCTATAGGGAGTTTTAGGCATCTTGGAAACTACCTTAGGCTTGTTTTCCAACCAGGAGGTGAACATGATCTTCCTTGCCACATCCTTATTGGTCTCATATTATATAGAGAACCTCTCCTTCTCAAATTTAGTCATCTCTAGTTTCACGAGGAGGTTAAATTTTCTACGAATACCATCAGGAGAGAATTTAGCATACACTCTACCCTGACACATCATAATTCTGAATACATTGGATGACTAATTCCTACACTTCCATGGAGACCAAGATCCTATTACAAGTATGGGCCTAACCGGTGTTTTCATTGATGTCAACATACTCATGTTGCATTAATGAGAAGGATTAGATGAGATGTGTGCTGAGGATATTGAGAAAATAAGTCTCAATCAGGAATAGTGAAGAACAGTGATGACAAGAAGGTAAAAGTCCTCAATAGGTTGAGGATCAGAGGATGCAGTTAAAAGGGTTTGTAGATATAAGTCTTGAGATGGTCCAATCAAGATTTTAGAGGTCCGCATAAAGATTTGAAGAAGTTAGGGTCACTCAAGTAGAACTGGTTCTGGTAGGTGTTCAAAGGTGACAGAGTGCCACAGATAGGTCCGTTGAGATCTGGTATTTCATTATCCAGTTCTACGGATCTGAGGGAGTGTTGAGGACGTCCCTGTAAAGTATCAACTAGATTAGTTTGTGGGTTGAAGGTCTGGAAGAGCCTATTCATTTGTGATAGTGATGACAGACTGTGTTCTTATAGCTCCGGATGAAGGAAAGAAGAATTCCAATAGGATGATGAAGTGCGGTTGTTTTTAGCGATTCAGGGAAGGCTATGATGATCATTGGAGCATGTCCAGTTAATGTTGGTGGTCCACGTTGAAGTTAGAGTTTGCATTTGAAGAATAACCATGGATATTGGTGTTCTTCTTGAGACTGGCCAACCAGATGTATCACACGTCCTGCGGATGTTCTTATAAGTGTTTGCCGACTTAGATGATTGTTCCTAAGTCGATGCCTTGTATAAATAAGGGATTGTGAATTCATTTTGAAGTGTGGCTTGTGGTGATAAGTGTGTGGTAGCAAAGAGAAGTGCAAAAGGTAGAGCAGAAGTATTGGGCTTAAATGGAACTGATTCAAGCATGCTGAAGATGTTATTCTCCAGTTTATAAAGGTGATACTTATTCCTTTGTAGACAATGTGTCTCTTGTAGGCAGTGAGCCTCTTGTGAGCAGTGTGCTCGGGCAGTGAGCCCTAATTGGCATGTGCCATTTTGTTCTTTCTATTCTTCTAACAGAGAATACATTCTTGGGTTAATCACCCCATGGTTGTTTCCCTTAACCGGGTTTTCCACGTCAAAATCTTGGTGTCATATGTGTTGATATGTTTCTGCTTTTGACTTGAATGCATTATGGTTCATGATTAATATTATGCTAATCACTAGAAAAGATTCAAGTGTTTAAAGAGAGAAAGTTTCACACAACTAGTTCACCCCCCCTCTCAATTGTATGCCCTAAGTCTAACAATTGCTAAGTTCCTCTAAAAGGAGCTTAATCGCTTGAGGAGATCCAGGATGTCGTCATACAAGAAAGATAGTCTGAAGTTTGATGGAACCAACTTTTCTCTTTGGAAAGGTCGCATGAAATGTCACTTGCAATGCATGGGAAAGGCATACTGGTCCATGGTCACAAAAGCGTATGTACCTCCACAGGGTGGTCCGATAACCCTAAATGAAATCACAGATGCTGAAAACAATCTACAAACCAAAGAGGCTCTTCTAAGAACATTAACTGACTCAGAGCTCTCAAATGTTATTGACCTACCAACTGCCTATGAGATCTAGATTAAACTGGAACTTCTGCATGAAGGAGATGAATATGTTAAATGTGCAAGGTTACAGAGTTTAAAAGGGAAATTTGAAAAACTAAAGATGAGAGATGATGAAAATATTACCACTTTTATGCCAAGAGTGAATGAGCTAGTTTGTGGAATTAGAAATTCTGGTGGAGTCTTGGATGAAAATGAGATTGTTGGTAAGATTCTCAGATCCCTTCCTGCCTCTTACAAAATCAAGGTTGCTGCCATTGATGAATTCAGAGCCCATTCAACTATCACAAGAGACCAATTGGCTAGCAAACTGGCTGCTTTTGAAATGACCAAATTTGGAGATGATCCCCCCAAAACTAAATCTGCATTCAAAGCCAGTGCCTTTGTGAAAGGTAAACAAGGATTTGATCCGAGAGAAAACTCATCAAGGAAATTATCATGGTATGAAAAAGAAAGAAAAGACCTGGAAGAAGAAGAAATAGAAACTCCTCAACTTGAAGCCCTCATTGCAAAGAGACTGCCAAGAGGATCTGGTAAGTATGAAGGAAAATTTCCTTTTAAGTGTTTTAACTGCAATAAGATTGGTCATTTTGCCTCAAAATGTCCAAAAAGATTTTCAAAGCCAAATCCTAACAGATCAAGGTTCCAAAAGAATTGTTACTATGTTCATGAAGAAGATGATAATGAAGGAGTAATAGATGATGAATCAGAGACAGGAAACAAATCCAGAAGTGAATAGGTGTTTATTGCCATCAAGGAAGAAGAACCAATATCCTCTGTATCTATCAATCATAAAGTTGTAGGAAGAGCTCTGGCTGCCAAAGTTGAAGAAAAGAATGATTGGGTCATTGACAGTGGTTGCTCTCACCACATGACAGGTGACAAGAATAAGTTCATAGATTTGGAAAGGTATGAAGGAGGAGTGGTGAAGTTTGGTGACAATTCTGCTGGTAGAATTAGAGGAAGAGGAACTATTTCTTTTAATGGAGGAAACAAAATTGGTAATGTACTGTATGTTGAAGGTTTGAAGCACAACCTTCTCAGTGTTGGACAGTTGGTGGACAAAGGCTATGATCTCCGATTCAAGAATGGAAAATGCAAAATCTTTGAAAGATCTGGAACAGAGATTGCATCTGGTACTCAAACTAAAGGTAATATCTTCCACTTGGTTGGTACTGATAAAAGTTGCTTATTTGTTCAAGTTGATCAGAGTTGGTTATGGCATAGAAGGATGTGTCATGTGAATTTTGATAATATCATCAAGATAAGCAATACTCAGGCTGTAAGAGATCTTCCAAAATTGGTGAAACCTACTAACAGCTTGTGCAAGGAATGTCAGTTGGGTAAGATGAACAGAGTCACATTCAAAAGAAAGGAACTGTCTTCTACCAGACTATTGGACTTAGTTCACACTGATCTTTGTGGTCCAGCAAGAACCAGAAGTATTCAAGGTGATAGATACTTCATGCTGCTAATAGATGACTATTCCTGGATGATGTGGGTAACCTTTCTAAAGGAGAAATTAGAAGCTCTCAAGAAATTCAAAATATTCAAGGCTATGGTAGAGAATGAAATAGGAACAAAGTTGAAATGTCTGAGGTCTGATAGAGGTGGAGAGTTCACATCCGGTGAGTTCATAGAATTCTGTGAGAAACATGGAATTAAGAGACAGTTGTCTGCTTTGAGGACTCCACAGCAGAATGGAGTAGTGGAGAGAAAGAACCAGACCATCCAGGAAGCATCTAGGACTATGATGATAGAAGCAAATATTCCTCAGATCTATTGGAGAGAAGCTGTCAGCACTGCAGTCTATACTCTTAATCGAGTTCAAATCAGAAGCAATACCGGTAAGACCCCTTATGAACTCTGGTTTGGCATTACTCCTACTGTAAGATATTTTAGAGTCTTTGGTAACAAGTGTTACATCAAAAGAGATGAAGATTTAGGCAAGTTTGATGCTAGCAGTGATGAAGGAATATTCTTGGGTTACTCTACTCAAAGCAAAGCATACCGGTGTTATAACAAGAGACTAAGAAAGATGATAGAAAATACAAATGTGAAGGTTGATGAGGGTATAGAGAAACCCTCAAGGTTGTATGAGTATGATGAAGATGATTAGAATGGTGTTCTCATTCAAGGAGCTCAATCCTCTCCTGAAAGTCAAATTCAGACAGATTCGGTAAATCAGGAAGAAGAGATAGGTCTGAATGAGCCTGATCAAGAAGTAGAAGTGCAAGAAACTCCCAAAGTTCCAAGGTATGTAAGACTAAACCACTCTAAAGATCAAATCATAGGTGACAAAAGCAAAGGTGTGCAAACTAGAAGGAAAATTGCTCAAAATTCAGATGAATATTGTCTGATTTCAAAGATTGAACCTAAGACAATAAATGAAGCCTGCAATGATGAAAATTGGACCAAAGCAATGGAGGAAGAGTTGATGCAAATTGAGAAAAATCACACTTGGGATCTTTTTTCCAGACCTAGAAACAAGAATGTGATTGGAACCAAATGGGTCTTCCGAAACAAACTAAATGAAGTTGGTGAAGTAATCAGAAATAAAGCCAGATTGGTCTGCAAAGGCTACTCTCAAATAGAAGGAATTGATTTTGAAGAAACCTTTGCTCCGGTGGTAAGAATTGAAGCAGTCAGATTATTTCTTGCATTTGTTGCCTTCAAGGATTTCAAGGTGTATCAGATGGATGTCAAATCTGCTTTCCTAAATGGTGACTTAGAAGAAGTGTACATTGAACAACCAGATGGATTTCAGTTATCTGAGCATGGTGATATGGTCTGCAAATTAAAGAAGGCACTGTATGGTCTAAAACAAGCCCCAAGAGCATGGTATGAAAGACTGGATAAACATCTTTTGAAGATTGGTTTCAACAAAGGTACTGCTGATAGTAACCTATATTTCAAAATTGATCATGAAAACATCTTGAGTGTTGAAGTATTTGTTGATGATATCATCTTTGGAGGAAGAGACAGTATGTGTAAAACCTTTGCAAATCAAATGAAAAGTGAGTTTGAAATGTCAATGCTTGGTGAAATGAATTTCTTCTTGGGTCTGCAAATTACTTAGACAAAGAAAGGAATCTTTATCTCTCAGACCAAATATGTAAAAGAATTGTTGAGGAAATTTAGAATGGAAGATTCAAAGCCAATGAACACTCCCATGGCAACCGGATGTAAGTTGAGCAAAGATGATGACTCTCCTAAGACAGATCAGATAAAGTACAGATCAATGATTGGAAGATTATTGTATCTCACTCAAACTAGACCAGATATAATGTAGGTTGTTGGTCTTGTGGCAAGATTCTAGGCTGATCCCAGATAATCTCATGTCATGGCAATCAAAAGAATTTTTAGGTACTTAAAAGGAACAGTTGAGTATGGTCTATGGTATCCTAGAGATCATAATTTTTCTCTTCATGCATATACAGATGCAAATTGGGAAGGAGATGTGGATGATAGGAAGAGTACAAGTGGAGGAGCATTCTTTTTGGGAAAAAGGTTGGTTTCTTGGCTAAGCAAGAAACAAGAGGCAATAGCCCTATCTACAACTGAAGCAGAATACATTGCAGCAGCAGGTAGTTGCACTCAAGTTTTGTGGATGAAGCAGATGCTAAGAGATATTCAAGTAGAATATAAGGAGCCTATCACAATTTTCTGTGATAATTCAAGTGCAATAAATATTTCTAAGAATCCAGTGTTGCATTCTAAGACTAAGCATATATCTATCAAGTTTCACTTTCTGAGAGAGCAAGTGAACAAGGGTGAAGTCAGATTGGAGTATGTGCCCTCCAAGGATCAGCTTGCAGATATTTTTACTAAACCTCTTCCCAAGGACTCTTTTGAGTATCTCAGGGAGAAGTTAGGGGTTATTGCCCCTCTGGTGATGAACTAGGATGCACTGATGTGCATTAATCCAGTAGATATCACAATCATATCTTGTGATCCGGATTGATGATAAGGGAGCTGCTACTCAGGGGGAGCAGCTGGTATGTTATGAAGTAGTGAAGTTACAAGTATGAGCCCTTTGCCATTGATGTCAAAGGGGGAGAGAAGACATGTGAAAAACAAGTGGTTGCTGATCAAAGGGGGAGCAATAAAGGAAGAGAAGATTTTTATCAAAGTGGTCTTGATGGTTTTTCACATCATATGTTGCCATCAATGACAAAGGGGGAGATTGTTACAAGTATGGGCCTAACTGGTGTTGTCATTGATGTCAACATACTCATGTTGCATTAATGAGAAGGATTAGATGAGATGTGTGCTAAGGATATTGAGAAAATAAGTCTCAATCAGAAACAGTGAAGAACAGTGATGACAAGAAGGTAAAAGTCCTCAATAGGTTGAGGATCAGAGGATACAGTTTAAAGGGTTTGTAGATATAAGTCTTGAGATGGTCCAGTCAAGATTTTAGAGGTCCGCATGAAGATTTGAAGAAGTTAGGGTCGCTCAAGTAGAACTGGTTCCGGCAAGTGTTAAGAGGTGACAGAGTGCCACAGATAGGTCTGGTGAGATCCAGTATTTCATTATCCAGTTCTACGGATTTGAGGGAGTGTTGAGGACGTCCCTATAAAGTATCAACTAGATTAGTTCATGGGTTGAAGGTCTGAAAGAACCTATTCATTTGTGACAGTGATGACAGATTGTGTTCTTATAGCTCCAGATGAAGGAAAGAAGAATTCTAGTAGGATGACGAAGTGCAGTTGTTTTTGGTGATTCAGGGAAGGTTATGATGATCGTTGGAGCATGTCCAGTTAATGTTGGTGGTCCGCGTTGAAGTTAGAGTTTGCATTTGAAGAATAACCATGGATATTGGTGTTCTTCTTGAGACTAGCCAACCGGATGTATCACACATTTTGCGAATGTTCTTATAAGTGTTTTCTGACTTAGATGATTGTTCTAAGTCGATGCCTTGTATAAATAAGGGATTGTGAATTCATTTTGAAGTGTGGCTTGTGGTGATAAGTGTGTGGTAGCAGAGAAAAGTGTGAAAGGCAGAGCAGAAGTATTGGGCTTAAATGGAACTGATTCAAGCATACTAAAGATGTTATTCTCTAGTTCATAAAGGTGATACTTATTCCTTTGTAGACAGTGTGTCTCTTGTAGGCAGTGAGCCTCTTGTGAGTAGTGTGCTCAGGCAGTGAGCCCTAATTGGCATGTGCCATTTTGTTCTTTCTATTCTTCTAACAGAGAATACATTCTATTCTTCTAACAGAGAATACATTCTAGGGTTAATCACCCCGTGGTTATTTCCCTTAACTGGGTTTTCCACGTCAAAATCTTGGTGTCATATGTGTTGATATGTTTCTACTTTTGATTTGAATGCATTATGGTTCATGATTAATATTATGCTAATCACTAGATAAGATTCAAGTGTTTAAAGAGAGAAAGTTTCACACAACTGATTCACCCCCCTCTCAGTTGTATGCCCTAAGTCTAACAGATCCAACCGCTTTCAATAACTCGATGATCAAGATGTTCTTTGCTATCAGGTTGGCATTGGGAGCTATGATCTTTTGTTCATACTCAGCTAAATCCAATTGCCCTAAATTTGTATCCACAATGGTGCCAAATCTCAGCCAGATTTTAGTGTGGTGATCAGCTACCTTGAACTCCTCCTCCAGATCTTTCAAATGCTTTTCCATTTTACCTGTGACATATATGACAAAAATTGGAATTACCCTAATTTTGATCACCCAAGATTGACAAATAACTTCCATTTCCCTAATTAAACCTAGGTTTAGGTATATTTGAAACAAAAGAACAACTAATTTCTAATAGTAAGTAAACATGAGAATTTATTGTGCTAAGAAAAATCAATTTGATTTACCCTTCAGTAAATTATCATCCAAAATCAGAATTACCTACTATAATTATGAAGATTGGGGCTTTTATACATACCAATTTATCATGTATCATTCACATTTATACGATTTGTAATGTGTATGTTGTATATATGTCATTTGGTTGTCATTATCACAATGTCTCATTAGTTGTATCTCGTTCAAATTCATTCCACAAGTCATTTTGTAAATCTCTCTGTGCTCTGTAAAACTCTTTTAATCATTTTGTGATTATGAAAATGAGAGGAAAAACACTTTTAACAGAAAAAGAATTCAATTAGGGAAAATGCATTGAATGCTCAGGTGTGGTAGGTAAGTATTTATGTCAGTGAGCAAGAGCACATCAGGTTGGGCAAATTCAAAATTGTGAATTCTAATTACCTTTTACTATGTCTCGTTGTTAATCTTATCTAGAAATATGCTCTGACCGAATGTTTGACTTTAGGGTTTATCTAGATGTGGATGCTAATCCCATCTAGATATGGATCATTTTGATTTACCAATTAGGTTCATATGAGAATGTCTGGTTAGGAAGAAATGTCAGGTTTGACTGGTCAAGGTTTCATTTATACTCATCGAGATCTAGATATGGATATTTTGAATATTAGGTTCAAGTGGACGTCATGTTGTTCTTGATTTGTCATGTCGGGTTCAAATAATAGAATATGCATTTGGATATGGGTCAGGATTACTAACCTGACATGGATACAGCTATTTCAAATTTCCCAATATCATGTCAAGTTAGAAGTATCAGGTCAATATTATCATTGGTCAACTCAATGTTTTGACTTTTTCAACAAGATTAGGATGAGATATTATAATAGGATCAGGATGTAGATTGCTAAGCATTCAAATATCCTATCAAGTTTGACTAGTAAATGATATCTAGTTAAATCTATCAGGATCATGATGTAAATGTCTAGAAATATAGTGATCTAGTTGGGTCTAGATATCTAGTTTGACCAGGATATTCGGTTGACCAAAATGTGCAGTTGGAATAACTTGTGTATTTCAATGAATTTTCTAAAATTTCCAAAGGTAACCCTACCTAAAATATTATCCTCTATCCATCCATGGTCTTACATGGGGTAAATGCATAACACATAATTTCCAAGTAGATCTAGATGTAGACATTAGATATTTGGTTAAACATTATGTCCGATTAGACTAGATATCTGGGTGGAAATAACTTGCAAATTTGAACAAGTTTTCAAAGACTTCCAAAGGTAACCTAGGTTCAAATTTGATTCCCTTTCACTCTGCGACTTTATAAGGGGATAGATTGTTGCAAGGTGAGTGTTGTTGGTCTCCTTTTGATGTGTAGTGCAGCGATTGAGTTCATGACAAGGCTTAACTGCCTCCCATTGATTCATTAACTCTAGCAGTTGTATCGAGCATTAATAGGTCGATCTTTTGGTGCAACGGCAATTATCTTTGAAACAATTGGTATCAGATCTTGGGTCATGAGTTCAAACCCCTCGCTTGCACTAGGGGGGATTGTTGCAAGGTGTGCACCCTTGGTCTCCTTGTGTTGTGCAGCATAGTGCTTGGGTTCATAACAAGGCTTAACCACCTCCCGTGGATTCATTAACTCTAGCGGTTCTATCAGGCATTAATAGGTTGATCTTTTGGTGCAATGGCAACCGTCTTTGCAACATAGATATGACTTGGGATTGCTCCTCATGCTAACTTCACATTTTCCCTCTACCACCAAAGCAACACACAAAAAAATAAGCAAAAGCTAAAAAGAAGTTGGGGTCCTTATTTTTTTGAAAGGAAAAATGGGGTGTGTTGTGATATTATTATTGACAATGGAAGCACTAATAATTTTGTCTCAGGGGAGATGGTTAACAAGTTGAAGTTGACAAGAAGGCATCCACATCCATAGTAGATTACATGGTTGTAGAAGGACAATAGAGCTTTGGTTAATGAGCAGTGTTTAGTCAAGTTCAAGATTGGAGACTACCATGATGAGGTGATGTGTGACATCATACCGATGGATGCATGTCATATGCTATTGGGAAGGTCATAGTAGTATGATAGGTGTGATTTCCATGATGTCCATGCAAACACCTATTCCCTGACAAAGGATGGAGTTCATCATAAGTTGAAGCCCTTGAAGGAGGTGAAAGAAAAGATATGTAGTGCTATCAAAATTTGCTTGGTAGATGGTAGGAATGTTTTTTATGGTATGAAGCATGAGCTTCATTGATTTGCATTGATTCCTAAGACCAACTAGGAGAAATGTGAAGATGTACTAGCAGAAGTCTTACATATATTGGAAGAATTTCAGGACATTGTTTCTGATAATGTACCAAAAGGTTGATGAGGAAGATAAGTCACCAAATGGATTTGATACCAGGAACCAGTTTACCAAATAAGGCAGCCCATAGAATAACTCCTACAGAGAGTGAAGAGTTGAACAAACAAGTTCATGAGTGGTGCAGGAGCTCCATAGTTTTGTTGTTTTTCCTAGTTAATTTTTCATACTTCTAAGGCTTTGAAAGCCATTTTTGTTGTGTTGAAATAAAGATTTAGTCATTTGTTTGACTAGTCTAATTTTGGAGTTATCCTAGGCCTATTTTCTAGGAGTTATAGTTTTGAAATTTGGAGTTTTCTTTAGAAACTTATTCTTTATGAAGAAAACTACCTTTTCCTTAGATTTTCTGCCTTCCTAGGCAGTTGTATGGACAAATGGGAAGTGGAAGAGTTTTAGAAACTTCCTATAAACATCAATTGTAAAGACATGCCAAAAATAATATAGAAAGAAGGAGTTTTTCAAGGAAAAAGTTGTCTTTTTTGTGTTTTTTTCTGAAAACAGTCCTCTTGTACAGCTTTGTACGGATTCCTTGTGAGTTGAAATGTTTAAAATATGTTAATACTGCAAAGTAGCTTTCATTTACATATATTTGGAGTTCTTGACATTTTATTAGAAGGGAGAAATAATCTATTTTACATAAGCTGCTCTGAAACCCTCTTAACTAGGGTTTGTGCACAAAAATGGTGTATTTGCCCTCTATCCTCTGAAAGTATCGACCATTTTTAGAAGGATGGAGGAGAATAAGGTAGGTTTTATTGTTTTCTTTGGTTGGCAGGTGGAAGGCTCCTTCTTCAAGCACTTGGTATGACTCTAGCTAGTCAAAACCAGTGACTAGTTAGTAGAAGACAATGGCAGCGTTGGGAATGCCGTTAACAGCCATAAATAACAGTCATTAAATGGTGAATTTGCTATCTTGTGTAGAGAACAAGACTGTATGATTGCTTGGTTGGCTTGGCACTTACAAGTGTGCTACATTTCTATCTCATAACCTTCTAGAATAGGCCTTTTACATTGAAAGAAACAGTTTGTTGTTATTTAGAGTTGTGACAAAGTATGGTTCTGCAGTTTGAAGGATAGTTGGAAGCTCATAATACAGTTTGGAAAGGGTATGGTATATTGAATGCCTTTTAAGGTCTGAGGAAACTTCTTGATGTAATAGTTCTCAAGGTTCCAAGAGAATAGTCTACCTTTAACACTATTTTTAAAACAGCCAATAGTAATTGTTGTCCACAGTCATGTTTAGTGCAGAGTTGTGATCATTTTGTCAACAATTTATTGTTGTTCTTATCCTTTGAAGACACATGTGGAGTTGATGAGAAGATCCTTACTGACATATGTGTATAATGCCAATTTATTGTTCACATAAACTACAAGATATGACTGTCCTTCTAATACTGTCATAGGACAGTCAAACTACTGTTGCTGTCCTCTGTCTACATGGAGTAAATGGCTGCTGTTCGCATGGAGTATTTAGTATGCATTGAGTGTTGAGGTCATTTGAGCCCTTGGGAGGTTGATTAAATCAATTCTAGAAGACTTAAGCCTTCTAAAAATACTGCTCTAGAACAGTCCCTCTGCTGTTATTATCCATTTACCAAGAAATGTAGAAAATCAATCTTTTATGAGTCTTTGACAAGTGAGTGTTAGTAGTTGTATGAGGACACTGTTGGTAGTAGATTGTGAGTCCTTGGAAAGGTGTTTTGTGAATCTAAGTTGGAGGAGCAATGACTCTCCAAATTAAGAAGTGGGTAGCCTGTGATGAGGACACTAGATAGTGGTCCTAGGCTAGGTGAATCTCAATAATAGCCTTGTATAGGCTTTGTCTTCACAAACACCGTGTTAACCTCTTGAGGGAAGTGATCTAAGTTCATTGAGTGAACTTCTACTACATCCTTACCTAAACCTCTGCATCATATTGGTATCAAAGCCAATATTCTGATTGGAAGCAAGTGTATGTCAGAAGAGGAAATTGAAATAGAGGCTAGTACAATGCCTCCCAAGACAATGAGTCAAGATGCCATCAAGAAGTTGGTGGAAGAAATGGTTGAAGCACATCTTCAAGAAGTAAAATTGCAGGAAGAGAAAAAGTCTAAGGGTAAGACCAAAGAAGAAGGAAGTTCTTCAGACACAAATGAAGAAACAGAGGCAGAAGAGGATCCTCAGGAGCAGGATATGTCTGCAGATTAGAAAGCCTTCTTGAATGCACTTAAGGGTGCTCATGGAGATAGTGGTGATCCAAAGATGGAGGTGCCTACCTTCCATGGCAAGTTGGATGGAGATGTTCTCACCGACTGGATAGAAGCTATGTGCAACTTCTTTGATTACAAGGAGTTCAATGACAGCAAAAAGGTCAAATTTGCCAAGACAAGGCTAAGAGGTTCTGCACTTGTATGGTGGAACTATATGCAAAGTGAGAGGGAGAAGGTTGGAAAGAGTCCCATCACTAAATGGAGCAGAATGGTGGCTATGCTTAGAAGCAAGTTCATGCCACCTGACTATGAGATTCAAATCATAAGGAGATTTCAAAATTTGAGACAAAAAGACATGGATGTGGCTGCCTACACAGAAGAATTTCATAGACTCAGTATGAGAGCTAATCATAATGAAGATGAAAAAGGGATGGTGGCTAGGTACCTGAATGGACTAAAATACAATCTACAAGATGAGATAAGTTTGGTGTTACCAAAGACAGTGGATGAATGTTTCTTGTTGGCCTCCAGAGCTGAGGAAAAGCTGAGAAGGAAGGGTGATCAAAGTGCCAGAGGTAGAGGTAATTTTGGCCATGGACAGTTCAACAAAACTAAAAATAACAGCCAGCAAGAAACTCAATCAGCAACAGAGCATAGAGGAGGTTTCAGAGGTGGTAGAAATCATAATGGCAGAGGCAGAAATGGTGGAGGTGATAGAGGACTAGGAGCCTTCACTGGAAGATGTTATGGCTGCAACCAAGTTGGCCATACAATGAACAAATGTCCAGGGAAAGCCAGCAACTCTCATGACAGTGGGAAGAGACATCAGTTAATGAAAGCTGATGACTGTGAAAGTGTGAATTCACCAATGGGAAGTGCTACACCTATTCTAGATGGAGAAAGTATGATGATAAAAAGGTCTATGTTGAAGATGCCATTGAAGCCAGAACCCCCTCAGAGAAAGAATCTTTTCAGAACCCAAGGCCTAGCCTGTGGGAAACTCTGCAAAATCATAGTGGATTCAGGGTCTACTGAGAATGTGGTATCCACTGAGATGGTTGAGAAGTGCAAGTTGAAGAGGCTGCCTCATATCAGTCCTCACAAGATCTCTTGGTTGAACAAGAACCAAAGTTTCATGGTGGAGGAACAAGCTTGGGTTGAATTTGCAATTGGTGATTACAAGGACAAAGTACCATATGAAATCATCCCTATGGATGCATGTCACCTGCTTCTTGGTCGTCCATGGCAGTATGATGTTAAAGCTCAACATGATGGTGAGAAGAACACTTATGTCATCACCAAGAATGGAAGGCCATTCAAAATGGATCCTTTGTTGGAGCAGCCCAGGGGAAAGGAAAATAACAGCAATGTCATGTTGGTGAGTGGAAATGAGTTCCTAAATATCTTGAAGGAGAATGACAACCATGGGTATGCCTTGGTCATGAAGCCCAAGAGTGGATCAGATCAGCAAGAACAAAAATAGAAGGAGATTCCATTGGAAGTACAGCAACTTCTGGATAAGTATCAAGACCTTGTGGTAGAGGAAGTTCCCAACTCCTTACCACCCATGAGGGATATTAGTCATCAAATTGACTTAATACCTGGTGCTACTTTCCCTAACAAGGCTGCATACAAGCTGACTCCATAGCAAAATGAAGAGGTGGCAAGGCAAATTCAAGATCTCCTAGAGAAAGGGTTGATTAGGAAGAGTCTAAGTCCCTGTGCAGTTCCTAGTGTACTTGCTCCTAAGAAGGATGGAAAGTGGAGGCTATGCACAGATTCTAGGGCCATAAACAAGATCACCATAAGATACAGATTTCCAATGCCAAGGATTGAAGATCTATTGGATTACCTGGGAGGATCATGCTACTACTCAAAGATTGATTTGAAATCTGGATATCGTCAAATCTGGATCAGACAGGGAGATGAATGGAAGACTACTTTCAAGACCAATGAAGGTCTTTATGAATGGCTTGTTATACCATTTGGTCTTAGCAATGCGCCAAGTACATTTATGCGCCTGATGAATGAGGTATGAGTTGAAATCATTGGTAAATTTGTTATTGTTTATCTTGATGACATACTAATCTTCAGTAGGACAAGGGAAGACCATGTGAAGCATGTTGGTCAGGTGTTGGAGAAGTTGCATGAACACAAGTTGATGATCAACTTAGACAAATGTGAGTTCATGAAAACTGAGTTTGTATAATTGGGATTTGTCATTTCTAATGGCTGTTTGAAGATGGATCCCTCTAAGGTTGAGGCTATCCTCAGTTGGCCTACCCCAAAAACGTGGGAGATGTGAGAAGTTTCCATGGATTGGTGACTTTATATAGGAAGTTTATCAGAGGTTTCAGTCACATTAGTGCTCCCATCCTTAACACCATCAAGGGTGGAGTCAAATGTAGATTCCAGTGGACAAAGGAAGCTGATGATAGTTTTGAGTTGTTGAAAACAAAGGTGGCTGAGTTACCTACCTTAGTACTCCCTGATTTTGATAAGGTATTTGTTGTTGAGTGTGATGCAAGTCAGCAAGCTATTGGTGCTGTTCTCAGCCAGGAAGGACATCCAGTGGCATTCTTTTCAGAAAAGTTGAATGAAGCCAAGCAAAGGTATTCTACCTATGACTTAGAACTCTATGCAATGGTGCAAGCTCTTAAGAAATGGAGACATTATTTGTTGCCCAAGGAATTTATTGTATTTACTGACAATCATGCTTTAAGCTTTCTAAATAGTCAAGAAAAATTGAACCATAGACATGTTAAATGGATGGAACAGCTACAAGTGTATACTTTCACAATTAAGCACAAAAGAGGTGTCTCTAATAAGGTAGCTGATGCATTGAGTAGGAGGTTGCTTCTTATTCAGGAAATTTAGTTAGAAAGCATGGGTATTGACTATTTAAAAGAGCTGTATAAAGAAGATTCTGATTTCAAAGAGGCTTATGATGTTTGTGTGAACTTGGCTAACACATTCCCTGGAGAGTATGCAGATTTTGTTTTGCAAGAAGGCCTCTTGTTTAAGGGCAATTTGTTGTGTGTCCCTAAGTGCTCTATGCAAGACAACATCATCAAGGAGAAGCATAATGGTTCTTTAGGAGGACATTTTGGCTTGGACAAGACACTAGAACAAGTCACAAGGTTCTATTTTTGGCCAAAGGTGCAATCAAATGTGAGAAAATATGTAGCTAGTTGTGCAATCTGTCAAAGGGCCAAAGGTGTGTCTTCAAATGCAGGTCTATACTAGCCCCTTCCCATTCCCAATAGACCTTGGGAAAGTATCAGCATGGATTTTGTGCTTGGGTTACCCAGGACAGCCAGAGGGGTGGATAGTGTGTTTGTCATTGTTGATAGATTCAGCAAGATGGCTCATTTTGTGCCATGTAAATGCACAAATGATGCATCTCATGTTGCAGGTCTATTTTTTAGAGAGGTAGTAAGGATACATGGTTTACCATTGTCCATTGTAACTAACAGAGATTCTAAGTTTGTAGGTCACTTCTGGAGGACCTTGTGGAAGAAGCTGGGCACACAGTTGTCTTTTTCATCAGCCTACCATCCACAAACTGATGGGCAGACTAAGGTGGTTAATAGGTCTCTTGGAAACCTTATAAGGTGCCTTATAAAGCAGCATGGTTTGGCGTGGGACTTGGTTACCAGTCAGGCTGAATATGCCTACAATGATTCAAGGAATAGGAGCACTGGTAAAAGTCCTTTTGAGATAGTTTATGGTTTTCATCCAAGAGGGCCACTTGAGCTTAAGGATCTCCAAGGTTGGGATAGAAGGAGTGCACTTGGTGAAGAGTTTGCTATCTCCATGAAAATAGTTCATGATCAAGTCAAGTTGCAACTAGAAAAATCAGTCACAAAGTACAAAGAAAAGGTAGATTTGAAGAAAAGAGAAGCACAGTTCAAAGTTGGTGACTGAGTCATGGCATATCTGAGGAAAGAGAGGTTGCCAAAGGGTCAGCCAACTAAACTACTGATGAAGAAGATTGGACCATGCAGGATAGTGCACAAATTCGGTCCAAATGCCTATGAGATTGAGCTACCAGATGGCCTGGGTATCTCTCCAATTTTCAATGTTTGCGATCTTTTTCCTTTCAGACCTCCATTGCCTGATGAAAGTGGATCAGATGTCATGGCTGAAGATGCTGATTGGATCAAGGATTTGCCTCCAAGCAAACCTTTACAGTTGGAGTGCATTCTGGATTCCAAAGTTATCAAGAAGACTTGGAGAGGTGTCTATAAGGACTACTTGGTGAAATGGAAGGATCTTCCTGATTCAAAGGCCACCTGGATGACTAAAGCAGATATCTTGAAGCATGGCATAACACTTCAACAGTTGGCAACTCAAGGGACTTGAGTTCTTCCTACAGGGGGAGTATGGTGCAGGAGCTCCATAGTTTTGTTGTTTTTCCTAGTTAATTTTTCATACTTCTAAGGCTTTGAAAGCCATTTTTGTTGTGTTGAAATAAAGATTTAGTCATTTGTTTGACTAGTCTAATTTTGGAGTTATCCTAGGCCTATTTTCTAGGAGTTATAGTTTTGAAATTTGGAGTTTTCTTTAGAAACTTATTCTCTATGAAGAAAACTACCTTTTCCTTAGATTTTCTGCCTTCCTAGGCAGTTGTACGGACAAATGGGAGGTGGAAGAGTTTTAGAAACTTCCTATAAACATCAGTTGTAAAGACATGCCAAAAATAATATAGAAAGAAGGAGTTTTTCAAGAAAAAAGCTGTCTTTTTTGTGTTTTTTCTGAAAATAGTCCTCTTGTACGGCTTTGTACGGATTCCTTGTGAGTTGAAATGTTTAAAATCTGTTAATACTGCAAAGTAGCTTTCATTTACATATATTTGGAGTTCTTGACATTTTATTAGAAGGGAGAAATAATCTGTTTTACATAAGCTGCTTTGAAACCCTCTTAACTAGGGTTTGTGCACAAAAATGGTGTATTTGCCCTCTATCCTCTGAAAGTATCGACCATTTCCAGAAGGATGGAGGAGAATAAGGTAGGTTTTATTGTTTTCTTTGGTTGGCAGGTGGAAGGCTCCTTCTTCAAGCACTTGGTATGACTCTAGCTAGTCAAAACCAGTGACTAGTTAGTAGAAGACAATGGCAGCGTTGGGAATGCTGTTAATAGCCATAAATAACAGTTATTAAATGGTGAATTTGTTGTCTTGTGGAGAGAACAAGACTGTATGATTGCTTGGTTGGCTTGGCACTTACAAGTGTGCTACATTTCTATCTCATAACCTTCTAGAATAAGCCTTTTACATTGAAAGAAACAGTTTGTTGTTATTTAGAGTTGTGACAAAGTATGGTTCTGCAGTTTGAAGGACAGTTGGAAGCTCATAATGCAGTTTGGAAAGGGTATGGTATATGGAATGCCTTTTAAGGTTTGAGGAAACTTCTTGATGTAATAGTTCTCAAGGTTCCAAGAGAATAGTCTACCTTTAACACTATTTTTAAAACAGCCAATAGTACTTGTTGTCCACAGTCATGTTTAGTGTAGAGTTGTGATCATTTTGTCAACAATTTTTTGTTGTTCTTATCCTCTGAAGACACATGTGGAGTTGATGAGAAGATCCTTACTGACATATGTGTATAGTGCCAATTTATTGTTCACATAAACTACAAGATATGACTGTCCTTCTAATACTGTCATAGGACAGTCAAACTATTGTTGTTGTCCTCTATCTACATGGAGTAAATGGCTATTGTTTGCATGGAGTATTTAGTATGCATTGAGTGTTGAGGTCATTTGAGCCCTTGGGAGGTTGATTAAATCAATTCTAGAAGACTTAAGCCTTCTACAAATACTGCTCTAGAACAGTCCCTCTGCTATTATTATCCATTTACCAAGAAATGCAGAAAATCAGTCTTTTATGAGTCTTTGACAAGTGAGTGTTAGTAGTTATATGAGGACACTATTGGTAGTAGATTGTGAGTCCTTGGAAAGGTTTTTTGTGAATCTAAGTTGGAGGAGCAATGACTCTCCAAATTAAGAAGTGGGTAGCCTGTGATGAGGACACTAGATAGTGGTCCTAGGCTAGGTGAATCTCAATAATAGCCTTGTATAGGCTTTGTCTTCACAAACACCGTGTTAACCTCTTGAGGGAAGTGATCTAAGTTCATTGAGTGAACTTCTACTACATCCTTACCTAAACCTCTACATCAATGAGTTGTTAAGGAAAGGATTGATAAGGGAGAGCCTAAGTCCAAGTGTAGTACATGTAGCACTAGCACTGAAGAAATATAGAGAATGGATAATGTGTATAGATTCTTGAGCCATCAATAAAATTACAATCAAGTACAGATTTCAATTGCCAAGGATGGATGATATTATGGATTGCTTGAGTGGAGCCAAGTACTTTACGAAGATTGATCTGAAGAGTGGATATCACCAGATCTGAATCAAAGAAGGAAATGAATGGAAGGTAGCCTTCAAGACTAAGCAGGGCATGTACAAATAGTTAGTCATGCCATTTGGGCTAACCAATGTACCAAGCACATTCATGCAGCTCATGAATGAGGTATTAAAAGAGTTTTTGGGTAAATTTGTCATTGTTTACTTAGATGATATTTTTATTTTTAGTAAGACTTTGGAGGAGCACCGATGCAAGTTCGAAGAGTTTTTGAGAAGCTGAGGGAAGACAACTTGTTGATTAATCTAAAGAAAAGTAGTTTCATGAAGAAGGAGTTGGTGTACCTGGGATTTGTTATCTCATCTAAGGGTCTTAGAATGGATCCGAAGAAGGTGAGGGCTATCATTGAATGGCCTAACCCAAGGAGTGTTATAGAGGTACAATATTTTCATGGTTTGACAAGTTTTTATTGAAAATTTATAAAGAATCTTAGTAGCATTTGTGCACCCCTAACTGAGACAATGAGAGGGGATAGAAAAGAGTTTAAATGGACTATAGGAGTGATGAAGAGTTTTGATATATTGAAGCAAAAAGTCATAGAGCAACCTATTTTGGCACTTTCAGATTTCAATAAGGTACTTTATGTAGATTACGATTTAAGTGGTAGTGTTATAGGATTTGTTTTAAGCCAAGAAGGTATGCACATTGCCTATTTCAATGAGAAGCTTAATGATGCCAAGAAAAAGTGTTCTTTTATGATCAAGAGTTTTATGCTATAGTTAGGATTTGAATAAATTGAGGCATTATTTATTTCTGAAAGAGTGTTTTATATACTGATCATAAGGCTTTGCAGTATCTTAATAGTCAAGGAAAGTTAAATCAGAGGCACTTGAAATGGGTTGAGTTTTTGCAGAGTTATAATTTTGTTTTGAAGCACAACAGTGGGAAGTCCAACATAGTTACAGATGCCTTAAGCAGAAGGAAAAATTTGTTGACATAGATGAAGATAGAGGTTGTTAGGTTCAATGAACTCAAGAATTTGTACCCTGAAGATCCTCAATTTGCAAAGGCCTGGAAAGCTTATTCAGAGCCTATTACCCCAAATAAGATGAGATGGTTGGATTACATAATCCAAGATGGTATGTTGTTTAGAGGAAGCCAGTTGTGCATTCTAAGGAGTTCTATGAGAGAGAACCTGATTAAAGAGAAGCATAGTGGAGGGTTGGTAGGATACTTTGGTTGAGATATGACCATTGTTCTTGTTATTGAGAACTATTACTGGCCACAGTTGCACAAGGATGTGAAGAAGTTCATGCAAAGTTGTAGAGTATGCCAGATGGCCAAGGGGGTTAGTCAAAATATTGGCTTGTATTAGCCATTGCCTATACCAGAGAAGCCATGGGAGGATATCAGCATGGACTTTGTTCTTAGATTGCTGAGGACACAGAGGGCATGATTCAATATTTGTGATGGTTGAGAGATTTTCAAAGATGGCACATTTCATTCCATGCCAAAAGACTACATATATTGTTCATGTTGCAGAATTATTTTTCAAGGAGGTGGTTAGGCTACATCGTCTTCCAAAGAGCATAGTGTCAGATCAGGACACCAAGTTTGTTGGGAATTTCTGAAGGACCTTATGGAATAAGTTGAAGACTGAGTTGAGTTTAGCTCTACAAATCATCTGCAGATTGATGTATAGATAGAGGTAGTGAATCGAAGTTTGGGCAACCTGCTAAGATGCTTAGTAGGAGATAAGCCCAAGGGATGGGATTTGATATTACCATAGGTAGAGCTTGCATATAACAATTTTCTGAATAGGAGTACTGGTAAATCCCCATTCCAAATTATATATGGGAGTAATCCAAGAAATGCTTTTGAGCTAAGAAATATATAAAGAGAGAAGAGTAGTGTCAAGGCCGAAGACTTTGCAAAGCACCTGAAGAGCTTGCATGAAGAGGTATGACAACACATTAATAAAGGGTAAAAGTACAAAGTTGTCTCACACTTTCAGCCGACTTATCAGCACAAGTGATTTAAGTATTTCTAACTAAAAATCAATTTTGGTCAAACATATGATCTTGTAAGATTCATTCTAGATAAGTTAGATATGTCCATAACTTTTCCAACTAAAATTGTTGGCTAAATGTATATGTAGCACCACTATGAGGCCAATTTACCAAAAACTAAAATTATTTGAAAATTTTGATATTTCAACAACTTCTAGTCGTGTAAATAATATTTTTTAAAAAAATATAAAAATACCCTTTTGTAGATCTATAAGTTTTGTTTTCAAAAAAATATATTTTTTAATTGTTCAATTATTATTTATATTTTCCTTTCTATTTTTACTAAAAGTTGGTTATCAGCACAAAACATTAGGGTGATTACCATGTCAAGGAAAAATAGCAAAACTTATTAAAAAAATTGAAAAAAATATGATGCACTAGATAAAAGAATCTATGTCGAGATGGTATAATTTTTTTTTCTATTTTAGATAAATAGTTCATATGAAAGTTGACGTCGAATGGAAACAACTACATTTTAATACACGCACATTGTATTATTTATTTAAAAATATATATTTATCAAAATTGGAAAAAAATATATCCATGCACTAAAGTTTCAAGTTATAAATACACACAAAAAAATTGAAGAAAATAAAATAAAATTTACTATATAAAGATTGACGTCTCGTGTAACTTCATTTTTCAGCATTTTATTAGCAACTAAATTATAGTGTCAATTTATAAAAAACTATATTCAAATAATTTTTTAATTTTTTTCAAAAAATACAAACATAAAATATACTAAAAAATAAATATTTTATTAGTTTACATCATTTCAAAATTCAAAACATATGTCGCTTTTTAGTGATTCAAGTTTAAAAGTTGGATCAGCATTGGCAGTTTCCCTTATAAAAGTGTGACACAGCTTTGTGCTTTTACCCTAAAATGAATTCTCGGTACAAGGCTAAGGCAGATCAAAAGAAAATTTTTAAGGAATTCAAGGTTGGTGATGAAGTCATGGTTCACTTAAGGAAAGAAAGGTTCCTAATGGGGACATATAATAAGTTGAAGATGAAGAAATTTGGACCATGCAAGATCCTGAAGAAGCATGATTTAGGAAATGCATATGAGAGAGATGCCGAGTGGAATGAATATTTCCCCTATATTCAACATTATTGATTTAAAAATTATCATGAAGGTGGCATAGAGGATGAACCAACAGAAGGACAGTGGAGTATTCTAGCACCCACTTCAAAGGAGGAGATAGAAGAAATCCTAGATAGCAATGTGGGAAGAAGTACTAGGAATAGGCAATATGAAGAATATCTGGTTAAGTGGAAAGGAAGGCTTGTCAAAGATTCTTCCTCATTATCTAAGGCAAGTGTTGACTGATTGGGTTTTCCTCAAACACCTGAGATGTGACAAGGTCACTTCTCAAATTACCCTAGATGTCTGATGCAAGAGCATCCAATGGTGTAAGGGAAATCTTGCATCACCCAAAAATGATGATTTTGTTTTCTATTCTTTTTAATTTTTGTATTTTTGAATACCTAATTGGTTCAATAATGATGTGGAACCTTCAGAATTTCTAACCTACTAAAAATAGAAAACTGTTATTTTTAGCAAGTTTGCATTTGAGCATGTATGGAAACAAAAATTTACTCAAAGCTTCGAAATTGAAAAATATAACCTTTGGTGAAGGAATTGGCCAAAGATCACTTGTGGGCTGAAAGATATTACAGTTTATGTTTCTTTAAAAACCCTAAAAAAGTTTCAAAGTCAAATATGAGGCACTTAGATGCCCCATATGGCCTCAAAAATGGGCAGGATCGATAGATAAGACTCTAAGGGTGTAGATCTCTTCATGAGATTTCTAATGCATCAAATGGTTCATCAATCGGATACCCAGAAGTTGACCTATTTTTGGAGGGAGTTACAAATTTCAAAATTTTGGTTGGAAGGTGCCAAAAAAGGTTATTTATGATTATTTTTTGGAATCTTTTGGGGCAGTAGAGAAAATGGAAGAAGTGGGGAGTCAGGAAAAGCAGGGAAAATAGAAACCCTAGTAGATTTGAAGCTACAGAAGGTAGAAGGTTCCAAAATCCAGAGGAAAGAAGTTGTAATGTGTTGCAGCCTATTGAGGATTCATCCTTTGATTTGATTCCAGTTTTTGTAATGTAATTTGTTTTCAGTTCAATAAAAGAACATTCTTATTTCCTATGTGCAATCTTTGTTGTTGTGTTTTTTGGATTAACCCCCCTCATCATATTTTGTCTTAAGTACTCACTCATTGAATATTTTCAAACAATTCTTGAATAGTCTAAAATATTTTTAAATTAATGTTACACTCAAATATAATATTGCATGCCCCTCTAAATACTTTACAACCTTTATTTTCTCATTATTATTTTATATAGTCTATGAGATGGTGCTAGGGTTTTCAAAACAATTAGGTACTACAAACTTTCCTAATTAATATTCCCATATATTATTGATTGAGAGTGGTGCTTAAGTTTCTAAAACCAAACATGAATGAAAAATCCCTACCTAAATAATTCACAACTACATCCCTTTAATTGCCCCTAGAATCCTTAAATAATTTCTATTTTTTTCTTATTTTTCCTCTTTTGTAGCCTTTCTATACATTTCTTGTAGGTACCATAGATGCCTTAGGTTCATTAGGGTTGGTAAAGAGTTCAATATCTCTCTTTGGGGCCATATTAACCCTCTACGGTTTCTACAAATCCTTAGAGTAGAGGCTTAAAAAATCACACTTCAAAATTCAACAAAATATATAAGAATTCAAAAATTTCAAGTTAAGTATCTATTTACTCACCTCAAATTCTTCTTAGTTCCATAGTTATATTCATTGTATATGCTTCTATAAGAACATAAATTGCATACCTTGTAATTTAGTTTTTCAGCTGTTGTGGCCACTTTGGTGTTTTGCCTAATTTACCCATTTTGATCCCTTTATTGCCTATTTTCCCTCTTCTCTTAGCTTGTCTCCCTCTCCATGTGTCATTCTATGGTCCCTTTCATCTGTCTTGAACCCTTCCTAGACCCATTTCTTATCCCTATGCTTCCCCTTTTCATGTGTCTTCAACCCTTCTTATAAGCTTCCTTCATAATTAATCTATCCATGTTCTAATTTCCAAGATGATTTCTCCAAAAATTAACTGCTTATTTATCCCCTCCTATGACTAATCTATTTTCACCTTATTCCTTCCACAAATTTTGTATTTAGATTCTAATTGAGTTGAAACCACCTCAATTGATCTTCTTGTGATCCCCTTTTTCTTCTCACCTAATCTTATCCTTCTTGGGTTAGCATACACATATTCCCCCCAAAATTGAGGGTAGCACACATGACCCACCCTCCTTTGCTCCAAAAATTTAATGGAACCTTATCCTTGGCCAACTAAGTTCAATTCAAGTGATTCTTGCCCAAAATAATAAAATTTGGCCCTCAAAAATCTATAAAAGGAGCCTTCCCATCTCATTTTACAATTTAAGAAACTATTATCACACTATTATGAGACACTCATATGATTCTATTTTCTTCTTGTATTTGGAGTATCCTCATCATATTGGAGGATTTGAAGCCTTAGTATTTCTCTATCTTTTGAGCATCTTCATCAAGCTTTGGAGTTCATTCATACTGAAAGAACAAAAAACTAATGTGATCAAAAGTGGTTATTATTTTCAATATTGATTGTGTCTAATTAATGTTTCACTAAGACTATCTCCAACTATCCTAACACTAATTAACAATCAAGAGAGCTAGGACTAAAAATTGGCAAGAAACTAGAGCAAACTATGCATAAACAAGAAAATTATGATGCACAAATAGGAAAATCAAAAAAATGACTATAGACACCCAAATTTGTCCATGTCGTGCAACACCTAGTCAAAAACATTATCCAAGACATCATGTAGCATTTTGTCCTAATCCCACTCCTAATTCCACTTATCCATTAGCCAATTAATTAAATAAATTTTATTTATTTAATTAAAATCCCATCTTAATCCCATCCTTATCCCACTTAGCCAATTAATTAAATAAATTTTATTTATTTAATTAATTTCACATTCATAATCCCACTTTCCAATTAATTAAATAAATTTTATTTATTTAATTAATTTCCACATCATATCCCAATCCTATCCTAATCATCTTCCCAATTAGTTAAATAAATTTTATTTATTTAATTAATTTCCCTTACATATCCCAACTAATTCAAATAGAATATTTGAATTTAGTCCCCACCTCTCACCACATTTCAACACTTGTCCACCTCTTAATTAAATCATGTGTGGTAGTACTTTTTGTGTGCACAATCACACATGTAGTACTTTTGTGTACACGGTATCCTCCTTTGTACACTTGTCACATGACTACAACTCCCTTGAGAAGTGGGAATAACAAATCAATCCTAGCCATCCACATCAATCATTTAGCCTTTTAATCTCAACCATCCATTTGCACCAAGCCTTTCCTGTAAATCAACCCCCTCATAAGCCATTAGCATGCATTGAGTCTTGAGTATCCTTATGCTGTCGAAATATCTTTAGAGCCTTTGCATCATTCATCCATTATCTTTCATCTATCATCTTTATCTTATCATTATGTTGCTGAATTGAGCAACCAACATATCAAATCAATCAAACAATTCATCTTGCATCTATCTATTCGAGGTATTGAAGATTTGGATTAAGTAATGCATTTGTATTGTTTTATTCTTTTCAATTTATCCAAATTTTTCATTATACATTTTGGTGAACCCGACGTGAACATGCCCAATTGGATCTAATCATTAGTTTTTGCAGGTTTATGCACTTTGATTTGTAGGTTGAAGATATTTTATATTGTTGATTTTCTTTGTTTAGGACCAGATCTGTTGCAGAGAGTTTTTGTTTTACATAGGTCCTAGAAAAAAGAGATCTTGGATTCGTTGGAAAGAGGACTTCGAGAGCTTTCCAAAACGTGGTTACATTAAAGATTTGGCTCAGTATTAAAGGAGTTATGATGATTTGAAGTTGACCCTGCAATTCTGATTTTTCAGAAATTTTTGACGTGTGACTTTTAGAAAAAAAAATCATATCTTCCAATCTAGCTAACCAAATCACATTTTGTTTTTTGCAGGTGGTTAGAAATATTTAAATCCATTTTTCTATATCATTATTTTTTAGATCTATGGTACAAATGGATTTTTTGTCAAAAAAAAATTTTTTTTCAAACCCTAGTTTATGACATAACTTTTGCATATGGAGTCCAATTTGAGCAATTTTTTTTTTTATATATTGATTAGAAAATTATAAGGGATGTCATGATCATATCTATTTTGTTGTTGGATGACATTATTTGCTGATTTTTTGCAAGGTTTATTTTTTAATCTTAACACTCTTTCATTACAAACTTCAAACAAGCATAACTTTTACATTTTTTATCCTTTTTCAATGAAATTTATTTTAAAAGTCCATGAAATTTTCTAAATTTTCTATTTATGCAATCCATTCTATTGTATCAAATTATTTTAATCATATTTTATCAGATTTTTTATTTTTGCATATCACTTTTATGTGCAAGTATACTTGTTTCCTTTTCAATTTTGTGGCTTATAGGGGCATCAAAGGAGTTGTATTAGTGTTTGGATTAGTCACAATAGCAAGTGGAAAGTAAAAATAATCAGGTGCACTCATTCTAATCTTTCATCTCTTAATCATTGTTTGCAAACACATTTAGATTTTGGGCTTAAAAATGAACAACTTGCTTGCAATCACATCATTGAAATTGGGTTTAAATGAACAAGTGTCTTCTATCACATTTGGATTTGGGATGTAAAAAGAACACAAGTTCTTGAATTGTCTTCCACATATTTCATTTTCTAAAGGGTCAATTAACAACTGCGAGTGTGAATCAAGTGACAGCTCACTTAGTTTGCTTTTGTTTACCCTATTTAGGAGGCCTACTTGGTGACACACCACTCCAAGGGATGACCTCAACTGAGGTTGAATTGAAAGACACCCTCATTGGGAGTTTGAATATTGTCACTCTTGGCTAAGCCCCAAATAACTATATACCTTTGGGAAGTGAAGGTGAAGGGTGGGTTACCCCTTTCTCCTGGCTATGTGGCAGGATTTCACTTTCAATTCCTTAGTCAACCTTGTGAATAGATAGCCTAAGACCTAATTGGCCATACCCACTTGACTAGACATTAGGCTTATTTATGTGTTTTCAAGTGCTTGCTTAATCATCACATTTCAATTTCAAGGTCAAAATTGCTTATGTGTCTTGCGTGAGTGATTCATGTGTGTATATGCATAATCATTTATTTGAACATTGCCAAATCAAGCTCTAAACACCAAACACATAACTAAGTCATCACATCCACATCATATCTGAATCAATTTCATCCTAGTCACTTTCATCCTAATCATCAAATCAACTTCATTCAAGTCATCCACATCATCATTGAATTATAACCAAGCACTTACCAAAAAGGTCTTATGACTTAAACACATTTGAGACAACATGCCAACATGTGAAGACCAAGTACTAAAAATCATGCTCCAACTTCACAAAGCTCAAACAAGCCAATCACCTCTAAGCCAACAAACCATTCAAGAGGTCATTGACATGATCAAACAACTTCAACAAACAAGTCAATCACCTCAAATGCGACAACTCATAACATACGCACAACACCTCATGGCCACTTGTCAATCACAAACCCAACAAGCACATCACCCATCCATTCTGCATCAACAAGTTCCACCTCATTCTTATGTGGCAATCCCTCCATCATCATCACATCAACAACTTCATCAACAACAATAACCTATTCAACAATTCCAACCACAATATCAACAAATTTACCAACAACAACAATAAATCATTCCACAACAAGTCCAAACACCATTCCAACCTCAACAAATTCCACATCAATCTTATGTGTCACCCCCTTCAACTTCATACCAATCTTATCCAACCATATGTCAAACCAATGCCACATCACCATATCCCATTTCTTCTAACATCAACCAACTTCCACCATAATTCATATCACAAAACCTTGTACCTACATATCAAACCATGTCATCTCACCACCAAACCTATCCACAAGGCAACCAAGTGTCATCACAACAAGAACATGCAAGCCCAAGTCCACCTTGGCAACAAGATCAAATGCCATCAACTTCATATCAATCCCAAGAACTTTTGTCTACATATCCTACCATTTCACCCAACCACCAAGACTATCAATGGCCTCCACAACAATCACAAGTGAGCCTAAGTCCACCTTTGCAACAAGAAGCACATCCAAGTCCAAGTGGTCCCTTGTACATAAATCAAACAAGCCCAAGTTATCCTATGCAAGATCTAATAACCTTTGACAAGGGAGATACCAATCTAAAGTGGCCTCCACCATCTAATTCCATGCCAACACATGATCCAACAAGTCTTATCCCAACACCACCATGTGATCTCATTCCTAGTCCATTAATCCCTCTACCTTTCAAACCACAAGCCCTCCATTACCTTCATCACCATGTCATTCTAATCCTTCACCAAAGGATGTGGCTGAGATAGTTTTACAAAGGATGCTTGAAGCAAAACTCATTGAACTTCCCGAAGTCAACCCATGTGAAGAAAGTCCATATGATGAACATGATTATTGTGCATACCATAGGACCAAAGGCCATAATACAAATAGATGCCCAATATTTGTCTCAATTATTTCTAAGGGGTATCGACATATAATAAGAGAACAGTATATATCCAATCTCATTATCCATCCACCAAATCCTAATCCTAATCCATCTAATCCAGTTAGCCCTCAACCTAATTATGATCCTAAGCCTACAAACCCATCCACCCTTATTTTTCATCCATTATATTGCCCATTCACCCATACCCTTACAAAGGATGTGATCCATTGGCTACTAGAGAGAAATAGAACACCCCCATGTCAAACACCTATCCTTGAGCCTATCCAAGAGTCCTCCATTAACATGCCTATCCTTTCAAGCTCATCATGTGACCCACAAACAATCAAGCCTATTCAAGAGCCTCCTATCATAAACCCAAGTCAAGAGTCATCATGTCCTCATGTTGTTGACCAAGAGCCTATCCAAGAGTCATCTACTTCCATTCAAGAAACCCAAGAGGTATGTCAAGAGTTTAATCTTAAGCATGTGGAAACATTAAGCCCTAGTTCAAGTCAAGATCAAATCACTTTTATGCAACACATCCATAACATGTATCTTCTCCATGATCAAGATGATAGCCATAATAATGAACTTATCCATGAGCCACTTGATCCTATCTATCTCCCAAAAACTATTCATGACCAAGCTATCCAAATCCAACCTATCCATAACATTTACCTTCTTTATGATCAAGATGATACCTATGAAGAAGCTATCCATGAGCACCTTGATCCTATCCATAATCCTATATCTATCCATGAGCAAGATATCCAAATTGCTCCTAGTCATCCGCCATCTAGCCCTATCCATAATGAGCAAACATCCACTTGTCATGATGAGACACTTGTTCCCCAAGTAAGCATAAAAGATCAAACAAGTAACTTGGATCTTAGTGAACACAATGTTAATCAAGATCCTAATTATCCTCCTTCCACATCCACCATCGATTCCACTTCAAGTCCATCATCATATCCACTTGGTCTTACCACCCTTATACATGAGTGTTCTTCTTTATGACAACAACAACCTTTATCCTCCACCTCATCTTCTCCATCTGATAATAAGCTCAAGTCTAATGTTCAAAGCACAACAAGTCCTATAGTCCATCGCATACTCTGAAACATGAACTACCAAGGTAAAGGTCTAGGACTTCATAAACAAGGTATTTTAGAGCCAAACCATGTCAAGGTCCCTCCACTATCATATGGCCTTGGATACACGCCCCAAGGTAAACAATCTAAAGATGTTGGTAACTCCTTCATCCCTCCTAAGTCCACTTTCCATGACAAACCACATTATATACCCAAATCATATGTCACCTTTTCACCTACACTATCCTATAAACCCCAAAAGCATGTGACCATACACCTTCCACCATCCACTTTACCTCCACTCCTTCCAACTCCTAATATCCCTCCATACACTTTACCACCATTAATCCCAACACCTAATATCCCTATCCTCCAATCCCCTTATCCATTTATCCATAAACCCACTTTTAATCCATTCATCCATAAGCACCCTTACAATCCTAATCATGACCAACAAATGCACATATTGTCTAAACATGAAGCTTCTAGTCATTTCATGAACCCCGCTTCCACCAAACCCATGGGATTCCAAAATAAAAATTTGGATGCCTCCTTTTATAAAGCCAAAAATCCTAAGGGTCCAAATGCCTTGGGACATCAATGCCAAAATTCAAAGCAAAGTACATTTAGAAAGCTATCCAAACCACTACCCAAGCCCAAGTCTTCACAAAAAAAGGTCAAAACTAAAATGGTTTGGGTCCCTAAGTAAAAAGAAAGAAAGTTAAATGAGGCATCCTCATCCACATTTCAAAAATCTCAACCATCCCCTTCCATCCAAAAATCCCAAAAATCCCACATGCAAATAAAACATCATAAAAATACTAAGTCTATGTGGGTTCCTAAATCATTACGTCACCCATATCCTAAGCAAGCATCACCATTCCTCCCTACACCACCTTCCCATCAAAAGCTTCAATGTTTATCATGGTGTGTGCAATCGTTGGTCATGGTTTTATTCCATTACACAACATTTCCACATACATCCATATCCCCAACCTTCAACCATTATCTTACATATCTCCCCCATCACTTTCCTATGGTCCATGCTTTTGCATAATTCTTTCATCCATCCTATTCCATATGTCATACATAATCCACATCAAAATCCATTAGCTTACCTTTCATCCATCCTTACACAAACCTTTCATCATCCACTATCCATCTAATCCATCCCTCTTTCATGCAATCCCTTACCAACATCTTCAGCATATTAACATTTAACATGGTCCATGCGATGACATCATTCTCTCTAGTAGGACAATATCACCTTTCATGGAACTAGACACCTGAGTCCCTCCTATTCATTACCATGGTGAAAACCTGGCAAACAGGTGCCATGTGTAATTGTCATCCCATCTAAAAAGTCAAAAAAAAAGAAAGAAAAAATCAAAAAAGTAAAGAGAAATCCCTTCGTCCAATGGTGAAAACCTGGTAAACAGGCGCCTTGGATAAGTACCATGATGAAAACCTAGAAAACAAGTGTCATGTGTAACTTGATCTTCTATGTCACTTACACTTGGGGGCACATTATCTCATCCAAACTATCTATTCCATCCTACCATACTATCCTATCCTACCATCCTTCTCCATTATTCCGCCTATCATAATCCTCCATTCATCCTCCCTTCCCTCCCTTTGATCTTGATGAAGACATAGGGGCAAGATGTTGAAATAGACTTTGGTTATCTCTTGATATACCTTCGTCTTTTCCAAAAAATCCTATCATAAGCCTTGTCATGTAAAATCCATCATGTCGTCCTTTCGTCATAAGCCTTGTCATGAAAAATCTTAAGTCTACTACCTAGAATGGGGCATGTTGTTCCTATGCGACATAATCTTTGGATATCACATCCTAGCTCCATTATGAGGCATACATCCATCCACTATAGCCTATTCTTGTATTTATCCATTTATCATGAGCTTTCCATTCCATAGCCTATTCTTATATCTATCCATCTATCATGAGCTTTCCCTTTTATGGCCTATCCCTTTATCCACCCATTTATCATGAACCTTCCACCCCATTTACTATCACCCATCCTTTTATCCATCCAATCCCATTCATCCATCCTTGCATCTACACTTGGTTTCCCCTTGTCATTGGTATCAAGCACAAAGGCTACCTAAATTGTAAATCCATTGGCATTTTCAAAAACATTTCAAAAAAATCCAAAAAAATAAAATATTTAAAAAATACAAACAAATTTAATATTCCCATAAATCCAAAAAAAACAAATATCTAACAAAAATCCAAGCAATAAAATCACTCCAACTCATCAATTTAGTTCATCCAATTCTTCCAATCAATCAAATCAATCCAAACAATGATCCAAATGCAATTCAATCCTTAATCCATACCAATCAAGCTAATCAATTGTGTCAAATTATCCAATCACATCAACGGTCTTGATCCTAATCTTGTCATAAACCAAATCAATCAATCAATCATTATCATCATCAATGGGATATATTGTTCCCACATCCTTGTGTTGATCTAGGGATATGTCGTTCCCCACAATGACAACACTATCATCATCATCAATCAATCAATCAATTAATCATTGGTTTACAGCTTGACAGGGGCAATACCTTGTTTGTTTTTGAATCATTTGTGCATGCTTCCTTGCTTGCTTGTGTGTGTTATCTTTTTATCTTGCATTTTTATCACATTGGTATCATTTCTAGCTAATATTCATATCTTGTTTATGTTGGAATAGCTTTTTTCACTATCCTTTGCATCTAAGGTCATATCATACCTTTTGTGCATTAGGACTTTAATGCTCTAAGTTTTCTTCCTCATACGTTAGACAAGGTTGTATTATGTTGGGGCACAAGACACATCGTCACCCTAGTCCTTATACCTTAGTGCATAATGTCTAGTGCTATATCAAACATTATGGTTGCTCACTTTCATTGCAGCATAACGTTTCCTTCATTTCTTCTATCCATTTCCTTATCTTATCTTCTTGATCAATCCATTTCATTTCGAGAGCCTACCTGTGTTTGTCCAACCCGCCTATTCTCTCAAGGAGGCATCATCATCCTTTTCCTCTATCCATACCTTAGCTTCTTTGAAATGATGTTACTTGACATAAAGCTTATCATCTTGAACATCATCTCAAAGAGGGGCAAAATGTAGACACCCAAATTTGTCCATGTCCTGCAACACTTAGTCAAAAACATTATCTAAGACATCATGTAGCATTTTGTCCTAATCCCACTCCTAATTCCACTTATCCATTAGCTAATTAATTAAATAAATTTTATTTATTTAATTAAAATCCCATCCTTATCCCAATTACCCAATTAATTAAATAAATGTTATTTATTTAATTAATTTCACATTCATAATCCCACTTTCCAATTAATTAAATAAATTTTATTTATTTATCATAGACATCAGATTTCCACAGTCCATAGTATTGATAATTGAGTGCTTCAGGATTAAACTGTGTGTAAGTTTTTCTCTCAACATTTCGGATCACACTCCATGATCCATCATCAGGAGAAGTTAAGAAAGCAAGAGAAGAGAATGAAAAGATACTTTGCAGAGCAGCTAGTTAAAAAGAAAAGGAGGGAAAGGTAGAGATGGCACGGGGACCAAAGGTTCAACCTAGAAGAGCTTCACCAATCAAGACCTAGATAAGTAATCAAAAAGAGCCAACCAAGAAAGTGCATACAAATTAAAGCAAGAAAATAAAATACAACTTCAAAGAGAAAAGGTCAAGGAAAAAGGAAGAGGAGAGTGGGACCAAAAAAGAAAAAAGAAAAGGACAAAAATAAAAGAATAAAAAGAAAAAACAAAGAGAAGAACAAAAACTAAAAAATGAAACAAATAATACAAAAAACACTAACAATATAAACGTAAAAAGGGGGCCAATAAAAATAAAAATAAAAATAAACAAAGACACATATACATAATAAGAAAAGATAAGAATGCCAATTAAATCTAAGAGCCTAGAAACCTCCAGGTACACAAACAAACACAAAGGGAATATATATATATATATATAAACTAGCAACATACAAGAAGAAGAAAAAGAATACAACAACAAGAGACTAAACAAAACCACACAATAAGAACAAGAGGCAAAAGAGTGCAAGAAAAGAAGAAGACAACAAAGCAAGGGAACTAAAGAACAAGGACCAGCGACCAGAGGAAGGGGGCGAGAACAAGAAGGGGGAGAAAACAAGAGAGTGAGAGGAAAAAGGTTAGGAAGCAAATATGTGTGAACATATCCAAAAGAACATATGCTCCCATCACAGGGGGAAAAACACCAACCAATGAAGAGAGGGAGCTAGGGGCATCGAAAGGAAGAGGAAAGCTGAAAAACCCAAGGGGAAGGAGGGGGAAGAAACAGAAGGTGAGGCGGGGAAATGAGTCAAACCCTAGAAAGGCAAAAGCAGAGGGAGACAACCGAGAGGGATAGTGCTAGGAACAAGAAAGAGAAAAAAGAGAAGAGGAGGGGGGGGAATGGGATGGGGCAAGGAGGGGGAGAAGGAGGAGGAGGGAGGGAAGGAAAAGGGGTCAAGAAGGGGGTGGGGAATAGTATTTGAGGTGGGACAACAAGGGATTCCCTCATCATATCCACATCATATCCCAATCCTATCCTAATCATCTTCCGAATTAGTTAAATAAATTTTATTTATTTAATTAATTTCCCTCACATATCCCAACTAATTCAAATAAATTATTTGAATTAAGTCCCCACCTCTCACCACATTTTGACACTTGTCCACCTCTTAATTAAATCATGTGTGGTAGTACTTTTTGCATTCACAATCACACATGTAGTACTTTTTGTGTACATGGTCACATGAGCCCTATCCTCCTTTGTACACTTGTCAGATGACTACAACTCCCTTTAGGCGTGGGAATAACGAATCAATCCTAGCCGTCCACATCAATCAATCAAACTGAAAACCAGAACAGCACATTTTCTGTGACTTGCGGCGCATTTGCTCCGACTTATGGCGCATTTGATCACTGTTGCAATGCATTTGAAAATTACCAGACTTGCGCATTTGCTGCGACCTATGGCGCTTTTACACTCTATTCTAACGCATTTATTGCTGTGCATCCAAAACAGAGGGTTATTCCATACTTCCTAGGAGAAAAACTGTCAAACTTTTCAGAAACCATTTCAAACCTATCTCAATTGTTCCAAAATCTGATTAAAATCATGCAGGTCAAACATTTCCCTCTTCTTCCGCACCAATAGCTTCTTTTCTCATCCAAAATCTCACAAAATTCTTCCAAAATCTAACAAGGTTAGAACCAAGTTATTCTTGATCGCATTCAAACAAACCTAGTGAGTCTCCACTATCAAGGATCACTTATCCTTTTCTCTCAGAACTCCACTAGTGGCTTGTACAAAACTAGTCCACATCAAGTAAATGAATTTCTATCATCCTTACTTCAACTATCATTTTGTACACCCAACTTGTTTGATACCAATTAGATCTAAGGAGAACCTTGCTCAAATCTTGACACCTTCTAGAACTGCTTGTTCAAAACTTTCAAACTCATTCCATCCCATCCTCTAGTCACCTTGCATGGTCTTAACAAGATTACAAAAACAAAAATAGATTGAAATGGCTAAGAAAACTACTCCAAACTCTCACGACAGTGATGAGGAAATTTCTATGGAAGAGGTCCTCCAAACACAGCAAGACCGAATATTTCAACGCATAATGGATAAGGTACTTGCCCAAGACCCTACCAAAATATTTCTACACTTAGCACATCTAGGAGTCAAGCTCCCTAAAGATTTTGACATAGAAGCTCTAAAGGAATCTAAGGAAGAAAGACACCCTGAGGGAAGCACACACAAGGAAACACCCACAGACAAAAGCAAAGCAACCATTGATTCTACAAACACCTTAAGCTTAATGACCCAACAGATCCAAGCTTTACAACAACAATTCATGGACATGCAAATAGAAGCATCAACTAAGCATTATTCCCTAGAGGATATTTCACCATATCCTTTTGATAGAACCTTGATCATGATACCTTTCCCCTCTAAATTTGAGGTGCCAAAATTTGATAAATATCGAGGAAAGGGTGATCCAAGGGACCACATCAGGGAGTTTAACACTACTTGTCTTGAAGTCACACACAATGATACTTATCTTATGCGACTATTTCCAAGAAGCTTAGAAGGACAAGCCATGGAGTGGTTTTCTAGACTACCACCCGGCATTAGAACATTTAACGAACTTGTGGACAAATTTGTCACACACTTCTCCTATAATATTGAGCATGACACCTCAATCTTAGATCTTTGTAACACCAAGCAAAAAGGTGGAGAAT
This sequence comes from Cunninghamia lanceolata, assembly GCA_027924645.1. Lineage (NCBI taxonomy): Eukaryota > Viridiplantae > Streptophyta > Pinopsida > Cupressales > Cupressaceae > Cunninghamia > Cunninghamia lanceolata. The sequence continues at coordinate 5,761,320 of BSBN01000516.1, forward strand.
CTTTCGCCGTCTTCCTACAAAGATGGAGGTAGCTGGCAAGTAAATACCCACATCAAATGCCTGAAAAACAAATGTTAGAAATGTTTGTCCATAACTTACAAACCAACCTAAGCTATCAGATACAAGTCCAATGTCCTACTTCTTTTAGCAAGGTCATTGAGATGGGTCTAATCATTGAAAAGGCTTTAATTGCAAAGGCTCAAATAAAACTCTATAAGGACACTCCTAGTACCAATACCAACGTAGATAAACCAAGATTCTAGACAAAGAACAAAAACATTGTGAATGATGGGGTGGTAGATGCCAAGAATGCAGCACCTAAACAACCAATCTTCAACTTATCAACTCCTCAAAACAACCCCCCGCAAAACAAACCAAGAAACATTGAATCACAATTTACAAATTTTCAACCTAGGAGAAAATTTACACCTTTGGGAGAATCATTGGAAACTGCCCTATGGAAGTTAATCACAAGTAAGATCATAACCCTTCCATCGGTGCGAGAATATGAACCAAAAGTCAAACCTCCTTGGTGGAACGACAATGATTTCTGCGAGTACCACCGAAACAGGGGGCACAAAACCAATGATTGCATTGCGCTCAAACACACTATCCAAGATTTGATCAAGAAAAACAAAGTGTCACTTGATAGACATACCTCTAATAATGATCACCGAGCATTCAAGGATCCTCTTCCCAACTATGAGTAGGGAGGGCTTCCAACCAAAACAACAGTGGAAATAACAACGCCAATTACACAAACGTCACCTTTGACTATGTTGTTAACCACATCTCAGAAAGTGATTCACGCATCAATGTGATCACTATAAACAAAGATCCAGATTGCATCGTTACCACCTGCAGTAATAAAGTCACTCTTAGAGGAGCCTCTGCCCCTCCGGCTAATCAATACAGTATCCTAGATCAGCTACATAAGACACCTGCACATATCTCCATTCTGGAACTTCTACGTCTGTCACCGTCCCATATGGCCATACTTGACAAACCTCTTTTTGAAGCCTCCATCCCAATGAACCTCACCGAACAACAATTTCAAACCATGGCAGGTCACATTACCTCACCTCATTCCCTAGCATTCACTGAAAAGGATGATATGTCAATCACCCAACCTCATAACGCCTCTCTTCATATCGAAGCCTTCATTCACAAACACAAGATAAAGAGGGTCCTAATCAATGAAGGAGCTGGTTTGAATATTTGCACCTTAAAGCTAATCCTTGCATTGGGGTTTTCGAAGAAAGCTATAGATCCAAAAAAGAAAATCACTATTAAAGACTATGATGAGGAGGAGAGAACTTCCAAGGGAATTGTTACTTTACCAATCAGAGTGGGACCTATAGTAAAAGATGTGGCTTGCCAAGTCCTCGATATGGAGCTAGCATATAACATTCTTCTTGGGAGACCATGGATACATGCTCTGAAAGTAGTGTCGTCAACATACCACCAGTGTATCAAGTTCCTTTATGAAGGTCAAGAGATCACCATCCAAGGTGACCCCAATCCATTTCAGTATTGCAACTCCATTCAATCTAAACCTGAAGTTGTGATCCTTAATAACCGTGCTTCTGCTTCATCTTCATCTCATGTTGACCCAGCTTCACTTTCTTCCACATCAAAAGCTTCCCAACCCGACCTTAGACTCAAAGATAAGGGATTGGGTGAGTACACAATCTCTCAATCCCTCTGCTTGGCACAACTTCCCCTATCTCCAATATCATATGGAAGACCTACTCTGAGCAAACCCAAAGCAGACAAAACTACCAAAGGTTCGTTTATCAAATGGGGAAGCCTCGAAGATGAGAGTGATGAAAAGGATATCCTACAATGGTTATACAAGGATGAAGGTAGTTCATCAACACAACAAGACCATCACACTATACAAACTAAACAATATGGTAAAGGATTCCAAATGCTACAAAGAATGGGGTAGGAAGGACATGGGCCACTCGATTCAAGAAAAGATGGTATCACTGAACCCATCCAACCTCATACCTTGACAGCCCGAGACACTACAGGGCTAGGATACACTGGCACATCAAGAACCAACAAAGCAAAGAAGAATAAAGGAAAACAACCAGAAACATTTGCTAGTAATCTAGTTGATCAAATTCAACAACTGTAACTAGGGAGTGAGACTGATTCCAACGAATATGAATGGGATAGTCTCTTGGAGCTATCTTGTGATGAAAAAGGCATCGATGTTGTCCACGAGTATGACCCAACCCATGCAAATGAGAGACAAGGTCCAAGGGCTAGACCACTAGAGTCTGACCCGCGTAATAATGATAGTGAAAGTCATGAGGAAAGAATGATACGCCCCTTGACAGATCCGCTAATAGAGAGTACCATCATAGACTTTGTTTGTGCTTATAATGACCTCTATAACAACTCTATCCTAACCATCAATACCATTGAACTAGACCAACCCAATGACCCCTTACCATTGGTACATTCTGAACTCATAGATTGGGACTTACAAGGTACTACCACTGAGCTCGATACCTTTCAAAATGATGAAGCCATCATAGACTATCTTAAGCTTAGAGATCATATACCCGCAGGGGACCACAGAGCTGGCTATGCCATAGAACTCAATGAGAAGGCCTATTTTGGGGAGAGTGTCAAGCCTTTCAGTCTAAAAAATGTCAAAATAAAAGAAAGATCTAATGGTGAAAACCATTCCACGGCAGTGTTAGATCATGAAAAAAGCAAAAATATAGACATATCCAATGGTGAAAACCTCTCTGAGGCACCAAAGGATGGAAGGCTTGACCCTCTACCCAATCTTATACATCAGGAGAGATCCTTAATCTTGATAGAACCAGCATAGCTGATCAATGTCAACACAGGTGATAATCCCAAAATGATCCACATGGCACAGTCTTTAACAGCACAAGAAAAACCAGCATTCACTGACTTCTTCAAGAGAAAACAAATCAACTTTTCTTGGACATATGCAGACATGCCAGGGTTAGATTTGAATCTCATAATGCATCACTTATCTTTAGCTCTAGGAGCTCAACCAGTTAAGTAAAAACTCAGAAAGATACACCCACATGTGGCCATCATGGTGAAAGAAGAGTTGAAGAAATTGTTAGATGTCGGATTCATCAGACCAATAGACTATCCTGAGTGGATTTCAAACATAGTACCAGTTGCCAAACTAGATGGCAGAGTCTAAATATGTAATGACTTCAGGGACCTAAACAAAGCTTGTCTGAAAGATGACTTCCCCCTACCAAACATTGACATGATTGTAGATCTCACGGCAGGGCACACCATGCTATCACTAATGGATGGTTTTTATGGATACAACCAGATAAAAATTACACCTGAAGACCAACACAAGACTGCATTCACATGTCCTTGGGGTACCTATTGTTGGTGTGGCATGCCATTTGGTTTGAAAAATGCCGGTGCAACATATCAGAGAGCTATGACTACAATCTTCCACGACATGATGCACACTATAATGGAAGATTATGTTGATGACATTCTGGCAAAATCACTCACAAGAGAAGGACACCTGGCAGTACTGGACAAAATCTTCAAAAGACTAGAACAGTTTAATGTGCACCTCAATCCAAAGAAGTGCATGTTTGGAGTTACCTCAGGTAAGCTATTGGGATACATAGTGTCCACCAATGGAATCGAAGTCGATCCAGCTAAAGTGAAGGCCATCATGGAAATGCCACCTCCTAAGAATCTCACTCAACTAAGGTCTCTACAGGGAAAACTGCAATCTATCAGAAGGTTCATTTCTCAATTGGTAGACAAGTGCCACCCATTTTCCCACCTGCTACATAAGAATGTCCCTTTCAAATGGAACGATTCATGTGAACAGGCATTTCAGCAGTTAAAAGAGTATCTCATGAAGCCACCTGTATTGATGCCACCGATTCAGGGTAAACCTCTGCTACTGTATATCTCAGCTACACCAATAGCTCTAGGAGCTCTCCTCACACAGTAAAATTATGAAGGGAAAGGACAAGCAATCTACCATATCAGTCGAACACTTGTTGGATATGAACTGCAATACACACCAATTGAAAGAGCATGTCTCGCTGTGGTCTTCGCTTCACAAAAGTGGAGACATTATATGTTGTCACATTTTGTCAAACTGGTAGCAAAAATTGATCCACTCAAGTACTTACTCAACAAAGCAGCCCTAACAGGTAGATTGTCCAAATGGGTCATGCTTCTCAGCAAATTTGACATTGAGTATATAGACAGGAAAGTAATAAAAGGCCAAGTACTTGCAGATCAACTGGCAGATGCACCTCTAATGGATAATAGCCCTTTGAGCTTTGAATTTCCAAACAAATCTATCTTTCACATAACCACAACACCCTGGAAAATGTACTTCAATGGCTCATATACTCAGCATGGATCGGGAGCAGGTATCTTGTTGATCACCCCTAGTGGCGACACCATTCCAAAATCATAGAGATTACTCTTTCCCTGCACTAACAATGTGGCACAGTATGAAGCCCTTGTCATTGGCATCAAGCTAGCAGTTGAATGGAATATCCAAGAACTTTAGGTATATGGTGACTCACAGCTGGTCATAAATCAAGTAAATGATGACTACCAGACAAAAGATGAGAAATTAATCCCTTACAAACGAATGGTAGATGACTTCAAAGAATACTTTATCAAGATCTCTTTTGAGCAAATACCAAGGATTGAGAACAAAGCTGCAGACGCCATGGTAACAATTGCATCTCTCCTCAATATTCCAAATAATCAATCATGTTATGAGTTCTTGGTAGAACCAGTATCCTATCCTATGTATGACACCCCTGAATCTCATATCATTTTCCACATTGTTGGAGCTGATTCCCCCCTCTATGGAAAAATATTTGCCTATCTTAAAGAGAATACCCTCCCACCTGATCTCTCAAGTAACCAAAAATGAACTTTCATCTGTCAGGCATCCTGGTATGCCATTGTCGCTAATACCCTATATCACAGAGGTCTCGATGGTACTCTCCTTAGATGTCTCGATAATGAGGAATATCAAACCGCCCTGAGTGAAGTGCACAATGGTATATGCGGGACCCACTCTAGTGGCCCTACCCTAGCCAAGAAACTCATACGCATGGGATACTACTGATCAACTATGGAACAAGATTCCTATCATTTTGTAAAGAAGAGCAAGAAATGCCAAATCCATGGGAACTTGATACATGCACCAACATAGGAGCTATAGCTGTTAACGACTTCTTGGCCTTTCTGTCAGTCAGGACTTGACTTAGTGGGCAAGATTCACCCTTCTTCATATAGCGGCCATAAATTCATAATCACCGCCACCGAGTACTTTACAAAATGGATTGAAGCCGTGCCTTTAGCCAATATCACAGGAAAGTAGATTGCCTCTTTTATCTTGAACTATATCATTTGTCGCTATGGTATCCCTTCGTTCAATAATGGACGACCCTTCAAAAATCAAGATGTCAGGGAACTATGTGACAAATTCCATATCCAGCACCGCTTTTCAACCCCCTACTACCCCCAAGGCAATGGCCAGGTGGAGGCATCAAATAAAACCATCTTGAAAATCCTAAAGAAGACTGTCAATGATGTCGGTCGTGATTGGCATGTCCAGTTAAATCCCGCGTTGTGGGCCTATTGTACAAGCATCTGCACACCCACAGGTGCAACGCCATACTCCCTGGTCTATGGATCAGAAGCCATCTTGACCATTGAAGTCAAGATCCCATCCTTGTGAGTTTCATTAAAAGGACTCATATCTATAGAGTGTCCAGACTTCAAGAGCTAGAGCTGCTCAAAGAGAGAAGGCAACAGGCCTTTAATCACCTAGAATCTTATCAACAATAGATGTCCAGAAGCTATAACCACAGGGTAAAACCCTGAGTATTCCAAATTGGTGATCTAGTCCTCAGAGAAAATCCCAGAAATCAACAAGATCGAGAAAAGAAAGGCAAATTCAAACCCAACTAGCTAGGTCCCTATGTCATCATTATAGCCTATGGGTCAGGGGCATATCAATTGGCTACCTCTGAAGGCAAATTGTTTGATGATCCTATCAACAGCATGCATCTTCGCAAGTTCTACACCTAAAACCCCAATGCAAGGGAGCCCTTAAAAATTCAAGAAAATTTTAAAAAGTGATAAAAAACAAGCAAAAAAATTAGAAAAATAACAAAAAAAAGAAAATCATCCTCCTCTGGTGAAAACCTGGCAAACAAGTGCCTAGGATAGGTACCATGATGAAAACCTCGTAAACAGGCCTCATGTGTACTTTTAGCTTTCGTGCAAATAAAAGCAAGTGGTGAAAATCTAGTAAACAGGCGCTATCTGCGACAAACCACTTCCTCCATCTGTTGTGACCTCATGTCTCTTGTATCCATCATATCGTTCATCTTGAACTAGTCCTTTGAACCATTGTCGAACTACATCACCTCTGACCTATCACGTAGGCAAAGCCATTATCCATGCACCCCCGAGGCTCCGCTCCCCTTCTTTTCTGTCCATTCCTTTGAGTGTCGTTTGTCCTGCTATCCATACCATTTCTGCACCTTTGCCATCGCCTAGGTCTTAGGTCCATCAGGTTCACCCCGAACTACGTTGCCTCTACGTCATCACGTAGGCAAGGCCATTTAGCAATGAGCCCCCGAGGCACTAGGTCAGTCCCTTAGGGTCCATCTCTCCATACCTGTTTGTCATCTCTCCCATAATAAGTCGATCCTTGTCTAAACTAGGGGCAACTCCTTGACCTGGTTGTGGATTTGGATTTTTGAGTGCCACATGTTCTTAGAGGATACCAATAAAGGATTGTGATACCTTTCATTAGAAAAGTGTGCACAACAAAGCAAACTTCACAAAAGCAAAAATCTTGGTATAGAACATCAACCTATCCAAAGCAAAGCAAAACACCATACCAAAACACACAAACTGACTCTATATCAATTATTGCAAAAAGACACATCTAATGCAAGAATGTTTTGTGAACAGGTTAACTTACAAAGTCTTGGATTTTTGTCATTATGTCTTCCTATGCTACTCAAGGATGCCAAAAGCTAGAGATGCCATGATGGTGGGCATAATCTTTTTCTTTGTCTGTTGCTTGTGGATCAAACTTTAGTAATGTGATGAGTTTTTTTCTAACACCATGATCAACAAAAGATCATCGAGGACTTCAGAGGTCTAAACATGAAAAAGGGAAATCCTTGTCTATTAAAATGCAAGAAGTACTCAGGTCGTCTAGATTCAAGTTTGACTAGATGCTTGTATTAACTTGCTATACCAAAATCCATGTAAGTAATACTCAAGTCATCTTGGTTTAATTATACCTAGATGCTTGTATTTTCTTACAACATAATAAATGCCCAATGATGAAATAAGCACTCCAAAATACTTGCAATATCAAGATGGCAAATATCCATATCCATAACATATCCAGAAAGTATTCCTTATCCATATCCATAACGTATCCAATTACATCGCATATCCGTATCCATATCCATATCCGTATCCATATCCATATCAATAAGAAAATCCTGCAGAGTATCAATGTTTACAAATAAAAGCTTGTGATTTCTTCTGTCGAGTCATTCTTCTATCAATCAACTTTCTATCTATCATTATGGTCCATTCTTCCCAATCCGGTCAGTCTGAGTAGTGATCAAAATGCAAGTCTATCCTTAAATCCATGCCAATCATGTTAGTCAATCTTGTCAAATGATCCACTCACAATCAGTGGTCTTGATCCTTGTCTGGTCGTAAACCAACTCAATCAGTTATAATCAAACATTTGTCTTATACAGGATGTAGCATTGTCAAAATCAAACCAATACACACATCTTACATGACATGCTTCATTTCCTGAAACCAGACACTGTCATTCGTGTTGCTCTAGGGATCTATTGTTCCCCGCCATGACAACACTGTTGTATATCATTATCAGTATATCATTGGTTTACCACTTGACAAGGGCAATACCTTGTTTGTTCTTGTATCATTTGTGCATACTTGCTTACTTTCTTGTGTGTGTTATCATTTTATCTTGCATTGCGTATCATTTGGCTCTTTCTTCAAACCATTTTTTTCTTCATCCTAGCCTATCTTCCACCTTCTTCTTCATGAGATTGTCTGTCTCACACCTTCTGTCTTCTTCTTGTCCAATATCCCGAGGGGGCATCCTATTGTTAAACTTGTACCAGGGGCAAACTGGGGCATGTATGATTGTCAAAAATTCTTATTCTTTGAAACAACGTGATAAAACACATTGCTTCAAAGAGGGGCAAAATGTATACATCTAAATATGACATGACTCTACTTAAATAAATATTTTAAATATTTATTTCATCTTCATATTCCTCTATCAATAAATAAATAAATTTATTTATTTATTTGATTCATTTCCTCCCATTTAATTAAATAAATTACATTAATTTAATTAATTTCATCTATATCAACTTTATTCTTCTAAATAATTAAATAATTTTAATTATTTAATTAAATCTTTCACTCTTCCATTTAAATTAAATCTCCAAAAAAAAAATTAAATGTTTTATTTATTCCTCCAAATTATCCACAAGTAATTAAATAAATTTATTTATTTAATTATGCTTTCTTATCTTCTAAAAAATATTCAATATCTTCTAAAAATAAATTCTTCTTGTCATACAAAAGCAAAAGCTGGGTTAACTAATTTAAAGCTATCGATAAAGCTCTTAAATTAGAAAAATATATTCTAAATTAAGAAATGAAAACTCATCCTCATCAAGAAAGTAGTTAACTCAACAAATCTTCTTTTAGAATGGCACGTGTCCTTCTTCTATTTGAGCACGTTCTCTTGAACATTCTCCTCCGTTGATCTTCTTAATTGTTTTCCACTGTTGATCCTCTCTCACACAACTCTATAAATACAACCCTCTTCTTCTTCATTTCAAAATCCAAATTTCAAGTAAACTTATGCTACAGAATCTATAGCGCGCCATTGGCACCCCACTTTCACATCACTTCAGATATCATCCACTCCATATTGTGTTGAAGCTCATCTTCAACACAACAAGTATCTGAGCCATTTCTCCTTGTCATCTTGAGGAATCGAAGCAAGGAAGAAAGCTTCTTGAGGGCCATCTTCATCACCAAAAGATCAAGAAAGAATAGGCGAACAATGGAAATCGCAAGGTAAAAAGGTTGTGAGTATCTCTCTTTCATTTTAAATCCTTATTTATTTGCACATTCCATTGATGTTTTGGGTTTTTATAATTAGTTTTATTTATCCAATTTTTCCCCTAACAATCTCAACCATCCATCTGAACCAAGCCTTTCCTATAAATCAACCCCCTCATAAGCCATTAGCATGCATTGAGTCTTGAGTATCCTTATGCTGTCGAAATATCTTTAGAGCCTTTGCATCATTCATCCATTATCGTTCATCTATCATCTTTATCTTATCGTTATGCTGCTGAATTGAGCAACCAACATATCAAATCAATCAAACAATTCATCTTGCATCTATCTATTTGAGGTATTGAAGATTTGGATTAGGTAATGCATTTGTATTGTTTTATCCTTTTCAATTTATCCAAATTTTTCATTATGCAATGACTATGGAAATGAATGAAAAATGAGTAAGAAGATGTAGATGCAAATAAAAAATTTGGTTCAATAATAAGAAAATGCTCAGAATCAGGTGCAAAAGCTACTAGCAAATTTTGGGAGTTCTAGGATCAAAGGGGTCAAGGTTGTAATGCCCCAAGCTTATGCTTAAGACATTAACAGATAAAAATTGAACAAAGATTTTTTTGTGATACAAAAATGGTATTAAGAAGCCATACAATACACTTACATGCCCAAGGTTGCATAGAAACCTATGACAATACACTTAGCATGCACACCAATGCACAATGTAAGGTGACACAAGTGGAAGGCTTAACAATACCATGGGACTAGATACCATGGTGGACATAGAGGAGAGTCAAGATTCGCAATATTAGTGAAATCCATTAAACCAACTCCCCAATACCATCTCTCCAATATCACAGAGTTATAGGAGGAAAAAAGATAAAACTAGCAAAGTTCGAGTTTCTGTAAGAACTTGCACAAGGGCCAAGTTTTGGAAATGAGAAGCAACTTGCAACATGCAACATTAGCTCAGGTTCAGGTTTTGGGTTACAAATGAAAACAACTCCTTTTCAGACTTTGGGTCCCATTTTCCTATTGCACTACACAAAAGATAAACCACCCCTAAAAATCCAACCCTAGGACAACTTTAGGTTTCAAAAAACATTTACAATTTCATTTCTGCAATGTGCAAAAGAACTCTAATTCCCAGCTCAAAATAAACTTGGACTTTCAAAACCATTTGTAGTTGTACATTTGTAAAGTGCAAATGAACTTTGAACTCCAAACCACCTACAACCTTACAATCAGAAAGCTTACTGCAACATACACAATGCAAAGTACGGTGGAATGCCAAACTTTGGACCTCCTACACTTCAAGTTTTGGGGACCAACTGCAACTGGTAGTTCAAATTGGTAAACCTAATTAACATTCATTTTTAGACTACTTTCCCTACTTGCAAAAATAGAACATTGAAAACTACTAAGTCATGAAAAATAGGAAACTTGGTTTTCCCACTTAATGAGGCATAACTTCCTCATTTAGAGTTGTTTATAAATGGTTTCAAGAAAAAATTCAAGAGCTCATGGGCTCTTACTTGGCCACATGAGAACCTCCTAAAGGGCATAGTTCCCAATAAATGAGGTGCAAAGTGAATTCCACTTCCAAAACATAGAGAAAGTAAATACATAGTTGAAATGAAATAATGGCAAAATATCTATTTCTCAAGACTTACCATGCTGTGAAAGGAAAATACCTTCCACACACTCTCCAAGAATCTTGAAGGTCCATGTGGTCCCCAATAGTGGCATAGTGCCACCTAACCATGTGGAACCCTCAGGCGCACCCCACTGAACTAAGAGTTGGTTGCATGGGTGCATGCATACACACATGCAACACAAGGGAATATAGTGACACTCATGCCAAATTATCATGTATAAGACACCATATGAATGCATTAAATATACATTCACATAAACATATATTTATGATCACAATTACATCGAATACAAAATCTAACTGATGAGAAGGACAAGGGTCCTAGAAATAATATGAGGAGTATCATCGCAACAACATGACAACTACACAAATATTTGGGAGTAGTACTTCCTCATACGAAGCTACTCAATGACATTCACAAACTTCCAAGAGTTATGACATGTCCTTTACATCCAAGACCAAATCCATCCATGGCATTTGATCATGGCACAAATACCTTACTAAACATTTTATCAACCCAAAGTGAATTACATTATCACTTAACTTTAAATTTCTTTCACCACACAATCTCTGTGTATCACTCTAAATCATGGAGAGAGTTGAGAGCCCACTCCTCTCCTATCATATCCCTCAATCCTACAAGTCCATCACTATAAAGGTATAATTTGGACATGGCACAAAAATCATTGCAACAACTTTTACAACATATTTCTAAAGGTGTAAAATTCCAATTAAAAATGGAGACGATTCATTTCATAAAATATATCACTCATCTAAGCCCTAAATGGCAATTTTATAATTTTCACATAAGACTTGCAAAACCATAAAGTTTTACATACCTCCATTAATGGAGTTGTATGCAACCCTTAAAATTTCCTATTTTTGATTTAAGGAAAAATTTCAAAAACTAAAATTACCCTTCAATGCATAATTCACCCAACAACAATATTATTCAACAAAATTCAAGTAAAATATTCTAGGAAAATTTCTCCATGGTAATTGCTCTATTTTAGACTTTTCTCAATTTTAAAACATAAATTTAAATATAGAGAACTCAATATACAATTTCAAATTAAACTAATGCCTAGAACAACTAAGTCATATGCAACCACCTATTGTGGACATGGAAATGGAAAATTTTCATTTCAAAAATTCAAATTTCAAAACATACAAAAAGGGGAAAATACCTTCCAAGAAAAATCTCACAATGTGAAGAACTTATCTTTTTGATGCAAGCACACCACTAAACAATCCTTTGTCACCACAAAAAATCTTCACTCCAAGCAAATTCCACTTCAAACAATTCTCCAAACTTTTCTTTCAATCTTTCTAAATTATTTTTCCAAAAATAAGCAAGAAGAGAGTTTGAGAAAGAGTTTCGAAAAGTGAAAATGAAAATACAAGTCAAATTTCCTTTTGGCCATAATTCCCTAAACCCTTTCCTACTTTTCCTCCTTTTCCCATTGCAACTAGTTATTTTCAAACATGCCTTTTTGAAAATATAAATATTTCCAAAAGTAATTCCACACATTTTATCTAAAATAAAGCCAAAAACTTATAATTATTTTATAAACAATATCCTTCATAAACCTTTTAATTAAAATAAATTCCCAATTAAATAGAAAATCTATTTACCTTATGCAATTTATTCCAATTCCATAAATAAATTAATTCCACTATAATTTTCTTTTCACATAAGAACAATAAAATACCAAAGCCTTTTCTACTAAAGCACAAATAATATATTTTTCACAAACATGGAAAAATTTATTTCAAGGTACTTTTAAATACAACTAAACAAGATAAAATAATCATCCACAAAGGACACACACTTTATGGGTTTCTACAACATGTGGATTCCATAATCGTCACCAATTTGGATCCAAGTTTACACAGGATCCATCTTGTACTCAAATTGAGTGAGATAAAGGTTAACAACAAGTTTTAACCCAATACAATCATCTCCTATATAACCACCATTGGGGAATAACCTTGTACCTACACATTCAAGTCAAATATTGGATATACCTACACCTATATAATAGCCAAATCAAAACATAAACACCCAACGTGGCACCACATCATATGAATCAACTAAGCATTACATCTAACATGAATCATTAACCATAATCATAAAGATGCAATAACCAACAATAATTTAGAGTATAATCCAATTTTAATAAACACATCTGTATAAAATATATATATATATATATATATATCAAAAGAAATGGAAAAGTAACACTGAAAGGTCCAACGTATGAAATCACAAAATATACATCCATAGGAAAAATTCTAGATGCCGATACAAAACCCCATTGAAAACACCTCTATGGCATAATAAAACATCATCATTGATAACTATAGCAAATCCAAAACAAGAGTCAATAGATGACAAGGCATAAGAGCCATAGGCATTACATCCTCCTCCTAAACTAGGCATATTCCTAGAAGCCTTCAAAAATATGATAGAGAACCCTTTGTTGCATGGCATCGTCCCAAGTAGGTGTAGAATCATCTAGAGGGTCCCACTAGACCCTTAACTATGTTGGAATCTTGATAAGATCAGTTGTCATTGATGTCAAAAGTATGTGCAAGTAAGATTGGTTGTCATTTTATATATTTCAGAGATTGTCAATATGCAGTAATATCAGTCAGCATTATAGAATGAAGAAGAATGGTAATCAGTTTGTTGTCTAAGTGTGATGAAAAGGTGGGTACACCTATTCTAACATGTTTTCTATATGTCTGCATTGATATTTTACCAGTTTGTGTACCGCACTTAGAGACAAGTTGTAGAAGTTTTACTAAGGCATCTAAAGTGTATACCCTAAGGCAAAGTCACAGTATTTTGGTCCGCATTCCTTTGCAAAGCAAGATTTAGTCTTGTGGTTTAGAATATAAGTTAATTGAGATATGAAGGTATTGTATCCAAGATTTCAGGTCATTGCACCTTCACCAAAGAAAGTTATCAATGACAGTTCTGGTTAGTGCTCAGACATAATAAAGCAATGATGGAGACCTTTTGGAATGCTCTGCATTCCTCCGGAAGAGAACTTGTGCCCATGTAGTTTTGAGAACATGATCAAAGATGTGTAATACATGCTTCATTGCAGTATCAATTGTTCTGATGGTCTGCAAGGTCAGTTTTTAAATGACACAAGTAATATAAATAGTTCTGGATATCTAAATTATTCTCAGTGCACATGTTTGAGTACTTCTGGAAGATGCAGAGTATACAGATAAGTAATATGAGTATATGTGGAGATTCTACATATCTTAGTGTGTCTCTGGGTTGAAGTGCATGCAATCTCTCTTGTTTCCAGTACCACACAAAGTGTTTAGGTCAGTTTTGTAAAGAGTTGTGTTTGATTGTTCTCTGGATTACAATACAATTGAGTAAAAGTCTTTGAATTTCTTCAAAAGTGATAGATATGGTGGTGTGGTTCTAGGAATGTGATCATAGTAGTGCATAAGTCCATTCCTAAGAGTTTTAGATGTTTTGGTGTACTACAATGCACTATCCTTAGTCTTGATGTGTTATAGTCAGTTTGGAATACCATGTTTTCATCATTTCAATACATTTCTTGTCTTGCAGAAACATATAATGATCACATACTTCAAGAGAAGGTTTTATGGATAGTGTTGACAAGGTACATTTCTTATATCTTGGTTCGCATCATGTTTTTGGTGTCTCCCTAATGGTGCAAAGATGGACAGTTAGCAGTGATAATGTTGCTTGGGCTGACAGTCTAGTTTTCTTCATATGCGGTGGATCCTAATTAGTTGTTTTAATATATAAGGATGTATTGTGATGCATTTTGGGTCCTACTATGAAGTTTTGTGATCCATGACCTATTTTCCTTTCATAATATATATGTTTGAATCTGACCCATGGAGAATCACACGTTTCATCTAAAGGTCTTTTTGGTGCTAACCTAATTGAGGATTTGAGTTGTTGTGGAGGGTATAAATAGAAGAACAAAGTCATTTGTCATGTATGTGAGTGTGAGAGATGAATATTAAGCATGAAGTGTGCAGAGTCAATATAATGAAGTAATTATGCAGAAAAAGGGGACTGTAACATTAGCATAAGTCAAATGCTTCTTTCACAACAGTTCATGTGTATCCTTTCATTATAATTCTCATGTATCCTGCTATCAAATAGTGAGTCTCCTCAGCAAGTCCTTGTATTTTGCCTAAGGTTGTAGCCTTAGTTTACAAGTCCAACAGGGAGTAGTAGCTTTCTTGAGTTGTAGCCCTAAAAGAAAGTTGTAATCTTGTATTACAGTGAGCATTAATTATTGTGAGCTAACACTCGCCATGGTTTTTCCCATTTTGGGTTTTCCACGGAAAAATCCTAGTGTCATTGTGTTGATTAATGTGTTGCATGCTTTGCTTTCTATTCTCTAAGTAATTTGATTTGATCTGCAAATGAATTAGTTAATTTTTTGTATACCTCAAAGTAAGAAGAAGGCAGAAAAGATGAAATCAAAGTTAGAAGAAATGCTTTGCAGAAGAACCTCAAACCACCTCTGCATCACAAACTCCTAGGAGGATAAGTAGGTTTTGTTGGTTCCCAAAATGATTGCAGCACAAAACTCTAAAACATTCCTAAATCACCTAGGCCAGGGATTGTTGTTAGGGTGATAGGAAGAGGTTTATCAACAAGTTAAGGGCAATTTTGTCCAACTAACAGGAGTGGATAGACTCCTCTACACTTTGAGCTCAAATTAGAATCTAGAGGGATATTCCAAGGGGTATACCTAAATAGGTATTAATATCAAAACTAGATGAACAACTAATAATAACTGGACAACCAAACCCAACTCATCATCTTGACCCAAAGCTATCACTAAGTCAAGAACGACAGGTTGTCACAAAACCCCTATATAGTTGATTCAACTGTGTGAATGTACATGCACAGGAAAAGATATTTTTTCCCCTAGACCATAGGTGAATGATTTGTTTGTTTTAAAAGAGTGATTTATCCCTCTCCAATATGGACTGATGCCTACTCTATTGGGCAACAGAGTCATAGAATGCAAGGAGGGAATAAAATACATAGCATGGGATCAATGGAACTAGACATACATTCACATATATGACTCTAATAGATCTTCATGTAATAGGCATACTTAATAATCCAAAAGTGAATTGAAATGACTCACATGCAACAAAAGAATGGAAAATACAAAGCCTTGTATTAACTTGGATGTTGTCACACACCTCCAAACCTTAGTTACAATCATACCAGCCAATGTGGCAAGGGAAAACATATAACTATGATTATACATTTACCAAAATCACTACCAACTCCCATGGAGACATTACATTACATTCATATCTGATTTACACAACCTTCCTACACTATGTTGAATACATCCTTTCACTTACAAACCAGACTAACTTGGTTTGATGCTAGAGAATAATCCTTGGGTGCTCCCAGACCAAACAATTGGTTTAGCGACCAACCCTAAAAACATCTAAAAATTATGCATATATAGCAATCAGTTCTTGGGCGTTGGAAAACCAGTCAACAAGCAAACCCATGTTGCATTAAAGTTAGGCCCACTATGCAGTCAGAAATCTGCACACTTGGAAGCCTGCCCATACCCTGACAAGTCTACAAACTGATAAAAGAAGATTGCTTGCACTCTTTGTGTACCAGGAATAATAATAGGAAAAATTCTAATCGACTTCCTGACACCTGCAACATCTAACATATATGCTTTGCCTTTCAAATGTACCCATGCATTGAAGAATTTCACTGTACCAACCACTTGCAAGGTACAATTCTACAAAATCATTAAATTCTGAGTACATGTCTGCTACACAATCCTCCTCTACATATTGGGCATATTTTCCTTATCTTTTTTCTTTTTTACAGACTACTCTTTTACCACTTGAATCTCCCCTTATCAGCAAACTGTCACTTTTTCGAACCATGGAGGGCATCTTCCTTTTCTTTGGCACTTAGTCATCATTTTCTGCCTTATTTATGCCTTACTAGAAAATCTTCATTTTCTCAAACTTGGCCTTGTCTTCTCACTTTTTTCTTCAGTCGATAAATTGTGACTTTTCTGAACTAGGCTTTCTTTGGCCTTAGTTGGTAGATTTTCATTTTCATGAACTTCTCCCCTGGCGCCTCTTTCTTTACTATCAACCTCTTAGTTGGCAAATTATTAATTTGATTAACTAATCAACCCATGTATTTCCCTTCTATCGGTGAATTGATTCTTTTCTAAACCAAGCCCCATTCCCTTTAGTTAGCGAAAAATGAATTTTGCGAACTAGACCTATTCTGCCCTTTGTCGGCAATTTTCACCATCTTTGAACCATGGAGTAAGCTCACCATTTTCTCTTCTCCTTGTTGGTCAATCACCTTATCGGTGAACTTCAAAAATTTCAAACTATTTGTTGAGTTCTATCTTCCCCCCGTTCATTGACAAAGCCTTTCCTTCATCCCTTTGCCTTAGTCAATTCCTGCTTTTCTGTTTGCTTTATCGACAAAACTAACCATTCACGAACTTGGCTCTTTTCACTATTTTCCTTATTGGCAAACTTTCAAATTCTTGAACTATCCATTTCCCTGTATCTTTGCCTCTTTTTCTTTTTCTGCCTTGTCATCAATTTCCTCCTTTTCCCCTTTTTTCTCTAATTGGCCTTTTGTGCCATAGGTGAACTACTTGTTGACAAAACTAAGATTTTGTAAACTCAAGGTTTCCCTAATGAATACTTTGCTTGCCTCTCATCTTTTCCTTAGAAGCATTCTCTTACCTTAGAAAATGTTTCTCTCATTGCAACTCTGTCTCCTTGCCTTACGTCGGTGAATTTGCCATTGGGAAAACCCCTAGTCAGTGAACTTCCAAGCATGCAAACCACTTCATCTTTCTCTTCCTTAGGAAATTTTTTCTTCTTGCCATGGCTTTGTTTCCATTTCTCCACCAAAGCTGCCCCACCTAGTCACTTTATTGGTGAATCAGCGAAATTGCGAACTCGCGAACTAATTCGCCAATTCATGATTTTGTCGATTTGCCGACAAGGCCTCCAAATGAGCCATTTTTTCACAAGGAAAAAAATAAATCTTTGTGTACTAGGAACAATAAATAGGAAAGGTTCTAATCCACTTCCTAACACTTGCAACATCTGATATATGTGCTTTGTCTTTCAAATGTACCCATGCATTGAAGAATTTCATTGTACCAACCACCTGCAAGGTACAGTTCTACAAAATTATTAAATTATGAGTACATGTCTGCTACACAATCCTCCTCTGCATATTGGGCATATTTTCATTATCTTTTTTCTTTTTTACAAACTACTCTTTTACCACTTCAATCTCCCCTCATCAACAAACTGTCACTTTTTCAAACCATGGAGGACATCTTCCTTTTCTTTGGCACTTAGTCTTCATTTTCTACCTTATTTATGCCTTATTGGCAAATCTTCATTTTCTCAAACTTGGCCTTGTCTTCTCACTTTTTTCTTCAATCGGCAAAATGTGACTTTTTTGAACTAGGCCTCTTTGCCCTTAGTGGGTAGATTTTCATTTTCATGAACTTCTCCCCTGGCACCTCTTTCTTTACTATCAGCCCCTTAGTCAGCATATCATTAATTTGATGAACTAATCGACCCATCTATTTCCCTTCTATCAGTGAATTGACTCTTTTTTGAACCAAGCCCCATTCCCTTTAGTCGGCGAAAAATGAATTTCATGAACTAAACCTATTCTACCGTTTGTCAGGAATTTTCACCATCTTCAAACCATGGAGTAAGCTCACCATTTTCTCTTTGCCTTATTGGCAAATCGCCTTATAGGCGAACTTAAAAAATTTCAAACTATTTTCTGAGTTTGATTTTCCCCCAGTTCACTGACAAAGTCTTTCCTTCATCTTTTTGCCTTATCGGCAAAACTGACCATTCACGAACTTGGCACTTTTCAATGTTTGCCTTATCGGAAAACTTCCAAATTCTAAAACTATCCATTTCCCCATATCTTTGCCTTTTTTTTTCCTTTTTCTGCCTTGTTAGTAATTTCCTTCTTTTCCCCTTTTTTCCCTAATCAGCCTTTTGTGTCATAGGCGAACTACTTGTCGGCAAAACCAAGAGTTCGAGAACTCAAGGTTTCCCCGATGAATACTTTGCTTGCCTCTCATCTTTTCCTTAGAAGAATTCTCCTACCTTAGAAAACTTTTCTCTCACCGCAACTTTGTCTCCTTGCCTTCCATCGGCGAACCTACCATCAGGAAAACCTCCATTCAGCAAACTTCCAAGCACACAAACCACTTCATCTTTCTCTTCCTTTAGAACTTTTTTCTTCTTTCCATGGCTTTGTTTCCCTTTCTCCACTGAAGGCACCTCGCCTAGTCACTTTATCGGTGAATCAGCGAAATTGCAAACTGGTGAACTAGTTCACCAGTTCATGATTTTGTCAATTTGCTGATAAGGCCTCCAAATGAGCCATTTTTTCACAAGGAAAAAAACAAATCTTTGTGTACCAGGAACAATAAATAGGAAAGGTTCTAATCTACTTCCTAACCCCTGCAACATCTAACATATCTACTTTGTCTTTCAAATGTACCCATGCATTGAAGAATTTCATTGTACCAACCACCTACAAAGTACAATTCTACAAAATTATTAAATTCTAAGTACATGTCTGCTACATAATCCTCCTCTGCATATTGGGCATATTTTCCTTATCTTTTTTCTTTTTTACAAACTGCTCTTTTACAACTTCAATCTCCCCTTATGAGCAAACTGTCACTTTTTTGAACCATGGAGGACATCTTCTTTTTCTTTAGCACTTAGTCTTCATTTTCTACCTTATTTATGCCTTATTGGCAAATCTTCATTTTCTCAAACTTGGCCTTGTCTTCTCACTTTTTTCTTCAGTCAGCAAATTGTGACTTTTCTGAATTAGGCTTGCTTCGCCCTTAGTCGGTAGATTTTCACTTTCATGAACTTCTCCCCTGGTACCTCTTTCTTTACTATCAGCCCCTTAGTTGGTAAATCATTAATTTTATCAATTGATCGACCTATCTATTTCCCTTCTATCAGCAAATTGATCCTTTTCCAAACCAAGCCCTATTCCCTTTAGTCGGCAGAAAATGAATTTCACAAACTAGACCTATTTTGCCCTTTGTTGGCAATTTTCACCATCTTTGAACCATGGAGTAAGCTCACCATTTTCTCTTCACCTTGTTGGCCAATCGCCTTATTGGCAAACTTCAAAAATTTCAAACTATTTGTCGAGTTTAATTTTCCCCCAATTCACTAACAAAGCCTTTCATTCATCCTTTTGCCTTAGTCAATTCCTGCTTTTCTATTTGCCTTATCGGCAAAATTGACCATTCATGAACTTGGTGCTTTTCACTAGTTACCTTATCGACAAACATTCAAATTCATGAACTAACCATTTCCCTGTATCTTTTCCCTTTTTTCCTTTTTTTGCCTTGTCAGCAATTTCCTTCTTTTCCCCTTTTTCCCCTAATCGGCCTTTTGTGCCATAGGCAAACTACTTGTCAGCAAAACCAAGAGTTCGCGAACTCAAGATTTCCCCAACAAATACTTTTCTTGCCTCTCATCTTTTCCTTAGAAGCATTCTCCTACCTTAGAAAACTTTTCTCTCACTGCAACTTTGTCTCCTTACCTTTCGTCGGTGAATCTGCCATTGGGAAAACCTCTAGTCGGTGAACTTCCAAGCACACAAACCACTTCATCTTTCTCTTCCTTGGGAATTTTTTTCTTCTTTCCATGGCTTTGTTTCCCTTTCTCCACTAAAATCGCACTACCTTTTCACTTTATCAGTGAATTAGTGAAATTGCGAACTCACGAACTAGTTCGCCAGTTCGTGATTTTGTGGATTTGTCGATAAGGCCTCCTAATGAGCCATTTTTTCACAAGGAAAAGCACAAAGACAAGGGAAAACATTTTACTTGGAAATTTTCTTAAGGGAAACCATTAAAAAAAATCTCTAATCAGATATAAAAGATGGGTTTAAATTGCAAAGGAAAAAGTGGGAATTTTAATGGATTTTGATGAATTTTTGGGGGTAGAATAATACATTTTGAGAGTCTAATTTTCTAGGCACCAACACTAGCTTTATTTGGGGACGTGTTGAGAATATGGTACAATGAGAATTAGGATATCTCCAGGCAGACCAGAAAAAAAACCACATGAAGGGACACAACACAAAATGCACTTACAAAGAAACATATAGTTAGAAGACTGCAACCAAAATTTTGAGACACTGCAGGCCAACCCTGTAGAAAACTAGTGAATCTACTTGCCTCTGTGAAAGACAAGCCTATTGAAGGATCTAATCTCCCTCAACCCTTTGCTGCACCGATCACACAACATCAGCAATAAAAATGTTTTGTATGCATGCATATACAAACTACAGACATTCATATCATCATGTTGAAGATGGAAATGATTATCACCTGGACAAGGCAGCCATAGATAATATGACTCATCATCATGTTGACTTGAACATAGAAATACTCACCTTCAAGCTCCATGTTAGCATGATGCATTTCTATATCTGCATAAATATCATCATGAAGAAAAATATCAAGTTGATAATCATCTGGCCCAGGCATGGTCTCAAGTTGTGCTAAGTCACATGATTGTTTGGATTCTTGTGACCCAGCTGCACTACAAATGCTAATGCATTCCTCCATGACTGAATCAAAGGTGTGATTCAAATTTAAATCTGTACCATTAGCACATAGATCAGAAATTTGAGGCACTTCAAGTGAAGACTCAAAATCTTCAAGTTGCTTCTTTGTTTTGTATTCCTTGACACACACTGTTGTGTAAAAACTACTGCTAAGAAAATCACTAATGATTTTCTCCTCTTCACCCTACAGATCAAAAACTTGACCCACACAAGAACACCTAGCTTCAAAGTTATCAGGCCCAACCAATGAGCTCAAAAATGTGCTCTCAACATGATCCACATCAATAAGAAATAGCTGCCCCAAACAAATCTCTAGAAAATCATCTGTGACATAGTATTCATTGTGGGAAATTGTTACCTTGAAATCACTTGTAGTTGTAATAGTGCCTTCATGATGTCCAGTTGAGGGATATTGCATATCATCCTCATGCAAACAAGTGTTAATGGCTTTAATGTCATCATTAGGGGTAAATAAGGGTAATACATGCAAGAAGAGACCAGTCTCTTGTTCACCCTCAATATCATTTTGTACACATCCTTTCCTATCCCCTCGGTGTCCATAGGTAGCAAGGTCATATAGCATATAATTCTCCACTTCCAAAGCTGACAGCTCACATTCACTGAACTCAAATTCAATTTCAAAAAGAGGATTATCCATGCACCAATGATAATCATGAATTATGCTACCTGACAGACCTACATGTTCTTCATAGAATTCATGTAGGAGATTTAATTGTATACATAAAACTAGGGCTAAGTAGCGTATACTTTAACAATCATATAACTTGAATCATTCTTGTAGTAGTTAGTAGAAGGAACAATTATAAGAGTAATGGAATTTATCATAGAAGCTAAGCATAGAAGGTAATTTAATTTATGTTTGAAATTTTTCCATAAAACTCAAGTTTGACTATCTTTTTTTAATAACTGTCAAAAATATTTTAAAATATTATAAGTTGAGTTTGACTATCTTTTTTATGACTATCCAAAATGTTGTTTCCTATAAAAATCTAGTTTGACTATCTTTTGGGGGCTATGTAGAATGTTATCTATTGCAACTAACTAGAATGGAGATTTACAAGCCTTTATAGAAACAAATATGTTATGTTAAGAATTGGTAGCTGTGGCTTTTTCCAATGAGCCTTACTACTGTGGTTGGTCAGTTGAATTTGATATAGATAACTTTATGAATGACATACTTAAAATTGAAATTGATGCATGGGCATGGTGTTGTAACATGATTGACAATGAAAAGTTCAATTAACCAATGTGGTAATGAATGAGACTTTCCTTTAGGTTAGTGATAACCCCTATCTTCTATGTATCCTACCATGCTATGAATAATCTTCACTTTATCTTCATCTATCTATTTTTCTTGTCATCCTCGCATAGGGTTCCAAATGATGGAAGAGTTCCACTTGAAGAAAATCTAATAGATACATTTTTCTTGCATGCCCCTTATATATTGTCTTTCCCTTGTAATAGCTAGATGAAAAATTGGATAACATAATGGCTCAAGTTTATTTTCAATATTCATGTGAAATCATCCCATCAATCCTTTAAATGAACTCTTCTATTAAGAGTATGAAGTAACATTCCTTCAGTCACCTCAATCACTTTATCCTTGGTTTCTTGCATCATCTCTATGGTTTCTATTTGAGACATAAATCTATATAGATTATGCAGCACTTTTGTCATCGAATAATGCTCACCTCTTATCATAATCTCTACATCTCTCTCCATGTTGTCATACCTCTACTTCTCCAACCCTCTTTCTATTTGTCCTTGGACAAAAGAGAAAATTCCTTAAGTTGAACATCCTTTACATACAGATTGTGGTTCCATTATTTATCAACTAAAATAAAATAATGTAAATATAGCTCATGTAATAGATTCTTTTGTATTTCAACTTCACTTCTTAAATAAAATTCATAGAATGTTACATGAGTACCTAGGTTAGCTAATGATCATTCAATCACCCTTTGTACTTGTAGCTTGTACAATTATTCTTGTAGCCATAATGCATGCACTCCTAGAGGGGACATGTTGCAAGTATGTGCAATTAGTGTTGTCATTGATGTCAACAAGCTTGTGTTGTCATTGGTGTCAACTATATGAGCAAAGGTATATGCAAGAGTGTAAGAAGTTGGTAATAAATTGATGATGAGAAAGTGTTGAAGATGTTGTTGATATATTTCTAGTGCTTGGTTTCCAAGTGCTTTTGAGAAAATTTGATTAAAAGAGGAAACAGTGTGTTGTAAAGATGTTTTGGCATACAAAGTGGTGTTCTGGTTTTGCTCTGCATTACTTCTATATTGAAGATCTTCTCGTGTGGTTTGGATATGTTGATCAAAGCTATTCAAAGGTGCTTCATTCATAATTTGGTGTATTGGATTGATGTGCAAAGGAAGGTGTGTTCACCAGTGTGTAACTGTGTATTGCAGAGGTGTTTGGGAGAAATGGTTTTGCTCTGCATTTCGTCGCAAAGTGGTTTTTGGTCTTGCAGTTCTAGAAGTATGCTTGTAAGGTTCATATTTATATTCAGTTAAATTTACTCGTGGTTTGGTGCTATGGAAGCTAATTTCTTGAATTACAGTGCATGACACTCTATGTGTTTGAGTATACTGGGTAAACAAGAGAAGTTTGTTCAACAAGTGAAAGTTGTTGCAAAGGAATTTGTTGGATTTCAGGATGTTTGTGGAATATTCTAGATTGCACTCAAGAATGGTGTGTGGTCCACGAGTCATCTTTGGATTTGAGGAAGCGTGTACTTAAATGTTTATGGTGTTAACACAGGTTCGGCTGACCTTGGGTGTTTACACTAATTTCGGATGTGCTTCGAAGATTGTGGAAGTGTAGCATAGTGTGTGTGAATGAATTTAGGTCCAAACTAAGGTGTGTTGTGGTCCGCCTTCATTCCTTTCCACCGCAAGAATGTTTTAGTGCTGACCTAATTTGAATTTACATGGTTAAGGTGTTTTGCCAACCTTGGAGAGTGTTTTCAAGGTTGAAGATGGTATAAATAAGTGATGAGTTGTTGAGGTACAAGTGTGTGTGTGTGCGTGATGTATGAGATGTGAATGACAGAGTGGTAGAGTGTGTAGTGCAGTGCAAGCTTTCATGTGTTATATTATTGGATGCAGTAAGTAGAAGGTGTTGGTGATATTGTGGTAGACTTCTTTGTTGCATTGAGATGATTTTCTCATTGTAGCATTCTTCTCTATCTTCCTTTTTGTTTTGGCAGTGAGCATTTCTTCTAGGCACTGAGCATTTCTTCTAGGTAGTAAGCCTTATTGTATTTGGTGTTGATATTACTTTATATTGTGAGCTAATCCTCACCATGGTTTTTCCCTTCTTGGGTTTTCCACATAAATCTGGTGTTCTCTTGTGTATGATGTTGATTTTTTTCAATTTTTGTTATTTGTTTCCATGCTTAATCATCTTAACAGTTTAAGGGATAATTGAATTAATGTGGATTTGAATATGTGTGAGGGTTTTAGAAATATAAGTTACAACTGATTCACCCCCCCCTCAGTTGTCTTGTGCAATCAACAATTGGTATCAGAGCAAGGTTCCTTGGAAGAAAGCTTAACCACTTGAGGTAGATCTGGGATGGCACACAAGAAAGATGTTCCCTTGTTTGATGGATCAAACTATGCATTCTGGAAAGTAAGGATGGAAGGTTATTTGATTTCTCTTGGATATGAAATCTGGAAGTCAGTTGAGTCTACATACACTATACCTAAGAATGGTCTGAGTACTACTAATGAGATCAAGGCTTATGAAAACAATGGTAAAGCAAGGTATGCTCTTTTAAGTGGTCTTACTAATTTTGAATTAGTGAAAGTTAAGAATCTAAAAATGGCTAATGAAATTTGGGAAAAGTTAAAAAGCATTTATGAAGGAGATGACAAGGTCAAGCAAGCTAAGCTGCAGAATTTGAAGATCATGTTTGAGACCATGTAAATGTCTGAAGATGAAAACATCGCAAGATACTTATAGAAGGTGGATGAAGTTGTCAATAGCATTAGAGGTCTTGGTGGTGAACTGGAAGAAAAAGAAGTGGTAATGAAGGTACTCAGAACTCTTCCCAAAGCTTATAGTCATAAAGTTTTTGCTATTGAAGAATTACAAAATCTAGATCAATTTACTAGAGATCAGTTGTATGGTCCTTTAACTGCTTTTGAAATGAGAGAATTTGGTACAAGTAGTGTAAAAGTTAAGGCTACTTTTAAGGTTGGTAAATCAAAGAAAACTGTGGAATCAAATTAGGAGGATTCTAATGATATGGAAGCTAACTTTGTGAGAAGAATGAAAAAGGGTAGTGGTAAGTACAGTGGTAAGTTACCTTTCAAGTGTTTCAATTGTGGTAAGGTAGGTCATTATGCTTCAAGATGTCCAGATAGAATTTTGAAAAGAAAAAATAGGGAGAACAAAAGTAAGGTGATTAAGAAAACTTAATATGTTAGAGAAGATGCAAGTATATCTGATGATGAATCTGATTATGAAGATGGTGGGGATAGTGAATGCTTGTTCATAGCTTTAAAAGATTATATTGTTTCTGCTAACTCTGAGGGATGTGTGAAGGAAAGGGCCCCAGAAGTAAGTACTAATGTTGAAGGCACCTTGATATTTGCTTTTCATGCTAGATAGGAAAAGAACTATTGGATCATTGATAGTGGATGCTCAAGTCATATGATCAGTGATAAAAGTAAGTTTGTCAAACTTGAAAAATATGATGGAGGACTAGTTAGATTTGGTGATGATACATCTACCTAGATTTGTGGAAAAGGTTCAATCAATTTTGATGGAAAGCATAACACAGATGATATTCTTTATGTTAAGGGTTTAAGACATAACCTCTTGAGTGTTGGACAAATGTGTAGCAAAGGATACAATCTTATGTTTCAAGATGGTGGCTGTGAGATTAGAAAAGATTCTAGAACTATGATTATTGTTGGAAAGAGGATAGATGGAAATGTTTATTAGCTCAAAGGTGTTGATGGTTATTGTTTCATGACTCAGATCAATGAGATTTGGCTATGGCATACAAGACTGTGTCACATCAATTTTGATAACCTAGTGAGAATAAGTTCAGTTCAAGTTGTGAGAGATCTGCCAAAGATTACAAAGCTTATCAATGTTATATGTAAGGAGTGTCAAGTTGGAAAGCAAGCAAGAAGAAGTTTCAAATTCAAGGATCAATCTTCTACCACACTATTAGAATTGGTGCATACAGATCTTTGTGGCCCTACCAGAGTAAGGATTTTTCAAGGTGACATGTATTTCATGCTATTAATTGATGATTGTTCTAGAATGACATGGGTTACTTTTCTTAAAGAAAAATCAGAAGCCCTAGATAAGTTTAAAGCATTCAAAGCAATGGTTGAGAATGAAATGTATATGAAAATCAAATGTTTGAGATCTGATAGAGGTGGAGAATTCACCTCCAATGAGTTTAACATGTTTTGTGAGAATAATGGAATAAAGAGGCACTTATCTGCCCCTAGGACTCCACGGCAGAATGGAGTGGTTCAAAGAAAGAACAAGATTGTTCGAGTAGTTGCAAGAACAATGATAAAAGAAGAAAATCTACTGGAGAGAAGCAATTCATACTATTGTTTATATACTGAACAAAGTGCAAGCAAGAGCAAACAGCACAAAGACTCCTTATGAGTTATGGTATGGAAGGATTCCTATTGTCAAATACTTCAGAGTGTTTGGAAGCAAATGCTACATCAAAAGAGATGAAAACTTGGGAAAGTTTGATGCAAGATCTGATGAAGGTATCTTCCTTGGATATTATAATAAAAGCAAGGCTTATCAGTGCTACAACAAGAGGCTAAGAAAGATAGTTGAGAGTACAAATGTCAAGGTTGATGAAGACCTACAAATGAATCCAGAGGTGAATGGATATGAGTCAGATGAGTCTTGTTGCAGTGAAGAAGAAAAGGCTAAAGAAAAGGAAGTGCAAATTGAGGAAGAAGAAGCTTTGGAAAAGATTCCTAAAACTCCCAAGTATGTGCAGAAGCATCATTCTGAATACTAGATCATTGGTGACTGCATGAGCAAAGGTATACTGACAAGAAGAAAAGTTGTTGAAGAACAAGTAAATCTATGTTTACTTCTGAAGTTGAACCTAAAATAATGATTAAAGCAGGCAAGGATGAGTATTGGATCAAGGCTATGGAAGAAGAACTAATATAGATTGAAAAGAATTAGACTTGGGAACTTGTCTCAAGACTAGTGAATAAAATTGTGATTGGAACTAAGTGGGTATACCAGAACAAGCTGGATGAGAATGGTGAAGTGGTAAGAAACAAGGCAAGGCTTGTGTGTAAAGGCTATTCATAAATAGAAGGAATAGACTATGGGAAAACATATGCTCCGGTGGAAAGAATGGAAGCCATCATGATGTTTTTGGCTTTTGCAGCACATAAGAATTTCAAAGTATATCAAATGGATGTGAAGTCTGATTTCTTGAATGGTGAGTTAGAAGATGTATACATAGAACAACCGAAAGGATTTCAGTTATCAGATAAACCAGATATGGTTTGCAGATTGAAGAAGGCACTATATGGATTGAAGCAAGCTCCTAGATCTTGGTATGCAAGGTTAGATAGGTATTTGTTACAGCTAGGATTCAATAAAGGTATTGCAAATAGTAATATTTGCTTCAATGTTGAAAATGATCAAATCCTGATTGTAGTTGTGTTTGTTGATGACATTATTTTTAGAGGATATGAAGCTATGTGTAAGAAATCTATAGAGGAAGAATACATTGTAGCAGCATCTTGTTGCACACAAGTGTTGTGGATGAGGCAAAACTTGAGGGATATCAAAGTTGTATATGATGAACCAATTCATATCTTCTGTGATAATATAAGTGTTATTAACATTTCAAGGAATCTGATGATGCACTCAAGGACTAAACATATCTCAATCTGGTATCACTTTTTGAGAGAGAAGGTTGCAGAGAATGACGTGAACCTTGAGTATTTGCCTACAAAGGATCAGGTTGCTGATATATTCACTAAGTCTCTTCCTAAGGATACTTTTGAGTATCTCTGGGAGATGTTGGGGGTTATTTCCCCTCCTTCTTTGAACTAGATGCATAAGGAGATGCATCAGTCTAGTGGTTTCCAAGATTTATTCCTTGTTCTGGACTAATGTTGGAGGCTACCTCTCAGGGGGAGTAGGTAGTAGCTTTACTGGTTGTTGCAGTCAGGGGGAACAAGTGCTAGTGAGCAGTTACAAGAATGATTAGCATCTTAAGAGGAGAATGAATGAGAGTTATGTCTCCCTTTACCATTGATGTCAAGCGGGGAGAGAGATTAATGTGAAAAAGGAAAAAGATAGTTGTCAAGAAGAGAGTAGTAAGCTGACGGGGAGACAAAGAGAAATGAAAAAGAGTTGATATTGAGGATGTTGTTGTGTTGATGGTTTTTCACATCATGTGTTTCCATCAATGACAAAGGGGGATATTGTTGCAAGTATGTGTAGTTAGTGTTGTCATTGATGTCAACAAGCTTGTGTTGTCATTGGTGTCAACTATATGAGCAAAGGAATATGCAAGAGTGTGAGTAGTTGGTAATAAGTTGATGATGAGAAAGTGCTGAAGATGTTGTTGATATAATTTTGGTGCTTGGTTTCCAAGTACTTTAGAGAAAATTTGATTAAAAGAGGAAACAATGTGTTGTAAAGATGTTCTGGCACACAAAGTGGTGTTCTGGTTTTACTCTGCATTACTTCTATATTGAAGATCTACTCATACGGTTTGGATATATTGATCAGAGGTGTTCAGAGGTGCTTCATTCAGAATTTGGTATATTGGATCGATGTGTAGAAGAAGGTGTGTTCACTAGTGTGTGACTGTGTATTGCAAAGGTGTCCGGGAGAAATGGTTTTGCTCTGCATTTCTCCGTAAATTGGTTTTTGGTCTTACGGTTTTGGAAGTATGCTTGTAAGGTTCATATCTATCTTCAGTTAAAGTTTCTTGTGGTTTGGTGCTCCGGAAGTTGATTTCTTGAATTTCAATGCATGACAGAGATGTTTGAGTATACTAGGTAAATAGGATAAGTTTGTTCGGCAGGTGAAAGTTGTTGCAAAGGAATTTGTTGGATTTCAAGATGTTTGTGGAATATTCTAGATTGTACTCAAGAATGGTGTGTGGTCCGCGAGTCATCTTTGGATTTGAGGAAGCATGTACTTAAATGTTTATGGTGTTAACACATGTTCGGTCGACCCTTGGTGTTTACACTAATTTTGGATGTGATTTGAAGATTGTGGAAGCATAGAGTGGTGTGTATGAATAAATTTAGGTCCAAACTAAGGTGTGTTGTCGTCCACCTTCATTCCATTCCATTGCGGGAATGTTTTGGTGCCGTCCTAATTTGAATTTACATGGTTAAGGTGCTTTGTCGACCTTGGAGAATGTTTTCAAAGTTGAAGAGGGTATAAATAAGTGTTGAGTTGTTGAGGTAGAAGTGTGTGTGTGCATGATGTATGAGATGTGAATGACAGAGTGGTAGAGTGTGTAGTGTAGTGCAAGTTGTCATGTGTTAGATTACTGGATGTAGTGAGCAGAAGGTGTCTACAATTCTTTAGTATGACTGTGAAGGTGTTGGTGATGTTGTGGCAGACTTCTTTGTTGCATTGAGATGGTTTTCTCATTGTAACATTCTTCTCTATCTTCCTTTATGTTTTAGCAGTGAGCTTTTGGTAGTGAGCCTTTCTTTGGCACTGAGCCTTTCTTCTGGGAAGTGAGCCCTCCGACAGTAAGCCTTATTGTATTCGGTGTTGATATTACTTTATATTGTGAGCTAATCCTCACTATGGTTTTTCCCTTCTTGGGTTTTCCACATAAATCTGGTGTTCTCTTGTGTATGATGTTGATTTGTTTCAGTTTCTATTATTTGTTTCCATACTTAATCATCTTAACAGTTTAAGGGATAATTGAATTAATGTGGAGTTAAATATGTGTGAGGGTTTTAGAATTATAAGTTACAACTGATTCACCCCCCCCCTCAATTGTCTTGTGCAATCAACAAGACCTACATATAGCATTTTGGTATCAAGTATTGAAGTAATTTAAACTATGTCCTTCAAAACCTAGTTTTCTTAGTTTAACTTTTCATGATCATGTTCTTCCTTTCTTGGTGTAATTTTTTATTTTGATTGTTATTATACAAAACCAATCATATCTTAATGTTTTCAATTTTATCTCATGTTCCCTTATAAGAGTTGTTTCTTTAGCCTTTGCATGCATTATAATACCTTCTAATTATGTAAATTTATTTTTAAGTTTCCTTATCTCCACTTCTTATTTCTTGATCATCCCATGGGCCTACTCTAACTTCTTCACACCTATAGCAAACTCATTAACCCCTGCTACAGGCACATCCTCTTCCATTTCTTCAGCAACAAGATCCACAAGTTTTTCTCATTATTTTTCCATAAGTACTTTTGCTATAGGTATCTCTAATTTACGTTCTCCTACCATAGAGTCCTCCACTGTGGGAATTTCTTCTCCAAGATTCTCCATCAAAAAAGCTCTAGCTATAGGTGTTCTTTTTTTACTTAGTGCTCCATAGCAAACTCATTAACCCCTACTATAAGCACATCCTCTTCAATTTCTTCAACAACAAGATCCACAATTTTTTCTCATTGTTATGCCATAAATATCTTTGCTATAGGTATCTCTAATTTAGGTTCTCCTACCATAGATTAATCTACTATGGGCATTTCTTCTTTAGGATTCTCCATCACAAAGTCTCTGGCTATAGGTGTCATAGCCCAATTTTGTTTCTATTACATTTGTTACATACTTTGTAGATATTACATGTATATGCATGATGGTATGATGATGATATATGTTATCCATATGAGACATATAGGGTAAATTGACTTCATAATGTATCTAGAGATATGCAGCTTAGAGTAATTTGATTAATGTCGCATTATCATGATCAAATTAATGTGTAAACATATGTTTATATTTTGATATTTTGAAAATGTTTAACTACGGATTTTATTTTCTGAGTGCCATAGGATCAACGACAACCTCGTTGAATTAAAGGGAGAGTATCATCGGGGAGAAGAGCTTAGAAATTTAGAGGTTGACATGCATGAGACCATACACACGCACTTAATTGTATTTAGCTAGTTGCATAATGATTTACATGCATTGCTAAAAATATATATATTTGCTAGATGTCTTGAGTGCAAGAAAATTATCTCTTTATGTTTTCATTTCTATGAAATAATTAAATTATTATCGATATTTCAGAAGGAAGCATATATATATATATATATATATATCTGTGTGTGTGTGGATTTTCAAATAAATTAATTATATATATATATATATATATAAATAAATACATATATTTATATATATTTATTGTTAAATTAATAATTACTCAGGTTAAAAAGTTGAGCTTGGTTTTATTACATATTACGGTGGAATAAATTGGTTTAAGGACAACATAGAAATTATTTAATCTATATAATAACCAAATTGAACAATTGTAGTGTCGTGGATTGAAGTAAATTATTTTTTTTTAAATTAAAGTTTTTTTTGGTTGTCTGTGTTGCATGAAGATAGTTGTAGCATTGTGCAATGCACATTCGTTGATTGAATTAATTAAAAATAATAAAACAAAATCACTCTCTGAATGGTGGTGCTATTCATATGTGGAGCCATATGTGGGCTTCTAAGGATTTACATTTGTTGGATCATGAGAATTGAGAAGGGCATCTAGCATGGTTTGAACACGAGAATTTTTTTGAAAGAAAAGAGGAAGGAAAGAGCATAGGAAGGAGATAGAGGAATAGAGAAGGAAAAGAGGAGATAATCAGGAATCTGCAGAGTATTAGTGGAGGTCATCTTTGTTAGGAAAATATCAAATTCCATCCAAGAGGTATGAATTGTTTAAATTGCTACCTGAGTTTGCAAATTGAATCATCAGAAGATAATTTACCTTAGTTTCAATTTCTCTATTGTGGCTTTAATTATTATATTGAAATTTAAAAAAAACTCACTAAGAAAACTGAGAAGCAAAACTATAGTAAATTTTAGATGACACTAGGTTTGTTTAAGAAAATACCAGATGAATTCTCAACTCAATTTTATACTAGGAAATGTGAAAGAATGAGGATTGTATTGCAGACAATTCCTCAATGAAAGTATTTGACAAAACTGAACTGAAAGATTCTTCTCTATCTTTCAAAACAAAACCCACAAAAGTTTATTTCCGAAAACAAAATAGGATTTTTTTTGCAATGAAAAATCTAGCAAAATTGTTGTTTAAAAATAACGGAATGAATTTTTTTTCTATGTTGTGCGCCTTTGGCAAGAGGCTACACCCCTCTTATGAGAGGTGAGCTCTCTTAGAGGTTGTGCCTCTTTCAGAGGGTGAGCCTCTAGAGGTTGCACCTCTCTTAAGGGAGGTGTGCTTCAGTGGTTGCACCTCTTAAGAGGCAGCCTCCTCTACTTTGGATGCCTTGTGGAGTATTCCACATTTAAAAAGTAATTACTTTTATCACAATTTAATATTTTGTATATGAGTGCTCAAACAACAATTTCTATTCTTTGGAAAATATCCAAAATGGCAATTGCATGTTAGCAATTTCTGATGAAAATATAGATGTTATATTTTAAGTTTTGTGCATAACAACAAAATTTTTGAAAACTAATCTATGAAAGGAGAAATACAGATGATTTAATTCATAGAGCATAGCAAAAGATTAAACCTATGTGCAATATTCAGTTGTTGTTTTACAATGTCTTCTGGCAGCCAAAACTCTAGTTTTATAAACAACAAGTTTTAAACTAGAAGTGAATGGAATTCTAAGTTGGAAAATTCAAGATTAAACTGATACAAAAAATAAATAGTTGTATTTTTTCTTTCCTTAAATAGCTGCAATATTCAAGAAAATTTAAATGGGAAATAAAACTTCATGGTTGAAAATTTAAAGTCAATTGCAAAAGTATTATTTTTCTTTTTATGGATCTTATTAAATTGGTTTATTCTAATAGCATGAACGAAAAAATTTAGAATATTTGTTTGCACAACATGGACATGCATGCTAGGTGATGATGCAGCTTAAATGCTTGGCCAAGTAATAAATTCATTAGCTAAGAAATGGGTTGATTGAATTTACTTTCCACTTCCTGTGCTTGGATAATACATTGCTATATGTTTGTCAGTTTAGGCATTAGATAGAATGCATTCATCACTAGGACTTCATGGGATTTCATGCATGTCAGCCTCGAAGGGCTAGTCTCTTCGTGATGGGTCTGGCTACTCGTCACATGGTAGCACATGGAAGTCTATGACTTCATGGTACAGTGGAAATCATCCCAATGATGCTCTCTCTTCTTTGGGTACGAAGAAGAAGCTTGTGGTGAGATATTTCACTGAGATGCCACAGATGATATTGTATTGGAAATAAAAAATCATGAAGTATTCATGTATGTAATATAAGTAATATTGACTATATTGTCAAAATTATAAAAATATGAAAAGTTTGATTTCATAAGTGATGTTTCCTATGTATGAAGGAAACCATATGTTGTATTTGAATATGTGGGATAATTAGTGGTGTAAAACACTAATTAACTAGAAATGATTCAATCTTTTATGGACTAATTGGAAAATTGAAATGTATGATAAAAATACAATGGAAAGAGACTATGATTTTAGTCTTATGGATTTATATTATTTTGATTCTTGACATAGCGTCAAATAGAATAATGTGAACTTTGAAATTTTATAATGATTACATGATGTTATTAATATGTTAAATATTAATGCTTTGTCAAATTTTATATGGTTTAAATATGGATGTGTTGTTACATGTGATATCAGAGCTTTGGGTTAAACACTAGGGCCTTATGTTTACCTTGCTTCTAATGCAAATCTTTGATCTTTTAAGATTATTGGAAACTAAAAGAATCAAATGGAACATTCTTACAGTGCATACATGGTGAGTCCCAAAATGAGAATGCACAACAGGATAAGTTGGATCGTATTTTGGCAATATTGACAAATACTAGAGCAAGAATGGATGACACTAGAGCAACAATGGAAGCTCTAGAACATGAGGTCAAGGCCACATGATCCTTGCCTAATCAAGAAGAACATCAAGAAACCTTTGTGAATAGGCAAAGCCATCATGAGCAGATATAGGAAGAAGATGAGACAAGGCCTGAAAATAGAAAGGCTAAAATTGAAACTAAGCTAGCAAAAGATTTGAAAAAGATTGCACCACATAAATTTGATGGGAAAGTCTTAGGGGATGATGTAGAGGCTTGGGTAGTTGAGATGGATAAATCTTATGAACTTTGAAATCTCTCCAATGAGACCAAGGTAGTGTGGGCAGCTTTCCAATTAAGGGGGGCAACAGCTACCTAGTGGGAGAATGTGAAGATTAAAAAACATCTTTCAGTAGAAAATCTCACATGGGACTTATTCCTTTCTTTGTTTAGGAAGCATTGGCTTCCACTACATTACTTTGATAAGAAGAGTTTCAAAATATAAAACAAGGTAAACTTTCAGTTACACATTATTGGGAGAAGCTCATCCAACTTCTCAAATATGTTTCCCTCTATCTACAGGATGAGAGCTTCGAGGTAACGAATTTTATCTTAGGGTTGAAGCACCAGATTGGTTCAGAGGTGGATCTTCATGGTCCACTAATTATGGAGGATGCCTTTGAAATGGCAATCAAACAAGAACAAAATCTCCTTAGCATTACAAAATATAGGAGGGGAAACAAAGATAAGGGCAAGGGCCAACAAAATCAACCTTCCACTAATTCTTCCAAACAAAAGTTTCAAAAAGGCAATCCATTTGGAGAGAAAAAAAATAAGAATAAATTTGCTAAGGGTGGTGAATAGGGAAAATAGTTTGCTAAACCTAAAGCTCGTAATGACAACAATGATAGAGGGAAGTCACCAGGCCCAAGGGGACCAAAGGGTGAGTGTTTTATTTGTGCAAGTGAGTATTATGCAAGCAATTACCCTCAAAAGCAATGTAGGAGAGCTAAAGGGAATAAGCAGCAGCCTGTTTCGCATCGCATTCATGCGGTAGTGCACAATAGACATGCTGACCACCAAGCCATTCACATACAACTAATAGGTACACTTAATGGTCTTTGAGTTAATATTCTTTTAGATATTGGTTCTACAGAATGCTTCATAGATCCTAAAGTAGAGGAAAGGTTGCCTAGAAAAGTTGGATACATCACTAATTCCTAGATAGTATTGTATGGTAACCAAGAAGAGAGTAAGATGGACCAATGTCTAGCCTTCAACAATTTAGAGCTTCTAAGTTTTGTGACTCAAGTTAACATTTATGTGGCTCCATTAGGATCATATGATGTGATTCTAGGGATTAACTAGTTGATTGAACACAAGGCCATAGTTAATTGTTCAAAGAAAGTAGTGACTTGTTTAGATGATTTTAGAAACCCAACCAAGATTTATGGCATCCAAAAGGGCATATGTCTTAGGCAAATATATGCCATGCAAGTTAAGTGAGCCCAGAGAAAAGGGTGTACTTTATATGTCATCCACATAGATGACTTAGGAGACAATAAGGAACCCGCAATTGAAGATTTTTCTATTCTCCAAGAGTTATGTGGTGTTTCCTGAGTAGTTACCTGGATTTCCACCTAGGAGAGAATTTGATTTCTCCACTGACCTTTTACCTAGTTTACAACTGCAGTCAAAATCCCCTTACAAGATGACCACTACTGAATTGTATGAATTAAAGGTCCAGCTTCAAGAACTGCTAGACAAAGGTTTAATCCAACCAAGTGTATCACCCTAGGGAGCACCTATTATCTTTGTGAAAAAGAAGGATGGCACTCTTCGAATGTGTATAGAATATAGGATGCTCAATAAAGTGACCATCAAAAATAGATATCCATTGCCTAGAATTAACGATCCATTTGACCAAATGAAAGGTACAGCTGTGTTATCCAAGATCAATTTAATATTTGGTTATCATCAATTGAGAATCAAGGAAGAGGACATTCATAAAACTACTTTTAGGACTCGATATGGACATTACGAGTTCACAATACTTTCTTTTGAGCTTACTAATGCACCTGCGGCATTTATGAACCTAATGAACAGTGTGTTCAAAGATTGTTTAGATGACTTCATCATTGTGTTCATCGATGACATTCTCATTTATTCCAAGAATGAAGTAAAACATGAAGAGCATCAAAAAATAGTTTCGCGTCATCTAAGAAAACATCAATTATATGGAAAGTTGTCAAAGTGCTCATTTTAGCAAAAGAAAGTGCACTACTTGGGTCATATTATTTTAGCTGAGGGGATATCAATTCACCCAGCCAAGATTAAAGCCATTATGGAATGGCCAACTCCTTCGAATGTCTAAAAAATCTGAAGTTTCATGGGCTTAGTAGGATATTACAAAAGGTTTATAGAGGGATTCTCCAAAATAGCTAATCCAATTACTACTCTTCAGAAAAAGGGTAAGAAGTTTGAATGGACTGATAAATGTCAGAAAGCCTTTTAGGTTTTCAAACACAAGTTCACTACTACTCCAATTCTTATTGTGCCAAATCTAAATGCTCACTTCACCTGAGGCAACTATTTTATGTTATAACAGATGTCATAGGTGAAGGGTTGGGTGGAGTTCTCATGCACAACAGATAGGTGGTAGCATATGAGTCCTAAAAACTAAAGCCATATGAAGTAAATTATTCACCCCATGATTTAGAGTTAGCTGCAATTGTGCATGCACTGCAAATATGGAGGCATTATCTTATTGGTAAGTCATTTGAGTTAAAAACCAATCATTTGGGGCTTAAATACATATTCACCCAACCTAATCTGAATGCTCATCAAAGACGATGGCTTAAATTCCTGAGTGAGTATGACTTTGATATAGATTATATCAAAGGAAAAGAAAACAAGGTGAATGATGCTTTAAGCTGAAGAAGACATATATTTCAGCTATCACAACTTTTTGCTCCACTTTCAAAGAGCAGGTGCTTGAACAACTACAGAATGATGAGCTTTATCTGAATGTTAAGTCATCTTTTGAGGTAAATGCTTCTAACCATCGGTTTGAGGGGTACAAAATTGAGCCTGATGGCTTGCTTACATTCCAGAATAGAATGTATGTGCCAAAACATGGTGGTTTGAGAACCAAAATCCTTGAGGAGGCACACAATGCTCCTTTTTCTGGGCATCCAAAAGTGACTAAACTCTTGGTTGGTTTGAAGCCATTGTATTTCTGGCTTGGTATGAAGGAGGTAACAGAGTATGTGGCGAGGTGCCTAGAATGCCAGCATGTTAAGGCTGGGCATGTGCATTCAACAGGCCTCCTTTATCCTCGCGATATACCAAAATATAAATGGCAAGTAATGAGTATCAATTTCATACAAGGGTTACCTATGTTTAAGACCAAACATGATGTCATATTTGTAGTGATTGAAGGGCTTACTAAAGTAGCCCATTGCATACCTATAAATTTTACTGATGGATTTTTAACCCTAGAAAATAAATTTGTGCAAGAAATTTTTAGACTCCATGGTGTACCTGAAATGATTATTTCCAATCAAGATGCTAGGAAGACAACAAATTTTTGGAAAACTTTGCATGTTGCTTTAGGTACTCACCTTAACTTCAGTTCAGTGTATCATCCTCAAACGGATGGATAGATAGAACGAGTAAATCAAATCATTGAGGATCTTCTTAGAATGTACTGCATGGATCAACAGTACAAATGGGAGGAATATTTCCCATTAGTTGAATTTTCTTACAATAATTCCTATCAATCCTCCTTATGAATGGCTCTTTTTGAAGCTCTTTACGACAGGAAGTGTCGTACCCTTGTCAGTTGGGATAGTGTAGAAGAGAGGGTGGTTATTGGCCCTGAGATGCTTAGAGAAATGGAAGAGAGGATGAGAATAATTAAGGGACGATTGAAAGAAGCCTCTAACAGACAAAAGAGTTATGCAAATAAAAATAGGAGTTTCAGACAATTTCTAGTTGGGGATAAGGTGTTCCTAAGGGTCAAACCGCATAAGAGTTCTATTTTGTTTGGCAAGTCAACAAACTTGCTCCAAGATATGTGGGGCCTTTTCATGTTTTGGATGTAATAAATCTTGTGGCTTACAGATAAGATTTACCACCATCTCTTTCTTAGTTACATGATGCTTTCCATGTCATCGCAATGCCACTCACATACTTGACTGGCCAGCATTGCAGGTTCGATATCCCAGGGTGGTTCAAGTAGAACCCTTCCACATACTTGATCATCCTAGAATCCATTTGTGCAACAAAGAAGCGATCTAGTGCAATGTACAATGGTATCAATTCTCAAAGGACAATGCCACATGGGAGGATGTTGTAGAGATGCAATGCATTTTTCCTCATCTTTTCTAGCATTTTTGTATACTTACTTGATATCATCAGGATGATGACTACTCCTAGAGGGAAGGGATGTCATAGCCTAATTTTGTATCTATTACATTTGCTACATACTTTGTAGATATTACATGTATATGCATGATGTTATGATGATGATATATGTGTAAAGGGTAAAATTTGGATAGTTGAGTCTTTGGTAGTTTTGTGTATGTATCCTCCTTCCACCATTTCATTCAAGGACCTAGGGTCAAGTGGCAATGCACTATCATACCCTAGGACACTTTGAGATGTAGGGAAACTTGGATTTGTATGATTGGATTGTCAATTATGCTCACTTATGCTGAATAATACATCAAAACCCTAATTATGCAAATATGGAAGCAAATGGATGAATATCAAAAAATGATGCTACAGAAACATGTAAAATGATAGATAACTATGCACCTATTTTCAGAGTTTGAAAGCAGAATAGTCAGGGACTAAGTAGTGGGCACCCAAGTCCAATGCCCAGGTTTTTGTTGGGATCTAGAAAGTTGATCTACAACATGTTCCTGTTGTATCAGAGATTTTCCCCTCACGAAATCTGGAGTACTTGGTAGTGGGCACCGAAGTCCAGGGTACTATTTTTAACTCTGATCTATAAATCCGACACTCTGCAATATCCTCCTGCAACTCCACTTTTTCTATATCTTCAGTCTGTAACCTGCAATCACAGAAACTTTGGGAGGGAGTTGTGGTGCTTAGAGGCTTGCCTCAGTCAAGTCTCGGAGAGACATTCAAGTCTTCCGAACACCATTGTTAGATAGATAGTGCGTGCCCTTGAGAGGCAGAGGCAAAAACTAAATGATAAATGCTTAAAACACAAATTCAATGTCACCTTGTAGTGAAGATCTCATGGAAGGAAGAAGCTATTCGTGCCATGAGGAGATGATTGCTCAAATCTGCAAATACAAACACATAAACAACACAAATCTTCTCTTGCCACACAATGAAAGCCTTCAATCACCTTTAGGATGCCAAAAGATCACAATAATCATCTAATTGAAACATTGTAATCATCTAGTTTACAAATGAATACCTAAACATGCTTTTATATGCAACTACAAATACTTCCGCCAAGAATTTCATAATTCAAACTTACCGTGTCAGCATAGGACCTAAATAACGGTCAGAAGCTGACACTCAAAATTTGAGACTGGCCCAAAATAGGGTAGGACTAGGGCGCAGGCGCCCAAGTCCTACCCCCTATTTTGGTCAGGGTTAGGTTTAAAGGATCCCCTAGGTCCCATTTGTCATGAAACTTAGGGGGAATCTCATCGGGATGTCAAAATATGATGCAATATGTCCTAAATGTAGATAAAAGACCCGAGAGCTAAACCTTATAAGAGAAAATCCCCTAAGGGGACATTTTTTGATGTTACATTTAGCCCCCACTTTGATATATGTATAAACGCAAGGCCAATACATGCATTAAAGTACGGTCAACAAATACAGCAAACATGCCAAGAATGGAGAAGACATGCCAGATACATTGAAGACAATGACAGGGACATAAAACACAGAGAAGACAATTACTGTCACGCAAAACACAGGTAAAACAGCAGATGCATAGAGGACAATTAATGCATGGAAGATAGGAATGATTTCTTTTCTTTTCTTTTTCTCATAAATATGAAATGCAGATGCAAGTACAGGAAAGTAAACACACCTCCCATAATGTAGGATGCACTCATCGCACTGGTCTTTAAACTACATATATGGGCCAACACACACGCAAGACACACCAAACCACCCGAAATATAGGAAGCACTCATCGCATTGGTCTTTAGACTACATATGGGGCAACAGACATGCCAAACAAAGCAAACATGCCAAACACACACACTTTGAAGACATAGAGAAAACACGGCAGACAAGCGATGGAGTGTTCCTATTTCTAGGCTCATCCCAATCTCAGGCACATTACAAGCACACACCGATGATTGGGCTTCACCACAACAATTGCCGAAGACATGCTTAAGGGTTGAGTTAGTCACAGAACCACTCCCCGCCTCTATAGAGGACTTTTTGAAAATGACAAGATGGGCACTCTCCACAAGAGATACACCACCCCCACCTCCACAGAGGGCTTAAGATGATTGATTGATTGATTGATTGATTGCAAACAAACTCAAAGTGTAGGAAGGACTCATCGTCACCAGTCTTTAAACTGCACTTGAGGACAAGCACATTGCTAACATCTACAACAGATAGCTTACCTTATATATGCCCCCACCTTAAGGTGGTTGATATCACGTATCGATATAAAGCACGTTAAGGTAGGAAGAAAACACACAAGGGAACACAGACTTTCACAAAGCCCATGCCCTCCAGAGGTGACATGTACTTTACGGTCACCAAATGTTCCCACAAACACATCCTTGCAAGAAACATGTTAGTGTCCACAATCATGATAAACAACAACATCGATGCATATGATCAGTCACACAAAGAGCCAAGGTTATACCACAAATTCAGAGATCAAGGATAATCATGGGGCTATATCACAAAAATCTCTGAACTAAGTATCACCAAGGCAAGATTCAAAGACAAACAAAGTGCACAGAGCAGCAGTATTGTTAAGGTTTGTAAGTGAGATAAAGATCATCAAAATTACTACACAGAAAGCACGACTGCTTCTACTAGCTAAGCATCAGATAACATATACAACCCCATCGTCATATTAGGAACTACGTCCAATTTTTTATTTCTCACTAAAGGGACGCTAGGTCTGCATCAGTATAAGTGTTTTTCATCATCCGCCTGCTAGATAGAAACACTAGAGGAAGGGAAACAATAAATAAGAGAGGAGAAACAAGTGTCTTAGGGATAGTCATGTAGGAGGGTGCCCCCAAGTCACCAACTGCAACACTATGTCTGTAAGACACAACACACAAAAATAAAATTAGAGAGAGAGGAAATCTAGAAGAATGATGATACAAATAGAAGGTCACAACAAAGGCAGTCTCTTGGTATCCCAGACCTTACAAGAGAATTAAGGGTCATCCCAGGAGGCCTAAACAACACATAACACATCACGGAGGAAGCACATCATGAGAGATAAAGGGTTAGAAATACTTACCTTTAGGATCTTCTTGCTAAGTCTCGTCATCAGGTAAATCATCATCATCC
Organism: Cunninghamia lanceolata; assembly: GCA_027924645.1. Lineage (NCBI taxonomy): Eukaryota > Viridiplantae > Streptophyta > Pinopsida > Cupressales > Cupressaceae > Cunninghamia > Cunninghamia lanceolata. The sequence continues at coordinate 5,803,431 of BSBN01000516.1, forward strand.
TCCCACTCCCGAATGGTAGAGGAAAGTGGGACATAAGGTACCATAGCCCAATTTTTGTTCTTGTCTTTAGATTGTTCGTTGTTAGGATCATCTTTGTTTGGTTCAATGTTTGGATCAATGTTTTCTTTTTGAGATGCAAGGTTTATGGCATAAGCTTGTCTTCTTCTCCTTCTTTCTCTTGCTTTTCTATTTCTCTTTCTCTTACCACTTATCTCTTGTAAGATAGGGCTTTGCTCTTTCATGGGTTTTTTCATTTTAGAAGATGAAACACTAAGATCAAATCTCATTTGTCTAGGTGGAATGTTTTGTTGTTGACAATTACCTCCCTATCCTTGTAAGGATGGCAAGGGAGGAATCTCAGCATAGGGACCTTGTCCTTTTGGTCTAGAGTTCTCTTCACATGCGGGTTGCTTGTCTTTTGTTATTTCATGCATAGAAGGATCGGCCATTGGATGTAATATTCTTGCTTTATAATTTCTATAGCTTAAAAAGTTAAAGTTTGTTTGTGGCTCTGGTTTCTTTTCAGATTTGTCCCAAAAGTAATCTAGTGTACAATGTTTTCTTGCAACCAAAGGTTTATACTTATTGGGAGGGATAGTAATTACATGTCCATCAAAAGGAAATTTAGACAATTATGAATTGTTGAAGGGACATATTTCATAGCCTTTAACCAAGGGTGTCCCAATTTAATGCGAAAGAGGTCAGAAATGGGGACAACATCAAACCATTGTTCTACATGTTTCTCAAATACTGTGACCAACAATTATATCTTCCCAGAAGTATTTATAAAGGTTCCCTTATGTGTTTTAATCATAATGTCTGAAGGGTCATAAGATCCTTGTATTAATTGATGTACAAAGAGGAACTCTTCTGTGGCGACATTAGTCATGCAATTAGGATCATTAAGGATTCCATCCATAGGGTTTCCCATTATTTTCACAGTGATGTAAAGAGGTCCTTTAGTATCTTCGATTGTTCTATCATGAGTTGTAAACACAATTTTAGGTTCAGGGACCTTTCTCTTCATGTAAGGTCTAGGGGGAACCTTTTGTTGTTGTTGCGGTTAGAATCCATGTGTTTAAGTTTTTAAATCAATGCAATATTTTTTAAAAAATTAAATTTTTTTCAAAATTTATGCAAAAGATAAGTGCAAAGTTATATGCAAAAATGACCTAAAATGCTTGATTTTTTGTACTTTTTTCAATGCAAATATATTAAAGAAAGGGTGTTGTAAAAATTTTTATCAGGGGCAGCAAATGATATGTCTGATATCAGTCCAATACAACAGTAATATCCTTCACAACACACTCTTGATGTAAATCTCAAATGATGACTAATCTAAATCTAGTGAAGATACACTAAAATATGTGATTTTTTTCACCAAATCTCAATGCAAAAGAGCATGAAAAAGGGTGTTGTGAGGAAATTGATGATGGACAGAAAATTCTATCATTAATAACAGCCACATAATGCCAAAAAATCTGTCACAACACACTTATAGTGTCACTCAAGATCAAACCCTAGTGAAAATATAGCAAAATATGCGATTTTTCATGATTTTTCAACTCAAAGACCTAGCAAAAGGGGTGTTGTAAAGAATTTTAGGAGGTGCAGAAAATAATAGCAATGATATCAGTCACCTCAATCCATAAAAATTTTCACAACACGCTTGGAGTGCTATCTAAGTCAAACCCTAGGGCAAATATAGCAAAAATGTGCAGTTTTTCGCCAAATTTTCAATACAAAAGCTCAATAACAAGGTGTTGTGAAGATTTTTTGAAGGGGAAGAAGATAATTACCCTGATAACAACCAATTAGTGCAAAAATATTCTTCACAACACACCTATGGTGCAAATTTTGAAAGTCGATACTTAGGCCAAATCTAGTGAAAATCAAGGTTTTTCAAGCCCTAGGTTTGAGATCTTGATGTGAAATGCTATATGAATTTTTTGCAAGCTAATGTATGATAAAAATTAAGTCCACTCAGATCTGAAAATAATTTTCACACCCTACCATGCAAAATGCAAGTGCAAATCTAAGGAAAAATCAATGAAAATACTAGTTTTTATTGAAATTTTCTATGTAAAAATACAAATTTTTGAGATCTAAATGCCAATTTACACTAAAATGCCACACTAAAGCCAAATAAAAATTTGAATGAGTGTTTAAGATCAGTAGAAAAATCTGAAACAAGATTTTTCCTACAAAATCTAGTTTTTGGAATTACTAGGTTATATAAAAATACAAAATTTCCAACAAAACCCTAGCAATTTTATGATAAAAATGCAATGCAAGCTATTGAATTTTTGTAATTTTTTAAAATTTAGCTCATATCTAATGCAAATATCATAAATTTGATGAAATTCAAATTAATTGATGCAAAATAGAATCCCTAAATGCCATTTTTTCTAATTTTTCCAATTTTTTAATTTTTTTGTAAGTTTTCCAATGCAATAAGATGAATGATACTATGAATGAATGAAATCAAATCAAATCTAAAGCAAAACACTCAGCAAGGTGCAAACAAGTCCAACAACACGGGTTCACCAAAATGTAAAGGGTAAAATTTGGATAGTTGAGTCTTTGGTAGTTTTGTGTATGTATCCTCATTTCACCCTTTCATTCAAGGACCTAGGGTCAAGTGGCAATGCACTATCATACCCTAGGACACTTTGAGATGTAGGGAAACTTGGATTTGTATGACTGGATCTTCAATTATGTTCACTTATGCTCAATAATACATCAAAACCCTAATTATGCAAATACGGAAGCAAACGGACGAATATCAAAAAAAGCTGCTACATAAAGATGTAAAATGACAAATAATTGTGCAGTTGTTTTTAGGGTTTGGAAGTGGAACAGTCGAGGACTAAGTAGCTAGCGCCCAAGTCCAATGCCCAGGTTTTTTTTAGGATCTGGAAATTTGATCTGCAACCTGTTCCTGTTATATCAGAGATTTTCCCATCACAGAATCTAGAGGACTTGGTAGCAGGCACCCAAGTCCAGGGTGCTATTTTTAACTCTGATCTACAAATCTGACACTCTGTAATATCCTCCTACAACTCCACTTTTTCTGTATCTTTAGTCTGTAACCTTCGATCATCGAAACTTTGGGAGGGGGTTGTGGTGTTTAGAGGCTTGCCTCAATCAAGCCTTGGAAAGACATTCAAGTCTTCTAAACACCATTGTCAGATAGAGAGTACATGCCCTTGAGAGGTACAGGAAAAAACCAAATGATAAATGCTTAAAGCACAAATGATGTCACCTTGTAGTGAAGATCTCATGGAAGGAAGAATCTCTTCATGCCATGAGGAGATGATTGCTCAAATCTGTAAATACAAACACATAGACAACACAAATTTGCTATTGCCACACAATGAAAGCCTTGAATCACCTTTAGGATGTCAAAAGATCACAATAATCATCTAATTGAAACCTTGTAATCATCTAGTTTACAAATGAATGCCTAAACATGTTTTTATATGCAACTACAAACACTTCCACCAAGAATTTCGTAATTCAAACTTACCATGTCGGCATAGGACCTAAATAATGATCACAAGCCGATAGTTAAAATTTGGGACTGACCCAAAATAGAGCAAGACTAGAGTGCGGGTGCCTGATTCATCCCCCCTATTTTGGTCAGGGTTAGGTTCAAGGGATCCCCCTAGGTCTGATTTGTCATGAAACTTAGGGTTCATCTCATTGGGATGTCAAACTATGATGCAATATGTCCTAAATGCAAATAAAAGACCCGGAAGCTAAACCTTATGAGGGAAAAGCACCCAAGGGGACATTTTCTGACGTTACAATATGTTATCCATATGAGATCTATATAGGGTAAATTGACTTCATAATGTATCTAGAGATATGCAACTTGAAGTAATTTGATTAATGTCACATTATCATGATCAGATTAATGTGTAAATAAAGTGGTTTAATGAAAATATAGAAATTTAATCTAGATAATAACCAAATTGAAGAATTACAGTGTCATAGATTGAAGATAATTATTTTTTTTAAATTAAAGTTTTTTTGTTGTCTATGCTACATGAAGACAGCTATAGCATTGTGCAATGGACATTCATTCATTGAATTGATTAAAATAATAAAATAAAATCACTCTCTGAACGGTGATGTTATTCGAATGTGGAGCTATTTGTGGGCTTTTGGGGATTTACATATGTTGGATCATGAGAATTGAGAGGGGCATCTAGCATGGTTTGATTTTTTGAAAGAAAAGAAGGAATGTTTTTGAAAAAAAAAAAGAGGAAGGAAAGAGCAGAGGGAGGAGACAGAGGAATAGAGAAGGAAAAGAGGAGATAATCAAGAATTTGCAATGTATTACTGAAGGTCATCTTTGTTAGGAAAATATGAAATTCCAGCCAAGATGTATGAATTGTTTAAATTGCTACCTGAGTTTGCAAATTGAATAATCAGAAGAAATTTTACTATTGTTTAATTTCTCTATTGTGGCTTTAATTGTTATATTGAAATTTTAAAAAACAAAACTCATTTAGAAAACTAAAAGCAGAACTATAGTAAATTTTAGATGACACTAGGTTTGTTTAAGAAAATACCAGATGAATTCTCAACTCAGTTTTATATTGGCAAATGTGAGAGAATGAGGATTTTCTTATAGAAAATTCCTTAGTGAAAGTATCTGGTAGAGCCAAACTGAAAGATTCTTCACTATCTTTCAAAACAAAACCCACAGAAGTTTATTACCGAAAAAAATAGGATTTTTTTTTGCAATGAAAAATCTAGAAAAATTGTTTAAAAATAACGGAATGAATTTTTTCTGTGTTGTGTGCCTCTGGTAAGAGGCTACGCCCCTCTTATGAGATGAGAGCTCTCTTAGAGGTTGCGCCTATTTAAGAGGGCGACCTCTAGAGGTTGCACCTCTCTTAAGGGAGGTGTGCCTCATTGGCTATGCCTCTTAAGAGGCAGCCTCCTCTTCTTTGGATGCCTTGTAGAGTATTCCGCATTTAAAACAGTACTTATTTTTTATCAAAATTTAATATTTTTTTAATCAAAATTTAATATTTTTTTTATATGAGTGTTCAAACAGCAATTTCTATCCTTTGGAAAATATCTAGAACAGCAATTGCATGTTAGCAATCTGTGGCAAAAATACATATGTTATCTTTTAAATTTTGTGCGGAACAACAAAAATTTTGAAAACTAATATGTGAAAGGAGAAATATAGATGATTTAATTCTTAGAACATAGCAAAAGAATACACCTTTGTTAATATTTAGTTGTTGTTTTACAACGTCTTCTAGCAGCCAAAACTCTAGTTTTATAAACAAGTTTTAAACTAAAAGTGAATGGAACTCTAAGTAGGAAACTTCAAGATTAAACTAATACAAAACATAAATAATTGCATTTTTGTTTTCCTTAAACAACTGCAATATTCAAAAAAAATTATATGGGAAATAAAACTTCATGGTTGAAAATTTAAAGTCAATTGCGAAAGTATTATTTTTCTTTTTATATATCTTATTAAATTGGTTTATTCTAATAGCATGAATGAAATAATTTAGAATATTTGTTTGTGCAACATGGACATGCATGTTAGGTGATGATGTGGCTTAAATGCTTGGCCAAGCAGTAAATTCATTAGCTAAGAAATGGGTTGATTGGATTTACTTTGTACTTCTTGTGCTTCGATAATGCATTGCTATATGTTTGTTGGTTTAGGCATTAGGTAGAATGCATTCACCACTAGGACTTCACAGGATTTCATGCATGTCAGCCTCAAAGGGCTACTCTCTTCGTGATGGGTCTGGTTACTTGTGTGGTAGCACGAGGAAGTCTATGACTTCATGGTAGGGTGGAAATTGCCCCAATGATACTCTTTCTATTTCGAGTATGAAGAAGGAGCTTGTGGTGAGAGATTGCATCGAGATGCCACAAATGATATTGTATTGGAAATAAAAATTCATGAAGTATTCATGTATGTAATATATTACTTGGAGTTGTAATTGAATCAATTTAAGTAGTATTGACTATATTGTCACAAGTGTAAAAATATGAAAAGTTTGATTTCATAAGTGACATTTCCTATGTATGAAGGAAACCATATGTTGTATTTGAATATGTGGGATAATTAGTGGTGTAAAACACTAATTAACTGGAAATGATTCAATCTTTTATGAAGGAATAATTGGAAAATTGAAATGTATGATAAAACTACTATGGAAAGAGACTATGATTTTAGTCTTGTGGATTTATATTATTTTGTTCTTGATGTAGTGTTAAATAGAATAATGTGAACTTTGAAATTTTATAATGATTACATGATATGTCATTAATATGTTAATATTAATGCTTTGTCAAATTTTATATGGTTTATTTATATGGATGTGTTGTTACAACAAGTGTTCTTTTTTTTGCTTAGTGCTACATAACACCTTTTCTTCCAAAATCTCTACCTAAAAATTAAATTTACCTTCTTTATCCAATTTTGTAGCTAATTTACTAGCCATGACTACTAAATTCCTAAGTCTCATAGATGACCTTAGATTATACTTTTAAATTAGGGGTTTTGATTGTGCTTCATCATTAGATTAAAACTCTTCTATTAAAATTAGTTGCATCCTTCACTTTCTACTATATAATATTGCAACTATAGAAGGCCTTACTTTATCTCCTCAAGCAATGTCTGATGAGGTATCATTGAACCCTCCACTTTAATAGATAATTTTATCTTGTCAAACCAGGGCAATTTCCTAAGGTTGTCTACAATAGAGGATCGGGAACTAAGCTAACAAGGCTTCTAGCCTAGGAATTGAAATTGCACACGTGTTGAAATGAAATTTTCTAAAATTGAAGTTAACCTATGATTGAAATTATTATGCTAAATTGAAATTTGCTAAAACTAAATTTAATCTATGAATTAAAATGTCTATGATAAATTAAAATTGTATTAAAAATAAATTTAAACTATTTCACATTGAATTAAATATTACTCTACTACAGCAATGGAAACAAATTTATTGTACTGACACCAAAGAAATATTATTTTCTTTTGTTGAAACCATTTTTTGAATATTTTATTGCATGAAACTAGAAAGGAAGATTATTTCACTCACTACAAAATAATAGTTTAAAAGAAACACTAAAACATGTAAACACACCTATAGGATGCATATGATAACACTATGACACACCAAGTTGTTGGGCAAAAAATCATACAACAATGTTGAACTACAAAGTTGATAGAACATTACATAACGGTATGATGTTACAAAACACAAAGAAAATCACATAACACACTAACTATGGAATACAAAATCTTGCATTCCTTTTCCCTAGGTGATGCATGGGCTCATGCTCCTCTAGAGGAATAAGACTACTACTAATTAATTCATCCAAATGCTCAAACATAGATTTGTTTTAAAATAAGAATGATGCCATAATTAGTATTTTATCGTTGAAAAAGATTGCATGCTCTATTCACAAACATTTTTCAATTCTTCATTAACTTGTACTTGGAATTTAGTAGGCTTATTGTTAGAAATATGAAACAAATGAATAACCCAAGAACTTTTTAAGAGAGAATCTAAGCTACAAAAGTTGTAAATACATAACAAAAAAAAGCAAACCAACGATTTCAAGAGATATGTAAATGTCAGGATGACATAATTACATTACAATCTCAAAGAAGAAAGTACAAAATATTGCCCGAATTGCCATACAAGATGCAAAATACATATATATATTAATCAAATTTTATAAAGTTGCCAACAAATATTTGATGTTAGGGTTTTGATCTTGTACAACAAAAGTAGAGGATTTGAAGTCTTAAACAAATATTTGTTAATTTTTTTCATGTGCAGCGTGAGGGTGGGCCCACGGCTAAAGTCTTTGGAAGTGGGCAGAGACTTTAGTCCCACATTGCTGATATATCAAATATTTTTCTATTGAAATATCCTATCACTCAATAGTAAATCGTAAGCAAGGCTCATGTGAGCGTGAAGAGTCTCTCTCGTGCATGAAACCTTGTACTTTGGGCGATTGGATACTTCTGTGCTCATTGTTCAGCCTGGTCATTTGGAGATTATGTGGCACGGGAACCTATCACTTAGTTTGAATATCTGGATCTAATTGGCCCAAATTTTTGCCTCCACTCAAGGACATGGTCACATGGGTGACCAGAATTGAGCCCTCAGGTGCTTGTTGGTGCTTTGAAAGTGCCTTTATAGGCTATTTTTTTCATTTTTCCATAACCTTTGCAAACACAGGCCAATTTTTACAATCCAGATACCGACGGAAAGGTATTTTTGTCACCTTCGTAGTGGTTGAGGTATTTCTCACTTATTTTGTTGTTTGATGGTGCTTTTTAATCCGTTGAAGTTTGATATTGATTTTTCTCAATTCTTGTGAATAAAGGGGTTGGTTGTTTACATTGTGAGGGATATTTGTTGCATTCTCTTGTTTCATCATGGATTTGCCTAAAGTAGAACTTCTAACTACAACAAATTATCTTAAATGCAAATCAGATATGGAGATTTTGTTGTTCAAACTAAAATTGCAAAGGATTACTTTTGGTCAAGATCCTAAACCCACTAGTGCTGTAGAAAAAGGGAAATGGTTTGATCGAAGAGATGAAGCTCTTGGTACTCTCATTATATCCATTTCTCTTGATTTCAGATACCATGTGTTATCTTGTAAGCATCCTAATTATATTTGGACTATCTTAGAGAATCTTTTTGGGAAGCTAGATAAGATGAGGAAATTTCATTTGGAGAATGAATTAATGAATCTAGAGCCTAGACATTTTGACAATATCTAGGACTTTTTCACCAAGCTTAATTCTCTCAGATTGCATTTGTCTGAATGTGGGGTTAAAAAGGATGATGAGCAGTTGGTTCTATCTACTCTCTCTAAGTTAGGTCTTGATTATTCTGTATTTGTTTCTACATTTTATGCTACCATGGATGCTCTAGGTAGTGCACACAAAATGCCTTCTCTTGATGGTTTTGCAATGCAACTCACAAGGGAATAAGCAAAGTTGGCACAAATGGGAATATTGACACTTACGAAGTCTCAAGCACTTCTTGCAAAAGATCATAACGCTTCAAGTGGAAAGGACAAGAAGTAGAATAAGGATTCTAAGTCTAAAGAGAAAGTTAAGGATCCACCTTCACAGCCTACTCCTGAGACCAAGACCTCTTCTAAAGAGGAACCATCACAAAAGAAGAAGATCAAATGTGCTTATTGGAAGAAATACGGGCATGATGAGCATAGGTGTTATACTAAGAAGATTGATGAACTTACTCACCTTCTTCAAAAGAACAACATCCCGCTGCTCTCATCAGAGTCTCCTTCTTCTTCTACTTCACAATCGGCAGCATCTTCATCTACACAGTCAAGGAATGTAGGATTTTCAAATGGGATGAAAGGTAAAGCACTATTGGCCTCCACTATTCCTGAAAATGGGAGATGTCTTCTTGATTTAGGAGCATCTCATCATATGGCATTCACTTTGGATATGTTCTCTTCTTTTGAGCCTTGTAGTTCATCTAGTATTTTAATGGGTAACAATACATACATGAAGGTTTGTGGGAAAGGTTCTATTGATATGGGTGAAGGATGTTTTAGTGATGTTCTTTGTGTACCCTCCTTAACCACTAATCTCCTTTTAGTTTATCAAATTACTCATGGTGCACAAGGTAAGATAGTTGAGTTCACTCCTGATCATGTATACATTAGAGACATAGAGACTAGAGAGATCATTGCTACAGGGGTTGTGGATCATGCATCTCGCTTGTATTATTTTTCTCATTTTGCTCCTGATGATGACATTCCTTTAGCAGATGTTCATACCCTTCCATCAAGGGTGAATCATGTTTGTGAGGAGAAGTTTGGTCATTTGAATCTTGGTGTTCTTGAGACTAGTGGTGAGCTTCCTCCTCCTCTATCTCCTGCTTCTTCAGATTTGGGTTCTACTCTTGAGCAGGTTGATCATAACGTTCCAGATCTTGCTTTAGTGGATGAGTATTTGGCAAGTATATCAAACTTATTTGTAGAGTTTCATCTTGCATATTTGGGAGACATATTTGAGGGAATTTCTCTCCTCTTTGATGACAGTTCCAACATGGTTGTTGATACATCTACATCTTCTTCGGAGATTGACATGGATAAGTTTCCTTTTTCACTTGATTTGTCACATTTCTTGGTTATTTTTTATCATGATTATGTGGTGGATTATTCATGTTTGGACACTCCAACTTAGTCTTCAGAGACTTCTATTTGGATACTTATTTCTTCCTTTTAGTTGGACATGGAGAGGCTTCCTCATCATTCGGTGGACTTCTTTCTTCCTAAGGGGAGATGTGTTGCTTGTAGGCATTGGATCATCTTTTGTTTCCAAGCATACTTCATTGGCATTAGAGATTCTTCATTATGGGGGGATATAATGTCTCTTTTTCCTTCCTATGGGGAATTATTGATTCTATATAAATGATGTATGTAGTCCTTGGGGGATATTAGTGAGTCCTCCATGCATCATCTTATTTTAATTTCTCTCTTTTGCAGAGGAGTTTTGCCCCACATGGTTTTCTCCTTTTCTCTGGTTTTTGAGAGATTGCATTGTATTGCATTTTGCATTGTAATTGGGTACCTAAGATGGTTGTGTAGCTAGGACCCATATTGCATCTTACTCATAGTGCAATATAATGATTTAAGCCTTGAAAGGTTTCATTTGGATTTTAATCGAAGAAGGTTTGATCAAACCCCCTTAGATAGAACCCCGCTAGTTTTAAACCATACCTATAATTGAGTCTCCTCTACACCTATCAAAATGCTGATAAAAAACCACTTTTGATTTACCTTTTGTGGGATCAAATGAATTCATTTAAAATTTATGTTTTGTAAGTATGTAGTCCTTATTATAAGCTTCCCAAAAAGTATAATTTCAAATATATTTAATTTGATTATTATATTCATTTTTATTTGTTGTGAATGTAGGTTTTTCAATGAACATCAAGGTTTTTGTTTCATACATACGAAAAAATAAGAAAATATAGAAAAAAATTCTAAAAATTACATGTCCTCTAGGTATTGATGTCCTTGCCAATAAGGTCATGGTTCGGTGGTTAACTCACTCGGTTGTAGTGGCAGCCACCAAAGTTCAAACCCCCGCTGGACCAACGAGCTCACAAACTTTATGCCTTTGCTAAGCCAACATGCTCGCGGGTTTGAATTGTTCTTTCTAGGGGATGAGGTCCCCCGTGTTGTGGCCTCACCAATTCATAGCTCCGAGAAAAATCGTTACCGTGGAGCCGGAGGGCATGTCGCACCAGTGTCACTGGTCAAGTTAAAAAGTTTACGAGGTGCATTACCTTTAAAAAAAGGTATTGATGTTTGTTGATGGTGATGTTAGTCACAACCAAACACTAAACAAAATTTACACAACAACCTTTATTTATCTTGAAAGATACGATGAATTCAAAGAGTTCATGATCCCAAGTCTCCATTGATTAGTTCATAATCTACTGACGTTACTCAGTGGTTGATGTCTGTTGTTGTTAATCATTCAGGGGCCTTACGTTCATCAGTAATTTTTGCCTTTACACTATGAACTTACTCAAATAATGTGCCTACAGGTTGATATTTGCATGATTTCTACCATTATTTGCAAGTCTTTGCATGATATTTTTAATACTACATGCATTTAGCTCAAATATGCTAATGACATCCAGTTATCTACAAGATGTCAGCATATTTCTCCGTTCTGCTTATTATTTATCTGTGTATTGTAGTTATGAAAGTGATTTCAATGAAATTAAGAAAAGGAAATAACAAAGATAGGGTTTAAAGGATGAGATTCCTAAAATTACTTGACTGAGATCACTGATTCACATACATATTCTGATACAGCAATAAAGAGAAGAAAACTAGAATCATACTTCACCAGGATAGTCCACAAATCCATATGATCCAGTGCAAATCTTCAAAGGAAAAGTTGACAACAACATGCAGTAAAATAAAAGCACTTTTATTGAACACAGCATTCACTAGTACACATCCAGAAATCAACTGGAAGATTACATAAAATTTACAATCAGGAAGTAATCTGAAGCTTCATCTCTATTCAGTATGCTTTAGAACAAGTATATTTACAATGATCTGAGGAAAGAACCTTGACATTTCAATAGCTCAGTCCCCATTAATCTCAGTAATATGATCTCCTATACTAAATTGTTTCAGGTCAGATTTTTTTAGAATAATAGACCTCTCCTATATTTACAGTAAAAAGGGGGTTATATACAGCTCTGATTTTTTCCCAATACGGTGCTCAAAACCCTAGTCAAATGGTGGTGGAAAAATAAAATCCCTGCCCAAAACTCTGAGCAACATAATCTTTATTGAGCGTAAAGATCTTGCTTTGAAAACCCCAAAAACCACCGAAATATCTTCTGTCGCATCTTTGGTGATCTGATCGCCATCAAGTTTCACCTACTAGTCATTTCTCACCACCATCCTTATCTCTTTTCGCCTCCTGTGATCTGATCCGTCTTTAAGTTTTACTTGCTACAACCTGCAATTTCTAGCTACTCCAAACAGCTCTATCAAACCTATAATAAACAGTCAAGAAATAAGCATCATCATTTAATAAATCAACAGCAAATTTAAACACCTATAATAAATCCAACCTAGAATGTGCAAAAACAGATATCGGGCCATGAAATTTCAGCATCTGTAAACACCTGCGCGCTCAAAATGCATATACAATGTTTAAAAATGGTCAGGTCAACCATCATTGACCAAAAACATGCACTCAAGCTCTAAAAACAGCCTCAAAATCCATCGCTTTGCCTTCCCGCCCTTTTCCTTGCTTAAATCTTTGTATATCGCGAATGTATGTCGTAACATACAATCGCAGTGAATATACAAAGCATTTTCAATATTTAGATCTCCTTTCGAATCCGGTCTTGCATATAATGCAATGTATCTTCCAATATACATTCAGGTTTTGATACATTGCATATATCGCTTTTAATTCCATTTGGATTCCGACTTGTATGCATTGAGCAATGTATGTTTCAAAATATACACTGCGCGAAACATACAAGGATTTAAGCATAGTTTAAGACTATTTTGATTCCGCGCTTGCATGTTTCGTAATGCATATTGGCTTGTATGTATTGCAACATACAAAGCACGAACATACAAGCATTACTTCTCTTTTAATAACTCTTCGCGTCCGGCGCCATGTATAAAGTCATTGTATCTCGGCCTTTGTATCTTGCGTAATGTATGCATTGAAACATACATACAAGCGGTGGAAACATACAATGATTTTACCGCATCATAAACATTTTCAGTTTCGCGCCATGTACATTTTGTTGTATGTTTTGTAATGTACATTTCGCATTTGTATGTATTGAAACATATACAATCTTTGAAACATACATCGATTAAATCAATTTTAAAACCTTTTCGGCTCTGTGTCTTGTATGTAGTCCTTTGTATATCTCACTTGTATGTTCCGAAACATACAAATGCGCAAACATACAAGGACTTAACTCTATTTCATAACCTTTGGGCTCTACGCAATGTATATTGTCTTTGTATATCTTCGATATATAAAGCACAAAATATACAATGATTTCACTATCCTTAATAACTTTTCGGGTCCTCCCGATGTATATAGCAATTGTATATTTCGCTTGTATGTTTAAACATACAAACGCCAAATATACAACGACTTAACTCTATTCCATAACCTTTTCGGGTCCACGGCCTACACATTGGAAAAATACATAACAAATGTATGTCAGATACATACAAACAAAAGATGCATTCAGCGGACTTAAACAAACATGCATTTCAATTCATAACTGTTTCGGGTCCACCTTGTATGTATACATAGAACTTTTATCAAAACGCATACAAGTATAAGGATATACAAACAACCTTGCATAGTGAGACCCGATTTACAAAAGACATTGTATGTAACCTACAAACGACCCGACATACAAACACCTTTGTATATGAGCGATATGCAAACTCGATGACCCATGCGACCATGTATAAAATGACTTTGCATATACAAATGAATTTGTATATGGAAAGCGATATACAAAGGACTTTGTATATGCAACATACAAACCTAAATGTACATTTTACCAAAACACTCATAACTTGCAAAATACAGGGAATTTTAAGATGGTTCAAAAAGTAACCCTTGTTCATTTTTGACAAAGAATTCATCTGTACTCTGCTTTAGCACTTAATGCATTTTTTCTCTATTTTCAACAAGGTTTGTATTATTCACTCTCTTTTTCCCTTTACCACCAAACAAAACAACACCTACAAGCAAAAAGCAAAAAGCCACAGCAGGGGTCCTCATTTTGCTTAGGAGTAAAAAATGGGGCGTGTTGTGAACATCACAACAACTAGCCACCAAATAAAACAATTAAATTCAAACCATTAAAGAAAACTAAATGAAGTAAATTCATAATTTTCAACTATCTTTTGTGCAAATCATTATCCAACTTGAGAATCAATGTATTCAATAAGGTGCATGAATTTTCTTTTCAATTTAAGTGGGTGTACGTGATTAATTATCCTCATCTTGAAAATCAGTTGAACAAACCAGTGACTGATATTAGCCTACATAGTTGATGTCATTCCCTCATAGCCAACCGGATAGAGCCTTTTTGCCAGCAGGCGTTCATAGCCCCGGCAAGGTTATCGTTACAATTCTCCTAAGCAGAGCCCCACTGCCAGCGAGCATCTATAGCCCCGGTAGAGTTACTTAGATGGCTTAATCTAGATTTTCAGTAGAATCCATTTTATTTATTTATTTATTATTATTATTATTTGTATTTGATAGAGATTTCATAAGATATTGCATTTGTAACTTCATGATGCAAGGAGTGGTCACGTGCTGAAATTAAGCTGAAAATTGTAATGGTAGCAAGGGTGACCTCAGATTTTTCACCTAATATCTACACTGGTAAGTTCAACAAACCCAAGGATTTTAGGTGTGTCATTGTGAGAAACTTCCTTCAATACTCAACCCACAGTTATTGAATACAAAATTTCACAAAGTTAAACAACTTTCTACATTTATGATAGTTACAACAAATTATGCATAAATTTTAGATGATTAACCTAAATGCTCTGAATTTTCTATTATTTTCAATGGTTGTTAATCTGCTCCTCCTTACTCTAAATCAAAATAAAGATCCCCGCTGAGGAAACAACAAAGCAACCAAAACAAAACAGACTGTACAAACAGCTATACAGAAATATACACTATGATACACATGGCTATCATGGCGCTACTTCAGGCTTGGAAATAATGTTTGAGAAACTGTCCATTAACTGGTAATGGAACATCCTCACCAATTAATGTCTTAAGCCTGTAGGTGTTGTCTCCTAAAATTTCAAAAATTTGAAAGGGACCTATCTAGAGTTTATCAAACTTACCATGGTCTCCTTTCCTCTCATGTGCTTTGTCCCACATCAGGACCAAATCTGAGATTCTGAAAGCCTTAATTCTAGCTCTTTTGTCAAACCAGCGTTTGACAACAACCTGATGTTTAGCAAATTGTTCAATTGCTTCACTTCTTTTTTCTTCTAGGTTCATCAATTGAAGCAACCTGACCTCTTGTTTATTATCTATGCCCAGGTACTCTTGTGCAAACTGCAATGTAGGAATCCTTAGGTTAATAGGGAGGATAGGATCCACCCCATATACTAGATGAAAAGAAGAAATTCCTAATGCAGCCTTATTCTTGGTTCTATCTACCCACAAGGCATATTTCAGTAAGGTATTCTATTCCCTTGGGTTCCTTTCTGTTAATTTCTTTATAATGTTCAATAGGTTCTTGTTTGTGGATTCTGCTAATCCATTCCCTTGGGGATCGTAGTTTGAGGATAATTTCAAGATAATCCCATAGTTGAAATCCCAACTTGATAATTTAATTGAAGCAAAAGCAGATCCATTATCACATACTAAAGTGTAGGGAACTCCATACCTGGTTACTATGTTGCTTTCCAAAAACTTGATGACATCCTCAGCATTACATGTCTTGCTACTAACAGCTTCAGTCCACCTGGTACAGTAATCAGTAATAGTTAAAACATACATGTGGCCTGAAGATAATGGAGGATTTATAGGTCCTATGAAATCCATTCCCCATTGAGCAAATGGGCGCATCTCCATCATTGGCTACAAAGGTTGAGCAGCATATCTTTCTCTGTTTGCAGCGACCTAGCACATATGACAGCATTTGTTGTGTTCAACAGTGTCTTTGAAAATAGTGGGCCAGTAATACCCTGCCTTGAGGATAGCGTGAGTGGTAGCCAAAGATGATCCATGTGCAGTCCCAAACTTATCATGTAACTCTGCTAACACCTTGTCTGCTTCTTGTCTTTCCAAGCATCTAAAGTATATCCCTTCGTAGTTTTTCTTGAAAAGGACTCCTCCTTTGATCATGTATTTTTGTGACTTTATTTTTAAGGCTCTCCTTTGTGAGGCTTGCAACCCTAAAGGGCATCTTCCAGTAATCAGGATGTGTCTGATGTCTGAGTACCATTCTCCATCATCCTTTGCATTTACAACATACTGCTGGCTCATGATATTAGGATCGATTTCTGATATCATCTGGCTCAATGCCTGTCCTCTAACTAACTTCATGGGTGTAATGTCCATATCATACTCTTGGTGGACAGTGATCCATTTAGCTCTTTTCTCACCTAGTTCACTTTGCATTAATAGCATCTTTACTGCTGCATCAGGTACTACAGCAATCACTTTACTTCTCAGAATGTAATGCCTGAATTTCTTGACAGCTTGAACCAGAGCAAGCGCCTATCTCTCAACGCCCATGTATCTGAGCTCTGCATCTCTGAAAGGGTAGCTCATGAAGGCTATGGGTTTTTCCTCTTTTTCTTCATTTCTCTATGTCAACATTGCTACAGAAGTATGCTCTGAAGCAAATAAGTAAATGTAAAAGTCCTTGGTATAATCTGGACTGATCAAAACTAGAGCATTTGATATGGCCTTTTTAATATCTTCAAAGGCTACTCTAGCTTTAGGTGTCCACTCAATTTTAGTGTCCTTCTTGAGCATGGCGTTCAAAGGTCTGACAATCTCTGCAAAGCCAGTAATAAATTTTCTAACAAAATTAATCTTACCAAAGTAAGATTTGAGCTCCTTTTTGCTTCCAAGAAGTTGTATCCTCATGATTGATTCCACCCTGTCAGGATCAATGATGACCCCATTTTCTATTATTAGGTGGCCCAATAACTTCCCTGTGGTTACCCCAAATATGCATTTCTTAGGATTCAGGGATATCCCGTATTCCTCACACTTCTTCAGCACTTTTCTCAGGTCATCTACATGGTTTCCTCTATCTTTAGAGAAAACTGTTAAGTCATCCATGTAGATGACTATGCACTTACTAATCAAGCCTCTGAAGGCTATGTCCATTGCTCATTGGAATGTTGCCCCAGCATTAATTAACCCAATCAGCATGCGCCTGTAGGCGAAGATCCCCCACTTTGTGGTGAACACAGTTTTTAATTTGTCAATTTTATCCACCATCACCTAGTTATAACTAGAGAAACCATCCAAGAATGACATCATCTGAGCACCATTCACAATTTGCAAGATTTCGTCCAGAGAAGGCAAAGGATAATTATCCCTTTCAGAAGCTCGATTTAAGTTTCTGAAGTCGACGTACAACTTGATGTTGCCATTCTTTATCCTTACTGGGACTAGGTTTGCCACCCATGTGGAATGCCTCAGGAAATATGATCCTGGCATCGAGCAACCTTTTGACCTCTTCGAAAATGATCGGCTCTAGTAAAGCATTGATGGGTCTTTGTTTCTGCCAAAAAGGCTTGGCATCTGGCTTCAAAGGTATTGTATGGGTGATGATTGATGTGTCGTAAATTTTTAGTTCATCATATGTCCAGGCAATGACGTGGATATAATCTTTGAGAGCCTAGGTGACTCCTTCCAACTCCTCCTCTATACAGACCTTCCCAATCAGGACATTTCTTTTTTATCATTTTGTCCAATGTTGACCTGCAAGTACTATCCTCCATCGGCCTTTGGGAGATCCTTCTGTTTTAGCATATTGTCAAGATCAAATGCTCTTTCTAGCTCTATCATTCCCTTAGGAATCTTGTTACTAGGCAGCTCTAGGATTTCTTCCTCTGCCTAGACGTGATCTTCTACATCCCTTTCATCTATGATCTGTGCCTCAAAAATATCCCTATTGGATATAAAATCTAGAATATGCTGATCATCGTCGAATACTTGGAGATTGGTTGCATTATCAGGCATAGAAGGGACTGATACCAATTCAACTAAGAATCTTTTTAAGCCGGATATGGAAAAGGGCTCCAGAGTACTCGCAGCCTGGGCTAGGGCATCTGCCCTATGATTTTTCTCTCTAGGTACATGTGTGATGTTGAATGCATCAAAATCCTCTATTATGTCCCATACCCTATGTCTGTAATTGGACAGTATTTTGTAATTGCAAGAGTATATACCTCTTACCTGTCTCACAACTAATTCTGAGTCTCCATAGACATGCAGAATTTTCACTTTCTTTCTTAATGCAAACAATATCCCATGAATTAGAGCTTCATACTCCGCCACATTGTTTGTACATGGGAACTGCAATCTGTATGCTGCCAAGTAGTACTTTCCAGATGGATCAATAAGATCCACTCCTACTCCAGCTCCTTGTTTTGACTTGGATCCATCAAATCTAAGGATTCATGGCTTGTCTTCAATTAAAGCTTTGCCTGGGCCTTCTTTCTTCTTTTTCGCTCTGGTAACTACACCATTTGATATCCACTTTAATTTTGGTGTCTCAGCTTTCTCAAACTTCACCTTATTTGCCTTGTGTGAAGTTGATATTTCTTCTTTTCTCTTATCATCAGAAGAATGATCTTCTAGACTAGGCAACGTCTACCTTTTCAGAATATACAGACATAATGAACAAGAAGCTTCTGAATGTGGTGCTTCATGTAGCCTGCACCATCCCTCAATCAAAGCATCATGTGGGGAACTTTGTTGTTGTGTCATCTTTTGAATCTCTTTTGATAAGAACTCTTCAAATTTGGACAGATTACTGCCCCTATCTTCATCAGATAACTCATAATCTGATTCTACTAAGCAATCACTCCCTAGGGTGATTTTCTTCTTGCTTTTAGTATTACTCTAGCTACATACCAGTATCTCTTCTTTCATCTGAATAGAACCTTCATCTTGATATGTGCATTCTCTTATTTCTGCAGAAGACAAACAAAAATCAGTGTCACTATCACTATCTGCAGCACTTACTGTGGATGATGATGAAGATGCTTCATTGTATGCTTGTTCCAACTCCAACATGTCTAAACAGGCACCACAAGTCCTTTCAGAATGTACCTCATCATGCAATCTGCACCATCCATCAATTAGAATATCATGAATAGGCATTCTTAACAACTGACATCTTTGCACCTCTTTAAACAAATGCACCTCAAAATTCTTGAAATGATCTACCTCTATTTCATTTTCAGGGCTACAATCAAATTCTAAGGTTATTTTGTCATCTTGAGGGTCATCATCCTAGTTATGAAAGTCAAACATCAGGATCTCCTCTATGCTGGTGGTCTCGGGTCTGATGGAGTAAACTCCAGGTTCTACATCCACATACATGATTTCATTAGTTTTGTTATATTCAGTGATCATGTGCTTCATGGGTTCAGCATCTATCCTTATTTGATTCAGTATCCCTCTCCAGAGCAACCACATATGACTGAAATCAGTTGACATGTATCCGTTAAGGGTTTTTGACCAATCCCTGCTGAGTAACATCCCATATGTATCAGGTATATCAACTATTTGAATATCAATATAGTGCTAATTTCTGGGGTCTAAAGCTAACTGCATGTGAATGTGAGTTAGTTCTCCTACCACACTCACCTCTATTTTGTCTAATTGGGTTACTTTCTTTAATGATTTAGCAGGGTGTAATCCTAAAGCATTGCATATGGATAGGGGCATTACATTGGTAGATGCTCCTGAGTCTACTAAGCAGTTGTGCAGATTTTTACCAAACATCCTTATGGTAAGGAGGAAAGGAGGTGACTCACTTTTGTCTTTGTATAGGGTCATGTGGGAAGTTTCTACAGCTTGAACAGTGGCTAGCATTTTATGTTTAACATTAACATCCCTAGCAGCATGATCTTTATTGCCAAACTAACCTGAGACATGACTATGCTCTTTTCGAGCAGGATCATCTAATGATTTTATGAAAGTTTTCTTGATAGCAGGGGTTTTAAGCAGCTCTAACAATGACAGGCTGATCTTAACCTTTTTCATTTCATCTGTCAGATATGTAACCAATTTGTCAGATTCAGAAGGTTGATTACCAGTTTTTGGTGCTATATTCTGTGGTGCCAGATATTGGGCATTAACCTTGGGAAATCCAAGGTTATTACTTGCCTTGGGGTCAGGTGGGGTGTTGAAATTGTTTGGAGGCAAGGATGTGGTCAAAGGATCAGCAGATCTATTTGAGTTATTCCTCAAATTGTAATTATACCTACCCTGAGGTTGTTGTTGATAAGCATTGACTTCCTCATGCTCAATTGATGGCTCATTCTCATCCTCAAATGGAAAAACATAGTTGGATTCAAAAGCCATGGCTGATTCCTCACTTGTTGAGGTGTAATCTTGATGAGACGAACTTGTCTACTGACAAGGATGATGCATGAAGCTTTCTAGCACTAAGGCAGAGTCATATTCACAGGGGACAATTTTATTTCCCTTTGCATAAGGTGGATTTCTTGAAGTATTGGACACTTCAGTTTGGAATATACTAGCAGCAATCCTAAACTGCGGACAATCTAGCTCTTTATGAGCATTCGTGTTATTTATCCTACACCAGTGTGTAAGTGCTGCCTCTGCAAGGTTTACTCTAGTGGTCTGTTTAGGTTCACTAGGAGGCTAGTTATCTAGAGGTGATGGCAAAGAACCATTATTTGGTCTAGTGTTCCACACTCTAGGCTGTCTAGGAAGATTATTGTTGCCATTTTTATTGTAATTATTGTTGTACCCCCTATCAGGATAATTAGGTCTGTCATTGGCATAACCTCTGTTCTGGTTTGGTTGAGAGTAGAAGTTCTGACCCCTCAGATGAGTGACCTCAGTGGTAAGTTTCCTTAACTGTGCTGATATCTCCTTTATTTCTTCTTTCTCTTCATGAACCTTGGCCGTTGCATTCTCTGGCTGAGGCTTGAAAAAAGAAGATCCATTGTTATTGTTGGATTGTTCCACAACCTAAGGTAATTGTGTTTGTCCAGGATGTTGTAACATCTGGCCATTTCCATTTGGTGGTGGCATGATACTAAGTGGAGGTATTTGCAAAGGGGCTAGCATCATAGCTGAAGGTATTATGGCTCCACTGGTCTGTTGGTGAACAGGATATGTAGGATAACCAGGAAATGTAGGGAAGGCAATATTTGGTGTGGGAGCAAGAGCCAATTGCTGGCTGACTTTGATGGCTTCTTCAAAAGCTCCTGCCAAAGTCGTTACATCAGGATGTGTTCTCCTGATAAACATGGAAGTCAAGGGATCTAATGATGAATAATAAATGCTCCTAGCAGCTTCATCTGCTACAGCATAAGGTGTTACTACTTTTGAGAGCATTTTCTGGAATCTTGCATTGAAGTTAGCAATAGGTTCTCCTTCAAATCTATTGATGGTGGCAAACAAATGATAATTCATTGAAGGATCTATAGGTGTCCTGAACCTATCCTTAAAGGCTTTTTCTAAGGCATCCCATGAATCGATTGAACCTTGACTAAGACTGATATACCAGTTATATGCCTCTTCCCCTAAAGAAAATGGAAATAGCCTGCATACCACATCTTGATGTGAAAATCTAGCCCTACTACAAGCTTCTTTGAAAATTCTGATGTGATCATTGACATCCTGATATGGATGATACTTGGGACAAACTTTATCAGGGTTCTTAGGTAGAGCATGATATGCATTAAAAGTCAGAGGTGACTCTGCAGCAAAGAATGACATTGGAACTAGTGGAGGTTGGACCTGAGGTGTGATAGGTTGAGGTTTGATCTGAGGTGTGATAGGTGGTCCTGTAGGTGTTTGAAACCCAAAAGGAGTTATAGGAGCACATTCTGGTGAAGCTCCTGATGCACTAGAACCAGGAGAGTGATGGATGTCTACAGTTCTGGGTCTAAATCTCGTGATGGGTGATTCTTCAAAGAGTCCACTAGATCTAGACCTGGTATTTGGCTTGGGAGCCAGGATTTCTTAAATTTAAGGAAGATTGACTGGTTTTCTGTAAAGATCAGTTGAAACTCCCTAGCCAAGGCTGTATATTTGTGTTTAAGCTTGAAAACTTTACAAATCATTAGCGTGCACAAACTTAAAATAGAAAATCTCTGCATTTAACTTGAAATACAGAGATGCTTGAGTATTACGTTTCTGTCTGCACTATTAAATCAAACAAAAACTTATTGATAACATGTGGTGTGGTGGCCCTCCTTCTAGCACCAGTTTCTATTGATGGTGATGTTAGTCACAACCAAACACTAAACAAAAGTTACACAACAACCTTTATTTATCTTGAAAGATACAATGAATTCAAAGAGTTCATGATCCCAAGTCTCCATTGATTAGTTCATAATCTACTGACGTTACTCAGTGGTTGATGTGTGTTGCTGTTAATCATTCAGGGGCTTATGTTCATCAGTAACTTCTGCCTTTACACTATGAACTTACTTAAATAATGTGCCTACAGGTTGATATTTGCATGATTTCTACCATTATTTGCAAGTCTTTGCATGATATTTTCAATACTACATGCATTTAGCTCAAATATGCTAATGATATTCACTTATCTATGGGATGTCAGCATATTTCTATGTTCTGCTTATTATTTATCTGTGTATTGCAGTTATGAAAGTGATTTCAATGAAATTAAGAAAAGGAAATAACAAAGATAGGATTTAAAGGATGAGATTCCTAAAATTACTTGACTGAGATCACTGATTCACATACATATTCTGATACAGCAATAAAGAGAAGAAAACTAGAATCATACTTCACCAGGACAGTCCACAAATCCGTATGATCTAGTGCAAATCTTCAAAGGAAAAGTTGACAACAACATGCAGTAAAATGAAAGCGCTTCTATTCAACACAGCATTCACCAGTACACATCCAGAAATCAACTGGAAGATTAATTACATAAAATTTACAATCAGGAAGTAATCTGAAGCTTCATCTCTATTCAGTATGCTTTAGAACAAGTGTATTTACAATGATCTGAGGAAAGAACCTTGACATTTCAATAGCTCAGTCCCCATTAATCTCAATAATCTGATCTCCTATGCTAAATTGTTTTAGGTCAAATTTTTTTAGAATAATAGACCTCTCCTATATTTACAGTAAAAAAGGGGTTATATACAGCTCTAATTTTTTCCCAATACAGTGCTCAAAACCCTAGTCAAATGGTGGTGGAAAAATAAAATCCCCGCCCAAAACTTTGAGTAGCATAATCTTTATTGAGCGTAAAGATCCTACTTTGAAAACCTCAATAACCACCTAAATATCTTCTATCACATCTTTGGTGATCTGATCGCCATCAAGTTTCACCTACTAGTCACTTCTCGCCACCATCCTTATCTCTTTTTGCCTCCTGTGATCTGATCCGTCTTTAAGTTTTACCTGCTACAACCTACAATTTCTAGCTACTCCAAATAGCTCTATCAAACCTGCAATAAACAGTCAAGAAATAAGCATCATCATTTAATAAATCAATAGGAAATTTAAACACCTATATTAAATCCAGCCCAGAATGTGCAAAAATAGATATCGGGCCATGAAATTTTAGCATCTGCAAACACCCGCACGCTCAAAATGCATATACAATGTTTAAAAATAATCAAGTCAACTATCGTTGACCAAAAACATGCACTCGGGCTCTAAAAACAGCTTCAAAATCCATCGCTTTGCCTTCTAGCCCTTTTCCTTGCTTAAATCTTTGTATATCGTGAATGTATGTCGTAACATACAATCGCAGTGAATATACAAAGCATTTTCAATATTAAGATCTCCTTTCGAATCCGGTCTTGCATATAACGCAATGTATCTTCCAATATACATTTGGGTTTTGATACATTGCATATATCACTTTTAATTCCATTTGGATTCCGGCTTGTATGCATTGAGCAATGTATGTTTCGAAATATACATTGCGCGAAACATACAAGGATTTAAGAATAGTTTAAGACTATTTTGATTCCGCGCTTGCATGTTTCGTAATGCCTATTGGCTTTTATGTATCGCAACATACAAAGCGTGAACATACAAACATTACTTCTCTTTTAATAACTCTTCGCGTCCGGCACCATGTATAAAGTCATTGTATCTCAGCCTTTGTATCTTTCACAATGTATACATTGAAACATACATACAAGCGGCAGAAACATACAACGATTTTACCGCATCATAAACATTTTTAGTTCCACACCATGTACATTTTGTTGTATGTTTTGTAATGTACATTTCGCATTTGTATGTATTGAAACATATATAATCTTTGAAACATGCATTGATTAAATCAACTTTAAAACCTTTTTGGCTCCATGGCTTGTATGTAGCCCTTTGTCTATCTCACTTGTATGTTCCGAAACATACAAATGCGCAAACATACAAGGACTTAACTCTATTTCATAACCTTTGGGCTCCGCGCAATGTATATTGTCTTTGTATATCTTCGATATATAAAGCACAAAATATACAATGATTTCACTATCCTTAATAACTTTTCGGGTCCGCCCGATGTATATAGCAATTGTATATTTCACTTGTATGTTTAAACATACAAATGCCAAATATACGACTTAACTCTATTCCATAACCTTTTCAGGTCCGCGGCCTGCACATTGGAAAAATACATAACAAATGTATGTCAAATACATACAAACAAAAGATGCATTCAGCGGACTTAAACAAACATCCATTTCAATTCATAACTGTTTCAGGTCCACCTTGTATGTATACATAGAACTTTTATCAAAACGCATACAAGTATAAGGATATACAAACAACCTTGCATAATGAGACCCGATATACAAAAGACATTGTATGTAACCTGCAAACGACCTGACATACAAACACCTTTGTATATGAGCAATATGCAAACCCAATGACCCATGCGACCATGTATAAAATGACTTTACATATACAAATGACTTTGTATATGGAAAGTGATAGACAAAGGACTTTGTATATGCAACATACAAACCTGAATGTACATTTTACCAAAACACTCATAACTTGCAAAATACAGGGAATTTTAAGATGGTTCAAAAAGTAACCCTTGTTCATTTTTGACAAGGAATTCATCTGTACTCTGCTCTGGCACTCAATGCAATTTTTCTCTATTTTCAACAAGGTTTGTATCATTCACTCTCTTTTTCCCTTTACCACCAAACAAAACAACACCTACAAGCAAAAAGTAAAAAGCCACAGCAAGGGTCCTCATTTTGCTAAGGAATAAAAAATGGGGCATGTTGTGAACATCACAACAATGTCCTTATTCCAAAAAAAATATATATATTGAATTTCGATACATACAAAAAATGTTATGCTCTTTATAGTACATCTATATCTAAATTGTAATTGGTTTGACTTCAAAACTTAATTAAAAAATATATATTCAATAAAAAATTATGAAACTAAATGCATCCTCTATATATTGTAGTTACAAATCTAAATTCAAAAAAATAGAATTTTATCCTTCATAGAAAAAAATTTATGTGGTTTATAGTGCACATAACTCTTTAAAAATGGCGTTTACTGTTAAAAACTAGTTATCGAAGGAGATGGAAAAAGAAATGCAATTTGATTCCAAAAATTTTATAAAATATATATTTAGAATCTACAGACAAAATGTCACAAATCACTAGTTTGCATCATCTTCAATTCCCTGACGGTTTAGTATCTATAGGTGTTTGAAAGTGAATATTTAGTTCAAAATGTTCATTTCAATGTCAAGTTTGGCCAAAAAGTGTAACCCAGTATTGTGGGATCACCTCACTTAAGGGGGGTGTTGGAGTAAATGGGTTTTTACCATTTATGTTTGCTTAAGTTTTACTTAGGCATCATAATGCATTATTAGGTGCATATTAGTTTATTATTAGTAGTTGTTGTTGGCTATATTTTTATTGACTTTCTCCTTGCCTTTATAAGCAAGGTTATGTATATTGTTTTTGCATCTCATTAATATTTTTCATCATTATGATGTAATAGCTTTACTTCTCTCGTATTGTGAAGGTTTATTCTGCAGGTTGTGCTCCTGGGAGGTTCTTGACACCAACAGCAAGTGTTGTCACTTGGATTTGCATCTTGTTTTGAAGCACCTATACTGTAACAATCCAATGAAACATTGGAGTGATTTCTAGGTGTGGGACCCTGCAAAGGAAATCAAACCACCAGAGAAGGTTGGTTCCTTTTATAAATATGAGATTCAGAGTGTGCTAAGACTAAACCTAATCTAATCACTGTTGTGTAAAGAGGAAGAATAAGAAACTAAAAATTAAAGGTGATTCACCAGGTTTTCATATAGAACACCCACAAAGCTCAAATGCACAGAATAATGGAATACAACTGATAAACTCACACAAATCCTACAGATCTTAACAGAGGTAAAGAATAGAAAATGATTGCAAGGAAATAAACATTCACAAACAAACCAGTTCTAGATTACATAGAGTTAAAGAACATGAAAAGGTAAAAAACACAGTATTGTATTGATTAAAAAGGCATGGTTACAACAGAGGAGGGTTCTATTTGAACACAAAAAATAAGTCTATGTATCCAACCCTTATTACATCTTTGCTTCATGTATATATAGCATTCCATTCACTGACCTAAGTCACCTACTACAATAAATTTGCCCCATGGCCCTATCAAAAGATATTTCTACCAAAGGAATGTTTGTCTGCAAAACATAAATGCAAAAAAAATATCGTGAGGATGAATCTACAGCAATTAATATGGAAATATCTGGGAATGAAGTAGCAGAAGAAAATATCTCCATTGAATGAATGCTCAACAACTACTTCCAGCTAGTGTTGATATGATTCTGCATTCATGGTTGAGATGGATATTCAAATATACATTCCTACCAAAATCCCTGTCCATAACTTTTACAACACTTTAAAATATTTAATTTCAAATATTTTAAAGATTTCATTATATCACAAGCTCTATTTTCACTGATTTTCACTTTACATAAAACTTTGACTTTTATTTTACCTTATTGACAAAATCTCTCTTTCTTGAACTTAACCTGCTTCTGTTTTCATCTTTTCTCTTCAGTCGGCGGAATCACCATTTTGTGAACTATCTAACTATTCTCTATATTTCTCTCTTTTATCAGCAAAATCTGACCTTTTCAAACTTTGGCTTGTTTCTCCCTTTTGTGCCCTTTGTCGGCAAAACTCCACTTTTCTGGACTATTTCTTGCTTTGTCTTTTTCACTTACCCTTTGGTCGGCGAAACTTCGCTTTTACGAACCATTCTATGTTCTCCCTTTTTATCCTCCTTTGTCCTTTGTCAATGAAAACACCTTTTCGCGAACCTCGGCTTGTCTATGCTTTTTGCCTTATCAGCAAAAACTTACTTTCTCAAACTTGGCTTTGTCTGCTTCTTTTCTCTTTAGTTGGCAAAATCTGACCTTTTAGAACTTTGGCTTTTTTGCTTCTTTTCTCTTTAGTTGGAAAAATCCAACCTTTTCAAACTTTACCACTTTCTCCCTTTGTTTCTTTTCTATAACTATCGAATCGCCTTATTGGCGATTTGAAGAAATTTTAAACTTTTTGAGAGTTCAAACCTTTGTCAATTCCCCGATAAAGATTTTCCCTTCTTTTGCCTTAGTCACTTTTTTGGCTTTCTTATTTTGCCTTATCAGCAAAGACTATCTTTCATGAACTTTACCTTAGTTATTTTGAAGAAAGCCTTCTTGTCTGGCCCTTTAGTCAGTGATTTGCTTGATCGGCAAACCTTTGAAAACGTGAACCTTTTGACGAGTTTACATAATTTGAAAATTATCGATAAGGGGAAACTTGTGTCTTTTATTTGTTTCTTTTTTGCTTCCTTAGTCACTTTTTGGCTTTCTTCCCTTCCTTAGTCAATGAACCGGCCAGTTGGCAAACCGACGAGTTCACGAAATCAACATTTTGCCGACTAAGGCCTAAAAAACTAAGGTAAAGCTTGGAATTTTCTAGGTTTTTTCAGGGCATTTTCCTTAGGGAATTTTGGGGGTTTTTACAAGGAAAACACCCTGAAATCTAAAGAATACTAGGCACTTAACAATTCAACAAAATTTTCAATATTTTTAGTTGGGCTATTTTACTCTAGGAAAGGGAAAATAGGTCAACATTTTGGTGACTTCTCAAGGATGTTTGCCTACTAAACAAAAGAACCAATGGTCTTAAGCATCCATTGGGCATTAAGTCAAAAGGGACTATAGTAGGCCGAAAACAACTAAAACCTTGCCTTTGAAATAACACCAAAAGGGAAATGAGGCCTGCATTCTCCTAATGAGAGTGCAGCCTGTACAACAACACTTAGGGAAAAGGGAAAAATTAAAATAGAAACAAACCTATGCTAAACCTAAACTAGCCAAATAGAAAACTAACTTAAACAAAGCCATTAACTGGTTCCTAAAAGTAGCTGCCTTTTCTTACCAATTTACAATGTTTTCTTAGCTTATAGACAGCTAACAAGATGTAGAAAAAGAGTGGGCATGCAACAAATTGATGAAATGCCACTCTGAGAGTAAAATCAAACTCACTTACCCACATGAACCAATTGTTGACGCAGTTGCTGGGAGGTGAGTAATTGGGTTGATTCCTCTGATCTTGATGCTCAACTTCATGCTTAAAAGTGAGCATGACAAGTGGTGATTCCTCATGGTATGTCCCTAGTTGGGCCAAATTCCTTATAGGGCATCCCCTTGAAACTATGCTTGAATGGTCAATGAAGACCACATACTTTTGCTCTGATTCCATATTCTTTTGTTTGTTTGAATGCTCTAGTTGTTGCACATGGTTTGGAAAGATGGATGCTTCCACCCTATGAATGAGATGCTAATGATTTTCTAAATTAGGCTCAGAAAATGAGCCTTACAAATGTTCAATGGTGAAATCTCCTCCATCAAGGAGTTGATATCCATGTTGGATAATCAAGAACAAGTGTTCAATTTGTTCTTGCCCATGTTCGATCTCCACATCATCATTTTCAATAAAATATGGGAGCACCTCTAACAGGCCTGTATTATCAGCCTCTACACTTTTCAATATATGGCTACCTATTTGCTCCTCTTCATTAGTTGTAACCTCATTGCCACACTTTTCTACACATGCCAGTAACTCACCACGGTATTCACCATATTCATGTTGTTCCAAAACCATAGCTAATGTTGGCATTCACATACCATCTTTATCTTCAATATGACTAGGCAATTCATGAAACAGGGTGGCGTCATCAATTTCTTGAGCCACTGCAACAATCTCCTCCTCAATGTCCTCAATTGACTGCAACTCCACCGGATTCTGTTCAAGTTGTCTCTACAACTGAAGGCTCTCCCAATGTAGTCTTTGCATTTAATCCTTGTTCACTTGATTAGATGCATGAGTAAAAACTTCAAAAGTTAAATCCAGAGGATTCAACCCCTTATTTGAATTAATATTACTTACAGGTGTAAGAGATTCAAACAATTCCACCCCTGTGAGCATAGGAATAGCAAATGGTTCTTCACTAGTTTATTTCTTTTCCACCTCCACCTTTGGCTCATCCCACCAACTAGCCCGATAGACAACAGGTCCACCTTTGAAAAATGAAATGGTGTCAGGGCAAGGAGCCCGAATATTTCCTTGAATTTCGTGGAGCGGAGAGGGTTCTTGGAAAATTTGTTCCTTGGAAGTGATAAACTAGGTTTGCACAGGAATAGAGCATTGCAAAGAGAGAGAGCTTCCGAAACTTGGGAAATTATGATGTCAAGGCTTCTTTAATGTAAGTTAATTTTTAGTGGTAGAAAAGGGGTGGTTGAAATTAGGAAAAGAGGGCACAGAATGAGTCACTTGCCTCATATGTTCTTCTCGAGTTGCAATCTGCATAGCAAGATTTTCTTGAAAAACCTCTTCTTGTGCCTCCTACTGCTGGTCATGCTCTATCATTTCTTGAAACTCATCCCACTTCCTCTGGCAGCCTAGGATCACCTCATTCAAATCATTAATGCTTCTGATGTTAAAACTATAGTCCTGCTGAGGATGATTATACCCTCTTTTCCTTTTCATATCGTCCAGACGCTTATTAATCTTTAGGAACATGCCCGTGAGATCTTTGAACGCATTAATATCCACATTGTCAACGTCTTGGAACTGACTAGAAGGGTAGATACACTGACTAGGATCAAAATAGTCTTCTTGGGGTTGATAATAAACATTATTAAGCTACCAAGAAGACTAAGCAGGGGCCAGTGGGAGGCAAGCATTATAAGGATATTGATATTCTACTGAAACAGGGTAATACGACGTAAAACCATAGGTATCTTGGGCCTGAAATGGATGATATGGAGGCCAATGGCATGTACTTTGACAAGATTGAGAGGAATACATATCATGTGGGTGTTGATATTTATAGCTTCCATAATAGTTTGACATAATATAGCATGAAGAGAAACAGAAATCATTCAAACAATATGGGAAAAAGAGAAAACAGATATGCCCTTTTGAGAAACGAGCTCATACCAGTAGAGTTGCCGGGTGATTGAAATGCTTTTGAAATCAATTTAGACTAGGAGTATCACCAAATCCTAATTTTTGAATATTTTTAGGCACTTGGCCTACCTTTACGAGCAGATTTGATTAGTAGACTCGCCATGGCCTTGGGGAGACTACCCTGAAAGGCAAGATACACAAAAGAACACACCAAAACTCTTTAATGGATGATAAGGATCATCAAACTTGTCCCACCAGACATGCCAAAAACTGTTGTCACTTGGATTTGCACCCTGTGTTGAAGCGCCTATGCTGCAACAATCCAGTGAAACATTGGAGTGATTTCCAGGTGTGGGACCCTATAAAGGAAATCAAACCTCCAGAGAAGGCTGATTCTTTTTCTGAATATGAGATTCAAAGTATGCTAAGACTAAACCTAATCTAATCATTATTGTGTAAAGGGGAAGAAGGAGAAACTAAAAATTAAATGTGATTCACCAGGTTTGAGTATAGAACACCCACAAAGCTAAAATGCACAGAATAATGGAATACAATTGATAAACTCACATAAATCCTACAGATCTTAATAGAGGTAAAGAATAAAAAAGGATTGCAAGGAAATAAACATTCACAGACAAGCCAATTATATATTACACAGAGTTAAAGAACAACATGAAAAGGTAAAAAACACAGTATTGTATTGATTAAAAAGGCATGGTTACAACAGAGGAGGGTTCTGTTTCAACACAAAAAATAAGTCTCTGTATCCAACCCTCATTACATCTTTGCTTCATGTATATATAGAATTTCATTCACTAACCTAAGTCACCTACTACAATAAATTTGCCCCATGGCCCTGTCAGAAGATATTTCTGCCAAAAGGAATGTATGTTTGCAAAACATAAATGCAGAAAAATATCCTGAGGATGAGTCTACAGTAATTAATATGGAAATATCTAGGAATGAAGTAGTTGAAGAAATTATTTGCATTGAATGAATGCTCAACAACTACTTCCAACTAGTGTTGATCTGATTCTGCATTCATGGTTGAGATGGATATTCAAATATACATTCCTACCAAAATCCATATGCATAACTTTTACAACACTTTAAAATATTTAATTTCAAATATTTTAAAGATTTCATTATATCACAAGCTCTATTTTCACTGATTTTCACTTTACTTAAAACTTTGACTTTTATTTTGCCTTATCGACAAAATCTCTCTTTCTTGAACTTAACCTGCTTTTGTTTTCATCTTTTCTCGTCAGTCGGCAAAATCGTCATTTTGCAAACTATCTGACTATTCTCTGTATTTCGCTCTTTTATCGGCAAAATCTGACATATTCAAACTTTGCCTTGTTTCTCCCTTTTATGCCCTTTGTCAGCAAAAATCCACTTTTCTAGACTATTTCTGGGTTTGTCTTTTTCACTTACCCTTTGGTCGGCGAAACTTCGCTTTTACAAACCATTCTATCTTCTCCCTTTTTATCCTCCTTTTTCAGTGAAAACACCTTTTCACAAACCTCGGCTTGTCTATGCTTTTTGCCTTATCAGCAAAAACTTACTTTCTCAAACTTGGCTTTGTCTGATTCTTTTCTCTTTAGTTCGCAAAATCTGACATTTTCGCACTTTGGCTTGTTTTCTTCTTTTCTCTTTAGTCAGCAAAATCCAACCTTTTCAAACTTTGCCACTTTCTCCCTTTGTTTCTTTTCTTTAGCTGCCAAATCGCCTTATTGGCGATTTGAAGAAATTTTGAACTTTTTGAGAGTTCAAACTTTTGTCAATTCCTTGATAAAGACTTTCCCTTCTTTTGCCTCAGTCACTTTTTTGGTTTTCGTAATTTGCCTTATCGGCAAAATCTATCTTTTACAAACTTTACCATAGTCATTTTGAAGAAAGCCTTCCCGCCTGGCCCTTTAGTTGGTGAACCTTTGAAAACGCAAACCTTTTGACGAGTTCTCAAAATTTGAAAATTGTCGATAAGGGGAAACTTGTGTCTTTTATTTGTTTCTTTTTTGCTTCCTTAGTCACTTTTTGGTTTTCTTCCCTTCCTTGCTCAGCGAACCGGTGGGTTCATGAACTCAACATTTTGTTGACTAAGGCCTAAAAGACTAAGGTAAAACTTGGAATTTTCTAGGTTTTTCTAGTTTTTTTAGGGGATTTTCCTTAGGGAATTTTGGGGGATTTTACAAGGAAAACACCCTAAAATATGAAGAATACTAGGCACTTAACAATTCAGCAGAATTTTCAATATTTTCAGCTGGACTATTTTACTATGGGAAAGGGAAAATAGGTCAACAGTAAGGAAAGAAAACAAAGAACAAAAATCAAAGCTTAAAGAATCAGAGGAAATGATTGTTAGTTTAAAGTTTCAAGTTGAAGAGGGAAAAAGGATTGCAAACATCATGAACATTGACCTCAAAGCCAAATTAGATGAGTGTTTAAAATTGGAAGAAGAAATTGTTTCTCTAAGAAAGGAAGTTGAATAGTACATGCTCAATTGAATAAGAATATCAAGTTTGGAAAGAGATCTAAAATTATGGATGATATAGTAAACATTTAGAGACCTCTATTCATAAAGTTAGGTTTGAGCTATCATGAAGAAGTCACACAATCTTCTACTCCTGCAAAGAAGAGTGGCTCAGAGAAGACAATTATGTTGTGCCTCACACACAAGCCCCATTTTGAAAAAATACGGACCCCCTCTTTTAAAATTTGGCCTCAAATGTCAAATGAGTTTTTCATCTCCTAAGTGATTAAGGGGTCAATAAGTACACTTTTGCCATATTAGAAGGATGATGTTGAAAATCATTTCAAAAGTCTGCTAAGTCAGGGCCTTTGTGTTTCTTCCAGTGGCTTTGAATAGACCTTTGCGCTAAATCTGGTCCTAACCGACCTTTGCAATAAATTGCTACTTGACCGACCTTTGCGCTAAATTACTGCCTGACCGACCTTTGCGCTATAAACCTTCGCCACCGACTCTAGTGTTGCTTTTCTCCCAACAGACTTTAGTGCTAAAATCTATCATCTCTGACTTGCATTGCATTGTTCAATCACTGACTAAGTCAGAGGCTGCAGAATTCCCCGCCGGCCCGAGGAGCCTTAAAACCCCGCAGAGTACACATAGCCAAGCCTATTGTCGTGGTGCTAAAAGTATCGTCCTCTGACCAAGTCCAGTGCACCTTGAATTCCTGCCAAGTCACAGCCCATCAAAATTTGAGCAAAACCCTAAGCTCTAGAATCGCTTAGCTAACACAGCGTACGATCGGCATTAATGGCAGTTTAATCGAAGACAATATAAGATTTTATGGCATTGTTTTAATCCCATTTCACATATTTAATGCAAGTTTTTGAGAGCTCCCTGCGATTTACCAAACCATCGACCGCGGATTTGAACTAGTGACCTTTCCTTGCTTGCACATTTCAAAATCAACTCACCTTAGCTGCACCAGGTAGGGTCTTAACTGGTCTCTAGGGTCTCTTTTCACGTAGTTAGGGTTTTATGTTCAAAGCATGTTTTAGCAGTATGAAGATTGGGCATGTTATCAAGGTTTTACAAATTAAAATTTCACTGATCTGCAAACCCTAGTTTGGAATCTCTTAGAAAACGAAGTGTACCGTAGGCAAAATGGAAAAACTCGACCAGACTTAGCAAAATTTGAATGCATTTGAACCTATCTCCAAAGCTAGTCGAATAATAGGGTCTTGCATCAAAATTGAATTTGGCCGACCTGTAAATCTTCGATTCATCCAGTCGGTCGGTGGTTGCGAAAACCCATGCCGAAGCTTCAAACAAATTTAGCATTGGATACCTCATCCTCTAACTTCACATTCTTCGTTGAGTTAATTGACTTAGTCAGTAGGATCCAAAAGCCCCGCAAGACTCTGAAAATTGTTTTGCGCTGAAATCATCTTGTGCCTACTTTACGCTAAAAGACCCCGTCTCTGACTTGGTCGGATGACTAAGAAATCTCCGCTAGTCGGCAGCTACCATAACTCCCGCTGAAAATAAAGAAAGTGACTTTTCGCTAAAATTAAGATCATCCGACGTTGCACTAAAACATGCCACCATTGACCCAGTCGGTACCCTCCAAATCCCGTGCAAGTCCGACAAGGCCAAATCCCGCACAAATATAATGAAAGTTGTCTTAATTGTCTTGCGCTAAAAATCCAACCGACCGACCGAATGACTAACTCAAGTCGGTACCTTCAGAAATTTGTGCAAATTGGCGGACCTTGAAACCCGCGCAAAAAGTCAAAATGCATAAGCACTGAAAAAACATAGTTGGTCAAAAGGACCTATTTTCCTCGCTGAGGTCGGTTGAGCTCAAAAGTAGCACTTTTCTGTTTACAGGTTGATTGACCCTGAAATAAGCGCAAACGATGCAAAATGACTATTTTTAAGGAATTTTCAAAAGGAGAAATGTCTGATGGGTTGTGATAATGATTGCAAATGATGAATGATGATGTTTTACATGCTTTAAATGAGATCTTGTAGTTTTGAAATGCTTATTGCATGCATTTATGCTGAATTGAATTAAAGATAGGTTATAAAATGGATGTAATTATGGTAAATATCAAATTCCTGTCTTTCAAAGAGCGTGTCCAGTAACTTAGCAGATGCATTATAAAGTCATTAGATTGTGATAAGGTTGAAAATCTTGTGATCATCTTGATAATAACAAACTTAAGCTTAGGAGTTAGTGAAAATCTCTCAAGGTATCAAGCTTATAAGGTCTAGTCCTGCAGGTTAGATGACTGCACGAGCTCAAATCATGAGGTATGAATTCAAAGGCATCCCCCCAGAGACAAAGATCCATAATGGATGGAGTGATGTAGGAGACACCGACCTGGGTCACATAGACCTAGATGACTTCAGACTAGGAACCTTTGGTCCGAATCCAACACCCAAGGCAAAAAAAGCAAAAGACAGTGGGATTGCACAAGTTGTTGCCTTCCCTACATCTGTGCAATGTGCAGAACTTATAGTGACCTATGCAGACAGATATGATGTCATGACTAGAACAATCCAAACTGCTAATGGAGACATCTTAGCTGATTTGAGTCCACCTTCCTTGGCTGAGACTTTTGACATCCCATGGCACATAGTAATGACCATTCCAGACAAGGCAGCATCAGAGGCCACATATAAGAAGGATGAAAGAGGATGCAGGAAGCACATGAATGAAAATTGGGCAAAAGGTAAAAGGTCTTCCCTAAGCAAATTCCCTCAAATACTGTATAGAAGTGACTTCCATGATGAAATAGGGGATTTGGTAACCTTCCTCAATAGAATTTATGGATTACCTGTGGCATCTACTTTTGAAGGGTGGATGTTTGTCATAGTTGAAGAAATATTGAAAGGGACTCAGTTCCACTAGTCCCAAATTCTTAGTGATAACATTCATGAGGCCTTTAGCAACTTCAAAACGAAAATATTCTTTAGATGGACATCCTATGTTGTCTATGCACTAGTAAGAAGAAATCATTATGTTGGGTTGTCCAAAATAGGAGAAGTTGGAAATGATTAGTAGACCCAAGTCAAAGTATATGAGTATTATCCTTAGCTTACCTCATCTAAATCTTTGATGCATTTCAAAAGGGTGAATGATGCTTTCAAAATGTATATAACCAGATTGCTTTAAGGTAACATAGCCTTGAGGATTTCCACAAAAGCCATGAATGAAGTAACGAAATATGAAAGGTGGTCTATCCAATTCAAAAAGTTCACATATCTAAGGGTGCAAGGTTTCACTGGGATTGCTTACAGACTCCCTAGATATCCTGATGATAAAATAGTGATCCTGGAATTAACTAGGCAATTGATCCCTTATGCTGAGAAACTCAAACACTTGCATAGAACCAATGTACAGTTTCCCGTCAGATTTGGCAAAGGGAATTATGCATGTCCTTCATTGGCATCAGCTAAACATTCTGACAAGGAAATTCAACTTCTCAATCTCCACTACTATAATACAAGGGATCACTTTGATCCAAATAAAGTGATGGAGAAGTTTGTAAGCAAAAAGTTGTTTCATAAAATGCATATAGAGGACTTTTGGACCAACTACATGGATGATTACGAAGTAATGAAGAAAGCTCATTCCAGATTATCTTTGGCCTTCATAAGGAAGTTCCACATCATAGCAGTACCTGACCAATTGGAAGATAATGAGAATGTCATGGTTAGAGGAGCTTGGGAAGCTCAATACCCCCAGTCAATCCCTCTACCTAATTGGACCAATGCCGAAGAAAGTTCTCTTGATATCATAATGAAAGAGCCTATCAGACTAAGCAAGGCATGGGTCAGAGGTCAAATAGCTGCTTTGGAGGGACAAGGAGTACAGCTTACATACATAGCACTAGAATCAGATAGAGAATCTGGAGGAGAAGACTATAAACCAATAAACATAACTAATGAGATAGAACCTTCCCAAAAGAAGAAATTTGACATTGAAGAGCATACACCATTGGTAGAAAAGGCTAAGAAAGTCAAGAAACCTTCTGCAAAGCCTCCTAAGAAAGACCAGCCTCCTTCTACTAGAATAAGAGCCTCCAAGAAAAGAGATATGCCAAGTGGTCCTTGGGAAGGCTCCAAAACTAAGAAGGTCAAAGTAAAGAAGGTCGATGAAGATGTTGCTGCAACTCATGAGGACAACAGTTTGACAGCCTCCCCATCTCTTGTTGCTCCAAGTGTAAACACAGTTGCCCCCACTTCTATATCTATTGTTGTTACTTCTACTTCCATTGCTCCTACTGCTATTGCATTTGCTTCACCAATGACCTCAAGTACCATTGTTTAAGAAGTTGTCCCTGCTGCTCCTTCACCCACCACTAAAGTTTCAATTATTTCTTTCTCATTGGCAGTATCCTCTAATGCCCCTAGCAGTCCTATTTCTTCCATCACTGCCACCTCATGTTCTTCTACTACTACCACACCTTTACCTTCAATCTCTTCCACCCAATTATCTACTACCACAGCACTACCTCCCATTTCTACAATTCTTTCACCTTCTCTTCCTTTACCCTCCCTGTCTATTTCTTCACCCATCATCATTTCCATTGTTTTACCAACTTATCCCATCTCACCAACTTTAGGATCTGCTATGCTAGCTAATTTAACAGAAAAAAAACTTGCCTGCACTGTCCATATTCTCTGCCATTCCCATCTCCCAAATACCCACAAATTCAACCTCCTTGGTCGTGCCTTTATTGTCTAGAATTGATAAGGTATGTGCAAAATTGGGTTTACAAGAGCCAGAAACAGAAGCATTGCTTGAATCAGATAAAGACACATTTGTTGAGGCAAGTGATGAAATCCCAAATGAACCTCTGGCTAAAGCAATTAACGTTGAAGTCATTGATATATCTGATAGTCCTCCAGAAAAGGGCCAAGCAGAAGACATTTTCAAGTCAACTCAAGAAAATGTGATGATAAACTGGAGAAATCTGGCCGACAAAGGAGACAAGGAAATGACTAAAGATAAAGAGTCAAAAAAAGAGCAAGGATCACTTGAAGAGCCCACCAAAACTGATGGTGAGAAAGCCACCGAATTAAGTAAGTCCTCAGCACCTAATTGGTTACAAAATAGAGTGGCATACCCCAAGCCACGAGTGGAAATAATGCAATTAGATTTGAGCACAATCTTGTCACAGGCTCAACGGCCAAAGAAATAGAAGAAAGCAAAAGTACAATCAAGAATTTATGAAGATGAGACAGGATCCAGAATTGCAGAAATAGCTATCCCACCAGCTAATACAAATAGAGAGCAAGTCAGAGCCGAGGACTATGTCATCTCAACGGTTGATCTAGGACCAACCACCCGTGCTCAAAGATTTGATGAGTTTAAGGGATCAGTCACCTCCATCTTGGAGCAATTGGATAAAGATGAGCTATCGAAGAAAGAATTGAAATAGCAAAATAAAGAGCTCCGGGCC
This sequence comes from Cunninghamia lanceolata, assembly GCA_027924645.1. Lineage (NCBI taxonomy): Eukaryota > Viridiplantae > Streptophyta > Pinopsida > Cupressales > Cupressaceae > Cunninghamia > Cunninghamia lanceolata. The sequence continues at coordinate 5,842,164 of BSBN01000516.1, forward strand.
TGCCTCCAATTTCTAATCAAACCAGTTGATGTAGGAGGAGATATAAGGATAGTGCCTACTTTCTTATCTACAGATGAAATGGCAAAACTTGGTGAGGTAAGGACCAAGTCGCAAGGGACTAAAAATTGGTTAATCAGAGTATTTGAGAAGGGATGTGAGACTATTGATGCTTCTGCCCAGACACATAAGAAGTTGGTTCAGCTTCATGAGAAATGGAAGTATCTGCGCAAAGAATGTGATTCTTTCGACGAATATTACTCCCACATATTTCCTCGAATAAAGAGCATTAGAGATTTGTCGGCACACACCTTAGTGGTTGAAAATATTCTGACTCGAGACAAATTGTCAAAGGCTATCGAGTGGTATCAACAGTTGCATTTGAGAAAAAAAACTTTTGAAAACATAAAAGAGGCCTATAAGCCAATAGATGAGGAACTTTGGTCACTCATATATGATATTAATGATTCATTGAAGGATTGCCTAGAAGAGGCTTATAATGACTATGCACCTTATGATGTTGAAAAATGCAAAGGCAAATTACACAAGGTCATTTTTTAGAGTACTAAGCTAGCTATGGAGGACAGATTGGACAAGGTTAGTGACCTCAGAGCTGAATTTAAGGAATTCCACAAAGCTGGGGGAGAAATAGAAAAGACAGCAGATTCAGTCAGGATCGGAGATGTTCAAGTATCAAGTCAATCATCTGAAGAAACCAAATCCCTTGTAGATTAATCCCGCACTTGAGGCATGGCTTAACTACCGTAACAAGCTAGCTGAAGAAGACAAAATTAATTTGGATGAAGAGTCTTGATATTTTTTTGAATAGTCTGGAATGTAATCCCATCATTATTGTAAATTGCTATATTTGGGATAGCATGTGACTCTATTTTGTCTCTTTTATGCTTTAAAATGATCTTTTCTATTAATATATTGAGTTGGGTAGTCGAAATGACTAGATTTAATGTATTTGGGCGCTGTTTTTTGTCTTTTTCATAAAAGACAAAATGTAATTTGGGATTTGATATGAGCTGTTTTAAATGCTTTTATTGATGTAATATGGATCGTCAGTGTTGAGTTAATCTCCACCATTCATTGAAAAACTCCGTATGCCACTTTCCTATATAAAGGGCTGCCATTTCCACTATCTGTAAGAGAGAATTTGATGCTGAATTGTTGACATTCTGCCATTTGAAGTAATGCAAAGCAAGTTTCTATAGTGTTTCTGAGAATTTGTGTATTGTATTCCTTATTTGGTTTTCATGGTTCGCTTCTTGCTCTCCCGTAATCAGTTAGTTGTGCTTTTATAATGTTCATGGTTTGCTAAAGTATCTGATGAATACTCTAAGTCCATACTTTTAGTTATTTGCTGATGGTAGATAACTGTGCAAAGTTAGTCTGGGCTAATTATTATGCTAAGTTCAATTGTATTTCACAAGTTAAATTGTGTCATTTATTGGGTATTCAACAAATGAATGTAATCTAAAAATCTGTCAATTTCCATTGAAGATAGCATCATTTTCTAAAGTGTTGTAACATCAGTTTTCAGTTTGGTAACTCAAAAAATTGGTTAAATTTCAGAGTATTTGTCTACTTAAGGTAACTCATACATTGTGAATGTCACTTAGGATTTCTCTAAAACCCTAACCTCTTTTGCATTTTTTTTGAAAAACATTGTTAGATTAGAAATTTCAGCAGCATTTTACATTGTCTTATCGGCTGAAATTCATAAAGGGTTTATCTGTATTCGTTGTCCCAACTCAAGAATCTATAGATTGCATGTAAGACCCCTTGTAGGTATAGCTAGATCATACCAACTGAGAGATTCCAAGCAAGCTAAGACCTAGCTGTATTATCCTTGGAGTAGTCTTACCTAGGGTAGGATACTTTTCAAGAGAGGTGTGAAACTAGCAATCACACCTATATTGTTGTGTGCGAAAACACTCATCAATAGAATTGGTGCTAGAAGGAGGGTAGGCCAAGAACTATTTCCCTATTTTAAAAATCAGCAAGTCTGGGGACTAGACAAAGACATACTAGATCTAGCACAGATGGTGAAGAGATGCTTTCTTTGAGAGAATTCAGGCGTACAAGAAGGGATCAAGGGATACCAAGGGCACCAAGAGCTCAATCAGCCCCAAGGAACGTCGCTGCACCACCAGCCATGGCCTTTTTTGCAGTAAACAACCAATCCTCGTTCTAGTTCAATGATTATCATGAAATGCCAAAGAACCCAGACAAGTTTTGTTCCAAATTCAGGGTGAATGACCCAAACAGAACCGCAGATGAGCACATTAAAATCTTTGAAAGTAACATGTTTATGCTGCAGGTACAGTATGAGGATGTGATATGCTGGTTGTTTCCTTATTCTTTATAGGATGAAGCATATTATTGATTTGCTAACCTCCCTGTAGCATCCATAAACTCATGGAGGGGTTTAAAAAGTGCATTTCTGGATAGGTTTTGAATGCCCACCACCCCAACTGATCTCTACTAGTCTTTTGTGGAAATTCGTCGTAGTGAAGGCAAGATGATAAGTTCTTTCAACAACAGATTTCAAAAAAAATTTAGTCGTTTGCAAGATCCTTATGCCTTAGGACAAGCTGCAGCCTTGCCTATCTACTATGTAGCCCTAGACAAACTTACATCCATGTTCGCAAGGAGAGCTGACCCCATTCCCAGTACTTTAGCTCAAGCATATTCCACAGTTGTCACCGTAAGTACCCAACTAGGACAAACAGCCACTGGTCAACTAAATCATATGGGGCCTATAGCCATGCCCCATCAAATACCTATGATCAATCAACCCTTAGCCAACCATACCCTGGTAATGAACCTGATCCCTAACCCAGCTACAACACAAGCTTTAGTAATCCATCCAGGTAGCCTAGTAGCTAAAATGCCTCCTGCACAAATGCCCTTCCTACAATCTTTAGAGGTAGCTAAGGCAAAAGATGATAGAGATGATATCAAATAATTGGTTGAGCAAATGAAGAAGCTCACTGCAGAAGTTACCCACCTTAAGAACCAAAATGCTTATCTGCAGCAAAGAGGGCAGAATCAGCAATATTTTCAAAATCAAAATCAGTCATAGTACCAAAATCAGAACCAGAATCAGTACCAAAAATAGAATTTTCAACAGCGGTCAAACCGGTCTTGGAACACAAGACCTAACAATGGCGAAGTGTCTTCCCCTCTGGAAAATCAGAACAATGATACCTGACCTCCTGGCCGCGTGATGCTAGTTGAAGTAGCCTTGTCTACCTGGTGCAAACTGCATAACACAAACGCTCATTCCGATTTAGATTGCCCATAATTCCATATCGCAACCAGTATCTTCCAAATAGAGATTCAGAATGTTGAAACTCAAAAGACTTCACCAACAGGGTATGAACTCGTTTGTTCGCAAAGGTATGATACTGCCCTAGTACTTGATAGTTATACATTTCCATTTCAAGATGACAATCAACCTGAGGAAGAAGAGTCTGAAGAAGTCAATGTTTATCAGCAGTATAATAAAACTTTGTACAACCTGAGAAGTAGTAAACCTAAAGGTCCTTTTACCGGCTTCATCCCTCCAAATAGCTATCAGATTCCACCAGACCTAAAAGTCTCGAATAATCTTGAGCCCCCAAAAATCACACATTAGCCAGTATATCAAGGGACTGTTGCCGAAAGTTCTCAGCAGTCTAACATAGCCAAAATGGGGCAGTATGTTGCTAAGGAACTCAAGAAGATTAAGGTTAGTCTTTCTATTTATGAGTTGCTTAAAATACCTGAGGTTAGGATATCTTTCTTTCAAGATATGGGTGCTGGGATCAAAATTGACTATACACAGAAAGAAACTACTACTAAGGATAACATCGATAAAGGAAAGGAAAGAGTACACGTGACTGATGTAGAGCAAAACATGACATTGTATAAAGATAAGAGGGAGAGCCATCCTTTCCTCTTGACACTTCAAATATTCAACAGGAACCTTCACAACTGTTTGGTAGACTCTGGTGCTTCTACTAATGTAATACCATTATCAGTTTGTAAAGCGTTGGACCTTACTCCGGCCAAGTCTTCTAGGAAAGTGACACAGTTGGACAAGACTAAAGTAAATGTGGTAGGTGAGTTGAATAGGATACATATGCAGCTGGCTTCTGATCCAAGGATACAGCAATATATAGACATTCAAGTCGTGGATATCCCGGATTAGTATGGCATGCTCCTGAGTAGGGACTGGTCTAGAACTTTGAATGGTTACATGGCGACTGACTTTTCTCACATGTGGCTGCCATGGAAGGGATTGGCAAATCAGATACGCATTGAAAGAGAACCCAAGATGAAACATATTACTACAGAGTATAACCAGCCCAATGAGATCCTCTTTTCTGAAGTTGATTTGGGAGTTTATCTGCCTCACGTAGGTCAAACAGAGGAAATCCTTATGCTAAGTTGTCACAGATTCCCTAACCTGCCACTCACAGAAAAATTAAAAAGTACAAAAGCCTACATTCAATTAGATTCAGGAGACTCCTTAGAAGAAGATGAACCAGAAATATTCGAAGGATTTCATGATTTCATGGCCAGATTTGTAAAGGATCAAACTGTTGTTGGGAAGAAGATTCAGATGGAAGAATTATTATTGCCAAATTGGTGCCACATACATGATGCATCACATTCTAAGTTTACATGCTAGCTTTGTCAAGAGGTAGTAAAACAAGTGCAGAGACAACTAAAAATTCCCATTGTCTCGAAAAGGACACCAGTTACCGAAAAGAAGGAAGAACCTCAGCCTCAGCCTGATAAGAAGAAATCAGCAAAACGGGGTGAAAATAGTAAAGATTTCCATCTATGGACCCTAAGATTTGATGGATCGAGATGTAGACAAGGGTCTGGAGTAGGCGTTGAGTTAATTAGTCCTACTAGAAGCTCATATCTAGCATCACATAGACTACAGCTTCCATGCACATACAACGTAACTGAGTATGAAGCATTAGTGAAAAGATTGTTGCTAGCACTCTAGAAGAAAGTCAGAATTATTCAGGTGTTCGGTGATTCTGAATTGGTGGTTAAACAAGTGCGGAAGCAATATTCATACAATGATAAGAGGTTGAACAGGTATAGAAATAGAGTCTAGCATTTGATAGAATGCTTTGATGGTTTTAATATCTAGCTAATCCCTAGAAGGCAAAACCATGTCGCAGATGCTTTGGCCCAAACAGCAAGTACATTAGAGTTGACATCCATGGCAGGGTTGAAGAAATTCTCTGTTGAATTTGTTGCCACCCGTCAGTACCAGATAATGTCACAAATTTTCAAGTCTTTGAGGATGATCAGCACATAATTAACTTTCTTATCTCATCCAATGTTTTCACTGCTCAAATAATAGATGAAGAAGAGATGGAACCTACCAAAATGGATTTAGAAGGGGTACTAAACCTGAAAACAAATACAATTCCATGGGGAATGGTAGAACTGGAAAGATTGTTTGATTTAGATAACTTAGGAACCCAAAGGAAAGAAGGAGAATCCCCAGGAGGGAAGTGTGATCCATTTAATTTGGGAACCGAAGAAGATTTTAAAAATGTATTCATTGGGAAGGCTAGTACTGAAGAAGAAAAGACAGGCATCATGCATACACTAAGAGATTACCATGAGGTAATAGCATGGAGCTACGAAGACCTCAAGACATACGACACATCAATCATCACACACACCATCCTGCTGAAGCCAGGAGCAAAGCCATTCAGACAAAGATAGCGGCTAATGAATGCCCTATTAGAACCCTTGATTTTCAAAGAAGTACAGAAATTGTTATCAGCAAGAATAATATTCCCTGTTAGGCATTCTGCTTGGGTAGCGAATCTAGTTCCAGTCTGAAAGAAAAATGGTGAAATCAGACTATGTTGACTTCTGAAATTTGAATCGGGCATCTGAGAAGGATAATTACCTGCTCCCATCATTCGATGAAGTATTACAAATTGTTAATGGATCCCACATGATGTCCTTCTTGGATGGGTATTCAAGATATAACCAGGTGATGGTAGACTACGAAGATAGATTAAAAACATCTTTCATATGCAAATGGGGCATCTACGCATATCATCAAATGCTATTTGGTCTAATAAATGTTGGTGCCACCTTTCAACGAACAATGGACATTGCTTTCAAGGGATTAGCTAGAAAGTGTATTATTATCTACATGGACGACCTCACGGTGTTCTCAAAGAGGCGAGGAGATCATGTGGAAGATTTAAGGAAAGTGTTGAAGTGATGCAAAGACTATGGTATATCACTCAATCCCAAGAAATGTATCTTTGGAGTGACTAAAGGGAAGTTGCTAGAGCATGTGATATCTGAGCAGGGTATATCTATCGACCCGGACCGAATCCAAGCAATACTCAAAATACCTCTGCCTACTAGCAAAAAGGAATTCATGTCATATTTCGGTAAGATCAACTTTGTACGCAAGTTCATTACAAGATTTGCTGAGATAGTCCAACCTCTTAATGCCATGCTAAAGAAAGATGCTAAAATGGATTGGACTCCAAAGGCTAACGTTGCCTTTGCATAAATTAAGCAAGCCATAGCTAATGCACCTATTTTGGTAAGTCCAAATTACACTTTACCATTTCAGATTTACTCATTTGCATCTGAGCATACTTGTGATGTAATGTTGACGCAGAAAAGATTAGTTGATGATGAAAGGCCCATTGCTTTCATGAGTACTCCATTAAAAGATGCAGAGTTGAGATATCCAAATGTGGAAAAGCAAGCCTACGCATTGGTGAAGGCAGTCAAGAAGTTCCGTCACTACATCCTAAGGAGTCAAGTAATCGCTATAGTCCTAGATGCAACAGTTAAAGCACTATTGATGCAAAGTGAATTAGGAGAAAGGAGAGGAAAATGGGTCACCATCCTGCAAGAGTTCGATATAGATATTCAGCCCATGAAATTGGTAAGAGGTCAGGCACTGACCACAACAATGGTGGAGGTAGGGCCAGGTTTAGTATCTCAGCAATACCTGTTAGAAGATGTTTCAAAGGACGAATGGTATGGAGATATCATATTTTATCTACTCAATCAATGTTGCCCACCACAGCTAAATTTGGTTCAAAGAAGAGCGCTCAAACTGAAGAGTAATAGCTATATGATAAAAGGATCAGTTCTTTACAAGAAGAATCATGAGGGGATCTATCTGAGATGTCTGGACAAGTCAAAGGTGGACCAGGTGTTCACCAGTTTTCATGAGAAATTCAGGACAGGTCACGGATTAGCTCACTCAACTGCTAATCAGATTCTCTGTGCTAGATATTAGTGGCTTACCTTGTTCAAGGATGCATACTCACCTGTAAGAACTTGTCATATATGTCAGACTGTTGCACATAGAGAGCGACACATCGCCATGCCCTTGTAACTAGTGGTGGAGGTATGACCATTTGCTCAGTGGGGCCTTGACTTTATCGATATGGTTAATCTGCCCTCCTCTGCAGGCCACAGGTATATTTTGACCACTACTGACTATTGCACCCAATGGTCTGAGGCAATAGCTTGTAAACAGTGCACCACAGAGGTAGTTATTGAATTTATTGAAAACCATATTATCACTAGGTTTGGATGTCCATTTTCTTTGGTTTGTGATAATGGCCCTACCTTTTCATCATTGTGTTTTTCTAATTGGGCATTTGATTATGGACTCACCCTGAAGTTTTCATCCAATTACTATCCGCAAGGGAATGGGGTAGCTGAATCAACAAACAAAAATCTACTTGAAGTCATTAAAAAATTGTTAGACAAAAACCCTAGGAACTGGCATACTCAACTTAAATTTGCCTTATGGGCTGATAGAATCCAACAAAAAGTTGCCTTGGGTACGTCACCCTATCACCTAGTTTATGGGATTGAGCCCATCTTTCCCATTCATTTGAGGATTCTCGTACTATAATTCATGCAAGACTACCTCAAAACCGATGACCAATTGTCCTCCTGATTAGCCCAATTGCTACACCTTGAAGAGAAACGCGACGCTGCCATAGAAAACTTTGCCAAACACCAAGGTGTAGTGAAACGATGGTTCGATAAGAGAGCCAAGGTCAAAGCCTTTTGTATTTCTGATTTGGTCCTGTATTGGGATAAAGCCCATGAGAAGAAAGGATAAAATGTTAAGTTTGATAAACTTTGGTTAGGCCTATATCAGATCTATGAGATCCTTGGAGATAGCACGTATCGACTCAAGAGCCTTACTAGTGAGGAGCTCCCATTGCATGTCAATGGCCAGTTCCTAAAGCACTACTTCCAAGCTTGAGAGGCAGTCATGCCTCATCCTAGTGTACATAGCTAGGTTGTTGGTCTGCTTTGGTTAGAATAGGTTGCTGTTAGATTAGGTTTGCTTTCCTGCTTTCGCTTTCCGTAGTTGTTAGATGTTTTGCTTAGATTAGTTGTCCTTTTGGTTTTGCTTTTGCTCATTGTGCTTGCTCTTGTGCGGGGTCTCTGTTTCTAGAAAGTGGTGGCAGTTATGCGGACCTGCAAATGCTTCTTGGTTGGGTAGATAATCTAGAGTCTTTCTTTGAGAAGCCAAGGTTCTGCTCAAGTTTAGCCGTGGGTTTCGCTGTTATGCTAAGGGGTATGATGTCTGTTCATGGAAAATAAGTCATTAGTTGGTGCACCTGAAGTATTTTTTAACCATCTATCTCTCACACTCTAAATGATCTTGAAGTAGCTGAGCAAGTCTGAGTGATCTTGTGTTAAGTGAAAAGGTTGGCTTCCTATTCTACCACATGCACTATCAATCCTAAAAGAGGGCAGGTGACACTAAGTGCTGCTAACCTACATTGGGTAAAAATAAAAGGTGTTTTTCAACACCAGAACCATTACAGTGCATCAGAGAAGAGAACTGTCAATTGAAAATTTTCTCATAAAATATTGTTTGGAAATTGTTATCATCAATTACCATTGCATCAAAAATACTATGGGAAAATCTGTTATTTACTTTCCTCAAGGCTTGTCATATCTCAACATTTGAGAATTTCTTGATGGTAGAATGATTCCAACCTCATAGCTTACCGCAAAGGATCTCGGATGAACTTAGCTGCTAAGGGATGGGAATTAATACAATTGCACACACTCAGGTTTTCAAGATGTGGATGGTTGCACTAGTTAGTGATCTTGCATTCTTTTAATAAGATATCATGCTTTTTCATGTAATATGTGGGAAACACAGAGATTCTGGGTTCGAACTGAAAGCTTATCATTGAAATGCTCAGGAGCATTTCCCAGCAGAGTTGCCATTTGTTGTGCCTCGCACACAGGCCCCATTTTGACAAAATAGGGACCCCCTCTTTTAAAATTTGGCCTTGAATGTCAAATGAGTCTTTCATCTCCTAAGTGATTAAGGGGTCAACAAGTACACTTTAGCCATATTAGAAGGATGATGTTGAAAATCATTTCAAAAGTCTGCTAAGTCAGGGCCTTTGTATTTCTTCCAGTGGCTTTGAATAGACCTTTGCGCTAAATCTGGCCCTGACTAACCTTTGCGCTATAAACATTCGCCACCGACTCTCGTGTTGTCTTTCACCCTACGGACTTTAGCGCTAAAATCTATCATCTTTGACTTGCGTTGCATTGTTCGATCACTAACTAAGTTGGAGGCTGCGGAAATCCCTGCCCGCCTGAGGAACCTTAAAACCCTATAGACTACATATAGTCGAGCTTGTTGTCGTGGCGCTAAAAGTGTCATCCTTCGACCAAGTCCAGTGCACCTTGAATTCCCACCAAGTCAGAGCCCATCAAAAGTCGCGCAAAACCCTAAGCTCCTGAATCGCTTGGCTGACACAGCGTACGATCAGCATCAATGGCAGTTTAATCAGAGACAATATAAGATTTTATGGCATTGTTTTAATCCCATTTCACATATTTAATGCAAGTTTTCAAGAGCTCCCTGCGATTTACCAGACCATCGACCGTGGATTTGAACCAGCGACCTTTCCTTGCCTACACATTTTAGAATCAACTCGCCTTAGCATCACCAGGTAGGGTCTCTAAGGTCTCTTTTCACGCAGTTAGGGTTTTATGTTCAAAGCATGTTTTAGCTGTATGAAGATTGGGCATGTTATCAGGGTTTTACTTATTAAAATTTCACTGATCTGCAAACCTTAGTTTGGAATCTCTCAGAAAACGTAGTGTACCATAGGCAAAATGGAAAAACTCGACCAGACTTAGGTAAATTCAAACACATTTGAACCTATCTCCAAAGATGGTTGGATAACGGGGTCTTGTGTCAAAATTGAGTCTCGCCAACTTGCAAATCTTTGATTCATCCAGTCGGTCAGCGGTCATGAAAACCCATGCCGAAGCTCCAAACAAATTTAGCACTCGAAACCTCTTCCTCTGACTTCACATTCTTCGCCAAGTTAACCGACTTAGGCAGTAGGATCCAAAAGCCCCGCAAGACTCTGAAAATTGTATTGCGCTGAAATCATCTTGCACCGACTTTGCACTAAAAGACCTCGTCTCCGACTTGGTCGGACGACTAAGAAATCTCTGCTAGTCGGCAGCTACCAAAACTCCCATTGAAACAAAGAAAGTGATTTTGCGATAAAACTAAGATCATTCGACCTTGCGCTAAAACATGACACCATTGACCTGGTCGATACCCTTCAAATCTCATGCAGGTCCGACAAGGCCAAATCCTGCGCAAATATAATGAAAGCTATCTCAATTGTCTTGTACTAAAAATCCAACCGACCGACCAAATGACTAACTCAAGTCGGTACCTTCAGAAATTCGTGCAAGTCAATAGACCTTGAAACCAGTGTAAAATGTCAAAACGCATAAGCACTGAAAAACATAGTTGGTCGAAAGGACCCGTTTTCCTCGCTGAGGTCGGTTGAGCTCAAAAGTAGCGCTTTTCTGTTTACAGGTCGGTTGACCCTGAAATTAGCGCAAATGATGAAAAATGATTATTTTTAAGGAATTTTAAAAAGGAGAAATGTCTGATGGGATGTGATAATAACTGCAAATGATGAATGATGATGTTTTAAATGCTTTAAATGAGATCTTGCAGTTTTGAAATGTTTATTACATGCATTTATGCTGAATTGAATTAAAGATAGGTTATAAAATGGATGTAATTATGGTAAATATCAAATTCTTGTCTTTAAAAGAGTGTGTCCAGTAACTTAGCAGATGCATTATAAAGTCATTAGATTGTGATAAGGTTGAAAATCTTGTGATCATCTTGATAGTAAGGAACTTAAGCTTAGGAGTTAATGAAAATCTCTCAAGGTATCAAGCTTATAAGGTCTAGTCATGCAAGTTAGATGACTGTACGAGCCCAAATCATGAGGTGTGAATTCAAAGGCATCCCACCAGAGACAAAGACCCATACTAGATGGAGTGATGTAGGAGACACCGACCTGGGTCACATAGACCTAGATGACTTCAGACTAAGAACATTTGGTTCAAATCCAACACCCAATGCAAAAAAAGTAAAAGATAATGGGATTGCACAAGCTGTTGTCTTCCCTACATCTATGCAATGTGCAGAACTTATAGTGACCTGTGCAAACAGATATGATGTCATGACTAGAACAATCCAAACTACCAATGGAGACATCTTAGCTGATTTGAGTCCACCTTCCTTGGCTGAGACTTTTGACATCCCATGGCACACAGTAATGACCATTCCAGACAAGGCAGCATCAGAGGCCACATATAAGAAGGATGAAGGAGGATGCAGGAAGCACATAAATGAAAATTGGGCAAAAGGTAAAAGGTTTGCCCTGAGCAAATTCAATCAAATACTGTATATTAGTGACTTCCATGATGAAATAGGGGATTTGGTAACCTTCCTCAGTAGAATTTATGGATTACCTACAGCATCTACTTTTCAAGGGTGGATGTTTGTCATAGTTGAAGAAATACTGAAAGGGACTAAGTTCCACTGGTCCCAAATTCTCAGTGATAACATTCATGAGGACTTTAGCAACTTCAAAAAGAAAAGATTCTTTAGATGGACATACTATGTTGTCTATGCACTAGCAAGAAGAAATCATTATGTTGGGTTGTCCAAAATAGGAGTTGGAAATGATGAGCAGACCCAAGTCAAAGTATATGAGTGTTATCCTCAGCTTACCTCATCTCAATCTCTGATGCATTTCAAAAGGGTTAATGATGTTTTCACAATGTATATAGTTAGATTGCTGCAAGGAAACACATCCTTGAGGATTTCCACAGAAGCCATGAATGAAGTAACTAAATATGAAAGGTTGTATATCCAATTCGAAAAGTTCACATATCTAAGGGTGCCAGGTTTCACTAGGATTGCTTACAGACTCCCTAGATATCCTGATGATAAAACAGTGCTCCTGGAATTAACTAGGCAATTGATCCCTTGTGCTGAGAAACTCAAGCACTTGCATAGAACCAATGTACAGTTTCCCGTCAGATTTGGCAAAGGGAATTATGCATGTCCTTCATTGGCATCAGCTAAACATTCTGTAAGGGAACTTCAACTTCACAATCTCCACTACTATAATGCAAGGGATCACTTTGATCCAAATAAAGTGATGGAGAAGTTTGTAAGCAAAAAGTTGTTTCATAAAATGCATATAGAGGACTTTTGGGCCAATTGCATGGATGATTACGAAGTAATGAAGAAGGCCCATTCTAGATTATCTCTGGCCTTCATAAGGAAGTTCCACATCATAGCTATACCTGACCAGTTGGAAGATGATGAGAATGTCATGGTTAGAGGAGCTTGGGAAGCTTAATACCACCTGCCAATCCCTCTACCTAATTGGGCCAATACCAAAGACAGTTCTCTTGATATCATAATGAAAAAGCCTATCAGACTAAGCAACGCATGGGTCAAAGCTCAGATAGCTACTTTGGAGGGACAAGGAGTACAGCTTACATACATAGCACTAGAATCAGATAGAGAATCTGGAGGAGAAGACGATAAACCAATAAACATAACTAATGAGGCAGAGCCTTCCCAAAAGTAGAAATTTGACAGTGAAGAGCATACACCATTGGCAGAAAAGGATAAGAAATTCAAGAAACCTTCTGCAAAGCCTCCAAAGAAAGACCAGCCTCCTGCTAGAACAAGAGCCTCCAAGAAAAGAGATATGCCAAGTGGTCCTGGAGAAGGCTCCAAAACTAAGAAGGACAAAGTAAAGAAGGTCAGTGAAGATGTTGTTGCAACTCATGAGGACACCAGTTTGACAGCCTCCCCATCTCTTGTTGCTCCAAGTGTAAACATAGTTGCCCCCACTTCTATATCTATTGTTGTTGCTTCTACTTCCATTGCTCCTACTACTATTGCATTTGCTTCACCAATGACCTCAAGTACCATTGTTTAAGAAGTTGTCCCTACTGCTCCTTCACCCGCCACTAAAGTTTCAACTGTTTCTTGCTCATTGGCAGTATCCTCTAATGCCCCTAGTAGTCCTATTTCTTCCATCACTACCACCTCATGTTCTTCTACTACTACCACACCTTTACCTTCAATCTCTTCCACCCAATTATCTACTACCACAGCACTACCTCCCATTTCTACAATTCTTTCACCTTCTCTTCCTTTACCCTCCCTATCTATTTCTTCACCCATCATCATTTCCATTGTTTTACCAACTTCTCCCATCTCACCAACTTTAGGATCTGCTATGCTAGCTATTTTAACAGAAAAAAAACTTGCCTGCACTGTCCATATTCTCTGCCATTCCCATCTCCCAAATACCCACAAATTCAACCTCCTTGGTCGTGCCTTTACTGTCTAGAATTGATAAGGTATGTGCAAAATTGGGTTTACAAGAGCCAGAAACATAAGCATTGCTTGAATCAGATAAAGACACATTTGTTGAGGCAAGTGATGAAATCCCAAATGAACCTCTGGCTGAAGCAATTAACGTTGAAGTCATTGATATATCTGATAGTCCTCTAGAAAAGGGCCAAGCAGAAGACATTTTCAAGTCAACTCAAGAAAATGTGATGATAAACTGGAGAAATCTGGCCGACAAAGGAGACAAGGAAATGAATAAAGATAAAGAGTCAAAAAAAGAGCAAGGATCACTTGAAGAGCCCACCAAAACTGATGGTGAGAAAGCCACCGAATTAAGTAAGTCCTCAGCACCTAATTGGTTACAAAATAGAGTGGTGTACCCCGAGCCACAAGTGGAAATAATGCAATTAGATTTGAGCACAATCCTATCACAAGCTCAACGGCCAAAGAAATAGAAGAAAGCAAAAGTACAATCAAGAATTTATAAAGATGAGACAGGATCCAGAATTGCAGAAATAGTTGTCCCACCAGCTAATACAAATAGAGAGCAAGTCAGAGCCGAGGACTTTGTCATCTCAATGGTTGATCTAGGACCAACCACCCCTACTCAAAGAGTTGATGAGTTTAAGGGATCAGTCACCTCCATCATGTAGCAATTGGATAGAGATGAGCTATCAAAGAAAGAATTGAAACGGCAAAATGAAGAGCTTTGGACCTGCCTCCAATTCCTAATCAAACCAGTTGATGCAGGAGGAGCTATAAGGACAGTGCCTACTTTCTTATCTACAGATGAAATGGCAAAACTTGGTGAGGTAAGGACCAAGTCGCAAGGGACTGAAAATTAGTTAATCAGAGTATTTGAGAAGACATGTGAGACTATTGATGCTTCTTCCAAGACACATAAGAAGTTGGTTCAGCTTCATGAGAAATGGAAGTATCTGCACAAAGAATGTGATTCTTTCGATGAATATTACTCCCACATGTTTCCTCGAATAAAGAGCATTAGAGATTTGTCGGCACACACCATAGTGGTTGAAAATATTCTAACTGGAGACAAATTGTCAAAGGCTATCGAGTGGTATCAACAGCTGCATCTGAGAAAAGAAACTTTTGAATGCATAAAAGAGGCCTATAAGCCAGCGGATGAGGAACTTCGGTCACTCATATATGATATTAATGATTCTTTGAAGGATTGCCTAGAAGAGGCTTATAATGACTATGCACCTTATGATGTTGAAAAATGCAAAGGCAAATTACACAAGTTCAATTTTGAGAGTACTGAGCTAGCTATGGAGGACAGATTGGACAAGGTTAGTGACCTCAAAGCTGAATTTAAGGTATTCCACAAGGCTGGGACAGAAATAGAAAAGATATACAGCAAATTCAGTCGGGAGCTGGAGATGTTCGAGTATCAAGTCAATCATCTGAAGAATCCAGATCCCTTGGAGATCAATCCCACACTCGAGGCATGGCTTAACTACCATAACAAGCTAGCTAAAGAAGACAAAATTAATTTGGATGAAGAGTCTTGATATTTTTTTGAATATTCTGGAATGTAATCCCATCATTATTGTAAATTGCTACATTTGGGATAGCATGTGACTCTATTTTGTCTCTTTTATACTTAAAATGATCTTTTCTATTAATATTTTGAGCTGGGTAGTCGAAATGACTAGATTCAATGTATCTGGGTTGTTTTCCGTCTTTTTCATAAAAGATAAAATGTAATCCAGGATTTGATATGAGCTGTCTTAAATGCTCTTATTGATGTAATCTGGACCGTCGGTGTTGAGCTAATCTCCATCGTTCATTGAAAAATTCAGTATGCCGCTTTCCTATATAAAGGGCTGCCATTTCCACTATTTGTAAGAGAGAATTTGATGCCAAATTGTTGACATTCTGCCATTTGAAGTAATGTAAAGTAAGTTTCTGGAGTGTTTCTGAGAATTTGTGTATTGTATTCCTTATTTGGTTTTCATGGTTCACTTCTTGCTCTCCCGTAATCAGTTAGTTGTGCTTTTATAATGTTCATGGTTTGCTGAAGTATCTGATGAATACTCTAAGTCCATACTTTTAGTTATTTGTTGATGGTAGATAGTTGTGTTGCCAGAGTACGATTAACCTCTAAATATGAAATAACTACTTATATACCTGGTATTGACCATAATTTACAAGAACATTCTGTAGTATTAGTAAGGGGCGGAAGAGTTAAAGATTTGCCCGGTGTTAAATATCACATAATTCGAGGAATATTAGATGCTGCCTCAGTAAAAAATCGTAAACAAGGGCGTTCTAGTGCGTTGTATATTCTTATCTAAGATTTGTATCATTTTATGATGATGCCATGTCAATTGCTAAAAACATGAAAAGTATATGGCTAACCCAATAACGAACGTTTTGTAAGGGGACTAGAGCAGGCTAAAACAAGCGATCTTATTAATTTGTAAAGATATTTTATATGTCTAAGGTTTAAATATTGAATTCATTTCATAACTTTTCCCTTACCTAGTGTGTGTTAACATAAAATTTGAAATGCCTTGACCTTTTCAGAACAGGTTCGATTCAAATAGCATTTATTTAAAACACCTTCTCCTTTTTTTTACACTCTTTTTTAAACCTAAGGACTTAATCGTATAGATATAGAAAATACAAGATTTCTAATCATAGCAAAAGAAAGGAAACGGATACTCAATTGAGAATGAGTAAACATAATTCTATGCATAAGAATTATATCTTATATATGCAGATAGAATCATGTGGAAAGCCGTATTCGACGAAAGTTGTATGTACGGTTTGGAGGGAGATCTTTCATACCTTTAGAGATCCACCCTACAATATGGAGTTAAAAAGCCGAAATAAGTGTCTAGATATTGAGAAAATTATTAGTCTTTATGAAATCAATTTATGAACGTTTTTCACACTCATGTCACGCCAAAGTACTGCAGAAAAAAAAATTGATAAATTTGATCCAATTTATCATAATCGATTAGTGAACATGGTCGTTAACCGTATTCTTAAACACGGAAAAAAATCATTAGCTTATCGAATTTTTTATCGATCTCTAAAAAAGATTCAACAAAAAACAGAGAAAAATCCACTAATTGTTCTACGTCAAGCAATACACAAATTAACTCCCAAATTGATAGTAAAATCAAAACGGGAGTTATTGAAACTAGCATATTGGAAGATCAATCAGCCGAAATAACCGTGAGCAGCTACAATATTGTAGGTTTCTTCTTCCTGACCAAATTTGTAACCTGCATTAGCAGACTCATTTTCGGTAGTTTCCCTGATCAAACTCGAAGTTACCAAGGAACCATGCATAGCACTAAATAGAGAGCCGCCGAATACGCCAGCTACACCTAACATATGAAATGGATGCATAAGAATATTGTGTTCAGCCTGGAATACGATCATGAAATTGAAAGTACCAGAGATTCCTAGAGGCATACCATCAGAGAAGCTTCCTTGACCGATAGGGTAAATCAAGAAAACAGCAGTAGCTGCTGCTACTGGAGCTGAGTATGCAACAGCAATCCAAGGACGCATACCTAGACGGAAGCTAAGCTCCCACTCACGACCCATATAGCAAGCTACACCAAGTAGGAAGTGTAGAACGATTAGCTCATAGGGACCACCGTTGTATAGCCATTCATCAACAGAAGCTGCTTCCCAGATGGGATAGAAATGCAGACCAATGGCTGCAGAGGTAGGAATAATAGCACCGGAAATAATATTGTTTCCATAAAGAAGAGAACCGGAAACAGGTTCACGAATACCATCAATATCTACTGGAGGAGCTGCAATGAAAGCGATAATGAATACAGAGGTTGCAGTCAATAGGGTAGGAATCATCAAGACACCAAACCATCCAATGTAAAGACGGTTTTCAGTGCTAGTGATCCAATCGCAAAAACGATTCCATAGGCTTGCGCTTTCGCGTCTTTCTAGAATTGCGGTCATGGTTATAACTTGGTTTATTTAATCATTAGAAGCTCCCAAGCATACACATAAGGCTTGTTATTCAACAGTATAATATGATTCATATCTGTATGTCAACCAATATTTTTACATCTTTATGAATACTATAGAAATTTAGAATCTCTTCTTCCATAAGCTATATCCTTATTTCGTACACATATTTCAACACTATATACCCCAAAGTTAGTCTGGGCTGATTATTATGCTAAGTTCAATTGCATTTCACAAGTTAAATTGCGTTGTTTATTGGGTATTCAATAAATGAATCTAATTTAAAAATCTATCGATTTCCATTGAAGATAGCATCATTTTCTACAGTGCTGTAACATCAGTTTTTAGTTTCATAACTCAAAACAAATTTAAATTTCAGAGTATTTGTCTACTTAAGGTAACCCATACGTTGTGAATGTCACTTAGGATTTCTCTAAAACCCTGACCTCTTTTGCATTTTTTTTTAAAACCATTGTTAGATTAGAAATGTCAGCAGCATTTTACATTGTCTTATCGGCTAAAATTCATAAAGGGTTTATGTGTATTCGTTGTCTCAACTCAAGAATCTGTAGATTGCATGTAAGACCCCTTGTAGGTACAGCTAGAACATACCAACTGAGAGATTCCAAGCAAGCTAAGACCTAGTTGTATTATCTTTGGAGTAGTCTTACTTAGGGTAGGATACTTTTCAAGAGAGGTGTGAAACCAGCAATCACACATGCGTTGTTGTTTCAGTTGCAACCAGTATGGTCACAAAGCCATTGAATGTAGATCTAGAATGAGAAGAAGTGATTGTGTAAGTAGAAATTCTTTTGTTCCTTTTTTTAATTTCAATATAATATGTCATATTTGCAACAATTTTGGGCACATAGAAAAATATTGCAGAAGTGGACTGGTAAAATCAGGAACTCAGATGATTGACATTAGCAAGGAAGATGACACTCCTAAAAATCAAAAGACATATCAAAAGGAATGGAAAATCAAAAAGAACAATCATGAAGGTGAAAAGCAATGATTGTCCAAGCTGAATTTCATGCACAAGGACAAGAAAATCCTTGGGTTATAGATAGTGGGTGCTCAAGCCACATGACAAGGGATAAGAGCAAGTTTATTAGCCTTGTTAAATGGAATGGTGGATCAGTCAAGTTTGAAGACAACACCACTACAAGAATATGTGGTAACGTCACAATAAGCATTTATGAAAAGAATAGGACAGAAGATGTCTTATATGTAGAAAGTCTCAAGCACAATCTTCCCAGTGTAAGTTAGATGTGCAACAAAGGATACAACCTCATCTTCCATGTGCAAGGATGTGAAATCAAAAGAGAAAGCACTGGTAAACTTGTGGTAGAAGCAAGTAGGACAGAGAATAGCTTGTATAATATTAGTGAAGTCAAAGGAAGGAGTTGTCTTCTAGGACAGACAAATAAATGTTGGTTGTGGCATAAGAGGATGGGACACATCAACTTTTACAAACTTGTGAAGATCATCTCTAAACATGCAGTTAGAGACATGCCAAAGATTGCCAAGCCTGCTAGAACTTTTTGCAAGGAATGTTAGATTGGGAAGCAGACAAGGACCGGGTTCAAGACCAAGTAGTACTATTCTACTAAGCCATTGCAACTGATTCATATAGATTTATGTGGTCCTACCAAAATAAGAAGTCTCCAAGGTGAAAGGTATTTCATGTTTCTCATTAATGGTTATTCTAGAATGACATGGGTTACATTTTTGAAAGATAAATTAAAAGCCTTTAATAGATTTAAGTGTTAGAATCAAGGCAGACAACTAAGAGTGGGGGGTGAATCAGTTGTCCCAAAATTTCCTCTTGTTAATTACTTAAATCATTCAGCATAATCATAAATTAATCATGGAAACATAATGCAATCATTCAAGAGTAAAAACATATTAACACATTTGACACCAAGATTTTGACGTGGAAAACCCGGTTAAGGGAAAAACCACGAGGTGACTAACCTAAAATTTGTTGGTAGGTATGATCAGGAAAGTACTGTACACTAGCCAAAATTTATTTTTTTAGAGCTGACATAAAAAATCCTATTTTTTGTGACCGACATAAGAAAACCCTATTTTTGTAACCGACAAAAAGGCTTGATAAAAAGCGGCTAAGGGTTAGGGTTTTGATATATTGTATTGTAGCATTTGCAACGATATTGAGTTGCAGGGATTGCTGGTTGTAATCTGTTTGATTTACTGGATAATAATATTGGACTCTCTGTTTGGTGGATGTAGCCTGAGTTTGGGTGAACCACGTTAAAACTTGTCTCTTACTGTTATTAATTCTGTGTATTTCCATTTCTCTGTTTAATCTTTATTTGCATTTAATTGATATCTTCTGTCAACTAACCCTAACAAAATTGTATTCTCTGTTGAAGAATAAAAGGAACAAAATGGCACATGCCAATTAGGGCTCACTACCCGAACACACTGCTCACAAGAGACCCACTGCCTACAGAATAATAAATATTACATACTTGAACTGAAGAATAGCATTTTCACCATGCTTGAGTCAGTTCCATTTAAGCCCAATACTTCTGCTCTACTTTTCACACTTCTCCTCTCTACCACACTCTCATCTCCTCCAAGATCACTTTGAAATGACTTCACAACTTCTTATTTATACAAGATATTTGAGTTTGAGATAATCATCCAAGTCAGCATACATTATAGAGCAAATACAACTTGACTAATTACAAAAGACTTCATGCGGATCAACATACTGTTGGCTACACAAATCTGAGACTTCAATCTTCTTTTAGGAACACGTCATGCTTCACAAAATATCCGCAGGATGTGTAACTCGTCCAGTCGGCCAAACTTAGGAAGAACAACATCATCTGGAAGTAATTCTTCAATTACGAGCTCAATCTTCAATGTGGACCACCAACGCGAACTGGACATAATCCAAAGACCTCCACAAGCTTTCCTGAATCACCAAGAACATCCACACTACTTCTGCTTACTGAAATCTTTCTCTCCTTCATCTGGAACCTCAAGAACACAGTCTGTCATCACTGTCATATTGGAATAGATGCTTGCGGACCTCCAGACCACGAACCAATTGAGTTGTCAATTCACATTGACTTCTTGAACACTCCACCGAATCCACAGAACAAGATGTAGCATTTCCAGATCTCACCGGACCTATATGTGTCACTCTGTCACCTCTGAACATCTGCCTGCACCGGTTTTACTCAAGTGGCCATAACTTCTTCAGATCTTCATGAGGACCTCTCAAATCTTTACTGGATCATCTTAAGACACATATCTACAAACCCTTTTAAGCGCATCCTCTGATCTTCATCTTAGATGGGATCCTTACCTTATTGTCTTCACTATTCTTCTTTGTTCCTGATAGGACTAATTTTCTCAATATCCTCAGCATACAATTCATCCAATCCTTGACATTAATGCAACAGGAGTATGTTGACATCAATGACAACACCGGTTAGGCCCATACTTGCAACAATCTCCCCCTTTGTCATTGATGGCAATATATGATGTGAAAAATTATTTTAAGCATCAAGACAAGAACTTCTCCTTGCTGAGTGACATAACTCCCCCTTATCAACAATAACCATTCACGTGTCTTCTCTTCCTTTACTGCTCCCCCTTTGATCAGTAACCATTCTTATTTTTCACATGTCTTCTCTCCCCCTTTGACATCAATGGCAAAGGGCACATACTTGCATTACTCAGAATCATACAGACTTCTCCCTTTGAGTAGCAGCTTCCTATCACCAATCCAGACCACAGGATATGACTGTGAGATTTACCAGACTGATGCACATCAGTGCACCTTAATTTAGAACCGGAGGGGTAATAATCCCTAACTTCTCCCTGAGATACTCAAAAGCGTCCCTAGGTAGAGGTTTAGTAAAAATGTCTGCAATCTGATCCTTGGAGGGCACAAACTCCAATCTGACTTCATTCTTGTTCACCTGCTCTCTCAAAAAATAAAACTTGAAGGATATATGATTTGTCTTTGAATGTAACATCGGATTCTTTGAAATGTTTATTGCACTTGAGTTATCACAGAAGATTGTGATAGTTTCCTCATACTCCACTCTGATGTCTCTTAGCATTTGCTTCATCCATAAAACTTGAGTGCAACTGCCTGTTGCTGCAATGTATTCTGCTTCTGCAATGGATAGAGATATTGCCTCTTGTTTCTTACTCAACCAAGAAACTAATCTTTTCCCCAAAAAGAATGCTCCACCACAGGTACTCTTCCGGTCATCCACATCTTCTACCTAATCCGCATTTGTATATGCATGAAGAGAGAAATCATGATCTCTATGATAGGATACCATAGACCATACTCAACTGTTCCTTTTAGATATCTGAGAATCCTCTTGATTGCCATGACATGAGATTCTCTAGGATCAGCTTGGAATCTTGCAACAAGACCAACAGCATTCATAATGTCAAGTCTAGTTTGAGTAAGATACAATAGTCCTCCAATCATTGATCTGTACTTTTTCTGATCAGCCTTAGGAGAGTCTGTTGATAACTGAGAGGGGGGGGTGAATCAGTTATCCTAATTATTTCCCTTATTGAACTTTCTTTTTAATTGATGCAACATTGAATCAAACACAAAAACATTATCATGAAATAAGAAACACATGACACAGTATTTTTGACGTGGAAACCCTGTTAAGGGAGAAAACCACGGGGTGATTAACCCAAAATTATTCTCTGTTAGAAGAATAGGAAATTACAAAATGGCACTTGCCAATTAGGGCTCACTGCCCGAGCACACTGCTCACAAGAGGCCCACTGCCTACAATAAGACACACTGTCTACAAAGTGATAAAAATCACAGTCTTGAACTGATTGGAAGCATCTGCATATGCTGGAGTTCAGTTCCGGTTAGGCTTAGTACACTGATCTGCTGCACTTCATCTTTTCTCTGTTCTTTATTCTGCTATCCTTTCACATTCCGGATCTGTCTTGCTATTTCTGCTCTGTTCTGGACTTATTCGCATATCAATTACTTAACACCCACACTTCACAACTAAATCCATCCTCTATATATATCCGCACAAGTAATTTCATCATCTTTCTAGTCGGCATCCGGAACAGTCTAGTTTCTTACAAACTTTGTTCTGTCGGCTGAATCCTTGCTCACCAAGCAATGCGGATCAAGCATATACTAGTAGATATCATTAATCATGTCGGCCAAACATGATTCATGCCTTCACAACCTTTATCATCAACAGTAACACATCCGGAAAGTAGTCTGATACTCTGTCAGTCAGTTCTTCCTCTGTTTTCACTGTCTCTCAGGAATCCGGTACTCAACTTATTCATATCTTTTTCTTTGTCCATCACCGGAGGCTAAATCCTTGGAATATACCACTCAAGGTAGTCCTCTTGACTTCCCCAAATCCGCACTGCACCAAGACACTTCCTCTGAGAGATCCGGATCAATCTGTCGGACCTTGCCACATGCTCTGTTCTTGTTCACCGGACCACAACAGTCTTTATTCTGACTTCCGGTAGAGACACATTATGACTTGCGGATATGTGGGATGACCTTTGTTGCCATCAATGACAACAACCATGAATCTATATAGTGTCTCTTGCCAACAATCTCCCCCTTTGGCATTGATGGCAACACTTAGTGAAAAATGACTAAGTGTTTACACTATGCTCCCCCTTTGCTGATGCTCTGTCTTTATATACAATTTCCGGAACTCCCCCTTTGTTGGATTCCTCATTTTTCACTGCTCCTTACTCCCCCTTTGACATCAATGGCAAAGGGTAGGGTCCGCACACCAAAATTTTCAAAAATTTTCTATACATAGCCGCATATTTACATACTCACATATACTGAAGAATGTCTGCAAAGGATGTCTGCAATTGGATCATTTCAGTAGCCCAACTTTGCTTCATTCTATCCAAAATTGAAATGTGACCACTCAACAAAAATGCAAAAGCTTCTGCCCGCTTGAGATCTGTCAGATCTTTTGTTTGGGCGGTGGTCTGAGCATCACTGATGGCCTCATGCATAGTTTCCAACTTAGGGATTATAATCCTTCTAAGTTCTCCCATCCGGTTGGTGATATTCTTCCTTTCCTTCTCAAGATTCTTTATTTCATTCAAGACTGCAATAGTCTGACATTCTTGATTTATTATGGAGGAAGAGAGAGGATCAAAACTTTGAGATAAGCTTTGTAGCTTGTCCTGTTCTTCTTTTATTTTCTTATCAATTGCTGTTGTTGCCTTTGGCCAGGATATACAAAATTTGTAAATGTCACCGCCATCCTTAAGAGCATTCTCTAAGCTCTTTATTCCAATACTCACAATCTTCCTATCTTTAGAGATTAATTCTAATATTTCTGAAAATCTCTTATCCAAAAATTCCTTCCGGACCTTTTCTTCAGCAGATTTTTCTAGAGATTCAAAATGTGTACTAACACTGCTGACTAAGGTTTTGAGATTACCGGAAGAGGAGGCTGTGGGATCCTTTTGAAAGGATGGCATGATCTTTTCTAGCACTCCAGATGCTACCTCCATAAGCTCACAGTCTTCCATGTGAGATTTCAGCAGCATCTCTTTGACTTTCTCATTTGCAAATGAGGCTATTTTCATTGTTTGCCCCGGTGACAAAGAGTCAAAATCTAAGGGTCCTTTTAGCAGGTCCGGTTCATCAATTTCTATAGTGGCTTTGCTCAAAAATTGTTGAACAGTTTGTGCAGTGTCTCTTGCTGGAGACAGATGTTTCTTTTCTTCTGCAGTCTTGGAACTGTCAACCTCTTTGTCTTCCACCCCTGCTTCCTTCTCCTGTAATTTCTCTTCTTCTTTGGATCTGGAGACTGTAGGGGAAACCGGAGGAGAGATGCTTGTCTGTTCAGGGCCCACTTCTTCCGGAACAGATGATTCCAAATCCGCAGCTGTTTCTGCACCTAAGTCCTCTACAACAGGAAGATTGAACCTTTTGAAGGCCTTCTGGAGGATCTCTTCTGTCTCTTGGGCCACTTTGTCAGTCTCACCAAGCATGAGTTGATTCATCCTGGCTTTACTTCTGAACTCATCTTTGCAGTCCTTGAAGATTATGTTCATTATCTTGGGATCAATTTGAGGATATAGCTGAATAGCTATCTGCTCCCGGATCTCAAGATCTTTTGCATGAGCATTGTTCTTTCTTACTTCCAATTCCTTTTCTAGGCTTTTAGGAATAAGAGATATGATCTCAATGAAAGCCTTATTGTATATGTTCAGATATTTGACTGTGGCTTCCTGCAGAGTCTTTTGGTCAGCCTCACTGAAGTCATCATAAGATTCAGTCATTGGTTGAAGGTTTCCATCCACCGTGACCGACTTGATTACATTCTCTAGAGACAGAGTGGGCTTTTCAACAGATACCTCTGCCATTTCATCCTTGTCTTGTCCTGTGGAGGGTTTACCGGATCCTTTCTTCTTCTGCTTCTTTATTTCTTTTACTCCCTCATCTGACTCTGTTTCCTCTTCATCCTTTTGGCTTTCATAAGCCCTTGTGGCTTTTGTCTTGGATCTTTTACCGGATGCCTGGACTTCCGGTTTTGAACTTTTGGTTGAGGGAGGTGCAGATCTTTTTGATGATCTGGTCCGGGTGGGAGTTTCAACCGGAACACTTTCTTTACTTTTCTCTTCTTCCTCAGCCTTCCTCCTCTTTTCCCGGCTGGCATCAAGTGCCTCTTTTGAGATGCCTAGGCCTTGAGCAATATGCTCAACTTCTTTTCTTACCTTCCTCTTTATCTCCGGTTCCCTGAGTTCTACATGTAACTTTACACTCAGTTCCTCAAAGGTTCCAAACCTTTCTGCCTTAGGATCTTTGGGCTGGCTTAGCATGTGTTGAACATGCAGCTCTACTATCTGTTCATCCACTTCATACCCCATGGGCATGATCCAAACAGTCCTTGGCTCCACTGCCTCCATTAGACACTGATCTGTTTCTACCATGAAGCATACTGTGTCTTTGTACTTTTCAACAAGGGATTGGGGTATTCTTTCTCTTGCATGCATCATGCTTTGGAAGTTCTTGAAGTATCCCCATAGAGCTGTATTTCTTGCTTTGGCATCCCCAAGTCCATGCAAATAGTCTCTGATTTGGATGGCAACCGGTCTGTCATTCTGCCATACCCATCCACTGGATCCGGGAAGCTCATTCATGTAGTAAAAGAAGAGACAAAGGATCAGATTGCCATACTTGAAGGAGTTTTTCTTGTCCTTCTTGATCTTCTGTAGATTTTCAAAGAGTTGGTTCACAAGAAGCTCACACAAGTCATAGTCTGCATTCTCCTTTAACATTTGATAAGCTGTGTAGATTGCAGTTCCCGGTACTGAATTTTCCCTACTGGAATGATAGATTTTGTAACCAATTATCATAGCTGCAAATTTGACATCCGGTTTAGTGATGTCATCAACTGTCATAGCTCTCTTGTCAAACTTGGATCCGGTTGCATCACTAACTGTCTGATTTTTGACAGACTTGAGAACAGGTAATCCACCGGATGAGTGCAGACCGGTTACAGCCCTAATTGCATCTTTGGTGATTTTGAAGGGCTTGTTCAACCATAGGAAGTTGTCATGTACTCTACTTAGTACATACCGGACCCATTCATCTTCTTCAAAACAGGGGAAATGAATGCACTGTGCAAAGTGTTTGTCCTGGATAGCTTTATACTGAGGTTTGATCTCAAAGGAGTCATCTATCAATTGTTTGTGATAGATATCCATCAGTTTTGATTCTCCAAAGTCTTCAAGATTCGCATGGATGTAAACCCTAATATCTTCCGTATGCAATACACCATGAGGAACACTAGAGAAGGCTCCTAGTGGATCTACCTCCAATGATTTGTAAGGATGTTTCTTGAATGTGGGGCGAGGTCTATCAGAGATCTTAACTATATTTGGAGTAGCCATTCTTCAAAGATTTGCAGTGAGATAATGAAAAACGGAGAATACCTTATGCGCCTTCGGTTTGCACGGAGTGGTTGGATTGATTTCTTTATGCAATGACTTCGGCAGGAGATCCTTGGTGTGCTTGATGAATCTTTGTTGCAGAGCTCCACTTTTCGCTTCTTCTTGAGTGCAGAATGAGCAAATGACTTTTGAGAAATCCCTTAAATTGCTCCGCGAACCCTAATATCTGTCTGCAATAAATGCTTCACCTACATCATTCCGGTTTGCCTTGTCTGGATAGCTTGGAGTATCCCGGATTAGTCCTGATCTGTGAATATCATCCGGATCTTTCAATCATGAATAAATCGAGGTAACATATTACAAGAACATCCCAAACACTCTGTCCAATCCGCAGAACAAGATAGTGCACTTCCGGATCTCTCCGGACCTTTTTGTAATCCTTTGTCATACCGGAGCATCTCCCTGAACAGGTCTTACTTGATCGATCACAGCTTCTTCATAACTCCATGCGGACCTCTGAAAACTTGACTGAAGCATCTCAAGACTCATATCTGCAAACCCTTTAATCCGCATCCTGTGCCACATCCGGCACCACTTGTTTGGCTGGGGGAACAGGATTTTCTTTGAGTCTCCCCCTGAGCCTGAGCTCACTTTTTAATTTCCGGAAGAAATATCAGCACCAGAGTCTGGTGCGGATCCAACCTCTACATTCTCTAAACTTTTCTTCACCCAAATCTTGCTCATCTGATTCCTAACTTCATCCGCATTCATCTTTTGTTTACCCTTGTCTTGATTCTGATTATACACCGGACCTCTTTTGTCCTGATTCTTGCTTCTACAGACTTTAGCATTATGACCGGACCTATTACAGATTTGGCAAATAACATTTCTTTGCATATTTGACTGATATCCTCTTGATCTGCATTGATTAGCCATATGACCTACTCTATTGCATGTAAAGCATCTACCTTTGAATGATTTGTTTACTTGCATATTTCTGCATTCATGGTATTTGTGTCCATACCTTTTGCAGTTGAAGCACTGTCCGGAGAAGGATGAATTAATCTGATTAATTCTCTTTCTGCACTGATTAGCTTTGTGACCAAAATGGTTGCAGCTGTGGCAGTATCCATTGAAAGATGGATATCTTTGGGCATTGGGCTGTCTTACCGAAGGTCTTCTAGGCCTGCTCCTTGGATTTTCTGATCCAAAATTCTTTTGACCGGATCCGGAGCTTTCTCCTTTCTCATATCCCAAACCATACTTGTCATCTGTCCTCTTTTGACTTCCAAGAAGAACTTCAAGTTGAGCAGAACTTATCTTGAATTTCTCTTTATATTCATTTGCTGTTTGAAGGTCTCTTTTGAGAGAGGCAATTTGATCCTCAAGTTTTTCTTCATTATCTTTGGCATCTTCAAGATCAGATTCAAGATGTCTGATAATCCTGTCCATCTGGTGGCATTCTTCTGATTTTTCTTTGAGAGATTGTCTTAGATTGTCTTCAGCCTTTCTTTTTTCTTCAATCTCTTGAGTAAACTTTATAGTTCCTGATTCCATTTCATGTCTTAACATAATGACTTCTTTTGATAACTTTTCACATAACTTGGTTTGCTCAGTCAATTCTTCATTTGTATTGCTTTCATCACTTTGTCTTGCCAATTGTTGGAGCAGCTCCTTTCTCTTTTTCATAGAGAGACTTAATTTGTCTTTTAATTCTCTCATGAATTCATCAGCCTGTTTGAGTCTTTCCTTTAATTCATTGACTTCAGAATTTGACTGTTCAAGATCCTCAAGGGCAGTCTTGAGTTGCTCTCTTAAACCATATGCATCCATTTGAACTCCCAGATCTTCCTCAAGCTGTTAGGCTCTATTAGGAGGAACTTAGCTCTGATACCAATTGTTGATAACTGAGAGGGGGGGGGGTGAATCAGTTATCCTAATTATTTCCCTTATTGAACTTTCTTTTTAATTGATGCAACATTGAATCAAACACAAAAACATTATCATGAAATAAGAAACACATGACACAGTATTTTTGACGTGGAAACCCTGTTAAGGGAGAAAACCACGGGGTGATTAACCCAAAATTATTCTCTGTTAGAAGAATAGGAAATTACAAAATGGCACTTGCCAATTAGGGCTCACTGCCCGAGCACACTGCTCACAAGAGGCCCACTGCCTACAATAAGACACACTGTCTACAAAGTGATAAAATTCACAGTCTTGAACTGATTGGAAGCATATGCATATGCTGGAGTTCAGTTCCGGTTAGGCTTAGTACACTGATCTGCTGCACTTCATCTTCTCTCTATTCTTTATTCTGCTATCCTTTCACATTCCGGATCTGTCTTGCTATTTCTGCTCTGTTCTGGACTTATTCGCATATCAATTACTTAACACCCACACTTCACAACTAAATCCATCCTCTATATATATCCGCACAAGTAATTTCATCATCTTTCTAGTCGGCATCCGGAACAGTCTAGTTTCTTACAAACTTTGTTCTGTCGGCTGAATCCTTGCTCACCAAGCAATGCGGATCAAGCATATACTAGTAGATATCATTAATCATGTTGGCCAAACATGATTCATGCCTTCACAACCTTTATCATCAACAGTAACACATCCGGAAAGTAGTCTGATACTCTGTCAGTCAGTTCTTCCTCTGTTTTCACTGTCTCTCAGGAATCCGGTACTCAACTTATTCATATCTTTTTCTTTGTCCATCACCAGAGGCTAAATCCTTGGAATATACCACTCAAGGTAGTCCTCTTGACTTCCCCAAATCCGCACTGCACCAAGACACTTCCTCTGAGAGATCCGGATCAATCTGTCGGACCTTGCCACATGCTCTGTTCTTGTTCACCGGACCACAACAGTCTTTATTCTGACTTCCGGTAGAGACACATTATGACTTGCGGATATGTGGGATGACCTTTGTTGCCATCAATGACAACAACCATGAATCCATATAGTGTCTCTTGCCAACAGAGTCATCATCTTTTATCAATTTGCATCCGGTTGCCATGGGAGTATTCATTGGTTTTGAGTCTTCCATTCCAAATTTATTTAACAATTCTTTCACATATTTGGTCTGAGATATGAAGATTCCTTTCTTTGTTTGAGTGATTTGCAAACCCAAGAAGAAATTCATTTCCCCAAACATAGACATTTCAAATTCACTTTTCATTTGATTTGCAAAAGTCTTGCACATACTATCTCTTCCTCCAAAAATAATATCATCAACAAATCCTTCAACAATTAAGATATTTTCATGTTCAATCTTGAAGTATAAATTACTATCAGCAGTAACTTTGTTGAAACCAATTTTTAAAAGATGCTTATCTAGTCTTTCATACCAGGCTCTTGGGGCTTGTTTGAGTCCATACAGTGCTTTCTTCAACTTGCAGACCATATCACCATGATCAGACAATTGAAATCCATCTAGTTGCTCAATGTATACTTCTTCTTCCAAGTCACCATTCAAGAAGGCAGACTTGACATTCATCTGATATACTTTGAAGTCCTTGAAGGTAGCAAAGGCAAGAAATAATCTGACTGCTTCAATTCTTGCCACCGAAGCAAAAGTTTCTTCAAAATCAACTCCTTCTACTTGAGAGTAACCCTTGCAGACCAATCTGTCTTTGTTTCTAACTACTTCACCATCTTCATTCAGTTTATTCCAAAAGACCCATTTGGTTCCAATCACATTTTTGTTTCTAGCTCTGGGAACAAGATCCCAAGTGTGATTTTTCTCAATTTGCATCAGTTCTTCCTTCATTGCTTTAGTCCAGCTTTCATCATTGCATGCTTCATTCACTGTCTTTGGTTCAATTTTTGAAATCAAACAATAATTTTATGAGTCTTGAGCAATCTTTCTTCTTGTTTGAACACCTTTGCTTTTATCACCTATGATCTAATTTTCAGAGTGATTCAGTCTTACATACCTGGGAATTTTGGGAGTTTCTTGCACTTCTATTTCTTGAACAAGTTCATTCAAACTTATCTCTTCTTCCTGATTCTCTGGATCAGTCTGGATCTGAATTTTAGAAGGGGCTTGGACCAAAACATCATTCTGATCATCTTCATCATATTCATAAAACCTTGAGGGTTTTTCAACACCTTCATCAATATTCACATTTGTACTTTCTATCATCTTTCTCAATCTTTTGTTATAACATCAGTATGCTTAAATTTGAGTAGAATAGCCCAAAAATATTCCTCCATCACTTCTAGCATCAAATTTGCCAAGGTCTTCATCTCTTTTAATATAACATTTGCTACCAAAGACTCTGAAATACTTCACAGTGGGA
Organism: Cunninghamia lanceolata; assembly: GCA_027924645.1. Classification (NCBI taxonomy): domain Eukaryota; kingdom Viridiplantae; phylum Streptophyta; class Pinopsida; order Cupressales; family Cupressaceae; genus Cunninghamia; species Cunninghamia lanceolata. The sequence continues at coordinate 5,873,148 of BSBN01000516.1, forward strand.
GTGATGCCAAACCAGAGTTCATAAAGGGTCTTACCAGTATTGCTTCTGATTTATACTCAATTAAGAGTATAGACAGCAGTGCTTACAGCTTCTCTCCAGTAGATCTAAGGAACATTTGCTTCCATCATCATGGTTCTAGATGCTTCCTGGATGGTCCGGTTCTTTCTTTCCACTACTCCATTCTGTTGTGGGGTCCTTGGGGCAGACAACTATCTTTTTATCCCATGTTTCTCACAGAATTCTATGAACTCACCGGATGTGAATTCTCCACCTCTATCAGACCTCAAACATTTTATGTTTAATCTGGTTTCATTCTCTACCATAGCTTTGAATATTTTGAATTTCTCAAGAACCTCAGATTTCACTTTCAGAAAAGTCACCCACATCATTCGGGAGTGGCCATCAATTAATAACATGAAGTATCTATCACCTTGCAAACTCCTAATTCTTGTCGAACCACATAGATTAGTATGAACTAAGTCCAATAATCTAGTAGAAGATTGTTCCTTACTTTTGAATGTGACTCTGCTTTGCTTACCCAACTGATATTCTTTACACAAACTATTAGTAGGTTTCACCAGTCTTGGAAGATCTCTTACAACCTGAGTGTTGCTTATCTTGATGATATTATCAAAATTCACATGAAACATTCTTCTATCCACAACCAACTCTAATCAATTTGAACAAATAAACAACTTTTACCAGTACCAACCAAGTGGAAGATATTACCTTTTGTTTGAGTACTAGATGCAATCTCTGTTCTGAAACTTTCAAAGATCTTACATTTCCTATTTTTGAATCAGATATCATAGCCTTTGTCCACCAACTGTCCAACACTGAGAAGATTGTGCTTCAGACCTTCAACATATAGTACATTACTGGTTTTGTTCTTTCCATCAAAAGAAATAGGTCCTCTACCTCTAATCTTGCCAGCAGAATTATCACCAAATTTTACAACTCCACCTTCATATCTTTCAAAATCTATAAACTTATTTTTGTCACCTGTCATATGGTGGGAGTATCCACTGTCAATGACCCAATCATCCTTTTCTTCAACTTGGGCAGCTAGAGCTCTTTCTACCATTTTATGATTGACAGATTCAAAGGGCATTGGATCTTCTTCCTTGATGGCAATAAACATCCAGTCACTTCCGGATTTGTTTCCTGTCTCTGATTCATCATCTGTTACTCTTTCATCATCATCTTCATGAACATAGTAACACTTCTTTTGAAATCTTGATCTGTTAGGGTTTGGCCTACAAAATCTTTCCAGACACCTTGAGGCAAAATGACCAATCTTATTGCAATTAAAACATTTGAAAGGCATTTTTTCTTCATACTTACCGGATCCTCTTGGCAGTCTTTTTGTAATGAGAGCCTCAAGTTGTTCAGCTTCTAATTCATCCTCTTCCAGATCTTTTCTTGCTTTTTCATACCAAGAAGATTTTCTTGAGGAACTTTCTCCTGGATCATATCTTTGTTTGCCTTTTGTAGAGGCACTAGCTTTGAATGTTGATTCGGTCTTGGGAAGTGCATCACCAAACTCAGCTAACTAGAATGCAAATATCTTACCAACCAATTGATCCCTTGTGATAGTTGTTAAGGATCTGATTTCCTCAATAGCAGCAACTTTGTGTTTATAAGTAGGAGGTAAGGATCTGACAACCTTAGCAACAATTTCATCTTCATCCAGAACTCCACCAACACATCTGATGCCACAAACAAGCTCATTTACTTTTGTCATGTAAGAAGTGATATTCTCATCTTCACTCATCTTCAAGTTTTTGAATTTTCCTTTCAAACTCTGTAGCTTGGCACATTTAACATACTTGTCTCCTTCATGCAGAAGTTCCAGTTTTTCCCAAATCTCATATGTAGTTTTTAGATCTATAACATTTGTCAGATCTGAATCAGATAAGGCACTTAGTAGAGTTTCTTTAGCCCAAAGATTGTTTTCAGCATCTCTGATTTCATATACAATTCTTGGACCATTATGTGGAGGAACATACTTCTTTGAAGCCATGATCCAATATTGCATTCCCATACATTGCAAGTGACATTCCATGCGGCTTTTCCAAAGAGTGAAATTGGTTCCATCAAACCTTGGGCTATCCTTCTTATAGGAAGACATCCTGGATCTCCTCAAGCGGTTAAGCTCTTTTAGAGGAACTTGGCTCTTATACTAATTGTTAGAATCAAGGCAGACAACTGATAGGGGGGGTGAATCAATTATCCCAAAACTTCCTCTTGTTAATTACTTAAATCCTTTAGCATAATCATAAATTAATCATGGAAACATAATGCAATCATTCAAAAGTAAAAACATACTAACACATATGACACCAAGATTTTGACGTAGAAAACCTGGTTAAAGAAAAAACCACGAGGTGACTAACCCAAGATTGTATTCTCTGTTAGAAGAATAAAAGGAACAAAATGGCACATGCCAATTAGGGCTCACTGCCCGAGCACACTACTCACAAGAGGCCCACTGCCTATAGGAGACACACTATCTACAGAATAATAAATATTACATACTTGAACTGAAGAATAGCATCCTCACCATGATTGAGTTAGTTCCATTTAAACCCAATACTTCTACTCTATTTTTCACACTTCTCCTCTCTACCACACTCTCATCTCCTCCAAGATCACTTTGAAATGACTTCACAACTTCTTATTTATACAAGATATTTGACTTTGGGATAATCATCCAAGTCGGCATACATTACAGAGCAAATACAACTTGACTAATTACAAAAGACTTCATGCAGATCAACATACTATCAACAACACAGATCTGAGACTTCAATCTTCTTTTAGGAACACGCCATGCTTCACAGAACATCCGTAGGATGTGTAACTCATCCGGTCAGCCAGACTTAGGAAGAACAACATCATCCTAAAGTAATTCTTCAATCACAAGCTCAATCTTCAATGCGAACCACCAACACGAACTGGACACAATCCAAAGACCTCCCCAAGCTTTCCTGAATCACCAAGAACATCCACACTACTTTTGCTTACTAAAATCTTTCTCTCCTTCACCCGGAACCTCAAGAACACAGTTTGTCATCACTATCATATTGGAATAGATGTTTGCAGACCTCCAGACCATGAACCAATTGAGTTATCAATTCACATTGACTTCCTGAACACTCCACCGAATCCACAAAACAAGATGTAGCATTTTTGGATCTCACCAGACCTATATGTGTCACTCTGTCACCTCTGAACATCCGCCTGAACCAGTTTTACTCAAGTGGCCATAACTTCTTCAGATCTTCATGCAGACCTCTTAAATCTTTACTGGATCATCTTAAGACACATATCTACAAACCCTTTTAAGCGCATCCTCTGATCTTCATCTTAGCTAGGATCTTTACCTTACTATCTTCACTGTTCTTCTCTATTCCTGAATAGGACTAATTTTCTCAATATCCTCAACATACAATTCATCCAATCCTTGACATCAATGCAACAAGAGTATGTTGACATCAATGACAACACCGGTTAGGCCCATACTTGCAACATTAAGATCTTCAAGTCTATGGTTGAGAATGAAATGAATACTAGAATTAAGTGCTTAAGATTAGATAGAGGTGGTGAGTTCACAGCAAATGAATTTGAAGAATTTTGTGAAAACCTTGGGATAAGGAGATAGTACTCTGCTACAAGGACTTCTCAACAAAATGGAGTAGTTGAAAGGAAGAATAGAACAATTCAGGAGATGGCAAGAATAATGTTAAATGAATCCAAGTTGCCTGATGTGTATCAGAAAGAAGCAGTCCATACTATCATTTATATTCTCAACAGAGGACAACTGAGAGTGAACAACACTAAGATGCCATATGAACTATGGAAAGGCATACCTGTATCTATCAAGTATTTCAGAATTTTTGGAAGCAAATGTTATATTAGAAGAGATGAAGATAACTTCGGTAGGTTTGACTCAAGATCTAATGAAGGAATTTTTCTTAGCTACTCAACTAAAAGAAAGGCATATAGATGCTACAATAAGAGACTGCAGAAGATAGTTGAAAGTGCAAATGTTAGGATTGATGAAGACCTACACCATTAGACCTATAATCAAGAACATTATTGTTCAAATGAACCAGCCTACACAGAAGAAGAAGATGAAGTTGAAGAAGAAGAAACACTCGAGGAGACTACTAAGACACCTGCAAGGTATGTTCAGAAGAATCACTCTGAAGATCAGGTCATTGGCAACAAAAATGGAGTTATGACTAGGAGAAAATCAGAGAACAAGTAAACTTCACACTAATGTCCAAGATAGAACCAAATAACTTCTCTGAAACTAGTAAAGATGAGAATTGGATCAATTATATGCAAGAAGAGCTAAATCAGATCAAGAAAAATGAAACTTGGGAACTTGACCCAAGACCTACAGATAAGAATGTCATTGGCACAAATTGGGTATTTAGAAATAAGTTGAATGAAGATGGAGAAGTGGTTAAAAACAAAGCAAGGTTGGTCTACAAGGGTTATTCACAAGTGGAAGGAATTGGTTTTGAGGAGACATTTGCCCCTGTGGCAAGATTGGAAGCAATCAGGATGCTTATTGCATGCACAGTTCACAAAGACTTCAAGGTGTATCAAATGGATGTCAAATCTACTTAATTGAATGGTGATCTAGAAGAAGTTTACATAGAACAACCTGAAGGATTTTAGCTATCAAAAGATCAAAAATTGGTATGTAGAGTTAGAAAGGCTCTATATGGTATCAAACAAGCCTCTAGGGCTTGCTATGCAAGGTTGGATAAATACCTACACCAATAAGGCTTCAAGAAAGGTATCGCAAATAGTAATCTCTACATCAAGGCAAAAGGTGAGCACATGTTGATAGTAGTAGTATATGTTGATATTATCTTTGGCGGCAATGATGGTATGTGCAAAAAGTTTGCAGAAGAAATGCAGAAAGAGTTTGAAATGTCTATGATAGGTGAACTTTCATTCTTTCTTGGACTTCAAATTGTTCAATTAGACAAGGGTATCTTCATTTCACAAGCTAAGTATGTCAAGGAGATGTTAAAAAAGTTTGGTATGAATGAATACAAACCAATAAGTACACCTATGGTAACAGGTTGTCATCTTAGCAAGGATGATGAGTCACCTCAAGATGATCAGACTCTTTATAGATCCATGATTGGAAGCTTATTATACTTGACTACATCAAGGTCGAATATTATGCAAGCAGTTTGTATGGTGGCTAGGTTTCAAGCCAATCCAAAAGAGACTCATGTAAAGGTTGTTAAAAGGATTTTTAGATACTTGAAGAACACATTGGACTATGGATTGTAGTATTAGAAGGGAAAGGACTTCTCTCTGACTGCATATACAGATGTAGATTGGGTTGGCATCATTGATGATAGGAAAAGCACAAGTGATGGAGCTTTATTTCTAGGAGATAGATTGGTTTCATGGTTAAGAAAGAAGAAAGAATTAGTCTCTCTATCAATAGTAGAAGTAGAATACATAGCCGCATCATCTTGTTGTACCCAAGTTTTGTGGATGAAGCAAATGTTGAAGGATATCAAAGTAACTTATGGTGAGCCCATTCCTATTTTGTGTGATGATACAAGTGCCATCAATATATCAAAGAATTAAATGATGCATTCTAGAACCAAGCATATATCCATTAAGTATCACTTCTTGAGAGAAAAAGTTACAAATTAGGAGGTAAAGCTGGAGTATGTCAACACAAAGAATCAGATTGCAGATATTTTTACAAAACCCCTTCCCAAAGAGACATTTGAGTACTTAACGCAGAATTTGGGAGTGATATCACTCTTATCAAATCAGTACAATCTTATGATGGAATATCTATCCAAGGGGAGCAGCTCAAGGCATATCCTTTATCCATGGTTAGACATTGGCTACCTCTCAGGGGGAGCAGGTAGATAAAAGACAGTATAGATAATCAAGTTTGATATGACAAAGAGAAGAGACATAGTAAGAAGAAGCATTACAGTCATGGGGAGCTAGTCATGGAAGTATCAGATTGCAGTAAGGAAAGAGGTTGGTTACATCCCTTTGCCATTGATGTCAAAGGGGGAGAAAATTCATAAGTTTTAGAAGTTGTGTAACAGTTCAGCAAGTACTGAAAGTCAATACTCAAAGTTTATTTCTTTTTGGTTGCCATCAATGACAAAGGGGGAGATTGTTGGAAATATTGTCATTCATGTCAAAGATAAGTTGGTGTCACAAAAGAAGTACCTTTGATGATGAAAAGTTAAGGCATGAATGATTTCAGCCTTTAGTCAATGAATCGCTCGATTCGCAAACTCACAAGCTCATTAACGGCTGGTTTCTCTGATAGCTAGTTCACTGACAGGAGAGTTCTACGGTGAAGGCATGAAGAAGTAAGTTTGAAGTGCAAAGTTTAAAGTATCGGCAAAAACTTTAGTTCGTGAACTCAAAAGTTCACCGACAGCTAGTTCATCGATTGGCGATTTTTTCGATAGAAGAAGATAGATGGCTTATGGTTTGATTGACCTGCAACAAGTTCGTGAAGAGACAACTTCGCTGATAAAGCTTGTGTCGGTGAAATAACGAGTTGGTGAAGTGTCTCTTTTGCCAATAAAGGCTTTTGAGTCCAAGGTTCATGGAAATAAGTTTTGCCGACAAAGGTTAAGTTTGTGGAGGTAACGATATGAAGATATAATATATTTAAATTAAAGATTTAAATATATGTTTGAGGCTGACTTAAGGGTGAAATACAAAACCTCATTAAATAACCTCAAGGTGGCTCACTTGGTGAGATGGATTAACAGCAATGCAAATTAAAGATTTAAATGTTGGCGCCTTTGCAATAAAATGCAGGAATTCAAGGTGGGTCGACCCTAAGAAATATAGACATTGGAAAGTAAAATGCACAGGCTGACTTTTGAGAATGTTTTAATTCAATGCAGCTGACAATGAGGATTATATTGTACAGATGGATATATAAAGCAGATCAGTATTCATTTTTTAATAATGAATGAATATGCGAGTATCAAAGTGAAATAGTGTGAATATATAGGCGAATGTAAATTAAGTGTGAAGGGCAAGAATAGAAGATAATTCAGGTTTCGCACAGTATGTATCTAGGTTTGAAAGAATATATTGTTTTGTTCTTAATTACAATACAAAAGCGTTGAGAAGTGTAACAGCAAATTTTTGTAGTTGGATGGTGACTCTGTTTGTGCAAATCATGATTTATCATTCATAGCAGAAGTGATGATTGTAGGGTGTAAAAGTGCATATATATCATTTCTCTTGAAATCATTTCAGAGATTCTAGAGGTTGCTTCATCTTGATCCTTGTGAGGTTGGTGTCTCTTTATCTAGGTTGGTGCTCAGTTCAAGGGATTGCAGTCTCCTTTGGGTCGGTGACCATAAATTGTGAGATTCACTGATTGACTCAAGCCACCAAGATCACCTATAAAACCTAGGATTAACCTTCTACAAGAGAAAAAAAACAAAGAGGAGAGCAATTTGCAAAATATGGATGCAATTAATGAATTGGATTAAACAATTACATGTGAGGACTTGCTTTTATATTTGTAACTTAGAAAACCCTAATATGACTTAAGAATAGCCTAAGACTAAAATTAACCCCTAGTTAACTTAATAAAGTGTAATTAAATATTTAATTACACCAACACCCCCCCCTTAAGTGCAACTTAGGAAGAAATGAAAAACATGCAACTAATGCAAGAATAGGTCTTGGCTACAAGGCCATGTTAGGTACCCATGTAAAACAAGAATCTCTCATAAAGTGGAGAAAAAGGAGAAAAACCCAGTGGGAGAAAACTTCTCTCCAAAAGAGAAAAAACAAGTACATGAACATGTGATGGAAGAAGGACTAACACTAAGACCCCCCAAGAACTGAATCCATCACAAAAGTACAATCATGAATGCCCCCCATAAGAGAGGAAGGAGAGAGAAGGTCTGGTGACCCCCCAAAAGTGAGAAGGATGAAACCCCATGCAAGGAAATGCTCCCTCCCAAAATAGAGATGAGAAGACAAACCATGCAGTCGCTCCTCAAGATGACTCCTGCAGTGATGGAAGATGCTTGACACAGAATAAATATGAAGACCCATGAACGTCGAATAGCATTCCTCCCCTTGGGAAAAAATAGAACTACAGATGTGTGCATAATGTCTTCCCATTCCAGATAGGAATATACAAGAAGAAGGTTAAATGTCTCTGAACTCTGCACATGATCCAAAGACAACAATGATGCTCCTAAAAACTAATCAAATGTCTCCAATCCACTGCAAAACTGTGACTGAATAGGAGGATGAAGAATAATCTTTAAAGAAGATGATGGTGATGTAACTCTATCGAAGTTATCATCAAATAGAAGATAGATGTCCTCAATGTGGTCCTCCAAATCTGCAAGATGGGACTCTACAAACAATAATGATATATCTGGTAGATGTGTCCCAATGATCTATCTCTGGAAGACTGATAATGTCCTGCTGCAAAGAATTGGATGTAGCAACAGGTAATAAATATGTGATTTCGATAAGAGGAAAAGGGGAAGCAAGTAAAGGCTCTATGTCATCTGAACTAGCAAGACTTGTCAAATATGCAAGCTCCTCAACTGTATCATCATCAAAAGGTATGCAATCTGCATCATCAAGGGGTATGTGGCAATCCATAGTAGGATCATCAAGGAATGGAGAGATATGTGGGTCTCCATAGATCTCCCAAATGCTAGACCAAAGAGCACATGGGCACTGAATATGTGAGATAGAACACAGTGTCTGTACGCACAAAAATCACACAGTACCTCCACGAGGACCCCATTGATTATTCAAATCCTTGTCACATACATGTAAGCGTGAAATAATGTCCTTTAAGCAGTAGGACTCTTGATGGCGTGTCCTCTTTTCTTGTCTTGTGTTGTTTCTTCCTTGTCGATTTCTCCCTCTCCCCGTTTGTGACGCTTTTTGACACTTGTTGTGACACTTGTCAACTTGTGTTTTCTAGCTTTTGACCTTGATCCTAAGCCTTGTGAGAGTCTTGTACGTGAGTTTTCACCTATCCCATTTTTTTTTCCTCTAGTGCACCTCCTAGAAGCCTTCTAAAGGTCTCCTTATCCATCTCCCGCTTTCGATTTTCAGTTTCATCAAACCAATCCAAATCTCCCCCTATTATTTCCAGATCTCCCCTGGTACATCCTACTGACACAAGTAGAGATTTGGATTCTTCCACATTACTGACCTATTTCTTGATGTAGAACCTTTCATTTTCGTCTCTCCTACCATCTCCCAGCCTATTTTTCTGCATCTGACCCTGTGCAGCCCGGATCTCCCCCAGGCAACCCAGGGTCGCCCAAGGGCGATCCTACTGGCAAAAGGGGCAACCCTACCATTTTTTAAGCAACGGAAAAACTTGAGTTTCTATCTCGTTTCTCCTCCATTTTTGCCCATTTTTCTCTCTGTTTACATGGTTTTTGATCCTTGATATAGAGTTAATTATTTCATGCACCCACACATGCATAATTAACTCTATTTGATATCAAATTAACTCTTCAATCAATCTCATGCATTCCCTCACCTACATTTCCTCTCCAGTGATAAGCTATCTTTGCTTCATGACTCTCTAATTAGCTGAGTTCATTGGGTAATCAACCTTGTTAACTCCCTAATCTATTCTTGTTAACTCATCAATCAAATGAGTTAACTCTCCAATCAATTCCTTCTTCTAAACCTATAAATACCCCCCTCCCTCAAGCACAAAGGGAGGCAAATTCATTGTGCACACAGCTCTTGCCAAATTTTGCTCTCCAACTTAGCATTCAAATGCTCTTACAAGACAAAGGTGCCTTTTGTTTTATTTGTTCAACCAAGGAGTGTCATGCTGCTTCATTCTATGCCATTGTGCTCAATCCAAGCTCTCATCAAGCTCATACAAGCTTCATCAAAGCTTCTTTCTGCTTCTTTGGGTCATTCTGTAGTCAAGAGGATCACCTGCTGCCACAAAAGGATTCGAGGTTGCATATTACAACAAATCTTCGTTTCTCTCAGGTTCCTTCATTGTTTTCATTCAAGTTCATAGTAATTAGAGAATCAAATTTGCTCTTGGGAATAGTAAAACATTGTTTTTTCCTTGATAGTTAGATCTTGCATGTTAGATTAAACGCTTTCATATTTCCAAATCTAGATTGTTAGAAGAAGCATTTCCCCTTTTCTTAGATTAAATTGCATTCAAAATATTGAAAACACAAAAAACATAGGTTAACATTGCATTGGAAAAATCATATAGGGTTGCATACATATTTCCTTGTCATAGATTAGAAGCACTTTTATTTCCAAAATACTCTAAAAAAATACCAAAAAGAACGTTTTGCATATCATTTAGTTTGCATGGATATAGAAACACTAGAATAGACAAAATTGCAAACCCTTAATTCCATCACGAGGTAATCACAGTTCAAACGATTCTAAACAAACCCTTGATTTCATCACAAGGTAAAAAACACAAGTCAAACCCTAGGTCAACAAAACCCTAGGTCAAAACCCCAAATCTGGTTAAGTTTAGCAATTACACAAGTTCCTCTATCTTGATTCACGAATGTGATTAGGAGTGAGAGGAGAGTGGGTAAGGGCTATCCGTGACGAGATCCAAGAGATTCATCCAAGACCTCAACAAGAAACACTTGTCTTACCACAAGGAGACCCATTTGTCCTTTTGTTGTTAGAAGAAACTACACAATGCCAGATACAACAAGAATTCTTACAACGCATACAAAGACAAGAGGACATCAATGAAAACAATCATTTACCCACACAGAGGTGGAATCTTAGAAACCTAAATACAAGAAGAGAAACTAGTGACCCTTTGGGTCATAGGGTTATCTCAACTACAACAACAATCAAATGAAACATACAACAAAGGCCATAGTACTTGTCGACCCCTCTCTGTGAAGTCTAGCTCTCCAGCGAGCTAGACCCCCACTGTGTCTCGCCTCCTCTCGACTGGCTAATTCCACGTGAGCAAGAGTGACGTGGTGAATCACCCCGTGGCAAGGAGGTAAAAGGTCCGTGTGCGTGCCGAAATCCAACCCGACAGCCCCAAGCAACCGAAGTCACGATTTTTAGTGAACATATTTGGTGAACCTGACGTGAAGAGAAAAAATTTTTGTTTGTGTTGTTCATGTTCCCATTATTTGGATCTCTTTGAAAACTACAAAACATTCTTTCATTGCTTCTCGTAGCCGCTTCAGCTTCCATCACCTACTCCATCATTCATTCCACTTATTCTGTGGTGTCTATGGCACCCCCGAATATAACGGAACCTAACTTAAACCAAGGGAACATTCCCTCAAGAGAACCAGAAAGTCCCTCATTTGATAGGTATGTGCCGCCACATCCTGATGCGCCAATCACCAACTATTATGATTATAAGGATTCCGACTATGAGCAAGATCAAAGGGAATCTAGGCGCTCTATCTTTCAACAACCCAGCTTGGGAGAACAATCCGGCCATACCAAATGTGCCGCATAAAGCAAGAAGGGGAAGGTCAGAAATACATCAACCCGAACGACCTTCCACAAGTACATCGAATACCCACCTTGATGAAGAGGTCATAAGGTTGGAAAAATGTCTACAAGAAACCAAAGATGCTCAAGAGGCATTGAGGATTGTCTTACAAGAAGAACAAAAAGAAAACGTTGCACGTGAAGAAGCCTTTCACCATGAAGATATTCGTAGAGAACATCCTAGAAATGAAGAAACCCCTAGAGCTGCAACTCCTACAGATTTAATCTCAACTCTAGTGCAAAGAATCAGAATACTGGAAGCAGAGCAAGTTGCTCCAAAAAGAAGACCCAAGTCCCACGAACAAGACCAGGGGGCATCTCAAAATCCCCCCTAGCTCAATTATTATTCACGACATAATAGTAATGACACCTGTTTGAATGGGGACCCTCCCATTCAGAACAATCCAACAAATCTGACAACAGGTTATCAAAACCCACCCACAGGGTTATTACTAACAACCCCGCAATCTCAAAGTGCTTTTCTAGGAACGTATCTTGAATATTTGAAAGAGGCCCTAGACCAAAACATAAGGAATGTGCAATTACCTTGACCACTTCCATATCTCCCAAAGTTCAAAGGAGAAGGAGATCCGAACTCACACATTAAAGCCTACACCACAGCCATAAAAGAACTCCTCCCTTGGGATGGGGTTGTAGCAAAGATCTTCCTGAAAACGCTTGAAGGCATTGCTCTGGATTGGTATTATCATCTAAAAGAAGCTTTGATCCATTCATTCAAACAACTCATCGGAGAGTTTGTCATGGCATTCGACATGAATAAACTCGTCAAAACAAGGATCAGAGAATTCCTCACAATGAAATAAGAGCCAAATGAATCTGTAGCACATTTCGTCACTCGATGGAGGAAAGTCCTCTATTATTCAACCAGTGATCCAAACATGGATCATCAAGAACTGTGCAATCTCTTCTTGCATGCCCTAAACAAAAACATGAGATAAGATGTCCAAAAATTGCCATATAAGTCCTATGAAGAGGCATTGGAAAGTGCCTTAAGAATTTACCAATTTGCCATCGATAGTGGTCGGAAGACTTATGATACCAACGGGAAGCTTCGAACATCCAAAGGAACAAAAAAGACTACAACTAATGTGCCTCAGGAAAAATATGTCAACATCATAAAAAGTAATCCAAATAATGACAAATGGCAACAAAAAGGGAATCAAGGATGAAACCGACCTTCGTATGACCCCAATACCTATTGTTGGTTCCATGGGACAAAGGGTCATGAAACAAAGACTTGTTATGGTTATAATAAAGCCATCTCCAAACTTACTCTGGATCAACAAAAGAACTTCCTTAAACTTCTCCAATCCCAGAGAAAGGAGAAACAACCTCAAATCAAGAAAGGAAAGGCTAACTAGAACCACACCAATAACATAGAACTAGACCAAGAAGTGTTCATGATTCATGAGGAGGAACAGACAAACCAAACAGAGAACGTCTTTTCGCAGGTGATAAACCTGCTAAGAGCATCTCCCTCGCATCGCAAGACATTCCTAGAAGTATTAGAGGTAGGATGTTCCTCACAGGAGGAATCACTTCCTCTTACATTTGATGTGTCCAAATTACCCCAAAGCGAAGAAAGTAAGAAAAAGGATTCGCCCCTATACATACAAATTCAAGTTGAAGAAGTCACTATAAAAAGGGTGGTGGTGAACGAAGGATTGGCAATCAATCTTTTGCCAATGTCCTTTCTATGAAGGATGGGATACAGTAAAACAGGGATCAAGCAACAAACTGCCACATTGAGAATTTACGACAGTCATGACATCCAAACAGTCAGAAAAATCAGCCTACCGCTCAACCTGGTGGGCAAGGCTATCTCTATCGATTTCTATGTTATTAACCGAGGCACCAATTACAACATGATCCTAGGGAGACCTTGGATTCATGCCATGAAAGCCATTTCCTCCACTTTATTTCAAGAAATACACTTTCATCATTTGGGAAAGGTGATCATAGTCAAAGCAGACCCTGATCCTTTCAGTGTTTATAGAAAGGAACAGGAAGAAAAAGACAAGAAATTGAAAATGCAAGAGAAACAGAAAGAGGAAACTCAAGACATTCAAACGAGTGCAAGCGCTCACAACATATCATACCAAAGAATGGATGATCTTAGGGAATTTCCTTTTGATCCACACACTACTAAATCCCACGCACCATTCAGCTTAGCAGCTATCCCATGCATCAACGAGTGGGATATCAAAAATCTCTTGGTGGGGACAATTGAGATCGTCAAGGAAGCAGACGAAAAAGATGAAAAAAGAACTTCCACTTATGAGTTTGGAGAAGCATTCCATTCACAAAATTATGAAAGCTTGTGGACCTTACATTTTGACGGAACTAGTTACAAAACGGGGGCAGGAACAGGGATAATCTTAACATCCCCCGAAGGAAAAGTCCTCCCCTTCGTCTTCAGACTAGATTTCTTCTACACCAACATCGTTAAGTACGAAGCCATGTCTCTAGGAATCATGTTATCCATGAGAATGGGAGTCAAGAAAATCTCCGCCTTTGGAGATTCTCAACTAATAATCAACCAGGTTGTGGAAAATTATGAGAAATCAGAATGGTTGCGACCTTATAAAGAAACCAACAAGAAGTTAGTCCAATTCTTCTATTTCTTCTCTATCAAAGCCATACCTAGCGAAGAAAATCAAGTGGCAGACTCAATGGCCACTTCAGCCGCATTATTTTTGCCACATGTCCAGTTGCAAAATTTAGAATATATTGTCTCGGTGCATGGAGAACCATTATTGGAAAGCAAAGAATTACCAAACATCCTAAATTATGCCACGGGTCAGGAAGAAAGACCAACCCAAGATTATGCCAAGAACGACGAAGCCATCTTGGAATATCTACATGCTTATGATGGACTTCCAAGAGTGCACCACAAAAAAGGATACATGCTCCTCCCTCACATAGAAGACTATTTTGGAAATGAGAAAGAAATTCTTCATATTGAAGCAAACTCAGATTTACCACCTGCCCATCAAAATTTTGAGGAAGGACATCCATCCCTAACCGGAGATACCATCGATGTCAATATTGGAACACCTGAAAAGCCTAGGATGTTAAAACTAGGAGAACTAAACGACGAGGAGTTAGAGGAGTACATAGAGTTCCTCATTGAGTATTTAGACATATTCGCATGGGCATATTCTGACATGCCAGGATTAGATCCCAAGGTTGTGGTGCATAACTTAGTGACAAAAACGGATGCAAAACCCATGAAACAAAAACTAAGGCCCATAAAGCCACAAGTAGCTGAAATGGTGAAGGAAGAACTAAAAAATTTACTGAATGGTTGTTTCATCAAACCAGTGGATTATTCAAATTGGGTGTCAAACATTGCCCCAATTTTGAAGAAAAATGGGAAAATTCAGATATGTCTCGATTTTAGAGATATGAATCAAGCTTGCCCTAAGGATGATTTTCCTCTACCATCCATCGATCAAATTGTCGATTCAACGGTGGGATACGAGGCCCTTTCCCTCATGGATGGATTTTTAGGATATAACCAGATCAAAATTGCAGAAGTTGACCAAAACAAAACAACATTCACTACCCCCTGGGGAACTTTCTGCTACGTAGTCATGCCATTCGGATTAAAGAACGCAGGAGCTACCTATCAAAGGGCAATGATGCATATTTTTCATGATTACATCCACAAGATAGTTGAAACTTACGATGATGACCTTCTGGATAAATCAAAACAAAGATCAAAACATGTGGAGGACCTCCGCAAAATCTTCAATAGGCTTCAAGAATATAAAGTAAGGTTAAACCCCAAAAAATGTGTTTTTGGAGTCACAGCAGGGAAGTTGTTGGGATTCATTATGTTGCAAAGAGGCATAGACGTCAACCTAGCCAAGGTCAAAGCAGTCCTAAATGCAACCCCACCAACAAGTGAGAGGGCGGTAAGAGCTTTCTTAGGATATTTGGGTGCGATCGGACGGTTCATACCAGACATGACTTTCAAAATTCATCCAATCAATCAGCTATTGAAAAAATAAGTCGCATAACTTGGACGGTGGACTGCCAAAATGCATTTGAGCAAGTAAAGAAATTCTTGTTAACCCCACCCACATTAATGCCACCAAAACATGACAAACCCTTCATCCTATACTTCAGAGCAACCGATATCTCCGTAGCATGCATGCTAGCTCAAGAAGATGAAGGTGGAAGAGAAAGCGTCATCTATTTTATAAGTCAAACCTTGTTGGAATATGAGAAGAACTATACCCAAGCTGAGAAGGAATGCCTGGCCATAGTCTTCGCAGCCCGAAGACTACGACACTACATGTTGAATCAAGAAACTAAAGTGATGATACGATCCGAGCAATTAAAGACTTTCTTGAATCAACCCATGCTCTCAAGAAGAGATGGCTAATTCATAACCTTGTTGAGTGAGTTTGAGCTAACCTATGTCAACCAAAAAGTAGTTAAGGGACAAATAATTGCGGATTGGTTAGCAAATAACCCGATTCCCCAAGAGGAACCCGTAAATGAAGATTTCCCTAATGAAGAGATTTGAGTGGTTGATCTCGAGAAGTATGCAGCCTCATATTGGTACAGAGATATTGTGAACTATCTCACAAACAAGACTTACCCAAAGAACATAACTCCTTTGGGAAAAAGATGATTACGAGTCCTCGCCACAAGATATTTTTTAATAGACGATGTGCTTTACCTAAGGGCCCTAGAAGGAATGTTGCTTCAATGCGTTTACAAGGAAGAAGCGCGCGCAATATTGGAAGTGTCACAGTGGAATCTGTTGAGGACATTTTGGTGGCCATGCCACAGCAAGAAAAATACACAGAATGGGATACTTCTAGCCCTGTTTACAAGGGGATGTGATTAAGTTCATAAAGAGGTGTCCAAAATGTCAAGCTTATGCTCGTTCATCATACACCAACAAGAGATTTACAACCAATTGTTACCCCTTGGCCCTTTTCCACATGGGGATTAGATCTGGTGGGGAAGATATCTCCCCCATCAACAAATGGACACCTATTCATCATTACCATGACAGAATATTTCACAAAATGGGTGGAGGCCATGCCTCTCACCATAGTATCGGGTGTTGTAATCGCTAAATTTATATTGAACCAAATCATTTGTCAGTTCAGAATCCCTCAAGTGATAGTAACCGATAACGCCTCATCCTTCAAAAACCCACAAGTGAGGGAGCTATGTGAGAGATTCCACATTAATCACAACTCTCCCTCAGTCTATTATCCTCAAGGAAATGGACAAGCAGAGGCTACCAATAAGACTTTAAAGTCCATATTGGTCAAGATCGTAAAAGATTCTAAGAGAGATTGGCATTTGCAACTATATCCATCTCTGTGGGCTTACAGAACAAGCGTTAGGACTCCAATCAGAACCACCCCTTATGCCCTCACTTTTGGGTCAGAAGAAATATTACCATTGTTAGTGGAATTGCCTAGACTAAGAGTGTCATTACAAGGATTATTGGACAACGAAGAGTATAGAGCGGTAAGATTAGCCGAGTTAGAAATGATGGATGAAACACCCTTAAGAGTCGTTCAAAGACATGATTCCTATCTAGAAAGAATGAAAAAGCAATATAACAAAAAGGTTGTCCCAAGGCCCTTTAAAGTGGGAGACCTAGTCTAATCGACAAGAGAGCCGGTGAAAAATAGAAATTCAAACATAACTGGATAGGTCCTTATATGGTTAAGCAAGACATCGGAAATGGTGCCTATCTCTTGTGCACAATGGAGGGGGAGGAATTTGGCAAAATAGTCAATGCCTTTCGCCTCAAGAATTATTATGTCTAAAATACCAAAAAAATCATAAAACATAAAAAATACAAAAAAATTATAAAAAATCAAAAATGTCAAAAATAGTTTTGTTTCTTGCATTTCTACATCATTCTGTTCATCTTGCATTATTGTTTGTGACTTGCTCTTGTACTATTTTCCCTTTAGTAAGGAGTCTAGTGTCGCCCAAATATACGTTATCCTTTCAGGACCTAGAGGTCCCCATTTTTCACAATCACCATTACCCCCCTACATTCCTAGTGATTCTAAGCAAAACCTAGCTCTAAGCTTTACATTGATCCCAGTCTTAATGCGTTAAGATGTTAGGTCTAAACAAAGTATTCAAACCTAAAGTGTTCAAGGAAGCTTGCAAGTAGACCTTCCCAATTCTTCTCCACTAATAGAGAAGTCCAACCAGATTACAAAAACTTTAGGTGGTGCTCAGCCCCTTATCTTTCTTGGCCAAAAACGTCAGGAAGATCAAAACTCTGAAGGAAGCAATTTAAGATACGAGTGAATAAAAAAATGAGTGATCAAAATAAGAGTGTCAAATGTGAGAATTGAGAGATTAGATTATTGCATAGCAAAAGTTCTAAAAGCATTCATTTCTTGAAAATTCAAAGAAATCCAAAAAAATGAGAAAAATCAAGTGAGGAAAATACAAAAAAAGTAAAAAGCAAAAAAAGAGAGAAACAAAAAAAAGAGTGGAAGAGAGAAGATTGTTGAATGTCCGTACTCTCAGGTGGAGATCAGTCTAAGCTCGAAGCCTCAAGGGTGACATTCTAACAGAGAAAGAAAGGTAATAAGCACACACACGCACTAGCTGAGCAAAACCGAAGAGTCTAGTAGTCTCTAGGATCATCTTCTATCTAGGGACCCTTGTTCTTTCCCAGATATTCTTTACCCCGGGTCTACTTTGCTTACCATCTATGATCTAAGTCTAGAGAACACCTATAAAATTTGCTACTTGTCTGGAGTTGAAAGCTTATCAATTTGTCTTATCTAGATAAGGATCAGTGTTTAGCCTTTAGCGAAATCTAGAAATCAGAAACACTCCATATTCATTTCCACTCCCCACTTGAGTTTCCCTAAATCCTATCTCACAGCCTTGAATAGGTCTCTTATATCAAGACAACTCGCAATCACCTAAATTGAAAATCGTATTTAAGAGCAGTCACATTGTTTGTTCCACATATCATTCATGCAAAAAATCAGAAAAAGAGTCTCAAAGCAATAAAGTCAAGTGACATATCTCATGACATTCAGTAGAAGTAGTAGTCTCATTTACAACATTTCTTGTGTTCCTGCATTATCATATCATGAGTTGCATATCATATATATGTCATACAAAAATTATAAAAATATGTCATTGTTATCATACTTGCATTTGCTAAAAGAGTTGAAAAGGTCAAACATAATCAAAAGGTTCCTCAAAGTCTCCGAACATGCACAAGAGACGAGTACAGATTTTGATAAGAGAAAACCATAAAAAGATAGACTTCCATAGATATATCCGAAGTTTGCATACACAAGGGTATCAAAGAGCTAAGACCAAATGATCTCGAGAAAGTAGAGGCTCCCCATGCAAGGGGCCACAAATTTCAAGGGAAACCAAGTCAGGGGCGATTCCCTCCAATGGAACCCTCAGGACTTCGGCTCCTCCGTCTACGAGTAGCACTAGTCGCTCCCTGAGAACTGTGAGAATGAGATGCTCTACTGTGAGCATGCAACTGTGAAGGCCCCGCCATGCTAGCATCACGTCATCCAAAATTAAGGCGGGCCATCTCTCAAAGTACCTAATTCTCACCCTTAAGCATGTCAACCTGGGTCTTCAACTCTATAGTTACCTGACACCCATGGCAAACAAAAGTAAAAATGTCAATGTGTCATCCTGCAGCTAGGGGCACACCAGGATCATCCAAAAGACGATCACGAGTTATCCTAGTGAAGGGAGAAGTTAATCCAACATTGACCTCACGAACGAAGTCCCTCCACTCTCTAACATTGCCTGAAATAGCGAATCAAGACAAGACCAAGTCAGATCCATGTGAAAAGAGAAAAGATAAAAAGTATGAAAAGCAAGTAAACGAAGAAACTTACGTGGATCGCCAGGCTGCCAATCAGGGTCAAATTGACACATCACCTCATCTAAATGAGGAGGTCGAGGAACAACAGGAGGACCCTCAGGGATGTCAGGGACATCACCTGAATCATCAATATCGTCAAAATCCTCATCCTCGGGAATGGCCTCATCTGATGAATCATTACTATCTGGAACATAGTCCTCATCAGTGGACTCTGAATCAACAGTCACAATCAGAGATCGGGAAGGAGTCCCTCTCGCTCCCCTCTGTCCTCCTCTAGAGACCCTAGTAATGAAGATGCCTGGAGTCAAAGGGGTCCAAACAACATTTCCAAGCTCACCCATCTCCTGAACGGTCCTGTAATAGGTGGACACTGGGGGCAAGTCCTCGGGGACATCCCTGTCAAACTGCTGCGAAACACGATCAACCCGATGAGCCTCAACCAGACCATTGCGGTCTGTAATCTTTGAAACCTAGCGACAGTGCTCTCTAATCTCACCACAGTGCTCTCTAATCTCACCATCTCAGGCCCAAGCCCCCTCCATGTCATGATAAGGATCAAAAATCATATCCTCATCAGTAAGAGTAGCAATAGTAGGTAAAGTGGCATCAAAATGACCAATATGCATCCACCTCGCTGCTCTCGGTAGCCATCTATCTAGAAGAGGAATAAGCTTCTGGTAAGGCTTCATGTGCTCAAAAATCTATGCCATGATCAAAGAATAATGGCTAAAGGCTAAAGCCCCTCACCGTGAAATCTGATAGAAGTCTCTGTAAACCATAGCCAGGATGTCTGGTCCCCAACCAAAAACTGTGCCATCCTCAATCTCACGAATGATGGGTGCCCAGCACCATCTCAGATGAGCCAAGGCCTTGTCTCCTGATAGCCTCGAAGCAATCAAACCAATTAGGGACCTCCTCAAGAGCGGAATGCGGAGTCATGGTACGGATGTACGCTGAAATCCTGTCTGGTCTCCAGGGTGATTAACCCCCATGAATGCATCCCAAGAAGCCTTGTCCTCATAGTACTCATTAATAGGAAGAGACAAAGGTTGTCCCCTCACAGGTACTCCAAGAATACGATATACATCATATAGAGTGATAGTCCACTCTCCAGAAATATGTGGGAACCTGAATGTGTTCTTGTCTGCATCCCAGTAAGTCAAGATGTCATAGCATATGCGGGATACAGGATGAATCACAGGAACATGGCAAACTCTAGCAAAACCTGCCCTCTTCAGTATAGCACGATCCTCAGTACTCAATGAAGCAAACATCCCTATGAGCCATCCCTGCTCTCGGCAGGCATTCCATCGGATACGCATGTCCTACAAAAATCAAAAGAGAACTTTAGATTAGATCTCGTAAACTCATAAAATCCCTAAAACTCGTAAAGCTGTAGAAAACCTTACACAAAAAAATCATATAAACCTTCAAAAATTACAATAAACAGGTAGATTCAGTGACCAAATTACGTCATATCAAAGTGAAACGAGCGTTAAACAACATTAAATGCAGTCAGAAATCAGTCCAACAGGGTCACCCCCAGGCGACCCAGGTGTTTTTCAGGATCTCCCACGGGCAACCCTGCTGCTTTTCAAGATCTCCCCTGGGCGACCCTGCCTGACAAAAGGGGCAACCCTAGGGGCGAATACCTCAAGCAAAAATCACTCTAAAATCCTCATTTTTCAACTGATTTCAGAAAACAAAAGACCAATCTTGCTCTAAACGACAAGATGAACACAATGCAACAAAGAAAATCACCAAAAAAAGACAATTTTAAGAGATTTTTCACAAATTTCAAACTAGGGTTTAGAGAAGAGTTTTTCACTGATTGCATACCCGATTCTCTACAGTTGAAGAAGAGGTTTCCATCTTTGCAATCTCCTCGACGATACCTCTCTTTCGACTACTCACACGAATGATTATGTCGTCGTTTTGCTCCGATCTCACAATTTAGCTTGCTTTATTTGCCTTTAGCCTAGTTCATTTGTGCATTTTTAGATTAGTTCTTTGCTTTTATGCACCCGTTTCATGGATTGTTTTGCGTGCTCTCATCCCTACAGGTCCAAACTGACAAAGGCAAGCAACTAGTCGAACTCAAGCGATCTATGGTAAGATTCGTCATTTTAGTTTTCATTATTTATTTAGATATATTTAAATGTCAGATTAAAACTAGTTATTACAGGTACAAATTGCGGGAAAATCGACAACAGGTAAGGCCTAGTTCGGGAACGATACCTACCTTTCATATAGACTACCGTCCCCGAGGGGGCAAATATGTAAGCACAAAAATCACACACTAACTCCACGAGGACCCCTATGATGATTCAAATCCTTGTCACATACATGTAAGCATCAAATAATGTCCTTTAAGCAGCAGGCCTCTTGATAACGTGTCCTCTTTTCTTGTCTTGTGTTGTTTCTTCCTTGTCAATTTCTCCCTCTCCCTGTTTGCGACGCTTTTCGACACTTGTTGCAACACTTATTGACTTGCGTTTTCTAGCTTTCAACCTTGATCCTAAGCCTTGTGAGAGTCTTGTAGGTGAGTTTTCACCTCTCCCCTTTGTTTTTCCTCTAGTGCACCTCTTAGAAGCCTTCTAGAGGTCTCCTTATCTGTCTCCCGCTTTCGGTTTTAGTCTTGTCGAACCAATCCAAATCTCCCCCTATTATTTCCAGACTCCCCCAGAAGATCCTGTTGATGCAAGTGGAGATTTGGATTCTTCCACATGACTGACCTGTTTCTTGATGCAGAACCTTTCCTTTTCCTCTCTCCTACCATCTCCCAGCCTATTTTTCTCCATCTAACCCTGTCCAGCCCGGATCTCCCCCGAGCAACCCTACTGGCAAAAGGGGCGACCTTGTCGTTTTTGAAGTCGCAGAAAAGCTCGAGTTTCTCTCTCATTTTTGCTCTGTTTTCGCCCATTTTTCTCTTTGTTTGCATGGTTTTTGATACCTGATATAGAGTTAACTATTTCATGCACCCACACATGCATAATTAACTCTATTTGATCTCAAATTAACTCTTCAATCAATCTCATGCATTCCCTCACCTCCATTTCCTCTCCAGTGATAAGCTATCTTCGCTTCATCACTCTCCAATCAGCTGAGTTCACTGGGTAATCAACCTTGTTAACTCCCCAATCTATTCTTGTTAACTTATCAATCAAATGAGTTAACTCTCCAATCAATTCTTTCTTCTAAACCTATAAATGCCCCCCTCCCTCAAGCACAAAGGGAGGCAAATTCATTGTGCACA
Source organism: Cunninghamia lanceolata (assembly GCA_027924645.1). Classification (NCBI taxonomy): domain Eukaryota; kingdom Viridiplantae; phylum Streptophyta; class Pinopsida; order Cupressales; family Cupressaceae; genus Cunninghamia; species Cunninghamia lanceolata. The sequence goes on from BSBN01000516.1 coordinate 5,895,857, forward strand.
CAGCTCTTGCCAAATTTTGCTCTCCAACTTAGCATTCAAATACTCTTACAGGACAAAGGTGCCTTTTGCTTTATTTGTTCAACCAAGTAGCGTCACGCTGCTTCATTCTATGACATTATGCTTAATCTAAGCTCTCATCGAGCTCATACAAGCTTCATCAAAGCTTCTTTCTGTTTCTTTGGGTCGTTTTGTTGTCAAGAGGATCACCTACTGCCACAAAAGGATTCAAGGTTGCCTATTACAAGGATTGTTGAGGGTAGTGGAGTCAACAAATCTTCGTTTCTCTCAGGTTCCTTCATTGTTTTCATTCAAGTTCATAGTAATTAGAGAATCAAATTTTCTGTTCGGAATAGTAAAACATTGTTTTTTCCTTGATAGTTAGATCTTGCATGTTAAATTAAACGCTTTCATATTTTCAGATCTAGATTGTTAGAAGAAGCATTTCCCCTTTTCTTAGATTAAATTGCATTCAAAACATCAAAAACACAAAAAACATAGGTTAACATTGCATTGGAAAAGTCATATAGGATTGCATATATATTTCCTTTTCATAGATTAGAAGCACTTTTATTTCTAAAATACTCTAAAAAAATACCAAAAAAAATGTTTTGCATATCACTTAGTTTGCATGCATATAGAAACAATAGAATAGACAAAATTGCAAACCCTCGATTCCATCACGAGGTAATCATAGTTCAAACGATTCCAAACAAACCCTTGATTTCATCACAAGGTAAAAACAAGGTAAAAAACACAAGTCGAACCCTAGGTCAACAAAACCCTAGGTTAAAACCCTAGATCTAGTTAAGTTTAGAAATTACATGACTTCCTCTATCCCAATTCATGAATGTGCTTAGGAGTGAGAGGAGAGTCGGTAAGGGCTATCCATGACGAGATCCAAGAGATTCATCCAAGACCTCAACAAGAAACACTTGTCTTACCACAAGGAGACCCATTTGTCCTTTTATTGTTAGAAGAAACTAGACAACGCCAGATACAACAAGAATTCTTACAACGCATACAAAGACAAAAGGACATCAACGAAAACAATCATTTACCCACAGAGGTGGAATCTTAGAAACCCAAATAGAAGAAGAGAAACTAGTGACCCTTCAGGTCATAGGGTTATCTCAACTACTACAACAATCGAATGAAAAATACAACAAAGCACACAACAACAAAGGTCGCAGTACTTGTCGACCCCTCTCCGCGAAGTCCAGCTCTCCAACGAGTCAAACCCCCTGTTGTGTCTCATCTCCTCTCGACTGGCTAATTCCATGTGAGTGAGAGTGATGTGGCGGATTGCCCCATGGCAAGGAGAAAAAGGGTCTGTGTGCGTGCCGAAATCTGACCCGACAGCCCCAGGCAACCGGAGTCACGATTTTGAGCGTATAATGTCAAAATCAACACTAGAACCAATCAATCCTACAATATGATCAATATAATTTCCCCATGCAGATTTCCTCCCAGGTGTCTCTGGTTCAGGTATGAGTCCATAAAGATAAGGCAAAATATTAAGCCACCTGAGATGTGTCAAGATGCCATTTTGCCAAGACTCATAATTATCCTTACCCAATGTTACCACAGAAGGGTGAATACCAAAACCCATTATATCTCCTCAAATAAATCAAATCAAAGATCAACAATATGAATATGGATTATTGTTGATAAATGAAGCCCAACAAAACAAACAGAACTTCTCTGGGTGCCAAAATGTCCAGAATATCAAACAGAAGCCATAAAAATGACAAATTGAATAAAGAATACCCAGGACTGAATCTAGAAAAAGTCCATGAATGGTTGTGTAGAGCTCCTCAATACCTTTCCTACGCCGCAAGAATCGCAAAAATTAGAGATCGTGGCAAAAAGTTATGAGCTCAGAGGCCAAAAAAGTCATTTGGACTTCAAACAGAAATAAATTGTACCAATAGAAAAATCTGGAAAAACTACCTGCACCACTGGATGGTGCTCGAAAACCATCTTTCCAATGCCTATTTGTTTTCCAAAATCCAACTATGTTTGCTCAAGATATGCCCAATTTACCAAAACTACTCCTTTAGGGCAAAGAGGTAAAAAAAGCACTATTGAAGCTCCTAGACACCCATGTGACCAAGGGTTGAGTCGTTGGGGGCTGGCGGTTAGGGCTCTGGTCACTCATACAACCAGGGTCTAAGAGCCTAGGGGCTAGCGCCTAGAAGCTAGGGGTTGGTCACCCATGCGACTAAGGGTTAAACCCTGGGGGCTAGCCCTCAAATAAATAAAAAATTATTAAGAAATTAATAAAAAAACTCAGTTGTATCTAAATCAAGATGGCACGAAAATTGAGATGGCACGCAAACTGAGGCAGCTCACAAATAAAATCAACTCATAAAATAATAACATATAATTTGAGGTGGCATGAAAATCGAAGTGTCGTACGGCCATATTGATTCTGTATAGGTCATACGGATTTCATAGACCTAAATTTCTTGAAAATCTAAAAAAACACCCAAAAATTTTCTGTCACCAAAATATAGAGTGCCTTATATGAAAATAGGGGATTTTGGGCCTTTTGGACTCAATGGTGAGGTTTGTTTTGCTCAAAAATGCACCATGCAAAAGCTCTTACTCAAAATTTTCATAGATCTGAGAAGGGGCTTCAAAATCTAGTGCTCTGATACCATGTGAGAGTCATTGATTGACTCAAGCCACCAGGTTCACCTACAAAACCTAGGATTAACCTTCTACAAGATTAAAAAAAAAACAAAGAGGAGAACAATTTGCAAAATATGGATGCAATTAATGAATTGGATTAAAGAATTACATGTGAGAACTTGCTTTTATATTTGCAAGTTAGAAAACCCTAATATGACTTAAGAATAGTCTAAGACTAAAATTAGCCCTAAGTCAACTTAATAAAGTGTAATTAAATATTTAATTACACCAACATAAACTTTGTATTAGCTGGGGGATTGGTGTCTCCTAAAGGTTGGTGCCTTCAAATCATATTGTAATAATCATTTCTTTGTGAGGCTAGATTTAGATAGTAGATCCAAGTAGTTTGCTCACAGTGGTTTTTCCCTTCTTGGGTTTCCACGTAAAATCTAGTGTTGTATTCACTTGTATGGATGTGTGGATATGCTTATGTTTGCATAGTTCTTAATTTGATTGGTGCAATAATGATTCTGTTGTTGCAAAAAAATTGAAGTAAAAATTGGTATATACTGATTCACCCCCCCCCTTCTCAATATATCTATGTATTCTAACACAAATTTCTCTCTTCCACATACCAGAGGAATTTCCCCTCTTCTATTGTTGTAGATTCATATCTTTGTCCCTGAATCTACCACACTATCTACCTTGTTGCTTTCTTTGATTATGCCTCGCCTCTTTCTTTTCCATGCTTCCTCAAGAAAATGTTTTTTTGTTTGTAACAACAACCCCACACTTCTTTTTTTCTAGTTTTGGTGCTTCCGCATGAAAATAAATGTTGCCTTCCTCTTCCACATTTTTTATTCTCCATTTATTATCATTATTATTGTTTTGGTGCTAAGAACTTCATATTTCAATATCTCTTCATCTTTTAACATTTATCTCTTTGCAAGATGTGTTTCCTTCCCATTTTGGGTGGCTTTCCTTCTCTATTTTGATGTCTTCTCTACAACAAAATAAATTAAAATGTTTTTTATATTTTACCTTTTGTTTCATATTCCAATTGTATCGCTCCTCTCCTTGTTGGACGATTATCTTTCCTCACATATTTATTTTCTATTTTACTAACTTGAAATTGCAACTTTTTAAAGAATATTTGGTGCCTCCAATTTCTTGAAACTTAGAAGTTTAACTTCACTCTGTTGTGTTTTTGTTCCGGGTTTTGGTGAGAACAATTTGCACTTTACAAGTGCTATTCGGAGTCACTTTTGCACTTATACCTGCCATTCCAAATTTGGGAAAAATGTAAGAAAACTTGAAACTTAAATTTTGACTTACAAATCCTTTCAAACCTTGAATAAAATTCTCTAAGACGAGCAGAAAGAAGTGAAATTGAATTTGCGGACCCAGATGCTAAAAACTGACTTTTTGCATAACTTTCGACCAGAAGCAAAACTTCATCTCAAAACTGGCCACATAGTGTGAAACAACCTCGTGAAGCTCCATGTAAAACCATTTGATTATAGTTTCTATAAAACTCCAAAATTAATTGTTTTCATAATCTGTCCAGAAAAAATAGATAATTTTAAATTCTCCCAACTGGTAGAGAATCCTGCCACAAAAACTTGCCACATTGGGAAAAATACAGTCACAAACATCCCTATAAGAGGGTTTGGCTCTAGCCCTCACAAGTTTTTAAATTTAATTATTTTCATAAAATTGTTAGTTGAACCATAAAACTACTTCCAGGTGAAATCTTCATTTCTGCAAATTAAATCAGGCTAGAAGCTTTTTGATGTAATGAGATACCAAGAATAACCAACACAAATCAAAACAATTGAAAATAAAGCAACAAATATTTTTGGTTGATGTAGGATTTCCTATGGACTCGAATGCTCCTGCATCACAATTTGTTACATTGATTTAATGATCCATTGATGATATCAAAACCTATGAAAGCATATATAAAGTTTTCATATATAAGATGTTAATATTGACACGATATATTTAGTATATGTTGCAAGCATTTAGTTGTTTTCCAAATCTCGTTGTTAGATGTAACTATGACAAACTATGTGTCGTGTTAATGGTTTGGCATATGTAAGAGATATTTTGTAGTACAATGATGCATAAATAAACATACCAAATGTTACTTGGTCATAATCAATTGAATCGATACATCAAGGGCATATTTTGACGATATTGTTTTATCACTTTTGGAATGTGTACATGGGAAACTTATTCTTAGTCTTGATCACTATGATGTCATATCACAAAGAGCTTTGAAGGTTAGTAACTTATTTTTTTGGATTTATTTTTATTTTAATGCAATGATAAATATTACATAGCATCAATGGAATCGTGTATAGGTGATAATCGTGGTATATGTTGTATACACATACATACAATTAATAGTGCAAATCAAGTGTTGGGTTTTATAATTAATGCTATAGAATTTGCTTCATTATAGTTTAATGATTATTGTTTCTAAGCCTAGCTTATATCATCATTTCTTTGCTAGAAGAGAAATATATGATGTAAGTCTTCTCTAATCATCTAAAAATCAATTACTAAGTTTTGGATTTACTGTAATTCAAGGGGGACATCACTTGACTTCGCATTGAATGACACTTAAATCATGATCATATTTAGGTAAGATTGTGCATTAGAAACATGTAAATCACTTTGTATTACAATGTATTATAAAGAAAATTTTGGATTATGTAAGAGATCTACCATTAGTGTGGTCTATTACAATAAGAATGATTATTCTTGTAGAACATAAGAGCTTGTGTTGAGAAATTTAAAATGGGTAACCAACAAAATGAGTATAGATAATTTAGTTCTTAACCATGGAAACTACCATTAATACCTAAACTTAATCCATTGCTCCTAGGTATCAAATCTAGTGAATGTGCAATCACCTAGTTATGACATAAAACACCTTATTGGAGTCAAGTATTAGTTTCCAATATTTGTGTTCACTAATAGAATAATGTGGTTTATAGAGTAATGAGGTGTAAGTCAATGTTTTATAAATCACTCTTAAACACCTCCATATCATGCATCTTGTAGTATAATGAAATACTTAATGTAAGAGATATGAATAGTTACTTTCAAATTTTGGTTTTTGTTGACTTAACATTTGGAATTGTGATATTATGTTGAAACAATATGAGGTACTATGGAATAAATTCTTAGCAAAAGAAAATAAGCATTCATGTGAATTTATCTTGTTTCATCTTATACACCTTGAAGAACTAAACATGCTAGGTTAATAATACTTTTGATTGGTTATGTGGATTTATGTTACCTCAACAAGTCATTAGAAATGTTATAACCATGGATTGAAGGGAAATGAAGTTAAAATAATACCTTACGAATGAAAAAATAAATCATAAAAAATGATTGGTCGTAAACTAAGATATACTATATATAAGCCTTTGAGATTAACTCCATCACTAGAAGGTGATATAGATTTTTATTCTACGTATTCGTTAAATGATGCTAAGTGTTCCGTAAGGAGGCTAAGTTATAATAAGAATTTCTATAAATGACAAAATACTAGTTTGGATAATTTAATATCCAAACTAGTAGGGATTTTCTTACCCTACAAATGTAGTTATTTGACATCTAACTAACCTTTTTTTGTGAATTGGTGTTTTAGGGAGAGTTGGACTTTATGTATATTCAAAAAAATTGCCCTAATTTGGCAACTTTACATTGAACAATCCAACAAACTGATAACATCTCTTAACCACTTTGGGCTATTATTTTCTAAACTCTCCCCTCCATATAATATACTTATGACACATGCATGCACATACATCAACACACAAGTTTGGGCTATTGTTTTTTCAACTCTCCCCTCTATACAACATTTTCCGACACACAAACACATACACAAAACTTTGGGCTATTATCTTTTCAACTTTCCCCTCTATATAGCATTCCTATTACACACACACACACACAAAAACACAAAACTTTGGGGTATTTTTTTAACTCTCACCTATATATAATAGTTCTATTACACTAATTAACCTTTTTTTTGTTAACTAGCATTTCAAGCAAGGATAAAATTTATGAATATTCCAATAAGTGGCCCTAATTTGGTAGCTCTATATTGAACAATCCAACAAACTAATAACATTTTTAACCACTTTGGTCTATTATTTTTTGAACTATCCCCTTTATATAATATTCCTATTACACACACACACACACACACACCACCACCACCACCACTTTGAGTTATTATTTTTTAAACTCTGTCCTCTCTATAATAGTCCTATTACACGTGTGTGCAAACCCACCCACACATGCACGTGTGCATCCACACACACACATAGGTATGTATGTATATGTATATATCAAACTATCTAACCATCTATTTGGATTAAATAACACAAAAGAAATTTACATAAGTTTGTACTCTTTTGGGGGACAAATCAAAATGAATCATAAATGTCATTAGTACACATGTATGTATGTATGTATGTATGTATGTATGTATGTGTACATATCAAACTATCTATTCAGATTAAATACAAAAGAAAATTACATGAGTTTATACGCTTTTTGGGGACAAATCAAAATGAATCATAGATGTCATTGGTTTGATTAAAAATACATTGTTTATACAAGGTCATCACACATGGAGGCAAGTGTGGGTCAAAAATCAATATTCCTATAACTCTTGTGCATGCCACTCTGTATGATAATATCTCTCACACACACAAACATATACATACATGGGTTTGTGTGTGCGTGCGCGTGCGTGTGTCTACCCATCTATTTAGATTAAATAAAAGAAATAATATTACATAATTTTAAACCATTTTTGGGGACAAATCAAAACGAATCATAGATATCATTAGTTTGAGTAAAGTGCATTGTTTATACAAGGTCATCACACATGGGAGCAAGTGTGGATCAAAAATCAATATCCCTAAAATTCTAGCATATACCACTACATAAAATAATCGATCTTTATCCTTGCTTGTGCATGGCATGTTCTAATCGCATCCTCTCTCCAACTAGCAATCCCTTCTAAAATGGTATATCCTTATTGGTATTTGCACTCTTTAATTCTATTGCAGTTGTTTGAACTATCCTTATGAGGAGTGCCCAATAATCATCTAGTTTAGCTCAAAGTGTGCAACCATAATAGCCCAAAACTAGCTCTTATGATCCTTACCAAGCAAGGGAAATATTTGTATAACCCTCACATGGATAGGCATCCTTGGGTCCGCCAACAAATTATACTATCCTTCATATTGTCATGAGATCTAGTAACCAATCTATGCATTTACAATGAATGGAGGTCCTATACTCTCTAACTCCCTGTACAAACCAAGGTGATCTATATATTTATCAAAATATCTTTGCTAAGTCTAGCGAATTTTGAAACATGGGTTTAAGATTTGAAGGTTTACTTGTGTTGATAGTGATGGTTTAGGGTCAAATGAACAAACATCAACCACACAACTAACTCAGAGTATTTAGTTTGAACTGAAATGTTAACTAAACAAAACAAGCTTTCATTCACTTAATTCACAAGTACATGTACAAAATAAGTTTTAATAAAACACATTGCTATAGAGTCAAAGATTGCACACTTCACACTCTTCACTCCACATTTTACACTCATTTTAGTGTCCATCTCCCTTAGACATGATTAGGACTTCTTTTTCCAGTTAAGCCTAAAACCCCTCAATAATGTGCCAAACCAATCAACATTTCATTCTCCTCTATTTTTTATGGTGTGCTTTGGGACACTAACACCCCCATGCTAGTGACCTTGGACACTAGCACCCATGTACTGCTAACCTTAGACACTAGTGCCCCTATGCAACTGACCTTGAACACTAGTGCCCCCATGCTAGTGACCCCTACCAAATTTGAATGTCTTTGCTCACCAAAAACCTAACTCTTTGCCTTACTACATTTTCTCAACAACAAGCTCACCAATAACATTATAAAATAACCCTTTCACTTTGTTTTGGACTTCTTTTTCTCTCACTCTCCACTAGTCTCTCACTATCTCTTAGACTCTCCCATACTAGGTTTTCTTCCTATTCCTACTAAATTTCTCATTTCATACCACCACAAGTTACAGGAACTCCATTGAAGACCAAATCTAAAGATGCATTTCTCTCCCTATGACACATCCTTGAGCTCCATCACCTATTTCCTCTATTATTCAAGTACTACATAAACCCATTTCCAAATTTAGAAAGCCCAAGTGATCCTCATCACTCATGTACACCATCATTTTCCACTTGCACTTTAGGTTGCAAAACTTATTGTTATGTTGAAATATGCACAACAGAGGATGGGCAAAGGCGAGCTCCTTAACCTAATCACCCAATTTTTCTCCCTCTACAGACTTTGGTAGGTTATTTCCCATAATTGGAAGTATATTTCCAAATTCTAAAAGCTTCTTAACCTAATCACCCATTTTTTATCCCTCTACAAACTTTGGTAGGTTTTTTATTAAAATAAGCAGCAAACCAAGGTGATGATCCCTTTACACAAAGGCCCACAAGGCAAAGTAAAACAAGCCACAGACAGGCCAACTACAGGAAAAAAAAATAACAAAAAATAATAGCCCAGCTACAAAACAAAACAAGGGATACAAACTTTGCAAGGTTATTTCTCATCATTGGAAGTACATTTCCAAATTATGCAAGCATCGCAACAAGGCCATATTTTCGTCGAGCAACTCCAAGAAGTTTTAGGGCCGCATGTTCAAGGGACACTACTGTTTATCGAAGGTCACTAGCACCTAGAGAAGGTCAATAGCGCCTCTATTGGACATGAGGGTGCTTGTCAAGTCACTAGCTTCTACATTTTTTTGAGATCGTCCTACACGTCTAAAATCTCCTCCAATCGACTATATATCCTTCTACAGCTAGTTCCAAAACCTTGTAAGTGTTTCAAACATGCTTTCTCTAACCTTTTTCCTTTTCCCTATATAGTTTCAATTACATTTCAATTCCCAACTCTAGTAGTTTATTGTTCTTAGCATAGTATCTAAATATGCTCTATTTCTATTATATCGAAAGAAAATCAAATTAGTTAAGTATAAAAAACACACTCATAGATTAAAATAAATCATCTTAAGACTAGAGAGTATAATTTATTTTTATTTGCAACTGTGCATCTGTTTGTCTACTTAGCCTTTTTGAACATAGGAATCTTAAAACAAGAAAATAAAATCCTTGTTTCATACTTTCGACACTAACCAAATTGCTCTACCTTCTATTTAACTCTATTGACAACAATCAAAAATCCATTCATCTAACTAAAAGCACCCTCTATTCCAAACTAGCTTTTTCTTATGAAATCCGTAATGGCATAATGAGATTTACATCAAAGATTTGAATGTGATGAATGCAATGTTTCAAGAGAAGTTCAAAAAAATGTTTAGGGAAACTATGAATGTAGAGGCATGTCATCTTTCTCTACTTCATTCTACACTTCCTGCATTCATTACTTTATCACCTAAGCCATTAAAGAACTACTTTAGTTATTGAAACCATAAATTTAAGCATCATGCAAGTATGAAGAGATTCATTGTGACATTCTTTAACTTATCATTGACAGATCACATAGAATGAAGACTTAGAACAGTTCAAAAATTATTTTTTAACTCATGGAATGATGTAGTTGACTAAAACTTTAAGGTGCAAAGCTTAGAAAGTTCACTCCAAAAAAAGGTGTGAAGTTACAAAATTGTGCCAAAATTTTATATAATGAAAAACTACATATGTTCATTAAAAAAATCGTAGGCAAGTTTGTGTAGTCATTGTAGGAAGGTCATGAAATACAAGGTGGCATGCAATGAGACTTACAAAAAAATGTGCAATCTTGACTTTTAGGAGGTGCATAAAACCTTTTCACTTTGGAAATCCACCTTCTACCCAAAATTTGTAGTATGTTTGAAAATAGAAAATGAAAAACGAAATTAGGTGTGAATCAACTCAAGGGTTTTTGGCACCCAAAATGCAATGATAAGTCCACCTTCTACCCAAAATTTGTAATATGTTTGAAAATAGAAAATGAAAAACGAAAATAGGTGTGAATCAACTCAAGGGTTTTTGGCACCCAAAATGCAAAGCTGCTTATCATTGCATGATGCTCCTAGATCATAATCCCCTAAAATTTGATTTTATAAGCATATTACTCACAATCAAAGTAGGCAAAGACAAAACATCGCCAAGCAATTCAACCAACTCTCAATTTTGAAACCACAAATACTTCTCTAGTTCTTTTTTCATTTCTGGTGCAACAAAGACTCTTATGATCATGGTGCCTTGTTTTTTAACCATCCTAATCATCAAGGACTATTTCAACCTAATCAAGTTTATTTCAATAATTTGACTTTCTCCAATATGGAAGTTACTCCTTATCAACTTCGATGTTGCTTCTTTCCTTGTACGAATGTAAGTCTAAGATACTAAAAATTGGTGAAATATCTAACCCTTCAAGAAAATCTACCCCATAAGAGCATTGTTTTATAAATTTTGGTGTTTCCTATGATGTACCAACATCGATTCTCCTTTGGCAAAGGAACTTTCTCTCCATATCTAATTTCTTATTTCACCTTACTATGGTGCATCTTTTCCTTCAACTCCCCATGCAGTTCAAGCATATACACCTCTCAAACTCTTTGCATATACACACTTCTTCCATGTTGGCACACTCAAAAAAATAGACACTCACTTTGGTTACATTCGATACATAATTCAAAATAATGCCTTTCCCTACTAATCTAATTTATGAATTCTTATGAGAAAATTTTCCTTGTGTCAATACCAAGTCTCATTGTCCTCGCTCCCAAACAAACTCCTAGGCATATTTCCTAATATTTTATTCACCACTTATATGTGCTCATTGATCTACAAGTGGTATGATGAATGATACTACAACTTCATACACTCGATTTCTTCCAAAGGGCTACCCAAATGAACCAAAAATCTTCTATTCTTATGTGAGGTTATGCTCTTTAATAAAACTTGCAATCTAATAATTTCTTTGAAAAACAAATATACCACATGGGTAGCATCGTAAGTCTTCTTGCGGGGAATTAAATTTGCCACCTTTGAAAATGTATGCAATACCAAAAATGTGGAATCATTAGCTCTTTATGTCCATGGAAATCTAAAAATCATTATTTAATTTTCCTCGTGGGCCATTTAGTGTTAGAAATAGTTTGTACAACCTGGGACCTTTATTTATTTATTTTACTAATTGGCATACTTTGCATCTATCCACTTTGCATCTTTCAAACATATTTCTTAACATTTGTACACATTTCATGCTAGTAATAGCTTTCTTTCATTATTGTACAACCTGGGATCTTTATTTATTTATTTTACTAATTGGCATACTTTGCATCTATCCACTTTCATCTTTCAACATATTTCTTAACATTTGTACACATTTCATGCTACTAATAGCTTTCTCTTATTATTGCTTAGGTGTTGTCATGTCCAAAGTCGCCACAAAATCTTTCACTATAGAATTCCTTTATCAAATCTCCCCCCATTGATCTTTTTGGAATATGCAATTATTATTTTTTGAATAGATGTCCTTGGATGAATGAACACAAATATGGCATTCTAGAGTTGTCCCACCATTCTTTGGGAACCTCCAAGGTTTTCCATACAACTCTTTCATGCTTTCTAATATAACTATCTCCACTAACAAGATACTCAACAATGCTTCTCATCTACTCAAAGTATCGCATATCTTATTAGATCTCCTAGATGTATGTTTGAGGACAATCAAATAGTTTGCAAATACTCAAAACAAGCCTCATCTTCTTCCAATATTAAATACTTTTATTTGTTTCAAACTTATCATTGAAGCTTGTGAATGGTGGCTCAACATTATTCCAATTATTGTCCCATAAGCCTCACAGTCCACTCGAGATAATTTATTAAAATAAGGTGAGGCTAACACGTGCTCATTTGTAATCACTTTCTTCAAAATTCTAAAAATTCTCAATTATTATTGTCCATCTAAATAGTTCCTTCTTCATACATTTAGTCAAAGGTGCACATGTCCTACTACAATTCCTTATAAACTTTCCAAACCATGAAAGTTTCTTACCTATGTGATGCCTCTTGGAATAAGTCATTCCCCTATAGCCTTCATCCTTTTTGGATCTACCTTCATTTTTTCTTGGGAAATCAAAATTCCCAAACACACAATCTCTTCCTTCATGAAGATTCACTTCTTCAAATTAAGCAATAGTCTCTCCTTCTTCAATGCTCCAATACTAGTTTGAAATGCAATAAAGGGTCTATCTTGGCCTTACAGAAAAATAGCATGAGCAACCACTCGTGTGATCCTTTCTTGTGCCAAAAATTGGTTTTTGTTCATCTTAATTAATCAAATTCACCTAGTACTTTGATGAGATTGATGAATAAAGAATTGAAATAATTCTTGGGTAAATGTATTGTATCATATTTAGATGTTTGTTGCAATTTAACACCCTTGGAGCTTATTATATGGCCATCAATGATTACCCTACAACATTTACTTCTGATTTTTACAGGGATTTATGAGATATCCCTATCATTATGAGAGATGCACAAAAGTAATCTCCCAAAAAAATAGCGCTCACTATAAAATTGCACCTACCTAAATTATCTCCCAAAAATGAGTGCTCATTACTTTTGTATTTTTTTTTTATACGCATTACTTTTATATATTTTTCATCTACTGAAGCAAGGGAGGGCAAAATATGAGGTTCTCCTTATTAATATAAATATTGTATTGACCATTTAATATATATATATATATAATTTAAATATATTAATAAGGAGAACCTCATATTTTGCCCTCCCTTGCTTCAATAGATGAGAAATATATATTTATAGTTAATATAAATATTGTATTGACCATTTAATATATATATATATATATATATATATATATATATATATATATATATATATATATATATTAAATGGTCAATACAAAAGTATATATATATAATATATATATATATTATAATTTAAATATATTAATAAGGAGAACCTCATATTTTGCCCTCCCTTGCTTCAGTAGATAAGAAATATATATTTATAGTTAATATAAATATTGTATTGACCATTTAATATATATATAACATTCTCCTCTTCTACTACGGGTTTGGCACTAATAATCAAATAGAGACCTAGTTCGTCCTTGTGTCTCTGGAGAAAGCTTATGATTTGGGGAGGAATTGATCTTTAGTCCAACACATCTCCATATCATAGTGGTGGTCTACACAAAAGATTTGCCAAATAGACATTAATGGAATATGTAATAAATAATGCAACAAAGTTATTCAATAATGAGATCAAGAAGCAAATTTTGTTCTTCTTTAACAATTGCCTCCCACTAATCAAAATGTATATAGGTGCACTAATAGATAAGACCCTTTAACAAAGGGATATTTATGAGTATCCAAAAGAAAATATGTATTGCAAAAATAAATACTATAATCAACCCTCCAAATCACCACACAATTGATCTCAAGCCCATCCCACCCACCCCTTAGAACCCCCACCCCCCAAGTTTTATATGAAAATGCATCCGCCTAAATTATTGAGTAACTTTGTAAGGGAATAGTTGCTTTGTTTTAAAAATTTTATAGCTTTGGTTTATGTTCTAAAATTTTTATCTTTGCTTTGAATATTGGCCATACTGTTTTGAAAAGGAGTCTTTGTATGCAAAGGAATCAAAATGTGAATTTGGTATGATAACATTTTGTGTGCCAAATGTCCCAAACGTTTTAGGTTGCATAGACTCCCTTTCATAATCCATTGCATACCTTCAAATCTACTCTATATTCAAAAATTTAATTAATCTATATATATTATTCAAGAATTCTTGTGATGGTGATTCAAAAATTTTCCTAATAATATGTAAATTGCTAATGATGTATCTATTGATAAATAAGAACATGGAATTCATCTTAAATTTGAGAAGTTCTTTTGGCTCCAAAATGCTTCAAAGGATGAGCTACACAAGAGCACTAGGTGCTTGTGATCATGGTTTTAATTTGTCAAAAAACCAAATGATTTGTCTCACAAATAATAAGGAATAAATTTGAGTAGTTCTTTTGGCTCCAAAATGCTTCGAAGGATGAGCTACACAAGAGCACCAAGTGCTCTTGATCATGGTATTAATTTGTCCAAAAACCAAATGATTTGTCTCACAAATAATGAGGAATGAATCTTTAATATTAGCAATACGTATTGATTTATATCCTTGTCCTAGGGATATTAACAAATTTCTCATCTATGCATAATACATATTGATTTATATCCTTGTCCTAGGGATATTAACAAATTTCTCATCTATGCATAATCATATGGCCTCACCCAGTCCAATGGTTTCACTATGGTTTCACTATTATTTTCACTGCCATCTTGGCTCTTACAAAATGAGATGCAATTCAAGGTGCATACCTTCCTATTGAAGATTTCAAGCAAGATACTCCCTATGTTTACATGAGTTAATTTCAGATTACTAAATCGAGGTATATACTCTCCGTGCCTATAATAGAGCTAGAAACATTTGGTGCTAAATTGGGGATATAAATACAGTCCTTATTTGCTTTGATGAGTACTTGGCACAAGAATGGTTTTTATAGAGGTATCTACTTGGAGATATTGAAAGATCTTGCATGGCTAGAGGTATGTTTATGTAGTGTCCTTTAACCTCATGGTACTTTGGTATGTTTCTCTTCTTCTAGTTTGATGCATGATTCAACCTATCATACATAGCCTTGACGTTTGTGAGGTGCTTCTTTTGGCACAACTATATATTTGTTCATAAGAATTTGCACTTTATTTGGAGACTTGATAAATATTGCACTTTATTTGGAGACTTGATGAATATTGAGCATGTGGAGGCATTAGATGGCTTCATATTTGAGTCAATTCCATTTTGATGGTTCTTACATAAAAGTGTAGCTTGAAGAGGGGGTTTTAAGAAACAATCCACACTTCAGCCTTTATGATTATCACATCATTGTAAGAAATAAAAAACAAAAAAATTATCTTATGAGTAATCTTTTTAACCTCATGGTGCTTTGACACGTTTCTTTCCTAAACATATTCATCCATAGCCTTAACGTTTGGATGCCTAGCTTCTTTTGGAACAACCCTACATTATTCTGATAACTATTTTCACTTTATTTGGGGCTTTGATGAACATTGAATACAGGCAAGGAGGTAAGGGTAAGGGTGCACACCTTTGCATGGAGTAGATCATCAATATTGATGTCAGATGCACTTAATTGTGTAATTATGTTGTTGCCGCTGGCATTCATCCTAAAACATTACTTGGAGAAGCTAAAATTAACTTCTAAGGATATACATGCATATTCTCAATGGGAATGCAAGCAACGCCCAAGACAATAGACACACCACAATTCATCTTAAACCGTTACTTGGAGAATGAAGCAGAAATCAACTTACAAGGATCTACATGCATACACCCTTAAGGGATTACAAACCATACCCAATACAGTAAAAGCATATCAGCAATTCACTACAATGGAGCTTTAGTCGCATATAAGCTTGCAATGAAAAACCCAAAATGTATCATTCCTACATGCATACACCCTTAAGGGATTACAAACCATACCCAATACAGTAAAAGCGTATCAGCAATTCACTACAATGGAGCTTTAGTCGCATATAAGCTTGCAATGAGAAACCCAAAATGTATCATTCCATATTGAGAAACATAAATAGAACTGTAGTTACATATGGGTTTTACATATTATAGTCAACAGAGAAAATTAAGAAGTCATCACATTCAAATGAGAAAACTAAGAACTAATATTTCATATTCTAAAACATGCATACATATCCATCTCACTTTTCAAGGCTGATTAAAGAAGCAATTATGTTTCCACCTCACATAAAGCGAACTTCAGAGAAATAATCGAAGATTCAACCCATGGCGACACACTCTGCCTTAAAAAGAGAAAATAGAAGAAAACAGAAAATCTAGCCTGCAGTGTGAAGTTCCACATTTTGATTAAAATTACCAGTTACGCCCTACATTAAGAGATGCAATCTAGTGCTATTCTGATGAACCAAAAGAAGGCTAATAATTCAAAATCAGAATCTACCAAAACTTGTCAAATCGAAAGACTAATCATGCGTTATATTGCTTGAAACTTTCAAGGGTTTTTTCTGCAAAACCCACCACCTTCCAAGTTCACATTCAACTATGTAAGAGTTTGACCAGCACTCCTACCTAGTCTTGCATCTTTACATTGCTTATGTTAACAAGTTATTACCAGGTTCCTTCTCAGAGCTCTATATTCCACAATTCAACTCAAAAAATCTTTCCAAGCACACTAGCAACAATTTTAAAATTACTTCAGGATAAAATTCGACAGGAAGGTGTGTATTCTGCAGTCCCCCTTTCTGGTAAGGCTTCCATACTGTGCCGGGACATTAAAGCCCTACGGATTTTCATCAATCACCATCATCAATTTCATTTGAGACAGTGCCCTCATCTGCTCTCAACTGTATACCATCAAGGTCTTCATCCCATTCATCATCACTTTCATATAAGTCTTCTTCATAAAACCATTGATAGTAGTCATAATCACTGTAGGACAAAGAATCATACTCATCATCATATGAGTTGTAATCTTCTTGGTCAGAGAAATCAGAGTCATCAACCACAGGGCCCAGAAAAACCCTTAGTTTACAGGAGCGCTCAGCCAGGGAGTGCTGCATAGCTACATTCCAACAGCCTCGGATATCCAAGTGTTCCAACTCCTTGCATGTGTTTAAAATGGCTTCCATGCCCACGTCGGTAAACAAACTGTAAGACAACTCCAAATGCTTCAAATGAGACATGTGCTTAGCAATAGCAAATGCTTCATCATCTTTTGGGGTTTGCCTCGCTGTGCATGGTGGATACATATTCCTGATCAAATGTGTGAGGAACTTGCAGTGCTTCCCCAGGATCTCCAATGAAGAAGAAGTCATCTTCTCGCACCAACTGATATCCAGGTAGGTTACAGTTGCCAATTTAGGAGCCACTTGCATAGCAATTGTATCTGTTACTCCACTCATCGGTATGCACAAGACCTCAAGTTTATGTGCACTGCAGACACATAATCACGGATACAAATCAACACACTGCCACAATAAATAAGAGAAATGTGCAATTTTTTATTTCTTCACAGGCAACCTACCAAACCAGTTTCACGTTCAACAAAGCCCTTTAAAAATTGTGTAGCTCACTATCCCATGAATGATATCCTTGCACTCCTTCATACTACCTTGGATTTTGCCACTCTTCTTAGCCTCCGTGATTTGCATTTTATAAATTTCTGCATGTATGTGCCAATCTCACCCTCACCTTAGCTGGGTACTTTTGCTACCACTAGATGTGTTAGACAATGGTTGTACCTCTGCCTACTAATGTGTGGGTCTAAATAGTCCACTTACGAGCATTGAAGAAGAGTACAAACATAGAACATTATGAAAAATGATGTGCCTGAGTCTTCTAACTAATATTTGCTCAGGAAGAACAGCAAAAAGCGTAATATTGGTGGCAACTACACTTTGTTATTAATTATTAAACAAAACTAAAGAAACTTGAGCTTTACAAATAGATAGACCCAAGATTATCTAATGTATTGTTTAGTCGGTTGCCTATACCAACCTCTATGTTCAGCCTTTCCATATGTTCCTTCCCATCACATTGTCAAAGGATCACAGCATCTAAGCCACAAGAAAGGTGCAGGTCAACTTTTGGCAATGATCTAGAGAAATGCTGGAAAAGAGTGGTGTTGTATCTAAATAGGCACCCTTACAATTGCAAAACTAGATGGGGTTTAAATGTCCAATAGCTTAACCATTCTTGACTAGAACTGACGAGAACTAGTTGCAAGAGCTACTCAAGTCCAATTGCAAATCAGACAGCAAGCTAAGTGGGCTTGATCTTAGGGTAAAATCCATGGTTATGCACGCTTGAGTCAAAATAGTACTGGGATGGGTGACCTTCCGGGAAATCCCAATGGTTCACCCCAATAAGCATCACCTAGATACAATGAGTGCTAAGTGGACCATTCATTCTCGTGAGAGATGGATTTGTGTGAACCACTACAAATGAAATATGGATTAATGAGTTTGAATCAAAAAACACACAGCTGAAGCCTGACAAATCACAATAATAAGACCCTACTCAATCACACTCACTAAACCGAGCATGAAATTAAGACAAAAGATGTTGCAAAGCTTCCGGGAAATCGCAATGGTTCACCCCAATAAGCATCACCTAAATACAATGAGTGCTAAGTGGACCATTCATGCTCATGAGATATGGGTTTGTGTGAACCACTACAAATGAAATATGGATTAATGAGTTTGAATCAAAAAATACACAGCTGAATCTTGACAAATCATCATAAATAGACCCTACTCAATCACACTCACTAAACTGAGCATGAAATTAAGACAAAAGATGTTGCAAAGCTGTCCATATCGCTAAGCAAAATAGATTTTGTTGATCAAGATATGTGGGTTGTATGTTTGACTCTGTTAAAGGTTTCTTTTGCTTTTTGTTTGATCTTATCTTCGAAATCTTCTTTAAGAGTGGTTTCATCTGTCAATCAACATCCAATAGACCAGTGTGATGCTTTTATCAACCTATTATATTTAAATATTATCCTGGGCTTTCAAACCAACCTTGTTTCATTTTTCACTTAACTAATATAAACATAGTCAATTCCATCCAACAACAATAAAAGCCTAAGAGTTTTGCGTCCTGCATATGCATAACTGCCAGACTTTTAATGGTATGTTCAGAATGTGCATGGAGTGAACTCATTTTAATTGAAATTTTTAACATTTAACCTTCAACCTGCCAAGACATCAGACTGCAAAGTTTAATCACTTGCATCTCGCCAGAAGATATCCAATTTATGAATTGAACCTTCAGTACTAGATAATATTTCTAATCTGATAATTTTCGAAATTTGTTTCCCTTGGTTCCCTCATCTGTGTTTTTTCAAAAGGAATCAAAACAAGATGCAGCCCCTTGTTTTTGTGCAGTTGCTTTTCAAATTCATGAGTTCCAAAACAGGATATAGCCACCCCACACCTGACACCATCGGAGGATTACAAACTTTTAGTAGATTCATAAAACAGTAAATTCGATCATCTTATGTTATGCATGAAAGGTCGAACCCTTTTGTCTCACATTGGGCGTTTCCATTTCATCTGGTAACATGAATTCAATCTCTTACACACTAACATGGATATCTTAAACACATTTATCTAAAAGATGCCAAGAGATATCAGTCTTGAGGCGCCTATATTGGATTTGGGGTATAGGTTAGATATGCCCCCTGAGATTAATAGCTCTCATGTCTTTTAGATAGTATGTATTTAAGATATCTATGCTATTTAATTAGATTTCTATATAGATGTATATATAATTTGGGTGTAATGAATGCTTGACATGTAAATGAACATCAAATTTACTTCAAGGGGTTTTGTTATCCACTCGCTCTATTACAACCCCCCTTGCTACCATTGCAGTTAGGCTTATTGGTGTGGTTAGAATCTCCAAAACATTACCAGCATAACACAGGAAGCAGCTTTAACCATCCATTTATTGAAATGTTCCATTCTGTACATACCAGAAGACGACCACTATTGAAGACAATACAGCCCACCTTCAATTTGTACAAAAACTTCAAAATAAACATACCAAAAAATTCAAGATCGAAATTGTCTCCCCATTCAATTTAAAGCAAATTGGGTATTGACAAGATTTGTAGTTTTGACTTGCCTATGAAGCATACAAACTGATTTGAATTAAATGCAATCAACCTAACTGGCAATTCTACCCACAGGACATTTAAAGTCTTACTTTTCTTTCAATTACATAATCCAACCGTGCTAGTCATTCGCATCTTCACATTTTACAGCTGCACTTACCTGAACTATTGCTTAACTAATATCTATTATCTCATAAATGCAATAAGCTATTAAATCATATATATATGATTTATTATATTGCCCAATGCTTAATTAGGTTAATTAGGTTTGAGGGTGCACAGTACCCAGTGTGCACCCAAAAGTTTGGACACGCAGACTATATCAGAATATTCAAAGATAATTGTACCGTTAATAGTAATAGTAATGGTGCGTGCACCAGATACAGGCCCATTAGTCCATTTTAACGATGAACTGCCATGTAATTATGCCACTGCCAAACTAGTTAATACAACTAAGTTCTTCACCTTTATGAGTTTAGGCTATTGTTGGGAGAAAGAAGAGAAAACTTGGACAGTTAACATACAGTAACACAAGCAACATTCACAAGGATTCCAAGCTACACACCCATGAGAGACAAAAGGTTATCTGATATCAACAAACTAAATATGGACTTGAATATTCTACTCAAATGGAAAAAAACATATTATTATAAATTTAATAAACATACATAGAACAATTGTTATATATAGGATTGCATAATATCATAATCAACTGAAAAATTGAAAATGATTATTAATATATTTGAAAACATACACAAATGTCTGTTTTGATTTTCAAGCTGTGATCAAAGCGCTATCTATATATTCTATCTCACATATGAAAGACAATTGAACTTCATCATAGGAAACCTAACAGAGGGTCCGTCCCTAGCAACATACTGCTTTGAAAAGATACATAAGCAACTAGGCTGCTCTATATAATACAGAAAACATAGTCTGCAATGCAGAGAGTTCCCCTTTTGCTTTAAAAGAAAAGATAACAACAAATTTACCAGTTGATCATTTACAACAACAGACAGCAGTTCAGCTCAACAATGAAAGACGCAATCCATTGCCTGCTCTAAGGAGCAAAAACAAATGCTGCTAATACAAATGAGAAACCACCAAACCTTCTCAAATAAAAAGAGTGGTCAGAACCATTAGATTGCTTGAAACTTTTAAGGCCTTTCTTCACAGGATACCATTTCATCAAGACACATACTGCCTTACAGATTCATCTCCATCCATGTAAGAGTTCTCCAGCATTCCAAGGCCAAGCTTACCTTACATTTTTACAACGCTTATGTTAACAAGTTGTTACTGCATTCCTTTTCAAAGCTTAATTCCCAAATCACTTGAAGATAATCTTTGAATAGACTAGGAAAAATTAGCAAACTCTATATCAAGACAGAATCCAAAACCCAAGAGCATGTTCTAAAATCCCCAGATCTGGAGAGACTTGCATCCTCTGCTGGGACATTAAGGCTGTGGGGATGTTGGCCAATCACTGCTGTCATCGCTGTCATTTGAGACAGTGCCATCATATACTCTCAGCTGTATCCCATCAAGGTCTTCATCCCATGCATCATCACTTTCATAGAATTCTTCTTCGTAGTCCCTCGGATAGTAGTCATAATCATATTCCGACATAGAATCATATTCATCATCATAGGAGTGGTAATCTTCTAGGTCATAACAATCTGAATCATCAACCACAGGGCCTAGAAAAACCTTCAGTTTATGGCACCGATCAGCAAGGGAGTCCTGCATAGCTACATTCCAACAGCCCCGGATATCCAAGTGTTCCAACTCCTTGCACATGCTTAAAAGGGCCTCCATACCAGCATTGGTGAGCAGACCATAAGCTAACTCCAAATGCTTCAAGCGAGACATGTGGTTAGCAATAGCAAATGCTTCGTCATCCTTGGGATCTTGATCCACAGTGCCTTGCGGATGCATATTCCTGCTCAGCCGTGTGAGGAACTTGCAGTGTTTCCCGAGGGACTCCAGGGAAGAAGAAGTCATCTTGTCACAACAACTAATATCCAAATACGTTAAGTTTGCCAATTTGGGAGCGACTTGTGTGGCAACGGAATCTGTCACTTCACTCATAGGCATGCGCAGGGCCTGAAGACTATGAGCACTGCAGAAACATAATCATGGGTATAAATCATCACTTGGACACATAAATAAAAAAGACAAATCAGCAAACTTTTACTCTTTCTCTCTCCCTCTCTCTCTCTCTGTGGTAAAGAATCTCCCAGAACTAGTTTCACACTCAACAAAGCCCAAAACACAATTTTAACACCATTTCACCACATATAAATCCCTTTGTTTACATCACTCAACCTACCGAGAATAGTCATGGTTTTATGGAAGGCAGAAGAATGCAAGTGCCCCGAAAAGAAGAAAGAAATTATATTAGTGATCTCAAATGACCAAAGAAGTTCAATAGGACTCAAATACCATGAGTTGGTTGAAAGGGAATCCAACAACTAGAAATATACAGTGTCTTCAATTTAAAATACAGAGAGAATATCTTAAACTAAATCTAGGGCTAAAAGAGGCCAAACAAAAGGGAGTATAAGGGTAAACCCTAGATAAGTCAGAAGCAGAATATAAATCAATCCTGCAAAAATAAAACCTCATTTCAAACGTATCAATCCACAGTGCCAAGAGAAAGATAGTGTTGAAGAACAAGGCTCCCCGATGATCACCAAGGACAGGCCGACTTATAGCACAAAGATGGTCTCAGAATAATTACCTGGGACTAAGACAACAGTGTGCCACAAATCTTGATAAGGACTCAAGTGGCAGCTGTTTATCCCTTGTCACAGTCTATCCTCAGAGAATATCAAACTTGTTGCAGGTTCAGAAGACCCAAATTCTTAATTCATCAAGGCATCTTACTTCTTTTACGAATAAACACAAAACCAGATCACATCTGTGTTATAACCATTCTTGCTCTCCTTTTAAGGAAAAAACATTTTAAACCTCCCACCATTCCTAATTTTATTCACAGAAACATATGCTTTGTCTGTTTCATTGCACACACAGCATAAACAAGGAATAAATCCAAAGAACAAGGGTACAGAATGACCACCCTCAGAACCTAAAGACCTACATGCAAGTGTAGAAGGCAAAAATTCTCATTTCTTATTTCTATAAACAACATAGGCCGTATCACTCCTCCATCTTTTAAAAGACATGGCATATTTATTGCTCTCCATTACTGCCACAAAAGAATTTAATACACCCCACAAACAACATTAAAATCAACCAAGCCTATATTATTCTTTTCACAGAATTATCATAATTAGCCTGCTTCATTGCAAACACAGCATAAACAAATAAATAATACAAAGAGCAAGGATGCTAATTTGCTAAATGACCATCCCAATAATCTATCAATGTACTTCCAGCTTCAGAGGCCCTAAATTCTTAATTCTCCACTGCATCTTAGGTCTACTTTCTACAAAACAAGATAAACTTAAACACTCCTACACTTTTTAAGCGACCCATCATAGTTATTGATCTCCTTTATTCCAAACAAAATAGCATAAACAGAAATTCAAAGAACGAGTGTCCAGAATGAACCTCCTGAGGACCTACCGGCCTACTAGCAAGTTTAGAAGATCCAATGTCTTAATTCTTCAATGTATCTTTGTTCTCATTTCTATACACAACATTGAATCGCCCCCCTTAAATTTTAATAGGGACCTATCATATTTCTTGCTCTCCTATATCGCAAGAGACATTTTAAATCCCCCACAAAGAACGTTAAACCAAAAAACCAACCATTCCTACACCTTTTTACAGTCCCATCAATGTAACATGGATTAATTCAGATCCTAAATGTCATAAGAAGCCATTGTCATTATCTCTCCTTAAATGCAAAAGAGTTCAAATGACACAATAATAACATATATTGGCATTTACAGACATATTTTAAAAAATGGATAATTTCAAGAACAGGGGTCTAGAATGACCAACTAAACCCTACTAATTTTATATCAAGGAATTATCATAAACTACCTCAGACGCGTATTAATCCAGGACTGGATACTTACCAGTAGGCATCACTCACTCACTCGTAGTAATCATGCATTCTATTTTTTGAGGAAAAACATAGAGATGCAGAAGCATTGGAAGCATTTTTACGCAGCCTAGAATGTGAATGATGCCTATCAGAAAATTCAGACCCGGATTTATATGGGTTTGAGTTAGCTTATGATAGCAGAAATGGTAAAGGGCATAGTTTAAAGATTGTAACAGACGACTTACTAGCTAGCAATGAAGGCAAAGATCGGGTCGTTGTTCAATCCAATCACAGACAATTTGCGCATCGATCCTCGGCTTCTGTTGACAAGCATCTCCACCATTCTCTCCATAGCTTCAGGCTTGCAGTGGCGGCACCATTCCTCAATATCGATCTCTTGCCAGCAGTCTGGCTGCAATACTACCTTCCTCCACGATTTGCAAACTGCAGGCACAACTGTGAGAATCTCCTGAAACGACATTTTCTTGAAAATCAGGGCAAGAGCATCTGGTATAAGCTCTTCCCACGGCCGATCACACTCTCCTCTGCTATCCTGCATCCTCACAATTATCCAAAATCTCTACTTCGAAACCCTAAACTTCTCACTAGAAAAATACTCCCCCACACTGTCAAAACACTCAGCAAAGAGTGATGTCGTACAATCCTTCCAACACTAGGCGCAAACTGAACAAAATTTTGCTTAACTTCCACTCCCGGATTTCTAACCCTAAATTTGTCGGAGTGGATTTGACCACCCTTAACAGTGAAAAGATTTCCGCCTTACATTCTCAAGTAAAGGCAAGAACTTAACCACAGCACAATATCTTCCACAGATTTGTTAAATTCTACCTCCCTGTACACTAAACCCCTCAAGCACTCAGCACACACTGATATGTTAGAAATATGAACTGGATTTCCACCTTGTGTTCTTCAGTAAGACAAAGTCGCTATCCACAATCCAATGGTTTGCTCAGATTTGTCTAGTTTGCAAATCTTTCACAGATTTCCACATATTCTGCAAGACAAGCCAGGAGTGAATGATACTCTGCTCTTTCAGACATACAAGATTCAGATTCAAATTCCTCAAACTCTCACAAACCACAACCTTTCGTAGCAGAAATTTGATCTTTCAACAGATCCATATCTCCTATGAGTTCCAAATTCGCCAAATTCCTCTGTTCACAAATCCTCCACAACCTACAAAAAAAATTCCTGCAACTTTCACCAGACCCTGGGTTTATAAACTCTCCAAACCCTACCACGATCTCAGTCTGCAATATTGACGTCAAATTTATCCAAATCGTGCGTTACAAGACCCTGCATTCCAACCTGCAACCTTTAACGCCGAATGTAACCAAACCCTTGGCTGACAAACCCTACCACAACTTCACCCAGCCACATTCACGGCCCCAAATTCAAACCAAGCCCGGGTTAACCACACTTCTTAAAAAACTCCCGATCTGCAACACATTTAATGATGCCAATTAACGGATGAATTCATGAATCCTCGCTTAAAACCCGGAACCCATTCAAGGCACTCACATCACAAGCATTAAAACAAGCCTTCAGCCGACCCAAACCTCATCTTTCCAAACCCGAAACGCCATTAAAAATCTGAACAGAAAAAGACCCAATTTAAGCCAAATTAAACCACAAAACGGCTGATTTGATTCCAAATTCGAACATATTAATGCATTGCCGTAATCGAAATTATCCCGCCTTTCTAGATGCCTTGTTTTTTCTTTGGATTTTAACAAGCCTATACACAGGCCCTTAACAAAGGGTGCAGCCCTTCAACGAAGGGCACTGAGCGAGAAGGGCACGTGTCGACCATCTTCCATGCGTCAAACATTCGTTCTTTTTTTCATTTATTTTAAAAGGGAATAAACGACTAAGATACTTTTTGGGGTTTTGTTTTAAAATATATTTTTGGATTGTAGAATGATTTTTAAAATCCGTTTCAGATATGTTGGCTAAATGTGCTTCTCCTTTGCCTAATTAACTTGGGCAGGGCTATTATGGTATGGTGAAGTACAAGTCTGTCACACACATGTGAAGGCATCCATCAAAAATTTATGTGCTCTCTTTGTCTTTGGTCAAAGTGGGACAGAAACATTGAACAAGTTTAGGGAATGTAACTTGAAGGACAAGAAAGTAAAGGCATAATTAAGTTTAAGGACAAGAGTGTAAGGCATTCTTTTGTTATTATATTACGCAGATTATAATATGATGAGTAATTATATATTTAAATTACAAGTTGTTCTTTGGGTGAGTTGTTATGAACATAACCGGTCTGACAAAGTCACCCAAGGGTTGAACCTAGTGCAATTGTACCTCGAAATGTTGGAACTCTGTTGAATGGTGTAATCAAGGAACAGACCATCATGCTTACCAATTGATCTACAATCCTTTAATCGTACGTCGAAATGTTTGAACCCTAGTGAATGGTGTAATCAAGGAACATATCATCATGCTTACCAATTGATCTACAACCCTTCAATATAATAGTAAGATATAAAAGTAAGGTGTATTAATAAATCTATTTTGTTTCGAGAGAGTTGGGGAGCAAGTACTTCATTAAGTTTTGAATATAAGAATTATATTTGAGCGATATCTTTATAAATAGAATTTTGTATTACTTTAACCTATATCTAAGTTCAATTACGATAGGTGTTATTGGGGGGTGTTCAATGTGACATCTATGCAAACCAATGAAGACTTGAAGGAATCCTTCAACCTCTTCAGGACAGGTCTAGTCAAGCATAAAATGGACAATTTCATAGGCTTTTAGACCAGCGTTCGTCTCTCGTTTCCTAGCAACAAATGGAGTGAATCCACGAACTCACTAAAGGACTCAAATTTCTTTTGTACAATAAGATTAGAGGTGGTTATGAATCTAATAAGGAGCTTGTTTATAGTACCCCAACCTCATTTTGAGGATATGTAACCTTTTTCTATTAATATATGGGAGCTACCCCTAGGCGGCATCTTGCGCATCAAAAAAAAATAATATATATCTAAGTTTAATTAAATAGGAAATTATATGATTTTAATTAAATTTTAATTGATATGAGTTGAGATTGATAAATGATAAAATAAGCGAGAAGTTAAGAGGTGCTTAGTTTTATTTGTCCATTTATAATAACTAGTGATAAAAATTGTGTTGTAATTGATACTTGGCGATTGGATTATGTCTTGTGATATTGGATCATTGTTGTAAGCATTGTCACAAAGTTACCTTTGAATTTTGTTTAGTATGGACTCGATTGTATGGCATTCAATCCTGAGTGATATGATTATGTCCTACTGGGCCCATTTATGTCATGTACTAACATATACTCCTAAAACCTACTCACCTTGGAAGATATCTTATCTTAGGACCTGGCGATGTTAATAAGTGAGAATATAAGGGGTGCTTAGCTTTATTTGTTGATTTATAACAACCAACGATAGATATTGTGGTATAGTTGATGCTCAATAATTCAATTATGTCTTATAATATTATATCATTGTTGCTAGTATTATCACAAAATTGCCTCTAAATTTTGTTGTGTATAGATTGGATTACACATGATTTAGTTCTGGGTGGCACAATTCTATCCTAATTGACACATTTATCCTTTGATAATTTATATTATTGAAACCTACTCACATGGGAAGATATCTTATTTTAGGACCTAATGGTGCTAATAAACACCTTGATAAGCTTCTTATTGGTCAGTGAAAATCTATTGACTTCATTGATGTCAATCGAGCCTTAGGTGTCAACTGTACAAGTTTAAAGACATGAAAGACAAAATATGTAAAATCTATAAATGATGCCAAGTATAGTATATTTGATGCAAGATGCTAATGCAATGCTTTTTAATCTCTCCAAGTGATGTTGTAATGCCTACCTGTGTTGACCCTTGTTGTCTTGTGTTATGGATGATTAATTGTGTGTTGAGCATGTTATTAGATCTTTATGAGATATGTTGTATTGAGTGTTTCATCAGTGTACATTGTGTGATTCTTGTGATTATGTGTCATTGCATTGAACTTACCAATGAGGTTGTTTTGCCATCGAGGTGTTTCCAATAAGGTTATGTAATGAGATTGATCTATATTGGTGCTCTAACTTCATTGTTTACATTTAAATGATATGCTAGGTGGGTAGACCTAGTTCCTTTAGTGTTATACTTTTATTTGAGTAATTGCACTTTAATCATATTGCCTAAATTGGTGATTTAATTTAACTATGCCTATTATATATTTATGATTTAATTGTCTAATTTTATCATTTGCTTCGGTTATGGTTACATATTGGGCAGGTGGGTGTAATGTTTGTTTGAGTGTGCAGGAAAATTACAGATGTTTGACCAATGAGTGAAATGTGAAGAATGTTGACATGGAACGCTTAGCCATCTCACCTTTCTCCATGTGTTGTTGAAACCCATGAAAACCATATCCAAGTTGATTGCGATTTTAGATCCCCTTGTGTTAGACCCGTGACTGTGTCTTGGGTGATTTTAATTATTGCTTTTGTGATTGCTTGATATGTGTTAAGATGTATTAGCCTTTTGAAATAGTTAATTGTGGGAAATGGGAAAAGTGTTTATTTATCACTTGTGTGATTGTGTATTTTCTTGATATGTGCAATC
The DNA here is from genome assembly GCA_027924645.1 of Cunninghamia lanceolata. Classification (NCBI taxonomy): domain Eukaryota; kingdom Viridiplantae; phylum Streptophyta; class Pinopsida; order Cupressales; family Cupressaceae; genus Cunninghamia; species Cunninghamia lanceolata. The sequence continues at coordinate 5,924,973 of BSBN01000516.1, forward strand.
AATTTATTAGTTCCTTGGAAAATTATAGTTTATGTTATTGATTACTAGAGTAGAGAAAAGCAATTCTTTGACTTAATTGGTTGTGGAATTATTTAATCATGGAAAGGCATTGTATTTTATTTAATTATGTTTTGGATGAGAAAGTGGGAGCAAAGTTGGAAAAGAAAACATTTTTCAAAACCCTCCTTTGGAAAAATGGAATTTTGGCTTACTTGAATTGTGCTTGGAGTGGACTGGATTTCTATTGGAAGGGAAAAGGATCAGCTTGGGATTGCTACTGTGTTCCTGAGGTAATCCTTACCTTATTGTCTTTAAGATTTGGATTTTTATTTCAAATTTTAGTTGTAGGAATTTTATTTTTAGAAAACCATTTTCCTACTAAAACTATGGAAAAAAAATTCTAAAAATAAAATGTGATGTGAAAAGTGTGTTGTTGGGTAGAAATAGAATAAGAGGGTATTCTTACAATTTTATTATTTGTATTTTTCGTTTTTCATGAAAATGGCGTGTATTTTCCTTCTAAACCCACCTAAATCTTTTTTCAAAAAATTTATGTGTTTTGAAAAGTGTGATGTTGGGCAAATTGGGAACAAGAGGGTATTTTTATAAATTTGAATTTATGCATTTTTCAGAAAAGGAAAAAATTTGGGAAGAATTTCAAAAGGATGCTCCAAGATCTGTCAATGGCAAAGCCTCGATATTTATGAAAATATTTTGTTTTATTTTATTGAATTTTGGAAATTCTAAAAAGTGCATGATATGTGGGGTAATGAATTATCCCATGGTTTTTAATTTATATATGTGCATTGGGAAGCATGTTTTCGGCTCTTATGTGAGTGTTGGGCAACCTTCTTGAGGCTCTCATGTGAGTGTTGGCATCCTTCTTGAGACTCTTGTATGTATCCTTTATATTATAGTTGTGCATTGATTGGTGTGTGTGCCATATGTTGCCTTTATGTTGGTTCTAGTGTGAGTTGCCACATGTGTGTTGTGTGCATTGATTGGCATGTATGTCATATGTTGCCTTACATTCTTGATTTGGTATGAGTTTCCATGTGTGTTGTGTGTATTGATTAGTGTGGGTGTAGCCATGTATCCCTTAGATTTGTGTGAGTTAGCCTTGATAATGATGTTGCTATGATCTTCTTCTTCATAGTTCAAGGGTTGCCTAGAGTGGCATAGACAACTATGGCACTTGACAATGGTAATATGGTAGGGTGGTGGGTAACATTTCCACATAGGTCCTTCAAGAATATCTCTTGGGAGATGAAAGAGGTCCTTGTGCATTATTTTATATTGTGATTATGTTGTATTTCGTGATTATTGGAGCACCTTGGAGGTGGATTATTATGGTTGTAATACTATTATCTATGTTGATTCTTTATTAGAGTGTGATCCTTCCATGTTTGGGAAGTAGCCTTCTTTGTATAATTGCATTATGTTATCATATGGTTGAAAAACAATCCTTGTGTTGGAAGGAAATTGTTATGTTGTGAATGTTATTTTATGTGTAGAAATGATTATATTAGCATGTTGGAGCCAACTTTTATATATGATGTTATTTATCTATGATATGGTTATGATTTGGGTTGTATTGTGCCCACATTATGGTTGAGATCTCCATCATTGTATTTGGCCCGTCTTGATGTTGGTGTTGAATGAGCATGACATTTTGTATGGCATTTCTCATGTTTTGATTATATGCTAGCATGAATTGGGAAATGTATATTATCTATATTTGAATTGTAGTCATGCTTTTGAGTCTTGATTAGCATAATGATTCATGGTAAGTAAGTAGATGCATTGTAAATTAGATCCATGTTGGACATTTCATCCTTACGAGGCATCATGATCAATCCTCCTTTTTAGCTTGTTGGTTGTTTATCAATATTGCTTGGCTTGTTGGCCATTTGTCGATGTTGGTTGTTCATGTCAAGTAGAGAAGTGTGTGTCTTTGTTTCCACCTTCTCTCTTGTGCCTTTGTGTGGCACTTTGGTAGTTTTTGTGCTTGAGTGTGTAATTGTGACATGCGAGTGTTGCAATTGCATTGCAAAAAAATTGTTCGCCTTGTGTTTGTCAACTAATGTCCTAGTGTAAAAGCTAGGGCATTATAGATGTGACTAGTGAACAACAAGATAATCTAATTATTTACTATTTCCTTAGGACTTGTCCTTAAATACACAATCCTAGGCACTCAATCTGAATTATTTGGCATGCAAGCTAACAAGAAAATATCAAAATTTCTAAAAGTGTCAAACTCAAGAAGGCGTGAAAAGATAATGGAATTGGAAGGATAAGGTCACATGTGTGATTTTATCTAGAGGATAGATACACACGTGTGATCTAGTCTAGGATGTAGGAATGGCTAAAGTGACAGTTGGTCCAACCCATTGGAGACTAAGGTAGGTTGGAAGAGAGTTGGTTTTAGGATTGATGCTAGAGTATATGTAAAAGATCAAACTTGAGTATTAAGATAGTATATTTATGAAAAGATCAAAATGAGTTTAAAATAAGAGGGTAAAAGGGAAATTTATGCACTTTTCTCCTCTACATTTCCCCCCAACATTCCCCCTTGCATTGGTGTGCCTATAAACTACATGAATCACGCATGCCAAATTAATAAAGATAATAATTGAAATAAGTAGACAAATTCAAAAAGGATATATGTTTAGACAATGCCTTGCACTTTTCTTCATGTTGTTGATAGAGTTGCATCTCTAAACTTGCACACATAGAGTCATTAGTATAATTTGTAATAATTGCATCAAAGGTATGAGAAATAATGATAAGAAAATTGCATATAACTTGACATGAAACAAAATAAGTACAAGGCAACATTATATTGAGCATGAAGCTAGATGTGAGAGATGGAGACATGGGCATGTGACTAAGATGACTTCCATGAAACCATGTAAAATTTGGTGTTAGACCTGCATGATGGAGTCACTCTAACCATTATAGCATTGTCGATGTAAGACTCATGATGGAATCCCTTTAACCATTATACAGTGTAGGACCCATGAAGGGATCATTTTAAACATTGTTTGTGTAGCACCCACACAATGGAGTTATGGTAATTGTTATATGTATAGTATGTTTGCTCAAGCCAATTGGATGCATAATATGATTGTAAATTTGATTTGAGGAAAGAGAAAAAAGTGTAAAGGCCACATATGTCAATGTGTAGGCCCTAGCATGTAAGTCAAAGATTTAAGTGTGAGGGTTCATTAGTGGGGAATAAAAGGTTGACCCCAAGTGTGAGGATAAATCTCATACTAAAGATAATTATGTGAGTGCATATATATATATATATGTCATGTGTAATGTAAGCATGTATGGATGACATAAACATGTGGTGCAGTATAACATCATGGGAATACCACAAAGGGATGCCATAAAAATATCATCACGTAAAAACAATGATGAATATATCATGTAATATGTGATCATACAAAATTATGCTATAACATAATTTAAGTATTAAGTATCCTCTCTAAGGGGAGAGTAAAGAAATTTAATTGGATTGAAAGATAGTTTGTCAATAAATGCACCAAGGTGGGAGGCCAAACAAAGTGGTGTGGAAAATTACAAGTGTCATAAGTGTGCAAAAGAGATCAAAAGAAAGTATGAAGGTGAATAAGGGCAATCATAGTTTAAACAAGGCATAAGCAAAAGGCCAAAACATGTCATGTAAAAAAAATAAACCAAGGAAAAGGAGGATCACAACAAGCATGACTTGATCAAAAAGGACAAATAATAAACGTAAGGAGATATAGATGAAAAAGGAGGAGGATCCCAATAAACATGGCTAAAAAAAAAGACCAAATCATAAAAAAACAAAAAACAAAGGGAATTGTTGTTTTTGATCGACATGGTGAAAGTTTGTTGAGGACACTTCATGACTTTACATCAGCCCAAGACCATAGGGAAGGAACACAAAGATAAAAGGAAACAAAGAAAATGAGGCCATGAAATAAAAAGGAATGTTCATGGACAATTTATCAAAGTATACCATTAAAGGCAATTTTGCATCATCCATAAATTAGCTACGAACATGAGTAAGCAACATAAAGTGCAATCAGAAAAAAGAAAGAGAAGAAAATATATAAAGTAACAAGTCATGAGTAGTAATGTATGAGGATGATTAAACTATATAATCATCATAGCCATCATCATCTAAGAGGTCGTCATCATTCTGGTCATTTATTATAAAATTACCAAAATTAATTATTATAGAACTTTCTTTTGATGATCCTAAATCATCATGCAAATAAGGCCTCATAAAAATATTTGTGCCAATGGAATAATTTCTAACTTTAGCTTTGGCACCCTATTTGCTTTAATTTTTCTTCTTTCTTCACCACATTACTTTCTTAATCTTTCTTTTCAATTGTAGCCTTTGGTTTAGTAGGTGGTTCCTCAATTGTTACATTAGTATATTTATGCTTTGTTGTATATCCTTGATTCTTTCCTAAGTGCAATGAAATAAGAGATTTGGGAAGATCCAATTTGGTTCATTTTTTCTCATGTACGTTGTTTTATAGCACCATTTCATCTTTTTTGTTTTAGCACTTGTTGTTCCTATATACCTTGTAAATTATATAAGAGACATTTGTTCGCTCAAGTGGAGGCTCTTTTGGAGTATGAATGAATGTATCTATAGTAAAATTTGTATGTTTTTGAAATAGATTGATAAGTATCTCTTGGTACCTTGACCACCCTTGGTGAATAAATATTACACATTAGTGCAATGTAGACGTGATGGGTTGAAACTACTCTATCTAAGGGCAACCAAGGATGATGGTAAACCAATCAAAAAATGCAATAATATGAAAAATTGTCGATTCCTCTCTTTGTGCAATGTTCAAATGTAAAATGATGCATACTATAGTATCTTGACTATTCAAAGGGCACATAAAGTGAAACCCCTAAATGTGCATATGATTCTTAATGTAAATCATTGTTATATAATCATTCCTCTATGAGAACATTGAAATGGGAACTAGGCTCAACCATGATTGCTTGAGTTTGCTTGCTTTTTATAATATCCAAAATATAGAAAGGTTCGTGGTATCCATCGTTAGAAAATGTAATGGATAAAGAAGAAGAAGAAGCCTTAGTTTTCTCATCAATGACCCCAACAAGGCCTTCATGAAATTCTAAATATGTATCCATTAATTATTCTTATATCTCTTCATCTTCTGCAATAGTATGCACATGATTGGATTGATCGCGTTGTGGAAAAGGAAAAGTGTATATTTGTAGATTTTTATTTGGGGAAGTAACAAAATGGTTGCCCCCAATTATTTATTCCTTATGAGTTAAGTTATTATCAATCAAATCTTGAATTTTATGCTTTGATTCCACACATCTCTGTGTACCATGCCCATTGACCCATGGTACTCATAATAATATTTTTAATCATATCATTTAAGCATATAAGTAGAAGTATCCAATGGTCAAATGGGAGGAAGAGTAATCATATTATCTCCAAGAAGTTGTTGCAATACAATATTTAAGGGATCTTGAACCCTTGTGAATTTTATTTGCATTTGAGGCTTGATAGAAATAACACTTGAGGCCATTTGTCCATTATTAATAATTCTCACATTAAACCTAGAATTTTATTTATGAGTTGTGCTATCATTACCCTTTTTAATGTACTTTTTGATTGAAAGTTAGAAGGGTAATATTAAGAAGGTGGAGGAGAATTAGAAGAGGCATACTTAAACACATTTGCATACAACAATTTTAGCTCAAAATCTCCAATGCTTGCACGTAAATAAAAAAATATAGCATCATGATTGAATGTCACTTTATCCTTACTTGTAGGAAGCAAAGTATTAATAGATAACCATTGAATCTTATCATCTAGTAATTGATAATGCATCTTTGCAAGTAAGGGTTGAAACCTTATAACATAATCATGAATTCATTCATTATTTTCTTGCCTACATTGAACAAAAGTTATCATCATGAATTTTAAATCAATGTCCACATGAAAGTGTTGGACAAGTGGATTGGCTAGTTTGGTATGTGAATGGATAGTCTCACGTGGCAATGAATAATTTAACCAAATCTAGCCTATATTCCTTTAATCCACATAGAAACAATTTGGCAAGCAACTTATCATCATACATAAAGTTCAAATGTGTTGCATTGAAATACCTAATGTGAGTCATTTGGTCATCCTTACCATTATACATTTCAAATATTGGTGCTAAAAAATATGTGGGAAAATTGATGTGTCAAAATATCATAAGCAACAGGGTTGTGAGTTAATTCATGAGTAATATCCTTCTTTAAGCTTAAAGGTAAATTATTAATTCTATATCAAATTTCATCAAGTTGTTTCATGATGCTATATTAGATTGAGTAGTGGTGGAAGAGTGAGTGGGAATATGAGTGGTAATGATTGAGTATAAATGGGTTGAGATGGAATAGCAGAGGGAGGAATAATAGGACAGGGTTGAGAAAGAGGATGTGACAAAACAATGTGAACATAATGAATGTATATAGGATTTAAGAGCAAGAAAAGGAATGGGAGTGGAACAAATGTGAGAAGACTGAGGTTGGTGGTGGAGGGGTGGGAATGACATGGGAGTAAAAATGGAGAGAGTGGAGAGTGGAATGTGAAAAGTGGGGGATTGGGTTTGGGAGCGGAGAATGGAAAAAGATTATTGGGAATGGGAAGGGAGGGAAGCATCGTGAAAATCACTGGATGCATTCATAATTTGACCATTATATCTTCAAGTAATTCAATTCCATAAGATTTTGACATAATTGTTATCCTATTTTGCCTTCTGGCCAAATAGACCAAATCCATAAAATCTCTAAGTGTTTTCCCCTTAGAGATGCAAGGAAAAACATCTAAAATTGACTAAATCCCAAAGAACCTTGAGTTTCGTTGTGTTTTCTAGCTTTCTAGAGTTTCAGAGTTTGAAGTGCTACCCTTCGTCCTTCCATCTTAACCGTCTCCAAACTCTACCCTTTCCTTTGTGAAATACTCTAAGTGTTTTAACCTTTTCAGAGTTTTAGACTTCAGACTTTCCTTCTTTCCCCTTCCACCAAGGAAGGCAAAATACTAAATTCCAAAGCCCAACCTCCGACAAGCATTAAACTTTCTAAGGCATTCCGCCATTCTGTGGAACCTTTTTGGGTGGACCTCGGCAGGCTGGTAGAATTGCGGAATGTTGCCATGTGGACAAAGGGAAAGCGAAAGGCAAAATGATCGAAGCCCGAGCTCTGACGCTTTCTTCAAGAAATAATGCTAAGTGTTTCAGACTTCAAGGATCAGACCTTCCTTCTTCTTCCTTCTCACTAAAGAAAGAAGACGGTAAGCCCGACCTCTGAACTCTGCCGATACTTTCAAAAGATCAGCTAAGTCTTTGAATTTTAGGGCTCAGACTTCCTTCTTCCTCCTCTATGAAGGTGAAAGACAGAAGGCCTGACGCCTGAAGTACATTGATAATGTACTTGTCCTTTGCATAGCGGAGCTTGGGGGGTGAACTTTTCTCCTTTCCCCTTCCCTCTTGGAAGGCGGAAGACGGAAGGCCCGAGGCCTAATCTCTAGCGATCAAAAAGCTTCTAAGTGTAAAGTGAAGTTTCAAACTGTGGACCTTATTCCTCTCTTCTTCTCTTTTGTATGGCAGAACATCGAAGGTCCGAGACCCGAACTCTGACATCTTCCGCAATCTTCAGAATCTAAGGAAAGGAAGAGGAATCAATGGCCCGCCATGATCAATCTTGTTTAGATCTTGCTTCCAGGGCAAGAATCCAATCCAAACAAAAGTCAAACATCTAGCTCCAACTCGAAAATTGTAGTTGAGCATTTATGGTTTCCAAAGGGCAGTTCAAGCACAAGTTCTCAATGCAGATATTTGTTCAACTACTTCTTGGAGATATTTTCTGCATTTATGTCAAGACAATCATATTTTCTTCTAATATTCTTTTGTAAAATATCTCTAACAGGCCCATGGGCGCATTCATTACAGTAGGTGATGGTTCTTCATTGTAAATGCTATATATACATGTCTCAAAGATGTATTAAGGTTGGTTATTGTTCTAGGTTGTTATGCTGCCGGGCTTTTTGTTGTCACAGGTCTTGTAATGCGATTGCAAGAACCAATAGAATCTGATGCATTGTGCTTGAAGCTAGGCCTTTGATGTCTTCCAGTTGGTTCACCAATGAATGTAATCAATTATTTTGTATCTATTTCTGTTGCAAATTGTTCTGCATTGTAATGGTTATTTGACCTATATGATCAATATAAACTAAATATTGCCTCTCTCATTGTTCTTGCATTGTGTTTATTTGATAGATCTAAACTGTGTTTCGTGGATAAAACGGTCCCTTCGATAGTTTTGTCTCTCTGCCCTAACCTCTGTTTGAACCTGCATGAGTCTGTGTGATTCTCCTTCAGCTTTGAGATCATTACTGTGTTATGTTAGTGCAATCCAACACACTAAATCTTGGTGCATCACCTTTTCCCTTTCTATTTCCCTCTATCCCTTTTCCCCTACAAGCATTAGCATTAGGTTTAGTTAATTTCTATGAGCTTTAGGCTTAGAATGAGGAACCAACCTTCTCTAGAGGTCTGATCTCATATTGCAAGGTCCCACACCTTGAGATCATTCCCATTGTGTCATTAGAATGCTTGGAATCTCTCTAACCATGGTGTAATTCTATGTGACAACAGTTTCTGGCACGCCCGGTGGGACCAGCTTGATAAGCTCTATCATCCGTTGAAGGATCTGGTGTGTTCTTTAGCGCATCTTGCCATTCAAGGCACTCTTCAAACACCATGGCGACTCTACTGAACAAATCTATTGGTGCATCCAATCCAGGCACTTAAAGAACTCCAAAAATCGAGATTTTAGTGGTTTTCCTGGCCTATTATGCTTTCAGAAGCATCTCAACAAAACTGGTGATTCTCTTCTGGTATGTTTCCAGTCTCCAAAGCAAACCTGTTCCCCTTGTTTTCAAAGAATATTTTGATACATCTATGCTTTTCAATGCTCTAGTATGTCAAGCTATTATGGAAGTTATGGCCTTTTCCATCCATCGAGCATAGGCTCCCCTATATCATCATAACATTCACACCACTATCATGGCCCTGCCAAGAAATAGACCATTTGTGGCCTTTAATGGTGGAAGCCCTCTCAACCTTGTACAATATGATGACATCCCAGTTTCAGCTTTGAAGGTTATTCCCTTTTTCACTAGTGAAAACTCCACCACACCTGTTGAGCACATCTAAGACATTGCCAATGTATGTTATGTTCACAATGTTACCCAAGACAATGTCGCGGTAAGGCTCCTTACTTCTTCCTTGAAAGGAAAATCTCTCCAGTGGTACAGGGGGTTACCTACAAGTTCAATTCATGACTGGGATGAGTTAGGAGAAAGGCTCTGTCAGCATTTTGAGGATAAGAGTGACCACCTGTCACTAATAGAGCAGCTTGCCACTATAAAAAGGGCTCCCTATGAATTCATGGTGGATTTTAATTTCAAATTCCAAAAAACCTGGTATTGAATCCCACCATTGGTAAGGCCTTCCCCTAAAGTTGTCTTCTTGTATTATTTGAGATCCCTGAATAGTGATATTGCTGTCATCATCTAGTCTCTAGGAAGGGATGTGTTACCTGATGCTTATGAAGTAGCTATTAGGGCAAAAAATTATTTGATTCTAGCTGGAAAGATTGCCCCCAGGCCTCCAATATCATTATTTCTAGAAGCCCCAGTCATGCAGCCAATTATGACACTAATTCCTACAGCTAATGTGCCACACCAAGATCCTAATCAGCCCTATCAGCCTAGCAGGCAACCTTGTCAGGGGAACAATCAAAGACAAAATCAACTGGGCTATGTTAGGCCCCTAAATTCCATCAAAGGCTCAGCTACTACAAGTACATTAGGCATGCTTGTTCCAATCTGGAATAACCCAGCTCAAGGTTATGAGCAGCGTGGATCATGCAATCCATCAGCAGTCCCAAAACAACATATTAGATCTAGCCAGCAGGCTGCAGTGGGACAAAGGCAAATGTAGGTCGAATGTGTATTCTTGAATTGGCAAGTGGATGATGTTGCCTTGTTTCATGAACTGCCTAGTGACACTGAAAATGAAGAAGGCATGGAGATGCCAACTTTGATAACATATCAGCAGTGTGGGGATATTGAAAATGATGGTGTATTGTTGCAGGTTGAGGCCAAGCAAAAAAGTAAAATTCTAGCCCATGAGGAGGAGCAAATGAGCAGCCCTATACTGAAGAGTGTAGAGGACTTGGAGGAGGCTCATTTCTAGGATGAGCTTGATGTTTTTTGCTCAAACCTGGATAGTAAATCAGTGCCTCTAGATGAGGTAAATCTTGATCCATTTGAGCAAATTGATGACACAGTCATTCCTCCAATTGACATAGAAGGATCAAAGCATTCAAACCAATAGCATCAAGAGCTAGAATCAGAGCAGAGGCATGCCATTTCAAGGGGATGCCCTATAAGGCATTTGACCCAGCTGGGGACATATCACGAAGAGTCACCTTTTGTCATGCTCACTCCTGAGCATGAAGTTGAACATCAAAATAAGTGGGATCAACCTATTTATCCACTTCCAGGTAGTTGCATCAACAATTAGTTCAAGTGGGTAAGTGAGTTTGTCCTCTTTCTGGGGGAAGTGTTTTATCAATTTGTTGTATGCCCATCCCCCCCCACCTTCTGTTAACTACCCACAAGCATGTAAAACATTGTAAATTGTTGAGAAAGGGTAGTTATTTTGAAAAACTAGTTAATGGCTTTGTTTAAGGTCAGTTCTGGTTGGTTAGTTTAGGTGTAGGTTAGTTTTGTTTTTGTTTTAGGTTTCCTTTCAATAAGTGCCCTTGCACTTTGATGCATTCTCATTAGGAGAATGCATGCTTGGTTTGTTTGTTTTGTTCCTGGAGGACTGCTAAGTTTATATTGACCAACCCTGTTCTTATTGCCAACCCTTTGACTCTATGCCCAATAGATGGACAGGCCTCTGGATCCTAGTGTTTAGGCAGGCAAACACCCCTACATAGTCACCAAAAAGTTATCCTATTTTGCCTTTTGGCCAAATAACCCAAATCCATAAAATCTCTAAGTGTTTTCCCCTTTAGAGAAGCAAGGAAAAACATCCAAAATTGACTAAGTCCCAAAGAACCTTGAGTTTTCCTTGTGTTTTCTAGCTTTTCAAATTTTCAGAGTTCAGAGTGCAACCTTTCGTCCTTCCATCTTAACTGTCTCTGAACTCCACCCTTTCCTTTGTGAAATACTCTTAGTGTTTTAATCTTTTCAGAGTTTTAGACTTCAGACTTTCCTTCTTTCCCCTTCCACCAAGGAAGGTGAAATACCGAATGCCTGAAGCCTGACCTCTAACGAGCATTAAACTTTCTAAGGCATTCCACCATTCCACGGAACCCTTTTGGGTGGACCTCGACAGGCTGGCTAAACTGCGGAATGCTATGACGTGGACAAAGGGAAAGCGAAAGGCAAAATGATCAGAGCTCGAGCTCTAGTGCTTTCTTTGAGAAATAATGCTAAGTGTTTTGGACTTCGGGGATCAGATCTTTCCTCTTCCTTCTCATTAGAGAAAGAAGACGGAAGGCCTGACCTCTAAACTCCGCTAATACTTTCAAAAGATCAGCTAAGTCTTTGAATTTTGGGGCTCAGACTTCCTTTCTTCCTCTTTCTCTGCGAAGGCGAAAGACAAAAGGCCCGAGGCCTGAAGTTCGCCGATAATGTACTTGTCCTTTGCATAGCGGAGCACGAGGGGCAAACTTTTGTCCTTTCCCCTTCCCTCTTGGAAGGTGGAAGACGGAAGGCCCGAGGCTCGATATCCAGCAATCAAAAAGCTTCTAAGTGTAAAGCAAAGTTTCAGACTGTGGACCTTCTTCCTCTCTTCTTCTCTTCTGTAAGGCTGAACATTGAAGGTCTAAGGCCCGAACTCTGACATCTTTTGCGATCTTTAGAATCTAAGGAAAGGAAACGGAATCAAGGGCCCACCATGATCAATCTTGTTCAGATCTTGCTTCCAGGGTAGGAATCCATCCCAAATGAAAGTCAAACATCTAGCTCCAGCTAGAAAATTGTAGTTGAGCATTTATGGTTGCCAAAGGGTGGTTCAAGTGCAAGTTCTCAACGTAGATATTTGTTCAACTACTTCTTAGAGATGTTTTCTGCATTTATGTCAAGACAATCATATTTTCTTCTGATATTCTTTTGTAAAATATCTCTAACAGGCCCATGGGCACATTCATTACAGTAGGTGATGGTGCTTCATTGTAAATGCTATATATACATGTCTCAAAGATGTATTAAGGTTGGTTATTGTTCTGGGTTGTTATGCTGCCGGGCTTTTCGTTGTCACAGGTCTTGTAATGCGATTGCAAGAACCAATAGAATCTGATGCATTGTGCCTGAAGCTAGGCCTTTGATGTCTTCTAGTTGGTTCACCAATGAATGTAATTGATTATTTTGTATCTATTTCTGCTGCAAATTGTTCTTCTTTGTAATGGTTATTTGACCTCTATGATCAATATAAACTAAATATTGCCTCTCTCATTGTTCTTGCACTATGTTTATTTGATAGATCTAAACTGTGTTTCATGGATAAAATGGTCCCTTCCATAGTTTTGTCTCTCTTCCCTAACCTCTGTTTGAACATGCATGAGTCTGTGTGATTCTCCTTCATCTTTGAGATCATTACTATGTTATGTCAGTGCAATCCAACACACTAAATCTTGGTGCATCACCTTTTCCATTTTTGTTTCCCTCTATCCCTTTTCCCCTGCAAGCATAAGCACTAGGTCTAGTTAATTTCTCTAAGATTTAGGCTTAGAATGAGGAACCAGCCTTCTCTGGAGGTTTGATCTCATATTGCAAGGTCCCACACCTTGAGATCATTCCCGTTGTGTCATTAGAATGCTTGGACTCTCTCCAAGTAGGGTGCAAATCTATGTGACAACAATAACCATAGCATGAAGTGATTCCACTAAATACAAATAATTAGATCCATCATCAAGTTTAGAAATATCCTCTCTAAGCATTTGCAACTTGTTGGTAATAACAAATTTTTTGCAATTTTTTACATTTGAAAGATGAGCCTCATGGCCAAATATTTCTTCCTCATTTAAATAAATAAATATATTTAGATTTTCAACAATAGCAACCTTGAGTTAATAACCATTGAAGGCTTGAGTATAGGACTTTTCCTGACTAGGAAATGAGATCATGGTAAAGATTTTAGTATACAACTCTAGTATATGATTGCTCAAAAGAAAGAAAATGCAATAAAACCACACAAATTTCATATCTAAATCAAGGATGGAAAATTTATTAAAATAGATAGAAGGTTAACCCTAGGGTGAGGTACTAGAGAGGATCAATAAGTCTGGGTTCACCAAAATGTAGGGATAAAAAGAACAACCTACCATATATAAGCCTAATTAAATAGTAAGACAAATAAAACAAATCATACTTAGATAAATGAAAAAGTAAATGAGAAGCTTAGGGTTTCTTACGTCTATTTGTCAATTTACAGTAGTCAATGATATATATTTTGTTATAGTTTATGCTCAATGATTGGATTACATCTTTTGATATTATATCATTACTATAAGTACTATCACAAAGGTCTGGCTTTGAATTTTGTTTTATATTTAGATGGGTTCATGTGCGGTTTAGTCATGAGTGATGTGATTCTATCTTATTGGTTGTGCTTTTGTCCTCTATTGACATGTACTCCTAAATCCTACTCACCAAAGAAGATATCTAATTTTAGGACTCATGATCCATGCCAAGCCCAAGTGATGCACACAAGACAAACCACTCTTATGAAGGATGAGTTTTATAGATTATGAAAAGGGAGAACAAACATGGTCAACCAATCACATAGTCAAAGTGGAAGACTAGCAAATATGTGTTACTTCCACTCACAAGCAAAAATGAATAGGATACAATGGATGTTTACAAAGATTACAACTAAGAATGAATATTCTTGTGAACCAAAAAGGGGAAACACATCTAATTGGTTTTACTTATGATCAAATACAATGTCCACCAACAACCTTTGTAATAGGCTTATGGATACAAATAGAACATAATACAACTACGAAACAAGAATGGGAAGTTGTAATGATCCATTCTAAATTGTCCACCTCTGGTTATCTTGTTGAATGTGCTCCCTAATAGTTAGCATTTGTTTACATAAATGGAAAGAATAAATCTAATAAATTTAATTATCTTATCAAATCTAGAGGAGAGTCATGGTGATGTGACTGTGTTGGCCTTCATGAAACGTAGAAATAAAGGTTGAGAAAGTAGAAGGGATCATGGTGTATGTGGCTATCACGGAGTTATTATCAAGTTGTCCTCCATGAAGGATACACTCCATGATGTAGGGCAAGGCCCAAGAGTCTAATGAAGGCTGTTAAACCAAGTAGCTTGGCTTAAATACACATACATATAAGACAAAAGGGATATAGAAATAGGTTATTTTAATAAATATGCTTTATCTTCAAGGGAAATTTTATTGTAACTTTGCACAAAGACTTACAACTTGGCATGAGGACAAAAATCATAGATCTAATAATTTTACAAATTTGTCAAAAGAGAATTTTTTTAGAGTGAGCAATGTCATACAAAGAACTTAGAGATGTGTATACACACAACATGAGTAAACAAAACATGTTGTAATATCCAAGGATAGGAATGACCTTCACATGTTGGTGCAATTTTCTAGATACTTAATAATCTAATTGATAGGGAACAAAACAACTCCATTTTTCCTTGTGACACATTACCATGCCAAACAAGGTCTACAACATTTGGCTAAATATGGCCCAAGCTTATGGCACGAAGTTAAAACTTTTAAATTTAAAAATGCATTAAGTTTAAGAGTTAATAATCTAATAAAACCCCAAATACCAACCCTCATACTCTCAATTAAATAATTTAAGGTTAGGGAATCTATTACAAGAACCCCTTATAGCTATAGAATATAAACCAACATTAAACTAGTAATGCACAACTGGAATGCTTCCTCGAGAGGGAAGTGCTATTAGGAACCTCTATAAGAAGATGTGTCAAAATTCCCATAGCCAAATCTCATATCCCTAAAGCATGACCTTGTATAAATCACCAGGTTCACACCCAAGGAAGTGAACCATACAAATCATAGTGCACAAAGAGTAACCTATAAAATAGAGAAAAATAAGAAAAGAAAATAAAATATTTTCTATTTGATGTAATATTGTTGATTAGTTGAGGATGCTCCTACATCACACACCCCTTCTAGGAAATTATGAGTTATTGCTCATAAATAAGGATTGAGTGGTAAGTTGATGACTTAACCTCAACACACTTTTTACACATGGATAGGTTTAATGACATAAGTTCACAATTTTATCATGGTCTCTTCTAGCTTTGAGGTCAAGAGTTGGGTAGTGACCCCATATTAGCTTCCATCTTCCCTAGTCATTATGTTTTAACTTGGTTCCTTTATTGACTTCCCTTTATGCACCTCCCATCCAGGGGTTAATATTATTACAAGTTGAAGTCCTTCCAGAATTTCTTACATACATTCATGGTTTTACAAAGTTATAACATTGATTATTCTATTGTGGTCCCCTTTTTAAAACATACTTTGAATCCATCTTAGGTTATATTATGCCACCCACTAATCCTCTTTGACTTCCACTATTATGTCCTACCACAAA
Source organism: Cunninghamia lanceolata (assembly GCA_027924645.1). Lineage (NCBI taxonomy): Eukaryota > Viridiplantae > Streptophyta > Pinopsida > Cupressales > Cupressaceae > Cunninghamia > Cunninghamia lanceolata. Next base: position 5,940,705 of record BSBN01000516.1, read on the forward strand.
CCTTTCAATATGGTTAAACTAGTTTCCTTTGTTTTCCCTAGGTGTGGTTCTTCTATAACCCCGTGTCTTCTAATTTTCATTCTTGTTGTTAGAGGTATTATCTTTTACCTTCCTTCTTAACTCATCCTACACAATGTTGTGTCTTTTAGTGCTACTAGGCTCCATACGTACTTTCCACTCCCTTGCAGCTTCATCCCAACATTGCATTGTTATACCTCCATGCCTCATCATTGTCATGACTAACTAGCCCACCAACTTAGACTACTTTCACTCCTCCTCTAGGCATACCACAACACTCTTCATGTCTCTACTAAATTTTTTACATTTTACTAATTCTCAGAACATGCTTTCTCTATGACCACAACTCCAAACAATCATGACTCAATTTCCTTTTAGAAGGTTTGTAATACTTTCTCTCCACCTTCTTAGTCACTACTCCTTTGATCCCCAATTGTTCACACCTAATAACTTTAGGTGTAACATGTCTTCTCATATTACTCAGAATTGCACACATAATTTACTTAGAAAGTAAATGAACATGATAAACAAGAATGAATTTTTTTTAACCTTGGTCAAAACTTCCAAGAAATAAAAAAGCATATATTTTCTGAATAATTCTCAACCATGAAATTATATTCAAAGATAATCTCTGGTGATAACATTTCACTTTACATTTACAAATATATTGCCCTTTGGCAAAAATAGTATTTTATATAATATCATAACATGAAGTTTTTCATAAAAAGTACTGTCTCTGGAATCTTGATTTTTGTCATTCAAATCTTGGTGAGTCTTCTACTTCAGAGGAAAAGCATCATCCAAATGCTTCACCTCCAACCACAGACTTGTGGTCCCCTACACACCTTCCTTCCTAGAAGTGGCCCTACCCTTCACGAAGAGTATAGACATGTGGATCTAACAAGTTGCCATATGAGTCCTAGTGTTGTGTCCTATGTAACTCATTCAACCATACAACTCTAGACAATCTTCTAGCTAAGAATGATCGTACTGACCAGTTACGCCATCTAGACACTATGAACTAACTAATGTATGCATAAACAAATGCATCACTTTGGCCAAAGTTTCAATATAAATGAACGTTTGCAATAAACGTAGTCGTGTGTTCATACACCTCTAACTCGACTTGAAGACTATCTCATCCTACAATTTATCTTACTTGGCTAGTACTTATGGACATAATTGTCTAATTTATATTCAATTCCTAGTCCATCTGACTCATAAATATATTCCTTAACTAGGATATATGCAAAATGATTACTTGTATCTTTTCTAAGAGTTCCTTATTGGATAACTGCAATTTAACAAGGTCTATGACTTCCTATCATTATACTATACTCAATTTTAGCCATACTTGGTTTATATAACTAGTATTGATGTTCTATCAACAAGGAGCTTCTTAGTCTCTTAATAATGTTTGATTCAATGGTTTCTCAACCTTTTGTCTGTTGACCAGAATACACAATGGACTAATTTCAATATCAAAGTCAACTTCAAAGAAATTCTAACCCTTCAAAACAAATCTAGGGTTTACTACATTTCCTTTTACCCAGTACTTTACAACATTATAATACCCCTTTAAAACTAATAAGTTGTATCCATAACAATGTGAATAAGATAACCACTTGTCAAATCTTGACTACTTGGTCATTTGATCTAATTCACCATTTCTCGTAAAACATATTATAAGGTTATCCTTCTCTATGTCAAGTCTTAACATGAACTAGTCAAAGTATAAGAATTTTGAGTATCCTCAAACTTTTAATCCAATAAAGGAAATAAGACTAGGTAGATAAAGTAAAGATGTCTTGGACTAAACAAACACCTTTCATTCTCTGATATGAGAAAGTTTAGAACAATAGAACATCCTCATTACATAAGATAAATACTTAATCTAGTTGAATAAATATATATGTTGTTATAAACAACATAGTTTCAAGTGCTTCCAAAGATATCCATATCCTTTCTATACACTTATTATATAAGGAAACCAAATCTCACGAGACTCAAGATCTCGAAAGGCTTAAACATAAAATCAAAATAATAGATTCAACAAGCCTTAAAAGAAATAAACATCATTGGTTTCCTTCACTCTTCTGAGTGCAAGACATCTATCTGTAGGCAACAGATCACTCGAATATTAGAGTATAGACATTAACTGATCTTCTCACAATCTTTGTCTTTGAGTTTAGTCATAATAGAGGTACATCGACCTCCCCATAAAAACATTGTTGTTCATATAGACTGTGTAAACAACTAAGAAATAGATTAACAACATCAGGTTAAAACCTAATATGTACATCTGCCTTTTGGCCTATTCAGAATAAACTCAACAATTTAATTAGTCAAGCTACACAGTGCTATACTAATATAATAAAAATGCTACACAGAGTCTGAGTTGATCTAGTTTTTATCCAACTAGGATTAGAGTATGTGGTCATTCGGCCTAAGCATTCTATAGAACAATAAAAGCTAAACTCTCTGGTTTTCACTGAGCTTAGAGGGTATGAAAACTACCCATGACTCCACAAAGGTATTTAAGCCATTTGACTTCTCATTAGATATGCCAACTATCATTTATACTTGCACATAAGTAAAAAGACTCTATTTCTATTTAGAATGCAGAGACACAACAAACTACCATTTCCACAGTTATAGACATCTAAATAGCTATCGGCTCTTCATTCTCAGAGCTACTTTTGCTCTTCGTTTATTTTTTCTAAAATAGAATGGTAAGAATATCGTCGACTTCACTGATGACGGTGATCACAACATAAACTGTTGACTTCACTGATGACAGAGATCAAAACATAAATTGTCAACTTCACTGATGACAGTGATCAAAACATAAACTGTCGACTTCACTAATGACAATGATCAAAACATAAACCGTCGACTTCACTAATGACAGTGATAACGATAAAAAAATATTTCGGCTTACATAATATAATAAAACATATACATATAGCCCGCATGGGTAACGGAGTTGGCTTGTGACTTGGGATGGCTCCTCAAGCTCATGGGTTTGATTCCCTCCCGGGCTTAACTAATGTACAGGCTGGCGAGCTGTTGCGTACACCTCTAGGGATTAGTCTCGCCCCTCTGCTCACCTCTAAGTGTCGCTGGGCAGAGGACCACAGGGATATGCTAGGAAACAAAATTAAAAAAAATAAAAAATAAAAGATATACATATACCATGACTACACTTCTCACAGTAATATTATAAAAAATACAATGATATCGAATACTCACAACACTGTGATATTATATAGACTATGTTGTTGATTAAAATAACACAATGGGATATACATATATGCTTATGTTATCAGTTATCATAACACAATGAAATATATGTTATGTTATCGATTATCATAATACAATAATAAGTAAAACTACAAGCTAATGATCAATCATGAACTCTTTAAAATCATAAAAACATATTCTTAAAAATGAGAGAACCTGTGAGCTCATCCTGTAAACAAAGTTCTCCTTTCCCTTAATAGTTCTCTAACATCCTTATTCCTCAATGTGCCTCCAACACACTGCTTGGTTATCCCTCTCTCGATACACTTCTGTGTGTTTCCTCTCGATACACTTCTGTGTGTCTCCAAGAGAACTCCTGCATGATACTTAATAGAGCACTCCGCTAAATCACGACCCACTACAATAATATTAATGTCATTCTTTACTTCCACGACGTCATGCGTAGCAAAAGAGATAATGGTCATTACAGACCACCTTTGGTTTAGTCAAAAGATTTTCCACTCACAATAGTGCTAGTTGAGGGAAAATAGGGTCGAAGGGCCACGTATCACACCAAATGCAAAGCACATCTCTTAACCTCTTTTCATTTATAGGTCATCGACTTAACACAAAAGGCCTCAATAATTATCAAACATAACATTTATATATAATGTCATAAGAAAACATACAGAACGTATACCTTACATTATCTTTCAAACACTTAACAAGATTTGAGAATGGGGTTGAGGTATTCTCCCCCTCTCTATCTTGCATACTTAGTAAAATAGACAAACATAGATAACCTGATAGGATATAATATAGGAAAATTCCAATTGGAATTTACCCAAGAAAAGATAGCTAACCACTAGCTTATAAATATATTCTCCTGAATATAAACTATATAAGGCAAATATTGACTATCGATTACATCATGTCGATAGTCGAACCATCCCTTCTAGGTTTATGACAAAATCTATGCTTAAAGAATAGATGTCAAATCGACTATTGTTGAACAAAAACTAACCAAGACCATAAAGTCAAAAACACTTACCAAACTTATCAAAGTTTGCTAATTGAGCAACTCTAGACTTAGATGGCAACAACTTGTTCTTTCCATACGTCTATTCACTTCTCTCTGATGATGCTCTCCCTCTCTTTCTTAGAGGGTGGAAAACTTGTTTTCCTATATACAACTTGCAATCACCAAACTGGGATTAGTGTATCATTAGTTACTCATACACTTATGAATAATAATAATCATGATAACATATAATCACATGTCTAAATTCTATGAATATATACTCAACTCATGAAATCATTGATTTATCGTGATGTTTTCACATAACGTCAAATCATTAAATAATGCAAAATTAACTACTAATTACATCCAAGTAAAAAACTAAAACATAGTCAAAGTTTAGGGATGTGACATTAGGCACACTTGGAGTACTATCATCTTGTAGTTTTTTGGAATTCCCCTTAGCAACACAATTTGAGAGTTATCTCTTGCTACTAAGTTCTTCTTCAACGTTTTTCTCCCCTTTACCATTATGAGCATGATTTCCATCTCACATCCACTTTATACCTTTGAAACCAATTGGATGTGTTATGTAGAAAAAGAGGGTTTGTTAATGAGGTTGATAGTTTAATTAGATCCTCCTTTCACTACATAGATTCAAGGACATTAAACCGAGTTGAATCACAACTTTTACAAGAGGACTTAGGTACAGGTTTGTTGTCACTTGGAATGACAAGGAAATTTGGAACTTGTTGATTAATTTGTCAAACCTTAGTCCGATTAAGCCTAAAACCCTAATTATGCAAAATCATAAACAAACGGGCGAAACTTGACAAATGCTCGCACAGGAAGACACTAAATGCAGATTAGAGACATACTAGATTTTAGATTTTGGAGTTTCCAAGGACAAAAGAATAGGCACCCTTGTTCAATGTAGTGCTTTTTCTGAGGGTTTCAGGATAAAATCTGCTTCAGACTGTAACCTACTCAGAGATTCTCGACACTACAAAACTAGAGGACAAAAGAGCGGGCGCCCTTGTCCAATTAGGGATATTTTCTGTCATTTTCTTCATATCTGGAATCTTCCTGCTTTGCTTTGATCTCCTATAACTCCTCTCTGCAAAATATGACACATGTAACTTGCAATCACAAGAGAGGGGTTGGGGGTTGTGGTGTTTAGGAGCTTGCCTCGATCAATCCCCAGAATGGCATTGAAGCCTTCCAACACCGTTGTTAGAGAGAGAGTGTGTCCTTGGTGGATAGAGGCAAAAGAAAATGATATGATAAATTGATTGAAACACAAAATAGATGTCACCTCGGAGGCAAAGCTCTCACGAGGAGATGAAGATTTTTCACACCATGAGGAGATGGATTGATGAAGACAAAACTGCAATAAACAATTACAAACACAACACAATACTACTCTACAACATAATAAAAGCCTTGAGTATCATTAGCACAAGATCACACGTTTGCATTATCCTTCTAGTTGTAAAATGAAGTCCTAAACATGATTATATATGCATTCCCACTAAACATTTGTAATTCAAATTGAATAGGCCGACAAAGGGAAACCTTTTAACGGTCACTTTGTGAACATTTGAAATTTGGGTCTCGACAAAATAGGTCTGGACTAGGGCATGGGTGCTCTTGTCCAGGGTCCTATTTGGGACATGCTTAAGCTCAAGAGTGTCCCCTAAGTCCCATTTGTCATGGGTTTCAAGGGATTTTGCTTTGAGATTCATTTGTAACATGCATGATTACATCTAAAGGACCCGGGAGCTAAGCTTCGGAGGTAAAAGTCATAGGGGGACATTTTACAACATAACAGGATGTAATTTTTAATAACACCTAACTACATTGGTGGCCCTATAGGCTCTCCTCTCCTTGAACAAATAATTCTTCTCCTTTCCTTCATTAAGAACTATATTGGATAAGGTTCAATCACCTTCAACCTATGTATTCTTAGCTACTCATGATACATTAATTTTAGAAAGCATCTTGTGCATGTTTTGCACCTGTTAAGAGGACTTGCCTCAATCACTTGAGCCTTCTAATCATTCTTTCCCATCTTTACTAGAAGTTTAGCCTCAATTTTGTTTTCGAGTTTGACCATAGTATCTTATTGAGATAAATCCCATGATATCACTCACTCATTTGAGACACACTCAACAATTGTAGCCTCCACCTCCCTTCTTTCTTACTTACTCAGGGAATCCTTTGAGATCAATGCCACTTATAGGTTAGCTCCATACTCATCCTTTGGATTCTCCAAAGGGTTCAACATGAACCACTTGCCATCCTTGACTAGGTTGTAGGTATTGGTTTGATCATCTTACATTACCTCCATGTTGAATTGCCATGGCCTTCCTAAGAGGACATGATAGACATCCATGGGCATGATGTCATATACCACTTTGTCTTAATAGTCACTAATGTTGAAGCTTACCTTACACCACTTCTTCACCAAGATATGATGTCCTATTTGTAACTAGGAAACCTTATGGGGGCTGGAGTGAACCATCCTCTCCTGCTTCATTATCTGTCATCACTTCTGACACCAAATAATTATTGTTTCCACTATCCATTGTCATGTTGCAACATTATGTAGAATAAACTCCTTTGTTGCACTAGCTCTTGACTCTCCTTAGGTGGATACAAAAAACACCCTTCTCATCATGAGCACCTCATCTTTTTCTAGTTCCTTTGCTTCACCTACTAATCCTACTAACTCCTTATCATCTATGGTAACATTTGCACCAATCTCCTTCCTCTTGAAACCAACAGTCATTAACTGTTGACACTCAATGGCTTGGTGACCTTATTCCCTATACTAAAAATAGATGCCACAAAAAAATCTCATACACTTCAACTCTACCTTAACTCTTATCTAGGCTTATGTTATCATGTTTATTGATGTTTGACTTGGGAGGGATTCCTCCCTTTCCTCCTCAATCTTTCTTAGGATTCTTAGCACTTTATTCACCTTTTCCTCCACTTGTTCTTCCCTTCCCTTTAAAATCCTTTTGTTGCCTCCTACTTAACTTCTCCTTAGACTTAATAGCACACTAGTATACATCCTTGATGGTGTAGAGTCATAACATAGTCGTTTCCTCTTGAATGCCAAGTTACAGACCATGTAAATACAATGTTACCTTCTCTTGATCCAGATCATGATGTCTAATTGTCAATTTGTAGAATTTCTTGGTGTACTCCTTCACACCACTCTCATGTTGCTACAGATTATGTAATTTCTTAAACAAATCCAAATGGTAGTCCTTGGGAAGGAACTTAGCCTTTAATTTGGACAACATCTAATCCCACAAATGATCTTTCCTTATTGTTCTTCAATCTGAGATCATGTCTCCTTCTACCATAATGGGGTGTGTCCAATTTCTATTTAGTTTAGGCAATTATAACCATCAATGAGTCTAAAATATCCCCAATTTCAAAAAATCCCTTCATCTTTGTGATTTAATTAATCAATTCTTTTGGATTCAACAATCCAGTAAAACTTGGTACCTCCATGTGTGTATTTTGGTAAATCCTTGATAAGGCTTGCAATAATATTTCTTCTCCAAAGTTGGTATTAACTATCTCTAAATTCTCTCTCTCTTCTTCCCCATCGCCTTGTTCCTACTTTGAATCACCAAGGTCATTTTGTTGGATGAACCCTCTTCTTAGATTGTATTCCATCAAATCTATTCTCCACTATATCCCCCTATCAATTCAATGACTTCATCTAACCTCCTTGCCACATTGGTAATCTCAACTTGGTCCACATCAACAACTTTTATAGACAACATTATCAATTATAGGTTAACAATCTCTGAGTGCAACTATAGGTGACACTAGTCACAACTCAAGCTCACCTGGCTCTTAAGAGATCAATTCCCCCACATAAAGCACACCTTACTTTGATATTACCTGATTTAGAGCAAGGCTTGAGAGTCCAACGAAGGACTACCAAACCAAGCAACTTGGCTTAAATAAACATACACAAAAGATAAAATGGAAATAGAAATAAAAGCTCTCAATAAACATGTTTTTATCTTCATGGGTAGATTCATTACAACTTGGAGTAAAGGTATACAACTTGGTGCAAGGTCAAAAATCATAGATCTAAGATATTTACAAATTTGTTGAAAGATATCACTTTTCTAGAGCGAGCAATGCCACACAAAGAACTTAGAAATGTATACATATACATAATAGGGGTAAATAAAACCTATTACAATCTCCAAGGATAGGGATGACCTTCACATGTTGGTGCAATATTCTAGATTATTAATGATTCAATTGAGGGGGAATCAAAATAACTTTGATTTTTATTTTGACACGTTAACATGCCAACTAAGGTCCACAAATTTTGGTTGAATATGGCCCTATCTTATGGCATGAAGTTTAAACTTCTAAATTTGAAAATACATTAAGTTTAAGAGTTTAGGTCATGGCCCCAAATATTGACCTCCATTGAGTCAATAATGTAAGGTTAGAGAATGTATTACAAGAACCCCTTCTAACTAGAGAAAATAAACCAACATTAAACTAGTACTACCACACATCCAAAATGTTTAGTCAAGAGGGAAGTGCAATTAGGAACCTTTGTGAGAAGACGTGTCAAAATTCCCCTAGCCAGACCTTGCCACACCAAATCTTGACCTCCCAAAAACCAACCAAATCACACCCAAGAAAGTGAACCATTAACATCTTGCCATATAAAGAGTAACCTACAAAATAAAGAAAAAAGCTATAATATGTTTTGGTTGATGCAAGATTGCTAATGAGCCAAGGATTCTCTTGCATTACTCCATGATTAGGTGTGATTGGTGTAGGATATATGAAGGGTCACTTTAATTAGGGCGTGTAGTGTAGGATTTGTGAGAGTCACTTTAACCATTGTACAATGTGTGTGATATAAGGTAGGATATATTTCCCCCTTAAATTGATTGCATATACTATTAGGTGATCAATTTAAGGTATAGAAAGAGAGGTTTTGAGAACATAAATGAAAATAGAGCAATGTATTGGCCTAAAATGTGTTGTTATGTTTTATATATGTGATCATTTAATATCAAAATATGGGGGAAAGCAAATGTTGCCTCTAATTTTGCCCCTAGTGTGAGGATAAGTGTTGTACAAAATATAGCATTGAAGTGCAACGTGCGATGAACATGACATTTGATTGTGAACATATATTTCCAAATAAATTAGTGTATACACTATGTTCATTGAAAACATAAAAAGTTTGTGAAATATAGTATCATGTAAGTATAGTAACATGATATATTTCTTTCTTAATATTTTTAATCATTGAAAATTCCACAAATAGAATGGGCCACGTATGGGATTTAGATATTCGAGAATCATGTCAAAACACCAAGAAAAATGGAAGTGTGCAATATCATGGTATGTAGGGTATGATATAACTAAGGTTTTGGGGAGATAAGAGACACGAATGCCTCAAAGAGGGGAAACAAGGCATAAGTGGTGTGTGAAATGGAAAGTGTGGCAAGTGTATACAAAGAGAGTGTGAGTTCATTTTGGTGGAGCTTTGGGTTTTTGGATAGGCATATTAGAAGAACAATGTCTGCCCATAAAGAGTATAATCAACAAGATGTAAAAGAGGATATAACTTATTGTGTGAAGAATGCATAACACCTTCATGACAAAAAGTAGTTGACACTCCTGATCATTATCATGTATACCATAGGTGAAATGCATGACATGTATTTGCTTAGGGTCATCTACCAAATCAACATGACCATCTTTAGAACATGCAAGGGGCATGTCATTGCAATTCATTAGTTTCTCATGCTTGGTGATAGGGGTAACATATTCACATTGTAAAGATGCATTATGTGTAGATTCAATTGTGATAGTACCCTTATTAACAAGATCTTGTATTTCATTTTGTAGTGCTTGAAATTGGTTGGTAGAATGGCTTAGCATCCTTTGGTATTCACAATATGTAAGTGAAGAAAGTGGTGTATGATTGTGTTTATGAGATTTCTATATTCAATAAGGGGTAGGGTGATTCTTGTAGATTGTAATATGAGTGGGAATATTTATTCGGGATAATTGTTTAATGGTGTGAAGGTCCTTCATTTTTTTTTGTTGTGATATAGGAAATTAGTTGCAAGGAGAAGCATCGTTTTCATTTTCATTATTTATTGGCTGATATGTAGGATAGTTGACACCATGATGGATTTTGGGTTGAGTGGGGAAATGAGGGTTCCTATAGTTAAGGAGATTAATTTCTAATAGCTTTATTCAACCATAATAGCTTCCATAAATAAGTCAAAAAAGGAACATGATACGTTTGAAACATGGTTTTCTCTTTGATAATTGACACAATATTTTCCATGAATATAGCCTAGAGATTGTTGGGATAGGTGTTGTACACCTTGCATAATATTGTACTATTTTATTCGGTTACCACTTGTATAAGTTGTATTGTAACATTGGGTTAATTATTTTATGTGTGTGGGACACATAGAATAATTAACTATTATTTGTATTATTTGATTATTTGGGAAAAGTTAGTACCAATAGTCAAATGTGGGGTCAAGTGGGTTTATAAGTTAATGGTTTTGTGTTACCATGGTTTTTTGGGGCACATGGTTTTATCCAATACCACAAGTTGTATTTATGTGAGCTTGGTCTATAAAAGCAAGCACATGGTTAGTGGTTTGGGTAATGTTGGCTATTTCATTGTAGGTGGATTGGAGGTTTATGAGAGGCTGTCATTGTATTGAGTTCTCTCCTGTAAGTGCATATTCTGAAGCATGGTAGGTGATGTGTGGATTCATGCTAATACACATGGAGGATGCATTGGAGGTGCTTGATGGATTCAGAGGTGTTCATGGAGGCTCATGGATTGTATTGTAATTTCATATTGCTAAATAATACATTTGAGCGTGGATGCTTTTGGAGGCTGGGTTTTTCCCTGCAAAGGGTTTTTCGAGGGTATATCTTGTGTTATCTTGTTACTTGTTCATTTGATCTTTGCATAATGGTTTGTTTCAACATCTTGTTTCTCCTATTGGGTTATGTGGAATTGGTTTAATTAGACCTGCAAATTCCTAACATAGATGGCTATTAGGAATTGTAAAATCTATTTTAACAACAAATGAATGGAGATGAAATGTATAAGCTTTAACATGTTCATCTATATTTTGTTCACATTATACTAACTATGTAATATTAACCATAGGGTTAATGTTGAATTGAAAATGATGTATAAATTGCATATGTCTAAAAAATAATGTATTAAAGTATGGGCTATCATGAAACCACTCTAAGGCATAAAATTGTAAAAGTGCTAGGAAATAACTTGGCTAAGGTTTATCATTGCATGTATGAGTTAGCACATAATATAAATTTTTCTCGTATGGATTAAAGGATTTTCGCTACCATTATACATGTCAAAACATAGTGTACCAAGGTATGTAGGAGAAGGGTAGACTAGGATGTCATAAGAAAGTGGATGTTGTAACAATTATTGGGCATAGTTGGGAGAATTAGTTAAGTTATTCAATTGTGTGTCTAGCTCCTTTAGTTTTTGATCCACATAATCCATTTCTTGAGAAAGTGAAGGTGAAAGGAAGGTGACATGATGATTATAAGATGCAGTGATGGATGGATGAGAGTATGTAGGTGGGACACAATAATGAAGTAGATTCATGGTCATTAGAATGGTATATGACACATGAGAAGGAACAAATGAACTATGGTGGAGGGGAAGATATGTCCTACATGGAAGAGTCATTACGAGAAGCAACTGCATCCAATGCTATATGTAGGAAATGGTCTCTAGGATATCCTCTAAATTATTGCTTTCTTTATATACGAACTCCTAAACTAAATGAAGGTGTGTAGGAGAGGGATATGATCAAGGTTAAGTATAATAAACACTAAGGGTAAGGGTGTTCATGGAGAAGATATTCATGATCATAAGGAACATGAACCTCATCTTCACTATGGGAGAACTCACTAAATTCATCAAAAGATGAATGATCAATGTAACTGAGGATCCTTTTGGAGAGAATTTATTATGGGTAGGTGAAGGGGATGAAATACCATCGTTATCCCTAGGTAGCTCAAGAGTGTATAGGGATGTAGTAAGGGCTAAATCATAATTAAAGGCTATGAAAAAAGAAAGGTGATCAATGAGTCTATGGGAAAATGTGGTGAGGGTGTTTAAATGGAGGAGATTGCATACATGGAACTTAAGAGTTTGCAAAGAAAAAACACAAAGATAAATGCAACTCCTAAACAAGGCAACCTAGGTAACACACACATAAAAGTATAAAATTACCCTAAAGGATAAGATTGTAAGACATGAGTTCACCAAAATGTAAACTAAAATCTAATTAGCTAAAGAAACTAATCTATTTTTAAATACAAAGTCTTTATTTTCCTTTACAATATAAATTAAAGCATAGTAAAACATTCAAATATATTCTGGATTCTAAATAAAATAACCTAGAAGAGATTGCTCGTAGAAATATAAATAAGAGAATAGAGGACTTAGGAGGGTTTAATCTTTTTGTTATTTGTGAACTAGATTGTCTGAATTAGGAGAGGGGTCTAGAAGTGGCATCAAAGTCTCTATTTTTTTATTTTCATCTTTTGTCTTGATGATGCTATTGTGCATTGTCCTAACCTCTTTCGCACAATTGTATTTTTAAAACCACAATCCCATCCTTTGGCTCTAGAGGTGTCCTATGTGGTTGCAATGATGTCCTCTATGATTCTACAACCTATACCTACAATTTTTTTTTTGTCTAGACTAGGTGGCATTGTAGGCACCTTTAGCAACTTGGCCTGAAGGGTTTTAAATAATAAAACTTCCTCATTTTTTATCAAGTCCCAAAAAATATTTGGAAGATTATAGATTAAGACCTTGGAAGGAATGTAGAATGCCCAGGGAATCATGTTGTATCTTTGTGAGTGTGTGAGTATAGCAATGGAATGTTTCTTAGACCTATGACTTCTACTATGACATGGTCATGTGTGTAGGCTTACTTATTTTTACTCTATGTACTATCATGAGTTGTTATGCTATTACATGCATTCATCCAATTAATTCCTTATTTAACGAACACAATATGATTGTTTTTGGCCTCTTGAATGTGGGAGAGGATAAACATGCAAAATCAAGTGAAAACAAAGGTTTTTAAGATGAAAAAATAGTTTTAAATTTGAATGTTGCTGATACTACCACGTGTGGTCCCATTTAGGGGTAGTATCATGGGTGTGGTAGCATATAAGGTAGGGGAATAATAGGGAGTGAAGTGGGCAAGAGTGATCAGGTATAAAAGGGGTTAATTATGATATTGGGTGCAAGTTTTAAAATAGTTATTGCACCAAATGGTTATACATTGTCATTGCAATAATTTTTAAACAAGGTGTTAAGAGTAAGCACTAAACAAGAGGGAAAAGTGTACAATAGAAATTTTTCATATCTATAGTATCTTATCTACTTAAAATTTCATAGGGATATATTACATGTTTTAAGATAATCAGTCCAGATGTAACATCCTACTACGTAACCCCCGAAGGGTAAGAGCCAAAAAGAGGACAAGATAATTTTTTTAATAGAAAGTGATAACATACACATGGTGCGGTTGCCAATTTGATAGATCGACAACATTCAAGGCCAAGTATGGCCGAATGCACAACCCACAGGAGAGGACTAAATCACTCTCCAGAGAAACATTAATAAAACTACGTTCATTTTAAACACCAACCCCAAATGTTCCCAATAACCATTCCAGATAATAAACATGAATCCAAAGCATCATAGTACAAGCGGATCCGATACCCACACCAAAATCCATAAACCAAAAGAAACATCTCATTTCTTCTCATTATTTTGCATGGTTACAACTTCTCTCTTAAGAGAGTACAATAACATAAAAGAATATACAAGGACAATGATAAAGTCCTGAATATGATACAATGACTGAATAAGTACAACATCTGATAAAGTAACAGAGAGAGAGAGGACATCTCCAATCTAGTGCTCCGATAACCTGTTCACCAGTCTGCAATGGCGGTGGCAACACCTCCCAACCATGTGGACTCATAAGAGACACCATGCTCGGAGGTAGTCACAAGGTCTAAACAAAAGAACAACAACAAGGGGATATAAGATGGCCAACACTCACATCAATCACGGAGTAGACATGGAGAACAATGCATACAACCCAAGTCATAACATACAGGTACTCATCCAAGTCATAGGTCAGGTACTACTCACGACTGCTAAGGTACTAGATACTAGAGTGTAAATTAGATGGAGTGTCATCATGTGTGCTCAAAGGGATGGCACCACATGGAACCAAGTACCCCTCTCATGCAGACGAGGAGACTCAATTATGCCTGAATCAACGCCCCGTAGATGGATTACTCGACACCCCGCAGATGAATAGGCCTTCTCGTTGCATCCTTAGCCTTTACAAGCGCTCAAGGCCATGCACGAGGACTAATTATCTTATTAATGTTTTTACCCCAATGTTTTCATTTAGTTATCACTTATTAATGTAACTCTACTACTAGTTCCCCTGACAGCCACTTGCGGACCCCAGGCCTGTAGAGAGCCACTCCAAACGACAACTCTAATTACCTAGACCAAACTCATCTCATTTAACCCAAATGAGGTCTCCAAAATTGACTAGAACACTGAAGTATAAATTTAAAATAGTAAATATGAAAAATGTGATCTATAAGACCAAAACCTTCGACAACATTGAAATTTATTGAAAACAACCCTATGCCATTTAGATCAGTTTTGTAATAACTCCAGTGACCCCAATTTGATCACTCTTCACAAAGGAATGCGTGGATACTATAAGGAAACACATTTAAGTTTCACATTTGTGGAGATGGCAAATTTAACCTCAAATGTTTTACTTGGGTGTGGCCAACTTCTAAATTTAAAATTTAGCTTGACTCCTAATCCCACATTCGTGGTATAGATAGTTTAAAAACTTAATCTTGAAGCTATGTGGTGGAAGGCTGGCCAAGAAGTGTGGCACTAAAATCAGACTTAAATATATAACTTCAAATAATATCAGCTCACATTGAGCAGACAACTCTAACAGCAGTAATATTATTCTTCCCCTAAAGCTATACGGTTGAGTCTATGACAAATTAATACCCAAAGGGCAAACAAAGACTGGACCCTTGCTGACGTGGTCAGATGTGGTAGACCTTTGTCCCACTTCCTTTAAAATTAATTCAAGTGCTTCTTTTTGATACAATAAGGTTTCACAAATATCTTTCAAACCTCATACATTCATCTCATGCTTGGCTACCAAAATATTTTTAAAGGCTACGATTTCTTTTGCTCCTCACGTTGGGAATTAAAAATTATAAAATCTTCAATCTTTATTATGGCGTCCCAATTTATTTGTATGGTTGCACTCACTGTATTCACTATAACAATTGAACCCCTCTGTTTTATTTAGAATTATAAATCAGAAAACACATGATCTATCATGGAAAACCTCTTTTTTTTTCAATAAAATTATAAATCAAAAACCACGTGGTCTTATAAATAAACCTCCTACCTACATAATTAAGGGAGATAGTTCTGCATAATAAAAAAAACTAGTTTCAAGGAGAGAGAGGCGATGTAAATATCTTGCACTGGAATAATTTCTGGCATATTTACTTAAATGGTAGCGAATGGGTTTCAGTTATATGTGCTTAATGAAATAACATCAAACATATCTTAGTTTTTATGAAGGAAGTAATGGGGTTTCGGTCCTTCTGTGTTTAATGAAACAACAACAAACATATATTAGATTTTGTTTAAAAGGCAATAATGGGGTTTCATTTTTTTTTTTTCTGTGCCTAATGAAATCGTTGCAAACATATTTTAGTTTTTGTGCTAGAAAGACAAGAGCAAAGGTAAATACCTCTTTCACTTCGCACTCCCCTTAGCTTGCCTAAGATCTTGCAATTTGATATGCTCCCTAAAATTGGTCGCCCTCTCCCACATTTTTCTCTTCTGCCCTGTTTTTCTCTTAGGCCCCAAAAATGTTCTCCCCTTCCCTGACTTGTTTTTCCTTCATTTCTATGCTGCCCCAGAGAGATATTTTTGTTGCATTTAATAACCACCAACTCCTCAAGGACCATCGTATGGCATGGGGAGAAATTGAAAATAAAAATAATACAACAATTTCTCACATTTTTTGCAAGCGGTTCCCTCTCCTTTCATTCCTACGTTGCCCTCATCCATCTACCCACTAGATATTTCTCTCCAGCAATAACTCTCTCCCCATCTTCTCAAAGGGCCATCGTAAATGGCATGATGAAGAAATAATAATTAAAATAAGGAAAACTCACTACCAAAATCCAACATAAAAAGAAAATATACAAAGCTCCACAAACAGATTTAAACACGACTACGAGAGCTAACCAAAATGATAATAAAATCATTTTAAATAACATGTTTAAAATATCATGATAAACAATTCAAATCTTCATTTAATCCACTATTAAAAAATGCCAAATTGAAACCACATAAAAGGCCAATGAAACCTCATTAAAACACTGACAACCAAAACGACCACATTGAACAATCAACGGAGACAAAGGAGAACAGCCTCGGCAACCGTACTGGCAAACTATACATGACCATATGGGCCATTCGGACATTACTGTTAGGTAACCAGATGACAAGACAATAGCACGAGAACACAACATTGATAGGGTACAGTGGGCTAGGGTATAGGCCTGTGACTATCTCCAATAACCACCATCGGGGATAATAAGAGTACACTCAGGCCTATGAATCCAAGCGGAGTCGATACTCAGTACCTGCAACACTCCAAGCACACATCAAGGTACCTGTGCATATACGCATATCAAATAGCCAAAGCAACATAAATCATGTAAGCATGAAATCCATCATAAGTAATAACAATGTCCACATCATAATAGTATCGAGATTGCACATCACCGGTACCAATACAGAACAATAACATCTTGACGCATAAACCAATACAAAGTATACAGTCATCGAAGTCCATAAAGATAAGCAAAAGCATAATATGAACATGGGGGTTGTTACACATGCGTTCATCCAATTAATTCCTTATTTAACGAGCACAATATGATTGTTTTTGGCCTCTTGAATGTGGGAGAGGATAAACATGCAAAATCAAGTGAAAACAAAGGTTTTTAAGATGAAAAAATAGTTTTAAATTTGAATGTTACTGATACTACTACATGTGGTCCCATTTAGGGGTAGGATCATGGGTGTGGTAGCATATAAGGTAGGGGAATAATAGGGAGTGAAGTGGACAAGAGTGATCAGGTATAAAAGGGGTTAATTATGATATTGGGTGCAAGTTTTAAAATAGTTATTGCACCAAATGGTTATACATGGTCATTACCATGCTTTTTAAACAAGGTGTTAAGAGTAAGCACTAAACAAGAGGGAAAAGTGTATAATAGAAAATTTTCATATTTACAGTATCTTATCTACTTAAAATTTCATAGGGATATATTACATGTTTTAAGATTCCCACGGTCATAAATGAATTTATCAAATATGAGGATAAAGGTGTTATGTGTTGCTTATTTGTGAGGTGTTTGAGCTTAGGTAGTACTCAAATCAATATAATCTTGTATTAAAATCTCCATATATGAAACAAAAAAGTATTAACGTTATCACAAACATAATTTCAAGTGTTAAGGGGTTCCATATATCAAAGATCTAATTTGAACCGAAGTGAAGAAGGTTGAAGTTAAGTCTCTTGGTCCCTTCCCCCAAAAGGGTTTATTAAATTAAATTTTGATGATGTGACATGGGGAAACCTAGGGCTAGTAAGAGGTGGTTTTGTAATTCGTAACTCACAAGGAGACATGTTATATGATGGCTCTCTTTTTCTAGGTGTTTATACTAATAATGAGGCAAAATAGGAAGCCCTAACTATAGTGTTTGGAGTTAATAAATCACAAAGTACAAAGAATTTGATAGTGGAAGGGGACTCAATGATTGTAATTAATACAATGCTTAAGGAAAAAACTCTGAGCTAGAAGTTGAGTAGGTATATAGAGGAGGCTTTAAATATAAAACAATTATTTGGCTCTATCAAAATTTCTTGAATTGCAAAAGGATTTTTAACATTGCAGTAGATTATTTGGCTAGTGAAGGAGTGTAGAAAGTGTTGATTACAACTACATATGGTCATAATGTGAATTCATAGCCAAATTAAAAAATGAAAATTTCATTTAAACCTCCCCATAATTTGGGAGGGGATCCATGTCTAGGGGATGTGTGTTTCTACATAGGTTTTTATCTTTAAGGCAAGTGAGATGTGTTCTTATGTGAGGTAATGTTGGGTGGAAATATGTCTGGTTAAGGTTATTCCTTTGAGAAAAGTGGTAGCAAAGGGTGATGTTGACATGATTTATCTAGATTATGTTGCAACAATCACTATAGTTGGTGGCATGAGGATTTACGATAGGGGTGTATTGAAGAAGATCTTTTGGTGAAGCTCAGAGGAAAAATTCTCAATACAAATCTAGCTTATTTAATTACATGCCATGTTGGTTACATATGAATGTAGATGCTAGATTACAGGGCATGCACAACTATAAAGTTTGCATCATAGAAATGCTCATGTAGTATGGTTTATGATTAGGCATTGCATGATGATTTTATGTCTTGAGCTAGGTAGTGGCTAGATGTTTGGTGGCTATAAGTTTGGCTCAAGATGCCTTCCATTTATCAACTTAGACAGTATTTTCAAGGAAATGGTACTATCTTTAGTCAAGTTCCTTGCCTTGTTATAGAGAGTCAGTCATAGGTGCATCGAGATGGAGTGTTATTGTTGCAAGGTTCCATATTGAATCAATGGTTACAATTTTTTTTCTTGCAAGAATCAAACCATGCTAAGGATTGTCACAATTGTCTTGGGGATTAGAAATTGAGGGATGACCATCACTCTAAATTGGATATTAGAGAGGCTTTCATAACCAATATTTCTCTTTATCTCCCTAACGTTGAAGTTTGTTTATGGCTCCTCAAAATATTTCTACTAAACTAGTTCACAGGAATGTTGGTGTTGATTGTTAATTTGGAAGTTGGTTGAAAGGTGCAAGCTATTGAAATAGAGGATGTTGGTTTGGCATCTTCCCCTTCTCTGTGGGAGGATTTGTCTATTGTTATAGAGGAGCTATGTAGTGAAATTTGAATCCTATGAGCCTACTATGGGTCTGTTGGTAGAGTTTTATCTGGGTTGCATGTTCATCATTTTTATGGGTGCTAGGAGGTTGCTAGTGATTACACTAGATCCCTTTTTATGTGGTTCCTCTACTCACCATTTGTGACATTGTCAAAAGATTTGTTATGGTGTTCAATTCCCTATGTTAGCTAGAAATCGCAAGGGTCTGTTAGGTAATGAGAATGTGCCATGGGTGGAGGAGGTAGTGGACTTTGGGCAAGCCTAGCATGGTGGAAAGGAGTGGCAGGAAGTAGTATAGAGATTTAAACATCTAGTTTTATCTCCATGTTTTATTATCAGGTTTTATTATTAGTTTGTGGTGGCCCTTCTCTTTTTTCAGTGGTCTAGGGTTTTGATTGCTGGTGGATGGGTTAACATTGTTAGGATATATGTTTGCCTTTGATAGTTGGTGGCAGTTGTTATACCATTTATTTTTCCTTTGAACTTTGGTTGCATTGTAATCTTTTCTTTATCATGGATGGGGGCCCCTATAAAACCCCAACCAATCTATCTAAAAACACATTATCACAAACTTATTCTCAACTTTAAATATGAGGAATGTAATTTTCTAATAAGCATATATTATTTAAAGAATATGTATTTATTAATAATTTAATGAAATTATTAACAATTCTTATATTTTATTTTATATATATATATATATATATATATATATTTATCTTTTGTGATTATCTTTGTTTTTGATTTATATATTTATCCTTTATGGGTATACAATTCTTCATGCAACTCTCTTAAAAGGCAAAAAAAATTAAATGTTTTGGCCTTTCTATAAATAAAAGAACTTGCTAGTTTAGTGTGAGTTGGGTGAATTAGTACTTATTATGGGCCACATCCTCAAAACCATGAAGACCATATGTTTGTAACTAATAGATTCAAACCTAACCATGTCACTACCAAAAACCCCACCACACATGATTTCAAGCTACCCATGGTAGGATGGTTCACATCCCAACACCTTCTAATTTGACACTCAATCTAAGACATTTGTTTGAGACCAACAAATTTCTCATCAGTAGGCATAACATGACCATCTATAGTGCTAGCATCCAACTTGTACATATTATCATCTTGAACTCTCATTGCCAACACTTTTCCACCTTTGATAATTTTGTAACTTTTCCTAAAACTGGATAATGCTTGTTTGAAGGTGGGTGTTATGTCTTTAATCCATTGAATGTATTGGGATATGTGGTAACCAACCATGGCTCAAATAATCCTTATTTTATTCATTTATTAGTCCCTAGGTATATTTATTGTAAGTTAGGTTGGTCTCATTGGGATTAGAGGATTAATATTGCCCAATGATACCTATAAATAGGTGATAGTGAGTAGTTGCAAAGTATCATATTGCAAGTTATATTCTTATTGTAAGAGAGTTAGAGGTTTCCCCCTCAAAGTGGCTTATTCTAATCAAGTACTCATGTCTCTTTCATGTTATATTATTCTCTTGTGCTAATTTATTTAATTAAATGGGAGATGATGAGAATGATATTTCACCTTATTTGAGCTCCCTCATTAGTAGGATTAACTATATAGAAAGGTGTGTTGATTCTTATGAGAAAAGATTTAAATATGAGATATGAAAAAATCCTCTAACAAATGACATTTTGATTTGTCCTTCACCAAGTGGACTTGTAGAACATTATTTTACAAGGTACGATGATAAATGTGGTCGATTGCTTCATCTAAGAAATTTCCAAACTATATGGTTCACTTATTTTCATGAGGATATGTTGCTTGCTAAATTATTTCCAACAAGTTTGAGTGATCATGCATTTATATGGATTTAGTCATTCCTTCATGCTTCTATCATGTCCTTTAAAGATTTGGATAATTCTTTCGTGAAAGACTTTCATTATAATATTGAGCCCAAGACATCTATTGCTCAAGTCATGTAGTGCAAGTAAAAAGAACATGGGCCAATTAAGAATTATATTTTCAGATCTCTAGCTTTGACTACTAATTTGAGTTTTATATTATGTGATGATGAGATTCAACATATTTTATTGGCATATTACTTCAACTCATCAAAGAAAAAATATTTTTCAAGCCTTATTGTTCATTTTCAAATTTATGTGCTAGTGTATGTAAATGTGATTGTGCTTTATTGAATCACTCTCTTTTATATCACTGTATTTCTAGTACCCCCCTTATGCTCATGAGTTAACATCATTGTCATATTTGGACAATGAGAATAATGAGGATGTATCTAATGATGATCATCATGCACATATCAAACCAAGGAAATTTAGAGAACTCACCGCATTAGAGGAGCCTCCACATGTTAAACAACTTTTGGAACACAAACTTATTATTTTACCTTCAGTTAAGCCAATGGACATGTCAGATTGAACCATATAGGTTAAGTATTTTGTCATTATCATTGCATACATGGATATTCTGCACATAGATGTATTGTATTGAAACATAAAGTTCAAGATCTCATAGACAAAGAGATGACACAAGTTGAGGCTAGTCACATGACATTGTGTGATGAATATTCTTCTATTGATGATTATAAGGATCATAACACACTACACGTTGAGGTTACTCATACAGAAAATAAGCAACTACATGAAATAACATCTAAGCCAATTGTTTTAGAGTATACATCACACTTTTGTTCATGGGGGCACACTTCATGATGACATGGATAGTCCCATGGGGGGATTGGTTTTAGTGATAAATTTTTAAAGCATATTAAAGACATACTCAATGGAGATGACTTCATTGGTTAGATATCCTCACATATCTCTCTTACTACTTGCCACATTGTTTTTGTTTTCCATTCTTGGCTTTATGTTATGTTGTTTCCATGCTCCTAGTTAGCATGTCAATGACACAAAACACCTTTAGTAGTACATGTTGACACAAATGGCTTCAAACATATATTATATTCTTCATGTCACTTCTTCATTATGCTTTGTATCATTTCTAGTTTGGCCTCCTCATTATGTCATGTTTGTTGTGATCCTCCTTACTTATTCTTCATTTATCTCATATGTCCTTACACTTTGGCATTTGTTTGTGCCATATTTATTATACATTTCCTTTTCTTGTATCATCTCCTATATCATGTCTTATGCCTTGTTTCCACTTGGGGGCATCTTCCTTATGCTTGTTATGTGTTTCCTTTAGCTACCATATATCACATGCTTATGTTAATTGGTTCCTATGTTATCCATGTTACATGCTCATGATGTTTAGCTCCTATGCTTATAATATTGCATGCTTATGCTTATCATGTTTCTCTCTTATCATACTTACAGGTTATATTTTACGACATTTACATGTTTTCTAATGGTTATCATGCTCATATCTTATGATATCATATTTATCTTATCATTTCATGTTATGATCCTTGTCATGTTCATATCTTGTACATCCTACTTATGCTTACAAGATATTTATCTATGCATTACCCCAATAAAATTCATAATTAAATAATTAGGATTAATTAGAAATTTGATGTGATCATGACATTTATATGAATTTGGATAAAATTATATTTGGGTATTGTGATGGACATTATGAAATGATGGTTTGAACCTACTTATCATTAATCTTATATAGTTTTGATTTTTGCTAATTTATAAATGATTTATTATTTATTTTATACTTCAGTTATATGATGGATTATTGATTTGCTAGTTTGTTGAGTTGTGGTTGTGAGGTACCCTGACTCTAATTGGAGGAAGAATATCATGGGGAAGGATAATGCCATGATTAAGTATCACCATGGGAAAATGTTAACGGTTGTTGAGTCATGTTGTTAATACCTTGCTTAGACCATAGGGTATGTGGTGAGTCAAGATTGGATATATATTCGTGATGCTAATAAGGTTATAAATATGAAAGTTGGTATGCTACTTTGTATGCTTACATGTTAAGATTCCCAATACTTATCCTAACCCATTTAAAACATAAACCCCCTCATTATCACTAAATTCACACAATGTTTGACTTTGTCAAAGTGTGGAGGGAATGGATGTTTGATTTATTAAAATATTCACTAGTTGATTTGTTATTTTATTAAATATAAATAATAGGGTATTTAGTTTGAAATTCCATTTGAATGATGGAGGCATGGCCTCCATTCCTCCATACCAAGGCTAGTATGGTGTGGTGTGGGGGCCACACCATTCCATCCTAGCCCTCAAAGTGCATGATCGTCTTTAGTACACTATGCCAACATGGCAGAGAGAATTTGGAACTTGAAGATTCATTTAATGTTTCCCATGTCATATGGGTGGTGCTCCATTAAAAAAGATCAAAGGGATGGATAATGGAGGGAAGACTCTTTGAAAAGGGAGATGATCATGCTTTTGGGACTTAGAGAGAGAGAGTGGAGTTTGATATCTATTAGAAGGGTCTTAGCTCCATCATGTGTTTGAGAAGGTAGTCTGAGCATAGTTTAGGAAGGAGGACTGATTAGCTTTCAAGTGGACTATGAAGGAGTCTATAGAAAAAGAGATTCATCTTTTTTAGTATAAAGTCTTTGGTATGTGGTTATTTTGCTTAATCCTTTTAGTTTATTGAGATATATTGACTCTGTATGTTCTATGATTTCACCTCTCAGTGCTGAAAATGATAAGTAGTACTTTAATGTTTGCTTGTAATATTGATAGGTGCAGTCATGTTCATACACAATAATATATTGGGCTTACAATACTAATAATTGCCCATTGGTTAACTATGTATTGGATGGGTTTTTAAATGAATTTGACTATCTCCTAATGCTTGCATCTAGCCATATAATGAACATAATTCTAGAGCCTTAATGTGAGGCCACTCTTTTGAGATTAGGGTTTAGAATTCAATACCACATGTTGAAACAATTGGTTGAAGTCAGTATTACTAGTAGTCTAATATGGTAATGTTGGTTAATGTGACTATGTATAAACTTGAGCACTGTGTTTGTATGAGGTATAAGATTGTGATTCAAGATCATGATGGAGTAAATCTATTAAAGAAACTTCTTAGAAATAATCAATGATAGATGTCATTCCTCTTTGTGCCTTGGTATGATGTGTTCACTAAATTTTATATTAATGTTTCATTATTATTGTGGTAGGGTTATGCTATATGCTACAATAGACTATGGAATTGTTGGGAGTATTTGTGTTACCAATGCCATTGCCAAGGGTCCATAAAGGACTA
Source organism: Cunninghamia lanceolata (assembly GCA_027924645.1). Lineage (NCBI taxonomy): Eukaryota > Viridiplantae > Streptophyta > Pinopsida > Cupressales > Cupressaceae > Cunninghamia > Cunninghamia lanceolata. The sequence continues at coordinate 5,965,413 of BSBN01000516.1, forward strand.
TTATACATTGTATTCCTAAATGTTAAATTTTATGAAGATTTCTACATGTGGAATACCAATCTTGGGGGTTATACCTTATCTTTTACCATGATTGTTGTTATGTTTGAGGTCTATTCAATTTGACTAGTTTGTTACTTTATCCATTGCTGAGATATATGTTTGACATCATTTTAAGTGAGTTTGGACCCATTTTGAGGGCTTGTTCATGTGACATAAGGTCATCCTTATGGCCTAGAAGGTTGTGGTATGATATTTTGAGATTGTTAATACCATTATAGTCTAATATGCCAGGACATTGGTATGCATGTAGATTGTATATACACCATTTTGATTGACTTTTGTCATGCATAGATTGTATCTCCTATAAATTGATTATATACCTTATCTCCAACAATTGAATTTGTCATAAATGTTTGAACCACAACATATATTATTTGTACTTGGTGATTGGTGAACTATAACAAGTAAGTGGTGAATAGTGGATAAACTAGGAAGTGTAAACTTATCATTTTAAGTATCAATATCATTATGAATTGAGAGAAAATGCAATCAAAGTTAGTCAATTGTGGATAAAGGTTATTACTTCACTAAATGAGAATAAATCTAATTTGGTGGTTTCCACGTGAGTCATAGTGTTTGTACTTATTTGTATTATCTCTATCTTGGTAATGTATGGTTACTTTTGCTTGGTTTGCAAAGTATGAGACATGCAATATTAGTTTGGTTAAAGGTTTGATGCACTCTTATGAATAGTATCATTGCATTAATATGATGACTACTATCCTACTAGTTCAAGAGGACTGTGTAAAGTGAAAGGAAGCTAGGTGTGCGAAAATCGCTTCCTACACTAATCTAATGAGGAGAGAAGAGTGCAAATTCTTTTCAACCTTTACAATTTCAGAGTTATTAATCCAATAATAGAGATATTGCAGCAATACACAACACAAGAATGAAAGATAGAAGAAGAGAGAGAGACAAGATATACGTGGGGAAAACCCTTACTGATGAAAAACCCCACACTCCAAAACACAGCTCAAAATGTATTCCAGTAAACAATCAAGGTTACAATACAATTTCAGAGCCAATGCTCTTGCAGGAGTCTTCGACACTCCTATCTGGAGACAATCTAGCAGCATAACAGTACCTGTCAATCACATAATACATCTCCTCTCAAAAGCACCTGTTTATATAGAAGATATAAGGTAAAAATGAGCCTACCTTGAGATGGGCGTCCAACATGGCCTCATGGCCAAAATCCATGCTTGGGGACACTTGTCCAACACTGTAGAATGTTCATGACACTTGTCATATCACCCCATCCCAAAGAGGTCACCTATTCCCAAGTTGGGCAATGACAGATACTCTTACGACTGTCATAGAATCCATCATAGTTGTCATATCTTACAGCTGTAAGAGAATCTGTCATACATAGGCTAAAAATAATATATTCTCTTACAACTTGTCATAACCCTCCTTGGGGCGCCCAAAGATGCCTTGTGACACATGTCTTCACCTGTCATAAAATCTTCCATTTATGACTCTTACGCGTCATAGATTTGTCATAGAAATATGTCATAACTGTTTCAGTCAATATTCCCTTACACACTATCCAAGATGCCGACACATGGCAAAATATTCCTACCACTAAGTGGGACACCTATCTCCTCATGTGAGGACAAATTTACATGTGGTCACCTTCCACGTAGGATGACACATCACCGTGCCAACTCCCACAAGACGACAATAAGGATTTTTCATCCTAATTACAATAATAGGCAATAAATAAATAAATACAATGAAATAATACAAGGAATTACCAAGGTTGAGACACCTTAATTCCCAACATAAAGATATATAGATGTTTATCTACTATTATTATGCATGTTTTCCATGGTAAGTGGGTAGCAATTGATTCAGAATTGTCCAAGGATGCAACCTTGGCAAGGGTTGCATACCCATTAGAAGTATAGTAATATGAGTAAGTTGTAGATCTCCATGTTTGAAACTTAAATATATTTATGGTATAACTACTACAAATGGATGTGATAGAAAAATCATTTTATGATCTTATACCTTGAGAGAGAACTATTATATTGTCTTGGTGCACTTAGTCTGGTTGAGATTGAGTTGTTGTCAATGATTAGGAAGAGGTTCAATGAGACCCACCCCTCCTCACTTGTTTCCAACTCATTCCTACACAATTGAGTAGTTTCTACACTTGTCCCATAGATGAGGTTCTAAACCTAGTTTCTTTTCAAGGACTATTATGGCAACTTTGTGTAATAGGTGAGCATGTGTTTGTATCCTGTATAGGTACACTTTTAAGTGTTGTACATTAGTGTAGAAGTCCTATCAACCTTAGGAAGTGCCTCTATTTAAGGATATCTATCTAACCATTGGAGATGAGTGGTATGTTTGGACCTATATTTGAAATCCTTGGCCACAATATTATATATTTGACAACATGTATGTCAATTATGGAGTCACCCACACTAGTTACCTCTACTTTCTCCCTATGTGTTTCTTATTCATGACCTGATATGTGAAGTGTAGGGTCATACCTAATTTGGGTGGTGCACACAAGAAGCTATGTTTGCTCCATGGTTGGTGGAAAGGTGTCGTCATGATATTCTATCCTTTCCTTTTGATAGTTCATATGACCACATCAACTAGTATACTTTTGGTAATGCTAAAAATATCATTGGTAATGAGAATATTAATTTTGATTCTTTGTTCTTTATTGGATATGTTTTGTATGCATTTATGATTAAGAGTTGACCTTGGATATGTAATTGAAGGTTGCTCATTGTGTTTATGCTTCTTGATTTCATCCATGTTGCTACTATTATTTTGTACTAATATAATAATTTTGGTACCTGCATTGTTAATTGTACTTGTTTACACATCCACAGGAGATAACTTATATGATCTATGCAATATGAATGCATACTCCTAGAAAGTTCTAAAAGGAAGAACTATGTTAATTGTTGGTTATGTAATAATAAGTGAATTAATGAGACAATGAATTTGTTATTTTGTTATCACTATTATGTGCTAATATGTGCATGCATGTTAACATTTATATATACAGAATAACTTTGAGGATCATGATAACTAAAACAAGCAAGATTAGATTTCTTAACAAAATCTAAATGTAAAATGCAATTCACGACTAGTAAAAAGCATAGACAAGACTTTATGAGTTTTGATCCAAGTTTTATAACCCTAGAATGTGGGTTGTGATAATCTAGCATCCATGGCTGTTATTATCTTGTTATTTGCCTCTATTAGAGATAACATTAGGGGGCACCTTGTTTTCCCTCATTACATGTGCTTTCATTATCACATCTTACCTATGCTCATACATGTTTATCACATGATAATACCTTTTACTACTTTTGCATGTTTTATCATGATCATGTATTTTTTCCTTATCTTTAAATCCTTGCATCTATTGTCTGTAACTATTTGGAGGGTGGCATATATGTCACTTATGTTCCTTTTGCGAGTTATGTTTTGCAATGACAAGCTCATAAGCACTTCCATTTCAAATGGACTTTTATCACTCTTTTTGTGTTGCCAAAATCCCTTTCTTAGTTAGATTCTTATCACTTTTCTATTTACTCAAAATCCGACTATTTTTTGCTTACTTAGAATCTCTCACCCTTCTCCTTTTTACTCCTATTTTCGAAGATTGTTTTCAAGTATGTTATAGTTAGTGCATATTCTAATGGTGTAATAGATGCTACTCATTGCATGGTTTTTCTATTTTATAGGTTTCTGATGGATCAGTCATTGTGAAGAGAGTACAAGAACCATCATCCATATCTGCATCCTTTGAGTGTTTGAAATGTTTACTTTCCATGTTGACTACTTGCTTTACTTTGACATGCATTCTCATAGCAGTTCACATGCACATCAAAGTGGGGACAAAATCTAATTGTGAAAAACTTTGTTTTGGACTCACTTTGGACATTGTGTTGGTAATACATTGACTAACATGCATGTTGGCATAGTTTTGCATAGAAGTTGGTAAATAACCTTATCCTAGTTTCATTCCATCTCCACATATCCATGGGTTCAGAATATTATTCATCACCTTAATTCAAATTCATATATATGAAACTAATAACCTTATCCTAGTTTCATTCCATCTCCACATATCCCATGGATTATCACCTTAATTCAAATTCATATATATGAAACTAATAACCTTATTCTAGTTTCATTCCATCTCCACACATCACATGGGTTCAAAATATTATTCATCACCTTAAATCAAATTCATATGAATGTGACCCAAATCACTAACTCACCTAAATTTAAACCCTAATTTGAACCCATATCCCCTCTCTTACTTAAAAAGTTATAAACCAACTAAAAGACAAATCATTTCAATTATATATATTCAGATATTGAAATGATCTTCCATGATAAGAAAGCTTACCCTACAAGCCAAACAGAGTTGGATGTGACAAGACACTTGGCCAGGTGTGAAGCTAAGACAATCCGACCTTTTCCAACACAAGTACAACAACAAGCTTGTGTTCACGCAAAGTTGCGAGGAAAAACTTTTGTCTTATAGATTTGTATTATTTCTTTATTATACGTTGGCTAATCCTCTTACCGAATGGTCTTTATCAACCAATGTTTTATTTTTTTGGTAACAAACAAATTATGTGCACGGAGAGGTATCCCATATATATATTTAAAAAAAAAAATTTCTTAGGGAATTAACATAAGCATGTGTCAATGTCGAATATTAAAAATTCTGGTATATTATTATTTTTTTGAGTGGACACGATTGAGACACGTGTTGATGGTTGGCTCTATGAATAAGTTGTCCACTTGCGTGCCTGTTTTGTACTGTATTAGCATGCTTGTTATGTACTATATTCGGCCAAATATTTTGGTCATATTCATTGAATTTGTTACATGGTTTGAGTGACATGAGTGGTACAAATATCATTATTAGATTCAAGGCGATGATCCTTTTCTTGTTCTTTTGGTTATCTGTGATTAGATGGCTTAAGATGGTTGAAGGATGGGAGACCATAATTGGAAATGATGACTGGTTTTCAAATGTTTTTTGGGTTTTGTTTTTCACTTAGGATTAGTGTAGGTGTGTAATGGGTAAAGGTTAGGGCTTGTGTGTGAGATGGAGAAGTCATAGGTTTGAGTGGGATGAAGAATGAAGGGATGTTTTTAACAATGTTCACGAGATCGAGTAGTTTATGGGATTTAAAGATGGTAGTAAAGTTGAAGGATGAACAATTTTTAATAGTGTTCATGAGATTGAGTAGTTAATGAGATTTAAGGATGGTAGTACAGTTGAAGAATAAACGATTTTTAATAGTGTTTATGAGATCGAGTAGTTTATGGGATTTAAGGATGGTAGTAAAGTTGAAGAATGAACAAATGTTTTTAATAGTGTTTAGGAGATGGCATAGTTTATGTGATTTAAGGATGGTAGTAAAGTTGTTTTGTCTCTAAACATTTTTGATAGATACTATCAAAGTTATGTCGGAGTGAGATTTGTTTTCTTTTTGATCTTAGATCTTTTGCTATGAATCTTGAACAAAAGTCTTCTATATTCATGAAAGGACTTTGTAGGTAAAAGGTCTTATAAGACAAACTGATGTATGGTTTGTTGGTGACTTAAAAAAGACACTTTGACTAATGGGACCCAACATAGTAACAAAGTTGTTATGCCCCCAACAAATGTTATCTAAATTATGTTTGAGTGACGTCCATTTTATTTTTAATCTTAAATCCTTTACTATGATTCTTGAATAAAAAATCTTATAAGTTCATAAAATAATCTTGTAAGCAAAAAAATCTTACAAAATGAATTGATGTATGGTTTGTTAGTGACTTGAAAAGACACTTCTATCTTTGTGGATGAGTGGTCAGCGCAAATTAAATCTTAGAAAACTATTGTTAAATTTTTTTGGGTGAAGGATAAGGTAAGGGTCCATGATGAGATGTCTCACTTATTAGTATTTTTAAGACAACTTTTACCTTTTAATGAGGTTGTGAAGGAGTGGTTGAATATTTGATATGTGAATGATATGAGATCATAATTGAATTTAATAAGTTATTTAAACTGATTTAAAAAAATAATTAAAACTCTTTTAACTTACAATATTTATTAAGGTGGGTGAACGAGAGTACAATTTTGAGTGCATATATTGATAAAGGTTTGTGTATTTTATACAAAGTTAAAATTTAATGTTGTTTTAGGGTTAGTGAGTGACATTAAATTGGCGTACAAGACTTCTTTTATGTAAGCATTGTATACAAGAATTATTTTTCTATTCATTTAATTGTAAGGGGTGAAAAGTGCATATCTTGTACTTTTACCCTTTCTTTTACATCACTTTGCATGGGTTTCCTAAGTACTTTGCCTTTGCATATGATTTTGGCATATTTGATGCTTCGATCGATCTCATACTTGAATTGACCATCATAAACAATATTTTATCCATACACAGAGCATTTCCTAACATTAGATCACAATTCACTCTTCTGGGTTTAAAATTGAGAACATGGTCTTGATCTAGGCCAAGATCACACATCTAGTTTGAATTGCTTTGTCAAAATTCAAATTTTATCCTTGACCCAAGTGGACTTAGCTCCAACTAGCCATTATTCAACTTTTCTCCTACCAAATATATAAAAATTATGTGCCTAGGAAAAATATAGAAGGGCATCACCCCTAGGTTATTTGAATCATCCTTGAATCTAATAACTTTAATGCCAAACTCACTATCACAAAGGATCACTCATCACTTATTATTTATATTTCTGCATTAGTGCTTGAATCAACACTTGGCGAAACCCTAGCTCTTGCATTATGTTACTCCAACATCCATTGCATCAAAATGCAAAAAGCTTTAAATCATCATAGCCACATCAGTTGTATTTGTTGCTTGTCTTCCAACTTTATAAAAAAATTAAATTAATCAAAAGGGCTTTGACTAAGGAAAAATGAGGGGAGCAAGTTGCCTCATGTGCCTATCATAGCAAGTTCCAGCGGTGTTTCTCAACACCACCAAGTCTTTCATTACTAATTATAGGCATATGCAAAACTTATTTGTAGTTATCGAAGATTTGTATACAATAGGGTCAGATCTGCAACAAAGGATCAAAACTACACCATTTGGGTCGAAACAGTAGATGCATGGGTCAAGGCCACAGGTGTGGGATTGACCTAGGTTCATGCACAAATTTAGAATTCATAAAGACTGGTCATGTCTCAATTTGTTCATTTTAAATCTAGCTTTAGAAATCAAGTACCAATTGTATGTCATAGTCAAGTTTATCTCCTCATCTCCAACACCAAGGTACACATTTATATTTGTTATTTTTTTCCTATGTCAGATCCAATTTGGTACATGTTTCTAAACCCAACTCATATATCTAGGTTAATTTGATAATTGCATTTATTAATCTAGATATTTTAAAAGATTGTACATTTTTATTTCCTTTTATTTTTGGTGAACCTGACATTCAAACCCCTCTAGGATTTTTGCCCTAAGGTTTTGACTTTCTTTATATCTTTAAATTTTTATTTGATATTTTTAATTATGTACATTTATCATTTCAAATCTAATTAGGGCTTGGATCCAACCTCACTTGTATTTCATTGATTTATATTCAATAGGGTTTTGGCTTTTATTGTTTAGTACCTCTATGATCCTTACCCACCAAAACTCCTTTGTGCACTTTTATTGCTATATAGTTATCACATATGTCTTTTCCCCCTTCCTAACCAAGCTCACTTCCTATGTTACCATGCTTTATGATGATACATATTTTGTGGCCTATGATGGTGATTTAGCTCTTACTTCAACCCTATACTCATTTGGTACATCTAGGGATCTTGATTCATGTGATGTTGTACCTAGTGAGCATATTCCTTCCACATCGCATAACGACTTTTCTTTTACATATATGGATTCTCCTCCATATGCCTCTCTTGCTTAATATTTAGTTGAGGTACTTGGTGATGTAGATACACATGTTTCACCTTCACATGAGGTTGCGAGTCCTTCTATATCTTTTCGCTTATGATCTTTTGATGTTGTATTTAGTGAGGAGTTTAGTATTACGTCATTATCTTCTCATGATGAGGTTGATGCGCTTTGATTCATGATGATTTAGTTTACTATACACATCCTTTTAGAACACTAATGATAGAGTCATTTAGTGAAAATGAAGATGCAAAGTTACATATTAGATAATTTTTATTTTCATATTACATTCATATACATGATGATGATACATTTATGCACACGTTTGGAAATGCATTGATTGATAGAGAAAAATAGTGGTTTGATTCATGTCATGATTTTATACATCATTCTATGCCTCATCACTTTGTTTCATAGACTACTTTACTTTTAACTCTAGACCATGTTCTTCTCATGATTCTCATCTTTCACATTCTAGTGGCTCTTCCTTAAGTGATCTCATGGACTTTTCTATGCATCATGATGATATCCCACCTATGGATGTCCATGCGGATTCTCCTTTGAATACTTTCATTCTCTCATTTGATATAAAAACTAGTCCTTGTGGGAGATGAAAATAATCATCAAAATTGATCAACAATGCATTGTGACATGTGTGTCTACTTGAAGATGCCAAGTATACATACTCTGTTTCTTTAGTAGAGGTATTTATTTTTGTGGAAGGGGCGTCATCAAATTCCTCACATTTTCAATCTTTTTAAATTTGTACATTACTTTTTACAATGCCTAGCTTTATTGTAATTTCATTGTTTCTCCATAGATCTTCTAGGTGAATTATATTTACTTCTAACCCATGAACTTTTTTATTTCTTTCTTGGGAATAACCTCTCATAAACAATATATCCTTTGTGAGATCCTCCATGAATTTTTCACCCAATTTAAATTCTAATAATAAGGTTGCAACTATCAGATCACAATGGACAATGGAAGCCCTTATCTCCTAGAAGAAAATAAATATTCTTTATGATGTTTAATTTACCCTAAATATTCATAATCCTTAATATAAAATTTAATATGAAACATGATAAACATTTAAAACATTTTTTAATTTTACAAAATGCAAATATTATAGGATGCTTGTAGCAAAAATTAGAGAGATCAGGGTTAGAGAGAGTGTAGTCTTTTTAAGGGTTGATGTTGTTTGTTGTTATGCTCTAGATTGTGTTGGATCAAGAGTTGTAATTAGAAATATACATCTCATCTCTATATTCTCTACTCTTTGTCTTTGTATCAAGGGGATGAATTCATGCTTGGTTCTATACTCTTTGACATGGTGGCATTAGTATGGCCATGACAATGTCATTCTATTGTGGTAGTATCTTGTACAATAACAAGTTTGTCCTCTAGAACTTTGCAACTTTTTACACCTATAATGAATGCTCGATATCTGGACTCGATGGTTCCATGGGTACCTTTGGGGGCTTTTCTTGATGTAGTTGAATAACAAAATTTCCTCTATGATGATTAAGCCCCACAAAGATTTGATAAAGATTGGAATAGTGGAACCTTGGGAATTGTGCAGTAATCAAAATGCTAGGCTATGTGTAAATGCAACTAAGGAAATATAGTAATGGATTCTATTATGTTGTGCAATGCCTATTGCTACTTGCTATATGCTTTTCTTATGAATATTTCTATATGCACGTGCTTCATGTATGTTGCTATCCCATTTCTACATTCGTCTTTCTTGTTTAATAATATTTCCTTATAGTAAATCATTACACAACCACTTTTGACTGTTTGGCCGTGAAAAAGGATAAGGATGCCAACTAGAGTGAAAAGCTAGACAATGAAATTGGAAACATTAGTTTTTGACTATTATGGATGCTAACATATGTAGTCATGTCCAAGGGACACTACCATAGGTTTAGTGGCATCCAAAGTGGTTAGATGATAGGGATTGAAGTGGAACTAGGGTGTTTGGGTCAAAAAAGGCTAAGTGTGAAATGAGTTATGGGATTGGGGATAGTTTTCATGCCAAATGATCATAATCAATCATTATACTTTTTAATAAAGTGAAGGGGCTAAGAGTAGGTGCTAAATGAGAGGGAAAAGTGGTAAGCAGACATTTTTCATCTCTATATTCTGCCTCCACTTTAGAATGTATGCGATCCTAAGAAAATTGTGCATGCTTTAAAGTAAAAATATAATATTTATAACCATTATACTTGATTCCAAATGATATAAATGATTTTATTTTTTTGCTATCTTCCATGTCTTTGCTGGGTAGTAATGTCTGTAGATCTATAAAATACACAGAAGGAGAAACTATGTACACAATAAAAATGTCATCATAAATAATTTGTACAAATCCAAGGAATTCTATCTCATTTATCAAGTTTGTGAGTCATGGGTATATGAATGAGTTACCCTCCATGAAACCCTGAAAAAAAGGTTGAGTAGAATGAAGGGATCGTGTTGTATATGATAGACTTTGGAGTTGTCATCGAGTTGGCCTCCATGAAGGACACAATCCATGATCAATGCATGATTGGTGTAGGATCCATGGTGGAATCACTTTAACCATTATACAATATAGGACCCATGAAGGTGTCTCTTTTACCATTGTGCGAGATAGGACCAATGCCATAAAGTCACTTTAACTAAGGCATGTGGTGTAGGATCCACGAAGCTGTCATTTCAACCATTGCATTGTGTGTGAACATGTGTGTTGAATATAATAGAATGTATGGCCTTGTCAAATTGATAACATAGGATAAGAGGGAATATTAGTCAAAATCCTCGTACATGCTATTAACCTATTGGCTAGGACTTACTACTCTTACACACTAGCATATCAATCTATGGGACTACTCATTTGAGGCATGCGAGCATCCTAGTACCCTCAAACATACCCACACATTGTTAAATAATCCCTACCAAGCAATCATAAACACATATGCAAAAGAAAATAAAGTATTTACATACCAAAAGCAACAAAGCTTTATTGTATTATCAAAAGATTTTTACAAATTAGTTACGAAGGGGTTTATATAGAACTTATATCTTGCATCAACTTAAATATAGTTGGATTTCTTTAAATCTATTCCAACTTCAATCTATCTTAAGCTTCATGCAACTTATATTTGAAATCTTTCTAGAAAGCATGAAGACTTAAAATTCTAATTACTTCTCCTAAAAGATAGCTATAAATCTTATCATATGCAATCCATATTTATATGTTACTCAAAATACCGACCTTCTAGAAATCCTATTCTAATTTGTGCTCTTATCTATTCTTGGCACATCTAATTACAAAACATTTGATATTGATGCTAAAGTCAAATTACAAAACTATTACTAACAAGGATTAATTTGAGGTAATGAAGAAAGGGAGATTTTGTAGAAAGGAGAGCTAGATAGAGTAATATGTTGGTCTACAACATGTTTTGGTTTATGAAAGAATTACAAAACTATTACTAACAAGGATTAATTTGAGGTAATGAAGAAAGGGAGATTTTGTAGAAAGGAGAGCTAGATAGAGTAATATGTTGGCCTACAATATGTTTTTGTTTACGAAAGATGTAATCATTTAAGTTCAAAATATGGGGTGCAAGGATTTCCCCTCAATGTGAGGACAAGTGTTATATACAATTTAATTTTAAAGTAAAACACAACATCAATTAAACATTAAATTGCCATAATATGTAAAATTTATTTGGTGAAAAACAAGATGAGGATCAAATAAAAATAACTAGAATTTAAGCATGTCCCACATTAAAAAAAGCATGGCATAATGAAATTCACATAAAATTTTGCATTAAAGCACACAAAAAAAATTACGTGCCATAAAAGAGTTAGCATGAGAGAAATTTGAATTTATAACTGAAAATAAATTTGTGTGCTGCTATATCATTTGGTTAGAAAAAGGATGACACAAAAATAGGGCACAAGTATGACTCATGTAAAAATATCCACATGGAGAAGATCTACAAGAAGTAGCCGCTTTTTGTTTTTTTTAGAGAAAGTGCATGCGTGAAAAAGAGAAAAAGAGATTAAGGGTTTTTTAAAAGCATTCACTATATAAAGGAAAAAGAAAAAGTGAAGATAATTGTCATTCGAACATTCATTTTTTGAATAGACATCTTACCCTCAAAGTCACCATGCCTCAACAATGCATATACATGAGACCTAGGGTTGAGGGAGTGTAGGTGATGATTGGGATTGGGGGACAAGATCAAGCTAATAAGCATCTTTAGTTTTTTTATTTTGAAAATTTGAAAAATGTTTAGTTTTTAGTTCGAAACTAGGTAAGAATTTTTATTTCTCTTATTTTCCTTTTAATTTGGCACAATGATGTCCATATTTGCACAACAACACCTTGCTTTATGTGGTGGTGTCTCACAAATCTAACCCACTTGGCACAGTTACATCTAAGATGACAACTATTATAAATTTTTAGTAAGTTTAATAAGTTAATAATAGGGAGTGGCCACAAAATGCCATACTATAGTCATTACAAGGACTAGGATTGAGATTGGATGAGGAAAGGGCCATTCTAGATAGTGTGGGGATACAATATGTATGTAGGAGTTATCACTTATGTAGTACCATGTTGAATGTTGACAACATTAGTGGAGAGATGGGACTCAAATAAATTTATCTTTCACCTACATTTGGGAGAGATGACTATCACATTGGAGGATGTCTAGTGCATCTTGAGATTATTAGTATATGGTCAACATGTGTGGGATATGAGAGAGTTTGTAAAGTGGGATGCTTATGCATATTATGTTAGAAAATTTAGAATGATTGGTTTAGCTATGAAAATCATTAATTATATGTATTTAAACAACAAGATTGCATAGAACATTGAGATTATGTGGGGGAGACTTTTCAGTCAAATATCCCGCAAAAATATCACTCCTTTTATTGAAAAAACTTACATTGCTTAATTAACATACTCTAAAATTTGGCTTTAAATCTCTTCTCTCCTCCCAAATACAAGGCTCAACTTCCTCTTGTAGATTTTTTCCAAATACAAAAGCATTTATCCAATGATATATTTTCCTTGTTGATCAGTATGGCTCATGTTTAGGTTCTCTCTTGAAGCCTTTTTTTAATCTAGTTTTTGGTTTTAGTAGTTTATTTAATGCCCTACTCTTTTATGTTTCATTTTTCACCTTTTTAAAATGGGTGAGGGCTCTTCCCTCATATATAATATTAAAAAATAAAAAAGATCAATTTTGTATATTATATATTTATGTAAATATAATTTTATATTATTATTTTAAATATATTTCTTTAAATTTTAATAATAATATATCACAATCTAGTTGTTAAGTTGTCAATTTATATAATTAACATGTTGTAAATTTTATGATTCATTTTCAAAATAGTCTAATTTATAAATTGAAGTGATAAAATAGGTTATAGGTAAACTACGATTTGGTAATTTTTAACCTTGGTTAAACTTCAATAATTATTTTGGAAAGCTGAGTTAGCTCCTACATTAAATATAAGTTTGATGTAAATAGTTTTCTTAAATGTAAAAGTGTAGGTCAAAGCTTTGTGTTTAATGATTTTTGCTTCAAAGTTCTGTCCATGAACTCTAATTTAAATTTTTTATATTTTTAACTTGTTCAGTCTTGGTGAATCTAAGTCCAAGCTTAACTGAATACCATGACTTAAATATATAGCTTAAAATTTATAAATGATATAAAAAGAAAAGTTGAAACCACATTGCTCTCAATTATCAAAATACATCAGAAAGAGCTTTGAACTAATAAAAAATATAGAACAAAGAAACTCAAACCACAATGCTCCAAACTAATGATTTGTATGAATAAAAGCATTAAAAAACTTTCAATTAACAAAAAACCTAAAAAATATCAAACTAAAGTGTTCAACTCCAAGCCAAGACTAACAAACAAAAACACTAAAGTAAATAATAAATAAAGCTCAGCATACATATCTACAAACTAACAAAAGATTTCAACATATATAAATCAACAAAAGCATTAAGTGCATCTTTTATTCTTCAAAGATCTAAAACTTGCCATTGTAAAGAATCTTAGAGAAAACCCTAGTACACCTCAACACAACCTCACTCCCATATGCTTATGGTAACCTCCTCCATTCTTAGTAGGCTACAAATGGCCTTCTAACATTTTTCATTGAAACTTCCAATCTTGAGGAACTCCCACCTCACTACTATTCACCTGCTCTTTATCACTACTTTCCAATTTAAAAACATGCCTTGCATTGTTGTTGTTATGAGTGAAAGTAGAGTCACATTAAAGAACCTTTCCCCTTGGCTGAATGACAAGGGCTAACCAAATATTAGTTCTAGCTGTATAGTACAGAAAATGTCTAAATGACTAAGCACTTATAGTTTATGTGTTATATTGTTATTTTTAACTTACATTGTTGAACGTGTGAGGCCACATGATTTATTGTAATGCAAAGTGGCAGATTCATTGCTTGCCAACATAACATAGGCATATACAACTAGCACTTGCACCCATAGGAGGTTCAAGGAATACACCGATAGGAACAATCGACAAGTTTAAAAAAATTTCCGGCGTGAGACAATTCTGAGCACTATAATGCTCACATAAAAAAGCCTATCGACTAATTATGACTCTCATAACAATTCAAAGTGAAGAGTGGGAACAATTGTCAAAGTTACATGGCAATAGAGAAAATAGATTCGTAGCATTATGAATAATATAAATCTTCAAAGGTTATGTCTTTCAACCCTTATAAAAATCTTCCTCACCCATGAACTCTGATTGGTACCAACATCTCTTTTATTTAAACATAGGAATATGCAAGCAGGATGTCCTACATTTAGTAATCCTAATCTTCTATCATTTTCTTCTAAAATTTGCTATTAAGTTTGATTGTTTGAAAACCTTTACAACATCTAGTAGCACGAAAGATTAGTTGTTTGCTACAATAGCTATTAAAATCATGATAAAATCTACGATGACTTGTTAATCACATTTGTATTGCCTCTTCTAATAGTCATAACTACATTTGTTCACCTATATTTTGTTCCACGTTCCAAAAATACAAATCAATTGCACACCAATAACCACGTTCTTGCAAAAATATAACTATCGATTTATACAACCTGATTAACACTATTCTCACCTACAAATGTAACCACATTCACCAAATCATCAAAAGAAAGAACTGATGCGTCTCTTGTTAATGATGGTTCTAAAAAAAGAATAATTTTTTACTTCTGACAATGAGAGTATGTGGACGTAATCGCATAATCGCCTCATGTAAACAACTAACACATTATTGTACCCAGTGAGAAAAAACTAACCCCAAACAACTTTTCTACACACCAACAACTTAACCAACTACTCTACTAAAACACACTTATAAAACTAATCTAACTTTTAGTCATATTTATTTTGATTGAAATTGAACTGACAATGTCCCTACTGGAGAAGCGCTTCCTCCATAATCGGGTTCAGAAGAGGAGGAAGGGTGCTACTTTAAAAATAAAATAAATGACAGCATGTAATGGAAGATAAATATAAGATAGATTTCCAAATATTTTGCTCTGATCACAATTATGTGAGAGATTTTACTGTGTCCAGGAAGATTACATGATATCATTCTCATTATGTTTAGACCATCGCTTTAGCACAGATAAAGGAAACAAAGTACATGCTTAATTTCCTGGCCTGTAAAAATGATTGCTAATTATAATTAGGCAGTGTAGGGTATACATATAATGAATATTGGAGCTTTTGTTGCTTACATTTAAAAATGTCTCTCTCTTACTCCTCTGCATCTTACATCACTTGTACATCCTTCATGACAATGCTTTGCACAATTGTCCTTCCTAGACTCAAAAGACAGTCATTATTTACCGATTCATGATGGGCAAAAGCTCACGCAAGCTGGAAACTGTGATGTTCAACTCATTAGTGTTAAATAAATGTTTTATCTACTTCAATAGATCTGTAGAAAATGTGCAAGTATAGAATTAATTGGTAATTCTGCTGTTTCTTATAAATAGTTGAGTTTTAAGAATATTATATCTCAGCACTGTCCAGATGTTATGATGTCTTGCTTTATTTAAATATTGTTGGGTAATTAATAATAATTTCATACTCATTCACATAAAAAATATATAATTACATTATTTTTATTAGTTAAAATTTATTTTTAATTACTGAACTAAATAATATTTAAAAATATTAAAAAAAACAAAGATATTTAAATAAATTTATATGTAAAATTTTCTTATAATATCCTTTCTTCCCTTTTTAAATTAATAATTTTTCCTTAAAAATAATTAGTTTTAACTCCTTGTTTGAATTTGATCATAAAGTATAAGATTAATCAATCCCTTAATGTAAGTGATTGCATGACTTTTCTATAAAAAATTTGATATTTACAAATCTATTTTTTATTTATGGAGATTATCCATAAGATCGTTTTTGCTATTCATACAGGAGCAAAGTTTTACCAAAATCCACTTGCGCACGATCCTGGCCTCATCCCTTATGGTGTCGCGGCCTTGCACTCAGCAAGACTTGATCCTTGATGGATTCATTTAGAATTTACAAAATCAAGTCATAAATAGATTTTTAATTTATATCTAAAAATCAACTCATATAAGGAAAAAAGTGGATAAAAAGGTAACACATCAAATTTCAACTAATACTTTATATACTTTATGTTTTTTTTTTAAAAAGATAATGCCCCTGGTAAACTTTTTAATGTGACCGGCGACGCTGGTGTGACACGCCCTCGGCTCCATTCAAATGCTTTTGCCTGGAGCAATGAACCAGTGAGGCCACAACACGGGGGACCTAGCGATTTAACCACCGAACCATGCCCTTATCGACTATGTACTTTATGTTTTATTATTATTTGAAATTTAGATTTTTATGTCTTTTTTCAAACCATTTAAGTGTATTGAAGTAGGAAGGAAGTTATAAAGACACCCATCTTTAAAAATTAGTGGTGATTCTTCTTAAAAAAAAAATTTAAAAAATAAAAATAATAAAAGCAAAACCCAAAAGTTATAGAATTGACATATAAGGCAAGATCTTATATAAAGAACACCAATGCCAATAGATCAAAAGTATATACGTATTAAAAAGTCCTAGTTAATAATAAAAAAATAAACAAAAGTAAATACACATAAAAAAATCTTATAGCTAACAATAAAAAAAAGAAAAATTAAATTATTTGAGAGTTATATATTATTAGAGTATATATATGTAGGGAAATAAAACACACCTTTAATATAGTTTAATCTAAATTAATTAAGAATTGAAATAGTTATAAGGAAAATAAATGTTTTTTTATACAAATATTTTAGGTAAATTAATTAAATTACCATGAATAAACAATCTAATCTAAGAGAAAATGTTGAGATTGATTAATTTATTAAAATAAATGCATGAAATTTAAATAAATAAAATAATAGTACTTAGCTTTAGGTTTGATGTTGATTTTATTGTGATAGATGTTTTTGATTACAACAGGTGGCAAAAACAAGGGGCCGAACCCTAAATAGAGATTACAAAAGAAAAAGCACAGGCTCAGGAAACAAAAAGAGCCTGGAACCAAAACCCAAGAAACACCAGCTTATAAACGGCAGATAGTAAGCAACAACAAAAAACCAGCAAACAGACAGCAGAAGGCACACTAGGACATAGAGTCCTCCCAGTGTTTAGCAAGAACTTCAAAAACTTTGTCCAGCTCCTGAATTCTGTCATTGTCGGCTCCCTGGGAGAAAAGTTGAATATCCTGCAAAAGGGTTACGTTGATCATGGAAGACCTGCACAGCATGCGGGTAATGAACTTATAAAGAGTAGACAACTTGAGTTGCAGAACCACCATCTTGTCCTTTAATTGAGTCACTTTAGCAAAAAGAGAGTTACTGTCCCTGCCCTCATTCACATTGCCATCCTTAACAGTAGCCCTGACATCATCATCTTGAATCTCTTCAGGGACAGACTGACTGTTCGCTTCCACCTCTTCAGCACCGGCAAGATTTTGCTCATTCATGTTCCCCTCTGCTTCGCTAGTATCATACTGGGCCTCCACAGGGCTCTGATGGTCAAACTCATCTTTATCACTACCAGTACCAATCACATTCTCGGGGCTGTCCCTGTAATCATTCTGCAGAAAGTCATGGCCATCAAACTGCTCCCCAGAAACAGGATTCTCCATGCAAATTTCCTTCAAATCATCACTATCAGCGTCCTCACCATGAGAAGAAGCCTCAGAGTTACTTTCTGAGTAGTCTATAAGTTTAACCTTGGGGGCTGGCTTCCCAGCAATTCTGGTAGAGCGTCTGACACCAGAGGATATGCTTTTCCCTTTGCCCTTTCTTGCCTTTTTAGCAGGATTCTCAGCAGACATGTTTTTACCTTTAGGGGTCTCATGACTATCTTTGAGGGAGCTAAGAATAGCCGCTTCCTCAGCCAGCTCAGAGAGGCGATGAAGCCGCTTCCTAGACTTAACAGAGTCCTCCATCTTAGGGGTAGAGGTAGACCCAGGAGTGGGGGTATTAGTTTCCACAGAGGCCGAAGTCGGGCCATCATGACTATTTTTCACAGGAGTGAGTAGGGAATCACATTTGATAGAAGCCGACGGAGTATTAGGGGAGGGTTCCACAGCCGGGTGATGGAGAGTGGCAGGGGGCATCAGGGCCAAGTGAAACTGGTAAAGTCTGTGTATGAGGCCTTGGTGTAGGGGCACAGGCTTCTCCAACGGCCTAGAGGTTAAATTCTTATGAACCATTTTAATCGAGTGCTCTAAAGAAGAAAGCAGGTAGTAAGGGAAACAAATAGCCAAGTTTCTGCAAAAATGATTGAGCAGGGGAAGATGGTAGTAATAAAACCTGGCATAACGGCCTTCCAAGGTGAAGTACTTCATGATTAGAAAGCACATGTCCGCCCATGACTGAGGAAGCTTCGCCCTTTCGAACCCTCCCTGGTAGGGTACCAGCTCTTCGCCGTCACCCAAGAAAAGCTTTTGGTTCTGCGCGTCGGAAACCCTCATCTTTCTCAACAACTTAATGCCTTTAAGGGATAAGCCCGTCGCCTTAGCAATACTTTTCTCTGAGATCTCAAAACTGACACTGCCAATGGTGACCCGTCTGTCAACCCACGAAGAAGCACACTGGATGGATAATGACTCATCATGCCCGTTAAGGCATTCCAGGAATGAAATTATGCCCCCCTCCTTGCAACAATGCCAAACAATGGCATTATCTTTGAATTCATTGCAGGTGTTTGGTTCAGTGCGATTCTTTCACCACCCATAATGATAGCCCACGCCGTAATAACCAGCAGGAGAAGACAAATAAATTGTAGAATACCCTTCAGAGGAATCCACCAAGTGGTATTCATGTGAACAAAGACCAGCCGACGCCAATCATGATACTTTAAGTTCCAAAATGCAACCCAAATAATGAGCATTAAGTTCGCATGAAGGGAGTACAGACGCTGCTGCCAATTCGCACGGGGATCGTGCATAAGCCTAGATAGGGTGGAAAAACACGCCACCTCATCACTCGACACTTGAGTAGACATCATGTAATAATAGAATTCTTCTCCTTATGAATAAGCATTCCAATGTGACTAGGAATGTTGCTAATTTGGCGCCAAACCTGCCAGATTTGAAATTCCTGACCAAAGTTGGCAAGACCATCAGCAACCGAGTTGCCTTCCCTATAAGTATGGGAGAAAGAGACATTTGGGATGCCATGGAGAATAGTTTGTATATCAGATATAATGTCACTCAGCTTCCACCCACAAGTAGAGAGACTGGTAACCACATCCAGAATGATTTTATAATCACCTTGTATGTGGAGATGGCTAATCCCCAAAGAGATCGCCACTTTGAGACCCCAGAGGAGGGCCATTGCCTCAGCAATGTTGTTAGAATGCTTTCCAAGTCCTCCGGCATAAACTGCAAAAAGATCACCGTGATCATCCCTTATTATACCTCCTCAACTAGTGCATCCATTAGCTTTAGCAGCACCATCAAAATTAAGTTTCAACCACCCCGGCTCAGGCGGGGCCCAAATAGTATTAAGTCTTTTCCGAAGTTTCGTATCATCAAAAGCTGGGATTAGGTTTAGCAAACCCCAGTTAGAAGCTACCCGAGATTCTTGTTTGGTCAAAGGTTGATCTGCAAGTTTAATGTTAGCATTAGAAACATTTTCAACAATAGCCTTAAATAAAGAGATCCAAACCTGCATCGGGGACCTATGAGTGTCCCGAAAAATCCTATTATTTCTTTCTTTCCACAGGGCCCACCCAAGTGAAGGAAGGGTCTGCTTCCACAATTCTCGTAACCAAGGGTGTTTAAGGGGAACATTCCAACTGGCGATACAATCACAAATCTCTCTGTTAAAAACCCATTGTATACCAAATTTTTCCAGAATGCTGCTCCAAACTTCACGAGCATAATCACAATGAATGAGGAGATGTGCCATAGTTTCTTCTTGATTGCAGCAAAGAACACATCTGTTGACAAGCTGCAACCCTCTACATTGGAGGTTATCCAGAGTCAAAATTTTATTATGGGTGGCAGTCCACCAAAAGAAGTTAATTTTAGGAAGACTTTTACAATTCCAGACTTTCTCCCATATCTCATCTTTGTTGACATCCTCCACCAGCAGAAGGTAAGCATATTTTACCAAGAACCTCCATTTTTTGTCAGCATACCACAGGAGTTCATCCTTCCGAGGGAATAAAAGAAGTTTGATGTCCATCAGTAATTGTTTGAACCATATTCAGTTTCTGATGAAACTCAGGGTTATTCATGGTGCATTGTAACAGATTCTTCCACCTTTTAAGCCCATGGTCTTGGGTAAGGTAATTACTAACTTTAGAGCCAAAAAATTGCTTGGCCAAGGCAACAATATCTTTATTATCAATTTGGGCTAAGAGAGCTTGATTAGTTAACCAGGGGTCTTCCCAGAAGTTGATGAGAGAACCATCCCCTAATTTCCATCTCATTCCTTTTCTAATGATACTCCTAGTTTTAAGTATTTTATTCCAAATGGCAGAACCTAGCAGAATACCTTCTTGAAGAAGTACCAAGTAACTATCAGAATCTTTGAGATATTTAGCCTTCATTACATCTCCCCAATCTTTATTTTTGTTGATGAAGTTCCACATTACCTTGGACAGCAGAGCTTTATTCATGCTTTGGATAGTCCTGATGTTAAGACCCCCATGGGATTTAGGACAGCAGACCTGCTCCCACTTGACCAAAGAAATCCTTTTCTTTTCCTCCATTCCAGTCCATAAAAAGTCCTTTATATCTGTTCCAGTTTTTCAGCTAGGTATCTAGGCATCTTAAAAAGAGATAGGAAGTACGTGGGAATGCCTTGAAGGGAAGCTCGTAAAAGTTGAAGTTTCCCAGCATTGCTGAGAAGTTTGCCTTTCCAGCCCATGAGCTTTCTCTGAGTTCTTTCAATAATGCTGTGCCAAAGGCAGGAGTGACATCTTTAATAGTGAGGGGTAGGCCCAAATAAACAAAAGGGAGATTGACAGCAGCACAACCAAGAATCTTAACAATTTTTCTTGGAAGATCATCAGGAGTATTGAAGAAAAAAACATTGCTCTTCTGAAAATTTATATGTTGCCCAGAAGCCTTAGCATACTCATTCAGTGACCTTTTCCAAGCAGAAGCCTCCACCACAGAAGAAATGCAAAATAGAATAGTATCATCCACAAACTGTTGGATCGTCAAAGGAGTAAGGGAGGTGGCAGGTTTAATCCCAGTGATAACTTTAGAAGAGACTTTGTTTAAAAATGATCTACCCAGCGCCTCAACAATCATAATAAAAAGGTAGGGAGAGAGAGGGTCTCCATGTCGAATCCCCCTAGAAGGGGAGAAAAACCCTCTTGGGATACCATTCACAAGAACCGAATATTTTGCAGTAGTAATAACTTCCTTGACAAGAATGAGGAGTTTATCATTAAAACCAAATTTGGAAAGAATCTTGAACAGAAACTGCGAAGAAACCTGGTCGTAAGCTTTAGAGATGTCGAGTTTGAGAGCCATGCTAGGTATCCGACTTTTTTCCATGGAATGAATAGTCTCATGAGTAGCAAGAACAACATCCAAAATCTGCCTGCCTGGGACAAAACCTTTTTGCATGGGAGAAATGATCTTATCCAGATAAGGTTGCAATCTGAAAACCAACAACTTAGTGCATAATTTATAAAAGGTGTTACAGAGGCTTATAGGTCAGAAATCCTTGAACATATCAGGGTTGGGTTTTTTAGGAATCAAAGCAATATAGGTGTTATTAAATTGTCTAAGGAGTTTACCAGTCCTGAAAAAGTCTTTAACAGCAGCAGTGACATCAAACCCAATGATTTCCTAGAATTCTTGAAAAAACACCAGAGGAAATCCATCGGGACCAGGAGCTTTATAAGGGCCCATAGAAAAGACAACAACCCTGACTTCTTCCTTAGTAACAGTTTTCAAAATGTTAGCATTATTTTCCACAGTCAAAACATAAGGTATCTCTTCTAACGGCTGAGAAACAGACAACGAATTGTCAGCAATTGGCCCAGACTCCGACAACAGGTTGTGAAAGAACCTAACAGCATTATCTCCAATCTCCTCATCTTCAGTAATAAGACTACCATCTTCCAAGTTAATAGAAGATATAGTGTTGGATTTTCTATGTTTAAGGGCGGATTTATGAAAGAAGGCTGTGTTCCGATCCCCTTCTTTGAGCCATTGGATGCGGGACTTTTGTTTCCAAAAAATTTCTTCCTTGTACAAGATATCCTTCCAATCCTTAATGAGGTTGTCTTCAGAAGTAACCAAAGACTCAGACCTATCCCCCTGGGCAATCCTAAGTTCTATATCCTCAAGATTATCAAAGATGAATTTCTTCTTAGAAAAAATATTACCAAAGCTGTACCTGTTCCAGCCATAAACCTGATGTCTGATGTGGAGGAGTTTCTTGTGAAGACGAAACATAGGAGTACCTACCACCTTGATCTGCCACCAGCCAGATAGGAGATTTCTGAAGTCAGGGTGCTTGATCCACATTGCTTCAAATCTAAAAGGAAAAGGTCCTTTTCTTCTATCATCAACCCACTCCAAAACAATGGGGTTATGATCTGAAACCGTTCTGGGGAGCACTCTAAAAGAGAGAGCGAAGTTGAGGGGCCAATTGTTAGAGGTTAAAACCCTGTCTAGTTTGACTTGAATTAGATGTTCCCCATTCCTTCTATTGGTCCATGTGAATTGCTGATTGTTGGTTTTTGCTTCTGAATCAACATTAGGGTTTGCCAGTTCTAATGCATAGGCAGATTCAGCCAACTGAATACAGGAGGTTGCGTGAGCTCCTCCCCTTCACTTCTGGTTCTGCCGCACCAAGGGGGGTGTCCCTATTTGATAAAAGTATAACCTTGACTAGCTCAATGACAGAAGGATTTAACTTGATGGCAACAGGCAGAATACTCTCATGTATGGACCAAGATTTGTGTAACAAATCACAAGGTTGGCAATATTCTTGGACATAATGTCTAGTTAGGTATGAGAGCATGCAGAGGTTCCTAATCCTAATCCTACAACTAACAGGTGGAAGTGATGAGATGGGTTGATTTAATTTTTGGATGCAAAGCTGGACATGGTATATAACCTCAACACAGAGCTAGATTGGTGCCCATCCAGGGCTTGGAGTCGGTAGACATACACCTGTGAATGATCAGCATGAACAACTAAAACCGGATTTCAGGGGGATATACATGATATATGCCTTACAGATATCTCCCAATATAGAGTGTTAAGCTGTCTATACTTATGGCATCCCTATTGCAGTATACCCTTCCCAATATTCAATCTGAAAATAGTTTAATCTACCCCTTGAGCAGAAGTTAAAAGATTAAACATTCAACACAGGAATTCTATGTTCTAGAATCTCAGACATTCCTTGAATGCCTGGACTCAGAAGAAAGATACATGCAAAACTGGAGACAGAATCAGCATAACACATGCAAACATAGCATTATTCATATAAAATTGACCATGAAATCAGTGGATTCATGCACAAATGTACAACAGGAGATACATAAACTCGCAAGTTTTGCTGTACAGAGCAACCAAAACCAGTTGTATTGTATTACAGAGCCAAATGTTCAACTTTCAACAACCAAAACAATGGTAACACAGTCTGCTTATATTAGCCAGAAAGTGTACCCACAGTAATTAATTACATGGTCAAAAATCAAAAATCTGCCAGATACAGACTCCACAAAGGAATGGCGCTCAGAAGTTATTGCAGCAACAGACAAGAGAAGCCTCGAGCCCTGCGCCGCCATCTGGGAGTCTTCACTCAAAAATCGGGTGACATGATCATGTGTACCATTGCCCATACCTCTGCACCGTCACCATTAAAGGCCTCAACCACCCGCGGCCTACCTGGAAACCGTCGCTGCGTTCAAACAGAAGTTCCCACCAAAATGCACTTTACTGAAGTTTCAAATGTGGAGGAAGAATAGTCCCACATTGGTGCCGCGGAGACTCCTTCAATACCTTAAAAACATGGTCACGAGCATAATAGGTGTCGAGCGCCTTTTGCCGCGCTCGACGCATAAGCCTTCTCCAAAAGCCCATCGCCAAAACCCAAGCCATCGGCACACCCCAGAATTCTCCTTCCGATCTCAACGGTCTCGCCGACCGCTACCTTCGCTTCCCCATCGGCCAGAGATGCATCATCGGGCCAACCATCCAAACCTTCGCCGATCTCATCAGTTACACCGATGAAGCCACCGCAATCCCCTGTCAGCCAAGCAAAAGATCCCTCTGCCGATAGACCACACTCTCACCGATGCACCAACGAATTATACTCTGCTCCTTCATCGGCGAGACCTCCCACTGTCGACCCACCACAATCCATCCTCACCGACAACACAAGTCACGCTGAAGACCATACACAACACTTCCCTTCATCGGCCAGAGATTAGTCTATTGGCCAACCATTTCACCGTTCACCCGACAATACAACCCATGCCGATAGACCCTGGCTCTTCCCCTTCCGTCGGTGTAACACACACCATCGGAGCATCCAAAAAGCTTCCTGCCGATCTCAAAGGTCACGCCGATGACATCTTCGCCAGCCACACACTGCTCCTCCATCGGCCAAACTCCTTACATCGGCGGGCCACAAATTTGCTTTGCCGACAGCCAAACACACGCCGATGGACATCCATCGGCCAGACCAAAACAATCGGAGCACTCAAGAAATCTTTCGCCGATAAGGCCGATCACTTCGATAAGACCAAAAACGTAAAGCGCTGAACTGTTGAACCGTTGAACCACGAACTAGTTCAACCCGATGGTTCAACCGAGAAGTTCAATGCCGAACGGAGCACTTCAAAAAGAACAATCGCCGAACACAAACACAAAGCCTCGAACCGTTGAACCCTGAACCAAAAGGGTTCAACGCGATGGTTCAAACATCAAAAATAATACTCCATAGGCAAAAAAGCTTCGAACCATTGAACCTTGAACCAAAACAAAAAGGTTCAAGCGGGAGGTTCAACGATGCAATATTTGCGCAAGGCAAATGCATAATGCGACCCGTTAGAAGAAAATTGAACCCTGAACCGCTGAACGACTGAACTTAGAGAAAAAAGGGTTCAAGTTCAAACCGAAATGTCAAAGACACAAAAACAAACCCATGCCGATGGAGAAAAGACGAAGACCCCTCCTCAAGAAATGAGATGCAGATGCTGAAAAACACTGAAGGGGTGCCAAAACTTAGAACCTTTTGGATTTTTTGGGAAGGTGCCTGTATGAAAAATTGCTCAGAAACTGACAGTCAATTCAGGCACCAACACTGATTAGTCGAATCAATGTCCACAAGTCCACAGGTGTTGATGAAGTCCACCAAATCCATTATACTGTTCGAGTAATCCACAATACCTCCAGATTTCTCAGAAGGGTATAAAGAGGTATTGAAATCCCCAGCCAACATCCAGTGTGAGGCTATATGAGAAACAAGTTTCCCAGAAAGATCCTCCCAGAGGTTCTTCCTCAAAACATGGGTATTAGGGGCATACACATTGATGAGGCACCAACTGAAAGAAGGCAAAGAGAAATCAACAGCTAAACAATTCTTATTAAGGTGAACAAGCAAACCTTTAATCTTTCAAGAATTCCACATAGTGACAATGCCACCAAAGGCTCCAATCGCTGGGCTAACGAAGTAGGAAGCATTGGGCCAGATATTGTTAGCAACAGTCTTGAAATTATCCTGTCATTTTTTCTTCTTGGAGCAGCAAAATGTCTACTTTGTAATCCAAAATACAATTTCTAACCTCGAACTGTTTTGAGGGGTTATTGAGTCCCCTCATATTCCAAGAGAAAATCTTCATTTAAAAATCTTCCTGGAGTGAGTCTCCAGAGTTTTTTGCCGTCCATTGGCAATCTCCCGTACTGCCTCTCTTTGTTTGGTTTCCCTCAGGGAGGGCCTGCCCTTTGCTGGATCTATACCAACATCAGCTGTCTTTTTAGGTTTCCTACCTCTTTTCTTCTGAGATGTCCATTCCTCCTGGTCGCTTAACGAAGCACTCGTGCTTGCTCCAAGTGAACTCACTATGGATAAAGCTTTCTACCTAGGGGATGAAATCCCTTTAAAAGAATTCTGGCCCAACTTGACAGGGGAAAGATGATCCAGGCTCTGAGAAGGAGGGGCATATTTTCTTTGACAGAAAATGTCCTATCAATCAGAGGAGGGGCTTCTTGAGCAGCTACAGAGTCCTTTTGGATCTGAAATACATTATCCACTTTTTGCGTCAAGGGGATCTTGTCCTTCACCAGACTAACCTCCTTCTATATCAGTTCCTCTTCCAACTTAGAAGCTGAAATATCCAGGTGTTGGGTCTCTTTTACCATTTCCAAAATCTCTCCTTCTTCTAATAAAGGGGCTATCTTAGAATCCACTGTCCTAAAGGTGGGTGTGGGTTTTGGCATCCCAACTTGAGGAATAAGATCCTTATCCACCACTGTCTCATTATCTGTAGGCTTGATTGAGCATTCCTCTATCAACTTGTTTTTACCTTTATTCCTAACTTCCTCAGTTCTCTTGAACTTACAATGGGAAATAAGGTGCCCCTTCCTCTTGCAGAGCTGACAGAAAAGAGTAGAGTTCTCATAAGAAATGGACTGGGTCCATATTCCAAACTTGGATGTAATTTCAATGGAGGAGGGTAGAGTTTTATTAATTTCCACATTCACACAGAATCTTGCGTAAACAAAACGAGACTTGGTACTGGTAGGATTGTCTAAGGTGACAAAATGCCCAAGGGAATTACCGATAGATTTGAAAACAGACTCGTCCCAAAACTCAAGGGGGAAACTAGGTAATCTTAGCCAAACAGGGGCGCAGCGGTTGAGATCTGCAACTGGGTCCAAGCTAGGTTTCCAACAGCAAACAGAGAGAGAATGAGAACTGTATGCCAAGGCCCTCCAGATAGAATGGACAACATGTCCTCCTTGCTCATGAATTTGAACAAGAACATCCCGCGTGCTATTGCCATTACCGAAACGCTGCCTTTAAGATGCCATCGGGTGGAAATCCATTTTCGCACCATGTCAATGCTCGAGCGGAGGGAAAAAAACTTACCCACTAGGGTAAGATCCATTGAGGAGACAATCCTGTCCATGAGATTATCAGGGATGACCAGGGATGAACCCTCTATTGATTCCTTAAGCTGACAGTCCGATGTCTGTGCATTGGTGGAAAGAGAAGCAACATTGCCTGTTAGGGCATTTTTCCAGTTGGGCTGTTGAATAGCACCCTGTATGGGTGGGGGTTCTGAGGTACTACCATCGGTAGCACCCTCCATGCTCAAACAGTACCAAACACCCAACACAAAGAAAAATGAGAAACCGTAAACCCTAGCAGAAAAACTGTGGCAGATACCTGTCAAGGCTATGGCATTGTGATAGATGTTACCAATTGATTTGCCACCATGTTTAAAAATTAGGGTATGTCAGACGAACTTAGAAAATTACTATATGATGTTTTAGTTCACTTTTGTGCTTACAAATCTGAACTTTGCACATACATTTGAACTACACTAAAATTGATGTCAAAGATATGCTCATTTTAATGTTTGGAACCTCCATTTGAAAGGGGTGGTGTTGGTAGACAACATTGAGGAGTTTGCTAGGCAATGAATGTTCTCCTTTGGTTACCTTGATGCCAATTCAATAGTTTAGTACAATGATTGAAGATAACATGCAAGCATGCAATAATGGCCTAACTATCACTAAATGTCTATATTAGCAGATGATGCAAATTGAGATGCTCTTTAGTGGTGATGCAATGGATGTATCTTGGTCTTAAATGTGTTCAAATAAATTTGGGTATGTCCTTTTCTACAACACTCTAGCATGCTATTTGAAACATTTCTCACTTTAGTCGACTCATAACATCTAGTTGGAAAGGGGAGACATGGGCCCAATTTTATAATTTAAATTTAAAGTTTGAGGGTCAAATCTATGCTGGCAATAATGAACTACGTTCATTTCTTCCACCATGAAAATGACCAAGGGTAATGAATGACCAAGATAGAAAATTAAATTTGGATTCTTCTAGGATGTGTGAATATGGAATCAAGTTAGGATTAAGTTATTTTCCAACTTCCACATAAAAATATGTTGTTTTGCACACTAGTCATTGTGCCAAGGGCAAATGAATCAAAGTGAGTCCAATACAAACAGAAAAGTGAAGGAGTGCATTTTCACCATTACATTTGACCCCACTTGCATGTGAAGTACTATGTTCGTATGCATGTCAAAGTAAAACAAGAAGTCAACATGTGAAAGTAAATTTTATGTGCTCATATAAAGGATACAAATAAGGACAATGATTTTCCACACTTCCTCACAACGAACTCTCCATATCTAAACCTGCAAGCACAAAAGAAAAAGTTCTAATGATTAGCATTTATCAATCATTTAGAATAGGCACTAATTACAATTGCTTGAAATGTCAATGATAAAAAAGCAAAAACTAAAATGGATAAGGGATTCCCCTTGGAACAAAAATAGGAACATGGTTAAATTGCCTAGAGAAAATTAATCATCATGACAATGAGATAATCGCTATGATCATATTCACCAAAGGAACATTAGTGACATTATATTCCCCCTACAATTGTTTGCATACAACAGATGTGAGGAATTAAAGGAGAGGAGAAAAAGATATGGTCATGTAAAATTTTATAAACATATAAGAACACAAACACTTCATCATCATGTGATAAACATGAAATAACATAGTAAGACGTGATCATGAAAGCATGCGGGAAATAGGAAGAAAGGTGCCCCCCAGTGTTGCCCCTAATAAGGGAAAATAACAAGTGCTAATAGATACTATCATGGAAGCTAAGGTAAATGTAAGGTAGATTATGAAAATCATATATAAAGAGGGGAATAGGTGCCCCCAATGGGCGCATGCAAAAAGATGAGGGACCAAAAAGTGGCCAAAACCACTTTTTGGTCTAAACAAGATATAACGCGAGTGCATTATAATGCACTCACATTATGGCTTGGTAGTTACCAAGCCTAGGCTCAATCACTACTGAGTCATAATGTGCTCACATTATTTCTTTATAGAAATAAAAACCATTAAAATCTCTTTCTCCACCATATCAATCTCTTTCTTCACCATATCACTTAAAGCCTACACCATCTCCATAAACTATAAGGCTAGAGTAAAGATGATGTGGCTTCTATTATGCCCTTTTAGTGTAATCTTCACAAGGCTTTGATGACGTGGCCTCCATTTTTGCCTTGCAATATGATCTTTAATTTTGGCTTAGATGATGCAGTTAAGGGAAGCCACTAACTATTTGAGCTCTTTAATTTGGGCCTTTAACCTCTGGACCCCCTCATTTGATTCTTCTAGTATATATTCTTTAGGTCAACCTCTTTTTCTCTTAGGACCTTGAGTGTCTAGGCCTAGGTGTCCACTTGATTATTTAGCTTTGCTAGCTCATAATCTTGGCTAGAGGCCTTTTGCTTTAGTGATCCCATTTCAATAGCCTTGGCACTAGTTTTTTTCCTTTTTATGGCTCAATTATACCTCCAAGTCTTCCACTTGCTTTGATAATGCATTCTTGGTGGTTGTCTTAGTTACCATCTAGCTTTTCCTTACTACCAACTCTATTCTTGCTTTAGTCAATTTACCAATAGAAGATGGAGGCAGATGCTCGCAGAGGTTATCTCAGTTATTGGTTTCTGGTTATTACTGGCCTGCCGGTTCATCATATTTCCCCTTACACATCTTATGTATGTAATTTATCTCTTCGGAGTTTGACCCAACCTACCTAGGTTGGCTTGTGACAATTGAGAAACCAATAAGAAAGAATTTTAAGGTATTAATATGGTCAAGCAACAAGATAGTGGGGAATTCAAGTCCATGTTAGACATACACCAGTACTATAGTCAATTCTGGAAGAAAAAATCAATAGATAGAGATATGGAGAGATAAATAGATAGAGAGGGGAAAGGAACAAGGAAATATAGACATAGAGAGAGGGAGAAATAGAGAGATAGAGGGGGAGAGTGAGGGAGAGATAGAGATGGAGAGAGGGAGAGGGAGATAGAGAGATAGAGAGAGATAGAGAGAGGGACATGTTGAACACACCCAAATACTGAGAGGGGGGGTGAATCAGTATCTTCAAAAACTTAAACCCTCAACACAATGCAAATTTAGTCTTCTAACAAGATCAACAATCCTTAAATAAATCAACAAAAATGAAAGATAAAGCAATGAACACACATGCACAAGATAACACCAGATATACGTGGAAAACCCAAGTAGGGAAAAACCACGGTGAGAAATCTCACAATATATATGAACAAGATTAAAATTTGTTTTAAGGCTCACTACCTAAGGAAGCACACTACTCCTTGAAAGACTTGCAGGCTAAGGTGCACAACCTTAGGACAAGATATAGAGGACTTGCAGACTAAGGTGTACAACCTCAGGGAAAGATACGAGGACCTGATGAGACTTACTATCTCAAAGCAAGATACATGAAACTTTGAATTTACAACATATGTCAACAATACACTCTGCTGACTGAGGCGTTGAAGCACATATGATCTATATCTTTTGTAGCTCACATTCCTTACTACATTATTCCACACACATTCAACACTCCCACACTTTGGAACTGATTTGTTCTTCCATTTATATCTTCCACAATATCACAAAACACTAATTAGGTCGGCCAAAACAGGAGACAAACAATAACCTCAACAAGTCGACCACAAAACACAAATGTAGTGAAAGCAGTCCTATCCAAAAGGTAGAGAGGACCAAAAACAACTTATTACATCTTCCAATGTGATCCCAAACAACAAACACGTTGGCGCCCAACATCCCAAGTCGGCAACAAGGAAACATGTAGAAGAAATGTGTAGCACTTTACCAGTCGGCCCAAAAACACATCTTCCAACTAAATTTACTCAATGTGGTTCTCAACAGGATAGGGCAGGACCCAAACACATCTTAACACAACCTCAATTGTTGGCGCAAACTGCCAAACACATAGCGCAAGCAAGAGAACAAGCCCTATTGGTCGGATATCCACAAGTTTCCAAAAAACCAACTCAAAACAATATGTAGCCTCAAAGAGATTAACCATTGATGTGCAGACCACAAAGAGATGTTCCATGAATGTCCACAAATACTTCCATATACATATTTCTTACTGTCATGCCAAAAATAGCTAGCGCAAACCAAACAAAAACAAAACACTTCATCCAGGAAGCCAAAAGACACAATCATGAGATAGAACATTTACAAACCAACTTGTGGTGAACATCATACCATAAAAGATGAACTGAGACACCACACAAACACTAAGAGCATGTCCACCAAGTCATAGGAATAAAAACAACAACATGGAGAAATGTGGAGCATTTTCTGAACCAGTCTTGACAAGCAACCAAACTGCCAACTCACTGCAATTACCAGAGACCTCGACAACATTGGTGACCTGAAAACATAATAGTGCAATGTCCACAGAACAAAGACACTGAATCCCAAACCGCAAAACCATATCTTCAAAGGCAAATGAATCAGAGTATTCTCCCAATCAGTCTTCAAGGCAACTTCCTACAGCAGAAATCTTCACCAACATCTGGAGACCAGAGCCTTCTTGTAGCAACACATACTTACTTAGGAACAACAGGAGAGAGCATACAACATGCTATAGACCATCAACAACATCTCCCCAACATCAACTTTACTTCTAATCCTCATCTTAATAATTATAATCCTCATCTTAATGCTTTTAACCCTCATCATAATATATCATAATGATATCATCTTTGCTGACAACGAACATGCTCAATACTATTTTAAATGACATTAAACAAGGCATGACATCTGGCCATGGACATCAACAACATCACTGTTACCACAGCATCATAGTATACCATCAACATAAGCATCAATGACAACCCAAACTAAGTGTTGACATCAATGACAACCACATCAGTGACAACCTTAGGTAACATATGTGCAACAATCTCCCCCTTTGGCATTGAAGGCAACACACACCTGCTCATTCTCCCCCTTTGACATCAAGGGCAAAGGGAAAAGGTCTTCATTTAAATCATCAACACATTCTCAACAACTGCACTTCTCCTTCATGCAATTATACATGCTCCCCCTATCAACAACAACCAACCAACTACCTACTCCCCCTGAGAGGTAGCTCCCATCAATCCAGGAGAAAAGGGTATGACATGAATTTCTCCCCCTGGATAGATGCACTATCTATGTATCTAGTTAGAAGGATGGGCAATAACCCCTAGCTTCTACCAGAGATACTCAAAAGTGTCCTTTGAAAGTGCCTTAGTGAAGATATCTGCAATCTG
Source organism: Cunninghamia lanceolata (assembly GCA_027924645.1). Taxonomy (NCBI): domain Eukaryota; kingdom Viridiplantae; phylum Streptophyta; class Pinopsida; order Cupressales; family Cupressaceae; genus Cunninghamia; species Cunninghamia lanceolata. The sequence continues at coordinate 5,998,325 of BSBN01000516.1, forward strand.
ATCCTTAGTAGGAACACACCCCAATATGACTTCTTATTCTGTAGCCTTCTCTCTTAGCAAGTGATATCGGATAGAAATATGTTTGGTCATTGAATGCATCATCAAAATCTTGGAAATGTTTATTGCACTGGTATTATCACATAATATGGGAATAGGTTCATCATACACCACATTTATATCCTTCAAAGTCTGCTTCATCCAAAGCACTTGGGTGCAACAAGATGCTGTAGCAATATACTCGCTTCTGCTATGGATAAGGACACTGAGTCCTACTTCGTACTAAACTAAGAGACCAATTTGTCTCCTAAGAAAAATGCACTTCCACTGGTGCTTCTTTGGTCATCCACATATCCTACCCAATCAACATCAGAATAAGCACTTAAAGAAAAGTTAACATCCTTCTTATACCACAAACCATAATTCAGAGTTCCCTTCAAATATCTGAATATTCTTTTTACTGCCTTCTCATGAGTTTTCTTAGGATTAGCTTGATATATGGCAACCAAACATACTGCATGTGTAATATTAGGTCTAGAAGAAATCAAGTACAATAATCCTCTAATCATAGATCTATAAAGAGTCTGATCAACCTCAGGTGACTCATCAACCTTGCTCAAGTGACAACCAGTAACTATAGGAGTACTTACTGGTTTAGAATCCTCCATGCCAAATTTCTTCAACATCTCTCTAACATACTTAGCCTGAGAAATAAAGATACCATCATCCAGTTGAACAATTTGAAGCCCAAGGAAGAAAGACAGCTCACCAATCATAGACATCTCAAACTCTTTCTGCATCTCTTATGCAAACCTCTTACACATATTATCATCTCCACCAAAGATGATGTCATCAACATATACAACAACTATCAAAATCTTGTCTTCCTCTACCTTAATGTAAAGATTACTATATGCAATACCTTTCTTGAAACCTTGCTAAAGTAAGTACTTATCCAACCGATCATACCAAGCTCTAGGAGCTTGCTTGAGTCCATACAAATCTTTCTTGAGTTTGTACACCATGTCCAGATCTTCTGATAGCTAGAAACCATCCGTTGCTCAATGTAGATCTCTTCCTCTAAATCACCATTCAAGAAGGCTGACTTGACATCCATCTGATAGACTTTGAAGTTCTTGTGAGCAGCAAAGGCAAGAAACATCCTGATTGCCTCCATTTTGGCCACAGGAGAAAAAGTCTCCTAAAAAGCAATACCTTCAACTTGTGAATAACCCTTACACACCAATCTTTCTTTGTTCCTCACAACTTCACCATCTTCATTCAACTTGTTCCAGAACATCCACTTTATTCCTATAACATTCTTATGAGTTGGTCTGGGAACCAATTCCCATGTCTAATTCTTTTCTATCTGATTCAATTCTTATTCCATTGCCTTCATCCATCCTTCATCTTGCCTAGCATCAATAAAAGTTTTGGGCTCTACCTTTGATAGTAAGCACAAATTCACTTGCTCACTTACTTTTGCAAGCCTTCTCCTGGTCTGCACACCTTCATTCCTATCACCAATGATTTGATCTACTGAATGGTTCCTCTGAACATACTTTACTAGAGTCTTAGGGATCTTTTCTGATTCTTATTCTTTCTCTTCTTTGTCCTCTTCTTCTTCTTCTTCAATGCAGAGAGGTATATCAGATCTGCAAACCTCTGGTTCTTGTGAGATCCAACACAAATCTTCATTAGACCTTAACATTTGTGCTTTTAATCATCCTTCCCAATCTCTTGTTGTAGCATCTATAGGCCTTGCTTTTGGTGGAGTAACCAAGAAAGATCCCTTCATCACACTTTGAATCAAACTTTCCAAGGTCTTCTTCATCTCTCTTGATGTAGCATTTGCTGCCAAAGATCCTGAAGTATTTGACAGTGGGAGGTCTTCCATACCATAGCTCGTAAGAGGTCTTAGTGTTATTGGCCCTCAATTATACTCTGTTAAGCAAGTAGACAATAGTGTGAACTGCTTCCTTCCAATACATATTAGGCAATCTGCATCTTTCAACATTTCCCTAGCCATCTCTTGCACATTCCTATTCTTCCTCTCCACTACCCCATTCTACTGAGGGGTCCTAGGAGTAGACATATGTCTCCTAATACCATGATCTTCACAAAACTTTTCAAATTCATTTGAAGTAAATTCACCTCCTCTATCAGATCTTAAGCATTTGATCTTAGCATTCATTTCATTCTCAACTTTTGCTTTGAAAATCTTAACCTTATCAAAGGCTTCTGATTTTTCTCTCAAAAATGTAACCCAAATCATTCAAGAGTAATCATCAATAAGCAACATGAAATACCTTTCACCTTGTTGACTCTTTATCCTTGTACGTCCGCATAGGTCAGTGTGAATCAACTGCAATGGCATTGTAGAAGAGCACTCCTTTCTTTTGAAATTTGTCCTTGTCTGTTTTCCCATTTGACATTCCTTGAATAATGTGTTTGCAGGCTTAGTTATCTTGGGCATATCTCTCACCACATGAGTAGAGATGATCTTCATCATATTGTCAAAGTTGATGTGTCCCATCCGCTTGTGCCACAACCAACACTCACCAAATTGAGCCAATATACAAGTTCTTCCATTTGCCTCCTTTAGATAGACATTTTCATATGTCCTAGTACCTTCTGCAACTAATCATCTGGATCTTGCCTTCCTGATCTCACAACCTTTGGCATGAAATGTAAGATTGTATCCTTTACTGCACATCTAACTGACACTGAGGAGATTGTGCTTCAGCCCTTTGACATAGAGGACATCCTCAGTCTTGTTCTTTCCATCAATGGTTATAGCACTCTTTCCACAAATTTGTGCTGACTCATCACCACCAAACTTGACAACTCCACCATTCCACTTCTTAAGGCTGATGAACTTCCCCTTATCACTAGTCATGTGGTTAGAGCAACCACTATCAATAACCCAAGCATTTGCTTCTTCTCTTGCATGAAAACCAATCCACACAACCATAGACTTTTCATTATTTTTGTCAGCGTGCAAGGTACCAGACTTCTTACATTTTCTAATATCACTCTTTTTGTCACCAACTTTCAAGGCCATGAAAAGTGTTTCATCATTTGAACCATCATGATCCTCATCTTCTGAAGAATAATTGGTCTCCATGGAATAAAGACTTCTTTTGAACTTCTCTCTTTTGTTGCTATTCTCTGATTCTTTAAAAGGACATTTAGAGGTAAAATGACCAATTCTCCCACAATTGAAGTACTTGAAGGGTAACTTAGCTTTGTATTTGCCGGTGGCCTTCTTCAATCTTCTCACAAAGTTTGCCTCTACCTCATCAAGGTCACCATCTTGATCAGTTGTTTCATCTTCTGCCTTCTCACTGACTTTCAATGTTGCTTCCTTCTTTGGAGCATTTTTTTCAAACTCTCTCATTTCAAACACTGTGAGAGCACCAAACAATTGATCTATTAAATAGTTATCCAAGTCCTTATATTCCTCAATAATAGATACCTTATGACTGTAAGATTTAGGGAGAGATCTCAGAACCTTCTTCACAATCTCATCTTCTTTCACTTCTCCACCAAGACCTCTGATGCCATTAACTACTTCATCCACCCACAGCATATAACACTACAACAGAACAGGCCATTAGCACCTAAAATAGCACTGGATTTTAGTGCAATTGAGCTCAGAAATTGGACACTTTGTCTGATGCAAAACTTGACGCAATTTTGCATGCTTACTTTCACGCCAAATTTAGCGCCGACTTTAGCGACAGATTTAGCATCGACTTTTGCGCTGGAAAGCAACAACTAGATTTGGTGCTAGATTTTACACGCAATTTGGCTTCTGATTTTGCTTCTGGTTTGGCTTCCAGGTTTGCTTCTTGTTTTGCTTCCATTTTTGCTTCCAGTGTTGCTTTTGATTTTGCTTCTAGATTTGCTTCCAATTTAGTGCCGGATTTGGCACCCAATTTGGCTTCTGATTTTGGTTCTTGTGTTGCTTCCAGTTTTGCTTCAGGTTTTGGTTCTAGGTTTGCTTCTAGTTTTGCTTCCAATTTTGCTTCCCATTTTGCTTCCAGATTTGCTTCCCATTTAGCACCAGATTTGACACCTAGTTTGGCTTCCAATTTTGCTTCTTGTGTTGCTTCCAAATTTGCTTCTAGTTTTGCTTCTAGTTTTGCTTCCCATTTTCCTTCCAAATTTGCTTCCAATTTAGCGCCAGATTTGGATTCCACTTTGGCTTCCGATTTTGCTTCCGGTTTGGCTTCTTGTGTTGCTTCTAGTTTTGCTTCTGGTTTGGCTTCCAGGTTTTCTTCCAATGTTGCTTCCAGGTTTTCTTCTAGATTTGCTTCCATTTTTGCTTCCAAGTTTGCTTCCAAGTTAGCACCCAGATTTGGCACCCAATTTAGCTTCCAGTTTTGCTTCCATGTCTGCTCCCATTTTTGCTTTTAGTTTTGCTCTCAGTCGTGTTTCGTATTTTTCTTCTTGTATGGCGTCTAAAATAGCTTCTTTTTTGGCTTCCTAATTGATGCCAAGTTATGCTTCCATTATGACCTCCTTTGTTGCTTTGGGTTTTGCTTCCAATTTAACAAGATAATTATATAAAAAAACAAGATAATTATTATAAAATAACAAGATAATTATTATAACATGATCATCATCTATAATTAAAACAAGTGAGTCAAATATCTATAATTTAATTGAATTTTACAACATCCATCCTGTAGTAAATCATCATACGTAATAAATATCCATCCAAAAATCATCGACCACTTTTAATATATATAAATTGACAAGTCAATATTGATAAGATCATCATCATATATAACTAAAACAAGTGAAAGTCAAATATGTCAGTAGATCAATAACATGTCAAAATGATACATGTCCAACAGTTGACATAAGTCAAAATGATACATGTACAAATGATATAAGTAAAAATGATAAATTATGTAACTCAAAATGATACAAGTCAAGATGATACATGTCCAAATGATATAAGTCAAATTGATACATGTGAAAATGATACAACTCAATAATATGGTACTGCAGGCTATGAAAATGATACATATGATAGTAACCATGAAAAGAGGCATCATAACGATATATCAACAATGATCCATGATGCAGTCTATATGATCATGAATGTCACTGGCTACTACCTGCAACTGCCTCATCATCACCATCGTGATCATCATCATCATGATCATTAGATCGTCTTCATCATCATCGTCATTGGCCTCGTTGTCTTCTGTATCTACATCATCATCATCCTTTGCCATGTGATCTATACCAGAACCAATATAATCTAGATCTATATCATCAGGATCATTTTCATGTTTTGGAAGACCCGTGTTTTGCAAAAAAAACATTTAAAATTAAAAGTTATTATTTATTTCATGTAATAATTTATTTTTCTGTTATATATCTAATATTCCAACATATGAAATGAAACCATAATCATATTACATCATATCAAAGTGCACATACCATAATAAAATTTCAAAAAAGTTACAGCTAATATGTCATTCCAATGATGTAAAACATGCAACAATTCTAATAAATGTTACTAAAGATCATAAAAAAATTTGTTATACAATTTAAGTATTAACAGTAAATTTTATAACATAACCTTAAGTGCCACAAATTGTGTGGTCAATGTATGTTCTTTTTCACTATTAATCTAATAACCTGCATTAGACAGAAACATTAAAGAGTTTTTAAGTAGCAGTTGATTAAATTCTCTTAGATGTCATTAATGAATGCACAATTTTTTTTCAATAATTATTTATCTTAAGGTTCATGAGTAACCCTAAGATAAAGGTCTAATAGTTGTTCCATGGGGCATGTTTAACAAACCAAATGCAATTGTCAACTTTTCACCATGGTGGCAGAGAAATAATTCTTTTTCCCATCCTTCCACAGCATTAAGCAAATTCTTGAATCTGAAAAATACTTGCCGCCTTCATCTTCCAAGCCAATTTCTCCAACTTTGCATAGGTCTCCTTTGTCTATGGATGTGATCTGTCTCCTACACAAAAAAGCATGTACCATTTTATGCCCTTCAATCCAACTGCATCCGGGCATTTTTTTAATTCCTCTATGTTTCATCAATCTCCTTACCTCACCACACCTGCCCACTTGTGGATAGATGTTTGAGAGAAGAACATAAGTTGTGCAACATTTTTAGGATCCAAATCAAAAAGCAGTGTTGCTATAAATACTCCTAAGCCTATATTCATATGTGATCTACAGGCACCAAGAAAACACATGCATACAACCAACATAGATTTAACAGGTATCTCAATGATAAAGTTTAGGGTGTCTTCAAGATAGCCAACAATGGCAAGGAGGTCAACCATGCACGTAAACAGAGAGGCCCTAGTTAGCAGGTTGTATGGGGAGAAGGATGCTTCTCATTTTCAAGAATCCTAAGTCTTATTGCTACATATGTTGCTTAAAGAAGGGCCAATTTTAAACTAGGTAGTTGTTTTGTCACTCACTTTGTGCAATGAAATGTGAGAGTTGAGTCTCCTTATATCACTGTAGATTTGGATACAACAACCTCCAATACAATAACACCATAAAATGCACACTTAACTTTACGGTACCTTAGCCCAGACATGATGCTACAGAAATCTAAAGGTACCTCCTACTAAATATGTCATTCCATAGACTAGATACCACTATACAGTATATATCACATCTACAGTAACAATTTCCTTCCAAATGTAGGGTTATAGTCTATGATTAACATGCATAGACCTTTCTAGTGTTTACAAGATAATTCCTTAGTCAACACCATACTAGTGTCCACAAGATGTTTCCACAGTTAAAATAAGAAATTAATGCTACTTTGCAAACAATAAGCAAGCCTTTGGAGAGCTTAAAGTTTCCATTTACATCCATGTACAATAACTTAATCAACCCTTAGGATTTTATGGACAATGAAATAGAAGGTCCTATATTCCATTTATGAGTCCTCTATCCAAATGACACAATGATCACAAGTACATAATATCTACTATTCCGTGGGTAGTGCTCAGACATTCAAACACAGGGAAGTCCATACTAAGATAAATTTGTTCACAAACAGTATCCAACTTAATAAATACTAGTTTGAAATCACATTTCTAATTTAGTGCAAGTCATTACAATGAACTCAAAGGTCATTGTCATCAAATGAGTGCCTTCACAATAGACTGTTCTAGTTACAAGTACAATACAACTATTGCAATGTTACACAACTGTATGCAATTGACAAAACCCATTCTTTCCAAGAGTCAACTGGTAATCAAATACAATCATGTAGTGTTGTTTCAACATTGTATTCCATTGTGGCTTTAGCAATGCAAACCTCATAACCTTGGAGGGAGTGTTGGGGGGCAAGTTGACCTGAACCAAGGATCCAAAACCATCCCAAAAGCCCACCTAGGAGTGGCATTATTAATCCCAAGAAGACCTCGCATCCACAATTGAGAGAGTAGACATTTATAGGTGATACCAACACTATTAGGGTTTACAACCATGTCAAAAAAGATAACCATGAACTAGGCCAGGTTTCCTCAAGACTCATGGTATGTTGCAATGATAGCATTCTAGCAATTCTAGCCAAGGTTTGAAACTCCACCTCAAACTGTGACCAAATTAATGTAGCTTCCTTCATGATAGAAATCCAAAACACAATAACCAACAGTTTGCCACAGTTGGTAAGTCCCATGATCTTAAGTTTGAACTCTCACAGTTAACAATAGTTTCCTCATCCAAACCCTTTAGCATAGGCTTTCACAAGACCACATACAGTTACACAAGTTAAAGGAAATGTTTCACCAAAATGGTCAGTGTAATTTTACAAGAATGGATGACAAGGAGCTTTACTTCAAAGAAAGGTTAGCTTAGATGAAGAAGACCAGTTGATGATTTGAATCTTAGTCTCCAACCCAAACAGCAAGACACTTAGCCAACATGATGAGCACACCCAAAGTCTCCCTTCCTCTAAATCACTTATAGTCCAACCATCAACCTTCCTTCTTTGACCCCAAGGCAAAAAGAATAATTCCCCCCCAAAATGGTTCCCCACTCCTTCCTTTTCTCCCTCACATACCCCAAAACCAAGCACATTAAAGACTAGTACTTCCCAAAGCTGTTATGGCAAAGGAGAGTTAATGCCTACTGCCAATGATGGCTCCTTCTCAACAAAAAAATGTGCATATTAAAATTTAAATGTCCACTATTATATTTCGAAGGTTTGAAATATAACCAACAACGTAACTGTAATGTATGCCCCCCTTTAAGTCTTATAATAAAAAGGTTAGGAAACAAAGACTTGAGATAAACCCTTTGGTCTGTTCACTTAGGAGACCACCTGAAAACTCAATGATAACTACATCCACATGATCAACAAGGATGACAAGCGACCTATGAATAGCAATCCACTTGAGTCAAAAAGACAAGAAGACCAATAGAAACCAAACACAACAAACAAAGTACAACTGTAACTGTTTGTCTCAAGTATCACTCTATAACGTCTTCAAAGATTATTGAAACTCAACACAAGAAATGCAAATTGACATATTAACATAACAATATCCAACTAAGTTATTGAAAATCAACTATTGATACCTCGTTCTCCATCCAGATTACAAATTCGGTCCACTTTTTGTTTTGTAACATTTCCTTTTCAAATTGCGTTGGTTGCCGACCATATTTCTCCTCCTGTCAAAACATGGCACATGGACTAGTTAAACTAATTAATATGCAATCATTTAATTTTTCCTAGGAAATAAAAAAATATCATTTAACATATTAAATATACTTACAAATGTACAAATCAAGGCCTGTAAACCTTTCTGGCCACTGTGATGAGTGGCATGAAGTTTGTCAAGCCTAGCCTTGGAGGCCTTGCCCTGAAACATGTACTAATTCAATTTGGGTAAAGCACAAATAAAATTTAAAAATTGTTTAATAAATTTGATATAATCTTATGAGAAAATTCAAATACTTGCGTACTCTCCTCACCGAACTTCCTCAGTGTATCAGACTTCTCATATGCTTTTACAAGTTCTTTCCATACTTTGAGACTTGCATCAATTGGCCTTTTTTTGACCCTTTGCTCGGGAGGGATTTTTTTTATCTTTTTTGTTTGGTTGCACTAAAATCTCTTACATTTTTGAGACATCCATAGCTTTATTTTCTTTACAGACCAACCTGTGCCAAATTTAGTCTCCATGTCTTGGATAACTGCTTTTTACAGGTGCATGGGTATCTTTGAGAATGGCAAATGTAAATGGTCTTTGAACCGTTGAGGGCATGATTCCTTCAACCTATTCACAAACATTTTTCTAGCATCTATCATTCGGACTTCCCCTGAAACCACATCATATTCTATCTTGGTATCGTAGCTACCAATGCAAGATGCAAAACATGGCGTGGTGGTCGAAGAAGTCTGTGTCCAGGAGTGGCTAGGACATTAGAAGCCTCTGCTCCCTATTCCACATTCTTAGAGCTTACTGTTATTGATTTCCTCCTGGATCTTTTGTCCGATCCATGACTGGTTGGGGAATCAATTGATTCCCTTTGACACTGTTGATTTGGTTACAATGTTTCAAGGGCTTTACTAGATCATTTTTCTATGTATCTGGCAAGCATTATCAAGTCAACACCATCCAATTTGTTCACTGCGTCTACCCCCAATATGGAAGCTAATGCCTCTTTATCTTTGTCAGTCTTATGTCCCTATATATATAATTTCTTTTTTTAAATTTAGAAATAGAAAACTAAATACTAAAAATCAAAGAAATAATGGAAACATTTACAAATCTAAAAATTGACAGTGAATTTCCTGATTGTGGCCAGAGTTTGCTCCCTTCCCTCTATTGCTTGACATTTTGAGGTGACCTAGGGAAAATTATTTTCATCTAGTTTGTGGAGGTAATTGTAGCCAGGTATGAATTAACAGTGTGCTTGACCAATCGTAGCCAAAAACAAATATGTAGCCAAAAACAAAACTTAACAGATTGTATTTTGGGTATGATCTACAAAGAGACCTTATTCAACAGGTCTTCTAAAAATGGTAAATGCAAGTTATACTGCAAGCAAGGATGATTAACAACATTACTACTCAAATTTACCCTAAAGCATGAGTACAACATCTTAGAAAAACTTTCTTTGAGCTCAAAATTATATCAAAATCGATAAAAACCTAGGTCAAGAGTTAACTTACTTGCTAAAAGGCAGACAGACAAGCTTGATTGAATGGCTGAGGTAACTAGAAACCCCAAATTTAGTAGCTAGCTAAAGCAATTTTTTTATCTTCTGGATGTCTAGAACCAAAAATAAATAAAATACAAATTCACAGATCCATTGTAGAAACTTTTCAGTAACTTCCATTTTCGACATAATAAAGTCATCGCTTTGTAGGAAACCTAAAACAGAGGTAGAGTACACTGTGTTGTGGGCTTAAATGTATTAACTTATTTGTGTTTTTTTTGTGTGGTATGTTTTAACGCTGGCGCGCATTTTAAATTTTTTTTTTGGATTCATTAGTTGGTGCTAAAGTCAGCGTTTCCAACTTTTACTTTTGCACCAACTTTCAGCCCTAAATGTAATCTCTTTGGGATGTCAAAATCTGTGCCAAGTGCGCCTAATTTAGCACCATCATCATCCATCTCCAAGCAAACATCTCCATTGCACCCTACACCACCTCCGGATCACAAGCTTCAACTTTTATGGGGATGTGTGCAACCATTGGTTATGGTTCCCTTCCATTTCGCAATAAATCTACCATCATTCATCCACTATCCTACATACCCTCCACATACCATCCCTATGGTCCATGCTTTGGCATAAGTCTGATATAATCCACTATTTTCCCTACATAATCCACGTCATAATCCACTTTTCTCCCCTCTAGAATCCACGTCATAATCCACTATCTGCCTAATCCATTTGCCTTCCATGTATCCCTTACCAACATCGATGAGGGCACTCGACATGGTCCATGTGTGAGGACATCATTCTCTAATAGGACTATAACCTTTCAGTGCAGCGTAACACAACCTTCAACCCTCAACCCTAAACACTATACCTTAAACCCTAATCCCTCCACCCTAATCCTTCAACCGTAAACGCTATCCCTAAAGCCTGAAGCCTCAACCCTTAAACCTTAAACCCTAAACCCTATCCCTAAACCCTCAACCCTAAACACCATACCTTAAACTCCAATCCCTCAACACTAAACCTTAAACGCTCAACCCTAAACACTATATCTTAAACTCTAATTCCTCAACACTAAACCCTAATCCCTCAACCCTCAACCCTAATATTAAAGCTAAACTTAAAGCTTCCACTCATTCCACCATCCCCAAGGGATCTAGAAATGCAAAATTAGATGCCTCTACTGATAAAGCCAAACATCCTAAGGGTCGTCATGTCTTAGGACATAAAAATAAAGAGTCAAAGAAAAAAAATTCAAAAAGTTATCCAAGCCCATACCTCCACAAGTAAATTTCAAAACCAAAATGGTATGGGTACCTAAGCAACAAGAAATCAAGTTAAATGAGGCATCTACCTCTATAAAATCCCAACCATCTACTCCCATCTCAAATTCCCATTCTACTCAAAAGTGTCAAAACATTCCATCCCACAAGCAAAACAAAAGTAATAAAATGCCTAAGTCTATGTGGGTTCCTATAGCCCTTCATCATCCATCTCCTAAGCAAACATCTCCATTGCACCCTACACCACCTCCGCATCACTAAATTCAACTTTTATGAGGATGTGTACAACCATTGGTTATGGTTTCCTTCCATTCCGCAATAAATCTACCATCATTCATCCACTATCCTACATACCCTCCACATACCATCCCTATGGTCCATGCTTTGGCATAAGTCTGACATAATCCACTATTTTCCCTACATAATCCACGTCATAATCCTCTTTTCTCCCCTCTAGAATCCACGTCATAATCCACTATCTGCCTAATCCATTTACCTTCCATGTATCCCTTACCAACATTGATGAGGGCACTTGACATGGTCCATGCGCGAGGACATCGTTCTCTAATGGGACTATAACCTCTTATTGTAGCGTAACGTAACCTTCAACCCTCAACCCTAAAAACTATACCTTAAACCCTAATCCCTCCACCCTAAACCCTAATCCCTCAACCGTAAACGCTATCCCTAAGCCTGAAGCCTCAACCTTTAAACCTTAAACCTTAAACCCTATCCCTAAACCCTCAACCCTAAACACTATACCTTAAACTCTAATCCCTCAACACTAAACCCTAAACCCTCAACACTAAACACTATACCTTAAACTCTAATCCCTCAACACTAAACCCTAATCCCTCAACCCTAAACCCTAATCCCTTATCGCTAAACCTTGAACCCTATCCCTAAAGCCTCAACCCTCAACACTTGAACCTTAAATCCTAAACCCTATCACTAAACCCTCAACCCTAAACAATACTATGCCTTAAACCCTAATCCCTTTACTCTAAACCGTAATCCCTAAACCCTCAACCCTAAACCCTAAACCCTAAACCCTCAACCCTCAACACTATACCTTAAACTCTAATCCCTCAACCCTCAACCCTCAACCCTAATCTTAAAGCTAAACTTAAAGCTTCCACTCATTCCACCATCCTCAAGGGATCTAGAAATGCAAAATTAGATGCCTCTACTGATAAAGCCAAAAAATCTACCATCATTCATCCACTATCCTACATACACTCCACATACCATCCCTATGGTCCATGCTTTGGCATAAGTCTGACATAATCCACTATTTTCCCTACATAATCCACGTCATAATCCACTTTTCTCCCCTCTAGAATCCACGTCATAATCCACTATCTACCTAATCCATTTGCCTTCCATGTATCCCTTACCAACATCAATGAGGGCACTCGGCATGGTCCATGTGCGAGGACATCATTCTCTAATGGGACTATAACCTCTCATTGCAGCGTAACACAACCTTCAACCCTCAACCCTAAAAACTATACCTTAAACCCTAATCCCTCCACCCTAAACCCTAATTCCTCAACCGTAAACACTATCCCTAAATCCTGAAGCCTCAACCCTTAAACCTTAAACCCTCAACCCTATCCCTAAACCCTTAACCCTAAACACTATACCTTAAACTCTAATCCCTCAACACTAAACCTTAAACCCTTAACACTAAACACTATACCTTAAACTCTAATCCCTCAACACTAAACCCTAATCCTTCAACCCTAAACCCTAATCCCTTATCGTTAAACCTTAAACCCTATCCCTAAAGCCTCAACCCTCAACACTTGAACCTTAAATCCTAAACCCTATCCCTAAATCCTCAACCCTAAACAATACTATGCCTTAAACCCTAATCCCTCAACTCTAAATTGTAATCCCTAAACCCTAAACCCTAAACCCTCAACCCTAAACAATACTATGCCTTAAACCCTAATCCCTCAACTCTAAACTGAAATCCCTAAACCCTAAACCCTCAACCCTAATCTTAAAGCTAAACTTAAAGCTTCCACTCATTCCACCATCCTCAAGGGATCCAGAAATGCAAAATTAGATGCCTCTATTGATAAAGCCAAAAAATCTACCATCGTTCATCCACTATCCTACATACCTTCCACATACCATCCCTATGGTTCATGCTTTGGCATAAGTCCAACATAATCCACATCATAATCCATTATTTTCCCTACATAATCCACGTCAGAATCCACTTTTCTCCCCTCTAGAATCCACATCATAATCCACTATCTGCCCAATCCATTTGCCTTCCACGTATCCCTTACCAACATCGATGAGGGCCCTCGACATGGTCCATGCGCGAGGACATCATTCTCTAATGGGACTATAACCCTCAACTCTAAACCCTAATCCCTCAACTCTAAACCATAATCCCTAAACCCTAAACCTTGTTGGGATAGGAAAATTTTGCAATTTTTTTGTACTTCTATCCATCCCCTTTTCAACAAAGATCAGAACATTATACCCTTAATCTCATAATAGTAATCAATTGTGTTACAAAATCCATAATTAGCCTAAGTCTTGCATATCCATTCCATGAATTGTACCCTTTGCCTTTCCTAAGAACATATTGGCCCAATGTGACCCCATCGTTGGAACCTTTCACTTTGCTATATCAATGGCCTGATAAAGATATAGTATCACTATATCAGCAAAACAACGATCTATTGGGGTAACCTTTGAGGTCATCCCACCGATAGACGGACAAAATGGAATAAAATGAACTTATCGAGATAACATGCAGACATCGGTGGAACCACATCATGGTTCCACCGATAGGCTGATAAAGTTGGTAGAAGAAGGTTATATCGCCGTAACATGTGGATTTCGATGGAATACATATCACACCCTCACCGATGAGCCGATGAACTCGACAAGAGTTAGCTTATCGCTGGAACATGTCAACTTTGGCAGAACTTATATACAAGTTCCCTTGACATGCCAATAAAACCAACAAAGACAAAAGCATCGTTGTAGCATGTAAGGATCGGTGGAACTAAGGATGAAGTTCCACTGATAGCCTGAAATAACTATAAAACATTGAGGATATAAAGAACATCAGCCAGACTAGGGCACATTGGGGCAACTTCATATGGAACCTCGCCGATGGACTGAGAAAGGGAAATTTATTGATGGAAGGGATGGACTTTTGTGGAATATAAAACAAAACCTCAGCGATACGATTATGATTGTCAGATAAGATTGATGTGACATTCTAAGACATTGGTTGAATATTTGCAATTAATAAATCGGCTCGATGGCAAGATACACATCGATGGTGCATTTATGAGCTGAGATTGAAATAAGTTATTCCACCCCTGTAAGATTTGGTTGAAGAAGGTTATATCGCTGGAACATGTCAATTTCGGCAGAACTTATATACAAGTTCCCCCAATATGCCGATAAAACAAACAAAGACAAAAGCATCATTGTAGCATGTAAGGATCGGTGGAACTAAGGATGAATTTCCATTGATAGCCTGAAATAACTATAAAACATTGAGGATATGAAGAACATCGACTGGACTAGGGCACATCGGGGCAACTTCATATGGAACCTTGCCGATGGACCGAGAAAGGGAAATTTATTGATGGAAGAGATGGACTTTTGTGGAATATAAAAGAAAACCTCAGTGATACGATGACGATTGTCAAACAAGATTGATGTGACATTCCATGAAATTGTTTGAATATTTGCAATTAATAAACTAGCTCGATGGCAAGATACACATCGATGGTGCATTTATGAGGTGAGATTGAAATAAGTTATTCCACCTTTGTAAGATTTGGCTGAAGAAGGTTATATTGCCGGAACATGTCAACTTCGATAGAACTTATATACGAGTTCCCCTGACATGCCGATAAAACCAACAAAGACAAAAGCATCATTGTAGCATGTAAGGATCAGTGGAACTAAGGATGAATTTCCACCGATAGCCTGAAATAACTATAAAACATTGAGGATATGAAGAACATCAGCCGGACTAGGGCACATCAGGGTAACTTCATATGGAACCTTGTCGATGGACTGAGAAAAGGAAATTTATCGATGGAAGGGATGGACTTCGGTGGAATATAAAACAAAGTCTCAGCGATACAACGATGATTGTCAGACAAGATTGATGTGACATTCCAAGACATCGGTCGAATATTTACAATTAATAAACTGGATAGATGGCAAGATACACATTGATGGTGCATTTATGAGCTGAGATTGAAATAAGTTATTCCACCCCTGTAAGATTTGGCTGAAGAAAGAAGGAGAAAGGAGTTTTGACCTCTCCCAGAGCAAGGAGCAGAAAAAGGCCAACCAGAAATATATTTCAAGTAAGTATATCGGTCTTGACTATAAATTTATACTGTGTAGAAGCTTTGGAGTCTGCATTATGGAAAATAATCCAGAGAAACATAAAGCTAAAAAGAAGAAGGTCAAGAAAAGATCACTGAATCAAGATTTAATTGACCAATGCCCAGGGTCTGGGCCAAGACCAAAAAGAAGTGGCCATACTAATCCCTCCATAGATAAATTGATAGACGACTATAAGGAGTTAGGAGATGTTTGGACCCCTCTTCAAGGGTATCAATTGTTTCTGTATCATTTCAAGAAACAATATAGGTATGAACCTATCTGCAACCCTTGGAGGTTACATTTAGTGAGGCTAATAGTGTCTAATGTCTATATCAACGTGGATTTGATTAAAGCCTTAGCTAGAAAATATGACCCGAAAACAAGAACTATTAGATCACACACTAGTGACAATATACTAGTGCTTTCCAAGGATTTCATTGCGAATGTTTTTTAATTGGAATGTGTATTTGACA
This sequence comes from Cunninghamia lanceolata, assembly GCA_027924645.1. NCBI lineage: Eukaryota > Viridiplantae > Streptophyta > Pinopsida > Cupressales > Cupressaceae > Cunninghamia > Cunninghamia lanceolata. The sequence goes on from BSBN01000516.1 coordinate 6,014,649, forward strand.
CGCCCATTACAGTCAAAAACCTATTGTTGGAGTATAGGCATATGGACACCAGTTATAAGAGAGGCAAGTTAGCTTTACATAGGCTAAAAGATGACAAGGGTCAGATGAGGAAATTTTCCAATGCTGAGAACCCTCCATTTTCTGAAGAATTATTTGAGGAGTACTTTTGTTACACTTATTATGCTGCTGGTCAAGTCTTAAGTCTCGAGGTTCCCCCATAAATGTCAATTGCACCTATGGTGTTAGCTGTAGATATTCAAACAAAGGGAGCAAGGCCTTTTGATTATGCAAGTTACATAGCTAATGCTCTGAACCATGGATTGGAGAAAATCAAACATAATAGTGATAAGATTAATTTCAAACACTACTCTTTGTTAATGCATTTGTTTTTGCATGAAGGACATGGTAGAGGATGGTGGAGTTTAGAGATGAAAATTCATGACTCATTTGACAATGGGGACCCAAAACCAGTGCAAATGTGGACTTTACTGTGGGATTGTCATTTTGACAGATCTCATTATTTTTGCTTTGAAGAATATTTTGTGAAGCCTCTAATGCAACTATTGGGACATTCTCATGACTATAGCCTCTCTCCCAGTATACAAAGGTTTCTTAGGCCAAAGGAAAATGATCCAAAGACTAAGGTGAATCATAACTGGGGAGATTGGTATGCCTTTTCAGACTGCACCATGATACAAGTCTATGGATTTGAGGGTTCCCCTTATCTATTGTCTAGGGTTGTCCCAGACAAAATTGCATACTTAGAAATTGTGAGATAATTAGCTAAATCTAATGCTTTTCATCTAAAGAGGAACAACAAACAATCATTCATTCCCAACACTTTCTGCTTTGGGGAATTCACAATAGTCATGAATGAGGGTTATGAAGAAGTCAATGCTAAACTAGCATAGTATGATCTCCCAATAGGAGATGAAAGAAAAGGTTTTCATACAGAGGGTTTTATTCACAGATCTAGGATCTCACAGGGTCTGTCTGGTTATGAACATCTTTTTTCAGAAGTAGATATAATTAGAAATTGAGATGAAGCCTCTATTGAAGATAGAATGGCTATATTTAATAAAATTCTACTTGCAGAGGATTGGAAATGCAAGAATGTTTCTTCATACTCAAGAGCCTTTTCTGAAATTGAAGACCCACTATCAAGAGTTGAGTAGCTTATTGCTCATGCAGATGAGATAATTGAGGGTGTGCCTTTAATTACTTTTGATACGGCTTACATACAATACTCTGGGACACAAGCTCAAGAGGTGCAGCATTTGACTCACATACCTTCACATCCAACCCCTAAAGTATCATTTTCTATAGATACAGATATAGATGAAGAAGTGAGTGATGATGAGATTGAACAAATGCAAACAATAAGTGCTCATGTTGTTCCAGATTATTGTTGGGAATTAAGGTGTCTCAACCTTTGCAAATTCCTAATGTTGTATTTATTTATCCCATGTTGAGTTGGCATAGTCAGCACCTTGTGTATATGTAGGAGGATAAATTTTGGTGACTTTGGCAGCCGCGGTTTCCCCCTTGAATAATTAACGGGGGTTTGGGGGCAGTGCCCCTAAGACGGGGTCAAGGGTTGTAGCCCCTTGTGGGGTCCAGGGGCAGCGCCCCTGTCGCGCTATAGGGCGGGGTTCAGGGGCAGCACCCTCATGGGGGCTTGGGGGCAACGCCCTTGAAACCTCAAACGATTTTTAATTAATGACAAGTGTCGGTGAGTATCTCTGCACGAGAGAAAGGCATCTTTGGGCAGTCAAGGGAGGTTATGACATGTAAGAGGAATATGATATTTTTAGTTAGTGTATGATAGATTCTCTGATAGCTGTAAGGTGCGTAAGAGCATCTGGCATAACCTATCTTGGGACTAGGCACCCACTTTGGGATGGGATGTTGGACAAGTGTCCTTAGGCGTGGGTTTTGGGGCATGAGTCCAAGATGGATGCCCATCTCTAGAAGGTTCCATATTTGCCTTGTAAACTCTATATAAACAGGTGCTTGGATGGGAGATGGATAACTTTGGTACAAGTACCGTTATGTTGCCAGAATATCTCCAAATTCAACATTTAAAGACTCCTGAAAGAGCATTGGCTCTGAAACTGTATTGTAATCTGTTATTGTTTACTGTAATACATTTGAGCTGTGTTTTGGAGTGTGGGGTTTTTCACCCGTAAGGGTTTTCCCCATGTATATCTTCTCTCTCTCTTTGTCTTCTTTCTGGTTCTTGTGTTTTGCTGCAATATCTCATGTTAATGGTTTAAGATTGCTGTAATAGTTAGGATAAAGTTGAATTTGCATAGCCCTCTCCTCATTAGATTAGTGTAGGAAGCATTTTCTGCACACCTAGCTTCCTTTCAGTTGGTATCAGAGCTTGATCACCTTTGGTCCTAGTTGTTGGGTAGGGGTTTTTTGAGCTAATCTTAGGTTGAGTGGGAGTCTGTGCAGAGCATTTTGTATCTTATTGCAGTAAGGAGATGGAAAGCACATCAGGAAGGTTTGAGGTAGAGAAGTTCAACGACAGTAATTCTGAGCTATGGAAGCTCAAGATGGAAGACTTGTTAGTTGACTGAGACCTTTGGGAAAGTGTGAATGGAACTAAACCAGCTGCAATGTCACAAGATGACTGGGATCAAAAGGATCAGAAGGCTAAGGGTCTCATAAGACTTAGTCTTGCTGATTCTGTGTTGTTAAATGTCCATGAGGAGGCTACTGTAAAACTCCTTTGGAAGAAGTTGGGGGATGTGTATCAAGCTAAATCCCTTGTCAATAAACTTTTCCTGAGAAAGAAGTTGTATTCTCTTCGAATGGAGGATGGAGGATCCCTGGCTGAACATATGAATGCCTTTAACATGTTGGTTGCATAATTGACATCTATTGGTGTAAAGATGGAGGAGGAGGATCGGTGTATGACCCTGCTTTGTTTTCTGCCAGACTCATGGGATCATCTTGTTATGGCAATCAGAAGCACCACATCCACATTCAAAATGGAAGAGGTGGTTTCTTTGCTATTATCTGAAGAGATGCAGAGAAAGTCTTCTGAGGCAGCTAAAGAAGCCCTTGCAGTTCGTGGAAGACCCAAGGAGAAAGGGAAAAAGGACAAGAAAGCTGAGAAGGGTGGATCCAAATCCCGTGGGAGATCCAAATCTCCTGGAAAGTCTAAGGCTCTTTGTTGGAACTGTGGCAAGACCAGGCATTTCCAAATAGAATGCAAAGAGGAGAAGAAGAAAAAGAAGAAAGCTCTTGATTCAGATTCTAACAAATCACAAGATGACGGTGATGCCTTCATCGCAGCCCTGGAAACCCATGCATCTGATGATGTGTGGCTAATCGACTCTGGTGCATCATTCCACATGACTTCGCATCGAGACTGGTTCACTAAGTATGAGGAGTTCGATGGTGGAAAGGTGTATCTGGGTGACGACTCTCATCTGAAGATCGTTGGTCATGGAAGAGTCTCTATCTGATTCCTTGATGGTCGAGTGAAGGGGATCACTGGGGTTATGCACATCCCAAGCTTATCATGGAACCTACTTTCTATAAGTATGTTGAATGATGCAGGTGTGCAGGTTGTCTTTTTGAAAGACGGATGCAAGATGACTAGAGGATCTATGGTGTTTGCTATGGGTACTCGGAGAGGTACTCTATTTCAGCTAGAAGCATGCATTGCACAATGCAATAGTTCTTCTGACTCAAGGAAGAGGGTAGCAGTCACTTCATCCCCACCATCTGAACGAGCAGTGAAGAAATCTATTGTTTCTAATCTTGATGGTTGTAATCGTGCATTGGAAGTTAAACTTCCTGTAGAAAAGACAATGTTATGGCATAAGAGATTTGGCCACATTGGTGAGAAGGGTCTGCGTACCCTAAAAAATAAGAACCTCATTGAGGGATTAGATGATTGTAATCTTTAGTTTGACTTCTGCAAACATTGCATTTATAGAAAACAAAACCATGTTTAGTTTTACTCGAGTTCTCATAAGTCTTCTGGTGTGTTGGACCTCATTCATTCTGATGTGTCTGGTCCTGTTAATGTTCCTTTGTTATCAAAATCTGTATACTTTGTATCTTTTATAGATGATTACAGTAGAAGGACATGAATTTATTTTCTCAAAAGCAAATCTGAAGTCTATAGCAAGTTTAAGGAGTTTAAAGCCTTTGCTGAAAATCAGACTGGTAAAAAGATTAAATGTTTGAGAACTGACAATGGTGGTGAGTTCTGTTCTACAGAATTCGATAAGTATTGCAAGGATCTTGGGATTGAAAGACATAAGACAACTCCATACACACTGCAACAAAATGGAGTTGTAGAGAGGATGAACAGGACACTGATGGAGAAGGCTAAGAGTATGCTTAGTGGAGCTGGTCTAGAACAAAAGTTTTGGGCTGAAGCTGTTGCCACTGCTTGCTATCTGGTAAACAGATCTCCTACATCAGCTCTTGTTGGAAAGACACCCATGGAGGTGTGGTCTGGTAGAAAGCCTTCAGTAAGGCATCTTCATGTTTTTAGTTGTGAGGCATATGCACATGTGCCTAAGGAGAAGCAGTCAAAGTTGGAGAACAAAGCTGTTAAGTGTATCTTCATCATCTATTTTGTTGGTGTGAAAGGATACAAGCTTTGGGATCCCGTGGCTGAAAAAGTGTTGTATAGCAGAAGTGTCATCTTCAGAGAGCTTACAGCTTCTTCCACTATTTTGCAGCTAGAAGAAAAAAAAGAAAGAGGATGTTGTTTAGTTTCCTCTCACCCCTAAGAAGACTGAACAGAAAGACAATGTTGGACCTGATGATGAGGAGAGCTCTAGCAGCTCTGAAAGCTCAGAAGAAGAAGCTGAACCTCAACCTCAGCTCTTGAGGAGGTCTACACGGATAAGGAAGCAACCTGAAAGGTTTGGTTTTACATTGCTTGATTCTAGTTGTGCTTATGCTTTGCTCACTAACAGTGATGAACCTAGAACTGTATCAGAGGCTTTGGATATGAAGGATGCAGGTTCCTGGAAGGAGGCCATGGAGGAAGAAATGGCTTCTTTGGAAAAGAATCAAACTTGGGACTTGGTGCCTTTGCCTCCTGGATGGAAACCTGTTGGATGTAAATGGGTGTTCAAGAAGAAGCTTGGTGCAGATGGTAGTATTGAAAAGTATAAGGTCAGATTGGTTGTGAAGGGGTATTCACAAGTGGAGGGTATAGATTATGGTGAGATCTTCTCTCCCGTTGTAAAGCTGACATCCATTCGATTCCTGTTGTCTCTTGCAATAGCTTATGACTTGGAGGTAGAACAGATGGATGTGAAGACAACTTTCCTTCACGGTGACTTGGAGGAGGAAATCTACATGTCACAGCCAGAGCATTACATGGTAAAAGGTAAAGAAAATTTGGTTTGCAAACTTAAGAAGTCTTTGTATGGTTTGAAGCAATCCCCTAGGAGATGGTACTTGAAGTTTGATGCCTTTGCATTGTCAATTGGATTTGTGAGATCAAAATCGGATCACTATGTTTATTATAATTTTGATGGTGATCGTATTCTCATTGTTGCACTGTATGTTGATGATATGTTGCTCATTGGAAAGGGTAAGAATATGATTTCTAATTTTAAATCAAAGTTTGAAATGAAAGATTTAGGGGCAACCAGATACATTCTACGAATGGAAATTAGAAGAGATAGAACCAACAAAAAACTTTGGTTAAGTCAGAGTAAGTATGTTAAGACCGTGTTGGACATATTCAACATGGGAGATTGTAGACCATTGTGTGTTCCCGTTTCCTTGGGGACAAAGTTGTCTATTGAGGATTGTCCAAAATCTCCTAGTGAGGTGGAGGACATGAGTAGAGTACCTTATGCTAGTGCTATTAGCAGTTTGATGTATTCTATGGTCTGCACAAGACTAGACATTGCCCAAGCAGTGGGAGTCCTTAGTCGATTTATGGCTAATCCTGGACGGGTTCATTGGGATGCAGTTAAGCGAGTGTTCAGATATCTGAGGGGTACTTCTGAGTATTCCATTTGTTATCATGGTAATGTTTCAGGACCTCCGCATTCTGTTGATATTCGTGGATTTGTCGATTCAGATTGGGCAGGTGACATTGACAGCAGGAGATCCACCAGTGCTTATGTTTTTACATTGTTTGGTGGTGCTATTAGTTGGATGAGTAAGCGACAACCTATTGTTGCTTTGTCCATGATAGAAGCTCAGTATATGGTAGCAACTCATGCTTGTAAGGAAGCCATTTAGCTTAAGAGATTGTGTTCTGATATTGGTGTTGATGCAGGTCAGATCACGATCAGTTGTGACAGTCAGAGTGCAATTTGCCTTGCAAAGAATCCAACTTTCCATGCTAGAACAAAGCACATTGATGTTCAATTTCACTTCGTACGAGACATGGTTGAGGATGGAAAGGTAAATTTGGAGAAGGTAGATACTTTGAAGAATGTTGCAGATGCATTGACGAAACCAGTGGGCATAGAGAAGTTTAGATGGTGTTCGGAGTCTATGGGCCTCTTGGCCCCTAGCAGTTAAATCTTGTCATTGCTTTTGGCCCTTGCAAGGTGTTCGACAAGTGGGAGAATGTTGGGAATTAAGGTGTCTCAACCTTTGCAAATTCCTAATGCTGTATTTATTTATCCCATGTTGAGTTGGCATAGTTAGCACCTCGTGTATATGCAGGAGGATAAATTTTGGTGACTTTGGCAGCCGCAGTTTCCCCCTTGAATAATTAACGGGGGTTTGGGGGTAGCGCCCCCAAGACGGGGTCAAGGGCTGTAGCCCCTTGTAGGATCTAGGGGCAGCACCCCTGCCGCGCTCCCTATTGCGGTACAGGGCGGGGTCCAGGGGCAGCACCCTCGTGGGGGCTTGGGGGCAACGCCCCTGAAACCTCAAACAATTTTTAATTAATGACAAGTGTCGGTGAGTATCTCTGCATGAGAGAAAGGCATCTTTGGGCGGTCAAGGGAGGTTATGACATGTAAGAGGAATATGATATTTTTAGTCAGTGTATGACAGATTCTATGATAGCTGTAAGGTGCGTAAGAGCATCTGTCGTAACCTATCTTGGGATTAGGCGCCCACTTTGGTATGGGATGTTGGACAAGTGTCCTTAGGCATGGGTTTTGGGGCATGAGTCCAAGATGGATGACCATCTCTAGAAGGTTCCATATTTGCCTTGTAAACTCTATATAAACAGGTGCTTGGATAGGAGATGGATAACTTTGGTACAAGTACTGTTATGCTGCCGGAATATCTCCAGATTTGACATTTAAAGACTCCTAAAAGAGCATTGGCTTTGAAACTGTATTGTAATCTGTTATTGTTTACTATAATACATTTGAGCTGTGTTTTGGAGTGTGGGGTTTTTCACCCATAAGGGTTTTCCCCACGTATATCTTGTCTCTCTCTCTCTGTCTTCTTTCTGGTTCTTGTGTTTTGCTACAATATCTCATGTTAATGGTTTAACATTGCTGTAATAGTTAGGATAAAGTTGAATTTGGATAGCCCTCCCCTCATTAGATTAGTGTAGGAAGTGTTTTCCGCACACCTAGCTTCCTTTCAATTATGAGCCTCCTGCAGAATTGAACCATGTAAAATTTGAGACTTCTGAGGATCTGTCTGATGACATCAGAGTTATGGCTACTCAGAATTTTGTCTCTGATGATGAATTTATTAAGACTCCTAAATTTAAATCTTTTGTATATGAATATCAAGGAAATAAAATGAGGCAAAAAATGAAAGATACTACCCCTGGGCAAGAAACTGCCGCCTTGGAGGAATTGAAAAAAGAGACTGATAGAGAAATGGAGTCTATTACTCCAGAAAGAGGAAGACAACTACTCCAAGAAGCCAAGGTATTGCTTGTGCCAGGTTGGGATATGAGCTCTGCCATTGTATTTGACATGTTCAGGAGGAGGGAAGATAAAACACTAAGTTTGACAGAGGAAGCAAGTGACAAAGTATATAACTCAAGGTCGGGGTATAATGCAAATGAAGTCACTTTATTGATTTGGTCTTTTTATCCCCAAGATAAGAGACCAATAATAACCAGTGACCCAAATCAAATGTTTGGTCACCTCTTGGTCAAAAGGATAGGAGACACAGATCCCTTGGAAACTGCTGAACTAAATGTTAATGTAGCAAAGTTCACTAAGGCCCAAATTGAGAAATTAATCAAGGAAAATGACAAGATGAAGAAAGAATTAATATACCACAAGGAAAGAGCTTCTTCTTCTATATCTGAGGTACATTCGCCATGGATCCAGAAAGACAAAGAAATGATAGAGGCATTAACAAATGTAATCTATTGGAAAGAATGCCATGCTAAATCCCAGAAAAAAATGTGAGAAGCTTTTTGGGGAAGTAAAGACCCTCAAATACACCATGGCCTCTAAAATAATAAAAGAAAGGTTCAAAAAGATGTGGGAATGTCTAGATACCTGTTGGAAATCATTCCAACAAACATATTCAACCATTATAGAAAACAAAAGATTGCAGGAGAGGATGATGGAAAGGAAAGAGGAACTTTCAGACAAAAAACTTTTAATAGAACAAGGATTGCAGATGTATGATAAGTTGGTCAAGATGCATGCAAAGTATCATAATAAATTAAATAAGGAGTTGAATTCTTTTGATATCACTCCCTCAATTCATGATGATATTAGAGAACAACGAAAATATGAAGAGTGGAAGGAAGATGTATCCATAGTTCTAAATACTGCTTTACAAGAAATCAATAATGAAGATATGATCATGCAAAATATTCACAAGTATCTTGAGAAAATGATGAACATGGAGCACGACATGAAAGGGATAGCCCTTAATGTTGACACATATGCAAAATAGGAGTATATTGAACATTTATCTGAAATTAACATGTTCCTGTGCAGAACAATTGATACTACTGACACCGCCATGAATTCTTTAGAGGGAGTAAATTAGCTAGCAGACAAATGAAGCACCTTATTGAAAAATAGAAATCCTTTCTCAGGCCTTCAATGGTCACGGGCTTCCATTCGCAGATTAACAGATTGGTGTTTTCTAATTAAAAACATTTTGTTAAGTTTAAAAGTATTTTCTTAATAGTTATGAACATATTTAGGTTCTGAAGAGGATTGAATGTGAAGAGGAGATACCACATCAGAAAATAGAATGCCTTGCTTAGGTCTTGAATGGTCATGAGTTTCTATTCGGTGAATACTAGATTGGTCTTTTCTAATTAAAAACATTTTTTTAAGTTTAAAAGTATTTTCTTAACAGTTATGTCTTTTCTATTGTAACGGGTCTGAAGCTTGTTTGCCTCTCCTATAAAAAGAGAGACCAAGATCCGATAAAAATATATAGGGGGAAGAGAGGAGCTAGTAGTGGTAGATAGTAGAAAAAGTTCCATAATTTTTACAAATTCAAAGACCATGTTGCAAGCATATTTTTGAAGAAGTTAATGGAAAATCTCTGATTTTGTGGCGTCATATTGGTATCAATTGTTTGTTAAAGTTATTCAATTATTTGGTTGTCTCCATTTTAGTGCTTCCTTATTATTTAAATTGATATATCACTGCTGCTGCCATATAGAAATTTATGATGGTTTCCTCTACTATAGGTTCATTGTTATTTCCTCTACTATAGGTTCTAGTATTGACTCTTGTCATAGCTGCCTGCCATATAAAAATTTATGATGGTTTGATCCGACTGGTTTGGACTCTTTTTGACCTCAGATTCGGTCAAAACTCAGTGAAGACTAGACAATAAAATATAGAGATTTTTAAGGATTTAAAATCGGTTTCATGCATCCTTTATTAACTAAATTTTAAAGACACAATAAACTAATCTAATAGAAGCTACTAAGATCAAGTATAAAAGAAACAACATTTTTAGATATATGAATATTGTCAAAGTGTTTTAGGAATATAAAACTTATCAATTATAATATCCATGGCATAAAAAAAAAATTATAATATGGAATCATAAATTATGGTAGAAAGAAGTTTGTATCATTTTTTAGATATATAAATATTGTCAAAGTATTTTAGGAATATAAAGCATATCAATTATGATATCCATGGCATCAAAAACAAAAATTATGATATCCATGGCATCAAAAACAAAAATTATAATATGGAATCATGAATTATGGTAGAAAGATGTTTGTATCATTTAGTCCAAAATTGCTATCTCTTTGTGGAGCTATGTATTTGTAACTCTGCTAGGGCCATAGGACCATTACTTAGGATAAAGATTGACTTAGCAAACTAAAATAATAAATGTAATTCAAATATTTGGGATTTAATTGGAAAAAAGTCAAAAATTAAAAAAAAAATGTTGTTTTTCCATCTAGCATGGTTCAAAATGTTTTTTATTTTTTATTTTTAAAACTAGAGTGAGGTCTAAGGGCAATGCTCTTGACCAAAGGTGGACCAATAGTTGCTCAGCATGCTTTTTGTTAAGGTGTCTAATAGTTCCCGAAATAAAGGTGGACCAATAGTTGTTCATTAAGTCATGTTTTGTTGGTGTGCTGATGTGGCATCACATAATTGGTTGTTTTTAAATATAAAGGGCACATTTCATTCAATTATAGGTATTTATAGTCAACACTAACAACCTTAAAGTTACAACTACTAGTGCTAAAGTTTTAAAAATATTGAGCCTTAAGTCCACAAACACTATCACAGCTATTGGAATATGCTCAGCAATTGTGTCCTCTCCCCTATGTTACTTTTAGTGATACCGAGAGCCCCATTGAAGATATCCCAAAAATATTACCAACACTTTTTTTAGATCACAGTAATCTGGGAGTATTAATTGGATCAGTAAGAAGAACCACATAATTAGGGTTGGCATTCTATTTCCAAGTTGATATCATCTACTGTTCTTGTTTGATTTATTCAATTGGTTCCTTCAAGTAGGGATTAAAGATCCTTTTGATAAATTACAAGTAACCTGGTTGTGTCAGTTAGATTATTAAGAAGAGTCTGTCAATTATTTCCTTGCACGGTTATACAAGTTATTAACCAATATTAGTGTGCCAAACAGTTAGAATTACTACCAAATATAAGCCACTTATCTCAGATTTTCGTTTGACTCCATTTACCCAACAAGGCACTGGTCTCACCCATTTCATTTTACTTAAAACTCAAGGATTCAAACCATCTCGCTGTGATTTTTTAATTGTGAATGCAAAAACTCAAATCAATTCACTATACCTGCAAATTGGTTATACAAGGATTCAAATCAATTCACTGTATTTGCCAATAAGAATGTAAGGATACAAATCATTGGCATATAACAACTAGGAGGTCTGCACAATTGAGGGCTGATGTAGAAAGGTTAGAGGATAAATGAAAACATATAGGAAATTTATATAATTTGTCAGGACACATTTGCTGTTCATGTGTGGTTATCTTGATTGGTTCCTTTTAACCTCTTGGTGCACAGCTGTTATGTGACTATTGTCATTGTTGTGTATTACAGGATCCAGAGGAGGCCATGGAGAGAGGACGTGGACGACATAGAACTACTAAATCGCAGAGAGGAAAGTGGGTGGAAATAGATATGACAACAGAATCTGCAGATACAATAGAGGTAAGAAGAGAAAGCAACCTCAACCAAAGGAGGAAGGTGTTTATGAATTGACAAATGCTACAACATAGAGTAGATCAAGCCATTTTTTTGTCCATGAGGCCTCTGAGGTCAAACTTATTGGTTGAAAATGTACAGGAATGGTGATTAAAAGTGATTCTATGATCAAGGGAAAAGTTTGAAAATTACGATGGCCAAAACATGATATGAATATGTCACATATATGACTAAAGTGAGGTTTTGTGTTGGATAGCATATTTGTTGAAATGATATAATTGGTGTACTAAACATTATTTACTATGTTGTGTATTATAGGGGCCAAACGAGGCCATGGCAATAGATCGTGTCATATCAAATGAGGACACAACAGATGAAGAGGGACATCAGGTACTCAAATTTTGACTTAACTTAGGAAAAAATGATCTGATGGCATTTTGTGATACGTCCATCTTTTTTCATAGTATTATTGAAATTTATAATGTATTATCCAATCTTGACATAAATTAATGCATGTTGTTTGATTATTTTAGATGGAGATTGGCGCAAATGCAGAGCCTGAGCGTTCAACTAGCAAAAGAAAAAGATATGTACGTGGATGTGGACCTAAAACTGTTAAATCACATAGACAACAATGGGTGGAAGAGGATATGACAATGGATCCTACAGACACTACAAATGATTGCACTGAACAAGAGGTTGGTCAGGACTATAGTACATGGGATGAATACTTTGAGAAAATTGTTGTTTGTGGATGTTCTGTATGTCATGGAAAGAAACAATTCAAATGAGCGATTGTACAAAGACATTACATATATGATGAGCTTCCAGTCGGTAGTATGCCTCCTACAATCGATTCAAATCCAATAGGAATTGTGGTAAGGAATTTTCCAATTTGATATAAATAACATGCATACTTCATTTAAACATTGTTTTATATTATTAAAATAACTAATTTTTTTCTTAATGGATACTTGCAGGTTAAAGTTCTTGGTTTAAAGTTTCCTAGATCACTGACTTCCAGCCTAGAGGGCAATGATCATTCATCAAATGATACATCTAACAAAAATATGTGCCAATATACTAGCTCCGAAGATGAGGAATTGATGAAAACAAGTAACAGAACAAGAACCGGTTTAAAGATGCATAATTTGCTTAAAGACAAGGGGAAGGTGGACTACATACCCTATGAGAATGAATGTGATGGAGATGATGACTTGCCCCTGAGTTTGAGATCAATTTACAAAGAGACATTTGATCGTCGACTATATTGCACTTGGCCTAGTGATCAACAACTACCTAGAGTATACGAGGTGTTTCAATTTTGGGGATACAACTACATGATACGACCCTCCAATATTCATGGAGCGAATCTAGGCCTCTTTGTCATCCAAAATGTACACGTGGGATCTAAACATAGAAACAATTCAAAGCAAACCACTAGGAGATTAATGCCATATTATGGTCCATCATATTACAGTGGTGAATGGAGAAGGCTAGCAGAATATAAGCCTAGCATGTCAGCATATGGTCTAAATTTGAATATGTATACACATCATTTCCAATTGAAAAATGGAAAAGAAATGAATAGAGGTCATCTTATGTATATAGATGGATGTGCATAGACACAAAAATATTGCAGGATTTATAAATAGTAGTAAGGGAAGGGACCCTAATGTAAGACCGAATTGTCAATTTGTTGAGGTTATAAATAATAAAGATGGAGATATGGAAAGAGAGGTTGATAGATTCATAATGGTTGAGGCTATTATGGACCTTAGCATTGGGGATGAGTTATTGATTGATTACCCCTTCTTAAAACATACTCCTACACGAAAGAAAAGGGAAGAACAAGGTCTCCCTAAGGATGTTCTTAAGGGTAGAAAACTAAAGAATAATAAATGAGTGTGGACTGATGTTTTATAAACTATGTTGTCAAAATTGTGTTTTCTTTAAATTATTGTATAAAAAAGGTAGTCTATAAAATAATGTTCCATTATTCAATTGATGTATATATGTTCATACAATTTATATTTTTATTTTTTAAGCCATATTTGATTATATTTCTTTAAAATTGATACATTTTAAATTTAGTGCAATTGTTGCCAAACATTAAATAATGCTTGCATTTGTTGATAGGTAGAAGATGTTGATGAAACACATACTAATACCCAAGATCCAACTAGGTTATTAAGGTTTGGATGATTATCCAAACCATCCTTTAAACCATACCAGGCAGAAAAGAGCAACATTGAAGAGAATACTAGCAGTTGAGAAATTTGAACTACAGATGAGATCCACATACACTGATGACATGCTAGCTAGCCTTAATGATGATGATCATGATAGTGAAAATGCAGTGCATGAAGAAGGATTGAATGAAATTCTTACAGGTTTCTTTGGGGATGGAAACAATGATGACAATAATGATCATATGGTTGACAGTAACGATGATAGCAGGGGTAATTACCACCAACGTAATGTTGATGATAACAACTTGAAAGACTCCATCGAGCAAGCATCGAAGACACCCGTGTTCAAATTGGGTGCAAGTAGAACTTCAAAACTGGCATGCACATTAATATTATTAGAGATCAAGTCACTATTTGGTTGGTTAGACAAAGGATTCACTACCCTACTAAAGTGAGATGAAATCCATTCCTTACTTTGCATTGTTAATTGGTGTACATAATTTATAAACATTCATTAACTTCATTTATATTTATTTAAGGGGAATTTAAAACCATATATTATATATAAACAGTCCTAGTAAAGATTGACATATGAAACATGTTCATCATAAGTCAAACATTCAATTGATTTAATCTCTGGAAATCTTACAGTGCACTAAAAACTAAAATATTCCCTGAAGAGAATGTGTTGCCATCAACTTGCAGAGAGGCGTGTCTATTGTTGGTTGAGTTGGGGACTGAATATAAGAAAATTCATTCATGTAAAAATGATTGCATTTTATACATAGATGAATATGAAAATAAGGTAGAATGCCTTGTATGCAAAGAGAAGAGATATCATATAGATGTACAAGGTCCTACAGTTCCAAAGAAGGATTTACGTCACATGCCAATTATACCTAGACTTCAACGAATGTTTCGTTGCAAGTCACTTGCATAATTGATGGACTGACACACAAAAAATAGGAGTAAAGATGGATTCATGCAAATTCTAGCTGACTCCAAAGTAATAAAACACATAGAGGAAAAATGGCCAAGACAATTCAAAGATATACCCCGTAGTATCAGGTTTGGTCTTGCAATTGATGGAGTGTGCCCATTCTCTTTCCTAAGCTCAAATTATAGTGTTTGGCCAATCAGATTGATAGTATACAATATTCCCCCATGGATGAGTGTTAGAAAGGAGCACCTTATGCTGACTCTCATTGTTCCAGGAAAACATCAAGTTAAAAACATGGATGTTTATCTTGCACCTTTTATTGATGAGATGCAACTGCTATGGAAAGGCATAAGAATGTATGACATATCACATCCCCCATCAAATAGGTCCTTCATGTTGTATGGTGTGCTATGTTGGACTATTCATGATTTCCCAAGACTTGGTGTTTGTTCTAGTAAGATAAAATATTTACGTATTTACACTCATAATTTATTTCCATCCCAACTTTCATACTTAGTTTTATACTATTTTTTTGATGTTATTAACATTACTTATTGAATTGTAGGGCTTCAAACAAAGGGGATATTTGCATGTCCAAGATGTGCAGAACAATTTCAAGGGCGATATTCTAAAGATCTACATAAATTTATTTACGCAAACAACATGGTTTTTCTACCACTAGATCATAAGTTTAGAAATTGCCTGAAGAATCAATTTGATGGAAAAGTTGAAAATAGAGTCCCTCCCATGATTATGGGTCCAGATGATTGGCTTAAGAAGTATGAAGATGATGAATTAAAAGCTTGGGATGATTTTTTTGATCGGGGTGATTCAATTGAAGAACCAGAACAAGTTGTAGTTAATATGCCACAAGGAATGAAAAGGAAATCCATATTTTATGAGCTCCCTTACTGGAAGGATCTATTAATATCTCACCTATTAGATCCTATGCACATATTCAAAAATGTCCCAGATTCTATATTTTGACATATATTAGGCAAAGAGAAGGACACCTTGTCTTCGAGGAGAGATATTTCTCCTTCCCGTACCAAAATTGATAGAAAACATGTGGCCAAACAGGGAAAATGAAACATATGCAGAAGCTCCATGGATTTTTTTAAAAAAAGAGCTAGACCAACTAAAAAATGTCATCCGTTCAATAAGGACACCTGCTGGCTATGGGTCGTCATTGGCTAAAGCTTTTACAATTGATGGACATATCATAGGATTTAAAACACATGATTTTCATAATTTTATGAAGGTATTATATATCATCATTTAACATTTACTGGTAACATTGATTAAGTACTAAATATATTTTGATATTTTGTTGTGTGAGGAAAAATTACTAATGACCTTTTCATAAATGTGTTTGATAGCATATCATGCCATTGGCAATTAAGGGGGATTCCTGTTTTACAGTTGACTTAAGGAATGCCATAAGTCGATTGTCAGCATTTATAAGGTATGTGGTTATATGAAATGTTCATGTGTGAGAGACATAGAGATATTATATTGCATTTTAATTTTTTGACTAAAGGTTCATACTAATTTACTATTTGTATATTAGGTGGGTGACCTCCAAGGAGATCCACGAATGTGAAGTGCCAAAATGGAAGAAGGAAATTGTAGAAATTGTATGTGTATTTGAGGAGCTCCCTACAAGTTTCATGGACCTACAAGTCCATTTACTTATACACCTAGTTAATGACATTGAATTGGCGGGTGTCATATCAATGAGGTGGATGTTTTTCTTTGAGAGGTATATGAAAACTCTAAAAAGATATGTCTGACAAAAGGCACATCCAAAGGGTTGCATGGCTAAAGGGTATGTATTGAATGAAGCATTTTTATTCATGTGTGAATTCCTTGGTAAGGATTTTGAAGATGGGCCATGCTTTTGGGATGAAGAACGAGCATCAAATATTATTGATGGAGAAAAACCACAATCTAATGGTGTTCAATTAGAAATTAGTAAGTAAATTCATGATCAATGTGATTGTTTTTCTTGCAATCATTAATTTACTCTGTAATTTATTTGTCAAATTAACAGCATGCAGACATTTGGAGTTTGAAATAAACATGTTGACATGTAATAGGTGTAGATGAAAGTGCCATACCCGACAAGTTTATTCTATACCACATGGACTTTATGAACAAATGGATCGATCTATATGATAAAAAGAGGGAATAAGTGTTAGAAGCAAGGAGACAATTTAAGAGATCGAACCCAAGGAATACTCCACTTCCCACTGATCTGTTTGGGGAATGGGGCAAAGATTGCACACTAGAATGGGTTACTGATCAAATTCAAAATCAAATAGAAGATGCAGGTATAGATTCAAACATAATAGAAGATGAAATCAACATGTCTAGAGGATGTGGAAGAAAGGTACAGTTGGAATTTTACAAAATGTTGTTTCCTTACAATTTTGACACTAGTAACTATTTTAATATTCGTTGAATTATATTTGTTTTCATTGAAATAAATGGTCTTTCACAGGTGAGGAAATATCCAACAATGTGGTCATATGGTCAACATTATCATGTAGAAAGTGTAGATGTAAAGAGATGATCCTTCGATTGTGGCATCATGGTTGACTTCAAGCAATCCAGTCGATCAAGCTCAAAAGATAAGAATATAATTGAAGGGAATCTACAATATGTTGGGAAAATACAAGAAATTATTGAGTTGGATTATCTCTCTTTTAAATGTTGTGTTTTTAAGTGTAGATGGTATGAAGCATTTGAGAGGACACAAAGACGTGATACCCATAGTGGATTGTTTTCTATAGATTCCTCATGTTTCCTACCGGAGGATAAGGAGCCTTATGTTCTACCAATTCATTGTGAGCAGGTATTTCTTTAACTCAAACAAGAAGCGATAGTGATCATTAATCTATTAATTCATAGTTTATTGCGAATATATACATGTGTTTATTAATCAATAAAATTGTTATACCATACGTCTAATAAATGTATGTCGTTCATGTGTAGGTATTTTTCTATGAAGATATTTTGGATCCGAAATGGATATTTGTCATACATTATGATCCAAGATTAAGGCATGTATTTGACGATGCATTAGTGGATACTGAGCAAAACAATGATGGCCAACAAAATGAGAGAGAGGGATTAGAGAACATCAAAGAAATTGACATCCCTGATGATGTTGAAGATGGTTATGTTCAGGCACAAGAAGACAACAATCTAGAGTTAGATGATGTTATGGAAGACAACAATATGGATGGTATAGAAAATGATGATCCAAATACATCTGGTAACAATATAGATGGTCTACAGTCAAATTTCAATGATGATGAAGATGATGCAGGTCAAGATGAGGATGATGATAATATTAAATGCTTGAAAGAACATATGAACATTGACAATGATACACTTGATGACATTGTAGAAGACAATAATGTTAATGACCAAGACTTCTAAATTTTTAGAATTATTTGCAATCCATGTTTAAAAAAGGATGATTCTTATGGCCTAAACTTTGTAATGCTTCAGTAATATTATTTGTGTCGATACAAATTACCTGTTGCAATATCCTTAAATTGTTTAATCTTTGGTATGAATTGTTGGAAGAAAAAAATAGGATTACTTGGATGCATGTTCCTTTTGATTGCTTTAATGTCAAGGTCTCAACCTAACCCTCATTTTGCACTAAGAAGAAACCTTAGGATTAACTCTACAATGGCCTCAATTCATTGTGAGGAAGTTATGATTGAGGATTTGATGACTACAACATATTTTAATTATGTCAAACAGTTCACATTTTGTCTATGATTCCATATTTTGTGCATATCCTGCAATCATTGCAGTCCATGAGACCACATTTCTTTGAGGTATTTTATCAAATAGTTCACATGCCTTGTCTATGGTTCCACATTTTGCATACATGTCTAATATGGCAGTTACAACTACAACATCTGACAAAATTCCTCTATCCTTTATGTATTGATGGATGTCCATACCCTATTCCAAAGCTCCCATTTTGACAGAGGCAGGGAGGATGCTGGAAAAGGTTGTGGAATTTGGCTTTACACCAGCCAATTGTATTTGCTTTAAAATTTCTAAAGCCTTTTCAACAAATCCATTTTGTGCATATGCTGCAGTCATTGCAGTCCATGAGACCACATTTCTTTGAGGCATTATGTGAAACAATTCACGTGCCTTATCTATTCTTCCACATTTTGCATACATGTCTAACAGGACAATTGCAACTACAACATTTGACAAAATTCCTCTATTCTCTATGTTTTTATGGATGTCCATATCCTATTCCAAAGCTCCAATTTTGACACAGGCAGGGAGGATGCTAGCAAATGTTGTGGAATATGGTGTTACACCAGCTAATTACATTTGCTTTAAAATTTCTAAAGCCTTTTCAACAAATCCATTTTGCGCATACGCTGCAATCATTGTAGTCCATGAGACCACATTTCTTTGAGGCATTTTGTCAAATAGTTCACATGCCTTGTCTATGCTTCCACATTTTGCATACATGTCTAATAGGGCAGTTGTAACTACAACATCTGACAAAGGAGGACTTAAGCATTCAGAAACCTAAACTATGTTGTATCTGTGATCTTATCAAGCATGATCTTATGATAGTATTTGGACTGAACTTGTATAGTTTTAGGGCATTCACACATCTCAGTTACAGTGTGGTGTGTGATGAATTATTACTAAATGGTTTCTACCATACACATAAACTATACACATATCTGAAGACTGTAATATGACATTAAATTGTGATGGAATCCTAGGTTGGAATGAAAGCTAGGCCTCAGACCATTTTAAATTGATTCCTTGCAAAAAAATCTGATATGAGAGCCATTGTGTCCTCAGATACCATTCCACCAGCCTGTGGACCTAGTGCAAGGTGTGCAACAAGTCTAAGAAGCAACAACATCCTTTCTGTCATACTGAGAACCACAAAATAATAGATTTAAATCATGGAACATGTATAATTGATACCTTTAATGCATCTTCCATGCAAGTGAGTTTAAAACTGAAGATTTGAGTGTAGGAAAGGGCTTCTGAATAAATGTTCATTAGTAAAGAAAGAAAACAAATAGTTTTGAAATGGAAAAACAAAAATCACAAAATCTAAAGGTTTCCATATTCTGCTAAGCCCTTCTTTATCCACACATCTACTTGGAGTGCAACTTTGATCTTCCTTCAAATCACCCTAACTAAACATGAATTAAGAGTAGGTCATTGATGCAAACTAAACGTGAAACAATCAATTGTGCAAGATTATTTTGTGCTTATACAAAATGAGTTATGCAATTTATATGGTAGTTATTCTAGTTCATGATGGGAGGCATATGTCTAAGGTTGTATGTATTAGAACAGTAAAATAAAATAAGCACTAGCAAAATATGTGAATTACGTATAAAGTAGAATGCATACTGTTCCTTGTAACTATATATTGTTTACCATCTTTAGTCTTGAGGCAATAAGGCAACCTTTTACTTCAATTCTAGTTGTCTAGAGATTTGGCCAAGATTTAAACTATTTTCAAAAGACTATTTTGAAAAAGTTAAGCACATAGAGAATTTGTCAAATACATAGCAAACTAATTTAGTTTGCACAAAAGAAAATTATCAAGATGTTAGATACATTAAACCCTTCCAAATAATTCTATTAATGTCAAAAAATTACCAAAAATAGAATTCAAAACATACAACAAATAGATATATCAATGAGAAAAGAAAGGGGTTGCAAATAAATGACCTCTAATGTAGTTAGATTTGGAGGTGATAATAGTGTTAATTTGGTTATATAAATTGTACTTATCTATATTTTTGCAAGGACGTTGTTATTGGTATGCAATTAATTTTTTACTTTTGGAACATGGAACAAAATGTACAGGAATAGATGTAGTCATGGGTATCAGAAGGGGAAATACAATTGTAATTAACAAGTCATGGCAGATTTTATCATGATTCTAGTAGCTATTAAATCAATAGTAGCTATTAAATCAAAACTTAGTGGCTTTGGAAGAGTCCTTGTGTGAGCATATATATAATTATACATTTCATTGCAAAAGTTATTTTCATTAATTGTGTAGAAAGTAATTAATTCTCAAATGACAATTGACAACATTATTTTAACTCTATGCATTAGTGGCTCCTTTGATCAGAGATGGATGACCTAGAGAAGAAAGTATTGATTGAAGTGTTTAGATCGAAGAGTTGTTTTAGGATATTGTTATAATTCTTTGCCAAATTTTTATACTAGACAAGGTGGATGGAATAGCGAGGACTTGTAATTATAGAGAGATGTAATTGATTAAATTGCACATCAATTAAATTTCATTGAAATCATAACTAGGCACAAATTAGTTTCTTTATACTGGACTAAAGCTTAAATCACCAATAGCAAGTTCATATCACGCTCATTATAATTTCTATAATCATCCATCATAACTAGGCACAAATTAGTTTCTCTCTATTGCTATCTCTCTCTCTCTCTATAATCTTCCAATCTCTCTCTCTCTCTCTCTCCACATATATATATCCATATATAGACATCATACCATGACACACATCCCTTCCTCCATTACATCCTCCCCAACCCCTTTCCCAACATTGATAGCCCACTACCCATGCCACCTCATTTTCATAACACATTTAACCATAACATTGCCACAACAATCATCACTCATCCTGACACCATCCTCCACCATGTGACATTTATCTAACACAGATAGGCATTAAGGTCAGCGCTAAAGTCAATGCTAAAGTCGGCACTACTGTAGGCGCTAAAGGTGGTGCTAAAGGCAGCGCTACTGTAGGCGCTAAAGGCGGCGCTAATGTCGGCGCCAAAGTTGGCACTAAATTAGGTGCTAATTTGCACCTAAATTAGTGCCTACGTGTTCTGATTGGCACAAAAAATGCCAAAAATAGCGCTAACTTTTTCAAAAAATTGGAGAAAAATACATTAAAACAGTGGGTGGAAGCAAAAAATGGAGCAAAAAGAGGAGCTAATCACAGGGATTTGTTGTAGTGTAAATAGCAATGTCTTCATCCTCTACCATCCTCAGGGTCTCAAATTTGCTCTTGAAGATTTGCATCTTGGTTTGCTTTACTTTATTATCTCCTTCATAAATGCTACTAACTTTTTCCTAGACATCCTTAGCAGAATTGTAATTCATTATCTTCAGAAGTTCTTAATCAGCTAGCCCACTCATGATAGTATTCTTTGCCTTGGCATTGTTGTCATACAACCTAATCTCAACTTAGATCTATAGGAGTAGCAGCAGGAGTAGTGTAACCATCCTTGACAGATTGCCAAACACCAAACCCTAGAGAGGAAAGATAGCCTTCCATCCTTAGCTTCCAAAAGGTGTAATTTGTTCCATCAAACTTAGGTGCCTTGTAAGATCCATCATGTGCCATCCAGAACCTTCCTCAAGCAATTAAGCTCCTTTTGAGGAACTTGACTCTGATGCTAATTATTGAACACACCCGGATACTAAGAGGGGGGTGAATCTGTATCTTCAAAAACTTAAACCCTCAGCACAATGCAAATTTAGTCTTCTACATGATCAACAATCCTTAAATAGATCAACAACAATGAAAGATAAAGCAATGAACACACATGCACAAGATAACACTAGATATATGTGGAAAACCCAAGTAGGGAAAAACCACGGTGAGAAATCTCACAATATATATGAACAAAATTACAATTTGTTTTAAGGCTTACTGCCTAAGGAAGCACATTGCTCCTTGAAGGACTTGCAGGCTAAGGTGCACAACCTTAGGGAAAGATACAGAGGACTTGCAGGTTGAGGCGCACAACCTCAGGGCAAGATACAAGGACCTGATGAGACTCACTATCTTAGAGTAGGATACATGAAACTTTGAATTTACAACATATGTCAACAATACACTCTACTGACTGAGGTGTTGAAGTGCATCCAATCTATATCTTTCGCAACTCATATTCCTTACTACATTATTCCACACACATTCCGCACTCCCATACTTTGAAATTGATTTGTTCTTCCATTTATATCCTCTGCAATATCACAAAACACCAATTAGGTCAGCCAGAATAAGAGACAAATAATAACCTCAACAAGTCGGCCACAAAACACAAATACGGTGAAAGTGGTCCTATCTAGAAGATAGAGAGCACCAAAAACAACTTATTACATCTTCCAATGTGATCCCAAACAACAAACATTCTGGCGCACAACATCTGAAGTCGACAACAAGGAAATGTGTAGAAGAAATGTGTAGCATTTTACTAGTCAGCCCAAAAACACATATTCTAACTGAATTTGCTCAATGTGTTTCTCAACAGGATAGGGCAAGACCCAAACACATCTTAACACAACCTTAATTGCTGGTGCAAACCCCCAAACACATAGCGCAAGCAAGAGAACAAGCCCTGTCGGTCAGATATCCACAAGTTTCCAGAAAACCAACTCAAAAAAATATGCAACCTTAAAGAGATTAACCATTGATGTGCAGACCATAAAGATATGTTCCATGAACATCCAACAATACTTCCATATACATCTTTCTTACTGTCATGCCAAAAAAAGCTAGTGCAAAACAAATAGAGACAAAACACTTCATCTAGGAAGCTAGAAGACACAGTCATGAGATAGAACATTTAGAAACCAACTTGTGATGAACATCATACCATAAAAGCTAAACTGAGACACCATACAAACACTAAGAGCATGTCCACCAAGCTGTAGGAACAAAAACAACAACTCAGAGAAATGAAGAGCATTTTCTGAACTAGCCCTGACAAGCAACCAAACTGCCAACTCACTGCAATTAGCAGAGACCTCCTCGGCAACATTGGTGACCTAAAAAGATAATAGTGAAACATCCACAAAACAAAGACACTGAATCCCAAACCACAAGACCATATCTTCAAAGGCAGAGGAATGCAGAGCATTCTCTCAATCAGTCTTCAATGCAACTTCCTGCAACATAAACCTTACCAACATCCAGAGACCAGAGCCTCCTTGTAGCAACAAATACCTCCTTAGGAACAATAGGAAAGAGCATACAACATGCTATAGACCATTAGAAACATCTCCCCAACATCAACATTACTTCTAATCCTCATATTAATACTTCTAATCCTCATCTTAATGCTTCTAATCCTCATCTTAATATATCATTATGATCTCGTCTCTGATGACAACAAACATACTCAATACTACTTTATTTGACATTAAACAAGGCATGACATCCGACCATGAACATCAACAACATCACTGTTACCACACCATCATAGTATACCATCAACATAAGCATCAATGACAACCCAAACTGAGTGTTGACATCAATGACAACCACATCAGTGACAACCTTAGGTAACATATGTGCAACATCACAGATAGAGAGAGAGAGGAGAGATAGAGGGAGGGAGAGATAACGATAGAGAGAGGTATAGATAGAGACGGAGATGGAGATGGAGATAGAGATAGAGAAGGAGATGGAGATAGAGATAGAGAGAGATAGAGAAGGCTTATTCAACTCTCTCTCTCTCTCTCCCCCTTTATATTTCTCTCTCACTATCTCTATATGTCTTTCCCTCCCCATTGACAAGGGTCGCTGTACCTTGGCATTTAATCATGTTTTTCATGTGTCAAATCTAGGGCTGTGTCCTTGGCTATCTGCAATACGGAACTTCATAATCAGCAGTCCTTCAACTAATCCTAGTGATTTGACTATCTAAAGGATTAATGCTGCTAATTTATCTGCTGTGAAATGAAATTCTGAAAACACCAAAAATAATGCTAAAGCAGTAGATTGCTGAAAATGATCTATTCTAGTTCACACAAAGCTGAAAACGTGCATTTATTGGAAACAACTACTAAATAGGGATAAATGTATCTTATGAAAGTAGTAAAATTGTACTCCTAATAAAATTTGTAAACAAAACAATGAAGCAAAGATACTAGCCTCCTGTCTGTTGGCGGCAGTTGGCCCTTGCTCCACACCTTCAGGACTAAAGGCTAAAACAAGAACTCAAAACAAAAATGTAATAACACAATCTTTCCTTCAATTGAATCTCATCAAGGCACGCTGTATTCAAAAAGTATATCTGTTCTAAAAATGGAAATTACAATAACTCTAATACCAAAATTTGTATATGTTTTTGTTTCTCCTATCTAAACATTTATTAGTCCAAGTGATAAGATATCTTTTGGAACTAATAGTTCTATCCATGAATTCATCTATGAGATACAACCAATTTCTTATTCTAACTAATAAATACAACTATATAACTGAAAAGTATAATCATTTAAACTAAAAAGGCTTTAGTGGTACAGAAGTTCCACTAAATCTAGAGTCTTAACTTAAATAACAATGGACAGTGAGGCCCTGAAATATAGGTTTTAAACAAGTCTTTGAAAATCATGAAAAATCAAATAGAAAGGGGATCAGATCCCTAATAGATAACTGGAGTCTTCACTAGAACATTTTGGTATTGGATGGTAAACTCCATAGCACTGCAGTTGCCCCCAAAGATTATAGGTTGATAGAAGCACCAGAGACTCTGTACTGCTGCCAACAGCTCTGGAGCCAACAACTTTGGAGACTATGTGCTATTGCCAGTAGCTCCGGAGATGCATCTATGATTCCACTGAGGCATGGCTCCAAAGATCACCCACCTCCTTTTCTCTCTTGCTCCTCCTTCTTCAGAACTTCTCCAACACTTTGGGGAAACATTGGAGTCCAATGTAGTATCTTCCATATTTAGCTTCGAAGATCATTAGGACTATCTCCGGAGATCTTCAAAATTGCTTTTCGCCTGCATAGTTATACCTGTGAACTCAAAATGAGATTTTTCTACACAATTTCATTAATTTACTACAACATAAGTCCTTTCATCAAAAATAATAATCTTCAGTAATTCATCTCTCATTAGTATAAATAAAATAGGTCTTTACGATTTCTATGGTGCAAATACCAGGACACACAGAATGAAAGGATGGAAAAAAGAAGTAAAAAGGTATGTTGATTTGAGTGCTACCTGGCACTCATCATCCCTCCAGACTTAAAGGTTGCTAGGTCCTCCTGCACTTCATAGCCTGGTCTTGTTGAGGTGGTATATTTTATCAGTGAGATTGTACTCCTTCTCATAAGTTGACCAAGTTGTGAAGTTTGTATTGCCGTTCCCTTTGAACTGTTCAACCTGTCTTACCCATTCTTGAAATTTGGCATCCTCTATCTATTCAACCCATATGGGCAGTGGATCAATGATGAGGGGTGGCTTGAAGCGGCCACCTATCTAATTCATGCTTATATTTGTCCATCAATTTGGACATTGCCCTTGCTTTTCGTATAAACAACCTGAGGTTGGCTGGGGACACTACTTCCTTAATCTTTTGCTTTGGAGTTAGAGTGTTCCATCTTTTCTTCCTAATGGTGATCATCTAACTAGATGAGTTATGCATGAAGAAATCAAATTCAATAGCACATTCCTGCAGGTGTTGCTGATACAAGGGCATAATTTTTGTTCTACCTGCTAGGGAATAAATTCACTCTGAAATGAATTTCAAAGCCCATGGGATTTAGACACTCTCTCCTAAGGAATAAGCTTGTATCTACATCCTTCTTGGTGTAAGCCTCCATTCATTCATTCTAGATTTGATGATTTCTCATCAGTGACATAAATGCTCTAAGCTAGCATTCACCCACAAAGTAGTTGATGAAGAAAGTGTGGTCTTTTATGAAGAAATCATGTAGGTACAGTTCACACAATTTTTTTTTGTCTTCATCAGAACTCTTTATGTACACCTCAAGGAAATCTTTCTCATCTTTTCCATTTTTAGTTAAATAAAAAAGAACCAGTGATATTTTTCTTTGGAGGATCCGCTCTTCTAGAAACAGAGCATAACTGCCATTGGGAGGTCTGTAGGATATGATTTCAGTAGAGAGAGTGGCTATAGTGGTGACCTCTTCTAGAGCCTTTACTTTCTCTGCCATGGTGGTTACTACCCTTTGTAGTTGTAACATCACCTTGGATCCCTCTAACTCCCTACATATCCTTTCCCAATGGAACAGGGCTTTAGGAATGTTTATTGGGAGTATCCCCAGTTATGCATCTGTTTGAGTCCCATGTTCAACAGTAGTAGTTGGATTGCTCAATTCCTAAAGCAACTCTTCTTGATCATCTATCTTATTATTGGCCCATGTTAACTACTTATCCTGATGCTATATTTTCTCTATCATTGCTGAAATCAATGTGATGCAATTATCTCTAGCTTTGATAATACCAGATGTTTTCTATGTTGCCTCTTCATCCTTTTTCCTGATCACAACCTCTTTCCTTTTAATGATCTCTTGTTTTTCCTCTACTTCTTTTCTCAACTTCTTGCTTCTGCACTGTGTCTTTTTATTTCATGACCTTCTTGAGGTCAATGATAATCAGGTTCTTCCCCCATAGCATTCTCTTCATAATCTCAATCTCTTCCATCAACTGCTGTTCTCTTGGAACCTCTATATCTTCTTGACCATAAGGGCGTGAGTAACTCCCTGTTTCTCCTCCTTCTATCCTTTCTTCATTAGGGGTTTCTATTTCTTCTTGCCCTCTGCTGTCAGCTTGGTCCCCCTGTTCACCTGCCTCCTCTTTCTGAGCCTCTTCTTCTTGAGTCCCTTCTTGTTTCTCTTTCTTCTGGTCTTCGGCAAAGGTTGATGTTGATGAGGGTCCAACCTACTCTTGGGGAGGAGTCATGGAGGTTCTGAACCCCATGAGAACCTTAGCCAAGAGAACAATATCCTTTTCTGCCTGAGTAGGCTCTCTTTATTTTACTTCTCTAGAGCACTAGTGGGGCATGTGCCTCTGGAGCTAGAACATATCCCTCAGAATATGAAGAGATAGTTAGGGTTTCCCCTTGTGCTACCTTTGAAGCTTAGGCACATTTTGGTTCTAGAGTATGTGGAGTCTGAGTCCTTGGAAGGGCAGTGGACTCTAAAGTACTCCCTTCAACTATTCTTCTTCTTATGCTCCTTTCAATCAAGGGAATCTCATTTGAATCCTCAGATTCTTCCTCTGCCCTTTTATGTTTGCTGGGCTTAGGGGTTTTTGGAGGTCTTTTTGTCTTCTCTCTTTGCCCTGCTTCTTTTCTGTGATTTTTGGGCCTAGAAGTCTTAGCATATTTTGGTGGTACCTTCTGTTCCATAATTACAGCACCCCTCATCTATCTAGTTGGGGTGGACTCCTCAACTAGGGTTAACTTTTGTTTTGTTGAGCGAGTTACCCAGGAAGGCTGTTCTATAATTGTTTCTTCCAGCTGCTGAACTGCAGTGGAGGTTTCTCCCACTTCTTTGCCCTTCCTCTTCTTCTCAGTAGTTGTGGTAGGAGTTGGGCTTTCTTGTGCTGTTTGTGGGATATAAGTTGGGGTTTCCTTCACTATTTTCTTCTTTCCCTTACTTCTAGTGGCTGGGGATGAAGTGGAGGGTGCTGCTTCCTCAGTCTCTTGAGTGGAGGAAGTTGTTTCTACAGTTGTTTTCTTGATTTTTGTTTTGGCTTGCTGTGTGTCATTTAAGAATGTCTGCCACAAAGCCTCTCTATTACTCCTAGATAGAAAATGATGTTTGACAACCAAGTAAATGAGGCTATGGTGCTTCATGGGACCCTTCTCCTGTTGGTACTTATCTGCTGAAGCCATAATGGCAGAGTACAAAAAATTTGGAATGTTGATGCTGTATTCTGGATGGGCATGCCCATGCCTTAAGAAAATAAACATCTTCATTATGGGTCCTACGACTAAGGAGAATTGTCCATCATAGGTAAAATATTTCTTGAGCCACATGGCTAAGGATTGCCATGGTTGAGGGAGTGAGGTTCTGATAATTGCTTTTACTTCACCTTTACTCAAGTGTAATTGCACTTCAGGATCATTTTCTACTGAGAAATTTTTAATTAAATTAGAGTAGCGGGTTTTGAGATGATAAAACCTCTCACCTTGTTCTAGTAGACCTGAGATGTGGCTGATGATGGTGGCTGAAATATTGATGGTAACTCCTTGCACTTTTGTTTGGTTATTCTTCAGATTATGTAGGAATTCATCAACTATGTCTTCATGAAACCCTTAAAAATTTTCTAGGAACTCTAACCACCCTACATTTCTTAATATATCTGCTGAGACTTTATCCCGAAGTAGTCCCTCTGGATTTTTAGGCTCAAACTTATTTTTGACTCCCATGTTGCCTATATTTTTCCTATCTTCTGTGTATAGACAAACCCCTTTCTATTAACCCTTTCCTTGAGTCTCCTATAGAGCTCTCTCTCTGTCTGTGGTGATAGACCCCTTTCTACCCTGGAGATCCCCTGTTTCTTCATAAAACTTTGCTGCAATGGTTGTTATACTATTTCTGGAGTTTGAAAAGCTCCGCAATCTCTGGAGTTTGGAAGCTTATTGTTTTCTTTGATATCTTTTAACAGTGATTGCTTAATTATAGGAGGGTTTATTTACTTCAAATGATTTGAATTGAGGGGTTAAGTCATAATTACAGGGAAGGACTTGACACTCTGGAGCGGAGATGTTAGTTTGGCAGTTATGGTGACGTGCATAGGCCAAAAGAGGAATAATGACAGAGGGGGGTTACGTGTCCAAGTATTTGCACAAAAATAGAAATGAAAAGATTGGTAATAATTAACTAATTTGAGTGAAATACCTGGATTAAGATTCGTAAT
Organism: Cunninghamia lanceolata; assembly: GCA_027924645.1. NCBI lineage: Eukaryota > Viridiplantae > Streptophyta > Pinopsida > Cupressales > Cupressaceae > Cunninghamia > Cunninghamia lanceolata. The sequence continues at coordinate 6,044,049 of BSBN01000516.1, forward strand.
GAATAACTGATGTGCTTGGGCTACTGTGCCGCCACTTTGATGAGGTGTGATGTGACTTTGCCTTTGTGCAACTTTCCATTAACTGGCATGATGACAACATCGCATGATCTGGTACTTTCTCATGCAGATGGATTTGAATGCGATGTGCTGGCAGGTGACATCATTGGGTGTTGTGCAAATGATGTCTATTGGCAGCTACAAAGTGTGTATGAGGAAAAATCGATTAAATCTAAACTAAATAAAACCAAAGAACCCAATAACATAAAGGAAACCAATTTAAATAAAAGCCATGACAAATAATCAATGAAATAAAGACTTTTACTGAAATCTGTGTTGTTTCCTTTGGATTGAATGTGGATTGCTCAATGAAGTTGCAAAGCCATAGCTGCAACAAGCAAGTAGTGTGCTCAAGAGATCAATGTCAAAAGATCGTGATAGTGTTTAATCGACGCGTTTTTGTATGCTCGAAGCTCTGTTAAGTATGCCTGAGAATACGATCGAAGAGAGAGGTAATGAAGGAGATGAGGGGGGTTGATATAGATTTCAAGGAAAATCGATCAACGGTCCAGATAATTTAGAAGAATCAATGGAGGAGATAAGTTGAGGAATGTGCAACGAATGAGAAGAAGACATGTGTCTTGCTTGCTTTTGCATGAGAGGAGTTATCAAGAATAGAAGAATGAGTTAACTGAAGAGATAAATCGATTAAAAGAATAAAGCAATCAGTTAAGTGATTTAAAACAAGAAGAATGGATTTGCATGAGAAAAGAAGATATTTTGCTTTATTAAATATAGAAATATTTAATTGATGAGCAAGAAAGCTTGAGTTATATTAGAGATAACTCAAATTAGAAGAAAAAAGCAATTTAAATAAATAATTGATTTATTTAAATTTAGAGAAGATATTTTGGAAGAAATAATTAAATAATTAGAATTATTTAATTTAGAAGATTTGAAAGCAAATTAAATAAATAAATTTATTTAATTGTTGTGCATGATTTTGGAAGAATAAATTTTGATTTAATTAAATAATTTAAGAATTATTTAATTTCAGATAAGAGGGAATTTGTTGATGAATTAATTAAATAATTGGGCTTTATTTAATTAATGTGGATTTGATTTTTGGAAAGAGGATAATGATCTAATTAAATAATTAAAATTATTTAATTATGGAAGAATATAGAGGAATTTAATTTAATTAATTAAATAAAGAGGATTTATTTAATTAATGTTGAAAGTATGTGATTTAGAAGAATTTGATGATAATTAATTAAATAATTAGATTATTTAATTAACGTTTGCAATGCAGGTGATGAGACAGATAACGGAATGCAAGTGATTCGACGACACGGTCATTTTAGGGTGTCTACATTTTGCCCCTCTTTGATGCAATGCAGCATGTAGCGTTGCATCAAAGAAATTGATAGTTGAATAACAAATTGTTTTTTTTTTATGCCCCAGTGTAGGTAGTTGCCCCAGCGTATGCCCCCTCGAGCGGGAAGACAGGGAAGCGACAGAGGAAAGGTGTTGACGCTCGACCAGAAGAGGACGCGACCAGGAAGAAGAAAAAGCAGAAGAAGGGCGGGGAAAGAAAAACTAAGGGGGGGGAACACTATAAATAGGTCCCATGGGGACCACAATCCTCATTTGCACCCTTGGATAATCTAAATTTAGAGAGGAGAGAAGCAAACCTAGTTGGAGAGAGTGGAGCAGCCAGCGAGGAGAGATGCCGATTCCAATGCACAGTCATCAGGCGGAGTTGGTGTGGACCTACAAGAGGCCAGCAGGAGCTCCGGCAGCAGTAAGTGAGCGAAAACCCCCTTTTCATTTGTCGTTTAGGGTCGTTTAGGGCTAGGTTTAGGCAGGGTTAGCCAAGTCAAGCAAAAGCGCTTTAGAAAGCCGTAGCGCGTCTGGTGTAGGGTTGCAGCGCTTTTGGCGCGCTATAGCGCAGCTGGTAGTCGCCTGCAGCGCTAATGGTAAAATCACGGCGCTTTTGGTATTAGGTGCTCGCGCCGCAGCGCATTTGGGAAATCCCGCAGCGCACTTGGCCAAGCAGTGCAGCGCACTTGGCAAAGCAGTTTAGCGTAAGTGGTGGGAAGGTGAAAAAAGCGCATCGCGTCTGGTAGGACAGAGTGGCGCGGTGGGTAGGATAGAATGGCGCAGTTGGAAAAACAAGGCGCATGTGGTTGAAAAAAACACAGCGCATCTGGATGAACAGTATGGCGCTGCTGGTAGAGAGGGATAGCGCTTTTGTATAAAACAAAGCGCTTTTGGTTGGAATAGAAGAAAAGTTAGGGTGCAATAGAAAAGTTAGGCTGCCAAAGAGAAAATGGCAAGTTGGTGGTTTTTAGGGACTGATGGTAGATAGGTTTTGAAGGATTTGGGAAAGAAACTGACAAGTGATTTGTTATGGATGTAGAGGATTTTGCCACCACTGATGTCGCGAGAGCGACATCACGCGATCGCACATGAGGTTGTACAGTTGACATGGGAGGAGGACACATTCCTGGAGCATGCGGGACTATAGCATGTGGCACATTTGACACACATTAGGGCGAATCTCGCCCTAGTGACAGCAGTCGTGGAGAGGTATCACATCGAGACCTCGTCATTCCACTTTCCGACGGGGGAGGCTACAGTGACACTGGAGGATGTATACCGCATCCTGAGGATCCGGATAGATGGTGAGATAGTTGACTTTGACCCAACACGGGGCGAGGCAGGCTTGGAGGAGGTCTTTTGTACAGATGACCTATGGATAGAGGATGGGGAGATCCGATGGGCAGACGTCCCGAGACTCTGTGATAGGATCAGATGGATCGTTGCATCGTTGATTGGCGGCTTCCTATGCCCGGACAGGAGATCTAGAGGATTATCAGTTGGCTGGGGGACCATTTTATCAGGGATGTTCACCCATGGCAGACAGTATGCGTGGGGACCCTCCGTGCTAGGACAGCTATACCATGATATGCACCATTGTGTGTACAGGAGAGGCATGAGTCTCTCAGCAGGTGTGACTTTGTTATAAGTATGGGCGTGGGAGCACATTCCAGTCATCTGACCCATGGCGCAACACCACTGAGACAGAGGTGAGCCATACGCATTTCTATACGACGGGGTGATGACACACCGGAGGATGGGGTCTGTTAGCTACTGGAGGTGGCAGATAGATGAGATGGACATATTCATATGGAGGCCCTAGTTACTATGCGAGGAGTGGGCGGACGAGCATGAGCAGCTCATGTACTGTAGACAGGCTCGCTATCTGTTTGGTAGATGGACAAATATGATAGAGAGGTACCTACCCGAGCGAGTTCTCAGGCAGTTTGGATTGCCGCAGGGGGTACCAGTGGGGGAGGCCACTCATGCCAGGACACGGAGGGAGGTTGGAGACTGGGATGCCGAGATCCCATTGGCGACAGCATTGACAGAGGTGCGGGGACTTATCCCCGTGAGATGGGATTGGGACTCTGGGCTAGCAGACCCAGGGACACTGCCAGAGTATGATCAGTACTGGCAGACACACAGGCCTATGAGATTGACTACACGCGGTGTAGTAGGGGCAGTGGGAGAGGTGCTAGTTCTTGGAGGAGAGGCCAGGATGAGGCGGCAGGCCAGGGCAGCCAGGCAGCAGGCAGCGGGCCAGTAGGCAGGTGGAGAGGGCAGCGGCCAGCAGGCCGATGTGGAGATGGCAGAGGCAATGGGCCCGGTCATAGAGACCGACTTATAGAAAGCAGAGCGACTGCTACAAGAGGAGATAGCCCGGAGGACTCGCCTAGAGCTTCGGATGGCGCAACTTAGGAGAGACAGGGATGCAGCGCGGGCAGATGCGAGACAGGCAGAGGCCACAGCCCAGGCACAAACACAGGCAGCGTTAGCAGCACAGACAGCCCTAGCACAGGTGCAGGCGCAGCTACAGGCACAGGTGCAGGCATACAGACAGCTGCAGGCCTAGATACAGGCACAGGCACAGGTACAGGTGCAGCCGCCAGCCGCACCAGCAGTAGACGCAGATGAGCTAGCACAGGCTAGGAGAGAGAGAGACGCAGAGGTGCAACTGCGTTTGACAGCAAAGGCCACACTATTTAGAGTGAGGCGGGAGAGAGAGGAGGCACGCCGCGCACTAGGTGCAGATCAGAGGACATTATACAACAAGCTCGTTCGAGTGCAGGGCGAGCTAGTATCCGCCGGTAGGGAGGCAGAGTACTACAGGGGCTTGTACGTGGGAGCGGTGCTGGCAGCTCAGTAGGCACCGAGTTATAGAGACAGGAGTAGGTCAGGGGCATCAGGATCCCGGAGGACAGGGCAGTCAGCATCCTCAGTTAGAGGGCCACTTTTGCCACCAGGGGGAGGAGGAGGACCATCAGGGGGACCTCCACCGAGCACAGGGGGAGGCCAGGGGCCACAGCAGGAGGGCAGCTCTACCCACTAGGGCACATACATTGGCATTGTATCATATTGTATCATTTTGGATAGATGCCTGCGTGCATTCTGATGTATATTTTGAGGGCTCTTGATAGCCTTGATGTACTATATTGGTGTATATTTGGATGTATACATATTTTTGTATTATTGATGTAGACACAAACACTTTGTATTATGATAGCCATTACATATATATATGATGATCTGTTCGACTCACAGTTGTTCATGCTTTTGTGTATGCATTCTTTGATGTCATGGATGTGATGATATGTATGTATGATTATGGATTCATGTGATGACATATGGCTTATATGATGCTTATAGATGTATGATGATAGAGATATATGATGATATAGATGTGATGACTAGTGATATCTAACATGTGGGTTTTGCAGATATGCACCAGAGAGGAGAATAGGAGGAGATGGAGACAGAGACTGTTGATCGATTACTGCAATGAAAGCGATACAAAGGTTGTGGAAATGGATGAATGAGCTTGTTGCAATGGCTTCGCATTTGTATATAAAGAGCAATCCTTATTTTGATATAGCACGTGGATAGTTTGCCACCAAGGTATAAAAGACCAAGGTGCAGTAAGATCTGAGTGCGTGGACGTTGACTCTGCAAACAAACGGTTTGAACTTAGATCCTTTAGACATAATATAACCTTGTTGGAACGTGTGAATGAGCCGTAGTCTTGAACATAAAATAAACTTCCATACATGCAAAATGCAAGAAGAATATTAATTTGTAAGATGCTAGGTCGTAACACACACAAGATAAATAGGATGTCAAGAAAGATACTAAAGATCATTCCTCAAACACGGCACACAGAAAGCAATGACTATGCCCCCAATCCGTACTGCATCGCAACATACCAAGATTATAGATAAATCAAGGTAGCTTTGAATAGGTATTGGAATAGCGAGCAAAAGATAAACCATAACACAAATTGACTGACTTACAAAGTAAACATACAGCCAACATATTCTCTTGCCAAAGAGGTTGCTCAGGATAGATTGGACAGGAAAGATAACAGCCTTATCGTAGGAACTCTGTGTCTGTTAAAGGGTGCTATCTACCTAAAAAGACAATGTCTTGCTGCGGGAAATGCCACATGTCACAGGAGACGTGTGTGTTGGTCTCGACAATGGAACACTTCGCAGAAGACAAGCCTGTGGATCTAGGGCTTGGTTAAGCGGGACTTAGCTGATGCTGACAATCGGTATGCAGGACAGTAGATGACTCTGGAAGAAAGCTCCTTTGCTTCAGGTTTGCAAAGGACTATTGCTTTGAAAGGATGCGCTAGCTTGCTGCTTGAGTTATTCAAGTCGAGGCGAATGGATTTTGAAAAATGGAAGACTAGAAAGGTGACAGTGCTAATGGATTGAAACAGGTGGAGAATGATGGATCGTGTGTGCCTGAGTATTGGATACATCCTTCGTATTCCAGACTGCCTACATACCCTATATCCACGGGATCAAGGCACATGACGATGAAAGATGAAAGTGATAAATATGTAGTTCTGGACAGAGTGATGAGATGGGTCAAGTTGAAGAGGAGGCGATCTTATGTACCTGAGTACTGGATACTTCCTTCGTATTCCAGACTGCCTACATACCCATATCCATGGGATCAAGGTACCTTAAGATGGAGAAGATGATAATATGTAGTTCTGGTTAGTGATGATGTGGAAAAGCGTTGAGAGGATAACATCCCTATTGTAGGAGCGATGTGTCCGTTAAAGGGTGTTACCTGTGGAAGTGAGACAAGATTGAAGTATGCGCTGCGAACCATGAACAAGGAACCAATCCTAGACCGAAGCTAAGGAAAGAGTTGCCCCATTCTGGTAGAGGAAACTGTAGGGGTGACCGCTGACGAAGACACAGAAAGACATGACCTAGGACAAAACAGTGTTAACTGTAGACACAGATCAAGACATGGGAAGACGACGAGGGACATTGACAAATTTCCAAGCTATACTAGATAGGGAGGTGGAAATGCAAACAAGGTCAATGGTTTTATTATGGGTGGATGGATGAGGCACGTTGCGAACTGGACAAGGAGTGGACAGGACTCGATAGACGATGGATGCTGACTCTACGCATAGCGCCTGTTTGCCAGGTTTTTACTATGGTACTTATCCAAGGCGCCTGTTTGCCAGGTTTTCACTAGAGGACGGATTTTTTTTTTTTTGGAATACTCTGAGAATCAGGCATAAAACTTCTTGAGATGGACACTATCAAGTGGCTCATCTAGAGGAATGCCGTCAGGTGTAGCTAAAGTATAAGCTCCTGATCCATATGATGCTGTCACAATGAAGGGACCTAACCAGTTAGGCTCAAACTTACCCTTCTTCTCTCGATCTGCTTGATTTCTCTGATTCTCCTTAAGTACAAGATCACCAACTTGAAACCGTCTTTCTTTGATCTTTTTGTTGTAATTACGCCGGAGGCGGTTTTGATAGACATGGAGATGATTAAGTGCGGCAAGGCACCTCTCATCTAGTAGTTCAAGCTCAGCTAATCTGGAAGTGCGAAACTCATCTCCGCCGATCAGGTCCTGCATGGATACTCTGAGGGATGGGATCTCGACCTCTATAGGTAGGATGGCTTCAGAGCCAAAGACCAAGGCATATGGTGTGGCACCCGTTGGTGTTCTGATACTAGTGCGGTAGGCCCATAGGGCGGGATTGAGTTGCAAGTGCCAATCATGACCAGCTTCATTGACCGTTTTCTTTAGGATCTTGAGAATGGTTTTATTGGAAGCCTCTGCCTGGCCGTTACTCTGCGGATAGTAGGGAGTTGAAAAGCAATGTCGGATATTGTATTGTATGCATAAGGCATGAACATCTTGGTTCTTGAATGGTCTCCCATTATCAGTGACAATGGCCTGGGGAATACCATACCGGCATATGAGGTAGTTTAGAATAAACTTGGCTATTTGTTTACCGGTGATATAGGTCATAGGAATGGCTTCCACCCACTTCGTGAAATACTCAGTGGCGGTAATGATAAACTTGTGGCCATTGGAGGAGGAAGGGTGGATTTGTCCTACGAGGTCAAGACCCCATTGAGAAAAAGGCCATGGAGTAGTCACAGGTTGTAACTCATGAGCTGGTGCGTGAATCAGATCTCCATGCTGCTGACATTGTAGACACTTCTTAGCAAACTGTGCAGCATCTTGCTCTATTGTAGGCCAGTAATAACCTGTTCTGAGTATCTTCTTAGCAAGATTAGGACTGGTAGAATGCGCGCCATAGACACCTTCGTGTATGTCTCGTAAGGTAGCTTCGGCTTCTTCCGCGTTAAGACATTGTAAGAGGATACCATCGAGACTCCGGCGATATAGTGTATCACCCAGAATGATGTAACGAGAGGATCGACGGATAAAGGTTTTGCGTTGGGTGGATGATAGGTCAGGGGGAAAGGTATTGTTCTTGAGGTATTCATAGATATCTTCATACCATGGGGAATTGGGACCAACAAGTTTGCAGATGATTTCAGTAACAGGAACGTCGACGGCTGGTATCAACAATTGCTCGATCAAGAATTCACACTTTTGTGTATTAGCAGGCATGTCAATCAGTGACCCTACAGAAGCCATAGAATCTACAGCTTTGCTATGCTCTCTTGGAATTTGCTCAAATGTGATGCTAGAAAAGTGTGGTTTGTAGGCATCCACTAGTTGTTTGTAGGGGACCAACTTTTCATCCTTTGTTTGGTATTCATCTGTGACTTGGCGAATGACTAGCTGTGAGTCTCCATATACTTGTAATTTGTGATGTCCCATTAAACTGCTGTATTGAGACCTATAAGGAGTGCTTCATACTCGGCTATGTTGTTGGTGCAAGGGAATGCAAGCCGATATGATTTTGGAATGTAATCATTCTAAGGTGTAACAAATAAGATGCCTGCTCCTGATCCATGCTGTGTGTAAGAACCATCAAAGTACAACTTCCACATTATGGAGGTAGCAAGAGTGAAGAGATTCTTGTCAGGAAAGTCTGCTACCATAGGATGTGTATCTTTCATAGGTGCATCTGCTAGTTGGTCCGCGAGGGCTTGTCCTTTGATTGCCTTACGATCCATGTATTCAATGTCAAACTCACTAAGGATCATGACCCATTTAGCTAGTCTGCCTGTGAGAGCTGCTTTTGCTAGTAGATACTTCAAGGGATCAATCTTGGCTATCAGATTTGTGTGTTGGTTCAGCATGTAATGTCGCAACTTTTGGGAGGCGAACACTACTGCTAAACAAGCCCTTTCCATTGGTGAATAATTGAGCTCGTATCCCACCAAGGTTCTACTGATGTAATAAATTGCATGCTCCTTTCCTGTGTCATCATTTTGTGCTAGAAAGGCCCCTAGGGCTGAATTTGTAGTGGAGATGTATAAGATCAAAGGTTTGTCCGCAACTGGTGGAACCAATACAGGAGGTGTAGCTAGGTACTCTTTAAGTTGATCAAATGCTGCTTGACACTTATTGTCCCATCGAAATGAGACATCCTTTCAGAGCAAGTGTTGAAAGGGTTGACATTTATCTGCTAGCTGTGAGATGAAACGCCTGATGGATTGCAACCTTCCTTGGAGGCTCCTTAGTGCTTTAAGGTTCTTGGGTGGAGGCATCTCCACTATAGCCTTTACTTTCGCTGGATCTACTTCGATGCCTCTATGAGATACAATGTATCCCAATAGCTTCCCTGATGTTACACCGAATACACACTTCTTTGGATTGAGTCTTACTTGGTATTTTTCAAGCCTGTCAAAGATCTGTCCTAGGACCTGTATGTGATCCACCCGAGAAGATTTAGCCAGTATATCATCAACATAGTCTTCCATGATGTGATGAAAGAGGTCATGAAATATCACTGTCATTGCTCTCTGATAGGTTGCTCCTGCATTCTTCAGACCAAACGGCATGACACACCAACAATAATTGCCCCAAGGACAAGTAAAGGTTGTCTTATGTTGGTCTTCTTCAGCTATCCTTATCTGATTGTAACCCGAGAATCCGTCCATGAGAGAAAGCATCTCGTGACCTGCTGTCAAGTCCACTATAATGTCAATGTTTGGTAGTGGAAAGTCATCTTTAGGACATGCCTTATTGAGATCTCTAAAATCATTACACATGCAGATGCGCCCATTAGGTTTAGACACAGGTACAATGTTTGAGACCCAATCTGAATAGTCAATAGGTCGTATAAACTTGGCATCTAATAGCTTTTGTACTTCCACCTTCACCAAGAGAGCTATCTGTGGGTGCATCTTTCTCAATTTCTACTTGACTAGTTTCACCTTGGGATCAACTGTGAGATAATGAACTACCAGCTTAGGGTCTAGCCCTGGCATATCTGCATAGGTCCATGCAAAGTTGATGGTTCGTTGCAAGAAGAAGTTGTTAAGATTTTTGTGCTCTGTGTCAGATAAGGATGCTGCTAGGAATGTTGTCTTTGGATTCTGTTCTGTACCCAGGTTGATCTCTGTAGAATCTTCCATGAGGAGAGCTGATTTCTCTTGATACTTAGATGGTAAGGGAAGGTCAAATCCTCCATCCTCAGGTGCCACAGTTGGGTTTTCACCTTTGGATACGTCCTTTATTTTTACTATTTTATGATCAGGAGGTGCCACAGTGTGGTTTTCACCTAGAGATCTTTCTTTATTTGCACTTTTGCGACTGGAGGATTTGGCATTCTCACCAAAATAAACCATGGGCTCTAGTTCCACTACAAAACCTGCTTTGTGATCGCCAAGAGGGATACCTTCCCGAAGTCCCATGAACTCAGCTAGAGCTTCGTCATTCTGAAATACATCTATAACGGGGGCCCCTTGTTGGTCCCAATCGATAAGTTCAGGGTAGACAAGCGTGACATTCTGGGTGCTGGTGGTGGAAGTTAAGGATACGGAGGATAGTGTAAAAATGGAGGATTCGGCGAATAGATTGGTCATGTGGAGGGAAGAGTCATCGATGATATCCTCTGTAGACATCGTATCGGCGGGAAAAGTGTCAGCTACCTCGTCGAGGATATACTCGATGTCTGAGGCGCGTGGTACCTTCTTACCAAATCTTAATCCTTTCTTGTCTAGCTTCTTTCTTACCACAATGGGCTCCATATTGCCTTGATTCTGTTTCCCAAGGCCACCTTTGCCTTTATAGCCCATGTTTTTCACTATCCTTAAGCCATTGCCATATTGCTTGACTGGTATCGTGACTGGTTCTTTCTCCTTGTAGAGCCAAGAAGAGATGTCCTCAATAGTTTCCTCTTCCAGTAACCGTCCATGTTGGAATTGGGTTAGGAATGTTGGGGGAGGAATAGTTGCTTTTTTGGTTACTTTGGCAATGGGTGGTTTGCTGTAAGATTTTGGAGATAAAGGCATCCGCCCTACACAACAAGATTCAGAGATATCATAAGTGCCAAAGCCTATATCTCGGACGCAAGCTGTGATTTTGGGGAGGGGTGTAGATTCACTTGTAGAGGCTTGTGTGAGAGTTTCAGGGTCAACATAGAGAGGGGATTCAAGGGCTTTGTCATTTTTAGGCACTTGGTTGCAATTCTTATAGCTTCCTTGCAAGACACGGCAAAATTCAAAAGGATTAGGGTCTCCTGGGATGGTGATCTCCGTACCATTATATGGGAACTTGAGGGACTGATGGTACGTGGAGGGAACAGCTTTCATTGCATGGATCCATAGGCGGCCTAGGATAATGTTGTAAGGCAGCTCAATATCAAGAAATTGGCACCTAGTTTCAAGCATGACTGGGCCCAGTTGTATAGGCAAGTGAATAACACCTTCTGAACGGCGTTCTGCATCATCATACCCTTTGATTGTAATACTATGATCAGTGTTGACGTGATCCTCAGAGTATCCCAATTGTTTTAGTAACTTTAAAGAACAGATGTTGAGACCAGCACCACCATCTATGAGTATACGTTTGATTTTGCGCTTATGGATGAGAACTTCAATATGAAGGGCATCGTTGTGACAAGGATCGTGGGAGGGGAGGTCTTTCTTAGAGAAGACCACGTTGTAAGGCGAAGCAATATTACCCACTATAGCTTGGAAATCTGTGACTGCTATGTTGTTAGGAATGGAAGACTCTTGGAGGGCTTTTTCTAGCACCACTCTATGTGCAGGTGATGACCGTAGAAGGTCCAAAATAGAGATCTGTGCTGATGTTTTCCCTAAATGTTCGACAAGATTATAATCAGACTAAACCGGCAGCCTAGGGGTAGGTGCACGGATGGTGACATGACCTCGACGAATAGTAACAGCACAATCCGTAGATTTGCCTTTGATGGTGAGGGTAGACACTCGACTCTCTTCAAAACGACCTACAATGGAATCGAAAGACGTGGAAGCGTGATTGATACCTTTACCTCTATCCTGAGGAGGAGGTGGACCGTGATGAGGGAATGTTTCCTTGTACATATCGAGATCCTTGTTCGTGTGTTGCGCTGGTGATTCATCCTCAAAAGTGATTTGATTACCGTCGATGAGGTTTTGGATGAGGTGCTTAAGCTTCATGCAAGACGCAGTTCGATGACCTTTGCTCCTATGGAACTCACAATACTCATTGTCTCTATAACGTGCTGTTTTGTAGACAGGTTCTCCATAAGGAGGAGCATCAGGTAAGGTTATGAGCCCTTTCTGCAAAGCTTGCTGTAAGACCGATTCGATGGGCACTCCCAAGGGAGTGAATTGTCGTCGCGGAGGGTAATCTTGTTGGGGCCGCTCTTGTTGTCGTTGTTGTTGGTTGGGATAAGGCTGCCTTTGTTGTTGCTATTGTTGAGGTGGAGCTTGAATTGGTTTGGAGAGTTGCAGTGGTGTTTGCAACGTTTGGACATGCTTAGTATCGACCACCCCATCGTTGACCACGTTTTTGTTCTTGTTCCAATATTTGGGTTTATCGTTCGACTGTTGATGAGAAGTACTATCTTTCGTCTCCTTAAAGATTTTGACCACACCCTTAGCAATGAGGGCCTTCTCAATGTTGATACCCTTGTATGTGATTTCATCGAAGGTTGTAGCACTAAGAATTTGCAAATGGAAACCTAACTCTTGGTTGAGGTTCTGCACAAATATGCTAACAAGTTGTTTCTCCGGAATCTTGAAAGGGAATTTACTAGCCATTTGTCTCCATCTTTGGAGGAAAGAAATGAAAGTTTCACCATTTTTCTGTTTATTGTTGCATAGGTCCGTCATGGAAATCTCATGCTCTGCGTTGTAAGAAAAATGGGTGGCAAACTTCTCTGCTAGCTCGTTGAAAGACTTGATACCTGTAGGTAAGTGTGAGAACCATTCTATTGCTTGACCTCCAAGGCTGCGAGGAAAGAGACGCATAAGATATGTGTCGTTATGAGAGACCTCGAAGCAAGCAAGATAGAATTCCCTAAGATGGTCTTTTGGGTCACCTTTTCCTTTGTACTTATCGAACTTGGGAATAGTGAAATTTTGAGGAAAAGGGATCATTGGTAACGACCGATCAAAAGGATAAGGACACACTTCCTCCAAAGAGAAGGTCTTTTTGGTGTGGCCAAACGTAAGATCAGATAGTTGTTGTTGCACTTCTGTGATCTTTAGCTCCATAGTCGGGGGAGGGGTTGGTAACATCTCCTGTTGTCCAAAAAGTGGTTGGTGTTGCCCATATGGAAGAATATAGTGTAAGCCATGCACACCGGTATTATAAGGGTCGTAAGATTGATTGGGAACATATGGATTGTACGATTGGTTCAGATTGGGTTGGAATTGGAGGCCTTGATTAGGCAGAGGTGGAGGTGGCGCTAGGTAAGAATGTTGGCTTTGCGACGGTTGAAGAAAAGTATTGGGGGGAGGAAAGCTAAAGTGCGTTTGATTAGGTTGTGATGGTGGCACATAGCTTTGGGAAACCTGATGTTGGGAATGTTGAGAGTGGCTAGGCAATGTATGAAAGAAGTTGAGCGAGGATGAACGTTGTGGAGGAGGAACATAGGTAGAAGTGATTTGCGACGGTTGGGGTTGATTGAGGATGAGAGTAGAAGAATGTTGTGGTTGGGGCTACTTGAGGATGAGAGTAGAAGAATGTTGTGGTTGGGGCTGCGTGACTCTAATTGGTTGAGAGACATGCAGGTGTGATGATATAGGAGGTGGCATTTGTTGAGACCCTTGTTGCATGGCTACATAAGTGTTCCCCGGATTGTGATTGGGTGGGAAACCTACGCGTGATGGGGTAACCAAGATTCCACTTGCGATTGGGGTGGACACTTTAGGAGGTGGTTGCACATTCGATCGAGCTAAGGTGGCTTGCTTAGCTAACTCTGCTTGACGTTGGAGAGTTTCTTGTTGGTTTTGGTAGATCTCCATAGGAGTCAAAAGCAGTGATATGGGCCTCTCCTCTATTGGATTTTGAAAAAGGGGATTCCTATACTGCGAGCCTTGAGTAGGTAAGGGCGTAGTTACCGTGGACATGGTTTGCACCGCTTGTATGGCTTCTTGGGTGTTGGTGCTCTCCTTGAGAGTGGACACATCAAAATCTTGAGGTAACTTGGTGCCTTGCTTTGCAAGCAAGCGAAAGAAATGATCTTGGTTCTCACTAAGGATTTTATGAAAGGCAGCTATAGCTCTAGGATCTTGTATAAATTCATCAAGATCTTGCCATCTTCTTGAGAGGATTGACCTATTTCAAAGTGTCGCTCTTCTTGAGATGGGGTTTGATCTACGATATAACCTTGTGGGACAAAGTCCGGAGGCAAGCCTGTGGTATACTGAGGCGCATTTATCAAAGGGGCGCTATCCTCATGAGGATTGCTTGGTTCATCTATGTGCGGCATGTTTGGAGAGCTGATTGGTTTTGCCGCGGGTGTACTAGGAGTCACCTTGGGAGTAATGTTGAGACGACTTGATTGCGGTGTACGAGGAGGCAACTTGTGCTTCTTAGGGACAACTTGCCTAGATTTCATAGTTTGCTGTAGCCTAGTGGTGACCATGGGATACACTAGGACACAATGTAATGCTGGGAATCTATGAGATGCTTTAAGAAACAGACAAGCTTTTGATGCACAAAGTACTGGACCAAAAGCGCTGTACTGTTTGACCAGAGGCGCAGGACTGTGCTACCAAAAGCGTGCTACTGTGGACCAGAGGCGACGGACTGAGCTACCAATAGTGAGTTACTGTTATACCAAAGGTGAGCTACAGTGACCAAAAGCGAGCTACTGTTATACCAAGGGCGCTGAAGTAGAGTTTTGCCAGAGGCAGGTTACTGCTGACCAAAGGCGATCTACTGTACTACCAAAGGTGAGCTACTGTAATACCAGGGGCGCTGAAGTAGTGTCTGATGTTTTTCAAAGGCAAGATTTTTCTATTTCTGATTGGATTGGTTTGGCAAGAGAAAACATAGCAAACAAGTGGTCAACAAAGGCACAAGGACTAACACAACAGATAGTGTATGTTCAAGGCTCCAAACAAGCCCAATGTTTCCACAGGTCTAAGACAATTGCAATCAATAACAAGCACTTTTTATCCCTAGAGACAAGGTTTCATTGCAGTAGATTAGCTCACAGCTTAATACTCCGTCGATAAAAATATCATTCCATAAAGGTGTCGGATATTTAATATCTTTGCGAGAGACGATAGGTAGGGATATCTCACCCTCCCCTTGGAAAGCTCAAGTAGGTCACAAGAGCTTTATGTCCAAGGGAATACTATCTCTTCTCAAGGGAGCCAATGGTGAGTATCTTAAGGGTTTAAATCGATTTCCCTTGCACTGATGATTATCGCAATGTTCGGAGGTAGGTCGGGTAGTCTCTATCTAAAAATGGTTCTTAGTGACTTTGAGGGACCAACGCCTTACGAGCAATGCGACAAGCTACTAAAAGCTTTAACCAATCCTACTAAGAGTTTCAAACACTTCGCTCAATGTGAAAATCGTTTCCACAAAGAGCTAGTACACCTCTTTTCAGTTTGGCACCACAAGGTAAGGCTGACATCGGTTAGGACTTGGCTTTCGCCTTATCCCTCTTATATAGCGGTTCAAAGGAAAACTCTGCTTAGGGTCGTCCCTTTTGGATGAAGCGCAATCCAAAAGTAGGCCCTTCTAAAGGAAGTACAAAAAAGTAAGAGCAAGCACGTCAAACAAAGGTTCAATTGTCCCGTTATAAGAAAAATAAGGTGCAACTAAGCTATGCACACACACGATTGTAGTTGTAAATTGTCCCTTATGAAATGAAGTGTTTGGCATTCATGTCCATTGTCCTTTAGAAAATTGAGGTGTTTGTTCATACATGTCCATTGTCCCTTAAGAAAAGCAGTATGTTCCTAAGACTTAGATTGCAAGAAAAGATTTGTTCAATTATCCTTTTAAGCATGCAATGTGTTTCTAAGACTTAGTGAGATAAATCAAAGAGGTCTTCAATGCTCGTCCTGCATGAACATGTTAAGAAAAACACCTATTGGCTCTGTGTGAGTAATAAGAAGCTGCAACAAGTGAGTTAGTTCCACCAAAAATTCACAAGTTAGCCAAAAATCAACTTTGACCAATAGCGCTGCACGATCTTACCAGAAGCGACTTACTGTATTCCAAAAGCGCTGTAACAGAGACCAGAAGCGTTGCAGAATATTACCAGAGGTGCTGCAGAATATCCAGAAGCGCTGCACTGTGCAGCCAGGAGCGCGACACTGTTCTGCCAAAAGCGATGTTGTGTATAGAGGAGTGCTGTAAGATACCACCAGACGCGCTGAAAAATAACCAGAAGCGCTGTACTGTTATTCTGGAAGCGCCGCACGGTCTCAGATCATGAAAAGATTAACTTTTGTCAGAAGGACTAGATCGAAATAATCTTCTATTCCGAGCAATAACATTTGATAGATCTGAATAGTGAAATCCAGAAAACCCAAAAAAGTGTAGCAATACAATAGATTAACACAACTACCGAAAAATACCCCTAAATAAATCAGCTTAGGAGGTATTAAAAGTAGGTTTGGAAAGATAAATACAACAGCTTGTCAAACCAATCCCCAGATGTGAAATGAGAAGAACCCTGCAAAAAATACTAAATGCGGTCAAAACTTAATTTAGCCAGAAGCGCTGTAGAAGACTGCCGATCGTGCTTTTCTGTGTTACCAATAGCGCTTCTCTATGTGACCAGAAGTGCTGTAGTGCCCCCAAGGGCGTTGAACTGTGCCTCCAGTAGCGTTGAAAGATGCTGCCAAAAGCGCTGTGTAATATCGTTTGCGCTGTGCCGTACTGTGACTTCAAAAAAAAACAATTTCTCAAAGAAACAAAGGGATTAGTGGGTCCCACCGGGCGTGCCAGAATGTGTATGAGGAAAAATTGATTAAATCTAAACTAAATAAAACCAAAGAACCCAATAACATAAAGGAAACCAATTTAAATAAAAGCCATGACAAATAATCAATGAAATAAAGACTTTTACCGAAATCTGTGTTGTTTCCTTTGGATTGAATGTGGATTGCTCAATGAAGTTGCAAAGCCATAGCTGCAACAAGCAAGTAGTGTGCTCAAGAGATCAATGTCAAAAGATCATGATAGTGCTCAATCGACGCGTTTTTGTATGCTCGAAGCTCTGTTAAGTATGCCTGAGAATATGATCGAAGAGAGAGGTAATGAAGGAGATGAGGGGGGTTTATATAGATTTCAAGGAAAATCGATCAACGGTCCAGATAATTCAGAAGAATCAATGGAGGAGATAAGTTGAGGAATGTGCAACGAATGAGAAGAAGACATGTGTCTTGCTTGCTTTTGCATGAGAGGAGTTATCAAGAATAGAAGAATGAGTTAACTGAAGAGATAAATCAATTAAAAGAATAAAGCAATCAGTTAAGTGATTTAAAACAAGAAGAATGGATTTGCATGAGAAAAGAAGATATTTTGCTTTATTAAATATAGAAATATTTAATTGATGAGCAAGAAAGCTTGAGTTATATTAGAGATAACTCAAATTAGAAGAAAAAAGCAATTTAAATAAATAATTGATTTATTTAAATTTAGAGAAGATATTTTGGAAGAAATAATTAAATAATTAGAATTATTTAATTTAGAAGATTTGAAAGCAAATTAAATAAATAAATTTATTTAATTGTTGTGCATGATTTTGGAAGAATAAATTTTGATTTAATTAAATAATTTAAGAATTATTTAATTTCAGATAAGAGGGAATTTGTTGATGAATTAATTAAATAATTGGGCTTTATTTAATTAATGTGGATTTGATTTTTGGAAAGAGGATAATGATCTAATTAAATAATTAAAATTATTTAATTATGGAAGAATATAGAGGAATTTAATTTAATTAATTAAATAAAGAGGATTTATTTAATTAATGTTGAAAATATGTGATTTAGAAGAATTTGATGATAATTAATTAAATAATTAGATTATTTAATTAACGTTTGCAATGCAGGTGATGAGACAGATAACGGAATGCAAGTGATTCGACGACACGGTCATTTTAGGGTGTCTACACAAAGTAGGTGCCATGAGTGGGTTTCCCTTTTTGAAAGTGGAGGATGAGTCATGCTGACCTCATCATTTAGTGCCCCCACTTTGATGTGTGGAAAGGTGAGTCCCAACCATTTGAACTGCTGCCAATTTGGTGAAGTGTCAGAGGTGCTCCTAGTCAGCTCTGGAGATGCATGTGGGTGGCTCTAGAGGAGTGCCTGGTTAGCTCTGGATAGCTTCTACTGGAATCTTGCATGAAGAAGGGAACCTCCATTTGCTAGTTTTTAGTCCCCTAGATGAGAAAGATAGCCATTTACTAGTTTTCAATCTCCCTTTTTTTTTGAGAAGGGCCACCATTTGCTGGTTTTCAACCCCTTTTTTTTAATTTATTTATTTGTTGTCCTTTGAATTTCTTCAACTTGTGGCAGAGGCCATGACCCCTGTCACTAAGCACAAGTCCTTGGTAAATTCCTCCTTTGTAGCTGGTCTTGTATAGAGCCGAATTCTGTGACCATTTACTAAGAATGTGTCTTCTCCTCCATCAATGGGTGCCAGCAAAAATGTTCCATTCTCATAGACTTCCTTGATTTGGTAAGGTCCGATCCAATCTATTTATAATTTCCCCTTGAACTACTTGAACTTAGAATCATACAAGAGAACTCAATCCCCTTGTTGAAATGTCCTCTTTTTGATGTGTTGATCATACCATTGTTTCCTTTGGTATTGAATAAGTTTTGGTCTGCTGTATGGCCTCTGTCCTGATTTCATCCAACTCATTGAGTTGAATAATCCTATCTTGCTGTGCTATAGATAATGGCAGCCCAATGTCTAATGATGTCTTTAGTGTTTGCAATTCAAATTCTATGGACAGTATGGGTTTCTTCCCATAAACCAATTAATAGGGTGAAAACTTGGTTGTTGACTTCCATGTGGTATTGTAAGCCAAACTGCTTCAAGTAATCTGCTGGCCCAATCTTTCCTATTCATGGCCACTGTTCTTGTCAGTATGTTTTCCAACTCTCTATTTGTTACCTCTACCTGCCCATTGGCTTGGGGGTGGTAAGGTGAAGACTTCCTGTGCTTAATCTGGTTTAGATCTGTGAAAGCTTGAATTACCTAAGAAGTGAATTGTGGCCCTCTATCTGAAACTATTGATCTTAGATCTCCAAACCTCAAGAAGATTATGTTATAAAGAAAATCAACAACTCTTTCTCCCCTTGCAAATCACAATGCTTGAACTTCTGCCCATTTGGTTACATAGTTGGTGCAAACCAAAATATATTCTTTGCCTGAAGAAAGTGGAGAAATTGGCCCTACAAAATCCAAGCCCCATTGCACAAATGGTTCCAACACCACTTGGGGGTGCAGTGACATTTCCTAGGTGAAGGTTGGCTGATCCATCCTTTGGCACTGATCACATTGTTGCAAATACCTCTTGGTATCCTTATGGAGAGATGGCTAGTAGTAACCAACTCCCAAAATTTTTTGGATCATTCTTTGTGAGGAATAATGTCCACCTGAGGGTTCATCATGACATGCCCTTAATACATCAAAGATTTCATCAGATCTTAAAGACTTGCGTAAGATAAATTCAAGACCACATTTAAACAAAATACCATTCAATCATTTGTAATATAAAATTTCTTTTACCAATCACTTCTTTTGTTTTGAGGTGAAATGAGATGGAAACAAGTCTATAGCTAAGAAATTAGCTATGTTAGCAAACCAAGGCGTAGTAGAAACAACAAAGAGATGTTCATATGGAAACTTGTCTTCCACTGGTTGGTTTTCTTCACCTGTATGCAGTCTTGATAGAAAGTCAACAACCAAATTAGATTTTCTTGGATTGTCTATGATAGTAATGTCAAATTCTTGCAATAGTAAAAACCATCTAATTATCCTTACACCTACTACTAGTTTGTTCATTAAGTATTTAATGGTTGCATGATCAGTATGCACAAATATTTTATATCCTATGATATAATGCCTGAATTTATTAATAATATATATGACTGCCAAGAATTCCTTTTCGGTTGTTGTATAGTTTTTTTTTTTTTGTTTTTCTGCAGGGGTAAGGTTCTTACTAATGTATTAGATTGCATGTATACCTTCCCCTTCCTATTTATGTCCTAAGACTACCCCTATTGACTCATTTGAAGCATCAGTTTGTATGTGAAAGGGTAAAGTCCAATTGGGTCCCCTCAAAATAGGTGTGACAGTAAGTTTCTCCTTAATGGTTTCAAATGCTGATTAGCAATCCTCTGTCCATAGAAAGTCAACATCCTTGGTGAGCAGAGAAAACATAGGGTCAACTATTATGCTGAAATTTTCTATAAATCTCCTATAGTATCCTGCATGACCTAGGAAGCTTCTAACATCTATTTGGTTCTTAGGTGAGGGTAACTACTTTATCACTTCTATTTGTTCTGGTCTACTTTGATTCCTTTGGCTGATATGTGATGTCCAAGTATAACCCCCTCCTTTACCATCATAAAGCATTTTTCATGGCTTAAGGACAAATGATTCTTTTCACAACATTGCAACACCTTATCTAGGTTTTTGAGGGATTCTTCAAAGGTGTCTCCTTACATAGTAAAGTCATCCATATAGACTTCCATACACTTATTAGCTAATTTAGCAAAAATGGCTAAAACAACCCTTTGAAAGGTAGATGGAGCGTTACATAGGCCAAATGGAAGAACTCTATATGCAAAAGTTCCCCATGAACAAGTAAAGGTGGTTTTGTCCTGGTCCTCCAGTGCTACTTGAATCTAGTTATATTCACTAAATCCATCTAGGAATGAGAAGTACTTTTTCCCTACTAGGTTGTCTAGCACTTGGTCAATGAATGGCAAGGGAAAATAATCTTTCTTTGTGGCTTTGTTTAGTTCTTTGTAGTTAATACATACCCTCCATTTTTCATTATTATTAGGCACTATAACTAAGGGTGAAACCCATTGACTGTCTGAAATAGGATAGATGAACCCTACTTGTAGCAATTTCTCTATTTCAGTTTTAACAATATCTTTCAGGGCAAGGTTTAATCTCCTCTGGGGCTATCTAACAGGTTTGGCATCTTCAGTGTATATATGATGGGTACAAATCTTAGGAGGAATACCCTTCATATCCTAATATTCTGAAGAAAAAGCTATTGAATGGGAGATTAGGAGATTAAGAAGTGCTTCTTCCTATTTTCGTGCTAGCTGAGTGTTGATGTTCAAAGTTTTCCAAGGTAAGATCATGACCTGCTTTGTAATTTGATCCATAGATGTTCCTACCCCATATTTTAGAGTCATAGTGTTGAGAGGACATGAATGTGGGAGCAACATATGAAATGTGGCTAAGTCTCTATAAAAGGTTTCTCCATAAGGAATGATATTTGCAAGGGTGCAATGGGCAGCAGTCAGTAATTCTTTCCTCAAGTCTTGGGCTAATTCCATTATATCCTTGTCAATGAGAATGTGAGTTATGTCTTCAGGTGTGTCATAGTTTATTTCTTCTTCTAACTCACCCAAATGTTCCTTGATGGTAACCATAGCTACTGAGGCACTGTTTTCCATGTTATTAGGCTCATCTACCCACACTTTTCATGAGTAGTGTATGGATGGTTTAGCTAGGGGATATAAGGATATTTTCATCAAGTCTAATCCATTGGAAATGACCATGTCTCTAGTTTTGCAATCAATAGATGCTACTGCTATAGCCAGCCATGGTCTTCCTAGGATCAAGGGGTAAGCATTTCTTTGGTTTCTAGGCTCTAATATTAGAATGTCTACTAGAAATTCCCATGATTCCACCACAACTGAAACATCAGTTAATACCCCTTTTGGAATAGCCATTGACTAGTTAGCCAATTGGAGAATTGTGGATGTGGCCTGGACACCGATCAGGGCCAAATTATCTAGGGTGTGCACTATCATTATGTTTATTGCTGCCCCTAAATCAACCAAAACATTAGATATTTCTACCCCTGAAATGTGGACAGTTATGATAGGGTTCCCAAGGTCTCCATATTTTGGGAGGAGCATCTCCCCCACAAGAAGGTCTACCACTTTTCCTTCCACCCGAATGGTGGTAGGAAAGTTTTTCTTCTTGCCTTGGGTTTTAACACAATGATGTTTGATGAATTGGTTTCTTAGACACATCTTTGATTGATTTTAGGAGTGGAATTTCAATATTCACTTGTTTGATTTCTTGTAGAAGTTTTGATTCCATAGTAGGTTGGACTTATTTTTGTAGGACAAGTTTCTGAGGGACATGTTGTTTGAGCCATTCTGGGTAAGGTGTTGGTTTTTCCATCTCCAGAGAAGCTTCAGATTTCTTCTCAGAAGTAGCTCCAGAGGTGATCTTCGGAGCTATTCCTTTAGGAGGGACCCCAAAGTTACCTAAGGGATGTTCTTCTAGCACAGTTTCGATAGTAATCTCCTCCTGAGGTTGAGTGGATGGGTTTTCAAGTTCCATATCATTAGTTACTTCAACTATGAGCGGAGGAGGTGGTCTTGGTAGTTCTTTCCCAGAACGTAGCTGGAGGTTGTGTAGATAAATAGAGTTTACACTAGCCATGTTTTCTTGCTTTGTCATGTAAACAGTTGCTACCTATTTATTTTGTGGATTTACTATAGGTTGAGCAAGTAAGGATGGCTGACTAACTGGCTCATTTTGTGACTATCCCTGTGTGTTAGGGGGTCCAGTTAGTAATGCTTGTTGTTGAGGTTGGAAACATCTAGGTTGTCCTTGGTATTGTTGACTGTAACTTTGTTGAGGACCCCACTGAGGCTGCATGTTTTGTGATCCCAATTGTTGGGGAAATTGTTGTGGCCATTGTTGGTTTCCCTAAGGTTGGTTTTGCCACTACTGGTTTGACTAGTCTTGTGGTACTCGAGGAATGTTTTGAGGTCCCTGCCAAGTTGGATTCCATTGATTTTTTCCCCAGTTTGAAGGACCCCTATAGGAAAACTGATTTGGGTACTAATTATATGGGAAATGGCCAGTTTAATTTTGTCCCATGTAATTCAACTCCTCTTCTATTATGGCATTCTTTTTAGTCAGCCTTTTTAAGGATGAGAGTTGATCACAGTGACTAGTATGGTGCTCTTTACCACAAATCTAACAGATTTCTGAGTTGTCTAATGGACACTCCCTCAAAAGGTGTTTGTTCCTACACCTAGGATAGTATATGGAGAGGGGTTCAACTATTTTATTTTGTTCAATTGTTCTAGTATTTGCCTGAATTCCATCTAATGTGGTATTCAACTAGACCAAGATATCTATTTTGAGGTTTGCAATCTCTTCCATTAATTGGCCTATTTCATTCTTTCCTTTAAAAGACCTGGGTGTTCTCAATTCGTCCAGGGTTCTAGAGTAGTTCCTGCAGATTTCCTCTATAGTAGGCATATCCATTTTGTTGATATTCCCTCTCCCCATTAGATCTAGTGCCTGTTTTGATTCTCTGTCCAATCCTTTTACAAACAAAGTTCTGGCCAAGGGGTGAGCCACAGGATTGCCATATCTCCTCAAGGCAAAGTTGAACCTATCTTGGTAGTCTTCTAAACTTTCATCCTCTCTCTGTTTAGTTTTGAACAACTCCTTTTTATCACTGACCCTACAGTAATCCTGGTACTTGTCTAGGAACTCAGTTTCCATCTGATCCCATGAGTGAATGGAGTTTGGGGCTAAACCCATGAACCAACTCATAGCAGAATGTTTCTAGGTTGATGGGAAAAGTTTGAATTTTTTATTATTTGATCCGTAGTCATAGGTCTGGCATACGACTTTAAACTCAAACATAAACTGATCTGAATCCTCAGAAGGAAGATCCCTCAAGTTTGGTAGGTTTGAAGGTGAAATATTCTTCATAGGGGCATTATGTCCGCGACTAAGGACAATAGGGTATGAGAAGGTTCTGGAATTTTCATGCAGAGGATCTACCTCATCTTTGTGATTATCCTCCATGTCTGGTGTCTCTTCTTTCTAAGATTCAGTGTGATGTTCTGAGGAAATGGATTCTTGTAACAGATCTGCCTAGTGTCTTTCTTGCAGTTCTTGAATATACTCAGAGAGTGAAAGATTTCAAGGATTTGGGGGAATGTCAATTTGGGGTGTAGTTTTCAAGGTAGGTTCTAAGTGTTACTCTTCAACAAGATCTTGTACCACCCTACTGCTTTCTCCTAGAGTTTGCTACTGGGGTGTTTGTTTTATATATCTACCTTTTGAATCCCTAGGTTTAACCATACAGATTCAATTTAATCTAAAAAGGACTGCTAACTAGGGTTTCTTATTAACACAGTTGTCCCCGACAACGATGCCAAAAATGACAAGGGTCGCTGTACCTTGGCATTTAATCATGTTTTTCATGTGTCAAATCCAGGGCTGTGTCCTAGGCTGTCTGCAATAAGGAACTTCATAATCAACAATCCTTTAACTAATCCTATTGATTTGAATATCTAAAGGAGTAATGCTGCTAATTTATTTGCTGTGAAATGAAAATTTGAAAACACCAAAAATAGTGCTAAAGTAGTAGATTGCTGAAAATGATCTATTCTGGTTCACACAAAGCTGAAAACATGTATTTATTAGAAACAACTACTAAACAGGAATAAATCTATCTTATGAAAGTAGTAAAATTGTACTAATAAAATCTGTAAATAAAACAATGAAGCAAAGATATTAGCCTCCTATCTGTTGGCAGGAGTGGGCCCTTGCTCCACACCTTTAGGACTAAAGGCTAAAACAAGAACTCAAAACAAAAATGTAATAACACAATCTTTCCTTCAATTGAATCTCATCAAGGTACACTGTATTCAAAAAGTATATCTGTTCTGAAAATAGAAATTACAATAACTCTAATAGCAAAATTTGTATATGTTTCTACTACTCCTATCTAAACATATAGTAGTCCAAGCGACAAGATATCTTTTGGAACTAATTGTTCTATCCACGAGTTCATCTATGAGATACAACCAATCTCTTAATCTAACTAAGACATACAACTGTCTAACTAAAAAGTATAATCATGCAAACTGAAAAGGCTTTAGTGGTACAGAAGTTCCACTAAATCCAGAGTCTTAACTTAAATAACAATGGGCAGTGAGGCCCTGAAATATAGGTTTTAAACAAGTCTTTGAAAATTATGCAAAATCAAATAGAAAGGGGATCAGATCCCTGGTAGATAACTGGAGTCTTCACTAGAACATTTTGGTACTGGATGGCAGACTCTGTAGCATTGCAATTGCCCCCAAAGATTATAGGTTGACAACAACGCCGGAGACTCTGCACTGTTACCAACAGCTCCAGAGACTATGTGCTGTTGCCAGTAGCTTCAGAGATGCATCTATGATTCCACCAAGGCATGGCTCCAGAGATCACCCACCTCCTTTACTCTCCTTCTCCTGCTTCTTCAGAACTCCTCCAACACTTTGGGAAAACATTGGAGTCCAGTGTAGTATCTTCCATATCTGGCTTCAAAGATCATTAGAATTATCTCTGAAGATCTTCAAAATTACTTTTCACCTATATAGCTATACCTGTCAACTCAAAATGAGATTTTTCTGCACAATTTCATTAATTTACTACAACATAAGTCCTTTCATCAAAAATAATAATCTTCAGTAATTCATCTCTCATTAGTATAATTAAAACATGTCTTTACAGTTTCTATGGTGCAAATACCAGGACAAACAGAATGAAAGGATGGAAAAAAGGAGTAAAAAGGTATGTTGATTTGAGTGATACCTGGCACTCATCACGCACTCATCACACATCCATCTCTTTCTATCTCTCTCACCATCTCTTTATATCTCTCTCTTTATATTTCTCTCTCACTATATCTAAATGTCTCTCTCCCTCGCCCTCCATCTCTTTCTATCTCTCTTACTATATCTTTATATTAGAATTTTAATTTTATTTACTATTTATTTTTTATTTTAATGACAAGTGGCTCATTATCTTGAAATTTGAGGTTGATTCTGTTCACAAAAAAGTAAAAAATTGTTATAAAAATCTAAAAATAAATCACCAGAGTAAAGGAGAGAATCCAAATCAAGTTGATATAGTTTTTTGTATTTTTGATAAATCAGCACCAAAATATTTGATGTCCCATCAAAGTGTTTTTTGGGACATGCAACTTTAAATATTTATTATAAAATAATTGTTTATCAAAACTCAAAGTTGTATTTTTCCATGCACCAGAGTATCAAGTCCATAATAATGGAAATAAATGTCTAAGAAAAAAACTGTTACAAATTTCTTGACATCCCATCTACCTCACTATTTGATTTTTTTCAACAATTCAATAGTTTTGACAATTTTCTAAAAAAGATTCCAAACTAAATTTTTTAGTTTTTTGAAAAATAGTCATAAACTACATCAAAATATCTACATTTCAGTAGTTTACACCATTTCAATATTTGAAACATATATATTGATTTTAAGTGCTTCAATCTAAAAAGTTAAAACTTCTGGGGTCAAATACATGCCAACTTCTAGATAAAATATGTTATTTTGCATGCTAGTCATTGCACTAGGGATAAATGAGTCAAAGTGAGTCTAAAATGATGGGGAAAAGTGTAGGGTGTACATTTTTCATCACTATAATAGTAAATGTAAATGATAGTTCTAAGAGGTTAGAAGGGCCTAGCTATTTTGTCAATTTATTGTAGTTGATGACAACAATTTTGCTATAAATTTTGGAAGAACACTCGACGGTTAGAATTAGTAATCTAGAATTGGATCTACACTACTTAGAATTTGACAAACATATAGTGTAATTCTAGCCCACTCTAGGACTAGGCCACACCCATGTTTTAGTTTAGGGATGCTTTGTCTCCATATGATTTGGTCCTCTACTAATGTGATCTTTGAGATGTACTCGCCTTTAAATATATCTATGTTTGAAATAGAGGTGTTGTTAAAAAGAAAGGTGAAAGTTCAAAGCTGTCCCACTTTTATAAAGGAAATGACTGACACTAATCTAACTTTTTAACTTGAATCACTAAAAAGTGACATATATGTTTTGAATTTTGAAATGATGTAAACTAATGAAATGTAGGTTTTAAAGTGTATTTTATGTTTGTATTTAAAAAAATACAAATATTTGAACATAATTTTTTGTAAAATTAACATTATAATTTAGTTAATGATAAAATGCTAAAAAATGAGGTTAAGTGGGATGCCACTTTTTATATAGTAAATTTTACTTTCTTTCCTTCAATTTTTTAAACATTTATAACTTGAAACTTTAGCATGCATGGATTAATTTTTATCCTTTTTTTGGTTTGGTAAACTTGAGTTTTTAACCTTGTTCTGAGCCCAGGGAGGCCACAAATGGGGTTCCTCCTCCCCATTGGCTTTATCGTTGAGACCACGACTAAGGGGCCTCAATATCCAAGATATTATCACATTTGTTCAAACCCACAAGCTCAATGACCCACTAAAGGCCCACATACTATAAGCACAACAACCTGATGAAGGCCCACATCCTGCAAGCATGTTAGCCCAACAAAGGTACAAGGCTTGTGAGCTTAGTGGCTTAGCGGGGGTTTGAACCTTGGTGGCCACCACAACAACATTGTGAGTTGACCACCACACTACACCCTTATCGGCCTATATTTTTTTTTCTTATTTTGCTAAATATATATTTTAAATAAATCTTGAAAGTTGTGTGTACTGAAAACACAATTCTTTTGATAGGACACCACTTTTTGTCTTAACTATTTATCCAAAATAGAAAATGATTATATTGTCTCGACATGGAATCTCTCCTCTAATGCATCATATTTTCAACTTTTTAATAAATTTTAGTA
The DNA here is from genome assembly GCA_027924645.1 of Cunninghamia lanceolata. NCBI lineage: Eukaryota > Viridiplantae > Streptophyta > Pinopsida > Cupressales > Cupressaceae > Cunninghamia > Cunninghamia lanceolata. The sequence continues at coordinate 6,071,711 of BSBN01000516.1, forward strand.
TTTTTTCTTGAGAATACAATCAACATTATATTTTTGTGCTAATGACCTACCTTTAGTAAAAATAAAAAATAAAATATAAATACTAATTGAAATATTAATAAAATTGTATTTTTGAAAACTACACTTATAGATGTATAAAAGAGTATTTTACATTTTTCTAAATGTTATTTACGTGAGTATAAGTTGTGAGAATATTAACCTTTTCAACTACGTTTTCTTTGAAAATTGGACCCAAAGTGATGCTACACATGTACCTAGTGGACATTTCCAATTGGGAAAGTTATGGCCTAGATCTAATTTGGCTAGAATGAATCTAGGTAGAACATATGTTTGATTGAAATTGACTTTTAGTTGGAAATGCTTAAATTAATTTGTGCTAATAAGTTGGCCTAAAGTGGGACACAACTTTGAACTTTCACCTAACACCTTAGGAGCCTACGATGTGTAGAGCGAAGGTTTAAGACTTCCTTGATAGCTTATTAAGCCCTTTTACTCATGTACAAAGTTAGAAAACATGAAAATAAAACAATGCAAGTGCCTAAGGTATCAATGTAATGACATAATGTAGATGCATATTCTCTATGAAAATTCTTTATGATCCTCTATTTTTACTTTTTGATATAATATTTTGATGATTACTAATGACCTAGTACTATCTATAAATGCAATATCCTAGATTCTCAACTTGAGGTGTTTTTAGCATGCTAAGCAATTGGAAATGGCCAAATTATGAAAAGGTCAACCTTGGCAATAGGAAATTTGGAATTTGAAAAAGGGGGAGAAGGCCATGACATGGTTCAATCCAAGGGACAAGATGATGCAAGACAAGCAACCAAGCATACAGTTGCAACTCACAACTCCAACCCTCACACTCATAGCATAATACAAATTTATATCCATACACACGAATTGCAAAATAAACCATAACATTTTTTATTATTTTCAATCAAATCTGGTTACAAATCACATTACAAACTAAAATATTCAACAAACATTACAACATACAACAAGATTACAAAAATGGCCTTTCTTGGCCTCTCAGTCACATGCACTTCCATCTCACATTTCTCTCCAACCTACAACAAGCTTCCTCTCTTTGAATCTGCCTGACATACACTTCAAATTTGCACATTTTCTCCCTTACTTCATCGCTGCAAAAACCAGCCTTTATTATGCCTCAAATGAGGTGCTTCCTCTACCTTTTGTGTTTCCTGCAACCTCCCCTTCCTGCCTCTAAAAAGGCATTTTAAATCTAGCCATATTATATATATTTTAACTGTTTTTAAAACCTCATAAAGGAGGCATTCTCTTCTCAAACATGGCGTTGATTTTCCATTTTTATTCTACCTGGTGCTCCATATCTTCTTTTCTCAGCGCTTCTTGAAAGAATATAAAAAAAAGAATTTAAAAGCCTCAAATGAGGCATTGAAACAAGCCACCTCCTTTCACATATGACACTAACTTAGCATTTAATAAATTTAAAGATTTGCCTTAAAAAAAGGTGTTTCCTTTCCTTTTTCAACACCTCCCAGGCATCCATTTCTTTCTTTTTATTCAAATTTCATTAGCTTTCAAAGAAGGCGTTTCATATTCCTTTTCTATACCAGTTACTTCTACCTTTTAAAATTTTAAAAAAACTTCCTTTTGGCGCTGCTCATAAATGAGAGTAAACAGAAATAAATAATGATTTAAATGCCTCAAAAGGAGGCGTTCATAAGTGCCTTTATGCGCTCCATTCCCTCCTTTGGCGCTGCTAACAATAAAGGATAATAAAAAATGTTTAATATACCTCAGAATGAGGCGTTGAAACTTCTCAGTATGGCACTCTATCTCCTTTTTAAAATGCCTTTTTTTGCATTTTTAAACATTTTAAAATTTGCCTTTCCTTATGAAAAATTTGCCTCCAAATATATACTTCTCATATGCTGGAAATGGAAAATATAAAAAATGATTAAAACACCATGAAAAACACCTTTCAAACTTGTATTGACAGCTAGGAGAAAATCCTTCGATACAACTACGACAATGTGCGGGATCGGGTGCCGGCAAGCTGAAAATCTAAATTTCTTTGTTTTGCACGAAATTTGGTGAGTAGGCTCAGAATAATGTCCCAAGGTCCCCTGCAAAAGGATTTTGTTCCAACCTTCAAGGATTTTGAAATATTAAACTTCCTGTAATCCATCATCCTTGGACATGAAATTTTAATATCTCCAAAATTGTATGAGTTACGATTGTGAAATCTTCACCAACACTGTCGAAATATCCCCAAAAAAATACCTGTGAAAGGATTTGATGCCCAACCTCACCAATCTTGCTGAACAATTTTTTTAGTGTCAAACTTGATCACTTCACATGAAACCCAATGCTATGAGAGGCCCAAAAAAAACCAAAGCAAGCCAAAATTAAAATAAACAACTGAAAATCTTTTTTGGGTGATGCCGATTGTACGTGCGCCTGGGTTCTCCTACATCAGACACATCGAGTAGAAAGTTTGTGAGCATATGCTCACAAAAGTGGAGTTGAGTAGTCAAAGCACGCTTTCAAGTTGCAACCAACCTGCATTGAACTCCATTGCTAGAATAAGTGCATAGGATCAATTCTTCTTCTTCTTTTTCCAACACCTCGCTGGTACAAGCATCATCCTCCTCTCACAACTCCATTCACCTGTCTTCTCTCTGCTCGTGGATTTGCATCCACCATATGCCATCCTCCACCAAAATCTCTCTACTTTCCTCTCCCCCTTCATGGAATCCAACCCACTGCAAACCGTCCACCTCCACCAAAATCCTGCAGCATCCTTTACAATTTCTACAAGAAAATATGCAACATCTACATACAAATCTGAAACTGTAACCCTATGATCTCTCTCTCTCTCTCCATCTACTTCTACTAACTTTTATGCAATTTCATATAATCTTTTCCATCAATGAATTCAAAAGAATTAAAATTTACCTCTTCTTTTGCTACTGCAACATCCATCTTCTCATCCTCACCGGCAAGCTGCTTGAACCACTCTTCTTCCATTGCCAAAATCTGCAACATCAAATCATCTTCTTTGTCATCCTTCGGTGCTACCTCTTCACGTTCCATCGCTGCATCTTCAATCTCTTCATCCTCGCTACCCACCTCTTTATCTTCAACCACTACAACTTCTTCTGCTGCAATCTCTTACATTTCTCTATCTTTTTCTTCATCTCTTTCCTAATTTCCTGCACACACAAATCCACCTGCATACAAATCATCATTAGAAGAAATATGGCACTCCACCTCACCTATTTTCTTTTCCATCTTAATCTCTGCTATACTTTCTCTCAGAACATGCTGTGTCTCTTGTCATAAATCCTGTAGTTGATTATCCAACATCACCATCAATATTCTCTCTCTATTCACAAGGAATGAAATTCCCAAAGGTCTTCTCAAGACCAACCTCATACTTCTCCTTTTCGACATTCTACGAAGCAACTCTACATACACAAACTCTCTCTATAGTCACAGGTCCTCTTCCATACCTTCTCACACACACAACTCTCTTTCCATGACTTCAATGTCTTTCCAACTCTCGTCGTTGCATGACTACTCCACACATGCACCAATCCTCTCGAACTCCTCAGACAACCCTCACCACTTCTCAACTTCAATCTCAGGTTCCCATGCAAACTGCCTCATGTTTGACACTCTGTTTACATGAACTCCTTCTCATAGCTCCACCCTCATGTGTTGGTGCGGACTGCCTCACGTTTGGTGCTTTGTCCACACACTCAGGATCACTAGCTCTGATACCATCTAATGCAAGACAAGCAACCAAGCATATAGCTGCAACTGACAACTTTAACCCTCACACTCACAACATAACACAAATTTATATCCATACACACGAATTGCAAAATAAACCATAACATTTTTATTATTTTCAATCAAATCTGTATACAACTCACATTACAAACTAAAATATTCAACAAACATTACAACATGCAACAAGATGAAAAAAATGGCCTTTTCTAGCTTCTTAGTCACATGCACTTCCATCTCACATTTCTCTCCAACCTGCAGTGATTTTCCTTTCTTCGAATCTGCCTAACAGATGCTTCAAACCTGCACCTTTTCTCCCTTACTTCATCGCTACAAAAACCAACCTTTATTATGCCTCAAATGAGGTGCTTCCTCTGCCTTTTGTACTGCCTGTAACATCCCCTTCCTACCTCTAAAAAGGCATTTTAAATCTAGCCATCTTATATATATTTTAACTAATTTTAAAACCTCATAAAACATGCATTCTCTCCTCAAACATGGTGTTGATTTTTCCTTTTTTATTCTGCTTGGTGCTCCATATCTTCTTTTCTTAGCACTGCTTGACAGAATATAAAAAAAAATGAATTTAAAAGCCTCAAATGAGGTGTTTTAACAAGCCAGCTCCTTCTTTCACATATGGCACTAACTTAGCATTTAATAAATTTAAAGATTTTCCTTAAAAAAGACATTTCCTTTCCTTTTTCAGCGCCTCCTAGCCATCCATTTCTTTCTTTTTATTCAAATTTCATTAGCCTTCAAAGAAGGCATTTCATATTCCTTTTCTATACCAGTTACTTCTACCTTTTAACATTTAAAAATAACTTCCTTTTGGCACTGCCCATAAATGAGAGTAAACAAAAATAAATAATGATTTAAATGCCTCAAAAGGAGGCGTTCATAAGTGCCTTTATGCGCTTCATTCCCTCCTTTCGTGCTGCTAACAATAAAGGATAATAAAAATTGTTTAATATTCCTCAGAATGAGGCATTGAAACTTCTCAGTATGACACTTTATCCTTTTTAAAACACTTTTTTTGCATTTTGAAACATATAAAAATATGCCCTTCCTTATGCAAAATTTGCCTCCAAAGATATAAATCTCATATGCTGGAAATAGAAAATATAAAAAATGATTAAAACACCATGAACAACACCTTTCAAACCTGTATTGATAGCTAAGAGAAAATCCTTCGATACAACTACAACAATGTGTGGGATCGGGTGTCGACAGGCAGAAAATCTAAAGTTCTCTGTTTTGCACGAAATTTGGTGAGTAGACTCAGAATGATGTCCCAAGGTCCCCTGCAAAAGGATTTCACTCCAACCTTCAAGGATTTTGAAATATTAAACTTTGCATAATCCATCAGCCTCAGACAAGAAATTTTAATATCTCCAAAATTGTATGGGTTACGACCACAAAATCTTCACCAACGCTGTTGAAATACCCCCAAAAATATACTTGTGAAAGGATTTGATGCCCAACCTCACCAATCTTGCTGAACAATTGTTTTAGTGTCAAACCTGATCACTTCACATGAAACCCAACGTTGTGAGAGGCCCAAAAATAACCAAAGCAAGCCAAAACTGAAATAAACAACTGAAAATCTTTTTTGGGTGATGCTGATTGCACATGCGCCTAGGTGCTCTTGCATCACAAGACCACACATGACCTAGTCTAGGAGGGTGGAGATCCTAGTAGATTCAGACTGGTCTTGTTTATGAAAAGGATAAATCTTCTTAGAGTGACAAGTGTGGGATTAGGGTCAATTCATGCACTAAACAAGATAAATTGAACACTATGACCATGCATTTATTAATATACCAAAAGTAGGTGTAAAATTAAGGTGTGAAAAGGTATGGCATGCATTGTTATCTCTTATAATTTATCCCCATTTTAGTGAGCGCGTGAACTACATGATTCATGCATGTTGAAGTAAAATATGCGATAAAATTAAATAACACATAGATCTAGGATATAGGGTATGGACTATGCCTTACAATTTCTTCATGACTAATAGAGAAAGATTTACATACTCACACACAAATCATAGGTCGTACCTACAAAACCATGCTAGTAGTAAAAAGATACATGATAATAAAGTGTTTCATTTTTCTAATAGTGTGAAATTTGATAATGTGTAAAGGTGGAAAGTGGTGTGAATGGAATCATGATGTATTAGGCAATCATGGGGATGTGACTAAGTTGGCTTCATGATGAATAGAAGCATGAATCCATTTAAAAATTGAGTTAAAAATAGAACCAAGGGGATGTAATCAAGTTGGGCCCCATGAAAATGTAAAGTTGAGTCAAGAATAGAATCATGTGAATGTAACCAAGTTTCCCCCCATGATACCATGTAAAGTTGAATTGAAAATGGATTCACGAGGATGTGACTAATCCGATCTCCATGAAACCATGTAAACCTAATTTGGGAATACAATCATGGGGATGCAATTGAGTTGGCCCCCATGAAACCTTGTAAATCTAATTCAGAAACAGAGTCATGAGGACGTGACAAAGATGGCCCCCATGAAACCATGCAAACATGAGAATGGGATTATGATATGCATGACAATCATGAGGATGTTCCTAAGTTGGCCCCCTTGATTGTGCACTAGCACAAAACCATGTGATAAAGTGAAAATGAAATAGGGATAATATGCTCCCTCAAATTGAGTGCATGACATTGGGATGGTTTCAATTTGTCGAGAGGAAAAAAAGTGTAATGCCACATGTACAAATGTGCTGGACCTAATATGAGGTGAATGATGTAATCATGAAAGATCATGCAATGGAAATAAAACATTACTCCCAATTTGAGGACATGTAATGATATAAGTAAAAATGACCATGTGCCAAATGCCATAGTGTGAAAGATATGATAATGTAAAAGTGACACAAACATAGTAGTGTAGCATGTGATCATGAAAGTGTGAAAGATAAATGCTACACAAAATAAAACATGTAAGATAATGGAAATGCATACCATGTAAGATGTAATCATGTAAAGGTAATGGTAAGATATGAGGTGTAATAATTGAGTTATGTTGTCTCCAAAGGCAAATGAGAAATTACTTGGTCTAAATGATAGTATCTAAATGGATGCTCCCAAATGGGGAAGCCAAGAAATATGGTTTGTGTGAATGAAAAGTGTCATTGGTGCAAAAAAGAGAGATAATTATGTAAGATATTGAAGGTGTAAAATGAGATAAGTGATGATGGAAAAGACCATTTAAAAAGGAGTGTGCATATGAAAAAGAGAAACACAATAAACAAGATGCAATGAAAAAGGCTAAGAAATCCATGCAAAAAGTATGACGATAGATGAAGATGGAAGTAGAAGAACAATAGTCATCACTCAATAAAAAAGGACAATCAAGAGCCAAATATAAAAAAGGAAGATTATGTTTTTAGTCAACATGAATGAAGTGTGTTAAGGTTGCATTGCTTTGATTCATCCCCAATCTATAGAGGAACACATAAAGGGAAATAGAAAACTAGGAAAAGCAAAAGAGGTCTTTAAACAAAAACAAAAAAATGTTTATGATCACTCATGTCAACATGCACCATGAAAGGTGGATTTGCATCATCCAAATAGTTTCAATGAACACGAGGAAAACACATGAAACATGATCGGTGCAGTAGAATTTATATCAAATTATATGTAATGATAGAAAAAATCAACATAAAAAATAAGTGGTCATCCATAATTAAAGGTTCTTGTTTAATTTGTGATACTCCCCAAGAAGGGATATGCTCTCCAACATGGGATTGTGCATCCAAGGCATATTAAGGGCATAGAGCATGATGGTAGGTGCAACAATTGACATATAGATTTAAAAACTTAAATTTAACCTCAATGTAGTAAATAGTATACTTAAAAGGAACTGTACGCACCAAAGATAAGTTGGTTAAGTTTGAATGCAGGAGAGGTGATGCCAATGCTTCCTCAAGAGATGCCATGCATAGTGAGATGTCATAGCATAAAAAAATGAAGAGTTAAAATGAAAATAGAAATCTATTTTTGCTTTATATTCCCAAAAACCCTTTTTTCATTTCTTTTATTTATTTTTTGCAATTCTATTTCTATTTTCTAAAAATAACTTTTGAAACAATAGGCAAATTACCAAACTAAATTAATGAAATTATTTGCACAAGGCAAATAAAACATGATTGAAATTACTAAAGGAGATGGCGTCAACGACATGGGAGTTCTACTATGCATGCTAGGGGAAACCCTAGCCGTATCCTTCTACCAATGCTGTTGTTCTACATTGGGGTGTTCAAGGAGGGGGTGTTTTGGTTGGTGCCTGGGGTGGAGCATTTTTCTGCATGGAGCCTTTGTGGCTTTCTTTTTCTTCTAGTTTCTGCAGCGTATAACCCTCTTCTACCTTCATGGAGGGTTTTTCTCTGGTCATCTGAAGATCTCTTTTTTCTTTTGCTGGCTCTTGCGCTTGGAGGTCTGGGGATTGGGGATCCCCTTTCTTGAGATTTTGCTTTTTCCTTTTCCTGGCTAGGTTTTGTGATGGAGAAAGGTGATGTAGCCTCAATTATAGAGAACTCTAAGGATAAGGACATGGCAGATCCATCTCCTTCTGTACATGCAAAGTCTTTGGAGCACTTAGGGAAGTTTCCTCCTGGCGCGGGCTCTGCTTCTGGGAGTGGTCTTCCTAGGATCAAAAAAAGTTAATGTTTGTTTAGAGCAAAGTGAAAAGTGCCCTGTCCTGATGATCCAGCTGGACTTAGTCTCAGAAGATGTGGAGTATTTGGGCAAACATTTTCTTATTTACAAGTTTGTGGGTCTTCGTCTTTCGCTGCCAGTGCTGGAATCTTTGACCTGGACGGTTTGGAACCCTGAGGAGGATATGGAATTAATGATGGCTGCAAACAACTACTTCTTGGTTGTGTTTTCGTGCATGGTGGATAGAAATAAGGCATTTGAAGGTGGTCCTTATTTCTTCAATCAAGTTGGGCTTTTCATAAAACTCTGGCATGTGGGGTTCAACTCAGCTAAGGAGCTCCCGTCTAAGGTCCCCATTTGGGTTCATCTTCCTAGGCTTCCTCTTGAGTTTTGGAGGAACGACATTCTGCATATGATTGCGCTTTTGCTTGGAAAGCCATTTGGCTCAACTCAACAAATTCTAGATTGAAAGGTAATTTCTTTTACCCGTATTTGCGTGGAAATTGATTTAAATAACCCTTTGCCAGACTATGTGGAAATTTGTCTTGGATCTAATTGCTCGACTACGAAACCCTACCTTTTAGATGCTGGTATTGTCATGAGTATGGACATCTACAAAGGAAAAACCCTCGACTCTCTCAGGCGTCGATGATAGCTAATGTCTCCTCAAACTCTGGCCCAAAAAAAGACAAAGGGAAGGCTCCTTTGGCAAATGTGGCTGTTGATAAGGAGGGATTTATTCTGGTTAAGCCTTGTAACAGAGGGAGAGGTCTAAAGAGAAGCCTTATGGACAGGCAAATTGAAGGGGTCTTTAATTAGTTTGATGCTCTAGGGGACTTAGTTCAGGAGGAAGGAGTCCCAGTAGAGCTACCTTTTGGGGTTGGATGTGGGGGTGTAACTTTGCCAGAAGATAGAGAAATGGATGCTCAGGATCTGACTATGGTGGTTGTGCAAGAGGGTCTGCTGGCTACAAAATCATCCCCCCAACTACTGATTGATCAAGGGACAGAAGGGATTTTAGTGATAAAAGATATGGGTGATTTGGTTGATCCATCTCCTTCACTGGTGAAGGAGGTTTCAGATTTGGGAAAAGGTAGTGGTTCTATGTGTACCTTGGGTCTTTAGCCAAAGACCCTTAAAAAGGGGCCCCTAGAGAAAATGACCAAGATGGGTCACAATAAGGATCATGAAAAGGTTAAACTGCTTGGGGAGAATCTTGTGGATGTTGGGTTGGTGAAGACTATTGACTCTCATTTCTCCCAGTCTCACAAATGATTGTTATCTCATGGAATGCAAGGAGTATGAATAGCATCCCTAGATAAAAGGCTATTCATGAGATGATTGGTACTCATTCTCCTGATATTATCTTTCTTCAGGAAACTAAGTTAATTGTGGATGGGTTGTTGAGTAGAGCTCCCAATATTTAGATGTGTAATTTGTGTCAATGTGTGGGGGCTCATGGCAGTTCTGGTGGTGTTGCCTGTCTTTGGAATCTGAGGAAGGTTGTTCCTCTTTGGTGGATCTCAAGCCGCTCTTCTATTTCTCTGGTTGCCTCTAGCCTAGACTCTGGTGTAATTTGTCTTTTAACTAATGTTTATGCTCCTTTTGATCTCCTAAGTAAATCATAGCTTTGGTCTCATGTTCAGTATGTTCAGTCACTTGCTCCCCTGCTTCCTTGGATTATGACAGGTGACTTTAACACTGTTACTTGTTTAGAAGAAAAAATATTGGATTGTGGCAGGTGACTTTAACGTTGTTACTTGTTTAGAAGAAAAAATAGGTGGCATTGCTAGGCTTGACCCTTCTACTTACCTCCTCAGAGATAACATAAATATTTTACATTTGATTGATGTGAAACTGAGCAATGATACCTTCACTTGGAGCAACAAAAGATGTGGTGAAGGTGCTATTTTAGAGCATATAGACAAATTCTTGGTCTCCTATTATTGGATTGCGGATAGGTGGAATACCACCTCTGAGATTTTAGATTGGAAGGGTTCTAACTACTGACCGATTAAATTTTCAACAGTTCCCTTCAGTGTTCCAAGAAACCCTTCTTTTAAGTTTCAACACATGTGGCTAAGGGATACTTCTCTCTAGGACTTAATGGATGATTGGTGGCTCAAAGGAATGCTTGCTCACTACAGGGCTATGTATTCTTTTGCCAAAAGACTTAAGTATGTGAAATACAGGCTCAAGAAGTGGAATAAGCAGTGCTTTGGCAATCTGCACCGCAATAAAATGATAGCTCAGGCGCGTTTGGACTTCATCACCTGCCAAATCTAGGATCAAGGTCTTACTATAGATTTGAGTAGGGAGGAGACTATAGAAGCTAAGGCATTGGAGGAATAGGAGTTGTGGGAGGAGATTTTTTGGAACCAGAAATCTCGTATTGACTGGCTTCAGGAAGGTGATAGAAATACTATCTTTTTTCACAACTCAGTTAAAGCTAGAAGGAATGGTAATCTTATTACCTCTCTTGTTTTTCCGGAGGGAAATCAACTTTCTTCTCTGGGGGAGATTACTTGTGAGCCTTCCCAGTTCTTTTCAGCTCTATTTATGGAAGACTCTCCTCTTGCTAGAGAAGATGAAATTTGTATTCTAGACTGTATTCCCTTGCTTGTCTCCAATGAGATGAATGCAGCCCTCATGCTTCCCATCTTGCTGCGGTAATTAGAGACAGTGGTGTTCCAAATGAAGAAAGGTAAAGCTCTGGGCCTTGATGGTTTTCCTATAGAATTCTTTTAGGAGTTTTGTGAAATTATCAAGTTGGATCTTTTGGAGGTGGTGTAGGAGTCTCAAGGAAACAAGAAAATGTTAAGGGCCTTGAATTCTACTTTTCTGGCTTTGATCCCTCAAAAGGAAGGTGCTAAAAGTCTACATCAATTTAGGCCCATTTCTCTCTGCAATGTAATCTACAAAATTATTACCAAATTGATTACAGAAAGGCTCAAGCCTTGGCTCAACTTGTTGATTTTAGAAGAACAAGGGGGATTTGTCGTTGGTAGACAAATTCTAGATGGAGTCATGATAGCTATTGAGGCTATTCATTCAATGGTGAATTCTAAGGAAAAAGACATGTTCATCAAGCTTGATATGGAAAAATCCTATGATAGGGTCAAATGGGTCTTCTTATAGAAAGTTCTTCTGGCTTTTGGGTTTGGTAGGGAGTGGGTGGATAGGGTGATGAGTTGTGTGACCTCTACCTCTTTTTTGGTTCTTATGAATGGGGAGCCTTCTAAGTTATTTGGAGCTTCCAGAGGCCTCTGTCAAGGGGATCTCTTATCTCCTTATCTGTTCATTATTATGGCGGAAGGTCTGGGTAGATTTCTTAAGTCCCAAGTTAGACAAGGGATGATTCAGGGATGAAATTGGGGCAATTGTCTACCTCCTCACTCTCATCTTCAATTTGTGGATGATACCGCCTTAATGGGCCTGACAAGAATTAATGAAGCTATGAATTTAAGGAAAGAGCAAGTTTGGGTTCCTATTTGGCTGCATCTGGACAAAAGATTAATGGGGATAAGTCTTCCATCTTCTTCTTCAATATGCCTTGGCTTATCCAAAGCAGGATTGCTCAGACTCTTCATTTTCAGATTGGTTCTCTTCCTTTGAAGTATCTTGGGATTCCCATTGTTGTGGGGTCTCAATGTAGGGAGGTATGGTAGGATATTCTGGATAAGTTCTGCATGCGGGTTAGTCATTGGACCCATAGATGTCTCTCGATGGCTGGGTGGGTGACGCTTTTGAAGTTAGTGGTTCAAGCCCTCCCTATGTACAGGTGCTTTGTGCAAGTTGCTCCCTCAAGTTTCATCAAGGAGTTTGATGCCCTTGCCCAACAATTTCTTTGGGTAGGCAATTTGTCCTTTCCCAAGTGGAGTTTGGTTAAGTGGGATTTTGTCTGTAGGCCGAAGTAGGAGGGAGGCCTTGGTCTAAAGCCTACAGGGCTAATGACCAAGTCTTAGCTACCAAATTGTATTGGAGATGGTGCACTTGCCAGGATCAGGATTGGGCTAGACTTCTCACTCACAATACCTTTGAGGGGTGGACTCCTCTGATGTACCTTGATATAGCCTTTTAGGGAAGGGATCTATGATTTGGAATACTCTCAAAAGAGGGGCAAAGCTTATCAAGGATGGCCTTTTTTGGATATGTAATGGTGTCTCTAAGGCTCTTTTCTGGTTTGACTCTTGGGATGGTCACCCCTCTATTTTAACTTTGTTCTCTCATTTGCTTACCCTATGCAATAGCTTGCTTGAAACCAGGTGGAACAGGGTGGCAAACTATAAGACTCCTCTGGTGTTAGGGCAAGTGGAGATTAGGTGGTGGAAGGACCCTCATGAGTGGCCATTGGGTGGTAGTGAGGAGGATCGTCAGGAGCTTGCTAGCATTTTGGCTGGGGGAATGTGTAACTCGCTCAAAGGGAGAGATGTCCTGCCATGAGGCCCTGATCTGAAAGGGAGATTCTTAGTTTCCTCAGGTTACTTGGAGTTGGACAGAAAGTTGTATGGGCAAGTTGGTGTTCGTTGGTGGAAAAAGGTTTGGAATAAATTCTCCTAGCCCAAGTGTAATTTCTTTGCTTGGCTGGTGGTTCAAAATAGGTGCCTTGGGAAAATTTAAGGAAGAGAGGCTTCCAGGGCTCCTCTATTTGTGTGATTTGCAACAATAGTGAAGAATGTGTCTCTCATCTCTTCTTCCAGTGTCCTTTCTCCTGACAGCTTTGGCACCTTTGGTGGGGGTGTGGAACCATGCTTGTGTTCATGCCACTTCCTTGGTTGAATTCTAGGAAAGTTTGCATAGGCCTCCAACTCAGACCTCTTTTCTCTCGATTGTTTGGGATATTGCACCTACTTTTATTATTTGGCACCTTTGGCTAGAGAGGAATAGGATTTTTTTCAGGATGCGAGTTTGGGGGCAGTTCATTTATGGCAGAAGATTTGCAGCAAAATCCAGGAGACCACTAGCAAAATGTGACCTCACAATCAATGTGGATCCTAAGGACTTGGATATTATAAGGAAGATGAATTTGGTTTATAGTGGTTTGGGTTTCTCTGCTAGCAGACGGCCTCGGGAGGCCAAGCAGAAGATTTAGCGAGAAGGGTAGTAGACCCCTCCTCCTCAAGGGATTTTGAAGGTTAACACTAATGGGTCTTCTAGAGGGAACCCTGGACATGCGAGGATTGGGGGTATTGGTAGAGATAGTGTAGGGGAATTTGTGTTTTTCTTCTCCACTTATAAAGGGTTCCATGCTAACAATTTTATGGAAGCCATTGCTATTCTTAGAGCTGTTGAGAGGGCTTGGTCCCTTAGTTGGAAAAAAATCATATGTGAATCTAATTCACAAATTGTGGTTGATATGTTGTTGGAGCATAGGGTGGATGGTGCTAATTGGCAGTTGTCCATTGTGGTTAAACATATTTTGGAGTTTTGTTTCTCTTTGGAGTATATTTCCTTTTGCCATATTCCTCGTGAGTGGAATAGAGTGGTGGACTGTTTGGCCAAGTGGGCCTCAGAGCACCTGGAGAGATGGGATGTAGCGGATTGGGATATTTTGTCACCAGAGTATACTCTGGTTTTAGATAAGTTAATTATGGAGGATAGAGATAAGTAGGTGGCTTTCTTGGGGTTCCTAGTGGATCTCATGTTGGTTCTTTATGGGCCTAAGGCCTTTTGCTGTGTAATATTTCTTTGCTGATCAATAAATTTTTACCCCCTTCTTTTAAAAAAATGCAACATGATTTAATCACATTCCCCAAACTATGAACACTCACATAATTAAATTAAATTTCCTTTATAATGCAACTCTACTTTACGAAAAGCAAATATTTTATTTCGATGAAAGAATTGAATTCTCTTTAAATTTCTTCTACTTGAATAAAATAATGCAATGAACTTTTTCGCTAAGGTAAAATTAATCTTTTTGGACTCAACCATTAAAACATTTTGAAAACACAGAAAACATAATTTTCAAGATAAATTAAAATATAATGCAAAAAGCTAAAGGAAACACATGCAAAGGACTCAAACACTTTACAAGTTTTTACAACATGCGGACTCTAGAATCGCCACCAATTCAGATCCAGGTTAACACAGAGATTTACAAGACTCATGTCACACTAAAACCAAGAGAGATAGAGGTTAACACATGTTTTAACCAAATACAACCGTCTCTAATATATAACCACTATTGAGGAAATAACCCTGTACCTGCACACTCAAACCAAACATCAGGCATACCTACACATATAATAGTCGAAGCAACATAATCCACCCCAATATGATGTAAATCATAACATGCTATAAAACCATCACGTCTACTATAAATCATCTATGACTAGCATGATCTAGGAACACGATGCATAATCAACAAAATTTCATAACACTGAAATAGTATAATAATCACAACTATAATAAATATAGTGAAAACAATAAAGCTGAAATACTGCAATGATCTATCATACACAATCACAACATATGCATCCCATAATGTATAGTCAGAATCCAAAGTTAGTACAAAACCCCATTGGAAACACCTCGATGGTCATCCATAATACACCCTTGGAACCCCTTGATGGTACAACAAACATCATCGACAAGTTTGATGCAACGAATCATAGCACAAGAGTCACATAATACACTGATAACACTCAATACAACATATAACATATGAACCAGAAAGAACATCAAGAAAATACTAGGGTAGGCATTACACCACTTTAACCATGGGTTGCCAATCAATCAAATCGCTGTTAAATTCATCAATGTAGTTCAAGAATCTATATATCCGTTGACCATCATCGAACGCTTGCTATCTACATAGGTTATCAAGTATAGTGGGCCTTGTGAGAACTTCCACACTATATTGATAGTGACTGGAAATTGATTTCACATCAAACCTTGATGTTGCAACTACTAAAGCATCAACTTCTACATTATTTGATTTGTCTATTTATTCAATGCCTATTACATCAAATAACTTTGTGGTGTCCCAAACTATATTCTTATATGTCTTCAATCTTTTGTCCTTTGCTACATAGACATCTTTTACTTGTTGTACAACTAGTTCTAAATCTCCATGAATTTTCAAGCACTTGATTCCATGCTTGTGAGCAATGTTTATCCCTAACAAGAGAGCTTCATATTCTACAATATTATTTGTGCATTGAAATTTTAACTTAAAATGAAACTTGGAAAATTCCCCACTAGGTGAAACTAAGACAACACCTACACCTAACCATCATTTAAACATGCACCATCAAAGAACATGGTCCATAAATAAATCCCATTAATTTGAAGAGTAGGGGCGAGGGAAAGATCAACATTTTCATAATCTTGTTCATCACAATATCAAATAAAGTGATCAATACCAGCATCAAAGAAATATACTTCATCAGTAGTTTTGTAGTGGTCCTTAACATCTCCAGCATCTTCTTTTCCCTATGTAGTTTGACTTCTACTCCATGCAATGGAATGGTGGCATATAATAGGTCCATTTGTATACTACCTCCCATAAATGTTGCCCACTTTATAGATAGCAACATACCCCATTTGTAGGGCAATCCACAATGATTCTATCCATTAAAAATGACTTGTTAGGGTATGTAGGAAGTTGAAATGCAACTTGTTCACAATTCCAATGACATTTGCTTCTCTAGAATCCATGGAAAAGCATTTGTTGTAGGATTTGGATACTTGTAAACCTAAATCATTCATGATTTGCATTGACATGACATTTCTAGAAGCTCCATAGTCTAACATGCAATTATGGAGTAGTCATCCATTGATCATCAAGGTGGTATAGAAAGGATCAACACTTAATTGGATGTTGACTAGGGCAGCTCCTAGGTAGATCTCTATAGTTTCTTCATCACTTTTATCCTTTTCAACGTCATTTGTAACAACAATAAGTTGGTCTAGCACATTTACAACAATGATGTAGGATAGGGCTCTTTCTCTATGCTCCAGGATTATAAGGATTTCCCCTATTGGTATTGAAATCCTAATTTGACTTATGATTTGTGTTGCATCAATGGGATTATAGTTTGGAAGGGATGCATTCTAGGGAATAGTTACATCATTAGCACTAGGAATGAAAGGCAAGAGTGGACCATAGGAAGTAACATCCTGACCTTTCATCTCCTTCTTCCTCTCTTTATATGTATCTTGTCCTTCCACCAATTGGGACTGATCTTGCTTGGCTCTATCATTTGAGTCTCTTGATTTTGGGATGTGTGCAACAAATGATGGTACAATATGCTCTTGAGATTTAGATACATACATCTTCTTTGCTTCCTATTGTTGTACTAGAATTTTTTTTCTTCTTTATCACTTTCTTTGTAGCAACATTATCCCTTGCCTCAGTTTCTACCCTTTGCTTCTCTTTTTCAATGTTTGCATCAACCCCATTTGGTCTAACAACATAGTTGCCTTGTGCAAGTACTTGTTTGTTTCTCAGTTGGTATCTACTTTGGACCTACATCACAATTGCATCTATAAGGGCTTTTATGCCCTCATTTGATGGTTTGGACCCTTTGTACCTCTGATGCATAAGTTCCCTAAAATGTTCAAAGCCATGGGTAGGCAACTCATACTAGTGTGGACCTACATTATGATCATATTGAAATATTTGATCATCCTTATCATAGTTGTCATAACCATCATCTTCATCCATTGATTTGTACTCTTCTGTATCAAGCTAATCAATATCCTCTTCATAGTAGTCTACATTACCTTCTTCATTAGGAAATTCTTCTTCTTTGCTCACTGAGAGAGCAACTACACAATTTCATGGGTCACAAGGGAGATATAAAGCTTTGCACCATGATGCAACTTCCTCGAAGTTCACACGATCTCTCCTCAATGGATTTGGAGTTTCTTATTCTTGTTGTTTGAAATTTCGTTTCTTGGGGACCATATGTCCATCATTCTACTGTGGTATATTGGACCAATTAGTATTATAGGGCCTATTGTGCAATCTTTGGCCTTCATTAATGATAGGTCTTTCATAGCACCCATCAATCTATCCAACTTTTCTTCAACAATAAGAGACTTACTTGAGACTACTCTATCTAGTTGTGTGATATTCACATCTAACCTCTTGATATGTTTTCTTGATGCTCTCATATTACTTTCAATGTTTATTGTTGTAGCATAAGATTCTCTCAAAGTTTGTGGATTTTTGTCCTGTAGACAATATCCAATATTGGAATCAAATGCACCACAATAGAGGACTAGGCACATTTATTCATTTAGCCTTAGATTTAGATGCACCTTCCTCATAGTCATGATGAACCTATAGTTAAAATCCACCACAATTTCACTTATTATTTTCTTGATGGTTGTACGTTCATGCACGAAAAACTTGGGGTCTATTCTATCCTTGTACTGCAATATGAAAACTCTCATGAACTCCTCCGAGGAATCAATACTATTATTCGAGAGACTTTTGTACCACTCTCTAGCACTTTCCTCTAAAGAATGTACACACAATTTCATCATCACGTCCTCATGATCTATCTCATATTCATCAATGACATTGATGAAATGCATCAAGTGTTCTTCTTCTATTACTACATTGTTACCTTGGAATCTAGGTATCTTTCCTCTTATCTCATTTTTAATTGCATTAGGGAAATTAGGGATACCAAAGAAGTTTAACTATTTATATCTTTCTACTCCCAAAGGATGCCTTACTAGAGGGAACCTCTTAGCCTATCTTCAGAATGGAGGTCTAGGATTTGGTATGTTACCAAATTGTTGTTCTTGTTGAGGTTGGTTACGAACATGACACATTTGGTTCAAGTTTCTATTTTGTTGATGTAGTGGAGTCTAATTGTAATCTTGATATCTATTTTGTTGTTGGGCTGCTTGAGCTCATGCTTGTGCTTGCTAAGAAAGTTGAGCTTGTTACAATTCATTTTTTCCTTGGAGTTCTTGTCTCCTTTGTCTAATGTGATCTAGCAGGTCTATTTCTTGATTAAGGATCATTTCTCTGTCTTCAACATCTGAAAGTGCTATTCAACCAGCATCATGAAACATTATATCATGTTCATTTCCATGTGACATAGTGGGTGAAGTAGGACGCTAACCAACAAGATATGTTTCTACATTTTGATGTTTGCATGCCAAAGGATCTCATATTTGCCTCTCAAGATCTATCCCTACTTCCTCTACCAATGAGATTGTAATTTCTTTGAACTTCACAGTCATTCCTATGCACCCTTCTATGTGTTCAATGTATGTTATCACTAGTCTTCTAAAGTATATTGGTATTGGTTTCTCAAATCAATGAATGTATCATTTCTACAAGATGTTCCTACTTGATCTTGAGCATTTGGTCTAGAAGACTCGTAGGGATTTCTAGCTTTCCATCTATTTTGTTAACTCCTTGTATGAGTTGAAGAGCCTACATGACTTGAATAATCTTGGTGTTGCCTTCTTCTTTCCATTCTATAACTTCAATGATTTGTAAAATGATTTTCAAGTTGACTAAAAAATATTTGCCACTCTTAACCTGGAAGAGATAAATTTGTAAATTTTTAAAACCAACATTGTTGCAATTGTACTAGCTATAACAACCCAATTGTTATTACCCAAATTTAGCACCATTGTTTTCTAATCAAACTTACTAAGTTTTTAATTCAACTATATACTCAGGTACTTTTATCCATATGAGATAGGAATTCATCCATACGAGACAAGGATCTATTCATATGAAACAAACATATGTCCAAATGAGACAGGGATTTCTCCATCCATTCGAGACATGCATCTATCCAAACATAATATGCATCTATCCATATAGGATAGGTACATGCTACGACCAGAGACTTAGACTCATTGGGATCTAACGGATCCTAAGTCATTCACTGAAGACTACACTCCCTATTGAGAGTGCACCGAGGTTGTCATCATTCAAGAGTATATTATATATAAATTCATAAAATAATAGGCTTGAGTCTTGCCTCAAAATTCGGCCTAAAGCCTTGGGGGGTCAAGCAATGTTGGGATAAGGTGCCATTAACCTTGTAAATCTCAATATTTTATTTATTCCATTTTATTATTTGTAATTTTTAATTACCCATAAGGGAATTAGGTAGTTTCACCGACAGTAGTAATTATTTATTATGAGGCAGGTTGTTGCGGAGTTACATTTACAGAATATTGCATCATGGTAAAGGTAAATAGGTGATTTGGAAAAATCTAGACACCACCTCTTGGAATATGCTATTTTAGGCATTTGTCATATATTGTAAGAGAATCTATGACAATGGCAAGTTGTCATAAGATTCTATGATGGTTATGAAAACAATAATGATAGTGTAAGAGCTATTTTTAGCCCCAGGCACCCATGCATGCAACATGCATTATGATAGGTGTAAGAGGTATGTAAGAGGGCATTAATATATTGATTGCATGCAAGATTCCTTGGTTGGCATTGGGATTCCCAACTTGGATGCCCATTTTGGGTTCCTTCACTATTTAGTGATGCATTTGTAAAGTGTTGTTAAGTTTTTGTAGTTTCATACATGCACAGGTGCTGTCAAAATGCTGTCAGGTTGAAGACTGAAGGGAAGATTGGTGTAGTTGATGTATTGTACACTCTTTTGTAGATTAATACAAACTTGGGCCTCTTTCCTGTGTGGATTTTATTTTATCGAAAAGGGTTTTCTCCACATTAAACACTGTGTTGTGTGATCAATTTTTAGATTTATTTCTTTTGTGTTGCATAGTTTAATTTCTATTGCATTCTCCATTAAACATTACACTGTTAGAAGATCATTACACATATTGTAATCATATTTCCGTTGACTAGTTGTTGCCTTCAATTTCTAACATTTGGTATTAGAGCCTAGCCAGTTTTGACTCTTGGGTGGTAGTGTGAAGGCTGTATAGCTGCAGTGGGAGATTTGGTTGTTTGTGTTTGTAGATCTTGAGTTTCTATTATGGCTGCATCCATCATTGCTTCAACCTCTCAATTAGACATTGAGAAGTTCAATGGTACGGGGTATGAGTTGTGGAAGCTAAAAATGGAGGATTTGCTGGAAGAAAGAAACCAATGGTTGGCTATTACGAGCGAGAAGAAACTTGACAATGTCTCTCAAGATGAGTGGGATAGACTAGATAAAAAGGCACGAGGTAGAATCTGATTGTGTCTTGCATATTTTGTCCTATTGAATGTCGCGAAGGAAGAGACTACACATAGCCTGTGGAAGCGTTCAGGTGAGATCTACCAAGCCAAGAGTATGGTAAACAAGCTTTACTTGAAGTGTAAACTATTTTCTATGGAAATGAAACAGGGTGAATCGGTTGCAAAGCATTTAAATTCATTTAATTTGTTGTTGAGTCAGCTAGCATCTATAGATGTTGAAGTTACTGAGAAAGTTAAATGTATCTTACTTCTTTGTTCTTTACCTAAGTCTTGGGAGAATGTTATCCTTGCTATCAGTGCTAACCTCACGGATCCGAAGTTGGATGTTCTTATTGCAGTTTTGCTGGCATAGGAATTGAGGAAGAAGAGATTAGATAGTACAGGTGATTCTCTCAGTGTCAGAGGAAGGTCTAAGGAGAGAGGACCGAAAAGAGATCAGAAGGGGTCCAAAGACAAGTCAAAGGTCCATTCTAAGACTCTTGGAAAGAAGAACATAGTTAAGTGTTGGAACTGCGGTAAAAGGGGACATGTGAAGGAGTGCAGAAACCCAAAGAAATGGTGGGAGTCCACTTCTGATAAGTCCTCAAATGCAAGTGAAGATGTTTTACTTTCTACATGTAATCTTGTTTCTAATGATCATTGGTTGGTTGACTCAGGATTCTCGTATCACATGACCCCACATAAGGAATGGTTTTCCACATACGAAGAGTATGATGGAGGTAAAGTGTACCTTGGGGACAAGTCTACATATCTGATAGTTGGGAAAGACAAGGTGTTATTGTGTTTTAGTGATGGGAGGATTAAAACCCTCCCTGGTGTTTTGCATGTTCCTAGATTAGCTAGAAACCTAATTTCAGTTTCAAAGTTGAATGATTTGGGAATGCATGTAATATTTGATAAGCATGGTTGCAGATTGGTGAGAGGAAACTTGGTGGTAGCGAAGGGGAAGAGATTGGGAACCTTGTTTAGGCTAGATGCCACTACAGTTTGTAATATTGTGGCACCGTAGATTGGGTCACACAAGTAATAATGTTTTAAACACAATTAAGAATAAAGATTTGTTGGATGGTTTCTCTTATTCTGATGAGCACTTTGATTTCTATGAGCATTGTGTGTTTGGAAAACAAAATAGAACATCATTTCCTTTAGGAAACAATAGAGCAAAAGAGAAGTTAGAGATTATTCATTCAAATATGTTTGGACCTGTGGATAATGACTCTATCAGAAAATCTCATTATTCTGTTGCCTTCATTGATGATGTATCCATATTTACATAGATTTATTTTATGAAACACAAATATGAAGTTTTCACTAAGTTTAAGGATTTTAAAGTCTTAGTTGAAAACCAATCAGGATTAAAGATAAAATATTAAGATCTAATAATGAAGGGAAATATTGATCTAAGGAATTTGATGAGTTTTGTAAGCATGTAGGTATAATCAGACAAAATACAACTCTGTATACACCACAATAGAATGGTGTTGTAGAAAGGATGAACCAAACAATCACGGAAAGAGCTAGAATTATGTTGAGTGATTCACAGTTGGAGAAATGATTTTGGATAGAGGTTATGTGTACCACTTGTTACTTGATTAATAGATCTCCTTGTAAGGCTCTTGATTTGACACCTTACGAAGTGTGGACAGGTAAGAAACCTTCTGTTTCGCATTTAAGGGTTTTTGGTTGTGAGGTTTTTGTTCATGTGCTTAAGGAAAAAGTGAACTAAGTTGGATCCAAAAGCACAGAAATGCATCTTCATTGGATATGGCGAGAATGTTAAAGGTTATAAGCTTTGGGATCCTCTAACTAGAGAAATTGTTTTCTCTAGAGATGTTATTTTTAGGGAACTTAGAGCTATTTCTAAACCTTAACACCAAAAAGAGAAAGAAAAGGTGAAGAGAGTGCACTTTGACTTAGAGCAGGAAGATGTACCTTAGGAAGAACACAATTATGGATTGGAGGGTGAAGAAGAAGAAGAATATTCGAGTAGTTTTGATGAAGAAGAATCTACTGTTACAAAAGAAGTTGGTATATATAATCATCCAGAAGAACAAGTAGAGTCTCTTCCTCCACCCTTGAGGAGATCCACAAGATAATGGAATCCAATTGATAGGTATAACCCACCATATTTCCATTGTGTATTTGCTTAATTGAGTACTAGCGATGAGCCTAGATCCTATAGGGAAGCTATTCATGTAGATGATAGCGAGTCTTGGCAATTAGCCATGCAGGAGGAGATGATGGCTTCAGATTCTTGTAACACCTAGGATCTTGTTCATTTGCCCAAAGGAAGAAAGGCCATAGGTTGCAAGTGGGTCTTCAAGAAGAATTTTGGAGTAGGCGATTGATTAGAGAAGTACAAGGCTAGACGAGTAGCCAAGGGCTACTCCTAGAGAGAGGGAGTTGATTTTGGTGAAATTTTCTCTCTTGTTGCTAAATTGACTTCTATTAGATTTATTTTATCCATTGCTCCAAATTTTGATTGGGAGATTGGGAAAATAGATGTTAAGACTGCATTCTTGCATGGAGATCTTGAGGAAGAAATTTATATGTGACAACCTATAGGTTTTGAGATAAAAGGGAAAGAACATTGGGTTTGTAGTTTAAAGAGATCTCTTTAAGGTCTGAAATAGTCCCCAAGAATGTGGTACTAAAAATTTGACTTATTTGTATTGAAATTGGGTTTTTTAGGAGCGAGGAAGATCACTGTGTTTACATTCAATGTATTGATGATTCTATACTAATCATTGCATTGTATGTTAATGACATGTTATTTTTCATCAATACTAAGGGTATGATCAATGAAATGAAAGCCCAACTTTTAGGTGCATTCAATATGAAGGATCTTGGAGCAGCCAGGTATATTTTGGGTATGGAGATCAGGAGGGATAGAGATAACATAAAGCTTTGGTTGTCTTAGAGTAAGTATGTGAATACCATTTTGTAGAGATTTAGTATGTAGGATTGTAACCTAGTTAGAGTTGCTTTACCCATTGGTACTAAGCTTTCATTAGATATGTGTCCATTGAAGAATGAGGATGATTTTGAGGATATGTCTAATGTGTCATATGCTAGTGCTACATGGAGTTTGATGTATGCAATGATTTGCACTAGGCCAGATATTTCCCAAGCAGTGGGAGTTTTGAGCAGATTTATGTCTAACCTTGGTAGACAACATTGGAATTATGCGAAAAGGGTGCTTAAATATATTGCAGGTACTCCTGATTATTGTTTGGTTTATTCTGGTATTGATAGTGGTGATAAAACTTTGGACATACAGAGATTTGTTGATGTAGATTGGGCAGGTGACTTGGATAGTTGAAGTTCCACTAGTGGCTATGTGTTTACTCTGTTTGGAGGAGCAGTGAGTTGGATGAGTAAGAGGCAATCCACAGTTGCTTTGTCCACCATCGAAGCAGAGTATATGGCTGCTACTCATGTCTCTCTTAGGGAGTTTGGTTGAGGAGACTGTATCTAGGTATTGGTTTTGATTGCAGGGTCATTTAGATTGGTTGTGATAGCCAGAGTGTTATCTATTTGGGCAAGAATCCTATGTATCATGCTCGGACTAAGCATGTTGATGTTCAATATCACTTCATTCGAGAATTGGTTGCAATTGAACAGATTGAGCTGAAGAAGATAGACACTCAGAAGAATGTTGCAGATTCATTGACCAAACTTGTGAGCACATATAAATTTGTGTGGTGCAAAGAGACCATGGGCCTTGTTTCTAGTGCCTGATTATTTTTCATTTGATTTCCTATGGGTTGATTACAATGTATAATGTCAAGTGGGAGAATGTTGGGATAAGGTGCCATTAACCTTGTAAATCTCAATATTTTATTTATTCCATTTTATTATTTGTAATTTGTAATTACCCATAAGGAAATGAGGTAGTTTCATCGATAGCAGTAATTATTTATTACGGGGCAAGTTGTTGCGGAGTTACATTTACGGAATATTGCATCATGGTAAAGGTAAATAGGTGATTTGGGCAAATCTAGACGCCACCTCTTGGAATATGCTATTTTAGGCATGTGTCATACATTGTAAGATAATCTATGACAATGGCAAGTTGTCATAAGATTCTATGATGGTTATGGAAACAATAATGACAATGTAAGAGCTATTTTTAGCCCCATGCGCCCATGCATGCAACATGCATTATGATAGGTGTAAGAGGACATTAATATCTTGATTGTGTACAAGATTCTTTGGTTGGTGTTGGGATTCCCAACTTGGACGCCCATTTTGGGTTGCTTCACTATTTAGTGATGCATTTGTAAAGTGTTGTTAAGTTTTTGTAGTTTCATACTTGCACAGGTGTTGTCAGGTTGAAGAATGAAGGGAAGATTGGTGTAGTTGATGTATTATACACTCTTTTGTAGATTAATACAAACTTGGGCCTCTTTCCTGTGTGGAGTTTTTTTTACCTGAAAGGGTTTTCTCCACGTTAAACACTGTGTTGTGTGATCAGTTTTCAGATTTGTTGCCTCTGTGTTGCATAGTTTAATTTCTGTTGCATTCTCCATTAAATATTACACTGTTAGAAGACCATTACACATATTGTAATCATATTTCCGTTGAGTAGTTGTTGTCTTCAATTTCTAACAAGCAATTCATATGAGTTTCTTCTGAGTATACATTGAACATGTATTTATCTTATCTTTATATTTGAAGATTTATCCTTAGATTTGGTTGAGTGAATTCTCATGGTGAATAATCTATTGAATGTTGGGTCGATAAATCAATACTTGAAATACTCCCCAACCCCGTGCCTGAAAACCTGCATAGTAAGAACATCCTTCATTCCTCAGACTACCTACATACCCACTTCCAAACGGGATCAAGGTATAATGTATATGTAGTTCTATTTTCTACTCTATGTTTAATGTGAACTGTTTAGTGTGGCTATGCAGCCATTTCTAGGGCCCAATTTCTCCAAACTCTGTGATTGCTACCCACAAAGGGAAGCATTTAATTTTAAAATTATTCGGTCACCATGACCAGTACTTGTTTTCTAATTCATTCTACTTCCTATTCCTATAAAACTTTCATGATCTACACGAATAAAAATTCCCTTTTTTCCCTTTTGATAATCTTGTCCCCTTTGAGCTATGTGGAGATGGTTGTACTTCGATAGGATGATGAATCTAACTATATGATGGTCCTAATCTTTTAAGTAAGGAGCATTTGTTTATTCTTTTATTTAATCTTTATTAGTTTGGTAACCAAGAAAGATTACCCATTCCTCGGATTTAAACAACTTGATGTCCCTTATTACTCCTCAACGATTTATAGGGTCAATGCCACAGACGTCATTGTTGTAGCTATATTAGGGTATAAGTGTAGTAGTTCAAGTGTGAGGGCATTACCTGTAAACGTGAATCAGAGGCACCGCTGATGTCGAACGCTACGAGTTTTAGTTCACATCTTGTTTAAGTTGTTTTACTATCTAAAAGAAGTATAAAATTCTAGATGACAAATACTTATTAATAATATCAAAAATTCAAAAAAACTAAAAAAAATAAACCATTCAAACTAAATAATCATTGAGTTTAACTAACTTAACAATTCCATCTAATGTCCTTATTCAAATTACTTTTGGAAAACTAATTGTATGAAAATAAAAATCACTAACTAAACCAAATATAAAGAGAAGTAACTAAAATTGGTTTTCAAGAGTAACTTTAAAATTTAAGTAAAAGAGACAATTGCAATTTAAGACGTACTCTAAGGTTTTTGAATCAAACTAATATTACTTATATTAATTAACCCTAACTTAGAAACCCTCCTCTCTTCAAATTCATAAAAACTTGTGAATAATATCAATTCTCATTATAAAAGGTGATTTTACAACTAATCATTCATGTGAATCATCATTTGTATTATAAATAATCATTTATAAATTTCATTTATTTATTAATTTACATTATATAAATATTTCTTTTTAATGCATATTAATAACACCCATTAATATACACATTATAAATTCTAATTGTTATTATTATATATAACTAATTATAAAAAACATATTTATTATATATTAAAGATATTTATTTAATTATTATTAATATCTAAATATTTATAAATTTTTATTTAATTAAATTTTTATTTTAATAAGTTCATACCTATTGGGCGTCCTGCATATGCAGGTCGCCATAATGGGATGGCCTGCATTCACAGGGTGTGGCCTTTAAGGGTTGCGGCCTGTGTAAACAGTGGCAACCTTTTATAAGGCATTTCTAAAAATAAAACAAACAAACAAAAAAATACTTCTTTTTATTATGTATTTTATTTTAATTTAATTTAGTTTTATTTTAAAAATCTATTTTATAATAATTTATAAAAATATTTTTTGATAAAAAAGGGTAAAAAAATTATTGAATCATAAAATCATTACAAAGCAGAAAGAAACACCCATAAGGCACGCTACCAAAATCAAGAATTAAGTAACACCCAAAAAGCTCCTCATATCCTCCATAACCCATTCTTCAAGAACAGGGGCCAAATCACTAGGAAGATTGCCCCAATCATCCACATTCCAAGTCTCCATCTGCTCAGACGCCCACCTCGCCAAACCATCCGCCACCTTATTCCACTCCTGTGGCACATGACAAAAAGCAATAGAATCTAAAGCATTGCTCAGAGAAACAATTTGTTTGGCCACCACTGCAAGTTGTCAGTTCACCTCCTCAAAATGTCTCTTATTCAACATATCAATGACCACCTGAGAATCAGATTCACAAATAATCCACCTCTAGCCAAGGGTACAAGCACACTCTAATGCTAAAAGAATAGCAAGAGCCTCCTTGAGATTATTTATATGCTGACCTTTATATATAGAGAAGAAAAAAATTATCACCCTCGAACTATCCCTACTAATACCACCAACTCCAGCATGGCCAGGATTACCTTTGGAAGATCTATCAGTATTGATTTTCAGCTCCCCCATAGCAGGAGGACACCAACGACCAGTATGACAGACCCTTGCTTGCCCACGCCTATGCTGAACCGCCCTCAAATGTTTTTGTCCACCCCGAGAGAAACCCAGGGCTTTAACCACAGCACAATCACCAGAAACAACAGGGACAAACAAATCACACTTAGTAGCCAAAGTTTCCTGCAGACCCCCCAAAATCCTCAACCAGAGCTGGCCAACAAGTAGCTTCTTGTCCAAAAAAATTCTATGGTTGCGCTCCAACCAAATATGCCAAATTATCAAACTAGGGCCAATGATCCAAGCAATGAGGAGAAAAGAGGTCTTTACAGGGGGAGGCCCCATACTCCTCCAAAAATCCTCCAAAGAAGAGGCATGTCTACACGGTGTACGCTAGAGATTCCACTAGAAATGCCAAATAACTTTCGCAAAGGAACACTGAAAGAAGAGATGGGGGATGCACTTCTCATGCCCACCACATAGAACACACTTAGAGGGCCCCAATAATTTATAAAAATCTCAGAATATAAAATTTTAAAGATTTTTTTTCTAGTCTGTTTTAAGAGAGTTAAATTTTCTATATATAATTATTATATTATATATTTTACACGAAAATAATTTGATAGAACATATAAGTGTTCTAAAATTTGTTTGTCAATTCCTAGTTCATAAGTGGATTTAATTTCAGTAATTTCTAAACTAAAATTTTATATTGGAAAAGTAGATTTACTCACTCATAAGTGTTGAATTTAATTCAAATTCAGTAACTTATAAACTAAAATTTCAAATTTAGAAAAAATAAAATAAAACTACTCAAATAAAATAATAGATGATAGTTCTATTTTCCTCAAATTAAAAATTTAAGTTGGAAAACTTTTGAATTGCTCAAATAAATAAAATATTATCATAGTTTTTAATTTTCAAATTAATTTTATTGTAGTTTCCAAATTCCTAATCAAATTAACAAATTTAAGATCTAAACTAAAATACAATAAAAACCTAAATTGAAATAAATGAGAAATTAACATAATTATAAATTTCTAAATAAAATATTAACTTGGTTTTTAAATTTCCTAATTTTTATTTACATAATCAAAAGAAGAAAAGGCACCTACCTCTCTACACAAATTCTTCTTCCAAAATCTTCTTGAAGCAGCCTGCAATTTTATCCCAAGAACACCATAATCCAATACCTACCCCCAATCCCCTTTTATAACAATAAAATTTGTTTTATTTTATTTATTTATCAATTTTAGAGATTTTCAACTCATGCATGCAATCACTTAACTAGTGAGAAGTGGAGAGAAAAGAGTTTATTTTTAGTTCCAAAATAGATAACTCATGTATAAAATCACTTATTTAGTGATCAAATTAGAACAAATTTAAATAAAGAGAAAACTAACTCCTTTCTATTTTTGCATGTGATGACTAAGCAAGGTGAACTAGGACTGGCTAATTGTTCATCTATTCCTTTCAACATGCATGAGTACATGCATTTTTTTAAAACTCCTTAAATTAACTAATCTATTATTTTATTTATATATTTTTATTCCACTTAAAATTAATAAAATCTATTAGTTATCTCTTTTCCTTTTTGCATAATTAAATAATATTTATCTATTATTTTCCACTAATATCTATTTAAATTTCAAATCTAATTCTAAAGAATATTTGATTATTAACTATGTCTTAATTTATTTAATTATATATCTTTATGAATTTAAATTTATTTATTATTATTTAATATTTGTTTATTATTTTATTCAACTATTATTATTTAATTTGTTTAATAATTAAATTTACCACACAAATACTTTCCTTTTTCTAATTAAATCATCAATTAATTTTTCCTACCTTAATCAATAAAGTTTAATGTGTAAAGAAGGGGTTGTGACACTAGCTTTACCAAATTGGAGAGGTGTGAAAGATGTTGGTGTCAACATGGGTATTTCCTATCTAGTTTCCCCTTATAGTGTGAATAAGACACATTATCTAACTAGTTATTAGTTAGAGTCTAGTCACACATGTTCACATGTTAAGTTGACTTAGGAAGCATTTTAGTTGTTTCTAGATGTTGATAGTTGTCTCTAGTTGTTGATAGTTGTCTTATCCTCTAGTTGTCTCATGTCATAGGATTAACACACTTGTCACATGACTACATCTTATCTCTCAACCTTGCATTTATAAGCAAGGTATGCCATATCATATTACAATGAGAGAGTAATGGTTGTATATTGTTGTATTTGCATTCTTTGATAGGAATACAATTTATTTTTGTCATATTGATCTTCTCATTTATTTGTGTTTTCCATTAGGCCTCTAGATCTTGAGTGGCTATCTCCATAACTAAATCTTACATGGTATCATAGCTTGTAGATTGCCTTTGGTTATTCTATTGAGAGATCTTGATTGCAAATCATGGTGGATCTTAACAAATTGAGTATGCTCTTCTCTTGCATCGCATGATGACCTGGAGAATTAGAAAAATTTGAGAGAGATATTAGATTTGAGAGGGTTTCCTTCTCTTGGATTTATATTGCATGTCTATTTTGGAGCATGTTGCTGAAAATATGAGCACACCATTGTGTTCATGGGGTTCGAGATGGTCAAAATCACCTTTTGTTTCGTCCAGATTAGACATCAGAGGCCAAATCTATGAGGGTTTAAAGTTGGGAGATGCATGCTAGATCTAGCAGGTACCTAATCTTTCAGAGCATTTTGGGTCAAATCTAACCTTGCCATTGCGCTCAAGATGCCCAAAAGCCCCAAGATCGACTACCAATTTGTCAAAATCAGAGCACTTTGCCTCGGGCCATCAGGGAAAATTTTTGCACTCCTTCACTGTCCATACAAAATATTCCCTATGCAGACAACATATTCCCTGTAGATTGTTTGCACAAGTAGTCATCAAAGGCGGTACATATATTAAAAAAATGTTTTATTAAGTTTTTTCAGAATTAAAAAAAATTGAAAAAAAAACAAAAAAATTAAAATTAATTAAAAAGGGACCCTGCGCAGGCCCCGTACAAGGTACCTATGCAAGCCCTGCATAAGCGACGTACCCATAGGGTACTACGGGTACCCAAAGCTAAAGGGCTTAGGCCCCATAGCCCCTACAGGGCACCCACGGGGCTCCCAAGGCCCCGTGGAGGGGTTTAACCCCCCACGTGGGTCCCTTGGGGTCTGGTCTATAGACCCCAACAAGGGTCTAGCCTAGCAGTAAGGCTTCAACCTTAGTAAAAAGTTTTCTTAATTGATTTTAAAAAATAAAAAATAAAATCAAACTCACCAGATCCATACTAGGCTAATCGGCCTTATAATTTTTTTAATATTATAATCTGCAATTTAGATCTGCCTCTTTTCTCAACCAATTCGGCAGAACCGCCACATTTGGTGGCTTTTTTGGCAATTTCTCCATGTTTGGTGATTTTTTTGACATTCCACCAGATTTAGCAAAGGATTTGGTGGAGTTCCAGATTTAGCAGGGGGCTACATTTCTCTGGAGGTTCACTGTTTTGGCAGATTGCTACATTTATCTGGCACACACTACATCTAGCGGCATCTCGAATCTGGAGGCAGTTCCGCAAAATTCGGTGGAGTAAAAAAATTTGCTTTTTCTCCCCCCTCTGCGTTGGCAGTTTGGTTTTGGCACCTGATCTTTGCATGCTTGTATCTTAGTCATCCGAGCTCCTTTTTGCGAGCAATTTATTTATTTGGGCTAGAATTTTGCAGGCTTCGTAGTGATATAGACGGATTTTGATTTTGATGTCTAGATTTTCCAAAAAATGTAGATTTTCATCGCTGTTGATGAGCAGTTCTCATTTTCAGACCTTCTGGGGCTCCGTTTGGGGTCATATGATAACATTTTCTAGTGAATTCTTTTTTAAAGTGCACATTTTTTCAATTACTTCTCAAATCTACAATCTATTTGATCTATTTTTTCCTCAAAAACTATACTTTCAGTTATAGCCTAATTTGGCATTTGCATGTACCAAAAGCAAAAGACCACCTTGTTGTTTTGGCTAGTGGCAACTGTAATCACACTAATTATAAAGTGCCAATCTCATATTTTTCTGGGAGATCATGATTAAGTAAATTTGGGGGGGTAATCTTGTGCTTTTGTTGGATTAATTCTCTTGATTGGTCTATTATGTGACTCAATTGGAGGAGTTAATCATGGATATTAAAAGGCATCCTAATGTAATAAGATTGGATAGAGAAAACTATAAGTCTTGGCAAGATGGAAGCCTGACGCATTTCAGGTGGCTTAATATTTTGCCCCATCTCTATGGACTTGTTCCTCAACCTACATCCTATTGGCAAAAATTTGTGTGGGATTCTAAGATTGAACACATCCTATGAGTGATTGGTTGCAGTGTTGATATTGACACCCAGATGGCTATTGCTAATATTGAGTGTCCTCATGAACTTTGGATCAAAATTTGGGAGATGTATGGAGATCCAGTTGATCCTGCATTCCTAGAAGATCATGCCTTGGATTGTCTTCTTCCACTTGATGTTTTTTGACCCTATGATCATAAAATGGCTACCATGCTTAATAAATGGGAAGAGCTTGAATGTCGTGATGACATAGTGACTTCTACAGATGCCCCTTTCCTATAGAGACATCTATTGAGACTTTGACTTCTATGACTTCTAATCTAGATTTAGAGGGTTCATCTTCTTTATCTATGAGTCAACATCTTGAGGCTAAGGACTCTTGTATTCCAACATTGGCAGACACCTCTAATGTTCACACTCAGACTTCTTGTGTGGACACATCATTGACCGATGAGCAGTGCAGTTAGATGACATGCATTGAGATCTCATCTCCATTACTTGTTGCTTCATTTGAGACTAGTATTACATCCATGGTTTCCAGTGATTCAGTGCAGTAGGACATTCATTGTCTTTCAAATTCAACTACTAGAGATGAGTACATGATAGGTATTGCAGGCTTGTTTTGTGAGTCTCATCTTGGAGACTTGGATGACAGCATTGAGGATATCCATCTCCTCTTTGATGTTTCTTCTCATGGAGTTGCATCTACTTCTTCGGATGCGATGAGGGAACCTTCATATCCTCTTGTTATTTCTTCTCCTCTTCACTTGTCACAGTTTGGCATTGAGTTGGAGTATCTTGAGCAACATTTGGAGTCATATTCTTTTTCTTTGGGTTATGTTCTACATCAATTTCCACTAGATCCTAGATTGTCACCTTTTTCAGGTAGGCTTGGGACTCCTGATTTGGCAGTGGCATCTTTTGGCATCGACATGACGACTCCTGAGCAGAGTTTAGAGACTTCATACATTTTGAGTTTTCTTCCTTCATATTCCTTTCAGGAATGGGAAGACTTCCTGCATACATTTTTGGACTTATTTCTTCCTAAGGGGAGGAACATTGTTCGACGATCATGGATCATCTTCAACATTCATTGTCAGGTATCTACCATTAGTGCAGGAGATTCTACATTGAGGGGGGGCTACTTGGTCTCTCTTCTCTTCTCTTATGGGGGGAATTTTTCCTCACATGGGGTTTTGTTCCTCTCATACTATAGAGAGTATTTTTTCTTGTATTTTCTCTCTTTTGGGGAGGGATTTTGATGCAGGAGCATCCGGGTCCACAAGCAATCAACATCACCCAAAAATATTTCAGGTTTTCAGTTTTAGTTTTTGTTGTGTCTTGTTTTCTTTTGTGTTGGTTTTGGGCAGTTTGCTATAGGAAGATTTTTAGTGTCAAATTGGCCAAGTGAGGGGCATCATCTTGTAGAAGACCCAATTCGGTATCCCCAATTCAATTTTAATGAAGATTGGACAATAATTGGCTAAGTTAGAGCTAGTTAGAGAATTTCTCAATTCGCAAACTATTCAGTTCGCTGATCCATCAGTTTGCCGACAACCCAGTTAGCCGATGAGCACTTTCCTTGACAACTCTTCAAGACAAGTTACATTTTTCCAAGTTTGACTAAGGGGAGCTTTTGGTCAGTAAAGTTCCTAGTTCGTGAACTATTTAGTTCGCTGATAGCTTAGTTCGCTGATGGGCGATTTCTATAACTAAGCTTAAAGGCCAACTTGCAACTCTACAAGTTTATTGAAAAGAAGCCTTTAGTCGGTAAATTTTGAAGCTTAATAACTTTGTCGGCAAAATCTCATATTTGTGAACCCTTAGGTTCACCGATACAACATTTCACCGATAAAGGCTTTAAGGAGTGGAGTTCGTAATTTATTGAATTCACCGATAGGCAATAAAGTAGAAGTTAAAATACGTTCGTGAGGCCTGATTCCAAAGTTCATGGAGAGAAGAAATCGCTAATAGAAGAAAAAGATTAAGTCTTCAGCTAGTTCTTGGTTGTTGAAAATTGCCGATAAGTTGATAAAAGGTTTGGGAAAGGTCACTTTTGCCTATAAAAGGGAGTTGGTTTAAATCTTATTATCAGTAAACATTTTAGTTTGCCGAATAACAAATTTGCTGATAGCAAGTGGCAGCAAACTTTTAAGTTCGTGAAGAGCTTCATTTGTCGATAACCCCTTTCTATTGATGTGTCAGGGAATATTTAAGTTCATGAACCTGAGCAAATGCCACTGAAGTTTGTGAAAGTTCCATATTGCCGATAAAGACTTCCTTGGTTCATGGATGAGATATTTTGCCAATAGTTGTTACAGGGAGATTTAAAGTTTAAAAAGGATCCACGTTGTTAATGTATGGGACTTTATTAAGGGATGTTTATTTTATTAGTAAAATAATATTATCATTAATCTGTTTGGTAATTTGAAATGTCAAAAGGCTATTTGAATACCTGTCTGTTCAGTTCCATAACTGAATAACTTTTCAACTTCCACTCAGGAAGAATAAAAGGTGATTGTCATTATTGTTTGGGCATTCCTCAAAAGGGGGATTGGAACAAAGGTGAGATTGTTGTGGATTAAGGGTTCTGCTCATCACAAAGGGGTGTGGTTATTCCTTGTGGAACAGAGGTGGAATGATAGTAGATTGAGGTGATCTCTGTGTTGTTGAAAAGTGATTTGGTGTTGTAAGCACATAATCACTTGAGTATTGCATTGTAAAGCCTAAGGTTGAGGCACGAAAGACCAATATGTTTGTAATTGCTGGTGTTGTGAATTCTTAATAAAATAGTTTCAGATTTGCGTGTTGTTATATGAATTTGTATAGTGTTGGCTGCATGACTGGGCAGTTTGGTAAAACCCCCTGGTCATGACTGTGTTAGATTTTTTCCTACAAGTTTTTCTCCTTTTCTTTGTTTGTGAGAGATTGTTTGTACATGGGTACCTAACATGGCCTTATAGCCGAGACCCATCTTTGCATCTTGCATTTGTTACATTCTCCCTAAGTTGCACTTAAGGGGGGTGTTGGTGTGAATAGGGGTATTTCCTATATGGTTTTCCCTTATAGTGTGAATAATGCACATTATCTAACTAGTTATTAGTTAGAGTCTATTCACACATGTTCACATGTGAAGTTGACTTAGGAAGCATTCTAGTTGTTTCTAGATGTTGATAGTTGTCTCTAGTTGTCTTATCCTCTAATTGTCTCATGTCATAGGATTAAGACACTTATCACATGACTACAACATCTTATCTCTGAACCTTGCCTTTATAAGCAAGGTATGCTATAGCATATTGCAATGGGAGAGTAATGGTTGTATATTGTTGTATTTGCATTCTTTGATAGGACTACAATTTATTCCTGTCATATTGA
Organism: Cunninghamia lanceolata; assembly: GCA_027924645.1. Taxonomy (NCBI): domain Eukaryota; kingdom Viridiplantae; phylum Streptophyta; class Pinopsida; order Cupressales; family Cupressaceae; genus Cunninghamia; species Cunninghamia lanceolata. Next base: position 6,106,988 of record BSBN01000516.1, read on the forward strand.
TCTTCTCATTTATTTGTGCTTTCCATTAGAATCAAAATGTCCTTGACAACAATGCCATTCTGTTGGCATAAGTTGACGAGATGCTAAAAACACACACAAGATAATGTAATACTTTAATGGCAACAAACTTTCCTCATTGAATCACCAAGGTTTATAAGATGAACACAATAATTTATCTCCCCGACAATAACATCATTCTATTGGGTCCTAAAATCATCGGTCCTCAATCCTAGAACATATTCTTACCTTCAAGGCCAAGGGTTGTCATCAAGAGGGTAAAATAGGGGCTCATCAATAGATTGAGGATGGTTAGAGACCACCTAACAAGAGTGGATAATCTCTCCCACACTTCAAGCTCAACTAGACTTAGGAGGGTATTCCAAGAGGTAATCCTCAATAGGATTTAATCACAATGGTTGGTGAACATGAAACTCTATAATAGTATCCAATGTACATTGGGCCCCAAAGTTTGTCACTAAGCCACAAACTAACGTATTGCATTTAAAACCTCTTATAAAGCCAATGAGAGCATCATTGCAAGAAGTGCAAGATGAATGTATACACACATGATTCACTACGATGAATACTTGCAATGGTTTTCTCAAGACATTTCCTTGGTTATAGTGTTGAATCATGAATTGCATACAAACTAAAACCTAATCCTAAACTATTAGTTCAAGATGTTTTCACTTGAGGAATATGATTGACTGAAATTTCTAGGACTGATGCCTATCTAGTGGGTAACAGAGTCACAATTTATCAAGAAGAACAATGAAGTAAAAATACACTAGATCAGATCTAAGCACACATGTGCATCAAAGATATAGCATCAAGTAATAAAACATGATTAATAATCTATCATCAAACTGCAGAAATCCATACGCAATATAGAAATGACCATCACAAAGCTTGTAACGAATTAAAATGCTATTAAACTCATCAAATCTGTATTACAATCGTACTAACAAATGTGGTAAGAGGAAACCCTAATTGTGATTTAGAAATTTCCCTAAAGATCTACAAATAGTCATGGAGACATTGGGTTACAAATACCACTTGCAAAATTACAACCTTTGTGTGCTTTCACAAAAGCATTGCCTTCTCGATGAACTAGATGAGTAGGAATTGCTATGCTAGAAGAAATTTGGCACTTGCAGATGTTCGTGGAAACGAAGAATGATCAATCGTTTGAATATCAAACTACCATGTATTTATAGCATTCTTATTTTCATGCCCTAAGTTGTTAACAGAAATACAACATAGAACTAGAGGTTGGTGCAATGAATGAAAAATGTTTCCCACCCAGAATTAATGGCATGGAAATGCGTTGAATAAAGTGTTAGCTGAAAAAAAAACCACCACATTGAATGTATTTGGAGGCATGCCCACAAGATTGAACAGTATTGCATGGGAGAGAAAATGCCTTGGATGAGTTGCAGGGGCTCAAATCAATCATTAAATGGAAACCCTAGAGGTTGTTCGTGTGTTCTAGAGCATCTCAAAGAAGTTTGAGAAATTTGCAGAGATTTGACTTGAAATGGGATGTGAGATTGGTGAACCATGCAAGAAATCCATACAAAACTTCATGTGAGAAGTGGATGAGAGGAAGTGAGGGAGGATATGATGTCCTAAGTGAAGGGATTCCCCGTAGAAAGGATCATTAGGAAGTGAAAAAGGGAAGTGAGACCGAGGAAAGAACAAGACGCAGGGAATAAAAGGAGAACAGAATCATGCAAGAAATAAGGGAATTGCGGGAATGAGCTGAGATCCTGCCAATGAAGGGAATGATTGATGACGAAGGGCTTAAGGCACAAAATTGATTTGTGGAACTTCCAAATAGAAATGGAATTGAATGCAGGATGCAAGTGCAAAGATGAGTCGAGATCTAGTAGAGGGTTGGGATTCTGCAAAAGGTGAAAGCAAAGCTAATGGAAGGAAATGAAAACAGATGAATGTTTGTGGGAAAAATATGTGGAATGGGAAGTTGATACCAAATGTGGAAGGCGTAGAGGACATGTAGTATCTAGTTGGAAACTCGCATCCTACAATAGAGTGAAAATCCACTGAGCACGACAAACCCTTCAAAATGGCCAAAAAACATCCCAGACTTGGAACTTTTTTGGATTTTGGCAACTTCCAACACATGAAGGTGATATGAGGGATGACAAAATGCAACACTTAGCAAAACTCGACAAAATGGGCAAGTACTTAGATACATTTTTTAATTTTTAGATTGGATCCCAATAGGTATCATGGACTCACGGGTGGATGAATATCCTTCAAATATCTGAATTTTGTCGAATAAATATGCTTTTGTGTTTGAGGATATACCTCCGGGACTTCCACCAAATAGGGATTCCCAACATACGATTGGGTTGGAACCAGGGATGAGGCTTGTAATTGCAACTCCTTATCATCATCCTCATGCTTTCGAGGATGAGATAAAGATGACTAATGAGGAGCTACTAATGAATCTATTTGCATCCCTGGTGGTACTAGTGAATAAGAAAGATGGAATGTTGAGGATGCGTAGATTATAACCTGGATCTGAATAATAAAAAAACCATCAAGAACAAATACCCCATACCTCGCATTGATGAATTCCTTGATTAATTACATAGGGTAGCATATTACACAAAAATTGGTTTGCACTTTAGGTATCATTAGATAAGAGTTAAAACCCAAAGACTCATTTAAGATTGTTTTTCACTATCATTGTGGGTACTTCAAGCTTTTGTTGACGCCTTTCAAACTTACCAATGTATCAACCACCTAATCAGCGATGAATGAAATTTTTAGGCCCTACTTAAGGAAATTCATGCTAGTATTATTTGATGACATTCTAATTTACAATAGGACATGGGAAGAACACATGAAGCACTTAGATATAGTATTGGCCATACTATAACAACATACCTTCTTCACCAACAAAAGAAAGTGAGTTTGCAAAGTAGAAAATTATGTACTTAAGTCACATAATCAGCAAGGTAGGTGTGGAGATGGATCCAACCAAGGTGTAATCCATTCAAAAATGGCCTACTTCAAGGACATTGACACAATTACGAGGGTTTTTGGGTTTTTGTAGCTACTACAAGAGATTTAATAAAGGGTTCTCACAACTAAACTCACCATTGACAGAATTAACCAAAAGGGGGGCTTTCCACTTGTCCATAGCAGCATAGGCATCATTTACCATTTTGAAGAAGGTAATGTGCATCGGGCCATTCTTTCCACACCTAATTTTGCATTACCTTTTGTGGTAGAGTGTGACACTTCAAGAGAAAGTGTAGGGGTTATTCTTATGCAAAAAGGATGACCCATATCATTTGAAAGTTGAAAATTAACAAAGATAGAGCATAATTTCTCTGTATCTAATAAGGAGATGTTAGTAGTTTTGCATGCACTAGCTAAATTCAGACAATGATTAGTTTTTGGATGCTTTGTAGTTCGCACGGACCACAACTTGAGGTTTTTATTATTACAACATGATCTTAATCATAGGCAAAAAAAATGAGTGAGAAAATTACAAGCCTACAGTTTTGACATTGAGTATGTCAAAGGAAATAATAATAGATTAGTGGATGCACTCTCCCAGAGGCCTAAATTATTGGCCATTTCTTCATTGAAATTTGATTGGAAGGAAGAGTTGTTGGCTGAGTATGTCAAGGACCCAATAGCTACATGATTGATTGAGGGTACAATCTCTACCTTAGACATGGATGAGAGATACCAAGTGAAAAATGATATTATTTTCTACAAGGATAGAATTTTTGTAGTGCCAAGATCTAGGCTAAAACAAAAAAATATTGTAGCATCTCATGATTCTCCACTTGCTGGTCATTTTGGATTTTTTAAAACTTATAGACAAGTTCAAAGTAGATATGCTTGGAAGGGTCTAAAAGAGGGTGTATCACAAAATGTAGAGAAGTGTGGAGTGTGCCAAAGGATGAAACAAAAAACCACATATCCTGTAGGTCTACTTCAATGCCTCCCCATTCCTCAATAGAAAAGGGTCCCCTTTGTAGTTGTTGATCAACCAGAAAACTTTGGCCACTTCTCCATTTCTATGAATTCAAATCTTCACACATACCAAATATTTTCTTCAATGAGGTCTTTTGATTACATGGGTTACCCTGCACCATGGTCAATGATAGAGATGCACATTTCATGAATGCCTTTTGGCAAGAATTTTTCAAGTTGGCAGGAACAAAATTGAAACCCAATATCAATTATCACCCCCAAACAGATGGGAAAATAGAAATAGTGAACAAGTGGGTTTAAGGGTACTTAAGAAGTTTTGTGACTGATAGTCAATCAACTTGCGTGTGGTTGTTATACCTCAGAGAGTATTGTTACAATACTATCTACCACATGTCCATTGGAATGCCCCTTGTCATGGCATTGTATGGTTATGATGCACCAACTTTTGTAAAGTTGATAACTCCTGAGACATGGGTCCCTGTAGTGGGAGACTTTATTGAACACAACAAGCAGTTTTTGGTAGGTTTACGTGATTAGCTCCCGCATGCACAAAATCAATAAAAGATTTATGTTGATAAGCATCGTACTAAGACTCCTTTTGAAGAGGAAGGCATGGTTTTTCTTTGATTACAAATCTATAGGTAGTCTACTTTAAAAAGAAGTGGGGATGAAAAGTTAAAACCTCATTTCTATAAACCCTACAAAATTGTACATGTGGGTGAGGTGGATCGTGAGGTGGAGTTACCCCCTTCCAACCAAATCCATGTCTTTCATGTGTCTTGTTTGAAGGATGCCACGGGGTAGAGGGTCACAACTATGAGGATCCTAGTATGCTATATTCCTAGTTAGAATAAGGATAAGCACTTGTGGCATGCTTAACCTTAATAGATGCATTTATTAGTCTTAATTATTCCTTAAGAAAACTTAGTTAGGATGAAGGGGTGTGTCCCTACATAGTTATACATATAAAGAATGAGAGAGACTATCCCAAACCATCATATTTTCTAATATTGAATTCATATATTATTTTCTTATTATTAGAGGTCACCCCCTTGAAGTGGTCTACTATTTTACTGATTTTTACATTTATTTTCAAAAAATATCATAATAACAACTTTAGCTAAGTTTCCAACATTTGATGATGAGTGGAAGTTGTTGGCACCTAAATTTTCAAGCCTCATATTTGCAAAATCTTGTCAAAATTCCTCAAAACTTTCCTAAGGGGTCTTTGATGTAGTAGATGCTCAAAAATCTAATAGATCCAGTTGGAATCATGCCCAAGTAAGGAATTCATCTTGTTAGGGAGCCAAATGGGTACCTACAGTTCAAATTTGGCGAAGATCTGATGAATTTTGGCTAAGTTATGCTCATCACTCCAACCGAACATTTCTAACCGGACATCCAGTTGTATTTCATATCCAGATCCGGTTGCACTTCTTTGTATTTCTAACTGGACATCCGGTTGTATATCGTATCCGGATCTGGTTGCACTTATCATATGTTGATGTGGAATATGTCAGGTTGGAGTATGACGTCATGAGTCATTTGAACGCTATCAAATGTTGAACTCCAACTGGATGTGGAACACGAGATGAACAAAATATCCATTGTGCAAGATCAGGTTTGAGTTAGGGTATCCAGATCATGTTGCCTCATGTTATCCAGATCTTGTTGTCTTATCATGTCCAGATCCGGTTGCATCACCATTTGTATTCCAACCAGACATTTACTAACCGAATATCCTAAAGAGTTTCAATATCCTGATCCGGTTGCCTTATTTATATCCTGCACTTCTTCCATTTATTATATCCAATTTGAGATACCCTAAATGGAAGAAAAGTATCAAAAAACCTAAAATATTCTAAGTACTTTTCTCCCTTGTGTAAAATCATGAAAAAATTCTAAGTGTAAGTTTTGTTTTTCACTTGTGTTTTCCTTAGTGTTATCGGTAGATCAGGCAGTTTGCGAACTTGCAAACTGGTCAATTAGTTCAAAAGTTTGCCGATGGAGTGATTGACCGATGGAAGAAGCTGAGAAAAGCAAAAGAAAGAGAAGCCAATCATTGGATCGACGAACTTGCAAAATCACCAATCGGTTCGTGATTTCATCTGTTCGTTGATTGCCGATGAGAAGCAAGAAGAAGATAAGGAAATAAGGCAAGGGAAAGAAAACCTAAGTGTTCATCAACGGAGTGGGTAGTTCGCGAATTAAGAGGTTCGTCGATTAGCAAAGTCACCGACAACCAAAGTAGAAGAAATTTTCTAAGGGAAGATCAAGTGCAAAAGGTTGAAGAAGTCGGTGAAGCGGGTAGTTTGCGAACCTGCTGGTTTGTCGATTGCCAAGTTCCCCGATAGGCAAACTCTCCGATAGAAAGGAGCGGGTTCGAAGAAGGAGGAAGGGGTCGATGAAGACGCCATTATAAAGGAAGAATAGCTCAATACATATAAAAAAAGACACAAAATGATAACCTTCCCTTCATAGTTGAATTGGAAATGGACATAGGAGAGGACACAGTCCATCAGATTCATATAGTTCTGGGAAATATCATGAGGCCATGATCAAACATCAAGTGCTTCGGTTGGACATTTCATTCGAACCTTTCCTAACCGGACATCCCGTTGATTTGTTATATCCAAATCTGGTTACAATGCTTTATCATCCATCTGAATATCATGTTACACATCCGGTTACACTACTTGTCTTCAACTGGACATATTTCAAACTGGCTATCCTGTTGCATTTCATTATCCAAATCTGGTTGTTGTTCACATGTGTTTGCAATGCTTTATTTCTAACTAGACATTTTCCATCCTGATGTCCTATTGACATATCCAGTTCTGATTGCCTATTTCACATTCAAACCAGACATTTTTGATTGGATATCCTGTTGCATATCCATATTCAGTTGCACTACTTATTTCCCACCCAGACATTTTTCCATCTGGATGCCCTATAGCGTGTCCTGTTGCTTGATCACATACGGTTAGCTTGAAGGGTGCCCTAGAAACACCCAAAAAAGAAAGAAAACACGTAGTCGACTCTCTAGATCATCATTAATGCAAAGTGGGTCATTGAATTTGATGTTTTTAATGCAGTTGGAGTTGTTGGGGGGTTTTCCCTCCCATTTTTCCATCAAATCTGAGTTGTGAATGATATAAATACAAGTTTGAAACTCATTTCAAGAGAGGGTTTTTGTCTGTGGTCTCTAGAAGATAGCTACATGTGCAGAAATTTGTAGGGCAACCATTGAAATGCCAGTTCATCTCATTAAGGAGTGCAGACTTGTGAAGTCAAAGGAGTTAATAGTTTATATGGTTTGTTGTAGAATGTCTCTAGGTCATTAGGTATGTACCCAAGAAGATTTCTTAGTCGCAGTTGGGTATTTTCCTCTGCCATGTTTGATGGCATGAATGTAATACTGGGTCACATGAATATGACATCATTATGAAAATATTGCAAGCTTTATAATAATCTCTCTCATGTTATATATGGGTATATGCAGTTATGTTCTGGATTACTAAGCATGTTTTGTTTCAAAGATCTCATACTCTATGGTGTATGCAAATACATTGATCATTGTTCTTTTGGTTTCAGTTTCTCGTTTTCTTAATGAACTATGACTCTGTTGCCCATAGAGTAAGCACCGATCTAGAGCCATTCCTCTCAACCTCACATATTTTAAACAAACAGAAACATTAATGAATGGTTTAGGGGAAGAATTGTTATTTCTGTGCATCCTTAACTGTTAGTATAAACAAGGAATTATCTCAAGTGAATATAAAATGAATTTATTTCATTTGGTTTATGCTTGCACGGTTTGTATTAGCTATATCGGGGTTTTGTTATAGCTAGTTGTTCTTGGTTCAATAATACTTTTGGGATCAAGATAACGAGATGGGTTTGGTTGTTCATTGGTTTTTAGTTGTTCATCTTGTTTGAGCTTAATACCTGTTAAGGTATACCCATTGGAATATCCCTCATGAGCCTAGCTGAGCTCGAAGTGTAGAAGAGCCTACCCACTCTTGTAAGTTAGCCAAAATCACCCTAAACTTGTTGACAAACCTCTTTCCAATCACCTTGATGACACCCTTGGCCTAGGTGATTGTGAAATGTTTTAGGGTTTTAGGTTGTAGTAATTTTGGGAACCAATATTTTTGGCACTGTTGTCGAGGATAAATTATTGCTGGGTTGGAAAGAATTTGAGGACTCTGTTGGTTGGAGAACCCAGAATTATTTTGCAGCCTTGGAGATTGCCATACTTCCAAGGGTTCCTCTTAAGAAGGAGGTGGCGACTCTGTTGTCAAAGAACAAAGAAAAAGGTGTTTCTTCTACTTTGTTTTGTTGTTGGTGATTCAAGAGCCCTATTTGATGTGTGCAGCAACTGGTGTTAAAAGGTATACATGGTTTCTTTTCTTCCTACCTTTGAAGATTGTTGTTCCTGTCATGGTGAAGGAACAAATTTGTATACCTCTATTTTCTACCCTGCATTGTAGAATGTTCTAGTCATGGCCAATTGGTATGAAATTGAATACCCTAGGGATGTTCCTTCACAAGCATCTTCATGTGTATTAGACCCTAGGAACTATATTCGAGTGGATTCCCATGACCATTCTTGTAGTGCATATTTCAGTCATGGCTTTGCATGTTAGACAAATCCAAACCTATGTGCACCCATGCAAAATCAAAATGAGTTAGCAATGCAAAAATATGAAATTGATAAAACTAAACAACTACTAGAGTCCATGTTACAACAAAATGATGTTAAGCTGCTAGAGTCTAAAGTGCAGTCCAATGCTCGCCCTGTTGCCCCTAAAAATCAATTTGCTTAGTCCCCTGTTCCTCCCCTAGATCTGAATTACAACTAGTTAGACCTCTCTTGGGTTGATTACAAAATGATGTGTATGCCAACCAAGTTCTACAAACATTTGCCCAAGTTTGATGGGTACAACATTTGGGAAGGGGACACACATGTTGATGTATTCTCATAATTTATGAAAAAATTTCAGTTTGAGGATGAGGAGATGTACATGAGATTTTTTGTTAGGTCATTGCATGGAAAGGAAAAAGAATGGATCCAAAACTTTCCAAGGCAGTTCTTTGCCTCTTGGAATGAACTTGTGGCAACGTTTGAAAATGAATTTTCCAAAGGTCTTGACCCTGTTGATCTTGTCATAGAGCTAGAAAAAATTAAAAGACAAGGGAGAGTCAAGCAAGGATTTTGGTCACAATTTGTTGTTGCTCTTTCACATATTCCAAATGATTTCAAACCTAATGTTCTTGCTTGCATTGATATGTTTTTTGAATCATATGAAGTTGGATTGAGCTATGTGCAGGAAGATTTCAAAATAACAAGTATGCAGCAGGCATATTTTTCCCTAGACTCCATGGAGAAGATAGGAGATGACTACATAGCAGGTTTGTTGTCCACAAGTTTTGGCAATGTTGATAAGGAACATGCACAAGCAATCAGATGAGTACATCATCCAATCAAGATGGTTGTGTAGCCAGAAGGGTAGAAGTGGAAGATGGTGCATCATATGACAGTGATGCAGATGACGAGGATAGTGTATGCACCGATCTTCGGTGGGATAGCTCATCAGTTGAGGATGAGAATGATAGAACCAATGATGAATTCTAGCCTAATGTTGACGTATGTGGCTTGGTGGGCAATGAGGAAGGCATGTGCATGAGTGAGCAACAAGTTGAATCAGCTTGTGAAGTTGATTATGAAGATTGTGCACAGGTAAATGGAATAGATAGTAAGAGAGGAACTTGTTTCTTGTTTGATGTATTGCCTTCCTTTGTTTTTGTTTGTGATGAGGAAGCAGTTAGCGTTTGTTTGCATGAAAATGACTTGGATGTGGCTTCCCTGAATGATAACCGATCAGAGATAAGTATTGGCGCAGCCCTAGATTGTCAATGTGAAGAACTTTTCCATGATGAATATGCATTTGGTGATCATGTGGACACATATGAGAACATATTTCTTTTGTGCAAGATATGTTGTCTTCCCCATGTAGAGTGTGCTTCAGGTCAACCACAAGAAAGTGTTATAATGAATGAGAAAGAGAAACTATGTCATTTAGTTAGTAGTAATGTGTGTGACATAGCAAATCGCCGGAATGATCTTGAAACAATGGGAAAATTTGAAGAGCTTGAGTCATCACTTGAGGTTTCCAATGGTGTTAATGAGCTTTGTGCTGATGGTTTGCATTGTAGCTTGAATCATGCTTGTGATTTAGACATTGATAGTTGTATCAGCACATTTGAAAATTATGTTCAAGGGTTCGGTGAGGATATAAATAAGTATGAATCTTTCCACTTTGATGTTGACTATTCACCGACTCTTGATGGTTTTGGTGCCGCAGTAGAGGTTGAGTCCTTTGTATGGGACATTGATGTGAATGAGCAGCAAGGCATGTGTATGGCCGAACTTCAATAGATGACAGCCCAATGTGAAGGTATACCCAAGCTGGAGTCTTTCCAGTTTGCTCTACAAGATGAAGTGTCTTCTATTGTGGATTAACAGTGCATTCAGACACAGTTCTCCCTTCCATGTGAATTGGAGGTGTTCTCTTTTTCCCTCAATTTGCATGAAGAGGTCAGTAGGTACGAAAATGTGGCAATTGTTGATGGATCCATCCTTCCATCTATTTCTTTCGCTGCTAACATGGTTCTATATTTTTCACCTCTTGCTAAGGGGAACAAACATGATGTAGTATGGAATAGGTTGAACACCTATAATTTGTGGCTTCCCTATGGCAGTGTTTTCAATGGTGAAGTTTGTCTCCATGTCGTGTGTAGTAATTGTAGATTGGTGCATGTGGATGAAAAACTTCAGTTATTGTGGTCGGTTGATGAGAATTGTTTTGGTTTGAGGGAGATCAGTTCCTTCATTCAGCTTGTCTTTGACAGAGGCAAGTAGTTTGATCTGTATTATGTAGGTTTGACTTGTAAGTGCCTGCAAATTTTGATTACAGTCAACTTTTTGTTTGTGCCCTCATGCTTATGACTGTATGTTATCTTGTATATACACCCTTGTTGTAAATATGTTGTTCCCTCTCTTTGTTTTTGCCTTTTGGTTTGCCTGAAGATGTTCTAGATTTTTTGTGTCAATGTTTAACACACATCCCCAACTAGAGCTAGTGTTGGTACCTAGATTTTCAAGCCTCATATTTACAAGATCTTGTCAAAATTCCTCAAAATTTTCCTAAGGGGTCTATGATGCAGTAAATGTTTAAAAATCTGATAGATCCAGTTGGAATCATGCCCAAGTAAGGAGTGCATCTTGTTAGGGAGCCAAAATGGTACCTACAGTTCAAATTTGGTGAAGATCTAATGAATTTTGGCTAAGTTATGCTCATCGCTCCAACCAGACATCCGGTTGTATTTCATGTCTGGATCCAGTTGCACTTCTTTGTATTTATAACCGGACATCGAATTGTATATCATATCTAAATCTGGGTGCACTTATCATATCTTGATGTGGAATATGTCAGGTTGGAGTATGACATCACGACTCATCCAAATGCTATCAGATGTTGAGCTCTAATTGGATGTGGAACACAAGATGAATTGAATGTCCATTGTGCAAGATCAGGTTGGAGTTAGTGTATTCGGATCTTGTTGCCTCATCTTATCTGGATCCTTTTGTCTTATCATGTCCAGATCTGGTTGTGTCACCCTTTATATTCCAACTGGACATTTACTAACCAAATATCCTATTGAGTTTCAATATTCGGATCCGGTTGCCTTATTTATATCCTGTACTTCTTCCATCAATTATATATGATCTGTGATACCCTAAATGGAAGAAACTTCTAAAAAAACCTAAAATATCCTAAGTGCTTTGCTCCCTTGTGTAAAATCATGAAAAAATTCTTAAGTGTTGGTTTTGTCTTTCACTTGTGTTTTCCTTAGTGTTATCAGTAGATTGGCCAGTTTGCGAACTTGCGACCTGGCCGATTAGTTCAAAAGTTCGTCGATGAAGTGATCTGTTGGTTTTTTCCCAGACTGGATGCTTACTCCCAGATTTTCCTACAAGGTAGCCATCAATGATCAACAGGATCTCTAGGCCAGGGGCCAACAGTATAGAAGATAGACTCTATTTTTATCTCCCTTCCTCTTCAGGCTCTGCAAAACCTAGGGGGGTATTCCCTATTCAACATCCATGAGAATATGCATACAAAGGCTGGGATGCTGACATGAAGCAGATAAGTCCTCCTGTAAGTAGACCAAAACTACAAGATAAGAGCAAAGGGGCTAGCTTTGGGCCTATTTTCAGTTGTAGACAGAGGACTTGGGATCCTAAAACTTATTCTAGTGTCCTAATGGTTGTTTTGGAGTTTGATTTTGATTTTGTGCTTGGATGGAGAGCTGGACCTGGTGTATAATCTCAACACAGAACTAGATTGGTGCCTATCCAGGGCTTGGAGTCAGTAGCCATACACCTGTGAATGGTCAGCATGAACAACTAAAACTGGATTTCAAGGGGATTTATGTGATATCTACCTTACAAATATCTCCCAATACAGAGTGTTAAGCTATCTATACTTATGGCATCCCTATTGCAGTATACCCTTCCCAATATTCAATCTGAAAACAATTTAATCTACCCCTTGAGCAGAAGTTAAAAGATCAAACATTCAATATAGGAATTCTGTATTCTAGAAAACTAGACACCCCTTAGATATCTAGACTCAGAAGGACACATGCAACATTGGAGACAGAATTAACAAAACACATGCAAAACAACATTACTCATATAAGATTAATCATGAAATCAGCAGATTCATGCAAGAAACATACAACAGGAGATGCATAAACTCACAAGGATTCCTGCATAGAGCAAACCAAAACCAGTCGTATTGTATTACAGAGCCAAAAATGTCCAACTTTCAACAACCTTAAAAATGAGTCACACAGTCCCTTATATACAGCGAGGAAAGTGCACTCAGCATTAATTACAAGGGAGTCCCAAAAATCGCCAGATACAATGCATGATCAAATTGGCACTCAAAACAGTAAATGCTGCAGAGGGACAAAGAGGAAGGAGCAGGTGAGAATCGGGATCTGGGCCGCCGCTCAGGGACTTGCATCATCAATTCAGGTGGTTGAGCTATCCACTCGACCCATACCTCTACAACAAACTACCATTAATGTTTCAGCTACCCGCAGCCTCAGGAAAGCAGCCACAACAAGTTTCTCCTGCCAAAAACAGTCGCAGATACTCGAGAAAAAACCCACGATGCAACTTTAAAACCTGGCCGTCGATGATTTCCTAGTCACTAAGATCCACGGCCCCAAAAAACGTTGAAAAGTCGCCCACCAACCAAATCATGCCACGTAGGCACTTGCAGTTTCTATCGCTGATTCGTTTCACTTACCTTCCCCGCCGAGAGCTTATTGCCGGAACCTCACACGGAAGCCACCACGTGGCAAGCCCCGCGGCACCCTTGAAACCCGTAGAAACTCCCTCGAAAGCTTGGCGGATGCAAACACATGGCAGGCTCCGCGCCCTCTTGAAACACACAAAGAAACTTTAAAGAAACCTTAAAGAAACTTTAAAGAAACTCAGCGGAAGCAGCCACGTGGTGGCTTCCGCGAAAATCTTGAGAAACATAAGGGTCCTTCGGAAGCTTGGCGGAGATTGACTTGGCACTGTCTGCGGGGCATTAGTCGCTTCACTGGGACCTACCACCACTTCGCTACACTCAGAAACAAACACAGAAGCTGACACTTGTCGGCTTCCGCAGCAGCCTCAAAAGACACGTGGCATGCTCCGCCCCCGCTCGAAAACTTTTTAGAAACTGCGTAGAAACCTCGGCGGAAGCCGACACGTGGCACCTTCCGCGCATAGTTGAAACTTTATCAAGGGGCTGCTTCCGCTGCTAACACGTGGTGATTTCCGTAGGGTCTTATATTCTTCACTGGGACCCACTCCATCCTTACTTAGCGCCGAAACAAAAAGAAACAAAAAGGTTCATAACGCGGAAGCTGCACTTGGCGAGCTCCGCAGATCCTGCTAGAAACACATGGCGCTTTCCGCGGGGCGCAGCATGAAACATAATAGAAACATTAAGGGTCTATCAGAAACTTGGCGGAGACTGCGAAACTTTGAGTCTTTTAGAAATACTGGCGGATGCTGACACGTGGCGCCCTTTGCGCTCAGACTGAAACTTTTAAGGAGCATCACGGCTGTCGACACGTGGAGCCACCCGCGGGAAGCAACTTAAAACACAAGAGAAAAAGTTTCTGCCACATGGCATGCTCTGCGATAAAGTTACCCGTTAGAAACAAAAGTGCGGCATGAATCTAGGCTCGACACTTGGCAGACCCGCAACACTTTAAAACAAGAGACCCTCATAGCCACTGCAAGAAACAATCACAGTAACTGAAAATTGTGACCCGATATGCATCTGGAACGCCTGTGACCCATTTTTTATCAATTTTCAGGGGCCGATGGAGATTTCTCGACCCGCCACTGCATATTTTGACCCTGAGCATAGAAGGTGAGATGCATTTTTAGCACTGCAGAGGCCAAACTATTAGAACTTTTTGGATTTTTAGGGAAGAGGCCTCACTCAAAACCCCAAACATAAATTATTACTAACACAATCGACCGATGGATGAAGCCGAGCAAAGCAAAAGAAAGAGAAGCCAATTGTTGGATTGACAAACTTGCAAACTCATCGATCAGTTTGCAATTTCATCTGTTTGTCGATCGCCGATGAGAAGCAAGCAAATAATAAGGAAACAAGGCAAGGGAAAGAAAAGCTAAGTGTTCATCAACAAAGTGGGTAGTTCGCGAACCGAGAGGTTCGCAGATTGGCAAAGTCACTGACAAGCAAAGTGGAAGAAATTTTCTAAGGGAAGATCAAGTGCAGAAGGTTGAAGAAGTTAGAGAAGTGGGCAGTTTGCAAACCTGTCGGTTCGTCGATCGCCAAGTTTCTCGATAGGCAAACTCACCGACAAAAAGGGGTAGTTTGAAGGAGGAAGGGGCTAATGAAGACGCCATTATAAAAGGAAGAATAGCTCAATACATATTAGAAAAGACACAAAATGACAACCCTCCCTTCATAGTTGAACTAGAAATGGACACAAGAGAGGACACAGTCCATCAAATTCATACAGTTCTGGGAAATATCATGAGGCCATCATCAAACATCAAGTGCTTCAACCAGACATTTCATATGGACCTTCCCTAATCAGAGATCCCGTTGATTTGTTATATTTGGATTCGGTTACGTTGCTTTATCATCCATCTGAATATCTCATTCGGATATCATGTTACACATCCGGTTACACTGCTTGTCTTCAATCGGACATATTTCAAACCGGATATCCTATTGCATTTCATTATCCGGATCCGGTTGTTGTTCACATCCAGTTGCAATGCTTCATTTCTAACCAGACATTTTTCTATCTAGATGTCATGTTGACATATCTGGTTCTAGTTACCTATTTCACATTTCAACCAGACATCTCTCAAGCAGATATTTCTAACCAGATATCTCGTTGCATATCCATATATGGTTGTGCTGCTTATCTCCCAACTAAATATTTTCCATCTGGATGCCTTGTAGTGTATCATGTTGCTCAATCACATCTGGTTAGCTTGCAGGATGCCCCATAAATGCCCAAAAATGTGGAAAAATGCATTGTTGACTCTCCAGATCACCATTAATGCAAAGTGGGTGGTTGAATTTGATTAAATGCAATTGGTGGAGTTGGGGTTTTCCCTCCCATTTTTCCATCAAATCTTTGTTGTGAAGGATATAAATACAAGTTTCAAACTCATTTCAAGAGAGGTTGGTTTTTTGTGTGTAGTCTCCAAAAGACAGCTACAGGTGCAAAAAGTTGCAAGGCAACCATTGAAACACCAGTTCAGCTCATTAAGGAGTGCATACCTGTGAAGTCAAAGGAGTTGATATTGCATATGGTTTGTTGTAGAATGTCTCCAAGTTATTAGGTATGTACCCAAGAAGATTTCTTAGTCGCAATTGGGTATTTACCTTTGCCATGTTTGATGGCACGAATGTAATATTAGGTCAGATGAATGTGACAACATTTTGAAAATACTGCAAGCTTTATAATAATCTCTCTCATGTTATATATGGGTATATGCAGTTATGTTCTGGATTACTAAGTATGTTCTGTTTCAAAGATCTCATATTCTGTGGTGTATGCAAATACATAGCTCATTGTTCTTTTGGTTTCAATTTGTTGTTTTCTTAACGAATTATGACTTTGTTGCCCATAGAGTAGGCAATGGTTTGGATCTATTCCTCTCAACCTCACATCTTTTAAACAAATGAAAATATTAACCAGTGGTTTAGGGGAAGAACCATTATTTTTGTGCATCCTTAACTGTCAGTATAAACAAGGAATTATCTCAAGTGAATATAAAATGAATTTATTTCATGTGGGTTAAGCTTGCACAATTTGTATCAGCTATATAGGGGTTTTGTGACAACTAGTTGTTCTTAGTTCAGTGACAGTTTTGGGATCAAGATAATGATGACATCACTCTCTCATATCCCTACTCTCTGATACCAAAATGATGACTCACTCTCCTACATGCCAATGCTCTGATACCAAACATAAGGACAACCTGCTAGGGTAATGACAAAATTTGATACACGGAAGTCTGCAATCAACATCAATAACAAACTATAGAAAGTTTTCCAATTGGCTAGGTTGCTCCATGGCCAAGGGCGACAGAACAAATGTAAAATTTGTTTCTCACACCAAGTGATAGGAAACAAAGATTTCAAACAACAATGAAGAGAAATAACATATGTGCATTGATCTGTCAAAATTTGGATTATAATGATAGTCGATGTTTGAAGGAATCAATTTTTGTTCCACTAGCCCGATTCCAAAACCCTTTGTTTGATCTTCATCTACAAAACACACAAATCAAAATCTTCCTTTTGTCTAAACGACCCTTCCTGACGTCGTTCTCTTGTCTGTTGTTTCCTGTGAACACATAAAACATTATCTCTCTCTGCCAAAGCAGATCCGCCTCTCATTCCAAAACCGTCCACCTCTTCTCTCTTTGTTCTCTAGCCCACAATCTTCCTCCTTCGGGTCGTTTTCCTCTAACCATCCCTTATCCCTGGTCGTCCTGGGCATTTTGCAACTTCTTCCAACAGTTTGGTGACGAAAACTAATCAACTATTCCAACATCATCTTGTAACCAGTAATAACTGCCTCTAAGAGGCCAATTACATGAAATATAACAAGTTAATTAAAAGAGTCTTCAACAACTACTCAAGACAAAACGTGACGGGGAACGCTGCCCTTGCATCAGGCTCCCTAGGTGGGAGAAATTTGAGTTCCATCTCAAATGATGGTTTTCTTTTTCCTCTTCTTCCAATTGTTTTGCATTCTCTTCTCTTCTTTGTCCTTCGTTGGATCCTCTCTAGGCTTGGATATGTTTGCTCTACGTTTCTTGGTGTGCATTCTTTTGTTTTCCTCTTTCTTTTTGTATCTTCTCCTTCTTATCTCCTTCTCAGCTGCAAGACTCCAAAATTTTGTCTCTCGTTCATATGCGTCATTAACATTGTCCATTTCTATGTCCTTTGCTCTTTTTGCTTGCTTTCTTGTTACTGCTTTCGTCTCAATTCCTCTTATTAGTTCTATACTCACTCTTACTCTCTGCTTGGCTGAAAAACACTCTTGAACTTCATTCATGTCAATTCCAAGTAGCTTCTTTTCCTGATTTGGTTCATTGTCTAACTTGTGATATGAAGCTTCCTTCATTCTCTCTTCATTAGTCTCTTCTTCAAGTACTTTTTGCACTTCTTCCTCTCTCCTTTCTTGCTTAGTTTCTTTCATGTTCTCCACAATGAGGACTGTCTTCACCTCTTCCGGTGCACATTGCTCACCTGGCAACTCTCTGCTATCCAAACCTCTTTCATCTTCTCTTTCCAAGGTAGCCATATTCTGCCCTCTTCTTTTCTTAGCAATCATCTTCACAGGCCACTTCAACTTTTTTCTTAATAGGCAATACCAACCATATTCTTGGCTTCTTTCCTCGAGCCACTGCTTACACTTCTCCGAATCTCTTCTCAACTCTACTATTTCTTTATCCCACTCTGCATTTTACTTCTCCACATCCAGTTTCATTTGATCTTTCTCCCCGAGGCTTACTTTTATGGGATACTGCTGCATCTTTTTTTATTTTTCTTCTTGGCTTCTCGATACCTCACCTAGGGCTTCTCTCCTTTTCCTTTGCCCAGTCTTTTGGTACCCAGGTTCTTCTTAACCTGTCAAAACCCACATCATTTAAACTCTCCCAGATCTTGTAGCTCTGATACCAAAATGATGACAACACTCTCTCAAACCCCTACTCTCTGATACCAAAATGATGACTTACTCTCCTATACGCCAATGCTCTGATACCGAACATAAGGACATCCTGCTAGGGTAAAGATGAAATTTGATACACAAAAGTCTGCAATCAACAACAATAACAAGCTATAGAAAGTTTTCCAATCGACTAGGTTGCTCCTTGGCCAAGGGTGACAGAACAAATGTAAAATTTGTTTCACACCAAGCGACATGAAACAAACCTTTCAAACAACAATGAAGAGAAATAACAAATGCGCATTGATCTATCAAAATTTGGATTACAATGATAGTTGATGTTTGAAGGAATCGATTTCTGTTCCACTAGACTGATTCCAAAACCCTTTGTTTGATTTGCTTCTACAAAACACACAAATCAAAATCTTCCTTTTGTCTAAACGACCCTTCCCTGACGTTGTTCTCTCATCTGGTCTTTCCTGCGAACACATAAAACATTCTCTCTCTCTCGCTCTCTGCCAAAGCATATCCGCCTCTCATTCCAAAATCATCCACCTCTTCTCTCTGTTCTCCAACCCACAATCTTCCTCCTTCGAGTCATTTTCCTCTAACCGTCCCTTATCCCTAGTCGTCCTGGCCATTTTGCAACTTCTTCCAACAGTTTGGCAATGGAAGCTAATCAACCGTTCCAACATCCCCCTGTAACCAATAATAACTATCTCTAAGAGGCCGATTACATGAAATGTAACAAGTTAATTAAAAGAGTCTTCAGCAACTAATCAAGACAAAACGTGATGGGGAATGATGCCCCTACATTAGATAATGGGATGGGTTTGGTTGTTCATTAATTTTTATTTGTTCATCTTGTTTGAGCTCAATACCTGTTAAGGTATACCGCTTGGAATATCCCTCTAGAGCCTAGTCGAGCTTGAAGTGTAGAGGAGCCTACACACTCCTGTAAGTTGGCCAATATTGCCCTAAACTTGTTGACAAACCTCTTTCCAATCACCTTGATGACACCCCTAGCCTAGGTGATTGTGAAATGTTTTAGGGTTTCGGGTTGTAGTAATTTTGGGAACCAACAAAAGTTGTTACTAATGCCAAAACAAATACTTAGTAATCGAGAGAATAGTTGTGAAACCATGTTTGGACTGAAGTTCTGGTATAGTGGAAAGGGTTACCGTGGGAAGATGCCACTTGGGAGTCTATTGATATACTCGACCACCCAACATTGTTTTTCTTGTGGACAAGTAAATTTGGGGTAGGAGGACTTATAATCTCACCTTTTTGACCTGCCAACACTAAGTTGTTGCTAGCCAACATGGAGTGGGTGTTGACTAGATCCATTGTCAATGGTTAGAAGTATATAGTCTTGTAGTTAGAATGCGAATCAATCAACTAGTTCTTAGAGTATCCATAAATAAGGGGGCCGCTACAGTTATATCTTCCTCTTGGTTGTAAGCTCCATTAATTACCTACAATTAAATTCTAAAATCTTGGGGAATGATTGGTAGTTAACTAGCAATAAATGTGGGATTAATTCCCATAATTTGTGGATCACCCAAGCTAAGAGTATAGGTAGCACTAGGATTGATAAGAGACTGTCCTTTTTGAAATCAAAAACCTTCTTTTTGTGAGTGATGCAACTACAACAATTCTTGGTGCCTAGGACAAAAA
Source organism: Cunninghamia lanceolata (assembly GCA_027924645.1). Taxonomy (NCBI): domain Eukaryota; kingdom Viridiplantae; phylum Streptophyta; class Pinopsida; order Cupressales; family Cupressaceae; genus Cunninghamia; species Cunninghamia lanceolata. The sequence continues at coordinate 6,126,959 of BSBN01000516.1, forward strand.
CCCACAAATATAGTCAATAGGTTCTAGGGTACAAAACCCTCCAACAACTATCATCATTACAATTACCTTCAACAATAGTAAAAGCAATATGTGGGGGAAAGTTATAGGTGTTGCCTACAGTATATTAGGGAGAACATAAACCTTCACCAATAGCTATTAACATTAGGTGACAATAGGATAGAATCTAGGCATCTAAGATCCAACCAACATACACTTCATCGCAGGATCCCATTTTGTATGCTAGGATATCTAGTGAGTTGTGTTGAATGATTCTTTTTTTCTATGGATTGTCATAAGTTGTCAAAGGAATAAATAAATCTTTTATTATTAGTTTTTCTATATCATTTTATGTATGTTTTAGATAGGAACATTTCACACATCTACCTTTTTCCCTTGTTTTTATAGCCCATACTCATTCTTCTCACATCTCATACTTTTCAACCCTTTTTGACCACATCCATTATGACACCTTTCATTCACATACCTCCATCTAACCATACCAACCTTATTTCTCAACCCATATACACTCCCTCTTTAACCACTCATATGTCCTTTGTTTCTTCCACTTCCCTTTTGACCACTCATATTCCCTTTGTCTCTTCCAATACCCCTTTGACCACTCATATTCTCATTGTTTCTTCCAACCCCCCAACATTTCCCACCAATTGATCACCATCATGAGTGAGTTAAAGGACATGAAAACACACATCAGTGATTTGCAAAAGTCTACCAAAAAGGATCTACCAAGTTATTATATAATCTATTAGCCTATTACATACTTGCATATTCATTACCCATGGGATTTGTGGCGTCTCATTTTGAAATGTATGGTGGTAAAGGTGACTCCATAAATCACATACATAGTTTTAATGCATCATGCTTAGTTATATTTATGATGATCGATTGCTTGCTAAATTATTTCCACGATGCTTGAGAGATTATGCACTTAATTGGTTTTACTCTTTGCTTCATGCCTTTGGGGACATAGCAAATGCTTTCATTAACCATTTCCAAGTTAATATTGGGCTTAAAGTTGTATTTACAAAATTGACATAATATAAACAAGGGCAAAATGAATCAATGATTATGTGCTTAGAATCCAAACTATGCTTGTTAACATGAGCTATCAACCACCAAATGATGAGCTTCAAGAGTTATTTGTTGATAGTCTCCTTCCCATCATTAGAGAAAAGATGGTTTTCAATACGCACAACTCATTTTCAAATTTGCATGCTAGTGTACGCAACTATGAGCTTAAACTGTTAGATAACAACCTCCCACACTATGGCACCTCTAGCACTCCTCATTCCCATAAGCATCAATTGAAATCAAATTTCAAACTTGGGGGCATTGATAGTGGATTTCGAAAGAGGCATGAGCCTACAAATTATGTCAATACCATCGGTGACTCTCATGCCAATGTGATTAATCTAAACCCAAATGAGCAAAGAAAGTTCCCTAGGTCGGGATTCCCCACATGTAGTGTTAAAACTTTTTCAACATCAACTTTGTAATGAAATAACTTGCACAAGAGAAGAATATAATAAGAAATATGTTGCAAATACTTGATTAATAAGCCACTTCAAGGGGGCTACCTCCAATAGTCTATAATAGGAACATAATACACAATATGATGATAATAACTAACCTCTACCTCCCATATATACCATACTTATGCCATGGATGCCATCTAGGCTGACGTGACTACCTATACATGACTTTATAAATGATCATATAACTTATTTAAGGGTTATACTAGCCACAAGTTGGCTACACATATCCTCATTTACACTATAGGTTAAGGGCATAACAAACTTGTCACATTACCTCTTGTGAAACCAATTGAGACATCTAGATGCGCCCCCCAATATTTCAATACTAATGTTTTTTGCAACTACCACTATATTGACGAACACATTATAGGTAGATGCATAATGCTAAAACATAAGATCCATGATCTTATTAATAATAGTGGAATTGATCAATGATTATGAAAACAAATTTGCAGCACCTCCAAATCAAAATCTCTAAATCTACATTGACCCCTTCCCTATGCATTAACATGATGAATCTAATCAAGCTGAAATGGGTGAAGAGCCACCTACCAGTTCTAGTTATGATTATTATATTGGATTTATTAAAAAATCCAAGATGCATTTGGCATACTCAAAATCAATGTTTCTTTTTTTTTATTTACTCAAAATCAATGTTAACAATAAAGAAAACACACATGATTAGTATCACAAACCATTATATACGCAAGTAAGCATCAATAGCACATAATGTGGTAGTGTGATGATTGACCCTAAAACCCCAATTAATATTACAATAGAAACAAGGGTGCCTTGAGAATCAAAGTGAGCCACAAATTGCAAAGGATACATCACTAGCTTACATTCTCATTGTAATGAACAAAGTTCTAACAATGAAATAACCATTGAAAAATATCAAAAACAAGTGTATAAAACAAAAATAACAATGAAAAGGACAAAATCTCAACATGTTTCTCTAGAGTTGACAAGATGTTGCCACATTTGCACCACACTCTTGTTCATCAAGAGATGCTTCATGAGTATCCATCATCACCATCAACACATGCAAAATGACATCACAGATCTTGATGATAGTTCCATATCAAAGCACATGGGGGGCAATGCTCTCTGACACCTTTGAGCCCTATTGAAGTTGACCCACTACCTCAAGGTTCACTAAAACCATTAGTTAACCGACTTTTATGTTACTTACCTTTGGTTATATGTTACAATAAATTATTTTCAAGAGATGTGTTATGATAATGTTTGCTTTTATTGTTTTCACTTGATCTTGCCCCTTGGGCAGCAAAGTATCATTTCTTTTGTAGGTTCCATGCACTCATACCTGCTCTCACTAGGGACAATTCAAGAGCGGCATACTATTACTAATTTTATTCTCAATTTATGCACGATAATTCATAGGATGGTTCTTTTTCCTTCAACAGTATGACATTCTCGATGGATGCATGTTGCATATCAGGGACAAAAGGGCATATGTTAGATTTAGAGTGTTCATAATCCAAAATCCAAAATCCGAAAAAACTTTGTATCCATACCATTACTTTTTATTTCTTTATTTGTACTTTTGGCACACATGCTCATGTAGATTTGCATGCACACCAAAATAGGGGCAAATTGTAAGGGATAAAAGTGCATACCTTGCACTTTTACAACCTTCGTTTACACCACTTTGCATAGATGTCATAAATGCATAGTTTTAGCACTCAATTTGACTAATTTCACATAATAATCAACACCTAACCCTGAACCAACTAGCCAACTACCACTCCAAATCCCCTCGGTTCGCACCAATCACTATTCCTAGCATTTTCCCACCTAGGACTATGCCCCATGGTGCAACCCATTCCATAGACAAGATCGCATGACGTTGCCTACTTTGCCTATTTCAAATTTCAAATCTCCAACTCCCAAGTTAACTTTCCCAAAATATGAACATTATCCCATCAACACACACCAAAAGTCTTGACTTGAGCACCTTGGAACATGTATTTCAAGACATCTCCTAGGTCATTAGAATGATCAAGTATCATTATCAAATACACGAAAGCATTGCCATTCAATTATTGTTGCATCGATCTTAATCTTAGCTACATTAGTTGCATCAACATTTGCATCTTTGCTTGGCATATTTTCTAGCTTTGTACACATCATAAAGTGTTTGACTACTATTGAGGAAGTCGACGGTCTTATCTCCATCCTACAAGATGCCTCATTGCACTTTTCAATACAACCCCTTTTTCAATGACAAGTATAGAAGTCATAGGCGAGCACAAGTGGTCACATGAATAATAGACTAAGTTGCACCAACCAAACTAGATCGCATGGTATGGCCTCGTCCAAGATCAGGTCAATTCTAGACCCAAATGTTAGATTCCAATCATCTACTGCAACCCCAACCCTCCTCACCTGCCCTCTCTCTCATTTCATAGTTCTCAATTATACAGTACTCAACATTTCTTTTCAATCTCAAATCTTGTTTTATAGGTCAAAATTTATTTATTATTAATAAGACGTTTGATCTAGAAATCCCAACGAAAGAATGTTTTATTTTTCCCTCGCTAAGGAAGAAAAACATTAGCCATGGAAAAGAGGACCTTCTAAATTTATTGACGTTGAACAATTTTACAAAGGAAACAAAGATTAAGTTGTTTACCATAAAAGTTGTCAATACACAGATAGAAAGGCTACTGAATTCAAAGGAGAGGAGGAAAATAATTAAAATAGTCTTTCTAGATTACAAGAATTAGGAAGTGTCTGTTGAAACAAGAATGGTAGTACAAACTCAAGCCGTTCATACTGGGTAGTTAGAGTGGCCTAAAAAAGTTTTCATGATGAGCACTTAGTTATACTGACAGGGGGGGGGGGGGGGGGGGGGGGGTGTGGTGAATCAGTATATAATAAAAATTTTCTTTCTTAATCAATCACAATAAACATTCAAGTAAGATCTAGCAATTTAGAGCACAAAGAAAACACATGATTTTACATGGAAACCCTCGTGGGAGAAAACCACGGCAAAATATTGCTTATATATATCTTATTGATCTTCTTCTCTTTCTTGTAGGCTCCAACCTACTTCACATACAAATAGTGAGCACCAACTCACAGAAGACACCAATCTCCACTTGATAGAATTATAGGCACCAACCTATTGGAGGCTCCAACCCCCACACAAACTGAGCTCCAACCCAACAAGAGGCTCCAACCTATTAATCCTTCAATGGTTGATATGATTTACTCCTTCAATTAAATCTGCTCCAAACTGATTCACACACTACTCTTCCTTCAAATCTGAATTTTATCAAGTCATTCCACTAGCAACTACCCTTGTTCTTTTATCTCACAAATACATTCAATACAAATTAGATTCACACTTCATATTTCTGCTCTTCCTCTTCCTTATACTAAGATATAATTCATTGATTGCTTGTCTTCAAATGAATCTTTCAACTCCCTCTTATACTTTTCAATGGATGTGTCCTTGATGAATAGATATGTCCTTTTGTAATCTTGCTGTCCCTTCAAAACTAAACACCCTCCTTCATGAAATCTCAGCCCTTGAATGCTTTGTCTTCTAGCACAAATCGCACCTCTCCTTAATATAAATCACTGCCTTGTCCTCGTCTTTTAGTAACTTTGTCTTATTCACTTTTGTCGTCTTCTCCAAATCGTCCTTAAACAGATTTTGTCTTCTTCCTTAAACAGATTTGTCTTTATTTGCTAACACAATTTGTCTTCTTGCTGCCTTCATAAAATCGCATCATGTATACTAATGATTGTTGTTCCTTTTTGCAAAATATAACACTCGAGAATCGCTGGTATCCACAAGGTATTCGCACCATACAAAACTGATCGTTGCATGTGTATATCAAGGCATGGTGTTTTAGGAATGAAATCAAATCGTTGTTTATATGATCCTTGTCTTCTTCTCGAAAGGAGGTCGGCCTCTTTGAGGTAATATAATTAAATTTGACTTTTATATTCCTTTGGCATATGGTCGGCCCATGACACTCATTTCTCCAGTGTTTAAATCTTTAATTTAAACATGCAAATTTCTCTAATGGTAACGTGTAACGGATATACTCTTGTTTGCTTTGCTCTCCAACGGGGATGTATAACGGGCATCTCTTATTATAACGGTCCATTCTTTACCTTGACATCAATGACATCACTTAACGACCTTGTGCCTTTGACATCAATGACAACATATTCCAACATTTCACACGTTTCTAATCGACAAGGAATTTATTTCAAACTGAATAGCTTTTTCAAATCCATAAATCATCCATATTTCTGAGCCCCACACCAGTCTTTGCTAGGTACCACAGAATATATTTGCTCAACTCTTTCTATAAAAATAATTATATGGACTCAAATGACAAGTATTAAAATGATAGATGTTTGTGCTGGTTTTGACAACATGATTTAACAAGATCTTTTCATGACCTGTAATAATTGTAGTTCACCCCCAAAATGGGAGGTTTCAAATAGGCCATAGAGACCTACTAAAGAGTAGACAGAAGTAGTTTTTTGTTAGATGTGGTTGCTGAATCCAAACTGCCTCTAACTAATTGTGGTGAGTATCTGTCAAATAAGAAAAGCCATTTGTTTGACAAAGTAGCTCAATGAGATGGGCTGATATTCTTCTAAAGGAGGAGCATTATTTGTATCACAAGGTTTTCTAAAACCCTGTTGTAACTTGTATCGATATAGGATAGCTCACCTAAATCTCTACTTGTATCTGATTCTATAAAACATCGAACCTGCTACTAATAAAATTTTCAGAGCATATTATATGATAGTAATTTATGGGCAGATTAATTGTATCAAGCATTTTGTTTCTAATCTTTCTACATAAAACTGGATGTCGCACTAAAGAGATCATGTTGTCCAAGAAAACTAATAACAAAAGCTATTTTCTATGGAAAAAGAATTTCAGTTAACCAAGTTCATTTTACTCTTTGAATTTAAGCTTTGATATTAATAAAATAATGTGCAGACTTTGAGCTTCATAGCTGACACCGAAGAGCCAATATTTGTATGGTCCCTCAGAAAAAAATGTTCAAATAAGTATTATTCTAACTATTAATTTCTTCAGGTACTGTCCTGAAGGAAAGAAACCAAACCACACAAGATGACATTCCATCTTCTACACATTTCTCTAAAGAATTATATATAATGTTCCAAGGCTTGTATAGTGTCACTGAATTTTATGAATTTGATAGTTGTATATTTGTCCAAAACAACAAAACAAATATATCTGAGCCACTCAAAAAAGTTCATTTTAAATACAGTGTGACATAGGATGACCATAACATGCAGGTACACATGCAATTGAGGTATTTTTTCTTCTTGCACACATCCTAAGCCTGTAGCTGCAATCTGTAACTTTCCTCATCTGAAATAACATAAGGTATATTCCATGATCCCATGGAATGTGCTGATACCTTTGCCCCTAATTTCCAGCATCAAAATATTATCAATTAATCCTCTCAACTCCAATGTAAAATACAAAACTACTTGAAGCATTCTTCATATAACTCCATTTTTCAGGAAGCCTGTTGATAACAAAGCACTACTCCAAAGAATTATCTTGCATAAGTGAATGTAGTTTCCTACATTCTAGCAGTCGTTTGTACTTGGAACACAAAACAGATTTGACAGTTGTTTACAAAAGAAAAAAGATTCCTCGAGAAGTAAAAGTTAGTTCTATCGATAATAGCAGATTTGCACCTGCAGAGAATTCAGTTTTACCTTCATTGACAGCTTCTTCACAACGCTTTTGGTATGCAGAAGCAAGAACAGGATTAAGTTGATTTAATAGATGCTGATACTTCTCTTCAGCTTCAGAGATGTACTTTGCCTGGCACAATTCCAAGCAATCAGTAAGCATGGTTTGTCAGTCATCTCTCCACACAAACACACAATAGTGCAGGGCCATGCCAGATGACTAACATGATAATATTTTCACTGATATTACATCTCAAGTAATTTTACATTGTATTCTAATTTTTTATACATTTTTACTGTTTGATTTCTTAAAAATATACGTTTTCAGTTTGAGGGAGAAAATGTATAGAATAAAGGACTTCCAACTATCCCATGTTGTAGATATTGCTTAGTTAATAAGATCTTTTGATGTGATTCTTGTTCTAGGATACATATTATGTGAGATAATTTTAAATTTTCTCCTATCAGAGGTTTATAAAGCATCCAAATATGCATAAGTTAGCAAAAAGCAAGTCATAGGCAGAATGAGTAATTACAAATTAATACACCCGTGTAAGGGCAAGCTCATGCACTTGTACAACTGTGAACCAATGACAATAATTGCCAACATACGGTATTTTAATATTTTATACATCATTGTAGCCAATATTTATTGCATGTAGATAGAGATGTTCATGAAATCTAAGATGCTGGGTTTGTCCGTCCCAGCCCCCATACTCGGTCTGAACAGGTCTGAGTCCCAGCCTGGAAATAGGTTCGCCACGGCTTCGTCTGGACCATGCCCTTGGCGTAACCCCAAAAAACACTACTAAAAAAAATTCACCAAACAGTCTCAAAAACTGCTCTACAGGCAACTATACATGCACCCCAAGCTCACTGGAATGAATCTGCACCTTACATTGTTTGGTTCATAGTTTGAAAACTTGGACACAACAAAAACTCAGTGGACCAAAATTTGACTTGGACTTGGCGACTCCGCAAAACTCGCAACTTATAAAAAAATTAAATTCATTAAAAAAACATGAATTTATGCAAAATACAGTTACAAAGTGTATCAAATGAGTTTGTAGAACGTTGGGGATTGTTTTCTATTAAATCTGAATACAAAAATAGTACAATATCACATCATCATGCAAATACATCAGCCAGCTGATAACTATGATATGTATTATGAATTTATGATGATTGTCATTGAAAATCATTATCATAAATTGCACATCCATGCAAGTTACAACAATTTACAATTTCCTCTTCCCCGTTCAAGTGACAAATTGGGGTGAGGGCCTACTCCTTGCAGTCGATTGTGGCTCCACTCATACTAGAAGGCTGCTACTCCATCAAGGAACTAGATGGCAATGACTCCTATGTTTAACATCATTTGCAATTATGTCATCCAATCCAATGTCTCTTGATTCTGCTGCAACTACACCCTCCATAACTTGCCTCTCCAAATCAACAATCTTGTTGTCTATAAACAAGTGGGTGTCATCATCCTGCATAATCCAATCTCTATATACGAATCAATCTCATCCAAGTCTATGGGCTTCTAATTAGTTGTGTCCACCTTTCTTGTGCTAAGGAGAAGGTTGTATTGCACAAAAACTAGGTCATTCTAGCATCTTTGAGACAATTTATTGCGTTTCTTCATGTGAATGGCCTTAAACAAACTCCAGTTATGCTCACATCCAAAAGCACTACAAAGTTGAGACAGAACACAGAGGGCTAACTTTTGACGATTTGAGGTATTTCAACCCCAATCTTCCCACTAAGAATCTGCAAATAAGATATTCAAAAGTTTTTAAGCAAGCAATAATTGTAAGATATAAATAAAGACTCCAATTTTTTGTTACCTAGTATTTGGGTGGATCTCCCTTAGATAGCTAGTTCTAAAGAAAAGAGCCTCCCACTAGCCTGCTTGTAATTTTGCAACTCTTGAATAATTAGGTCCTCACATCAACCTCGCGTGCCATCCTCTCAATGCATGTTGTGGCCCTCCATAACCTCCTCATTAATATTTGTGAAGTCATCTAAAAAGAAAATCTTGGGGTTGAGGTATTACCCTGCTATATGAATGGGTTGGTGGAGTTGATTATTTCGCCTCCAATCAATGATCTCCCAAATGGTATCAAATTTGTCTCTATCTCCCCTATAGTAGTTTTGGATGGAATCATAAATGTATCCCATCAGGTTTTGCTCCCCATCCACCAAATGCAAAACCATGACCAAAGGCCTCCACACCTACAAACAAATTGAAGTTACAATACAATAAATATTTTAAAAATTGAAATTAAAGGATTCAAATTGAAATTTAAATTGGAGTTTGAAATTACCTTAATGATCTCTATAACTCTCTTCACAAGAACATCATCCAAAATTGCCTTTGCGACCCTTTCTCCATCAACCTATAATGTCCTCTTCCTAAGCAGCTCAATTATGGGGTTAGTCTACTACTCGGGTTCTCGTAGACTAACGAGGATGGCTAGGGGACCCATGATGAATTGGTTAATTTCGAGGCTCAGTCAGAGCATTTTCGGAGGGATGATTTGGACTCCTTTTGGTGGGATGTCACTCCTGACTCTTTTTGGAGTGATTTTGGGCCATTTGGCCAAACTTTCTATTTTTAGCAGGGGCTCCTGAACTTGGTGCGAATCGGTGTAACAATCTTCGTCTTCACTCTATTTCATTGGGCCTACTCGGCGGTGCTACGGAATTCACTTTCAGAAACCGTTTGGGTTAAATTTTAATGAAACGATATATTCCTAAGTTAAATTAAATATTAAACTTAGTGATATAGTCATAAAATGACGTAATTAATAGATGAAGACATGGAAATATTTAAAGTTAAATGAAGTCATTTTATTTCCGAAGTGTGGGGCGCCCATATCAAGGAAGGAATTAAATTAATATTAAATTGTTATTTCCCCAAAAGGAGGTGTTGGAATGTTAAGGAGAAATAAAAGAGAGTTGGACGCTCATTTGCTTTTTACCATTGCATATTTTCATGAAAACAGAGTTTGTTTGGCTGAGCCAAGGGTTTGAACCAGCAACTTGTGGAGACAAAAACCTTCACAGAGTTAAACACCTGCGGAAGTGAAAGACCTTTCTAGGGTGTTGATGGTGATCTTATTTCAGAGGTCACATTTGAGCTTCTATGGCAGATTTGAAAGCTTGTCGCGGAGGGTTTTTACATCGAGAATCATCCGTTTCTTCGCATGATAATATTGAACTGATATTGAAATCATTTGTAGAGTTTTAAAGAGGATTTTGAGCACTTGGAGGTGGGGATATATACTCACAGTGGGCCGTACCTTTCCCCAGCAGGGCCGTACTTCATGAAGGTTGTTTTGAGTGTGTGAGGAGGGGTTTTTATAGGGTTTTCACCTTCCAGCTGGGCGTGAGATTGCTGCAGGCATTTAGCAGAGTTTCCAGCCATAGTTTGGCACATTTATTGATGGATATGTTGCTGATTGCTAATACCCAGCAGGCCGCACCACTTGGAGCCTAGGCGTGGGAATGTATTGGTGCCAAAACACTCAGTTTTGACTTGCTTTGGAGGCATTCTCATTTGGCATTGGCTGTGTACAGCTCCATTTGACAGAAATCTGAGTTTGAACCTCCATTGATGCACAAAATTGGAATTTGTAAACTGTTCTTTGCTGTTACAAATTTGTATTATCCAAGACAGCGAATGGGTATGTTAGTTTTTTGATATTTTGCTTATTCTCTCATATGGGTATTGTTCAGTGTTATTATGTTATGCAATTCCTTCATTTATAAGCTTCTGGGTATCTTTCAAAGTTCTATTCCAAGTGGATATTGTTGCATGCAAATATATGTTATGATCAAAAACACCAAAACACACCAGATTCAGCTAAACCACATAAAAAATTAGGGGTGGGTTACTACACAACCTTCTTTTAAGATGATGAATTTAGCTGTGCTTGACTCACAAACAATTGCTTCAAAGGTGTCAAAAAACTATAAATGCTTTGCAACGTGAAGAAGTTAGTTGCAAACCTTGTCACATTTGCTCGCACAAGCTCTTTCCCCTTAGTGTGATCTCTCATCAAACTAAGAAGCAAAGAGTGATTATAAATATATTCTATGACATTCTTGACTTCTTCCACAACTACTCTCACCCAATCAATTTTGCCTATGTCCTCCAAAAGAAGGTCAAGGCGATTGGTAGTGCAAGGGTCCAAAAAAATGATGGATGCCTCTCTTGAAGTAATCTCCCTACAACCACATATGTTGTTGCATTATTGATTACAACTTGCACCACATTTTCAATGCCCAACAATAACGCAATCTCCTCTAGCGTCAAACTCAAATTTTCTGCATTCTTTACTTTATTAGAGGCATCTATGGACTTAAACACTATCTCAACATTAAAAGTTGCTAGAAAGTTAACGAGGGTGTGGTTTCTCCCATATGTCCACCCATCTGAAAGTATGGTGCATCCAAACTTGCACATCCAAACTTGCACCGCTACTTCCTTTCTTTTTTTCAAAATTATTTTTGCATTTGTTACAACATTTTGAAGCAACCACCCATTTAAGTCATGTGGAGAGGGCACCTTGTACCCTTTCCCTGCAATTGTCAATGTTGTGACCAAATACTCACAGCATGGACTCTTCACCACGTTGAAAGGAAGGTAGTTGTATGTTGGTACCCGTATGAAACTCAACATTCGTACTACTTTTTGTCCGATGCAAATAACAAGCTTTCATAGGTTGATCAAGATTGCAGCTGTTCTAAAATGAAATAATGATGAGGTTCAAGATTGACGATGGCTGCAGCGAAGAAGGGAGAGTATAAGAATGGCTAAGGCTTAGAGGCACATTTTTCAAAGTGGCTAAACCATCAAATATCTTTCCTGGGTAATAAAAAGTTGGCATGATTGCTTGAAAGCTCTGCCCACATAGCAGAATTGACAAGTATAGCTAAAGGGGACACCCAACAATGAAAAGCTAAGATATAAGCTGATATTATATAAACTTTGAAGGCTGTGAATATGCGGTAATGTCTGATTAAAAGACTTCTGCTTTCATTCATTTGACAATAACAAATTAGCAAAATAGCAGGGGCATTTATCATTCTAGTAGTCTTCTTTATCATTGGCAATGGTTCTCATCATCAATTCATACCAAAAGTGCCTGACTCTAGTTACATGTTCCTATTAAAGGTGTTTGTTTTGGAAGGGTTTCATCTTCAGCAAGCTGTTGTTTCCAATAAAAACTCAGAAAATCAGATTGTAAGATCTCAATTGTGCCTAAGGTTTTGGGGGTTATTTTTTCAGTTTGTCATCTTCAAATCCTTGGTTGGTCTGTCACATCAAATTGGTTAAATTCAGTTGTCTTTATGATCATGTTTACGAGCAGATACAAGTCCTTGAACAGTGTTGCACCTCTGCAGATTTTTCAAGGAAAAACAAGTTTACTTCTCGGTTTAGGGCCTTGGCCTAATAAGGACAGAAAACTAAGGTAGGCCGACCTGTTTTTTCCTAAACTAGGGTTGACTTGCTTAGGAAGTAACACTTTTTATGTATAAACAGCTGCAAACTTGTTTCTTTTTCCTCATTCAGTTCACAACAGATTCCCACTTCAGCAGCGAATAGTAGGATGACAAAGAAAAATGGCAATATTTACGAAGAGAAGATCATTGGAATTTGGAACAACAGAGGGGCAAGGTTTTGGGCATAATCACATGATCAGCAGGGCATAAAATCAGAAACTTGAAGGGCAGACTTCTCATCAGCAAATAGCAGAATGCCAAGAGGAGGATTAGTTTCAAAAAGTAGAAAGAGGTAATCAGCAGCGGCAAAGAAGTGAAAAATAACCAAGTCCCTAAAGGGGCACCTATAGGTGACCTTTGCCCGGTTCAAACATTCAAGACATGTGCTAGTATGGCTGTGCCACCAAGAAACTCCATCAACACCTTAAGGTGTGCCATATAACCACTTAAATATGGCTGAAACTCTAGAAGCATGCGCCTGGCCTTCTTTTTCCGTGGTTAAGTCACTTAGGGCGCACACACAGCTAGCATTTGCTTGACAGGACATTGAAAGTATACAACTAGGTTATATTAGCTCGGTTCAAAATTTCAAACACCTAAAGCAAGTACTGATCATCCTTTTACCATGGTAGAGACTTGGAAGGCACACACCAAGCTATCACTTACCCAGTTGAGAAATTTGAGGCACAGTTTTCATGTGGCTAAGCCACTCAAATCTCCATCAGTGTGCCTTTGATAGGGTTAAGCCATCACTTTTCTCCACCAGGTTTATAAAGTCGGCAAAGCCATCAAATAATTCCACCTAAGGTTAGTTTCCAGCAGAAATTTCTATGGAGCACGCCAATCTTGCCAACTCAGCCATATAAACATGAAAAAGAGGCACCTATTCTTAGGCAAGTCGGCAGAGTGAAAGCAAGAAGCAGATTTAAAGCTAAACCTCAAGCCTTTCCTTATAAATGCAAGTTGATTTGCCTTTTCACTAAAAGCATTTGCTTTGGTGTTTTCCAGCAGAAATTGGTTCCATTTTCAGTTTTTTTGCAGGGTTAGAAGCAGATTTTTGGCAGCATCACAAGGCCATTTCAAGGGTACAGCAGTGCTGAAAGTTGTCATCAACGAATTTGTGCAGTGATTTCCAACAGAATTCCAATTATAAATCTCTGCTCCTTAACTTTTTTCTGCTCTTGGGAGGTTTCAAAATCTGTTTGCAGTCGTAGGGGTGGTTTGCTTTTGCCTCTAGCAGGCTGATTTTATTGTTTTCATCTTTCCAAAGACCCAAGGGAAGCATTGACATTCAGTTGTGCAGCATTAGGGTTTTCCTGTTGAAGGAATATCACCATAACTGTTCCTTAATTTCTGATCAGCTGGTCATCAGTTTTCAGCAGAACTCTCGTCAAAGGTGTTTAAATTTTCCAAGGTGCCTTTAGGGTTTGGGACAAATTTTACCATTGCTTGTGAAACCAAAGTATTTTATGAAAGGCTCAGCACTTGGATTTTGCTCATGCAGTCCATGATGGGTTCAACCACCTAGGGTTTTCTGTGTGCTGTTTTGTGATCAGTATCCTAATGTTTCAGGACAAGTTTTAAGCCATTCAGAAAAGGTTTATCAATATATCGTTCCGTTCATTTCAGAGTTTGTGTTGCGTGATAGATTAGTGCCAAAATCGCAAGGCTTTCTTAGCATTGGCAAGTGATAGTTCTCAATATTTTAGAGAAAGATTGAACAAGTGACTTTCAAGTACCATTCATGATGGAGTTTCATCATATAGGATTTACTAGTTTCAGTGCGGAAAGTGTTTCAGAATTACGAAGGATGTCATCTGTAAATTGCTATTTCTAGCAATGGCTATATTTGGTAGTGGCTATTTTCGGTGTTCTATTTCCAGGCTGCAGATGAGGGCCTATTTTTAGGCCACTTTATTAGTTGTTTTAGGATAAGTTTAATTTAAAGTTCCTTTCTTACTGCTTTTTGTCAACTTTAGGTGAGGTTTCTTTAAAACATTTCTTTTTGGGATATTTAATTATTATTTTCAAATCCCTAAAAGCTATCCATTGTAAACTATAAACAAGTGCCTTGGGCACAAGACATTCCTATTCTTAATGATTGTTTCAACTCTATATATTTTCAGTATAGTATTTCACAAGCCTACGATGAATCATTTAATGAATCAAATTTTTGAAAGTAAACTTTGCAAAGGAAAAACATTAGAAAAGGGCTCGGTTATGCTTTTATTACCAGCATATTAGGGGCTTTTGATGGTCCATACAATTTTGCAAACATGCGCAGTACATTGAAGTTGTTGTTTAAGACATCTTCCTGTCACTAGACGGTTGCTAGTTTTAGTATATTTCCAATCCAAAATTATATCATTAAAAACAAAACTAGACAATATCAATTCAAACACATGAAATTGTTCATAGAGAAAACCAAGTATGATCATCCATAAAAATATGAGATAGCTCCCAAGATTTCAGAAATAACTCGAAGTCCAAATATTACATATCACCAACCTCATAATCATACCTGCAATATCAAATATATCTAAGTTATTGTTGAATGAGAATCTAATAAAACATTAAGAATTACCATCTGACTGAATTTAAAGTTAAAAAATTACAATTATGGACAACCAAGTGAAATAGTTTGCCTGACGATAGAAAACCAATTACAATAATACATAACAAATAGAACATTCACCCTGCTTTAAGTGTTGACAAATTATGCAACTCAATCACTTTATATCCATGCCTGCATTCTCACAATTCATGACATGCAAGCACATAGGAGCATATATTAATTTACATAAACATCAATAAGAACTGAATGTTAGCATTGACATTAACCATAAACTTTTCCTCTTACAAGTGTTTACGACACACTGTACAAAGAGTAATTAGGAATCATGGTCTATTGGAATCAGAAACGGCAATTGTGAAAGATCAACATTAAAGAGAATCTGGCCAATTTCTTTGAGAAAAAAAGAAATAAAAAAACACTTTTAACAACTCAAATCAAGGAAAATGTTAGGAATCACCCCAAAGAATGAATCATTAATATTGTAATATCCCCAATGGGATCTGCCCTAAAATTCTGATTTTCTGAATTAAACTCTGCTGCTACAAACTGAAGTTCTGATCTGCTTTTTTACAATGGAGTCTGTTGTGATCTAATCACACATCACCCCATTGCAAATGGGGACCCCCAAGTTTTTGCTTTTGCTTTTGTAGTTTTAGGGTTTTAGTTTTGAGTCTTGCTCAATCTCCGTGCAAATGAAGGTTATCTGCAAAACAATTGAGAAACATTGAGCCTTTTTGGAGCAGCATGAAGAAAATCATGTTAAGGCAAAACATGTCCTGAACTCGTGAAATTAACTACGTCTGATGTCCTGAAGTCTAATGTTCTGAGCCCTGAAAATTGACTAACTCTGAAATCTAGTGGATCCTCAAAAATCTATAATCTGCATGTTAAATCCTATGGATCCAGGATCTATCTCAAACACCTTGGAAGTATATTTCAAAATATTTAAAGTATAGGAAATATTTCAAAATATCTGAGCATATACTTAAATATATTTTTAAATATACTTCCACCCAGGATACTGAAAAAAGGGCCAAGTCAAAAGGTTGAAGTCTTGGAGCGGAAATTTCTCATACAGAGTCAGGATGCGCCTAAGATGAGCGGAAATTTCTCATCAACAAGAAACTTGCGCCCTAGAATAAGATCACTTAAATCATGAAGAATGCAAATAATCATTTAAACTTTGAGAAGAAATTTCGCCTAAGGCAAGGAAAAAATTGAAAATGAAAACAAGATTTGTAAGAGTTAAAATTGCAAGAGCGGAAATTTCTCTTTGAAGAGAAATATGCTCCCAAGGTGAGGGTCTTCCAAATTTGGCTAAGTATGAAATGAAAATGGGAAATTTCTCTTTAGCAAGAAATTTGCGCTCCAGGAGGGAAGATGAATTGAAGTCATTACAAAATGCAAGATCATGCAAAGCGATGAAGGGAATTGAGCCAGTGATATTGAAATTTGAAAGTTTCTAAGTATGAAATGAAAAGTGAAGGAGATTTCTCTTTAGACAGAAATATGCGCCTTGTCAAAAAGAAGGAAATTTCCCACCAAAGGGAAATATGCGCTCTAAGGCAAGTGGTGAAATTTTGACAAAGGGAAGTTTGTTTGTAGTGAAGAGTCATCTTGCATCCAATAACTCATTGAAAGTTGCTTAGAACACTTAGAAAATCTGGCAAAGTTTATGAACTTGGAAAATGGGAAACTTCTCTTTGGAGGGAAATATGCGCCCTAATGAAGGTCTTTGTTTTGACTTCAAGTTTGATCCAATCCTAAGTCAAATTCATGAGAAGTATTGTGAGAAAGAATGAAAATCGTTTGAAAAGGTTGAAGAGAATTGAAGAAAGTTTATTAAAAATTGCAAAAGTTTCTAAGTATGAAATCAAAAGGAGGAAATTTCTCTTTGGAGAGAAATTTGCGCTCAAACAAAATGGGAAATTTCTCTTTAGTAGGAAATTGGCGCCCAAGCATTAAGGAAAATTGTCAAATGTGAGATATATCATAAATCTAAGCTTGCCTTGAGGAGTTTGAAGTGAGGGTCTGATGTGGATTAAAGATAAGGTTTTAATGTTCATCAAAAGAGAAGAGCGCATAATGCTCTAGAGCATGCACAACCTGCCCAAATTTATCACAAGGAAATTTGATTAAGTATGAAGCATCTTAAGGACCTAGCCTTGACTTGAAGTTTCAAGAAAATATTTAAGGCAAAGTGAAAGTTAAAATAAAAGGAAACATAATCTATGAAGAAATGCCAAGACATTCAGATTTCCAAAGAGGATTCGCCAAAAGAAGAGATGTTGAAAGAGGAAAAAACTAAGTAAAAATCGCAAATTTCTTGCAAGCATGCAAAAGCCGCCCAGCAAAGGGCACAAATTTCTCTTTAGAAGGCAAAATCCGCCCTAGGGAAAATCCTTCCAATCATGCAATATGCGCTCTGGGAAGAAAACTCACATAGACTTGAAATTTGCAAAATGATGAAGACTTAGTCATTGCAAATCACTAGAAGTTCCCTTGCAAAGATGATCAACACTTAGCGAACTTCTCATCAAGGTGGAGCGCAAAATCCTTGTCTACATGCAAAATGCGGCCAAGGTGAGAAGTTTCCCTTTTGGAGTGAATATGATAAATATTGTTTGCCTTGGATAGGTTCATGAGATTACTTGTACAAACATGATAAATTGCTTGAAGGGAATTTGAAGAAGAGTTGAAATTTGATAATAATAAAAAAAATGTCTAAGTACAAGAGCGCAAATTTCCTATGCACATTCAGAATGCACCCTTGGAAAATTCTCATAGACATGCATAATGCGCTCATGTGGATTTAGTGAGTTTGAGATCAAAATGATGAAAGATTATCTTCCTTAGTCAAGTTCGTGAGAATACAAGTGAAAACATGAGAAATTGCTTGAGAAAGTTGAGAATATGGATAGAATGTTCTTCAAAGTAGAAGGGCGCAAAATGTTCTAGAGTATGCAATATGCGCCCAAATAAAAGGTGGAAAATCCTCACTAACAAGGATTATGCGCCCATGCAAGGAGAAAAATTTGACCAAAAGGGAAACTTGCTCAAACAAGAGAAATTTGTTCAAACATAAACAAGAGCCAATACCACAATTGAAGTTCACCGCGAAAAAACTGAAGGAGAAAACAAGAAAAAATTCTAAGTGTTAAAGTTGCAAAATGGGAAAATGTTCTAGAGCTTGCATTTTGCACCCTAGAAGGATGCATATTACTTAGACCCAAACAATTTCCACTTTTGAAAATTTTCATAGAAAAAACAAAATCACTTTGCATAATTGAATAAGTTGGCTTAAGGAAAAGTAAATTGCAAATTGTCTTATGAATATTTTTTATTTGTCCCACATTCGTGAGGAAGGTGAGTTTGGTAGTGAAAATTCCTTTATATCATGTATCATGTTGATGTATTGACTTGAAGTATTTTGCTTGTAGGTTGGCGATGTATGTTGAAGGAGAGCGAGATCAAGTGAAAGAGTGAAGTATGCGGAGGCAAGCCATCCAGAGGATCAAAGTGCCATCAAGCTTATTCACCTTGCATTCAAAAGGAGGCGACATCACCAGAGTGGAGGAAGATTATTGCAAGCGTCATCGAATTCACCATCATCCTACATCC
The DNA here is from genome assembly GCA_027924645.1 of Cunninghamia lanceolata. Lineage (NCBI taxonomy): Eukaryota > Viridiplantae > Streptophyta > Pinopsida > Cupressales > Cupressaceae > Cunninghamia > Cunninghamia lanceolata. Next base: position 6,145,949 of record BSBN01000516.1, read on the forward strand.
AGAGGAGAGTTTCATCGCCGGAGAGAAGGAAGAAGTTTATCATTATCTTGCAAGTTTCAAGTATCCAGAAGATCATTCCACCTACATATTCAAGTATCCAACATCATGAGAAGAACATTCATCCAGAACTCCGTTTCCAGGAATTCATTTGCAATTTCAAGATTCAGAGTCATTTTCCAGACGCCAGGCGGCAGTGAGGACATTCATCATGAAATCTACTCCAGAAAACTGCGTACATGATATCTTCTTGCATCATCCAGAGTTGAAGCCTGCACAGAGGACAAAAATTTCATAAATCAAGATTATCAAGTAATTTGTAAATTTCACTAAGGCATGAAGACAACTTGAAAAATTTGACAAATTTCCAAAGTTCCAAAGTTGAAAATCCAAAATCGAAGATTACTTCAAAAAATCCACAATTTGGGAAAACATTTCAATCAGTGTGAACAAGAAAAGGATCAAACTGGTTCGCTCAATGCTAAGGTGGCATGTACACGTCATCAGTCCTATCATCTTTCGCCACCTCACTCATCTTTATTCAATGCATGCACACAAATAACAACCTAAAGAAGGCGCCCATGTGGAAGATGCTCTAAAGATTCCATTTCATGCTTATCTTCTTGGAAAGCGTGTCTTTATCGCCTCTCTTATGTACTAAAAATAGAAGGTTGTTGTAACAAACTGCTTATGTGGCGCAATCTAGGCCATTGGCTTTGCCAATCGATCCTAGCCTTCCATGTATTTTTGAGGGCTATAAAAGCCTCATTTGCTCTCATTTGTAAAGTTAGAGACTTTGGAGAATTGTTGCAAGAACTCTCTGAGATAATACAAGACTCATTGATTTGGTGATATTGTTTTTGTTTCAAATGTTGCATGGTTTCCAATTCCTCAAGCGTAGAAATAAGTTTACAATAAGTTTTATTTCCAAGTGTTATGTTAGTTGATGGAAGTAATTGATATTGTTTCGTGGTGAAATCTTTATGTTCATACCATTTGTGATTTGTGGCTTGCAAGTTGCAGTGCATGGTTAGACTGAACCGAAATGAGCTTAACTTCGATTATTTGTGTTTGTTGATATTTCATGAACGTGAGTGATTTGAACATCTTACATTACCTTAGAAGATTGCATCAATTTTGCGTAGTTGTTTGATTTGGCAAAGCAAAGTTGGTTGATTTCACTTGTTCAATAATTGTTTCTTGCATTTAGGATTAGAATAGTTTCTTCAAACCCTACATCTTTTGCACTTTTTTATCAACCATTGTTAGAAATTAGGATCAAGAACGTCATGGCAATATCATACGCCATAAGTTATAGGACTTAGAAATTCTAAGAAATCTTCCTTCGAAAGTGAAACAAGAGTTTTGTTTGAACAATTGTGTAAGTCCCTTTGTGATTACCAGCAAGATCGCATTTATTCACTGAGTCTATCCACGTACAAGTCAAGACTTGACATCAAAGGAACCTTGGAGCGTTCTTGTTTGATCATATAATTCAACATTCAAGAAGCTTTGTTCAAGAGAGGATAGGATAATTAGTATTTTATTCTATTGTTGTGTTGTCACAAAAACATCATCAACAGAGTCTAGGGCACAAACAAGCCAAACAAATGCCCAGAAGTTCTGCACTACAAATCAGATTGATATGTATGATTGTACATACCAAGTACAAGCAAAATAGATGACAAAACATCAACCCTATCTGGACGAAATCTCTAGGAGGTGCGCCTAGGGTCTGCTGCTCCAAAATACGCCAAATTTGCCCTCAAAAGTGGGCACTTAGATCTGCTCCAAAGTGATCTTCAATGCTGCTCCAAAATGATGTTCAAATGCTGCTCCAAAATTATCTTCAATGCTGCTCCAAAATCCTCCAATTCCAATGAAGTGCAAGTGTGAATTCCATGTGAATTCACCTCCAAGATGAGATTGGGTTTTCGTCCAATCCACCTAATATTCTCAAGGGTTTTCATCCTTGGAATATGCTGCCCTAAAGTGCAGCCAAGAGTAAAACTCCAAATGTAAAGTTGTGATGTAAATTGAATGATCAAATGAATGGCAAATGACCTTGTATTTATACACAAATCTTCTCCCTTCTCAAGTTGGCCGACCTCCTCTTATGATCTTATTTTATTTCACTTTTTTCTCCCTCTTATAGGGACGACCTCCTTAAGTCATGATAGGTGCCCGAAATTCAATTTAAAGACTTTGTCTCCTTCCTTGGCCAACTTCCTCCAGGCACATACTTTGTTTTGTGACCATTTTCTATTTTTTTTTTCTTTTGTCATGTCCCAATGATAAGGCATTGTTTAAATTAAAGATTTAAACATTATGGTAAAAATGGAGTAGTCGTTTCGTCAAATATGGTATTCATCATCAGCAATTTGGATGATAATCATATATATATATATATAATATAATAATATTAAATTATATAAATTATATAAATAAAATATATTTATATTTATAAATAATAAATATAAGTACAAATATAATATTATCGATTTAAAATATTATTATGACTATAATGATTATAGTATATTATATTATTAAATATAATATATATATAAATATAAATATGATACTTAGTCAATGATTTATAATCCCTCTATGTTGTGATCCATTAATCAACAAGGGGACCAACCACTAATATCTAAAATAAATACCTTTCACATATAATTGAAGACATATGTCATGTCCCTATAATGATTTACAATTGAATTGTTTATTTAAATAATAAGTTAGCCTTATATAAACTAAATATATAATATATTTATTTAAAATATATTATTAATATGTATTATTTAATAAATAATATTATTAATTTAATATAATTTAAATATTATGAAATATATATATTTAATTAACTAGATATATTATAAATATAAATATTTTAATATAATATTTATGTGAATAAAACAAGATAAAAGACCTCCCCATACTTAATAACAAATGTATTTATTTATAATATATATATTATATAAATAATATACTTTAATATATATTTATAATATACTTTAAATAATATATTATATAATATAATATATAGAATATTATATAAATAATATACTATATATATAATATAATATATTATTCAAAACAATATCACTCTTTAATATGTAAGGAAGGAGGATATTTATAAGTGCGGCGATTAAGTTGGTTGACACTAGAGATCACCTTAATAAATAATAAATAAAAAAGACAAACATTATTAATATGTATCCTTGTTAATTAAATTAAAGCCGCAACCGTTGGAAAGGGTATATCCTTTTACCCACGGTAAACCCTTGGAAATATATAAAAGGGCATAAGGGAGTATGATGGAAGAAAAAGGGGAAATATATAATATAAAATATATAAACGCAACAGCAATACAATAAAAATTATATTACGGCAGCATAGGTAAGGAATCGCAGGTAAAGCTACAGCAGGTAAGTAAGTATTTATATTTACTTATTCAATTTATGATTTGTAAGAATTTATATTTACTTGTTCAATTTATAACTTGTAAGATATAAATGATAAGGCTATTAAGTAGGAATTGATATATGTGTTTATGTATGAAATTTATATTTAAATATGTATCTTTGCTGAATTATGTAATTGTCCAATTTTTAACCGGATAATGTGCTGAGCATTAAGTAGTGCAATTATAATAATGAAAGTGTTAGTTATTACATGAGATAGAACTTAATAATTGTGAAACATATGAGCAATGAAATTAATCCATTAACTCTATCTGAGAGGTGTGATGCATGGGAATGAACAATTAGCCAACATGGGTATATAGTGGCCCTTGTCTTAGTTGGTACAAAAGGTACCTGTTGATGTTTGTTTTTAGACAAGTCAACAATAGAGTAAAACACTAGAGTATCCCACTCTCTCTTGAATAAAGTTCTTCAAAGGTTGAACTATGTGATCCAGTGAAGTAACTCCAAGGTTCCTTATTTATGATTCATGATGGGTTAACTCAATGATTACATGTGATCTTGCTGATAATCACAAAGGGACTTACGCAGACTTCTTCTTCATTCACTTAGCTTGCTCCTCCTTCAGTGTGGGTGATATATGTACAAAGCTTCAATGATAAAGAAAGGTAAAAAGATAAAGGTTCAGAAAACTAATCTAAGGTCAATGAAGCAATGATGATGTGTGAATAGACAAACTCCTGGATAAACCTAACTCCACTTCGCCAAGGATGCCTACAACTACATGAAGTTGGTGCAATCTCCTATGGTATGCGAATAGTTTTCAAATCATGAAGGCTTATATGAACACCCATCAGATGGCGCAGCTCAAACAAGCATCCACAATCGAACTTATGCAATTTATAAGGCTCAGACTAGCTTTACACAACACTTCACCAGCGATGAATGTTAAAAACATGAGCTAGGAGTTAATCAATATCCAATACAAACATACATTACATCAAAGAGCTTCTAATCTACTTCTAATCTATTTGAAACATCTCTTCATTCAATTCAAGATACCAGAAATCATGTTACTCCACAAGACAAGACTTAAACACCAAGCGAACTCCAATGTCTTTGCATTAATCTTGAGAAATATTTACAACAATTTCAAGCCCTCTCAGAGAATTTCGAGAGTCTCCTATTCTACTCCTACAAAACTATCAATTGAACTACTTTCTAATCTATATCTTACAAATGAGGCAACAAGGCCTTTATATAGTGCTCCAAATTACAATGAATGGCTTGGATCAATTTGATAGCCAAGGGTCTAGATCATGCCACCTCAGAGGTAGTTACAACAATTTGCTATTTTTAGCACAAAAGAGAGATGCAATGAAGGCACGTTTTCCAATGTGATAAGGTAAGGCGAAAACAAAAAACAGCTTCCACATAAGAATCCCTTTGACTTCTTTTATTAAATGATACATTTAATGCATTTAAAATGATGTGTACTCGCCACATAAGTGCCACTTCAGCATATCTTGAAAATTGTATCATCTTGTAGTGATGTATTCGATGTGATTGCTTTTGATGATGAATACTTAATATGTATCTTGTATGTTTGGGAATACATCTTGTAGATCTTGCCTTGTATATCTTCTTGTAAACTGGATGTTGATAGATGTTGCTCCATTTGATTTAACTTTGTAATGCTTTTTCTTGTAGTTTGATGTGAATGATCTTCTTCGATGCTTCTTCTTGAAGAGTGTAGTAGGAGAATAAATGATGTTTCTTTCTCAACTTCTAAATGATGATGCTTCATTCATGAATTGAAGTAGGAGATCTCTCTTAGACTTGAAAGTTGAATGGGAACTTGAAGTATGATGGATGAATATCTTTGCTTGATGTAGAAGTTGATGAAGTGATCTTTCACGATGATCTTCGAAGTGACCCTTCGGAATGTAGATAACAACACCTTCTTTGAATGTGGAGTAGATGACCTCTTCAAGGATACTTGAAACTTGATGAATGAAGATTGGGAGAACTTTACTTGAAACTTGGATGAGTGAATGCCTTGTCTTTGAACATAATGCCACTTGATGAAGAGTTCCAATAGATTGATGAAGAAACTAGATGATACTTGAGGTGATGTAGATCTCTTGGAATGATGCTTCCTGGAAGATGATCTTGAAGAGAGTCCTTTAGAGCAGCCACATGATGACTCTTTAGCTTCATCTAAGTTCCTTGTTCCTGCAAACAAACAAAGAAGCAACATCAATTCCTTGATAAACATTTAATTTTGCAATACATAAGAATCATTTCATGCACTTATAATCTAAGTGTATTAAATGGGAAATTATTTGATTTCATTCAAAGTGGTCGCATTAGTTGAAACTTTTAGGTTCTCCCCCATGAAATACAATTCCCTACCTCTTACTCTAATTAAAACCCTTAATACTTACTTGAAGGGTGTTATAGCCTTAGGCGCATTAGATCAAGAAAGTGAATTCTTCCTTGAGTAGCGCATTAGATAGAGACTTCAAAATTTTCCTAAAAATGAAATGTATAGACCTTAAATCAAATTTCGCACCGGTTGAGGTCTTTGAGATCCCCTTGTAGTGAGAGCATTAGATGAGGGTCTTTAAATCTTCCTAAAAACCTTATCCTCTCCTTCTCCTTTGGCGCGCCGGTTGAGGGGTAAGAGATCTTCCTCACTAGATTAAGCGCTTTGGTTGCTTATGTTAAAATCCTCTAGCATTTGCGCTTTGGTTAAAGAATTGGAAGTCCTCTAGATTGACGCGTTAGATAAGGATTTATGTTTCCTCTTGCTGTGGTGCAATAGTTAAACAAAGTGAATTCCCCTTTATAAGCCTCTAAACCCTAGCGCATTAGTTCAAGGTTTTGGTTTCCTCTGGAAATATTATAAAATTTTTCACTTTAACACTCAAAACTTGCCCTTCCACCTTGGCGCATTGGTTGACACATTTGATTTCCCCTTGAAATCTGCCTTGGCGCATCGGTTGGGCATCTCAAATTCCTCTACCTTATCCCTTTGGCGCGCCGGTTGAGGTATTTGATTTCTTCTTGTTTTGGCGCGGCGGTTCAAGGGTGAAGGATCCTCTAGAAGGTGGCACGGTGGTTAAGACATTTGAAATCCTCATCTCCTTCTCTCCTTTTGGCGCATCGGTTCAAGGTTCGGAGATCCTCTAGCTTTTGTCGCACTAGATGGGAAATTTGCGCCCTCTCAGTACCTAGTCGTTTTTTCAAGATCCTTGAGGGTAAAGGTATATTGAAAAATATATTTAAGTATATTTACTTTAAATATTTTTCAATATACCTTTCAGGATGTTTGAGATAGGTCTCGAATCCATCGGATCTAACATGCAAAATCTAGAATTTGGAGGATTCACCAGATTTCAGACTTAGTCAATTTTTCAGGATTTTTAGGATTTCAGGCTACCAGACTTAGTCATTTTCAGGATCTCAAACATACATCAGGATTGGTCTCAAGATTCATTATTTGGATGGGATTTGATCAAGACTCTTCATTACTGCAAGTTTATGTACCAGATGAGGCCTCCAGTTATAAAGCAAAATCTTCTAGGAGAAAGACTTCTTATTGGATTGGCAGAGGAAACGAACCTAAGGCATCATCAAAACTTCATGCAAAGCATTAGAGCTCAAAAAAAAGGGGGTCCCCATTTGCAATGGGGCGATGTGTGATTTGGTCACAACAATACCCCTTGGACAAGTGGAAGTGGCCCTTGTCTCAATAGGTACAAAAGGTACCCCTTGGACAAGTATAAGTGGCCCTTGTCTCAGTAGGTACGAAAGGTACCCCTTGGACAGGGGGATATGGCCCTTGTCTCAGTAGGTACAAAAGGTACCCCTTGGACAAGTGGAAGTGGCCCTTGTCTCAGTAGGTATAAAAGGTACCCCTTGGACAAGTGGACGTGGCCCTTGTCTCAGTAAGTATAAAAGGTACCCCTTGGACAAGCGGATATGGCCCTTGTCTCAATAGATGCAATGGCACCCCTTGGACAAGTGGATTTGGCCTTTGGCTAAAGTAGGTGAGTTATTCACCCCTCGAGCCGAAGGATTGTAATCATTGGCCTTTGGCTAATGTTGGTGAGTTATTCACCCCTTGAGCCAAAGGATTATCATAATTGGCCTTTGACTAAAGTTGGTGAGTATTCACCCCTCGAGTCAAATGATGGAAATAATGGACCCATGATAATTGGCATATGGCATCCTATCACATCCTCTCACATGGAATTAATGATTTGATTAATGCATAGATCCACATATAATGGATAAAGATGGAAAGTGTGAAAAGCATATTCATGTTGAACATAAGAGTATAACCCTATAAGGGCAATGTGATTATGTAGTTTGAATATTTCTTGCATATATTATTATAAGTGGGAATCCAAAGATAGACTAGTGTACTAATGTTCTCTTTTTGTAAGTTGAAATTGTGTGCAAGGTTGAGAAAATTTTGGCTTGCGAGAAGGGGACATTACAACATAAAATCTAAGTTTTATATATAATTCAGCGGTTAACATATATGCTAGTAATCGTTATATGGCAAGCTAAATTTACATGGGCTCGTTCCTTAAAAGTGCGACTCAAACTTGTGTAAGCAGCGATTGATTAAGTGCCAAAACTTTTAAATAAGACAATTATCCTTATGGCATACGATCATATGGAAAAAGGTTACGGTGAATAGGTGAGGGCTGTGAATTTACAGCGATTCATTTACTAAAGCATACACCCCATTAGAGACAACGATTCAATGTAGAGTTGCACCCATTGATGGAGAGGAACGTATATAAAGAGGAATCTTCATAAAATCAGAACATCTCATCTAATCATATCCAATTGGTACACACTATTGGCAATTCATACAAGAAACGTGAGAATTGATAGAATGAAGTGCAATAATACTCAAGGGTTTAAGACCCCCATTTTGTAAACCGCCTCATCTAAAAACAATTTGGAGGTGGATCGCAGCCATCTGGAGAATATAAAGAGGGAGACACTTCTGTAGCGAGGAGTCCTCTATGTTCAATACATCTACTTTCAAGAATATTAAAACTACAGTATAAGGCATTGTGAGAATATAGTGGGCATTGAATATCAAAACAAAGCAAATCAAGCAAGGTATGCATTTATGCTCTTTCTCTTTATGATGCCAATTCTGACACAAATTGTGCTTTGACTTTATGAATAACAAATGTTAGTATGCATGATAATAAGATCACAGAAATATATTTTGGCTGATGGTAGTATCAATTCATATATGCATTAGGAGTAGTGTTTTTATAAACATGAATAGACTTTCAAGTTAAGTGATTGCATTTATGATCATTAAGTAATGTTAACCATGAATAGATAAACTGATTTTAGATATGATCATGAATGTGCATAGAAAGAATAGACTAACATGACAAATGAACTACATGAAAGATGATAATGAACTGTTATTATCAAAGGCATAAAAGGAATGTTATAGAAATGAGAATGAGGACAAATATGCTGTCTATGAGGAATAACATGATCAATGGAAAAACAAGTTTATGATATGCTTGGAGTTGACTAAGACTCTACCATTAACCCCTCTATCACCTTTTGGGTATGATGTAGTTGGGAGTAGTTGGAATTAGCCTAGGTAACCCTCGACTGGACGAGGTACTCGAAATGCGAGTGAAGTCCCTCGAGCCAAGTGATGAGGAACTCCGCGTGTGGGTGAAATCCTTGGACATAGAAGAACTTGTAAAAGTTAATTTTGCTCTACGGATGGTGACCCTCATCTGGATGAGATACTCCAGGTGTGAGTGAAATCCCACGAGCCAAATGGTGAGGGACTCCGGGTGTGAGTGAAACCTTTGGGCCTCCGTAAGAGATGGTTGGACTATCTCCCTAATGAAGTCATACTCTGTGATCTAGAGCTAGTTATCGCTCGAGTCTACCTTAAGTCCCTCCTGAGCCATATCATGAACAAGTGATGAAAATGAATAACATTTATGTGAATGTGTTTATGAATTGAGAATGTTATAGTACATGATGATGAAATGAATTATATGAAATATAATGTGAATATGATCAAATGCGATATAATTCTAATGATTATATGTTGAAATAAATGATAAGTAGATTACTAATGTTCTCTTTTACTAAGTTGAAATTGTGCAAGGTTGTGAAAAATTTTGGCTTACTAGAAGGGGACATTACATCTTTCCTTCATACCTTGGCCGACCTTATGTCAAATGGAATATTTTATCTTTATTTCTTCCTCTTCTCCAAGAGGAGCGAACCTTTTTGGCACTTTTCTATTACATCCTTGGGCCCTTCCTAGGTTGTCCACCTTACATGCTATTTCATTTGGATTTACCTTATTTTTCCTCAAGGTCTCCAAAGGTATTTTCATCATTTTCTTTCTTCCTTCATTTTTTCCTTTCTCTCCCTTGGTCACTCATCACTAGGGCAAATTATTTGACTAGTGTTGACTTCAAAAATATCACAAAATTATGCCAAGTCATAATCCATCATCGTTTTGCCCTACAAAAATGGCCAAGTGTGAAAACTTGCCAATTAGGCCCTTCTTGGAATTGCTTGCCCACAAGCAATTGCAAACCTGTATCCTGCAAAATACTGTCAAGTGACAAGTATCTCCATCCAACTAAATGTTCCATGATCACTCTACTCCTCAACCTGTGGCTGCATCTCCCAAGAAGAATATGAAGAATGATATGCAAAGTGAGCTCCGGTGGCCAGCAATGAAGCACAACTAGCCATACACACTCGAACTCAATCCGACTCCACTCCCCAAATTCAGAAATCTTGCTCCTCCATATGCTCTGCCTGTGTAGATGTAGGAACAAGAATGCAAAACCATCAACCACAAGTGCCATCAACTCCATTCCTCCAAAGGCTCCACTACCCATGAGTGCTAAGTCTATCAAAGACGAATCACTATACAAAACCAAAGCCCTAAAGAGAGTCATGTCTACCAACAAGTGATGAATGATATGACCTCTGAAACATGCCCACCTATGCCAAATCTTCCGTTGCTCTTGTAATGTCCCCACCCCGATCTGAGTTTTGGCTTGCAAATTTGCTCGATTAAATTTTCAGTTTACACATGGGGACATTTTGTCAAACACTTTCATTCCATCGCATCAAATAGAGAGATGATGATAGAAATGACTTTACATAAACATGAACAACAATGGCAAATAATTCTTAGATAATATTGACTTATACAATGACTGATTATGAGCTAAGCAGTGCCCAGAACTCATTAACAAATCCTTACTAACAGATTTCTAAGACTAGTAATAACAATCAGACCCTTGGTAACTTCATACTATTCAATTTCCATCATGGACATGCTCAGAATTACAATGACAATGTGGGGAATGGGTGCTGATATGAACAACACTTCAACCTTTACTTCATACAATATAAATTATGCAATATCCAATGCAATAAATAGTTTTTCTGATCTCTTCTTGTATGCACAGCAGTTCAGAAATAAAGGAAACTAAATCTCAGTCTGAAGTTTGTAATAAACAGCCATAAGACAATGTATTCCAACCTGATTTGAGGCACAGAGATGTATGCAGCAGTTAGAAGTTGAAAGAATCACTGTAGCGCGGGTACTGTAGCGCGACAATGTTCACGCCATTGTAGCAGCAGGACAATAACCTCTAATTTGCAATATTTTGTTGAACCCTTCAAACCCTTCTAAGCTTCTGAAAATGTTTGATGATAATCTCTTTTTAAATGAGCTGAATGATTCCCACGTGCCAAAGAGAAATAATGCCAAACAGCTACAACAATGATTGCTGATATAAACCTCTAATCTAAGCAAGCAATCTCTAAAAATCAAACCAAACTATCTCCAGTTCAGCACAAACATGACCTCTAAATAAAGCCACCAGTATTTGCACAATTGAAGAGAGGCTACATTCTCCAAGATTGATATTACAGCGAAACCCTAGGTTTCTTCCTCAAAGCCAAAGCTTCTTCAGAAAAGACAATTGTTGAATGATTCCCAGAATGAATGAAATCCCTTTTCAAAAAGCCTTTATATAATATTCAATTTGTATTTGGCTTCATCTCATTAAATTTCACTTTAATTTCATTTACTTTTCCCTCCATTTGGTGCACAACAAAATAATATAAAGTATATTTTAATAATCACTTATAACTCCCTTAAAATTGGCACTTTATATTATTCCACAAGTAGGAGTCCATAATATGCACTTTATATAACTTGACTTTATAATCATTAAATACCCCTTTTAATAATAAAGTCAAATAACATTTAATGACGTGCACTTTTTTAATTAATTATTAATAAAATATTACTTTATTAATAATTAAAATGTCATAACTCCAAGAATACTCATTATTTCTCGATTCCGTCAGAACCAAGTGGTCAACCACAAAAACCACTACTCATCCAGATGCCTTTCTCAAAATAGAAAGGTTGGCCACTGACACTCAACTGACTTACTATAAATAGTAAGTGCCTCAAAATAGAATCAGAAACCTCCGAATAGCTTAGCCTCAGAATATACCAACAATCTGGAGAGGTAAACACTGTCAATTGCCACCTGAAGAGCTCATTAACGCCCACTGGACCCTCTAATCATTGAACACTAGCCTACGAGGGTCAACTAATAGGCTAATCCTCCGAACTCTGATGCTCACGAAAATGGGGACATTACAGCTCCACTCTGATACAAACAACACTATACCAAGAGTTGTGAAGCAACTCATCAAGACCCATCGGAAATGGTGCACCAAACATACCAATACCTGGATCCCAAATCATCCTACCATTCCAGCTGAAAGTGAGGAGATAGATGTCTCTCATTATGAAATCATCATCAACCATCCATCTAAACTGGTATGATATCATATGGATGTGAAAGATATCCATTCTATGTGCATAGAAAAACATGCCACTCCGTCCTAAGCTGCTGATATTATAAATCAGGACAGCATCAAACAAGATGAAAATCATACCTATGATGATGCCAATAGTGTCTCCAAGGTCATATGATGATAGAGTCTCAACCCTATGTAAGCCCACAACATTGTGGTAGCTATCCCAAGCTCTCCACTCTCTCCAAACAGCTGTTGCCACCAATGTACATCCTGGGAATTTTGTGATCAGCAAGGTAGGACAGCCATCTATCAACCAAGTATGAGTCAAAGACCAATTGATTAGGACTGGAAAATTTCTGCCCTCATGCCCATCTCTATCCAATTGAAACTCAATACCTCCCAACACATCAAATGTCTCCATGGTACGTGTCTCAAGTCCTCAAGCTAGGACAGCCGCATACTCCACCAAGGATTCATCATCATCATCATGGTGTTGTGTCTCAACACAAGTAGACTCCTCGAGCTCTCCAAAGGTAGTTAGATTCCCAAACAACATTGAATCACAAATGGCTTCATCTACACATGCATGCATACTATTGGCTGGTCCACAAGGTGTGTGCTCAACTACCTCATCCATAATCATCACTTGAGCCTTCAATGGGCTCTCAAAAAGGTGTGACTCATTATCCTCGTGATGAAAACTACTAGCACAAACTGAAATTTCTGAATCATACCTTTCATCAAGTCCATGCAAATCCAAGTGCTCCTCATGCTTGTCCATCATAAGAGGTTCATCTCTCTCATCACGCATGCTTTAAGTCTCCTTTACCTCTTCTATGCCATGGTGTACAAAATCAGACCTCTTGTGACTTGGATCCACAACACGTGGCTCATGTTCAACTCTCAAATCTTGAGCGTCAATAATAGAAGAAGTCTTCCCACTATCATCCTCATGTGTAATGGCTGCTATCTCATGATTATGTAAAGATAAGGGACTGTTGTTCCAAATCAGAAAATCAGAACTTGTCTCATACCTTAGTGTAGTGTCCTCAAGAACCTCAAGCACCTCTTCTTCCTTTGTTGCATGTTCTTCATCAAGTGTCGACCCAATAGGTGTCTCCAATTGAAAATCAGATGCCTCAAGGCTGATCCGAACCTCCATCCTCTTAGCTATCATGTCATGATTATGTGAAGATAAAGGACTGTTGTTGTAAGTCAGAAAATCAGTCCTTACTTCATACCCTTGTGTGATGTCTTCATAAGTCTTAATCACCTCTCCCTCCATGAGTGGATGGTCATCAACAAGTGCTGGTCCAAGAGATGTCTCTAACTGAAAACCAAGTGTATCACTTGTCATAACTTTTGTCCCATGGCTGCAAGTTATATCTTCATCTTCCCTCCTCAAGACTTCACAATGGGGTCCATCAAATTCTCCATCCATGTGTCTACTCTTTGCAATCTTCGTATTGGATTGTTGTTCTTTGGAAGTGGCTGCCATAGATGACCGAATTTTTGTTTTGGATGATGAAGAATGTGCTAAGCTCAACTCCAAACAAAGCTCATCAACTTGATTCTCTGATTCTTGAAGGGCCATTTGAGTGCTCTTCAAGGAACCAATAGTAACTTTAAGTTCAAAGGTAAGCTTATCAACTTCATCTTCTTTTCCTCTCAATGCATCAAAATATATCTCATCAAGCTTGAGGAGATGATCTCTATCTGAAAGTAGGTGTAAGTAGTTTGATTTCATTACTACCAAGGCTTCTTTGAGTACCTGTAAGTCTGCAAGAGATAGTTCTCCTTCAAAGCTCTTGTGTCTCCCTTGAGCCTTCCTACAATAATTTGCCATCATCTTATGAGTATTATCAAAGTGAGTGAGGGCCACAACAATCATATCCTCATTTACCTCCAATTGACCTTCTAAATGATGGGACTCCTGGGGCTTATCATCTTCATACAAAATTTCTGATTTGTCTTCACAATCATGCCTCTACAAATCAACTTCCTCCATGACATCTTCTCCACAATATCCATGTTTGGAAGCTAGGTCAACATCATGTTCAATCAAGGGATCACCATCATAATAGTAAGTAGAATCATTTTCATTATGTTTTTCCTCAATGGCTGGTCTACAAAGTGTATGAAAATCTATGAATTCCTTAACCATATAGTGATCCTTCAACTCATGCAATGCTAGAGCAATCTTATCAAAGTCTCTTTGTTCACTAAATAACAAAATTTCTGATTGGCTTTCATATGTATGAGCAACATTATTCTCCAAATCACCCAAATCACAAATTGATTCCTTACCAGTATGGTGTAGAGATGGTGAGGCCATGTTATGCTCAAGTAATGGATCCTCAAAAGAACTCATACCTTCATGTAGCTGATCCAACACTGCTGGTTGGCCAAACTCCGTGGCAGCATGCCCTTCAACCTTGTTATCATCATGAAGACTCGTGTGTTCTTCACTTGTAGATGCAATAGGTGACTCTTCTTTGTCCCTATCCTCATACCGTTGAAGTGAACTTGTGGCTTCATCTTCTTTAGGGCATCCACATGTATGACTAGGTGTCCAAACTTCAAGGCATGTGAAGGAAAGTTGTTCTCTTCTCAACTGATTTTTGCTCTTCTTATGATCACCTATAGGTTGCAAATCACACGGAAGCAATTCTTCTTTCCTTTCTATCTTCTTTTCTATTTTCTCAATGACAATTTCTGATTTTTCTTTTTCTCTTTTCAATTTTCTGATGTAGTTATATAGATCTTTCTTTTCTGGATTCCCAATTTCATACATTCTCAAAAAATCATCAAAGGACATATCTATCTTGAAACCATCTATTATACCTTGGTATTCATCCATGATTTTTGTGGCCTCGGGTTCATATCTCCATTGATCAAACATTCTTTTCAAATCAGCTTGACCTTGTCTAAGAGATTCAAGCAAAGACTTCATTGTCTCTCTATCCTCCATCAATTATGTATGCAAGACACCTTCTCAACGTAGTGATGCTCACCTTAGGGTGAAACTTTTGGCAAACTCCACAAGATATGGTGTTGAAAGTATCTTCTTCCTTTGGAATGATAAAACCCTTCAGGCTGGCAAGATCAAAGCTCTAATACCACTGTAATATCCTCAATGGAATCTGCCATAAAATTCTGATTTTTAAATTCTGAATTCTGCCCTAGTTTTCTACACTTTTAGTTTTATGTTGAAACCCTAGAATTCTGCTCTGATTTTCTGATTTTATTTCTGCTCTTAAATAATAATTCCAGTGAACATAAACACATCCAAACATGGCAAATAATGATGGCACATGATACTACAAGTTGACATTCATCATAAGCATGAATTACACCATGAAATACACAATGTAGGGCAACCAAAATTGCAACAAAAAGTCTGATTTTCTGAATTAAACTCTGCTGCTACAAACTGAAGTTCTAATCTGCTTTTTTACAATGAAGTCTAGGGCACAAAGAAGCCAAACAAATGCCCAGAAGTTCTGCACTACAAATCAGATTGATAAGTATGATTGTACATACCAAGTACAAGCAAAATAGATGAAAAAACATCAACCCTAGCTGGGCGAAATCTCTAGGAGGTGCGCCTAGGGTCTGCTGCTCCAAAATATGCCAAATTTGCCCTCAAAAGTGGGCGCTCAGATCTGCTCCAAAGTGATATTCAATGCTGCTCCAAAATGATCTTCAATGCTGCTCCAAAATCCTCCAATTCCAATGAAGTGCATGTGTGAACTCCGTGTGAATTCACCTCCAAGATAAGATTGGGTTTTCGTCCAATCCACCTAATATTCTCAAGGGTTTTCATCCTTGGAATATGCTGCCCTAAAGTGCAGCCTGTAATGTCCCAAATTTTGAGCTAAGTATGATAAGCTAGTTGATTTTGTTCTATGCATGGAGAATCGGAAAGTTGGATCAACTAGTGTATTTTGAGCTAAATGGGAAATGCAATATTGAAATTGTATTTTCAATTATTTGATTTGAATTTTCAAATGATGGAATACGAGGGAAAATGAAATATTTAATTACATTTTCTCTAATCTATTTTTATCGAGTTTTGTGTGAATAAGGATGGCACCAGGTGGTACCTATTCGTCCAAGGTGTCAAAAGTCATTCAAATGCATTTCAATGTTTGGTCCAAGCAAACTCCAATGATTATCATGTGGATCGATGGGCATATTTGATGAAGTTCAAATTAAATTATGTATTGTTTATGGAGCCAACGGCTACCTAGGAGATGGATTCCAACGGCTAAGTCAAGGTGCATTCGCCAAGGTGTAAGCTATATCTTTTAAATGCAAAAATTCATTTATTCAATGATTGCATGTGATCGAATGGATATGTAATGAGGATACTTGCCCAAGGATGGAGCATTCGCCAACATAGAGGCATTTAAAATGATCATAGGGAAATTAAATGCAATTAGCTAAGCAAGGATCAACGGCCAAGGTATCGAAGAGCTATTTTAAATGCAAATTTATAATATTAATTATCCAACACCACCTTCCATGCATTCGCTATGAGGTTGTTATGGAGTGATTGGTTTAGGAGAAGGAAAATAAATGTTTAACTTCAGCCGTCCAAGAGGAAAGAAGATTTTAATTATTGTCAAGGCAAAATTCAATGCAAAGCATGCAATCGACCAAGGCAAAGGGAATAATTTTAAATGCAAATTGAAAATATTTAATGACTGTACACAAGCCGCCACCGCCCATGCAAGGAGAGTACATTGCTAGTGGATCGATCCATTTGGAGAAGTTATAATTCATTTAAAATAATTGAAGATTGTTTTAAATGAAAGGAATTGTTTGTAATTCATTTACAATTGTTCAAGTTCGTTGATTCTCATTGGTGGAAATTCAAATTTCACTTCAAATCGCCAAGGAGATGGACGCCTATCCATGGAGGAGTTAAATTGAAGACTTGAACATCAATTTGGCATGTTTGATGCTATGGTATGTTTTCTTTCTAATTGATTTTGGCTAAAGATTCCGATTTTCATGTTAAATTGCAAGGTGATGACCCCTTGTATATGTATGGTGATGATTCCATACAATTTGTGAGGTGATATTGTTCTAATATTCACCATTGAGCTTAATATTGCAAGTTTAGACAAGTATTTAGAGCTATTTGATTGATGTAATGAAGCCCTTGATTCATTGGTATCACTATCAAAGTAGCAATTGGGCTTATTACATCATTGGAGTGAGATTTTTGTATGTTGCAGGGACTGAAATTTCATAACAGCAAGATGTTCATTTTGTTTCAGGGCTTTTTGAACATTCTACAAAGATTCCAAGAGTTAGACATTGCAAAGGAACATCATCATTTGGCTTAGAAGTGAAGATTTGAGGGTTTGGAAGCTTATTTTTATTGACTCAGCGAAAAGTACACTTTCAGCAGTTGGGACAGCGAACTGTATTTTCATATCAGTCAATTATAATTTCATCTCCAAGGCTGTTTTGTTCAATTTTTGGCTTGGAATCAACTGCCGAGTGTTTGTACATGATCCTATTTGAAGAAAGAGACAATTGGATGTCATTTTGATGTAGAAAACTTGATTTATAATGGTCTGATCTGAATATCAGAGTGACTAATTTTTGTGACAGCAGTGAATAAATAAAGTTATTTGAAGCTTCTTTCATCATTTATCTATTGGTTGAACATTATTTCATGTCTACTTGATTGTATGTTGAATTGGGGTTTCATTGTTGCAAGAAATCTTATCTAAATTTGGCTTTACCTTCAATCTATCATAACAAGGTCTCTTACACAGCCAAGAGTAAAACTCCAAATGTAAAGTTGTGATGTAAATTGAATGATCAAATGAATGGCAAATGACCTTGTATTTATACACAAATTTTCTCCCTTCTCAAGTTGGCCGACCTCCTCTTATGATCTTATTTTATTTCACTTTTTTCTCCCTCTTATAGGGACGACCTCCTTAAGTCATGATAGGTGCCCAAAATTCAATTTAAAGTCTCCTTCTTCCTTGGCCGACTTCCTCCTAGGCACATACTTTGTTTTGTGACCATTTTCTATTTTTTTTTCTTTCCTTCATACCTTGGCAAGAAAGGATGAATTTATTGTGCAAATTCACAGTTTTTTCATCTTCACTGGCTGGGTTGATGTGTGGTTGGGATAATACGCTTTTCTCATTCTATACATAATATTTTCAATGGCTTTTTGAAGATTTTAGAACTTTTACACTGTGGAACAAAACCCAAAAATGTTTTGCTCAGAAACTGCCTTTATAAAAGAAATTGATCAACTTCAATCACACTTAACTCATTCATGAGGTTTTATAAATTTTAGACTTGATTTTCTGCTTCAATTGTGATGAAACTCTATTCAGTTTGAGGGGTTTAAAAAAGACATGAAGAGTTAAGCAACCCTTCTGCTTTTTTCTATCAGTTAACTACCAAATTTTGAGGTTGGGTATGAACAAAAGAGCCCAAATGCTATAGAAAGTGCAAAGGCCATCTATGGAGGTGTGGGAATTGCAAAGGCAGGAGTGTGGGTACAGATTGAAGAGATGAAGTTGCATAAATGGTAGAAATGTGGTGTGAGGAAGGAGGAGCAATTTCTTGTTTGCAGCCAAACTCAGAGTTGAGAGTGCAGCACCCAGACCAACAGCCAATAGCAAAGCACAGTCAAAAAACAAAACATGCAGAGCTGCCATGGAGTTGAGCCATGAAAGGAGCAGCATGGAACAAACAGCAATAATGCCTCCCGAGAGCAGTCCAATCCCTAGCAATTGCTGTTAGACATGAAAACAAACATGCAGAAGTGCATAGCCAATCAGAAAACATAATGCCTTGCATATTTTTGGTCAGGCACTATGAAATCTTTTGATAAGCTGTCAAAGAATATTCAAATATTGTATCATGTATTAAATCTTGAACTGGGCATAGTTTATTTTTAGGGAGTTAAATGAAGTATTCATAAAGTGGAAGTAAGCATACTAAGTCATTAAGCAAAAATTTGTAGTCAAATTTGATAATGGAGTATTTTGGAAAAATGAATTTCTAGTTAGGCTCCCATTGCTTGTGACCTTTTATCACTCATTTAAGCATAACCACCCCATTTAAATCATTTTGAAGTGTCAACTGAAGTCTCAAAAAACTAGACCAAATAAGCTTTCCATTGACTGGTTGAGCATGATACAGTTTGCATAGTAGTGGTCAAAATTTTTAAAAGTTTGAAAATTGAGTCAGATTTCTGAAATCGCATTGGTGGCTAAAATTGGATATATCCCAAATAAAAAAAAATTCGAAGTGTTATGTCTTTGGTGTATGTGGTTCAAATTGACATTGAAACCACTCAATATTAGGCTATGTTCCATGGTGTTTCAAGGACAGGGACAGCAGTCGCAGATAGGCATCTTTTGGGGATTGCAGGGGACAGCACATACATATATACAGAGAGAGAGAGAGAGAGTCACTCAAATTTTTACAAGTTTATCTATACATGACATCAAATTTTAAGTTTAGAGATTCATAATGTATACAGTTTATCAAAAAGAAATAGCAACCAGTCTGTTCATTGATACAAGCATAGCAGCAAAAAAATACAAATATTTGATTTCAATGTTTCATTGTTCAATATCAAAATTAAAATGAACAACTATGCCTCATTTGGGCTATCAATATCAAGAGGCATGGACTCTACGTCACTATGTATATCAAGTTGTGACTCATCCAATGGAATCCCAACTAATCCCCTTTGTGCCTCCTCCTCGTCAATCTATCTAGCATCTTCATGATCAACATCCCACCATGCAACTGAAGTTTGCCGAATCTAAAGTCACAAAGTACTATGAAGTGCAATTAGCTTCTTTGCTCCTCTGGAGGTAATCCTATTCCTCTTGACCGAGTGGATGAAGCTACCAATTCCCCTCTTTAGCAGAGGAAATAGCAACCTATGAAAGTAAGTGAATAGCAAGCTACCTCAGCTCCGATGCATCCTTCTCATGCCATGTCCACCATCCAATAGGGACCTTTTGGGCAAGAGGGACCCTATCCATCCTAGCCTCTGATTTGCTACATGTAGGACCCCAAATATTGACAAGCTGAATCCATTGCTCTCAAAGTCTCCTTGCATCCTCAATACTATACGTCTTTGAAAGGGCCTTCATAAATCCCTCCTTTACTTCATCATCATCGAAAGGAGGAACCTTGCTAGGTACATAGCAATTGGGGTTAAGAGCACAAGCAGCCATATGAAGTGGGGTGTTCATTGTGTTCCACCCCTTTGTGACAAAAGGCGTAATATGCTCGTTATCTAAATGTAATTCAAGCTCATTAGTATGAATTGCTTGCCTCATTTGGCCAAGCATGCTATCAAATGTCTCATGAATCTCTCCAAGACTAGGAGAGTGTATATCAGCATTACCTAATTAACCCCATAACAGGTGATATAATAGAGCAAATATATTTGCAAGTAACATTTAAGAAAATAAAATTAGAAAATAATATTTAAAAAACAAAAGGTAAAATTGAATGCTAAAATTTATCAAATTGAAATGACAAATTTAGAAACTAAACTTTAAAATTGAAAGCAACTTAGCAAACAAATTAAATTTCTTACTTCATAGTGGTCCACCAAGTGCCATCAAGTGTTTTTTTCTCTGTCTCACCTTCTTCCCTTCTTTTGACTTTGATTCAACCCACTTTATCCACTCTCCACAAACCACCATGGACTGTAGAGCCTATGCACCTCCAACATCCTCTCTAGCAAAAAGAAATATCTAGCATATCTAGTCTCCATTGGCTTCAAGAATTCCTTCTTCAAAAATGACCTAAATAATGCAAGTGATGTGTGGTGGTTACATATAACCAATTGTACATCTATAGGTTCAACGACCACTATCTTCACCCAATCTACTTTCTTGATGTATTTCAAAGCATTGTTCAAAGCATGAGCACACCATGGGGTCAAAAAAACATGTTTGAAAGTGTTCTCAACCATCAAACTAGCTAGCTTACAAACACAAGTTGAATCAGTCACAACTTGCACCACACTAGAAGGCCCAACCTCGTCTATGGCCTCCTTCAAGATCTGAAACCTGAAATTTGCATCCTTGTGCTTCCTAGAGCAATCAATACCTCTAAGAAAGTAGGAGCCAACTAGCCATGTAACAATAATAATAATGAGCAGCCGAAATCAAGAATTAGTCCACCCATCCATGACAATGAAGTAACATATCCTAATCTATGTTTATGTCAATTCCTCCATCAATAAGTTCACCTTGGAATATTGTTTCTCAAGGAGGGTGGCACACAATCTATGTTCTCCAGAAGGCATAAGATGATCCAATTGTGTTTGTTGTCTTCAACACGTCTTTGAAATATGAAGAGTGTGCTACATGAAATGGGAGGGCATGGGCATAAAAGAATTGGGCTACCAAATCGTTGGCATCCTCTCGTGCATGCAAATTCAACAACCCCGCTACTGTATTTCGCCCCCCAATAGTAGTGACCTTCCTCTTCCCTTTGTCAAAGCCCTCTCCTCTCACATCCCTACTAGCAACAAATGACATATTTTAATACTTTGGATTGATAAAGCATTTCAACCCTCTCTTCCAAAGTTATGTCCTTACAACCCCTAACCCCATGTCCAAGCTTGCCTAGTATGTGGTGCTCCATGAAAATCAGTTTTGCCTATACAACAACCAATGTTCACTATCCCCTGAATTTTTGGATTGAGTTTTCCTCAAAATAGTGACATATTGCAGCAAGGGTTTCATGGGATTGATGGGCCTTTTGCATATATGTCGATAATTGTTGAAGAGCATGGAAAAGGAATTGGTGCAGCAGTGCTTGCATTTTCTGAAGAACTCCCAACACTTGGTTCAACTTAATTCACATTGTCATTCCTTTCCTCACTCCCCATTTCATACTCATCACTGCTGCCCATTTTGATTAAACTTCGAGAAACTAAAATTTGTGACGGCAAACTGGAGAAAAAAAGAAAAAAAAACAGCAGAAAAATACCCTAAGATGTTTGACAAAACCAAAAAAATATGAAAACAAACTAAAAGAAGTGAGTGTAGCTTATACCCTTCAATGATCCTAGATGCTGAAGGCAACTGAAAATCTTCTTCTTTTGCCCTTCCTTCCTCTGCTTTCCTCCTCTTTATTTTTTTTCTTCTCAGCTACAAAAATCAGAAATCAGTAGTATGATACGTTGAGGGCAGTGAGTTTAATTTCATATGTTTTTAGGGTTGCAAAAGGGTTGTGGGAGGGCTTGTGGGGCACCCACCCCCTTTTTTATATTTTATTTTTTAATTTTAAACAAACTATGCATTTTTTAATTGGACGCCAATCAGAAGAGTGGGGATGTGTCCTCGTTTAACATAGATATTAGATAATTGGGAGCATCCTAGACATACAAGGAATGTTAGATTTTGTGTAAAAGGTCTTTGTCAATCATTTTAGGCACAGGTCAGTAATCTCTGAAATTGCCTAGGAATAGTGAAAAAGGTTTATAAAAGCATGCTTAAAATTGAATAAGGATAAAAAACTAGAAGAAAATGTCAAAAAGTTGTGTCAAAGAGAGTTGAAGAATCTCCCTACATTTGAGCATTAACAAGGGTGCTAGACTTGGACTGAAAAGTGTTTAGTGCATTGTGGTTGGTATTGGTACATATTTCTTTTTCTTTGCCATTTCAAATCATGGGGTCTACACTGTATTTCAATAGCATCTTATGTTTGTGTACTCAAGTGAAAACAAATCATGAAGTCGATATGACAGCTTAATGTTGAAAGCAATTTCAACACACATTTCGTACTTTTGTCAATAATATTCCCTTTTGTGAATCAAGAATTATAAGAAAAAGTTGGCATTTAGTGATCCAAATACCAAATCATTGTCTACTATTGATTGTGAGTTAGCTACTACAACTGAAGATGTTGATATTGGTGCTACTTGTTGTCATGTCCCTATATTAGTAAATTATAATTCAATCGATTGTGCATTATTCATTCAAATTGAAGATATGAATGACATTAAAATATTGCAAATCGATTAAATAATAATGAATTAAGTATTATATAAATCCTTAAAGCAATATTATAAATTAATATAAATATAATATATAATATATAGTTATTTAAAATATATTATTATATTTATAAATAACAAATATAAATATTAATATTAATAATTTAAATATTATTTTAATCATTATAATATATAATATATTTATATATATTATATAAATAATATTATAAAAATAATATACAGCCGTTAGTATAGATAATACCCAACACTAAGGTTAGTGCAAAGGGCAGCGATTATTATAAAATGAAATATCTGATAATTCCCTTTAGGAACAGCGATTACCATTGAGGCAGAAGAGACTAAGTTAATAAAGGCAAAGACAACGATTAGGCAGCGCTCCTCATATAAAAGGGTATTTTAATAAAGACAAAACTTTGTCTTATGAAAAGGTGTGATTCATAATTAGTAGAATATTACAAGGCAGTTTAGAATAAAGAATAGTCAAGATAAATTATAATTGGCAGTGATGAGGCAAATAAAGACGAGATAGTTATAAGGGACAGCAATTACTATTTATTATTTATGAAGTAATCTGTTTGTCCATATATGATACGATTGATAAGGCATCTATTAATAGCAATTAATAAATTCATAAAAAGTAGCAACCAAAAGGTATGTTATTAAGGGAGGACACCACCTTTTGAAAAGATGTATTTATTATGAAGTGTTGTCTCTCTTCGTAGAAGGTATAATGTATAAAATTAAATTAGTGTGAGAGAGGTAAAGGGAATATACAAGGAATATAATTCAGATTTGAGCAAGGAATACAAAGAATATATGAGTGAATATAAGAAGGATATATTTTCTGAGTTAAGTATATATATCTACATATATTTCTAATATACATATATTTATATTCTAAGTATAAGATCTGCACTTGAAGTATATAAAGAAAAGGCAATTAGAGATATATTTCTTAGTAAGGAAGAGAAATATAGATTTGCAAATCAAGATATATGAAGAAGGCATTCAATTGAGGGAGATACTCATATGGGAGTATAATGTATAATTTGGATAGTTTATGCTTGTTATTATCATATGGCAAATTCATAAGTTATTATTGATGTAATTTTGATTACTTCATTCCGCACACACTTTCACCATGATAGAGAAGGAGAATTGCAAAGGGGAATGGCACGAGGGGTCTCTTCTAAGTACGCCACCCAGGAGGGGACAAGATGAGCCCACATGGGCCAGAGGGGTACTGCCTTCAGCAGTAAGGATACTGCCTCTGGGCTTAGAGATTGGCTACCAGGAGACCTTCGTAACCTCACTCTCCTATCATGGTATAACAATAAGGTGTTTCTGCCGACAAAAGGTGTTTTTAAAGGCGTTTTTCTCTGTTATAAGGTATTTTTACTGTTATAATGACCTTCTGGAAGCAAGAAAATACTGCCACGACCTTCTCGAAGCAAGATAAGTCTGCCACGTTCAGTTATTTAGTCAATATTTTGCCTAAATTCCCATTTTTTGTTTAGTTTAACTAAATTCGAGGATAATATATCTCAGTTAGAGTTATAGGGCAATTGGACAATGTTATTTTGTAAGCCCTTTCATTTCCAAGAGGTCTAAAGTTTAGAATCTGCCCCCTTCCATTTTGTTCAAATAAAAAGAATTTTGAATGAACTGTCAAAACCAAGAAAATCAATACCTCTACCTGTGTTTACCATCGTATCCAAGTCATTAGATCAAATTTCTCTCTAAAACTTACCTTTCTGGAAACTAGATTCATCCACAATTCCAATGAGTACAAATTCTTAGGGGTCCAATTGTACACCTAATAAATTTTAATCCCCCAAAATCAAGACAGTTTGTTGAAATTGCATTAGAGAGGGATCTGTCTTGTCTAAAGACTAAAACCAGTTAGAACTTTCAAAGCAAAATAACTTTTGCATATGGTGGCCAAAATTGGCTTATGACCATTTGTTTTTCATGTAACGAAGATTCTAAGATCTTCTACGCGAGTGAATTTTGTTTTTAAAGCTTTTAAAATATGTTTTGGAGGAATAAGGGTGTAAAAACTTGTTTTGATTGTAGTCAAAGTGCAACAACTCGTCAACTCAAGATTTTTATTACTTTTTGGTCATATTTGGTGTAGTCAAAAATCAAAAATCAAAACAAATAGCAACATTTGGTATACACTATGCCTCTAGTTCACATTTATGGGTCAAGTCATCATGATTGAACTATTGCATCCAATGCCTAACATGGCTGCAATAATGCTTCCTATGGCTTAGTCCCTATCAATCGCTAGGGAGAAATAAGGACATTTTCATTTTCCATTTCCCTCCATTACCCATCTATTGCTATCGCAAGAAATAAATCTTGGCAGGAAGAAATTCTAATTTCTTTGTAAACAAGTGTCATTGATAGGATGAACCTTTTTCGCAAGTTGCCTAAGTGCCATGTACCTCTTTGCTCTCACGTGCTTTAACGTCTCTTTCACATGCCGATAGGTATATCAAAAGAACGCGCCTCTGCCATGTACCAATGGGTATATAGGAAGGGCGAGCGTATCAAGAGGTTTGGTATATCGATATGGTGGTATATAGAAAAGGAAACCTATTGGAGTGATAAGGAACCAATCCATCTGGGTGATCCCACAATACTGTGTCTGACTTTTTGGCCAAAGTAGGACATTGATATCAGCATTTTTAACCAAAATTTCACTTCCTGACACCTATAGCAACTAAACCGTTAAGAATTTGAAGATGATATGAACTAGTGATTTTTGATATTTTGTGTGTAGATTCTAAATGTTTTTTTTTTTTTTTTTAAATTTTAAGAAATAATTTGTGAATTTATTTACGTAACTTTTAAAAACTTATTTTTTATAGTTAACAACATTTTTTAAAAGTGACGTTTATACCATACATCATAACTTTTTTTATAGAAAGGATCAAGTTATAAATTTTAAACATAGATTTGTAACACCAATATCTAGTGCACAAATATTTTTTCATAATTTTTTGTTACATTTTTTTTTATTAATTTCTGAAGTGAGATTAATTATAATTCAAACATAGGTTTATACCATACAACATAACTTTTTGTGTATGTATCCAAATTAAAAAAAAAAAATTGGTTGAAACAAGGACATAAATACCTAATGTGCAGATATTTTTCATAAATTTGTTCCTCTATTTTTTTATTTTTCTGCGTGTGTGGAATAGAGATCTTGATGTTCGGTGAAAAAACCTATGTTCACTAGAAAATAGAAAATAAATATAATAATCAAATGAAATATATTCATAATCATACTTTTTGGAAAGTTTATACTAAGGGCTACATAATTACAAAATAGAATTTCTAAATGATTTCATTTGATCCCCCAAAAGGTGAAGCAAAATTGGTTTTTTGTCAACATTTTGATAGGTGCGAAGGAGACTCTATCAAGGTTTTGATTTAAGACTAGGGGGATTCATTCCAAGGGGGTTTTATCTAACCCCCTTCAATTAAACCCCTTTACATGGAACCCCTCAAGGCTTAAATTATTAATTTTTCTAAAAAATATGTGATTTCAAACGAAAAACAAGATGTCCCAAGTTTGGGACTCAGTATTGTGGAATCACCCATCTCCATTTGACAACAAAAGTCATAGGGTGTTGTGAATTGTACTGTCTCCAAGCATTGTCAATGGAACCCGACTCGAACATGTGTAATCTTTGTAATCATGTTCACATTATACACCAAAGGCATGTTATCCTTACAAATTAAAGTCAGTAACCAACAAGAAACAAAAATAATATTTGAATGTTGGCATCAATACAAGCCTTTGTTTATGAAGTTTTACAATCAATACAAGATGTTGAGGCAAGAAATCAATAGGTTACAAGATCAATTACAAAATTAGACACTCAATGCCTCAGAAGAGAAGAAAGATGTTACCAACAATAATGTTCCTTCTTCAAGAAGTTCAATTCATAAGGTTGGTAAAGACAAAAAGTCCTTGAAGAAAAGTGTTGAGCCCCCGCCTGTGTCATAGAACAATGTTGTCTAAATCAAAAAGTGTGTTATCAAAACCAATCATAGATACAATACCTATTAGTCCTCCTATTGTTGAATCTCCACTTGATGTGCAAGCCTGGGAGACATTAAAACCCAACAAACATTGTATTGGTCTAAGGTATATAGGTGATGTGAATTTTCATATACCAAAATATTCCAAACCTATCAAACTTGTGTCCAAAGGTATTTTGAAATTTGTACAATAGCCAAGTTGAGTCTTCACCTATTGGTCAGCCCTATGAAATTGACAAGTTGCCAAATACATCAAAATCAACTTGCACTAAAACCCATCAAGTCCAAACATGTCATTGTGGATGTCGAAGACATACCTCTAGTGAATATTTTGATCCACATCCTTGTCTATCATGTGGTCAACACACACATTCTACAAAACAATGTTATGTCAGAGATCCGCCTACAAAATCAATGAGGCATATATATTTTGGATGGATAGATCATTCCAAATGGCAAACTAAGGCTCACCTATTGTCAAAATCCAGAGGGGAGTCCAATCCACCATTTCAGATGATAGCTCGTCTACTCGTGATGCGGATGTTGTTGTTAATCCAATTGATAATAAACTCAACATTAAAGATATTGTTGAGTATTGGTATGAGAGCATATTGAGCTTGTCTACTCATGATGCAGATGTTGCTATCAATATAATTGATAATGGGCTTAGCGTAGCAAATACTGTTGATACTTGTACTTTTGAGCGACAATCTACTAAGAAAATTGTAGAGTTGCACTCAATTCCCACAGAGGATAATTATACACTCAAAACCTATGATTTCCCATTCTAATTGGGATATTGATAATGAGCACAATAAGACTGCCAAATATGTAGCTCAATACAAATTCTTTGAGGCTATGGATATTGTCTCTCATTGATTATACCTTTGCACTTGAGTTGTAAGTTGAACACCCAAAAGGGCAGCTTACAAATTCTTCCCATTAAGTTGAAAACCCGAAAGAGTAGCTTAATGGACACCCATGATGAAAACTCGAGAGGGCATCAATGAGTTGTGAATCTCTATACATAGGTTCATATATGTTGTTCTCTTTCCAAGGGGCCCTTGGAGCAGCTCTCCACTCTCATCTTATATAGGGGAACATCGGGATTCAGATTTTGAGAGTAATGTCCCGCTCTAAAGGAGACATTACAACTCCTATATTGAAAAGATATAAATTAATGGACATTATGAAAGGGATGTCATGCCCCTAATAAGGAAGATAGTTATTAAACAAAAGAATTAATAAGACAAAGTAAGCGCTAGAAGACACTCAGCCATAATAAGACAAAAAAAGTTTGAAAAAGACAAATTAATTAATTAAAACTCAAAAAGGCAGTGGTTGCATAAGCGAAAAGAAATGACTTTTCAAAAGGGCAGCATATGAAAGGTTGTCACTCTTCAACAAATAGGATATAAAAAGGAAATCATCAAAGCAATTGTAATATCACCAATGGGATCTGCCCTAAAATTCTGAAAATAAATTTCCGAATTCTGCCCTAAATTTCTGCACTTAGTTTTCTTCTCAAAACCCTAAATTCTGATTTTATTTTCTGCTCTTAAACAAATTATTACAGCGAACAAATATATGCCCAAACATGACAAATAAGCATGGCAAATGATGCTATCAAATGATATGCACAACAAACATGAATTACACCCTGAAATACACAATGTAGGGCATCCAAATGCAACAACCAAGTCTGATTTTCTGTAGAAATCTCAGCTGCTACAAATCTGATTATTCTGATCTGATTTTTACAATGAATTCTAGGGCATAAACATGACAAACAATGCCACATTTCTGCACTATAAATCAGACCTATAAAATATGTTTGTACATACCAAATACATGCAAAATAGAAGGCAAATAATCAACCCTAGCTGGGTGAATTCTCCATGAGGCGCGCCTAGGGTTTGCTGCTCCAAATCGCCCTCCAAACAAGTAAAATTGCCTTCAAAGATGGGCACTCCAAATCTGCCCAAGTGTGGCGCTCAAAGTAGGGTAAAACCCTAATGCAATATGCTCCAAAATGCTGCTCCAAAAATGATCTTCAAATTTGAATTTGCAATGACGCACAATTAGGACTCCGTGATGATGTAATGTCCCCATTTTCGGAGTGATCATCTAGTGGAGTTGGCTAGCCTATTCTATTCTCGTAGGCTAAGCCGAAGGGCTCAAAGAATGACCTAATTGGCAAGTTTTCACACTTAGCCAATTTTGTAGGGCAAAATGAGCATGGGAGATGACTTGGCATATTTTGTGAGAGTTTTGATGAAATCAAAACAATTAAGATAATTAGCCCTAATGTGGAGCGACCAAGGAGGAGAATCAAAAATAGAAGAAAATATGGAAAATGACCTTGGATAATTTTATGATGCCATAGAAAATATAAAATAAAGCAAATTAATTATTTTTAATGGTGGATGACCTAGGAGAAGTCAAAGGAGGATTTTTATTGGTTCCCAAGGAGGTTCGCCCAAGTGGGAAAAATAATATAAAATAAAATAAGGTCATTTCTTTAAGTTTGGCGCCCAAAGGGAGGTCAGCCTAGGGAGAAGAACTACAAAGAAAATAAAAGGGAATATCCTAGGTGGTCGGCCAGCTTGAGGAGAAAAGGAAAAATCATGTATAAATATAAGGTTGTTTGGAGGTCATTCCATCATGATATCATTCATTCATATTCCTTTGCATTGGAGATTATCTCTTGGCTGTCATTTTTGGTTCAGCACCTTCCTAGGACGAAAACCCTAAGGAAGATAAGTGGATTGGATGAAAACCCAATCACACTTTGGAGGTGGACTCATACAGAGTTCATAATTGCACTTCATTGGCAAATTGTGGACGAGAAGAGCTTGATTGCATATTCAGATTTTGGATCAGCATTGAAGGAGGTTCTCTTGTGGCATTTGTGTTCATTTGGCACTAGGGTTTACCCTAGACTTGTGCGCCACTTTCGGAGGATCATTCTTGTGGCATTTTGTATGATAATTGCATTAGGGCTTGCCCTAGTTTGGAGCGCCACACCTAGAGGGGAGCGACTTGGCTTTTGGAGGCGAATTCATCATTGTTGAGGGTTTCTAAACCCTAAACCTAGCAGCAGTCCAAGCGCCATCATTTTGGTGGGTTTGTGGAGCATCATTGTTCATCATTTTGGTATGTACAAACCTCTTATTATTAGGTCTGATTTGTAAGGGCAGAATTCTGAGATGTATGTGGGCATGTTTGAGCCTATATGATTGTTGTAATTGAATATTCAGAAGTTCTGATTTGTAGCAGCAGACTGATTAATTCAGAAATCAGATTTGTTCCATATATATGTTTGCATTTTGATGTCATATATTGCGGATGAAGTTCATGATTGATATTATTATCATAAGGGTTCATTATTGCTATATTATTTGAGCATTTTGGATGCATATATGTTTGTTGTCCGTGTTTATTTGAAATCAGAAAAGTAAATCAGAATTCTAGGGTTTGGAGCAGAATTCTAAAAGTGCAGAAATCTAGGGCATAAATCAGAAAATAAAATTCAGATTTTAGGGCAGATCCCATTGGGGATATTACAGTGGTATCAGAGCTTTGATCTTGCCAGCCTAAACGTTTTAATCATTTCAAAGGGAGAAGATATTTTCAATGCCATATTTTGTGGAGTTTGCCAAAGGTTTTGCCCTGAGGTAAAGCACCACTACTTTGAGACGGTGTAAATTCATTTGAGTCATGGAAGATAGAGAAACAACAAATACTTTGCTTATAGAAAGTCAGAATATAATGATAAGAACTCTCCAAAAGTTCTTACCAAAGAGAGAAGATAAGGAGATAGTAATGAAAAAAGAGGCTACAAAATTCATTGATGAATACCAAGGTTTAGTAGATAATTTCAAGAATGTAATTCCTTTTGATGTTTTCTTGAGAATACATGAATATGGGAATCCAGGAAAGAGAGACCTATATAGCTACATCAGAAATTTGAAGAGAGTAGAAGAAAAATCAGAAGTTATCATTGGAGAAAAGATAGAAAAGAAAGAAGAATTACTTATTTGTGATTTGCAGCCTACAAGTGATCATGAGAAAGGCAAAAATCAATCAACATGCCTAGAAGTTTGGACATCCAGCCATACATGTGGAAGCCCTAGAGAAGATGAAGCCTTGTTCACAAGTTCACTTCAACGGTACGAGGATATGGACAAAGAAGAATCACCTATTGCATCTACAGGTGAAGAACACATAAGTCTTCATGATGACCACAAGGTTGAAGGGTATGCTGTCCTGGAGTTTGTCAAACCAGCAATGATTGATCAGCTATATGGAGGTATGAATTCTACTAATGTTCCATTACTTGAGCCTATCATTGCTTCACCATCTCTGCATCATATTGGCAAGGAATCAAATTGTGATTTGAGTGACTTTGAAGAAGATGTTCATACATATGAAGGCAATTCAAAAATTTTGTTATGTAGTGAACAAAAGGATTTTTATAAGATTGATTTGGCATTGCATGAATTGAAGGATTACTTTATGATTAAGGAAGTCATAGCTATGCATACACTTTCTAGATCAGCAATTGAAGAAAAGCATGTTGAAGATGATTATGATAATGACTCCTTGATTGAGCATGATGTTGACCTAGCTTCAAAACATGAATCATGCAGAGAGGTCATAGAGGTAGCTGATTTTGAGAGGCTTGATTGTGAAGACAAATCAGAAAATTTGTATGAAGATGATAAGCCCCATGAATCACATCATTTGAAAGGTCAATTGAAGGTAAATGAAGATATGATTGTTGCAGCCCTAACACATTTTGATAATACTTATAAGATGATGGCAGATTGTTGTTGGAAGGCTCAAAGAAGACACAAGGGCATTGAAGGAGAACTATCTCTTGTAGACTTACAGGTACTCAAAGAGGCTTTGGTAGTAATGAAGTCAAATTACTTACATCTACTTTCAAATAGAGATCATCTCTTCAAGCTTGATGAGATATATTGTGATGCATTGAGAGGAAAGAAGATGAAGTTGATAAGCTTACCTTTGAGCTTAAGGTTACTATGGATTCCTTGAAGAGTACTCAAATGGCCCTTCAAGAATCGGAAAATCAAGTTGATGAGCTTTGTTTGGAGTTGAGCTTGGCACATTCTTCATCATCCAATTCAGAAATTCAATCATCTATGGCAGCCACATCTAAAGAACAACAAGCCAACACAAAGATTGTGAAGCATAGACAAATGGAGGAAGAATTTGATAGACCCCATTGTGAAGTCTCAAGGATGGAAGAGAAATGTCCACATGAAGATATAGCTTGCAGCCGTGGGGCAGAAGTTATGACAAGTGATACACTTGGTTTTCAGTTGGAGACATCTCTTGGATCAGCACATGGTGAAGAGCATGCAACAAAGGAGGAAGATGTGCTTGAGGTTCTTGAAGACACTACACAAAGGTATGAGACAAGTTCGATTTTCTGTTTTGGAACAGCACTCACCTACCTTTACATAATTATGAGATGGCAGCCATAACACATGAGGGTGATAGTGGTAAGAAGTATTCCATTGTTGTCAATCAAGATTTGATGGTCGAGCATAAGGTACTTGTTGTGGATCCAAGCCACAAGAGGTTTGATTTTGTACACCATGGCATAGAGGATGTCAAGAGAACTCAAAGCATGTGTGATGAGTGGCTACGGAGAGCTAGCGAAGCTAAGTTGCTGGCTGCCCAAGCAAGACAGCACCTACAGTAGGTCAAGGAACATTGCAGTCATGTAGATCATGCAAGGCAGCAAAGAGAGGCCTATCTTCGATCCCGATTTCTTCCAAGGGATGAAGCTATGGAGGTTGAGCATGTGAGAGATGAGCCTCTTATGAGGGTCAAGCACAAGGAGCTTTCAGATTTGCATGGACTTGATGAAAGGTATGATTCAGAAATTTCAGTTTGTGCAAGTAGTTTTCATCATGAGGATCGTGAGACACCTTTTGGAGAGCCCATTGAAGGCTCAAGTTATGACTATGGATGAGGTAGTTGTGCACACACTTTGTGGACCAGCCAATAGTGATATGCCTTCATGTGTAGATGAAGACATTTGTGATTCAGTTTTGGTTGGGAATCTAGCTACCTTTCGAGACCTCGAGGAGTCTACTTGTGTTGGGACACAACGGCGTCATGATAATGATTCCTTGATGGAGTATGAGGCTGTCCTAATTTCAGGACTTGAGACATGTGAAGAGAGTGTCATGGAGACATTTGATTTTGATTGGTATGTGCTAGAAGGTGTTGAGTTTCAACTGGACTATAGTCCAAGGTATGGAGATGAGCATAAGGCTAGAAGTGTTCCAGCCCTGGTCCATTGGTTTCTAGCTCATACATTGTTGATAGATGGCTGTTCTACTTGGCTGACATTGGAGTTTCCAGGGTGTACTTTGAGGACAACAGCTGTTTGGATGGATTGGAGAGGATGGGATAACTACTTCAATGTTGGAGGTTGGCGTGATGATATGATCCTAACATCATGTGACATTGGAGGTACTTTTGGCACCATCATAGGTATGATTTTCAGTTTGCTTAGTGTTGTTCTGATTTATATCAGCAGCCTAGTATGGAGTGGTATGTTTTTCTATGCACCTGTGATGGGCATCTTTCACCTCTATAGGAGGTCATTCATACTTAGATGGAGAATTGGTGATGATAGCACGATAAGAGGCATCTATATCTTCACTTTCAGTGGATATGATAGTGTGATGATTTGGGATCCAGGTATTGGTGTGATTGATACACTTTCACCAGGATCATGATGAGTTGCTTCACAATTTTTGGCTTGGTGATGTTTGTATCAGAGTGGAGCAGCGGAAGACTTGGTACAGGTGGTCGTGCTTCAAAGTTCATATCATACATCACTTGTTGATAGGCATGACTCTCTTCAGGGTTTCAGATATGTATAGTGTTTTGTTGTTGATAGACTTAGCACTCATGGACAGTAGAGCCTTTGGAAGAAGGGAGTTGTTGGCACTTGTGGTTGAGGATTTTGCAATCTTGTTCCTATAGCTACACAGGCAAAGCACATGGAGGAAGAGCAGGATTTCTGAATTTGGCGAATGGAGCCAAATTGAGTTCGAGTGTGTATAGCTAGTGGTGTTTCATTGCTGGCCATCGGAGCTCACTTTGCATATTATTTTTTATATTCCCTATGGGAGATGCAGCCACAGGTTGATGTGCAGGGTGATCACATGGAAATACTTGCCACTTGATGATATTTTACAAGATATAGGTTTGCAATTGCTCGTGGGCAAGCAATTTTGGAAAGGGAGGACTATAATGTCCCCATTTTCGGAGTGATCACCTAGCGGAGTTGGCTAGCCTATTCTATTCTCGTAAGCTAAGCCGGAGGGCTTAGAGAATGACCTTATTGGCGAGTTTTCACACTTAGCCAATTTTGTAGGGGAAAATGAGCATGGGAGATGACTTGGCATATTTTTGTGAGAGTTTTGATGAAGTCAAAACAATTAAAATAATTAGCCCTAATGTGGAGCAACCAAGGAGGAGAATGAGAAATAGAAGAAAACATGGAAAATGACCTTGGATAATTTTATGATGCCATAGAAAATATAAAATAAAGAAAATTAATTCTTTTTGATGGTGGACGACCTAGGAGAGGTCAAAGGAGGATTTTTATTGGTTCCCAAGTAGATTCGTCCAAGTGGGAAAAATAATATAAAATAAAATAAAGTCATTTCTTTAAGTTTGGCGCCCAAAGGGAGGTTGGCCTAGGGAGACGAACTAAAAAGAAAATAAAAGGGAATATCTTAGGTGGTCAGCCAGCTTGAGGAGAAAAGGAAAAATCATGTATAAATATAAGGTTGTTTGGAGGTCATTCCATCATGATATCATTCATTCATATTCCTTTGCATTGGAGATTTATCTCTCGGCTGCCATTTTTGGTTTGGCACCTTCCTAGGACGAAAACCCTAAGGAAGATAAGGGCATTGGACAAAAACCTAATCACACTTTGGAGGTGGACTCATACGGAGTTCATAATTGCACTTCATTGGCGAATTGTGGAGGAGAAGAGTTTGATTGCATATTCAGATTTTGGATCAGCATTGGAGGAGGTTCTCTTGTGGTATTTGTGTTCATTTAGCACTAAGGTTTACCCTAGACTTGTGCGCCACCTTTGGAGGATCATTCTTGTGGCATTTTGTATGCTAATTGCACTAGGGCTTGCCCTAGTTTGGAGCGCCACACCTAGAGGGGAGCGACTTGGCTTTTGGAAATTGTTGAGGGTTTCTAAACCCTAACCCTAGCAGCAGTCCAAGCACCATCATTTTGGTGGATTTGTGGAGCATCATTGTTCATCATTTTGGTATGTACAAACCTATTATTATTAGGTCTGATTTGTAATGGCAGAATTCTGAGATGTATGTTGGCATGTTTGAGCCTATATGATTGTTGTAATTGAATATTCAGAAGTTCTGATTTGTAGCAGCAGACTGATTAATTCAGAAATCAGATTTGTTCCATATATATGTTTGCATTTTGATGTCATATATTGTGGATGAAGTTCATGATTAATATTATTATCATAAGGGTTCATTATTGCTATATTATTTGAGCATTTTGGATGCATATATGTTCGCTGTCCATGTTTATTTGAAATCAAAAAAGTAAATCAGAATTCTAGGGTTTGTAGCAGAATTCTAAAAGTGCAGAAATCTAGGGCAGAAATCAGAAAATAAAATTCAGATTTAGAGCGAATTCTCCATGAGGTGCACCTAGGGTTTGCTGCTCCAAATCACCCTCCAAACAAGTGAAATTGCCCTCGAAGAAGGGTGCTCCAAATCTGCCCAAGTGTGGCGCCCAAAGTATAGGGTAAAACCCTAATGCAATAAGCTTCAAATCTGAATTTGCAATGACGCTCTTCTCCTCCGAATCTTGCCAATGAAGCACAATTAGGACTCCATGATGAATCCTCCACAAGGATGAGCTAGAGTTTCGTCCAACTCACCACATTCGCAAGGGTTTTCATCCTTGGAATGAAGGCTAGCAATATTACAGCCAAAGAGTATAAAACTCAAGAGAAAATATGATGTGAATGATGATGAAATGACTCTAAAACATCTTATATTTATAGCCCTCAAAATAACCTCCTCAAGCTGGCCGACCTCCTCTTGGCAATTTCTTTTATTTTATTTTATTCCCTTCTCCAATAGGGCCGACCTCCCTCTAGGCGCCAAGAATGGGGAAATATTTTTATTTTAATTTTTATTATTTTCCCAACTTGGGCGACCACCATTTAGGGCTGGATAAATCATTTTTAGGACCTCTTCTAGGTCATCTTCCTCCAAGGAAAATTATTTGGATTTATTTTATTTTTACCTTGGCATTACAAAAATACCCAAAGTCATTTTCCATCCTTCATTTTCTCCTCCCTGGATTGCTCACCTCCTTAGCCATTTTATTAAATTATTTCTCCTTCACCAAATGGCTCATAAAAATATAGGAAGTCACTTCATATCTTCAATTTGCCCAATAAAATTGACTAAGTATGAAATTTAGTCAATTAGGCTATTCCCTTAGCCCTCCGGCTTAGCCTACAAGAATGGAATAGGCTAGCCAACTCCATTAGGTGATCACTCGGAAAATGGGGACATTACAGCAATTGGAGTAAGGAAGGAAGCGTATCACCGAGGAAGACCGATCAGATCAGCAACAATAAGAAATGGGAATAAATATGAAGACATATTAGATGTAAACAGCCACAACCATTTGATGATAGAGATGGACGCCTTTTAACATGAACTTGGCACTTAAGTTATATCTGCGATTAGGTTTAAGAAGTTATTAAAATTTTATAATAGTTTACCAACAGCCGAAAGTTGTATGATAGGTCGCCTCATGAACAATAAGATATATAAGAGAGATCACATAATGGATAGAAGAGTAATCCCTTAGATCAGCGAAGAAGAAATATTCATAAAAGCATGTCAGGTTGAATAGGTCCGTCTGTTAAGGTGTAGAATATTCGGAATATGGAATATCAACAAGGAAGACACAATGTCATTATACAAAGTTGAGTTTCAGATTACAAGAACAACCTAACTCGATATGGATCAAGCAAGTAATTGATCAAGGAGATTCAAAACAGGACAGGAATCAGCAAGAATCAATAAATCAAGAGATGGAGAAAAAGGAAATGAAGGGAAGGAATGGAAATACATACAACAAAGAATTATTTATTGCATCCATTCTATCATTCT
Source organism: Cunninghamia lanceolata (assembly GCA_027924645.1). Lineage (NCBI taxonomy): Eukaryota > Viridiplantae > Streptophyta > Pinopsida > Cupressales > Cupressaceae > Cunninghamia > Cunninghamia lanceolata. Next base: position 6,183,601 of record BSBN01000516.1, read on the forward strand.
ATAACTCTATCATCCTCTCATTCTATTAATCTACTATTCCATCAGTCTATTATTCGATTATTCTATCATTCTATAATTCTATCATTCTATCATTCTATTATTCCATCATTCTATTATTATATCATTCTTTCATTCTATTCTTTTACCCTTCTATCATTCTATTATTCGATTATTCTATCCTTCTATTATTCTATCATTCTATTGTTCTATGATTCTATTATTGAATCAATCAAATCAGCGAATATCTAAGATATCAATTAGCAATCAAAGAAAGCTATCTTCATTGGAAGAAAGTCATATAAGGATCAAGTAAAAGGAAATATATCAAGTCATATATATATCTGCTATACAACAAGTGTTAACAGCAAAGAAGGATATATTGCAATCCTTGAACTGAACTTGAAATCCATCAAGAGGTATACTATATCAATCATCTAGCAAATTCCCAAACAATCAATTTTGAATTCAGGGAGATGTTTGCAAGTAGGAAGGATGGCCCTTCCAAGTTCACAAGAGATGAAGAGGATGGCCCTCTCATGCTCTCATCAAGTCGGCCAAGAGATGAGAAGGATGGCCCTTCCATGCTCTTGAGCTTAATCAAAGAGGATGGCCCTCTTGAGCTTGATCAAGGAGGATGGCCCTCCAAGGTGGACAGGGAGCTGCAAGGCGGATGTCCCCCTTACATGCTCTCGGCAATATTAAGGATGACCCGCCTTGATATTGCTACTTGCAAGTATTCCTAAGGGATTCACTATGTGATTGGCTTGAGGGATTGTGTTATGATGGATTGAACCAAATATTGATTATGTTTTGAAGTATTGATCTCATTATTAATTATGCTATGATAGATGAATTTAATATGAATTATGCTATGAACTGAATATTATCTTAATTTATTGATCTTTAATATTTCTAATGTCCTTTTCTAGTAGTTATTATTGTATGCAGGTAAAGAAATCAGGAATATCCCAAAAAGGGACATTACATTGAGTTCTTCGTGCATGGTACTTGGAGATTTCTCACATTGTCCAATGGAGATTTGTCATTGCAGCATATTGCAAATTATAGCATATTACTACTTATCACTACAACATCTCAGTAAGTAATGTGCAACTCAGCATCTTAACACCTAAGATTGCACACTACATTATGCTTTTTGCTAACTATGCATGGAGTGAGATCATCATATGCCTTCATTTTTTACATAGGCTTTCCTACCACAAGAGTAGTCTTTTTGTGGCATGTGTCTTCATTTGAGAGCATTGTGGATAGCAAGTGGTTCACATTTTCATCTTGATAGAAAGTCAAGTCATTTAGTACATGAATGATGATTCAAAACACTTTTGGATTACTCATGCATGCAATTAGCGTAGGTTATCCAATTTTCAAGCCACACGGTGTAGCTACAACACATTTTTGGACATGGGCACAATCAGCCTAGGTTGTCTAGTTTTCATTCTCTTTGGAGACAAAAGTGACAGAGACAGAAGTGGAATAGGTATCTACAAATTTCATCACTCAGAAGTAATGTTGAGTTTTCACTTAGCACAAAAAATGGTGGTGAGTTCACAAAATTCACAACAAATAGATGCAATATTCTATCAAAATGGGATATAGCATCATGCACAGCTGACTCAACTTGAGAAAACAGACTCAAGTCTTTACCAATTCAATATCTTGGTTCTTGAAATTTCTAAAACTGTCAAAGGGAACAAGCTATCACTCAAGAAAAACCCATTTGCAGAAGACTCAAGCTTCGTATCAAGCAAATGAGGCACCATAAACAAGTTACCCAATGCACAACACAACAGTGGTTTAACATTACCCCTACAAATTATGGGGGGGAATGTAACACTATTGTACATAATCCTAGGTGTAGTAAGATAATATTTTATATTTTATATTTCCTACATACACTAGAAGTTGAATAGTCATCTAGAAGATGAACTAAATAGTCATTTCATCTAGATAAATATGTACATTTTAAAGGAATGGAATAAGAGTTTCACTGAATACTTTCTTCTTGTATTTCCAATCCATTTCATATTGTCAATCTTTCCTTTGCATTTCATTCTCAGGCCTACAAATTGACCAATTAACTAGAGATAATGTTTTAATATCTCCCCTTGACTGAACAAATTTGGGAGACAAATCTTCACCTGAATCAACCAAGTCATTTGGCACTTGGTCAAAAGTGAATTCCCTTAGCTGATCTAAGGTCATCCAACTATGCCCTCTTCTACGGGCTTCATATTCATCAAGGCAATTTGCCTAGATATCTTTAATATCAAGCATGTGTTCAAATCCCTACCTATCAACATGGTAAAAACATCATTGACTATCCTTAAGTGCTTCAACCTCCTTTGTACTCCAACTAGGAATACCTCGAGAAAAAGTGTCCTCTTCTTTGGACCTTTTCCAACCTTGTGAAAGCATTAGCCTACACCAAAGAATAGACTAGATATGACACCATATGAAAGGCCCTAGTGTCAAAGAACATTATCACCTGAGAATGAATGGGGTTGCTGATAAGATGATTCCAATCAATGTGTTTTTTTTCCTTCACAAATAAGCCTGATGATAAAAGTCCTTGCTTCTACTTGGCCTGTCACCCTATTGAGCACAGTAATCATTAGATTGAGCTCTCCCCTGAAATCATTTTGGTATGATATCTTCAGCAAGCGGGTAGGCCTCGTTGTTTCATTGAGCCATTTCCATGCAATCTCTTTTTAACAATCTTGCACGTTGTTGTCCCACTGAAATTCACATTCTTCTAAATCAATCAGATGGGTCTCTTCATAGGGTTGCAATCCAAATGTTGATTCAAGGGTTTCAGCTTCTAATCTACAAATCATTTGGTTGTTGGAAGACAATTCTTCTAGTGCTCAGCTCGTAATGACAAGCATAGGCTATCACCAATTGAAGGGATCAAATTGTGATGTGAAAAGAACCTGCTTGTAAGAGTCCACTTTCCACTAATTTGACAGCCAAATTGCTCCCTACTCTAACTCTTTCATCTACCTTCATATCAAGTATATTCATATGACCAAACATTGTATCTTGAACATGGTATGACCTGTTTGATAAGAGTGTTTTAGGCTCCAAGACATCCTCATGCAATTCCATCCTTGAAAGAGTCTTCTTCTTTCTGTTCATGACTTGCAATATATAAAAATTTGAAAGAACAGCCCTGCTGTAACTAACCGAACAGCACTTTAAAAAAGACAGATTTGGTATGACAGCAGCAAAAAATGGAAGAATTTGAAGGGTAAGCTGATATGTATGTTGAAATTTTCTTCACTACAGCTGCAACTTGACAAATTCTCTTCCTTGGCGCCAAAAATCAGACCTTTACACCTGAAAAATCAAGAAGAAATAGGAGTTTTCTGCTATACACAGCAGAAGAAATAACTATTTGTGATTTTGAAGGAAGGGAAGTATGTTTATATAGGCCTATTTAGCTTTAATCCTTGTTTTTTTCTTAATATAGGCCAACTGGAATAAGGTGGCACCATGTCATGTCCCCTTCTCAAAAATAAGGGAAATATTTTATTTTGTAACGAGGCCATCTACATGAGACATTATTTGGCTTATGTAATATTTTATTTTAAAAAGGTACTTCTAGATTCTTAGAGGGAAAAGTAAAAATTTAAAATTAATTGAGGGCTCGAAGTTGGCACCTATAAAGGTAAATCAAGTGCTCAAGGTTTGCATCCATGCTCATTATCACAAATTCAAATTTTAGTTTTCAGGCTCTTGAGGACGGAAACCCTTGGTAGCATGATCTAGAGGATGAAAACCCTCTTGGATTGCATAGCAGATTGGGGACAAAAACCCTCAGTTTGTTGGAGTGAATTACATTAACCGGATGCAATTTTAATAGGCAAATTTGGCAGAATTATGACTTCATTATCTGCTGCGCCAATCCTGAATAAGCATTTGGGACGATTTTGATGTTAATGTGTGGCACACATAATTGGAACTCTTCCTTAACTGTCATTGTACGGTCAGTTTACATTTGCACATTTTTCATACTTGTCTCATATACTCAGCACCACTCCTATTTCATCTTATGAAAGGTGTGATCTGAATTTAATTAATGATAGCTTACTGTGAGTTGTTTCTGAATAGTGCATGAATTAAATTGAAAGTGATGCATATTGTCAGCTAGGTCAGCATAATTACTAATTACTTTCATAATTAATCTGAATGCTATATTCCATCTTCTTGTGATTACCAATTACATATTTTGCTGCTCATGAAAATAGCGATCTGAAATAGACTGCATTTTTATACATAGCAATTGCTTATGAATGTGGTGACTAATAGATTATATGTTGTGGGTGTTGATCTAAGTTAACATTTATGCCATCCGTTGTCATTGGTTTAAATTCTGCATGCTTCTTCATAAAATCTGACTTTAATATGCCACTGATTTATCAAATCTTTGTCATAGTCTAAAATTGGTTATTTCATATCTTATTCTAATCTTCAGGAATAGTCATCATTAATTCAGTAATCATATATTGCTGCATAGCCTTTCATTCTATGTTCTTATAAAAAAATAAAATTCAGCTTAGGGTTTGATAGTATAGCTTTAGCATTTATTTTCAGTTCTTGTTTCAGTTATTTCAATAACAAAAAAATCACATATTTCAAAAAAAATCCGATTGGGGACATTACAGTGGTATCAAAGCTTAAATCTTGCCAGCCTACAGGGAAAAGTAACATTTTGATGCATATTTCACTACCTGCAAGCTAGTGAAAGAGACATTAGATATTATCAAAGAGAAAAAAGAAAGGCTCAGACACTAGAAATAGAGGAAGAAATCATAGGGGACAAAGACAAGAGAGATGAAATATACACTATGTTGGAAACTATCAGCCAAGGTCAAAAAAATATGGAGCGATCATTCAGAGAGTCCAAGGAAAATATAGCACAGGCATTGTGGAATTGGAATCCGAATGGAGAAGGAAGTTCTTCAGCGAATGATAGGGTTTCAATAAAACCTCCTTCCAATACTTTCCAAGCAAAATTCCTGTAAAGAGATGAGAAACAACCAAAAGAGGAAGATCCATTTCAACATCAACCAACAAATCATATGGACAGATACCATGAGGAATACGACAAATTAAGTCAAGCAACTCGTAATAATTTATCTTTCCAGGAATATTGTGACCTCCAAGTGAAGTATGATCCCAAAAGAGGAAGCAGAACTCAGCAGGAGAAGCCCCGTAGAGACATACAACACTGTTTGGGTAAAATCACCATTGGTACATATGATGGATCCAACAAATGTTCTGATAGGTCTTGGTTACAAAAGTTGGACACTTATGTTTCATTAAATCCCAAGTATGAAGAGAAGGCAATTAAGTTTGCTACCCTCCACTTTGAAGGTGTGGCACATGATTGGTGGCACCATGGTATGATTACTCAATGGCATAATGCCATCACCTCATTAGAAGAATTCAGCCAAACACTAAAAGAGAGATCTGACAGAATAGATCCAGAGGTTCACTTCAGAGAATTGGCACAACTTAAGCAATATGGGACAGTGGACAGCTATGTCACAGAATTTCAAAGACTTTCAGTAATGGTTTCCGATGTGTCAAAAAGGAGATTCATGGTACTTTTTATAGAATGATTGATTGAACCACTCAAGGGTTTGGTTGAAACATTCGAACCACGATCTCTACAAGAAGCAATCAAGAGGGCTATACATTTGGAAGCCTCGGGTCTCCAAAAACAAATTTCACATAAAGACACCAACTTTGAGACCTGAAAAGAAACCATTTCAAAAGGAAACTCCCCCTCAAAGGAATATAACAAAGGGAAACTACAACGAAGAGGAATCTAAGAATGAGCTATGATGGCTCCAATTGGGATCGACACTAAAACATGCTAAATTTTGTATTATTTTGATTTGGCAAATGATAATACTAAACAACAGCCCTAATTCATCCAAGTTAATACTACTCAGATACCATACCAAATCTTTCACAAATGCTGAACAGCATATTCTTTTTAGCAGTGAACATTAGACTTGATATAGAAGGTTGTATGCAATCACAAATACAAATGCAACCCTTGTGAATGATTATAAACGATACCACTTGCAAATTAATATCAAATCTTAATTCTGCTGATAAATAAGGGAATACTGCAAATATCCTAGTGTTGTACATATAAATTTCTGAAAATTGTAATTTTTGGTAGCAGTCCCTTAATCCTGTTGTACGGCAGATCTAAACATTAAAATGACGTTAAAGAATTTACCCAACAACCTCAATAAACAGTCCCAGATTGTACGGCACCCATAAAGCTGATAAATTTCAAAATAAAGCTGATTCAGCAGACCAAAGACAAAACGATGTCAGAACTTGTTCCCCCAAATAGTTACAGCAGTCTTCAATGAATTTAAAAACATCTTCTAATATGTTGCGATGACCCTTTATTTGCTTTGATCACCTATATATGTCGTGATGGGCTTTTAAACTGTCATATCCCCATATCGCTAATTTATAATTAAATCGATTCATTCATATTTAAGATATGAATGACATTAAAATAATATAGATTTCGTATATTAAATTGAGTATTATTATAAATTAATATAAATATAATATATATTATATATTATTAAATATAAATAACAAATATAATTATAAATATAAATAATTAAATATTATTATAATTATAAATATATATATATATATATATATATATATATAAATAAATATAAATATTAATAATATTAATATTTAAATATTATAGTTATGAGTATATAAGTTAATATAGATATTAGCAAGTCAACGATTCATAAGTTTATGGTGCAATCCCTTTATGAATGCCTAAAGCAGCGTCTCATATATATAGCGAATTTTATAAAAGCAGCGAACATATTAAGGATTATTACCTTATGCCCAAAGGCAGCCGCTAACAGCAAAATAATTAAGTTGAGCAATCTTCACAAAGCGGCACCTCTTGGAAGGTGGTGGCCGTTGGTAAAAAAGGTAACCTTCCAATGCATAGAAATACTTGGTCGATGAGGCAGCATAAGGAAACATCTCACATTCATCAATCAATCAGACCAGCATTTAAAAGCAATACAATTTATTCAGTCATAAAAAACATTCGATCTGCAATAATCTATTATAGGAATCAGCATAAATTATTGGACTGACTCAGCCATTAAAGCAGTCATAAAACATATATGATATTTATCCAATAAATTCAAATTGGAGGCAGCGATCTGCCCTATCATAGTGATGGAATAATATCAATATAGTTCCCATTGAAAGGAACAATCTTGTATAAGGAATTCTGAATTTATAGCAGCTTGGAAAGGTAATCATTATCTTGTGCATCTCCAATCATCTAAGGAGAGAGAAACTCCATATCGGTATGATAATTCTAACTGACATATCTATCTATACTTATATAACGATACTTAGTCTTGCCCATGATATACGAGGGGCGTTGCATGTCTTGCCGCATCATTAATCTTTGTCTATTGCCCCTATGAGGGCGTTTGGGTCGTTAGGGAAGGGCGGCTTATTATTATTATTATTAAATCTTACACGGTAGGTGACTCTCAAGTGGTGGTATTGCCGGGTGAGCATGAAACCCTTGAGCCAAGTGGTGAAGTATTGCTGGGTGAGCACGAAACCCTTGGGCCTATGGCAATGGAGATTAGTTTGTTATTAATGTCTTACACAGTAGGTGACTCTCAAGTGGTGGTATTGCCGGGTGAGCATGAAACCCTTGAGCCAAGTAGTGAAGTATTGCCAGGTGAGCATGAAACCCTTGGGCCTATGGCAGCGGAGCATTGTTATCCAACGCCTTAACAAGTATATACCTCGTCTCCACTAGGGTTGATGATTAGGTTAGATTAACAACCGGGCACGACAATCGCCATTGCCAAAGTATATCATGAGGCAAAAGACGTATCAAGTATAAGTATATTAAAGTATGAAGAAATACAATTGAATATATGCTCTCTCCAATAATGTTATATTCTTGTTCATTGCTATCTATTATGATCATGATGTTACTAACCTTAATTATTATAAATGAATATATGTATTGATCTCATGATTGATCTCTAATAATGCTAATGTCCCTTTCTAGTAGTTATTCTTGTGTGCAGGTTAAGAGATCAAGGATAAACTAAAAGAGGACATTACATAAACCCTTATGACTCCCTCCAAAATGTACGACAGACCATGAGTAATATGCTATGACCCAATCATTATTTGCTACGGCAGTCTCAAACCATGTACAGCAGGTATAATGCAATATAACTAGGAAATAGATTGGTACAACCAACAATATAAAATATTTACCACTAAATCTAATATAAAATATTAAATTCTTAAACTCACCGAATTCATCAACAACCTAGATAACCCAGCCAAACTGAAAATCTCACACAAACACTAAAAATTTGAAACACTCTAGAAACTCATTGAATAGCTGAAATCTTCACACCAAGCCCTAAATCTTCAATATCTTCAACAATATTGCTAATATCAAAATTTGCTTGCAAATCTTTATTTCTGAAGACCCAAGAGGGTTTTCATTCTCCTAAATTGCAAACAAAGCCAAGGGTTTTGGTCCTTGGATGCCCTAGATTGAACAAACTGCCCAACTCTAGAAATAGGATGTGAAAGTATGACTTGAATGAATGCTCAAATGAAGATAGGCACCTCCTTGATATACCCTTTTTGAATTGGGCCGTTGGGTTCTAAATTTCCCTCCAAGTATTTAAAAATACTTTTAATTTTTTTTTTAATTTTCATTTTAGTACTAGTGTTTAAAAACACCTTTTATTTTAAATAATAATAATATTATTAAGTTGCCCTTAAATTAGGAATTATCAGGCCCAACTAAAATAATATTATTAACTTAATTTAACCTGAAAAAAGGGGACATGACACAAGCTTAGAAGGAAGAAATTGTGTTTCTCTTGCAAGGAACCATGGGAATCGAGACATCAATGCCTTGGCAGAGGTCAACTGCACTACCTAGAGATAATGTTGGATGAAGAATCCAAGAATCCTAAACCAGAGATTGTGGGAGATCTTGAGAACTACCCTAGTCACACTTTCAAGTGCTCCTAAGTACCACACTTTCAGAGTTCATGGAGTTTTGCATGGGCAGAAAATTATAGTGTTGAACTCAGATCTATATGAAGTTGAACGTCAGATTTGTTAAGTGGTTTGTTTCCATTTCCGGTCATTGCTTTCAGTTATTATTGTTGTTCAAAATTCAGAAAATAAAAAAAATGCAATTTGTGGACATAACAGTGGTATCAACACAGAGATCTTGCCAGCCTGTTTTGGGATGCAAATCTAGTTTGATGCACTGAAGTGACAGAGAATTCAAATATTCTCAAAGGGAGAGAAGGAAGGAAAGACAAGAGGAAGCCATGGGTGACCGAGATAGGAGAGAAGAAACATGTTGTACCCAATCCAAAACTCAAATTGTGTCATCATCAAGTTGTCATTTGTTGGTGTCTGTGTCGTTCTTGTTGTCAATGTCAAAGTCAGAAAAGTCATTCTCGGTCAAGTCGTTTTGTTCAAACTCAAATGTCAATTGTCCAAGTCCAACATTCGTCCTATCCAAGTCCAAAATGATGAGTTGTTTTAAGTCTAAAGTTAAATTGCCAAGTCGTGTTCATTACATCAAAATACAAAATGTCGTACAATCAGTTGTTCAATTGTCAAAATCTAATGTTCGGGTCGTCTTTGGTCAAATTGCAAATCGCAGCTCGCCCTGTCCAAGTCCAAAATGTCAAATTATCGAGTAGTCACATTTAGAGTCCGTCTTGTTGGAATCTCGAAAACGTCAATTTTTTGTTCATATTGTGTCGTGTTGCCATAATTTCATGTCGATTTTAATTAATACTTATTTTTAATTAAAATAATTATTAATTATTAATTGTTAAAATCAAAATTATTGTTTTAAAAATCAAAATCAAAAATAAAAATAATAAAAATATATTAAAAAAAATTGAAGGTCTTTATAAAGGCATGCGCCATATAAAGGAGTTCAATATTAAAAAAACAAAACAATAAATAAAAAATGCCTTACATGTGCTTCAAACGTACTTATACAAAACATACAAATATAAAAAGAAACACAAAGCGTGCCAAGATCATCCAACGCACACCTTATAAAGGAGACTCCAAAATAAAAACAAAGAAAAAATCTTCCACACTAGCCTTCCAGTCAACAAGGAATGGTCAACGTGGGAAAGGAAAGAGAAAATCAAGGTGCTTATACATAGGCAAAGGCACCTATATAAAAAGTTCTACGCACCTTTACAAAGAACAAAAGAAAAACTAATGCACATTTGCAGTTAAATCCCATGCCTAGTCAGCATCTTGGGCAGACAACTTGTGAGGAGAAAACAATATGCAGCCAAGGCAAAGGAGATTAGCATTTAGGCAAAATCAAGAAAAAAGGTCGACCAAAGTCATCACTCAGCCACTCAAAAAGAGACGCCCACATCAACAAAGGATAGAAAATGGCAATCAAAGGAGGACACATCAATAGGGAAATTGCACCATTTCATTAAAAAGAAACATGATAAAGATTAGCGCCCAATCATCCAACACCTGCACTATACAAAAGGCAGCATCAAAAGTCAAAAAATCAAAAGGAAATCGCTTATTAAAAGGTGCCGAGTTAGCGTCGAGGAAGGAGATCAGTAAAAAGACAATTCAATGCTTGGTCAGCAATAGCTAAGATTTCCACGCCAATAGCAATCAGCAATCACCTAAAAGACAAAGGAAAAATCCAAACAAAGGCAAGTAAGAAGAAATCGCAACATCCAAAAGGAAGGCAATCAACAAACAAGTTCATATAAAACAAAATCCAATCAGAAGTAGATTTTCAGCAGTTAACTCCTCTAAATTGAGCTTTCTTAGTGGATTTTCCAAGCATAAAGATGAATTACCAGAGTTTCAAACTATCTTCAAAAGATCTTCCATATTCAGGACAGAAAAAGCTTTATCAAAATTTTCCAGACCACTTTCTGAGAAATTCTATTTTTAGCCCAACTAAAAATAGTTCGTCGTTATTTTCAAAAAGGAGAACAAATCCAAAGTTTACAATTTTATTAGAGCCCGTGCTATTTTTAGTATTCGCTATTTTTAGTGTTAACTTGGAGTTGACTTTTGTTCGAATCATCATGCAAGGGATGTGAGCTTTTGCTGCATGATTGCAATATTTTAATTGTCAGTTGAACTAAGGATTGCATGGTTTTAATTTTAGTATTAGTGGACCAAATAAATTGTAATAAAGTTTGCATGCCATGCAAGCAGTTAGAATTAGGATATGAATACAATTAATTATTTTATTTATTTTCATGGAATTGTTTTGTCAATAGTATAAATAAGTGCTTTTTGCACAAAGTAGTAGCAAACTTAGTAGTATCAAGGAGTTGTATTCAATATTATTGATTAGTTGTATCAGTGAATGAATATCAATAAATGTCAATTCTCATGCTTGCATTATGCTATAATTGCTCTTCGTTTAGTATCCATTCTTATTGTGATTTTGTGATCGATTCAATGACATTTATTATGCTTGTTTTGCTTATGAATATTTATTGAAAAGTGTCGTTATATGTGTTGAAAGTTAAGTCACTTCAATGAATCTAGAAGCTTTGTATTGCAGGCGAACTGTAGCTCATGGCTTTGTACCGTGTCATACATTCGATTTAACTGTAACATTCGTATTTATGCATTAATCTATCCAATCCGTGTGTACTTGCCCTACTTAGTCTTTGTTTTTAACTGAACAGTATAAGCGTCTAGTTGCAAGATTTAATTCAAGTCAAAAAGTACAAAATTCTTGCCTCATGATTGAAAGCGTGTTTCAACCTTTTTCACATCGCAAACCCAAAAAGATCACATATTTATGTTTTATTTAGCATGAACGTGTAAGCACCTCTAAAACACTGTAAAGTCTGTAAATTGCAAGTACATGTGCAATTTTAGGTTAGTTTTTAGTTTATAGGGAGCTTCCCCTTCTAATTCGAAGAGTGGTTCTACCGCACATTTGTTCCATTTTGTGTCATACTGAAAGAGGCGAGTTAAAACACTAACAAAACAAACATCCAAGAAATCATTAACCAAACAAGGAGTTGGCTAGGGAGACCCAAAATTCCATGAGGGAGTCCATGTCAGAGATGACTCGAACCTTGAAAGAGTTGAATCACTACTTGAGTGCATCCAAGCCAATCCAAAATACTGCAGGTGAATGAAGTAATTCAACCAATGAGAGTGTCAATCAACCCTCCTAATATGACATTTCAAGCAAATGTAACACCCACTCTAATTTAACAGAATAGAAAGTTATCTAATAACAGAATTTCAGCAGAAAGATTAACTAACTTTTATGAAAGAAGTAACGAATACAATAAAATTTGAATTTCAACAAACTTTCATTTTCAGCTGAAATAATCTTTTCTAATTAGCATACATGTAAACCAAAGTAATCCAACTAACTTTAATTAACTATCTTTCTTTTCAACAAACTCAAATATTATAATAGGAAGAGAGGATAAGGAAAGTACAACTTGAATAGTTTCTTGCTGATTTGTTTGTAGATCCTTCTCTGGATTCTGGAAAATGAAATATCAACAAGGGTTTTATCCACCCAACCAAGACCAACTGGTCTCCCGTGCTTCTTCAACTGAAGAAACCCGACCCTTCACGAGGGTGATTAACGAAGAATCAAATAACAATATGCCTCTGAGCCTAGTGTCAAGATCCTATACCTCTTGATCGATCTTTTCCCTAAGGTACCTCCTACTAGAAAGATCACTCTGATCAGTGGTATATCTGGAACTTGATAGCTGACAGATGCCTATACTGCATCGTAACCTTGGCCAAGGATTTCTAATATATTTATCTGACACTACTGTGTCGTCAGCATTCACCCTTGCTCGGCATTTACATTATTTCATATGTTTCTTTTTGGTTGCAGGTTTGAAAGAAAATCATGTATGATCCACTTGACATACTTATAGATTCACAAGAGATGCAGCATAAAAACATATAGACAGAAAAATATATTTTCTTACTTAGTGACCGAAGTCATATATCTCAAGGAACTATAAATATATGAGCAGATATAATTGTTATATATAAATAAGGTGTAAGGAAGGACAATACTTCTGCTCCTCCTACCCTGCCCGCATGCAAGAAGGAGCATACGTTTATATATATAAGGTGTAAGGAAGGACAATACTTCTGCTCCTCCTACCCTGCCCGCATGCAAGAAGGAGCGTTTCCTTCTTGCGTGCGAGCAGAGTGGGAGTTACAAAACAAGACTCCAACTCGCACACTACCAAGCGCTCCTCAAAAGGTAAGACACAATTTATATTTTATTTAATAGACATAAGGAAAAATAATTCTCACCAACTAGAAATATATTTATACTTATATGCATGTGCCTTGGCCAAGGCTACGAAGACTTAGGCTTAGACATTATTATTGTTTTTCGATTCTTGTAATCACCCTCTCCCTATTGATATCCCTTTTTCCTTGTCATTTGATTTGTCCTGCAACCACTTCGACAAATAATGAAGGTTAAATCATTTCCTCAATGCGAAAAATAATATATATTATATCCATACATCCATTTTCACATACAATTGAAAAATATTCACATATAAAAGAAAATCATTCTCACATAATTATACACATTATTCAACGAATAATTTTTCATATTCACATGAAAGCAGTTGTACACAACTAACAACATAACTAACATTTCATTGTTCAAAAGAAGGGGATGTAACAGCAAAGTTCCTACAAAGAGAGGAAGAACAATTAGAGGAGCAACATTTTAAGCCTCGCATGAAAAATGATATGGCAAAGTATCATGAAGAGTACAAAGCTCTAAGCCAAGCAATCCATATTGACTTATCCTTTGGTGAGTACTATGATTTGAAGACAAAGAATGGGCATAGAAGAGGAAGGTGATATCATCATGATCAGCCCCAAAAAGACATACAACATCGATTGGGTAAGATCATACCCACATATGATGGATCAAACAAATGTTCAACTAGCGCTTGGTTGCAGAAGTTGGATACATACTTTTCATTGAACCATATGTATGAGGAGGAAGCAATTAAGTTTGCTAGCCTACATTTGGAGGGTGTGGCTCATGAGTGGTGGTACCATGGCATAGTTACACAAGGGCATAGCTCCATCACTATCTTAGAAGGAAGTCAAAAGTTGATAGAGAGGTTTAATAGGAAAGATCTAGAGGTTCATTTCAAGGAGCTACCACAGTTGAGGGAAGATGGCATAATAGAGCAGTTTATGGGAAAATTTCAAAGGTTATCTGTGATGGTACCATATGTGATAGAGAAGAGACTCATTGTGCTAATTGTGAAAGGTCTAACAGAACCTCTCAAGGGTTTGGTTAAGGCCTTTGATCCACCATCATTATTGGATGCCATCAAGAGAACTCTAACTTTGGAGAGTTCGATCCCTAAGAGCAAGGCACCACCTCTAGCATGGCAGAAGAAGCCACTTCAAAAGGAAGTACCTCCTCTGCAAAACATGACAAAGAGTATCAACAAAGAAGAAGCCACAAAGAATGAGCTTAGCAGGAAGAAATTGTGTTTTACCTGCAAGGAGCCATGGGGACCGGGACATCAATGCCTTGGTTGTGGACAAGTACATTACATAGAGGTGCTCCCAAATCAAGAGGCAAAAAAAAAGAGCAGCCAAAACCAAAGGTTGAAGAGGGAGAGATTCAAGAGGGTGCCCTTGCTTCACTTTTAGGTGCACCTAAGTATCATCCACTCAGAGTTTGTAGAGTTTTGCATGGACAAAGGATCATAGTGTTGATCAATAGTGGAGCCACCCATAGCTTCATAGATCACGACTTGGTATCCAAGAGAAGATTAGACACAAAAGGCTTCGAAAGATTCAATTTCATAGTTGCAAATAGCTTCACCATTCCTTGTACTAAGAAGATACAACAGCCTAACATCACCTTGGGGGAACATAAGATGCGTGATGATTTCTTTGTTGTTGGATTGGGAGAGACCAACATGGTTTTGGGTGTGCAGTGGCTTTATTCCCTTGGGGAATTCACCCTAAACTATCAAACTGTGGATCCTAAATTCAAATCAAAAGGGGAAGAGGTAGTGCTTTGAGGCATCGAGGATGGAGATCAACGAATCGTCATGGTCAAGAGGATGAAATATCAATTCATGACAACCATAACTTCATCCATAGGTGAAATATTTTTTTTGTGGTAATATTCGATCTATTTTGGATGAGCATAGTATGGTGTTTGATGTTATATCTCTAGGATGGCCACTATGTAGAGAATTTCATCAAGAGATAGGGAAAAAATATGTTGGAGACATCTTTCCCATTAAGGAAGTAATTGGCACCATTAAGGGGTATCAAGAGGATGTTCATAAGCTTCATGGAAGGGTTTCAAACTTAGATATGTTTGCAAAAGATGACAAAAGGGGCATAATGGAGAAGAGTAGTGATGGCATATTGCAAATATGTTGTGAAGAAAACATAACAAAAACCATTGTCATCATGAATCTCAGCTTGGGAGCTGCTGCCCTCATCATTTCCAGCCACTATACTCCACCATTTGCAGCCATACAGGTGTTTTCAATCATAGGATTGAGTATTTTTAGTTTGTTGTTGTTATTGGAGTATTTTCAGTCATTGTATGATTGTTTCCAACCTCTATATTGCTGATTTTTGCAGGGGATTTTCAGTATTGCAGCTGCTGTACCATTTTTATACTACTGGTTTTCAAGGTTACTGATTTTGGACTGCTGTTATCACTAATATTCAGCCACCAGTTTGCAGATTTTTGGAAATTTTTCATGTATCATGTTGTTTGTGAAGGATTTCAGCCATTGGAGTTGCAAAAAGCAACTGTTCCAACTACCATACTGTTGTTTTGGATGAGGTTTCAAATGAATTATAGCTGTTGCAACTTTGTTCCAGCTTGTATGCAAGCTAATTGGTACAAATTCTTGAAGGTTTCAACCTACGATATAATGGTAAGTTCTATTGGAACTCGGGGTTATCATCATGCTCATTTTGAGAATAGAGTGGCACAGTAAAAACGTGGTGGCAAATTCATAGGGCAGCCTTTGATCTTGTGGGAGTTTGAATTTGTCCTCAAGCATGGGGAAGAAAGCATCATCGATCATCACATCAAAGAGGAGCATGTGGTGATTTGGTTGCTTTCGTTGCTTGATCCAAGTCAAAGGTGGGGAAATATAATCATGCATCTCATCACAGGTCTCCAAGTGGTTTGCATTTATGTTGTTGTGAGTCATGCACACTTCTTTATTATTTTCCCTCTAGAGGTCAAATTGTTTGAGGTGATCAAGTTTCATGCATTGCATAAGAATGTGAATGATGGTGGTAGTAGGTCCCATAGTGATTTTTGGTAGGAGTTGTTACACTTGACAGATACAGGATCCAAATGCTATAGCATGATTCATAGTGTTGGCACCATGGTACTTAAGCATCCAAGTTTGCATGGTGTTTTGTAGCAATAGTTGTTTCATTTGACAGATACAAGGTCCAAACTCTATGGACCTTACAACATGATTCATCATATTGGCATGGTGATACTTGAATGTCTAGATTTGCAATTGCTTGTGAGCAAGCAATTCCAAAAAGGGCAGACTGTCATGTCCCCTTTTCTAAAAAAAAAAATTATTAATAATATTATTTTAAGTTGGGCTTGATAATTTCTAATTTTAAGGGCAACTTAATAATATTATTATAATTTTAAAAACAATGTTTTTAAACACTAATATTAAAATAAAAAGTATTTTAAAATACTTGCAAGGAAATATAGATCCAAGGGCCGTATTTGGAAAGGAATAAAAAAGGTGGCGCTTGACTTCATTTGATCATCATGATTTCATTTGGCATTTTTCATTTTGAGCTTTGTGTTCGAATTTGTATCCAAGGACAAAATCCCTTGGTTGTTTTCTGAGGTCTAGGAGGACGGAAACCCTCTTGGATTTCCACTTTCGAGGTGAAGACAGAAACCCTTGTCTCTAGCACTGGCAATTCCACAACAAGGGTTGCATGGTGTACTGAATTGGAGATTTTGTGTGTATTTTCCAGGATTGAGCGATCAAGATTTGCAAGCAAATGTGTGAGGTTCATCACTGATTTACAAAGTTGTCATTTGCAGTTGTCCATCATCCTCATCCACAGCATTTGGGAGTATCAATATCATATAGAGTTGAGCGTTGATTATCGTCATATTCTTGTGGAGTATCAAACACCATTACCATAGTGATCACACCTTTGGCGCGGTGTTTGATCCATGGAGGCAGACTACACATTGGGTGGCTATGGCATTAATGATTTGGAGAGATTGCAGCATATAGGAGCATTGTAAACTGTCGGAACACTTTGGCTCATTCCGCATTGCTGGCAACATCGTTTGTGAAGAGTATTGTCTACTAATAAGAATCGCAGGTGTCAAAAGGCTACATGAAATTACCTTGTGCCTATCGCAGGTCTATTGACGGTCTTCAATAAGCCACTGTGATCTTTATTTTGTGTCGCATCTTGTGAAGGCTATCACTGCAACACATAAACTATACTTGGTTTGTTGTGGCATCCACATCCTTCATCCAAGTACCAAGAGATATCCGCTCAACATGATAATGTATGCACAGAATTGCTGAAAGAATTATCATTTCAATGTTATTGTTCCAGTTGCAAGCACTCAAAAAAAAGCATGTTGAAAGCACATTTCTCTACCTATGCTAGACTGTCAACATTTCTTGCAGAAGTATTCAGTCATGGATGCTTTATGATATGGAGTCCCTACTGTTCTTATAGTTATTTGTTTTCAATTCTTGCGCATTCAGAAATTACAAATTATATGTCTAAAGATCTGTATGAAGTTGAATGCCAGATTTGTTAAGTGGTTTGTTTCTGTTTTCGATTGTTGCTTTCAGTTATTATTTTTGTTCAAAATTCAAAAAATACAAAAATCAAAAAATTACAAAAAATACAATTTGGGGACATTACAGCATCATCCTAGGATTTGGTGTAGAGATTAGCTACACGAAGAATTTACTAGATTCAACACATCAAAATGTCAGAGTTTCAGAACTTTGTCAAAAAATTGCCATGAACAGAACAGAGAAGCTTCATCAGAATTGCCCCTAGAGAGAGTTGTTGGAATGGTCTACTTTTAGCCAAGATATTTATAGCTTGTGCTATTTTAGTCATCACTATTTTCGAGGAAATGTGCATTTTCCGAGAAATCTATTTTTAGACGACCTTCTAAAAGGTCTATTGCTCGTTTGTAGTCATCCTTATCAGAAGTCTAACTGAAGATCTCCTGAGTTAGGGTTTAGTATTTGTGGATAAAATCTTATAATAAGTTTGCTTTGCATGCAAGCAATTTTTTATTGGTGGAGTGTTCGTTATCTTTTTGGTTTATTTTTCATGTAACACATTGTAAATGCTTATAAATAAGTTCTCTTGTCACTTAGTTTATGGAGGCAATATCATTCAATAGAATTTAGTAATGCCTACCTTGCCTCTAAATTACTGTTGAGATGTTCTGTGTTATTGTACTTCCATGAGTTGAATATTGCTTAACATTTACTAAAAGCTTTCTATTGCAGTAGCTATGAAGTTGGTTGTTGTAGCTTTGAATGCAACTACCATTTTTAGTTTATAATGTCTTATGTATGTGTGCTAAGGTAAATTAAATTGTTTTTAGTGAGTTTGCAAGCTTTGTATTGTAGGTTTACTCAAAGTTGGAAATCGTGGTTTTGTACGTGAATCCTTAATTTAATTTACCATAGTGTTGGTGTCCTTGTGTTTAAGCCTATTCAATCCTTGTGTTTTACTCACATCCTTTCAACCTCTGCTTTTAGCTAGAAAGAGTGAGTGTCTCATAGCTATTACTCAAAAAGCATTACAACTCTCGCCTTCAACATCAGTCCTGAATTGCCTTGTGCCCTAGCCTAAGAACCAAAAAGATAGGTTTCAACTTTTATTTTAAGTTTGCATTGCATGCTTTAAGATAAACCTTCTATTTTGTTCGTTGTACATAAAACACCCTAGAAATCACACCTACACAAATTGTAAATAGCAAGTACATACTATTCAAAATAGTGTTTTAGGTTAGTCTTTTTGTTTACAAGGAGCTTCCCTTCTAATTTGAAGAATGGTTCTACAACAACCTGTTTCATTATGTGTCACACTAAAAGGTGCAAATTAAAACACTACCAATCCTCTCTGAAGTTGGTGACATCCATACCCCTTTCTTTCCATTCAATTTGTTTATTCCTTTTGCTATCATAGCTTATTTTCCCTTGCTTTATTTCTACAAACATGTTTGACAAACACTTTTAAAATCTTGGCACATGGTGTTTTCTAATTTTATAGTTTTGGGTATCCTTTGTGGTTCGATATATTAAAATTTTGATAAAAATTCAAGATCTTTAATAGAATTTTATTTTTCCAACGAATCTTTATGAAGCACTAAAAGAAGCAAAAGAACATATTGTTAGTCAAGGCAAACCAAATAAGCTTACAAGTCATCTGAAATCTCAACAAGGAACTCTGACATGGACAAGAAGCTCCAATGGCATTCATCAATCTGCAGTTGCACAACATACAAACAAGAGGATCATTGTTTTGGATATTAAACTTTGAAACATGAAAAAGCATTCTATATAAAATATACCAGAAATCAAAAACCTCATAACCGTGCATGTTGTGATATATAGCCATCGTTGCAATTGAAAACACAATAAATTCTTCTTACCATATTACTATCATGAAAACTCAATACCTAATTAGTGGTACAGCCGTAGAGGCCCCCGTACCCATACCATTACTGTTCTGGCACTGGTATTGGTCCACGAACATTCCGGTTTATATTATTTGCAATACAGACCGTCATAATAAAAACATAATTCAAAAACAAGGCTGGTCAGGGTATGACAATCATAATAAAAAAAAATAACAAACAAAAAAAATAAAAACACAGCCAAACTGCTACTAGTCCTGCTGCATCTGAATCTAATGAACCAATGTTGGAAATATTGTTGTCATTGTTGTCATTGATGTTAAAGGAGAGAAGGAAATCGCTGCCATAGAAGAAGAAAATCGCCAAAGGCCAAAGGCCACTAATCGCTTCCTTCATGCATTTAATTAAGACCAAAGTTGTTTGGCCAACATGGTAACGATTATATTTTCAAAAGAGGTTATTTGGATGGCCAACTCAAGGAATAATAAGAGTTTAATTTAATTTGTTTATAGCCGACCTCCATTTATTTTTGGCGCTTAAAAAGGAAAGACTTTACATATATGGCAGCGCTGGAAGTATTAGTTTATGGGCCGACCCATGAGAGTAGTGGGATTAATTATAATTTAATTTATGTACAAATGTTGGCCGACCCAATTTGTCTCGGAGAGCCCTTGAGAAGTGATGTCTCATTGGAGAAATTGCCTCCCTTATGATAAGGTGTGTCTCAAAAGGAAATCGCACTCTTTCAAGAGGAATATGAGGATATAAAAATAAGTGTGGTTTGGAGAAGTGTGTGGTGGAATAAAAGACAAATCAGTCAAACACAAGCAGACTTCTGAAGTATAATAGCAAAAAAATAAATGGGATATATGCAGATTTGAAAAGGAGTAAAAGCAAATTTGAGAAGTGAGAGATATGTGAAGATTAAATAAGAAGTGGAAGGAAGTAAGAGTGTGGAGAATAGAAGACATCATACAAACACCAGCAGATTTGAGGAGAAGAAAATATTAAAAGATTATTCAAGGCAATTGTTGAAGGAGATTTATTCTCAAGAAGACAAGACTTTGTTGAGTTAGAGGTTGGTGCCTCATATTGGAGAGGTTGGTGCGTCATATTAAAGAGATTGGTGTCTCTTGCTGAGTTGGTGCTTATTGATGGGGATTGGTGTCTTTAGTAGGTTGGTGCCTACAAATTTTGTAAGAGAATTTTATATAGTGGTTTTCTCCCAAAAGGGTTTCCATGTAAATCTGGTGTTCTTCTTGTGTTCTTCTTGTGTTGATGTTGTGTGATTGATATTATTGTGGTTATTAATTTGAAAAAGTAAAAGATTAGCTTATACTGATTCACCCCCCCCCACCCCCCTCCTCAATATAAGCGTGTGCTTATCAATTGGTATCAGAGCGGGTTCCTTCAAAGTATAGTTTAACTGCTAGAAAGAAGATCTCAAGAGCACACATGGCCTGCCAAGAAGGATCCTCCTCCAGCAGGGCTCCATTGTTTGATGGAACAAACTATGCTTTTTGGAGCATAAGAATGCGCACTTAATGGCTCTTGGATTCGATATTTGGCAATCGGTAGTAAGTGGTTATAAAGCTTCTACATCTCCACTAACAGATAAGGATGGAAAGAAGGCTAGCGAGAACAATGCGAAAGCCATGAATGCAATCCTGTGTGGTTTATCGGAATCAGAGTTTGTTAAAGCAATGCATTACGATTCAGCAAAGGAGATCTGGGATAAACTTAAGAATATTTATGAAGGAGATGAAAAAGTGAAGAAAGCCAAACTTCGAACTCATCGAAGACAATTCGAGAGTTTGAAAATGAAAGATGAAGAATACATTGCAGCCTATCTCCTTCGCGTGGATGAAATTGTCAATACCATTTGAGGGCTTGGTGAAGAGGTTGAAGATGCAATGATTGTGCAAAATGTGTTAAGGCCCCTTCCCTTGAGGTTTGATGCAAAAGTTTCAGCCATTGAGGAAATGAAGGGTTTGGATAAACTAACTATGGATGAATTGCATGGGATCCTTACGGCATATGAAATGAGAACTGAAAATGAGAAGTCATCAAAGCGAGAAGCAGCTTTCAAAGCCTCAAAAAGGATGAAGAATAAAGAGCCCGAA
Organism: Cunninghamia lanceolata; assembly: GCA_027924645.1. Lineage (NCBI taxonomy): Eukaryota > Viridiplantae > Streptophyta > Pinopsida > Cupressales > Cupressaceae > Cunninghamia > Cunninghamia lanceolata. The sequence goes on from BSBN01000516.1 coordinate 6,205,543, forward strand.
TCAAGCGATAGTTCCAATGATGAATCAGACGAAGATCATTTTGTGAGGAAGCTGAAGAAAGGGTCCGGCAAGTACAAGGGTAAGTTGCCTTTCAAATGCTTTAAGTGTGAAAAGGTAGGACATTTTGCTGCCAAATGCCCATATGCAAAAAATGAAAATAGTGATGAGAAAGAAGAGCATAACATAAAGAAAGCTGGCAAACATTATCAACATAAAAAAGGCCACAAACAAGGCAAACATAAGAAAAAGAGGAGCTTCAACAACACTCAATCTAAATGCACGCCCTAATTGAACTCTTTGCCTTCAGTCTTCTTGTTTTTTGTTGTCATACCTAAGGGCTTCTTTCTCCCATTGATCTCTATCAACAAACAGATCTTCCGACTTAAGCTTTCATAACTAAAAATTTTGGCCATTACATTTTTCTATCTAAACCCTTTAAGTGCTTGCCATTTTCCTTGGCACATGAGATTTACCTACACAAAGCTTCCATTAAATAAAAGGTTCATCATAGAGCCAAAACACTTTTGCTCCCCAAGAAATAGCTAAAACCCAACTCTAATACCAAATGAGGAGAAAAATATCAATAAACCTATGCAAGAGAAGCAATGCTAACAAAATCTTAAATGTAGCAGAAAGAAATAATGGCACACTAGTATAACAAGAGATTTTACCTTGGGAAACCCTTTTAAGAAAGAAACCCAACAAAAACAGCACTCACTCTATTAACTCAATGACTATTAGTACAACAAGATATGTTGCAGTTGTGTTTAAACCTAATCCATGTGCAAGTACTTATAGGCACATCAATATAGGAAACCATTGAGTGATTTTACAATATGATGGGTATAAAACCATGGGCCCATTGTGATAAGTTGTACAATCTATAAGGGGTCTAAAACTTGCAAAGTACACAACACATATCCAACGTTGATTTCTTTTTCTCTCAATTATCCCCCACTATAATCTTCTTTCCTCCTTTAATCACCCAAATGCATTACCAAAAGAAGTTTCCATAATAAGAAGGAGAAAATGGGTAGCCTTCTAAATGTTACACACATTTCAAGTTCAATTGATAAGCAACAATTAGCAATTGCAAGCAAAAGTGCATGTCACCTCTGTGTCATCCTAGGTGTTCATCTATGGCATCTAACAGCCTGGAAACTGTTTTGATTATGAAGAGTTTCTTAAAGCCTTTGCTGACTTTAATACTTCAAAGTGTTTTCCTAACCATTAGTCTAGGCATGAATTGACATTGTCAAGGACCTTTTAGCCAAGAAATTCATGTGCTCATTAGGTCTCTTCAAGATACTTCAAATGCCCATCTCTACCATTGATCTTGTTTCACACCAAACTATTCAAAGGGTTTTCTTTGATCCTACTAGGCCTTTGAAAGCTTCAATTTATTCCTTTTCAGCCACTACCTTTCACTTCCTATTAGTTGTTGATTAAGATCTAAAGGTTATAAGACTTTATTGTTAAAAAGACCTTTCATAAAAAATCCTTAATTTACTTAAGATACAAAATCCTTTAACCGTCCTTCATCTACATCAGATCAACGATTCACAAATCTTGTTGAGCCCAAAGGGTCCATACTTGAAGCCTAGCACAAAAAGCTTCTACAAGACTTCAGTCATTGATTAAGATCTGATCAACAAATCTGTAAAGATTTTGGGCTCAAATGGATCCAAAAGAGCCAAGATTAACATGTCCCATTATATTTTCAAAACGGAACCTCAAACCCTGATCTTATTGAATCAACAATCCTGCTGAAAACATTAAGGATGTCTTGTAGTGTGCAAATGTCATCAACATGAGTATGCAACCAAAGAAACCAAAAGAGCCAAGATTAACACGTCCTGCTATATTTTCAAAAAAGAACCTCAAACCAAGATATTATTGAATCAACAATCTTGCTGAAAACATTAAGGATGTCTTGTAGCGTGCAAACATCATCAACATGAGTATACAACCAAAGAAAGCCCTCCAACTCATATATATATAGACATATATATTGTTGGGAAATTTCAATCTTTATTTCAATGGTTTAGCATCAAAGCTTCGTTATCAAGCTATGATACCAATTGGTGAGATACAAGGCTTAGACTACTACAATATGGAAATCTAAAATTTGTATGCAAATCCAAAATTAAGTGTTCTTAATCTTAGAATTACCATTAAGAGATTTAATGGATTTAAATCAGCAAGCACCATTATTGCATCATATAACATAGGATTTACGTGGAGAAACCCTTGCAGGGAAAAAACTCCACCAAGAAGAGAGGCCAAGCATGTATTAACTTTGAAAACAAGATTACAATACAATCATACTTCCATTCTCCTCTTTGCCTCCAATTTAGCAGCACATGTGTACCTATTAACAATCTCAATACATCCAACACTCTATCTCATTCTTGCAACCTCTTCAGCCTATTTATTCCATTCCCCTCTCTTCCTCACCTTTTACCACTATCCAAGGCACCAATTTATAGAGTTATTGAAACACGAGACGCCAAAATACCTCTTCCCATTTCCAATGACCTCGACCTTTGGATTACCTTCCGGAATGTGAAAGGTCTTCACAAATGCATCCCCAAAGCCTTTGTCCTCACTCTTCCAAGCGCCCAACTTGCGGAATGCCAAAAGACACATCATAGGACATCCAAAAAGTCTTTGTCCTCACTCTCCCAAGTGCCCAACCTGGGGAATGCCAAAAGACACAAGTTCAAAACTCAAGAGTCATCCACTCTTTCTCAAGTGCTCCACTTGGAGATGGAACTTTTATTAATTAATTTTGTCTCCACAAGTCATCTTTACCACTGCCAATGGACCCCTCCTTCCTTATGAATGTATTACAAACAATAGGTGGTATTAAATATTACAAAATTAATTTCCAATAACACCCTAAGTGCCTAGAGACACTTTCCAAGGATGTCAGAACCATATAAAATGACATAAGATTTATAGAGTAGATGACACCTAAATCCTAACACACACATATATATATATACATTGAAGAGATCAATTGAAAAACAAACATTGTTAAGATTTGACGTGATTAAATGTGCAGTAGCTACTTCAAATCATTTATTGTACACCAACACAGGATTTTTGTTTTTTTGTTTCATAATCCTATGCTAACAACAAAATAGTTCACAAACTACTCTTCTCTTCCTTGAACACAAAGTAATCTTCAACCATATTTTTTATTTTACCACATTTTAACAAAATGAAATAAAATCTTAAGAATACAAAGCATCAAAATTTTATGTTTCATTTAGGGTATCCTTCTTTACTAATCATCCATTTCTCTAATAAAGAATGGGTATCTAATTCTTCAAATGAGAATAACAGACATCAAGTGATGGATACAAAAGAAAATAACCACTATTAAATCATTTTAAGTGTCAATAGTATGAAACTATTGAGATGTTTTATAATTGGACCATGATTAAATGTATTATTAAGATGGGTATCTAATTCTTCAAATGACAATAACAAACATCAAGTGATGGATACAAAAGAAAATAACCACTATTAAATCATTTTAAGTGTCAATAGTATGAAACTATTGAGATGTTTTATAATTGGACCATGATTAAATGTATTATTAAGATGTCATACCTTGAAGTAAAAAGCAATATGATAAAAGGAAACTTAGTAATGATAATCTACTAACTATATCAATGTTTTGCAGATGCTAGAATTCGTCTTTGATTAATACTAATCCAAGCCTTGTAGTGATTGACAGATTTTCAACATGAGTTTCTCAATGCAATTTGAGCTGAAACAGCAATGGCATGAACGAAGGAATATATAAATCAATCTTAGCTTTAAACAACATAGGTTACCTGCTGATTTGTCAATGCATACAATATAAGGTTCAGAACTCGATAATCAAAAGATTTGAGTTGTAATGCTCTCACAACATCCTCAACTGAAATCTGCAACAGGATTTAATTTAGTCCAAACTGTAAAATATCAAAGAAAACAATAAGCATATTTTTAGTCAGCATCTTACAAATCTCATAAGAATAAACAGGGGTCACATGTCATAATGAATCCCTACTTATTTATGTAATTTATTTATTGTGTATGATAATTTTTAATCACAAATTTCTTATCATACACAACATGCACATTTGACTTTCAAAGTTTTAAAGATTGATTATGTTCTAAGTTGATAAAGATTGTTTAGAATCCAACAAATTGGATATTTATTTGATTTTGTATTATGCGATAGGATTTAATTATTTTCAAAGGCTGCTATTAATGGATCATAGACAACATAGAAACCCCTCTAACCAATTTATGTGTGTTATGGAATAATAAAACTTGTATTTTTTCAATATAGTGCAGGTCTAACTAAGCAATGACAATTTGTGGGTCTGAGATCAGATATAAGTGCTTAATGCTGTTTAAATTTTTACTAAATATGGATAAGAAATTGTTTGCAATTAAGAATGAGGTCGTTGCACCATTGATTAGGTCATTTCCACACTTGTATGTTTGTTGAATTGTCCAATCTAGATATTGAGTTTGAATACGAAAAAAATACAATCACAATATGTGATTTATACATTTAAGTTTTGCTTACAATGCATTTAACAGTCTTCTTTATTACTTTTACCATTGCTTTATGACTAGGAAAAATTTATTCCCTATACCATTAGATCCTCTACTATGATTGTAATGTCCCAAATCTGAATTTTATGAAATATTTGATTTTTTGTATTTTTCTGAATGCTGGAAACAAAATGAAGCTAAAATAGCAGATTGAAAATTAAACAAGTGGCTGGAAATTCATGAATCAAACCCTCATGTGCTGATATAAACCCTCAAATACATCACAACAGTAGATCTAGCATGTAGATGACCAATTTCAACAAATGTGTTTGTTGATTTATGAATGAACAACAATACAAAACCCTAGAACAACAACTATTTTCAGATCTGAATGGATGATTTGTCAAACATGTGCAAGCTGAAACAATAATTAAATGACCAATGTAGATGCCAAACCCTAGCTAATTAGCAATAATGCAATATTGCAAACTCTTGTAAATTAAACTTACACTTCCAAACATCAAATTCAAACCCTCATAATGCTGGTATACATCCTCAAATGCAACATTAACAGCAGATTTGCATTGTATCTGTCAAATATATCAAATATGACTTTAAATTTGTGACTGATTTCTAATGGACAGCGATATTATCATTCACCAATATTTATATAAAACCCTTATACACTAAAATTAACCAAATATGAGAGTAGAATTGGATAATGAGTTGCTGGATAAGTTATGACAGAAACAATAAACATGGAAACACCAACATAGAAACCCCAAATCTAATTTTATTTATGACAGCCAATGTAATCAGCAATAATGTATGTAACAACAGCAACAAACCCTCATAAATTACCCATATTAAGTTGGCAAATTTGGGACAAGTTAAAATCTTCAATAATCACTGTAGCGACACTGTAGCAGAAACATATAAACTTGCAAACTTGGCCAAAAATGCTGATTTGATGATGTGGTACAATTTGCTGCAAATATGAATTGAACAACCGCAATCAATAAGCCCAAATGCGATCCTCAAGTAGAATCACCTCAAAGGATATGAGGGTTTTCGTTCTTCGGATCTCCAACACCAAGGGTGTTCCTTCTTGAATGCTTCAATCTCCAAAATGGAAGGAATAATGAATGACAAAATCGAATGATTTGCTTTTATCCTTGACCTCTCTTTTATAGTCGCTTTACTTCAGGCCCTCTATTTTATTTTAATTTTTATTTTAATTTACTTTTCCCTCAAAGTATTTAAAATACTTTCAAATTACATCCAAAGGCCCTTTTGAAATACATTTTGAATAAAGTGTTAAAAACACTTATTTAAACTCAACTTTGATGGCTATTCAAAAGGTAACTGTAATGTCCCCTTCGTGTCACATGGTTAGTCCATCACTCAGTTCCCGTGGACTAGTAGTTTGGATAGGGAACTGGAGTTAGTTTGGCTTGGAGGCATTTGTCGATGATGGAGAGTCGGTTCGCATTCAGAGAATCCAGTTGGCACCTTCAGAGTTGGCCCAGTTTGATCTTGAGCATTACTTACTATTTTTAGTAAGTTCGGGTTCGGGGTCGGATCGGGATTTTGAGAGTGGGTTTGAATTCGTCTTGTCAAGACCTTTCCAACAAGCTATAGATCATTGGATTTCGACATCATCTTGGCTTCCATTTAAAGTCCATAAATTAAACATTATTATTTAATATTGGACCTTGGTGCCTAGGCATGACAACTTAATGTTGTTTTAAAAGAGGGGACTTTAAGGGTGATGTTGAGAAAGAATTAAAGAGAATTATAATAGTTTAAAATGTATTTTCCCTCTCATGTTTTATCCCATATGCAAGAGGATTTTAGAGACTCCCAATTGAAAAAGTATAAAAGAAGGAAAAGAGCTCTCATTTGAATATGCTTGCTTATGATATTTTCTTGTGAGAGCTTTGCTAGGATTTCAAGGGTTTGTGCATTCGAACCAGGCTTTTGGAGACAAAAACCTCCATTAGTGATGGCATTCTACAGGTGTGAAAGACCACCCAACAGTGCCATTGTGAGTAGATGTATTCGGCATTCACATTTGTGCTTCATTGGAGTTTATAGTTGAGATTTGGAAGAGGAGTTGGAGTGATTTCATTGCCTATTTAGTTCAGATCTTCATTACAGCCATAAATATCGGTATAACAGTGTATATAAGGCAGAAATCTTGGGGTTTGTGACTATATTGTGTGCACAGCTTGCTGGCCGTACCATCAGCCAACCGTACTTCCTTGTATTGGCAGTTTGGTGACATTTCCTTGCCTAGTTTTTGCTGAAACCTGGTTGCCTATGCTGTCCCAATATGTGCAGACTTATTGCAGCTGATAACAAAGGCTTTTTGAGGAGTTTGGTTGCTGTTTGACAGTCCCAGCCTAGGCCATACATACCCAGCTTGGACGTGGGTTTCCAGAAGCCTCCTATCTTTCATTGCAGCTTCGTTGGTAGCTATTGTGAGGTGTTGGAGACTCTATTTCGAGCTGATAATAGTTGTATGGACATTCTATATCATTCTATGAAGATTTAATGCATTTCCAGCCATACCCACTTGGTGGTCCATTTCGGCTATTGTACCAAGTTGCATTTCTGGATATGGGTATGTCACGATAATTCATATTTGGCCATTTTACTATCTGGGTAGTCATTAGTTTCCTCATATTCATTGTAAATTTTCTGGGTCTTGGTTATATGCTCTATATTGTATGCTCCGGCAACACATCTGCAGGAAAACTGAAAACCCCTTCTGCATTTCTCTCTCTAGTCTGAAAGAACACCAAAAAAAAAAACACATAAAAAGATCATTTAAAACACAAACAGGTACAGCACATTACAGTAACCCAAGGCCTTCATCAGTGGGAGGTATCATAAGAAATGAAAATGGCAAAATCATTGAGTGTTATGCTAAGTCCATTGGAATGGCTTCTAATAATTTGGCGGAAACTTATGCTTTGTGGTGGGGTTTACACAAAATCCATTCCTATGGGTTTAAACAGGTGGAAGTAGAAGGTAATTCTAAAGTGGTGCTGGATCTAGTCTCTAGGTCATCGAACATTCCCTGGGTGCTAAGGGATTACATTGAAGACATAAAAAGCACTATTTCTAACATACCCTATATTACTATTCAGCATGTGTATAGGGAGGGAAATCATGCTGCGGATAAACTAGCCAACCTAGGTCTCAATGTGGTAGGGAGTTGGTCTGCTACTTTAATTGAAGAATTGCCACAAGGTATCCAGGATGTTATTCTTAATGAAGCTAAGAATTAAAATTAATTCCCACACTTGTGATAGGGTGAAGGAAAATTTGGCTTCCCCGCTGAGTATTATAAAAGATCATGAATATTCTAGTCAAATAATGGCAATATTTTCGTGCATAAAGGCCATTAATTCCAAAAAGAAGGAAAAATCCGGGCATATTTCATGTGTTATTATTACAATTCATGCAAAGCTCCAGAATGAAATGAAGAGATAGGGCGAGGACAGATTGTTTAAAATGGCAATTATTAACCTTCGTTCCTCACTTTGTGCGAACAGAGTCCTTATCTTAAGGTTTAATGATGACACTTGCTCTCAATTTGCTGTCATCCTCGAGATTCAAATTGTTAAGCTTATCCAGTTAACAGAGTTGTATTGTTGTTTAGAAATTGTCTGCGCTGCTTTCCAAGGGTTTCAGAGGATTTCTTATTTTTCAGTGAGTGATTGTAAAATGGGGGGCCAGTTACTTAAGGTGGAACTTGCATCAAGCGCTAGCCTGAAGAATAATTCTCAGGTTTGGAGTATATTTGAAGAAGGTGGGCTTGGAAACTATGTGAAAGCTATGCGTGGGTTCGATGAATCAATGTCTCTACAATTCATCAATTCTTGGAGAAAATTTGGCTTCCCCGCTGAGTATTATCAAAGATCATGAATATTCTAGTCAAATAATGGCAATATTTTCGTGCATAAAGGCCATTAATTCCAAAAGGAAGAAAAAATCTGGGCAGATTTCATGTGTTATTATTACAATTCATGTAAAGCTCCAGAATGAAATGAAGAGACAGGGCGAGGACAGATTTTTTAAAATGGCAATTATTAACCTTCGCTACTCACTTTGTGCGAACAGAGTCCTTATCTTAAGGTTTAATGATGACACCTGCTCTCAATTTGTTGTCATCCTCGAGATTCAAATTGTTAAGCTTATTCAATTAACAGAGGTGTATTGTTGTTTAGAAATTGTCTGTGCTGCTTTCCAAGGGTTTCAATGGATTTCTTATTTTTCAGTGAGTGATTGTAAAATGGGGGGCCAATTACTTAAGGTGGAACCTGCATCAAGCGCTAACCTGAAGAAGAATTCTCAAGTTTGGAGTATATTTGAAGAAGGTGGGCTTGGAAACTATGTGAAAGCTATGCGTGGGTTCGATGAATCAGTGTCTCTGCAGTTCATCAATTCTTGGAGAAACAAGGAGGTGACTGTTAATGGTATTTCATTTACAGTCACAGAAGAATTAATTGTTGAAGCTACGGGTTTGTCCTTGGATGGGAGAAAGGTTCAGAGGTTGGGGAATGGAGACTACAAAGATTTTATGGACAGTTTTTTGGAGAATGAATCTCTGACCAGACATCAGAATGGGTATCAAAGAACATAGCTCCCTGCACCTTGGGGCATGGTCTCCTACCACCTGATGAAGTATGTGACGTTGGAAGGGAGGTTCGAGACTATACATGGCTATCACTTCCCTTTCCTGGATCATCTAAGACACGATAACTTCATTAGCTTTCCCTTTTTCATTATGTCTTCCCTACAAAGGAGTATAATAAAGGGAGCAAATCCCCCTCTGCGCCAGGAGTTAATGCTTGTGTTATATGAATTTAATATGTTGTTAAACCCTCCTATACCTCGGGAAAAATGTAGTGTCAAAACTAAGCTGCATAAGGGAAAGGGTAAACTGGTTAACCCTAGCTCTGCTGGTAAAGCGGATAGCAACCTAAAGGGTAGAGATTCTAAAAAGAAAGGACCTCATGTATATAAGGGAAAAGACGTTGGCACTAACCCTACCCCAATTACCCCTAATATCCACTCTGCTAAAAACCCTGCTTCTAGAGATAAAGACTCACCGGAGAATATATTGTTGTTATTAAAAGAAAACTGTGGGAAGCCCCCTAAGGTTTCTGGCAAGAAAAACCGAAGTTCTTAACATCAAGTCTGATGCAGCCAAAGTAAACCTATCTGCTAGGTTTATAGATAATGAAGAGAACCCTAAGATGCATAGTGTTGCTCCTAAGCGAAGATCTGCAAGACTTGCTAAGGTCACATTGCAGAAAACAACCAGTAACAAGAAAAAGTAAAATAAAACCAAAGATGTCTCTATTGAGGAAATAAACTCTGATTCTCAGACAGAGGAAAATTCTGATATAGAAGCTGATAAGGATGAAAACATAGAGGTTGAGGAGGAGCAGGATACTTACTGTGAGGCGTATGAGGAAACTCATTGTGAGGATTTTGAGGTTGATAGACAGGGTCAATTTTAAGGTGAAAAAACTGAACATGACAATTCAAAGGAGGAGGATGAAATTGAAGGAAATGCTTTTGATTAGAACTGTGTTGAAGATATTCATGCTAATATTGGAACCTTTGAAACCCAGCTTAACTGTTTTGATAAATTTGCTAAATACCAGACCACCCCTGATCTTCAGAAATTTTTTGAAAGATTAGACAAACTTGAAGAATTTCTTAATAGAAGGGTTAACTGCTCTACTTGCCCGGAAAGTTGGAGCAACATGTATGACATGTGCCATATGTTTCAAACCAGAATTGAGAAATTAGAAAAGGGTATGAAGGATCTTGCTAATATCACTAATGGTATATTGACTAACACTGCTGATGAAGTTAAGAAAATCAAAACCCAGTTGGAAAAAAGGAAATAGGTGCAGGACAAAGATCAGGAAAAAGAGGAGACAAAAGACTAACAGGGATCCCAATTCCTAGGAGGAGGTGCTGAAAAAGATGAATGACTGGAACAGACCTAAGTTTTAGTTCTTTTACTTGTTTCATGGTTAATGTTGTTTTCTTGCCGTCTTATGTCTGTTTTGTTCTGATGAACACTATCCTGGCCTACATGGTTATTATCAGGATTTACTATCATAATGCTACTCTCTCATATAACTCCAGTTATGGTTTTGGTCTTGGTTCCCTGGCCCTCCTGGGGTTATTATCAGGGATTTTGCTTCGAACTACTATTATGGGGGGTTGTTTTTGGATATATTTTAGGGACTGATAAACTGTTTTTCTCCTTGATGGCTCCCTGGCCCTTTTGGGTTATTATCAGGGAGTATTGTGTTGTGCTGATTGTATGATCCAATCTGCATTTTGTATGGGCCTGGGACCCTTTTCCCAGCTAACTTAATCAAAAACATTACATAGGACCTAAAATAATATCTCAGTGGCCTTTTAAGAATGAAGTGATCATGCCCACTTAAAAAATTATTAATTCTTTTAGTTTTGGGAAGGGGATATGACAGTCCACCCTTCCCAGAATTCCTTGCCCTCAAGCAATTGCAAACCCGGATGCTCAAGTATCACCATGCCAATATGATGAATCTTGTTGTAATGTCCTTTCATGTCCCTTTTCTCAATTAAAGTAAAATAAATAATAAAGTTAATATTTTTTTAAGTTGTCTAATGATTTACTTTTTATTTTATTAAAAAGTGACAACTTAACGTTACTTTATTAAAATAATTAAAAGATCATATTAATGAGATATTAAAAGATCTTTAATGAGATAATAAAAAATCTAGTAAACGGAAAACTTTTGGAGGGAAAAGGAAAAGCAGAAAAAAAAAAATTAAAAATCTATAAAGGAAGATAATTCCTGATAGTTTCACATGCTATTTTATTGTCAAAACCCCTTTTTGCAAAGCTTGAGCATATATGTTCAACTTTTACCAGAGGACAAAATCCCTCATGGTTTCCAAAGGATTGGAGGACGAAAGCCCTTCAATTCAATTCTGGTGATTTCATCTAGAAATCATATTGTGCTAAGATTGAAGAAATTTTCAGTTTTAGTTCTGCAACTCCATTCAAGAATTGTGTTTGATCTTCATAGTGGCATATTGGAAAGTGTTATTCAAGGGCGAATTTTATGGGCATCATTGTTGTATGATAGGTTAGACATATCAAAGCCAAATATTGTTTATTCAACGATTTTTATAGTGCCACATGGTTAATAAAGCGGCTTTGGCAGTGTTGGATTGTAACTAGGCGGGCAACACCATTTTGTGTTGAACAACGTGACTTTGCAATGCCTTTCTGTGTTTGAATAAGGCGGCTTCCTAATCACCTGGATTTAGAGTTTTTAGGCGGCTCTTCTTAGCCCCAACCTTTGTTGTTTCAGTGGGTCTTTCAGCGCTCTTTTGAATTCGTTGGTGGTTGGGACAACGCCATCTATTTGTTGTTTGGTTTCTACGAGTTCTAGTAAAATCTCAATTGTTTTACTAGCTGGTTTTCTTCGAATAAGAAATAATAGATAAGCTACTATGTTATCATTCTTTCTTCATGGGAGTTTATATTTCATTGTTGCAATACATCTCATTTTTTTTGTTGATTAATATTTATGATCGAAAGATGTTGAAATTTTATTAAGTGAGATAAATTGATCAAATATTATATAATATTCCCTTCCGGGATATTACATGTCCATAGAACCTAGATCTTGTACCTGTCAAATGAAGCAACTGCTGCCAAAAAACACCATGGGCTCTATGCAAACCCAAATGCTCAAGTATCACCATGCCAACATTATAAATCATCTTGTAATGCCCATAAAGTTTGGATCATGTACTTGTCAAGTGAAACAACTCTTGCCAAAAAACACTATGGGGTCTACTATCTCCATCAACCATATTCTTATGCAATCCATGTAACTTGATCACCTCTTCGAAAAATAATTTGACCACTTGTAAAATAACAAAGAAGTGAGCATCATTCACAACAACATAAATGCAAGCCTTGGGAGGCTCGTGATGAGATGCATGATTGTACCTTCCCACCTTTGACTTAGATTAGGCAAGGAATGCAACCAACTCACAATATGCTCTTTTTTAATGTGATGACAAATGATGCCTTCTCCCCAATGTTTGAGGACATCCTCAAACTCCCATAATGTAAGGTCTGCCCTTGTCTCACTGGTGCGTACCGACTTATCTTATAGATCTAGATTAAATGATAAATGAGTTGGTTATTATATGATGTAATTTCATGATAGGTATGTACCTAACTAGGTTATGCATCCTCATTGGACTATTGATATTGCTTCCCGAGCTATGGTTGCATGTTGGAATTGATGTTTCAAATTTAGTGTGCAAGATATATGTATGCAGGTGATTGACCAATGGATGGATGTGGAGGAGGAGACAGGGAACCACTAGGCCACCTCACCTCACCTAGTCCCTCGGTCGGGTGTTTGACCTATGTTTTGTGGGATGTCAGTCTCCTGAACCTTCCTACTCGATTGCGAATGAAGGAATCGTATCAGTGTTTGGCCTTTTTACCTCAAACCGAGATCATTAGGCATTTGGGCCCCTGCCATGTGCATAACCCGTAACATGATGTGTTCTATGCGTGAGCATAGTTGTTTTTTTTGCTGCTTCCCTTTCGTTGGTTTTCTTTCATGCTTGCTATTGAAGAGTGGTTGCCTTTATTCTTCATGTTTTCTTGTGAAGTCGTATTAGCATAGCAACCTTGGCCTAATGTCCCTTGCTTTTCCCTTGTGATGATGTTATGACTTATTAAAGGCTAGCGAGATTAAATGATGGTTTGAGTTTTGAGCAAATAGATAGATTTTTGTTTAATTTAAGTATTGAAAATTAGTTTGGAAATGGTCCTAAGTTAGCATCCGGGCTCATATGGTTAGTCCAGCTTGTTTGTCAAGTAATTCGGCAGTCAACCTTACTTGTCAAGCAACATAATTCTCTTTACGACATATATCTATTCTATGGTGCCCTTAAAAATATTATGGCATATCTTAGTATAAATAAAGTATGTGATAAGCCATATATATATACAATCATAATCCTACTTTAACGTGGGCAATTTTTCTTTCTAAAATCTCCCTTGTTCTTGTATTTCAGTCAAGGCCTAAATTTGTCAGTCGATCTTGCCTGTCAAGCAATTTCTTTTATGACAGTTATCTACTCTATAGTGTCGTTAAAATACTATGGCATATCTTAATTTGAGTAATTCATATGCAACCAAATATATATAATTATAGTCATATATTTAATGTTGACGGTTTGTCCAAAATCTCTCCTTTTTGGTGATACGATCTTTATTAAAATATGGATTGTATTGTGTAGCAAAAATGCCTAAATTCAGCTATACGGCCATCTAAATTTCTTTTCATGTACGGATTTTGGTTTTCCCATCGGCGTATACCTTGGACCTCTGATGGGAGCAAGTGCGAATATACTTCCATTTTCTTTTGTTTTCTGAGAGGCGTTCATTTTGTTTTTTAATTCTTTGGTTTGTTGGTTTTTAAAAAGAGAAGGAAGAGAGATTCGGGGGGGGAATAGAGCTCTTTTGAAAAGATTGTTTTAGGGCAAAAGAAGGGGTTAGTGCTGGGGGGATTAGGGTTTCTTTGTTGGGGGCCCTCTCACTAAAAAGAAAATAAGAGCACAAAACAAGGGATGAAAAAAAAAGAAAAAAGAGAAGATAACACGACCTAGCTGTAAGGGATGGGAGGAAGTGTGCAAACTGGGAGGCGTGAGTTTGGAACAGGCTAGAAAGGAGGTTTCTGGAGAGTGCGAGATGAGGGAGGAAACAAAAAAAAAATTATAATATGATGCGGTGAGCGGCAGAAACAGAAAGCAGGACTTTATATTAAGGGGACGGCTGTGGTCTGAAGTGGATCTATTCCTCACTGTCTCAGATCATCATTCTATATTGCCTTCACCAGATCTTTGCACGTTACCCAGGTACTTTTAAATGTTTGTCGTTGCTAGCCTTCTCTTCTCATTTGGACTAAATATTATTCCTGCTGTATATACCACGATCTAAATCCAATCGATCAGAACTTTTTTTTTAGTATTGGTTTTATTAAAAGAATATTGGGTCTTGCTGCTTATATTGAAGGCCATCGAGCTATTGACTTTTAACCCTTTCTTGCAATACCTTGGCTGCTATTCCTGTATGTCTGAAATAATTTACATGGTGCTAAGGCCTGTTGTTACTGATTAAAATTACCAATATCCATTTTGATGCATTTTCAACGATTAATGCTGTCAAACACCATACATCATGTGCGTTGTCTACACCACCGTATTAAGCAGCTGCTTCAAAGTTCAATGCCTCTTCGACAATAAATCATTACCGTGTGTACCCTTCAAACTAACACTTCCAAGAGTGAACATACCCTTGATACATGCTATAAAATTATTCATTTTGCCATGTCTTATGATAGTATGTTAAACATGAGATATATTTTGGCGTAGGCTTAGGATGTGGAGTCTCGTTCTACATATCATGCAATCTTAGCATTTTCTTTTTAGTATTTTCTAAAATAGATTAGGTGTAGGCACGGCTACCAGGGCACTTGAACTACAATCATACATACTTCCATATCTACTTTATCAATTCTGAAACAATAATTTTAATGCACGAAGTCAAACATACAATGCATTTATGGGTTCAAAAGAATGGGAAACCTTTGTTAAAGAACCATCGCTAGGAAAATAAAATGCTTTAAATAGTAAGAAATTGGGCAAACATATATTTTAGACTAGAATCCATGTTTCCTACGTAAGACATCTTTTAAGTCCTTGATTTAAGAGTATTTTTCCTTACAGAGCATTTTCCTTTAAAGTGTGCTTATATATTATTTTAACAAGGGGAATTCAAATTAGTATTTACTTATGAGAACCTAAGCAATATTTTTTTTTTTTTTAAGTAGCATTTTTTTTCTTATTTTATTCTTTAAAGGAGAATGCTATTCACATGGGTTAGTTACATTAACAAGGCACATAATTTTATCTTACCTTTATTAATAGGCATATTGGTATGTCCTATAGATTTACTTTTCTATGGGGCTACACTAAAATAATAGTGCTCTTATAAACTTGAATACATTTATTTAAACAAATAAGTACATAATGGTTAACTATATTTTTTTTAAAATAACTAGTGGTTAGTATATTTTATTGTTTTCATAATTATTGTAATAATTTCATTGGGATTGTAATAATGAAATTAATTTTTTTATGTAATTCCTTGGGAATGTTAAACTTTAGAGCTTGAATTTTATAGGTTGAAATCTTGTGAATCCATAGGCTATATTAAATGAATTTAGAATTAATTCATGGTTTATACACTTATGCATGTAATTAGATTAGCATTATACCTCTTGTGTTTAGTACCCCCTTCCTACTCCGGTTGCCTGGGCCATGAGCTACCTTATATGGTGATTTATGTCGAAACTGGTTTATGTGCATTTGTGTTGAGTGTTTGCACATCGAGTACTCCTTTTTCTATCATTTCCCTTGGTGATGGAATGACTGTGTGTGATGTACGTGATCATCCTTGTGTGGATTCCCTTAGTGACTTGTTTGAGATCCTGGTCGTGTGAGTTCCCCAGGCGAGCATTGGTTCCATGATCTCCTCTCTTCATAGCTCGGGGGTTGCCTAGGGCGCAATGGACATCCATTGGGCTCGACGATGGCAATATGGTTGGGAGGTGGGCAACATTCTCCATTGGTCCCGTCCCAGCGTAGTATTGAAGACTTGGTGAGGCTTCGGTGTTGTTTCATCTTAGTGTACTATTGTTGTTTTTTGGTGTCATTGGACACATCGAATGTATTGGTTTTATGTTGCATTATTGTTGCTCATTGTAATTTATTTCTCGAGGTGTGATTCTTCCATGTTGGGAAGTAGCCTCCATGATTACAATTGTAAATTACTATTATCTCTTGTTTATAAAATGGATGATTGTTTTGTAGGTGAATATATTATGGGAAGGAATTTCAATGTTACTTCAATGTTAATCTGGGTGTCGAATCCCTCTCACTTCATGGTGATTCTATGTTATGTAAGAGTTGGAATTCAAATTATTTTGGGCTAGAATTTTCTCTTAATATTATTTCATGTTAGAATGTTCATGTTTGTATCTCATTTGCTTAAGAATGTTTTATCTTATCTTTGGTTGAATGGATGTTTGAATTACTCCTCGTATTGAGGTTAGTTTTTCGACACTTGTTGTTGTATCCCTTGGGTTGGATCACCTGTCAAGGTGTCTTGGATGTTTCATCCGCACCTTGTCTTCCTTCCCCGCCTTGTGCAACGGGGTTTTAGGGACAAGTGGAAAATTTTTGGTGGTTCATGTCATGACCACATGGGCAATGTGGGCATGACATGTGGTTTTCTCGTGTCATGACCACTCAATAAAAGTGGGCATGACACACAAGGTCAAGGGTTGCCTTGTGAACTTGCCACCATGTTTTCGCTATGCCACTCTGTGATCACTATAAACTGAACAATCTGGAACCTTCAATTGAGCCACATAATAACTTCCTTGAGTGCCAATGGATCGTACAACTATACTATCGGCAAAAACCCTCATAAATGTGTGTAAATCAGATTGTATGCAAGCTGAAATGAAGTTGCAGCAGTCATAAATCATTTGGAACCTCATCCAAATCAACAGTATAGCGTGTTGTACCCATACAAAAATTTTCGTATATGTGCCCAAACACACCTCCCACTACCATGTAGCCTTGTCATTACTGCGCTAACACTGCAAGTACAAGACATATCAAAAGATGGCGAAGCAAGGCTCAAATGGAGGGAGATTCTAGTCAACCAACCAGGCTTGAAGCAATGAAAGAACATCAAAAAAGAGGAAGTCAAAGTGGTGAATTGAAGGCCAAAACGACATAAAGGAACCAAGGGAAGCAATGCAAATACATCTGGCAAATCACAATTCAATTTTGAAAATTTCGAAATTTTGGAAAATTTTGGAAAATTTCAAAAAAATTTCTAAGGCATTTTTGGACGTTTCTTGGCTAAAATGTGCTCCATCTGGGAGTATAATTCATGGAGGAGAAGCTTAGATGATGAATGAATGAATGAATAGATTTTAATGACGTCCACGAGACCAAGCAGCCTAAGGGACCAAGAGCTGCAGCCCTAAGAAATCTTCAAGATCTTTTCGATGTCACTTCTCCTGTCATGAATTTTAACCAAAAAACCTGCAGTTATGTGTAGCCTTGATTCCTCAAAGATCTCGATAATACTGCCCACCTTCAGGTTGTCTTCATACTGACTCCGAATGTCTTCATAGGCATCACATTCAAAGATGAAGTTCCATTCAGTTTCCACCACTTTTTTGTTGCAGAAGATGCAGATCCTGTCTTCCCACTCTTCTTTGGGGACCGTCCATCTACCCGTTTCGCATCTCAAATGATGAGAACCGGTCCTCAACTGCGCCATTAGAATCCTAGCTTTACCTTTAAGAGTGGCATGCAAGTAGGCCTTTTCCCCATGTTCCCACGTGGGATTGAACTCTTTGACATAGTATATTTTTTCCGGCCAATCTGCTTAGTCCACATGGCAGTCTTGAACTTTTCTAACACAAACTTCTTAATGTCTTCTTTAGTTTTCAGACATTCATGGAGCCTACTATCATCCCACTTGTCCAACCACTTGTTGTTCTGCTTCATCCACGTCTTCTTTCTACGGTTTAACCCCTCCTCCACCACCACCTTAGGCCATGGCTGCTCTCCCATGTTCTCCACCTTCTTTATGTAAGTTATCAACCGAATTATAGCATATGCCTCCATCAGGAATGAGCCCGCCTCAGCTAAAAGAATCTCATAAGGGACCGTAGCCTTGACCTTAAGATTACTAGTAATAAGATGCTTTTGTATTCTCTCTAATTGTCTCCATTTGTGATTTGACAAGCTATTTCCCCAAACCTCACACCCATAGAGGACAACCGGCATGACTAACAGCCCAAAAAGAGTCTTCGTGGTTTTTCAATCCCAAAGCTCCGCTTTCCTACACCTGTTCTGGAGCAGATAAGAGGTTCTCCAACCCCCTTGAATCCTTTGCGCGCTACATGTATCCCAACTCAACCTGTTGTAGAAAACAATTCCCAAGTACTTGTATTCTTCTACGATATCCAACATGCTCCCATCAAAAATAAAGTTGACTTGTTGCTACTTCCTTTTTAAAGAGAAAATCATAATCTTGGTCTTACTAGTGTTCACTTGCATCCTAACCTCCTGGTAAAAGAGCTCTAAAGCCCTCAAGTGTTCTCTCAAACCTTGGGCAGTTTTTGCAATCATAATAAGGTCATCAGCATATAAAAGCAGCTTCACCACAAAATCAGCCAACTGGATACCCCCACCCGCAGATTTGTGCAACCACTCTTCCAGTTTGTCGATGTATAAGCCGAACAAAGTGGGAGAGAGGGGACAGCCCTGCTTGACCCCAATGTCACTACCAAAACACTGACATACCCTCTCTAGTCCGGATTTTAACTCTAACCTGCTCATAGAGCTTGTGAACAGCAGCCCTATATTCCTCCGGAACCCCAAGATCTTCCATTCTGCTCCAAAGTTTGTCCCTGGGCACCGTATCAAAGGCCTTTTTGAAATCCACAAAGCAGCAAAAGGCTTCCTCACCTTGCGTCTCCCACACTTTTTCAACCAAATGTCTAAGAGTGACGCAATGGTCTATGGTAGAGTGTTTTGGTCTAAAACCAGCCTGCCCTCTCGCTCTTTTTCCTTTCTTTTCTGCCCAACTGCTGATCCTGCGTTCAATCAAGCTCCCGAAAAGCTTTCCAAGGAGAGGATTGACCATGATAGTTCGATAATTGGACGGATTATTGACATCACCACTCTTGAAAAGAGAGATAACGACACTAGTTGTCCACTCAACAAGAAAAACCCCTTTCGAGATGTCACTAAAAATCCTTTTGATGTGTGGGGCGAAGTGATCAACCCCCCACTTTAAAAATTCAGCTTGCAGCCCGTCAATGTCTTGAGCTTGGCCACTAGCTAAATTCTTTATTCCCTGTTTGATGTCTTCTACTGAGAAAAGCTCGGTTGCCGTGTTGGTTACCGAAGCGTAGGTCTTCTCTAGCAACCGCTCATAGAGAAGCTTCGCATATCCTAACCATTGATCCCCTATGATGTTGTTTTCAGTCTGTTTTCTTTCTTCCTGCAGCTCCCGCCAAAAACCTTTGGGATTGTGTTTACTCAAGGAAATCAACTCTTTTCTTCTAGATATTACATATCTTTTCTTTTTGGATTTTATCAAATTCTCGTACTCTTTCTTGCTTTCTTTGCTTGCTGCAGTCTTTTTGAGAGATCTTTTAGCCTCCTTGCACTCATCATCAAACCATGGGTTGACCGGGAAAGTGTTAGACCATTTTTTCTTAGGCCTAGACCTCTTGCATGCCTCTAGGGCCTTGTGAATTAAAGGGACCAGCATATTGTTGTTCACATAGTTTCCCAAATCCTTGTTCAAATCTTTGTATCCCTTGTTGTTTTTTAACATTTGTTAGTGCTGCCCCAATGCTGCAACAAAGGTCTCCTGATTTTACGCTGTGTGTGGTCTTGCTTTTGAATGTGCTGAGCTGGCCTAACTTTTTGTATGTCTTTTTGGAAGCCAAGCTTCACACAGAGAGGCATATGATCAGATTTCAGCTTCGTAGGATTTTCTCCTATGTCAAACTCTAACAGCCTGGAGGTACCTATTAAGATATTCTTTTATCTATTGATACTTAGAATCTCCTATTTTTAGTTAATGGTCAGTTTCTTGTAACGGTTTGTAATTATGACAAGATCGTGTGTCGATCTCTGGCAATCTTTGGCAGTTTCTAAATATAGAAACTTGCTTTCTTTGTAATTACTTGTAACCTATTTAAGAGCCTTTGCTCTATGTGAATATTATCCAGCATTCTGCCATTTACCTGTGTAATATGGTATCAGAGCCAGGTTTTTTTTTTTTTTTTTTTTTTTTTTTTGGAAATCGTGATTTGTCTTCTGCAAATTCGTGGGCTTTGTTTTAAACATTGCAGGAGTTTTCTTTTCGAAAAAAAAATAATGAGGGTTTAAAATTTCCGGTCTTCGTTGTGCCGCGATTTTCCTTCTCTCAGCCCGCGTGTTCTATGGTTCCTGGTCGCGATTTTTCGCTGCTTCCTTAAGGATTTCTGTGGGGTGGAACCTTCTTGTATTTGGACGCAGTCTGAAGGTTGCATTTTTTCTTTGACATTCCTGGCGACCTCCGCTTTCATATTTCGCGGTTTTTGTTTTCCGTCCAGCATTTTACTCTTTTCTGGGCATTTAGAGGCCGCGGTTCTGGATTTGGTGGTCGTGTTTGGCGCTGCAGGTCTGTTCGTGTGAGAAAGTTTTTTTTTTTTCCTCTGTGTGCGGGATAAAATCCATAATCTGCATCAAGCCATGGTTTCCTGTTTCTATTTTTTTCTGCAAATCTCTGTGCTTCCATGGCTGCCTAGGGCCTCCGAATTTTTCGGCTATGGTTTTGACCCTTTGGCTCAAGTTCGAAAATTTTTTCGATTGCAGATTCTTGGTGGGTTTTTTCAAGATCTTTTCTGGGTTGACTTCAGAGTTTTTCGGCTACCTTGAAATTCGTGCCTCGAAATTTGTGCCAGCGAGTTTGTCTTGAAATCTGTTCCTGTACCTGCCTCTGTGCATTGGACTTTGTGCTTCAGGTTTTGTGTATTCAGCCTCTTCTCAGTTCCTCGTTTTTCGTGCCTCGAAAAGCGTGCAAGATGGCGAGTTTGACCAACATCATGTTGGAAGGCAGTCAACAATTTAATGGCAAAAATTACAACACTTGGAAGCAGCGAATGATGACCATCTTTGAATATCGCTGCCTCGCTAAGATCATTCTAGGCACTACCACTCGTCCAGCAACGGCCAGTAAAGACCAGAATAAGTTTGACGAACAAACTCGTGAAGCAGTCATGCTCATTAAGCTGTCAGTCACAGATGATCAGCTACCTCAGATTCCGGCTGGAAAAACAGCGAAGGAGATTTGAGACCATCTGAAGGGTTTGCATGAAACCTCCGACAAGAGCCGTGCGTTCTTCCTGAAAAATATATTGTTTTCTATCATGATGGATGAGAAGACATCTTTGCAGACGCACCTGAACAAGATCCAGGAGATCAAAGATCAGCTGGTGGCTATTGGTCGAAAAATAGAGTAAGAAGACCTGGTTGTGATCACTTTGAAAAGTCTACCTAAGTCCTATGAACATTTCATTGAGACTCTCAACATTACATCAGCTAATGTTGATCTGAAGTTTCCAGAACTCTGTACTATCCTCTTGCAGCAGGATCGCTGGAAACAACAGTTTGGTAGTAGTGCTTCTTCGTCCTCTTCAGAGCAGGCTTTTGCAGCCAAGTTTCAGGCTTAGAATAAAGGCAAAAGTCAGCCTCCACAGCAGAATCATCAGCCAGCGCCATCTCAGGACAGCGGTAAGAAGAACATTCAATGTAACTACTGTCACAAGTTTGGACACATCAAGAAAGATTGTCGCGCACGTATGGCTTCTGAACAGAAGAAGCAGGGAGGGTCTCAGCAAAAGGCCAACAGTGCGGAGCACACTGAGCAGAAGGAGTCTGCTTTTTACGCCTTCATGGCTCAAACACCTGCAGACCATGCAAAATTCTCTGCCTAGTACATTGATTCAGGTGCTTCGCGTCACTTCACTCATTGTCGTGACTGGTTTACAGAACTCTCTCCTTTCAGTGATTCAGTGGTCTTCGGTGGTGAAGTGTACACAGTTGCTGGTAAGGGCACTGTTCAGCTTCAGTCTGGTGGGAGGAAAATCATATTCCTCAACGTATATTATGTTCCTGGTATGGAACTTAACTTGCTTTCAATCAGCCAGATCATGAAACACTCTCCACAACTTGATGTGGTGTTCAACGCTCACAAGTGCTCGATCATCGACCAAGAAACCCAATGCACTGTAGCTGTTGGCATTGAGGACCATGGTCTTTATCGACTTGTGGATTCGGATGGTCCTCCTAAATCAACCCTAGCAGCTCGACACTCTTCGGTTACCAGTCTCTAGCATCAGTGGTATGGGCACCTGAATGTGCACTACCTGTCTCAGCTCTCCCGACAGCACCTGGTAGATGGGCTCCCTGAGATTCAGGCTCAGAACTTCGGTGTCTACGGATCGTGTCAAGCTGGGAAACAACACCGCACGCCATTCCTGACTGGCGACTCCTAGCGCGCATCCAAGGTACTTCAGTTGGTTCATGTTGATGTTTGTGGACCTATGAATACTCTTTCAGTTACTGGATGCAAATACTTTTTACTGTTTGTTGATGATTTCAGTAGGAAAATGTGGGTTTACTTTCTTAGACAGAAATCAGATGTGTTTTCAGTTTTTCAGAAGTTTAAGGCCTTAGTAGAAAAAGAGTCTAGTTGTTCCATTGTAACTCTTAGGTCAGATAATGGGGGGGAATTTTGTTCAAATGCGTTTTCCAACTTCTGTGATACACATGGCATCAAACGCCAATTGACCACACCCTACACTCCTCAACAGAACAGTGTTGTAGAGCGGCGCAACCGGACTATAACTGAGTTAGCTCGTTCCATGATGGAGCACAGATGTGTTCCTAAGAAATTTTGGGCAGAAGCAGTTTTCACTGCAATTTACCTCCTTAACCGGTCTCCGACCTATGCAGTTAAGGATAAAACTCCAGAAGAAGTCTGGATTGGCCGCAAGCCGCGGGTCAGTCATCTGAAAATTTTTGGCTCTCTTGCCTATGTTTGGATTCCCGATGCCAAGCGCTCTAAATTGGACTCCAAGAGTCAAAAATTAATGTTCACAGGATACAGTGATAACCACAAGGCCTATCGGCTCATTGACATTGAGACAGACAATCTCATTTTCAGTCGTGATGTGGTTTTTGATGAAGAGCGGGGACCCTTCTTCTCTCCCTCTTCTGTGCAACAATCCGAAGATCAGCCTTTGAAGGCTCCTGACTTGGGTGTCCGTCTTCCATTAGATCCACCTTATGGGAGGGATGCTGATAATTCTTCAGATTCCAATGATTCTCAGTCTGACATCCCTGAGGATGATCCTGAGTATCCTCCTGATGCACCTGTTCCAGAACCTCCTGCTGAACCTGACGTTGGCCCATCTACCCGCCGTCCCAAATGGTGGTCTCAGACGATTGCCGATCTTCATGATGATGAACTTGTTGAGGGTAGATCCTCCCGAAATAAGAGCAAACAGCAGCATACAGTAAACTTTGCTCTCATGGCCAACCTGCACAGTGTCTATGAGCCTCAGACTTATTCAGAGGCTAAAGGTATTCCAGAGTGGGATACGGCGATGAAATCAGAACTCCAGAGCCTTCAGAAGAACCACACTTGGGTCCTTTCAGATCTTCCTCCAGGGAAGAAACCCATTAGCTGCAAATGGGTGTATAAAGTTAAGTACAAGGCTGACGGAACCCTGGACAAGTACAAAGCACGGCTTGTTGCTCGGGGTTTCTCACAGAAAGAAGGCATCGACTATGAGGAGACTTTTGCTCCTACAGCCAAGATGAGTACCGTACGGCTCGTCCTTGCCTTAGCAGCCCAGTTTGGATGGAAAGTCTATCAGATGGACGTCAAAAGTGCATTTCTCAACGGTGAGTTGCAGGAAGAAGTCTATATGACGCAGCCTCCTGGTTTCAAGGTTGCCGGACAAGAACAAAAAGTCTATAGACTGGTCAAAGCACTTTATGGCTTGAAGCAGGCTCCAAGAGCATGGTACATCAAAATCGACAAGTACCTCACAGATCATGGCTTTAAGCGGAGTCCATCTGACCCAAATTTGTACATCAAACATACTGGTAATGATATATTGTTGCTCGTTGTCTATGTGGATGACTTGCTCATTACTGGTAGCTCAGCACATCTGATCGATAAGATCAAACAGGACCTGTGCAAATCCTTTGATATGACAGATTTGGGACTTTCACACTATTGTCTAGGTGTTGAGGTTTGGCAAACTCAGAACAGCATCTTCATCTCTCAGTCGAAGTATGCTCATAGTCTTCTGGATAGGTTCCGAATGCAGGACTGCAAACCAGCCTCCACCCCGATGGAAAAAGGACTTAAGCTGTCCGCTAAGTCTAACTCACCAGTGGTTGATGAGTCTCTGTTTAGACAGCTAGTAGGCAGTCTTATCTATCTGACTGCTACTAGACCAAACATTAGTTTTGCCGTCAGCTACATTTCACTTTTTTTTACAGCTCCTAACGCTGTTCATTGGGTAGCGGCTAAGCATGTGCTGCGGTATGTGAAAGGCACTTCTGACTTTGGAATTCTTTACACAAGGAATTCTGATCCCAGCCTTAGAGGCTTCACGGATTCAGATTGGGCAGGTTCAGTTGATGACAGAAAATCAACTTCTGGGTATGTGTTCAGTTTGGGATCCGGTGCCGTCACATGGACCAATAAGAAGCAACAGGCTGTAGCACTCTCCTCCACAGAAGCTGGGTATCGCGGTGCAGTGAAGGCAGCTTGTGAGGCAGTTTGGCTTCGCCGGATGCTTGCAGATATGCGACTATCTCAAGCAGGTCCGACTCCCCTGTTTTGTGACAATCAAGGAGTTCTCAAACTTGCCAAGAATCCAGTCTTCCATGAAAGAACCAAGCATGTAGAGATGCATTGTCACTTCATCAGATCGTTGGTTGACAACGGATCAGTTCAGTTGCTGTATGTTCCGACTGAGGCTCAAACAATTGATATTCTCACCAAGTCCCTTAGTCCTCACAAGTTTGTAAAATTCCGGGGGTCTCTTGGTGTAGTGAATAGGTTGACCATTAAGGGAGGGTATTAAGATATTCTTTTATTTGTTGATACTTAGAATCTCCTATTTTTAGTTAATAGTCAATTTCTTGTAACGGTATATAATTATGACAAGATCATGTGTCAATCTCTGGCAGTCTTTGGCAGTTTCTAAATATAGAAACTTGCTTTCTATGTAATTACTTGTAACCTATTTAAGAGCCTTTGCTCTATGTGAATATTATCCAACATTCCGCCATTTACCTATGTAATAGTACCCATCCTAGAGCAGATAACATAATCAACAATACTTTGGCCATTGTATGTCTTACAAGTGATACCCCCGGATCTAGGCCACGTACTGGTGCCATTACAAATAACCAAGTCGAAAAGGCTGCAAAGACCTAATAATTCAGCTCCAAAATGGTTCACACATCCTCTCCCATCCTGTGAGATTCTATCCCATAATCGGCCTTCGCCTTCCTCTAACCATAACGGATTGCTGCCCCCTCCTTTCTCACTGCCCAAGCTTCAGATCATATGAGCTTGGTTTCCAAACTTCAAGACATTCCGTCATCAGACGAAGAAGTTACGGCAAAAAGATCTCGAGGCAGAGGCAAACAACAGTAATCCAAGGAGCCTCCGTCAAAATGGCCAAGGCAAAGTTCAAAGTTTTCCAAGGTCAAGAATCATAAATATGAGCCCTGAAATTGGCTAAGTCTGGTGTCCTGAAGCCTGATGTTCTAAGACCCTGAAAAATGTCTAAGTCTAAAATCTAGTGGATCCTCAAAAATCTAGAATCTACATGTTAAATCCCATGGATCCGAGACCTATCTCAAACATCCTGGAAGTATATTTCAAAATATTTAAAGTATGGGAAATTTACTTAAATATATTTTGAAATATACTTCAACCCAAGACACTCAAAAGCAAACTTCAAAAGGCGCCCATTCCTAGCAAAACCCACGCCTTTTGTTTCACTTCCAAAAGGCGCTCAAAAAGAGAAATATCTACGCCTTTTGTGCACTCCAAAAAGGCGCTCAAATACACCAAAAAGCACGCCTTCTATTTGTCTAAAAAAGGCGCTAAAAATACCAAAGACTCATGCCATTTTTGCCTTC
The DNA here is from genome assembly GCA_027924645.1 of Cunninghamia lanceolata. Classification (NCBI taxonomy): domain Eukaryota; kingdom Viridiplantae; phylum Streptophyta; class Pinopsida; order Cupressales; family Cupressaceae; genus Cunninghamia; species Cunninghamia lanceolata. The sequence goes on from BSBN01000516.1 coordinate 6,232,051, forward strand.
CAAAATAGGCGCTCAAAATGCCTATTTCTCACACCTTTTTGAGGCACTACCAAAGGCGCCTAAAATACCCAATTCTCACGCCCTTTTGCTATTGGTAAATGGCGCTCAAATACACTAAAACCCACGCCTATTTGGCTCAAGCAAAAAGGCGCCTATTTCACATCATTTGCACTTTTTTTTAAGGTGCCTTGTTTGCATGAGGATTGGCGTTGAGGAGAGAGAGGATTGGCGCCAAGACAGAGAAAATATGAGCCTATAAATATACCTCTTCATCCTTCTCATTTCATTCATTATTTTTGCAAGGTTGGAGAGGCAGAGCAAGGACCAAGTAGAAGAATGAAACCCTAGGAGGAGGGCATCCACTATAAAGGAGATATTTGGCATGGTTATTATCATTTTCAAGGCAAGAGGATGGTATTGGGGCTCCACTTCACACATGGCGGCCATTAATGGGTGAATAAAAGCTTGCATGAGGCGAATTCAAAGGCTTTGAAGATTGGATCTTCACATACAGGGCAAAGATTATCCATTCTTGCATCATTCTACATATTTCTATCACTCCAAGGAAATTTGTCCACTGGAGGGCCTTTTTCTTGCACTAGCGGCCATTGTTGAGGATTTTTCAAGCTTTTCTTAAGCTTTTCCGGACCAACATAATATAAAGAGGGCAGTTTGATCACTTCTAAGCCTCTTCTTCTTCATTCTTTTCCTTCACAGGGTCCACCTTCATGTTCCTAAGGCAACGTCCAAACCCTAGGGGCAGTTTTTGATAATTTTTCAAGGATTTTCTTCGCTGGTCATAGTTTTTCGAAGGCAAAATGTCCACCTACAGCCAAGATAAAATTGATTTTTGAGGCCTATTTGTCCAAAATTTCTCATTTCCGGCACATACCCACCTCGGCAAAAGGCATTTTCCATTATCCTGGACCAGTTTGAGCTCAGATCTATAGAATCTTTGAGAGTGTAACTCCAAATTTTCATTTTCCAAGGGCAAAATTTTAATTTTTTCACAAAAATTAAATTTTGGACAGCAAGAGGAAAACTTGTTTTTCTTGGGCAGCGGATACACGTAAGTCCAGATTGGCCATTTTCAAAGCAGAAGAGTCATCAGAACAAGCCTTCTTCGAGTCAAGATGCAATATTCATCAGTCATCATTGAGGCTAAATCCTTGCTCAAACATGACTATTCCAAGGTCAAGGAAACAGACTTGTGTCAAGTCTCACCTGAGGGTTTTGACCTAGAACCACTAATAAACTCAGGCAATGCAGCAGCGAGAAATTTGAAGAATTTTAGACTTATTCAAGTCGGATCATTTCCTATTGCTGCCCATAGTCTTGAATTTGTTCTCTCGTGCATTCAGCACTATAATTTGGAATCAAGAGAAGTCAGATCGAGGGATGGAAGATTGATTGCCAGTTTGAAGCCTGATGACATAGAGATTGCCCTTGGCATCCCTATTTTTGAAGAATCACTCACCCTTGATCTAGAGGAAAGTGACAGAGTGTGGACCTCTACTACTGATAAATGTCAAAAGTTAGCTTGCAAATGGCCAAAAGAAAGAAGGAATACACTTCCAAGGAACGTGGGTCGAGGCCAGTTCAAGGATGAATATGCTATCATGATCACAATGCTCAACCGGATTACAAGCCAGGCTGAAGGGAGAAGTTTTAGAACATGGATGTTCTATGTCATCAGCACGGTAGCCAATGGAAGCGCAACTTATGAATGGGCCACTCTCATAAGCGAATGTATTCACCAACAAATCATGGATTTCACTCGAACTCACGAGTTCAGGATGGTATCCTACTTACTATTCATGGTGGCCAAACAGCATCACTTTACCAGGTTGAACTTTGTAGGCTCTCTGCAAAACACCAGGATTGTCAGGCTATATCCTCAGCTTGAAATTTCAGAGTCCCAGAAGCACTTCTGCCGAGTCAACGACACATTCCTAATGTTCACTGTGCGTGACTTGGAGAACCAGATACACGTCAAAATATCAAAGGAGGCTAGAGCCGTAATCTTGGAATGGGCAGACTTGTATATTCAGTTTCCTACCTTCTCCTATATACGAGCATACGGGTTCACATCATGTCCACACATGCTTCCAAAGTATCCATTTGACGAAGTGGTCTTCATGGAGTTCCTGCGTCAGATTGAAGAAGTGCATAGTTTTCTACGCAGTAGGCATAAGACGGCAGTAAACTTCCCTATTTAGATGAGCATCTTCAAGTGTAAAAGTGCTACCGATGCAAAAATAATTGGAGAGGAAATGTCCAAATTCGCCTGAAGACCTTCAAGGAGAAGCGCACATATGATCCTAATCAAGTGATGAAATCCAGACTCAGCGGCAAGTCCGCTTATGTACCTACTATGGAGGATTTCTGGGTCAATTGTCAAGATGACTATGAGGTTCGTCGAAGGAGTTATAGCCGCTTCACCTTGGAGCAGATGCCAGTTTTTCTTGATGAGAGTGGCAAAGACTTGCACGAAGACGGTTCGATTCTCTCCCCAAAATTCATCAAGGAGGGAATTGATTCACAACCGCTGCCACAAATGGATTGGTCACTCCAAGAAATCACCTCTATTACTAAAAGAACTAAAGGAGTGGTGAAACAAAGTTGGATGTTCATCAACAGTCAAAGGAGCAAGAGGACAAGTACACCTAAGGACAAGGCATCTGCAGTAGAGCCGCCATCTTCGTCCACTCACTTGACTCCACGCCTAAAATCGAAGGTAGTGAGTGGGAAGACCCAAGAAACCAACATTACCGAGGAAGAACCCTTGAGGGTGACCTCAAAGAAGAAGGCTCAAGCCCCAGCACAGCAACAACCAGAGGCAACCCCTTTGCCACCAACTGAGCCTAGTTCACCAACTACCTCTATTTCTACTTCTTCTTCCTCTTCATCTTCTTCAGAAGAGGGGAATTTGCATGCACCACAAAGAGTACCTGAGCCTCACTTGTCTCCTATACCTATCGATTCTACACCACTTAACTCATCAGGAGTTAATGATGCAGGAGAACCAGAGGTCGTGCAGGGAATTGAAGTGACAGTGACGGAAGTAGACCTCAACTTCGAACCCAATATAGTGTTGGATTTTGATCCCGAGTCAGATATACATTTTGCACCTCCTGAGGCTGAAGTCACGCCAAATCCGGATACTGAGAAGGAAAATCATACAGAGCCGAAATTTCAGGAGTCTACTTCAAGTTGGCTTCCTTCGGCAGTTAGTAGGAAAAAGAAAAGGCCATCCTACCAGCTGGATTTTAGTGCTTTAACCAAAACTTTCAAGGAGCCCTCTATAAAGAAACCCAATAAGCAGTCAAGGATTCTGAAGACGGATGTAGGTGAATTAATCCTAGAGACCGCTATTCCTCCCCAGGACAAAGCAATTGAAGAAGTTGAGCCCGAAGATTATCAGATTGTCAAGACTTGCTTTGGTCATAGCACACGACAGGTAGCAGTTAACATTTTGGAGGCTGCTACTGATACTATGAGGAATAGGGTATTGAAGGATGGAGAGGACAAGGCTGCCCTCAAATCAGAAATCAAGAAGCTACGTTAGTACATCTCACAGCTTCTACATTCACCTTCTCCGCCTTCACTCTTTTTGCCACAAGTAATGGAATCTACCGATGAGCAAAGGCAACTGAGTCAGCTGGTTGTATATGGCAAACACACTAAGGATTGGGTGGAGCATTTCATAGCGAAAAGTGTTAACTTTCTAGCAAAGTTAGCAGCAATGGTGTCTAATTCCAAGGATATTCTCCTAGGAATCCAAAATATGATAGAATGCATGAAAGACATAGAGCCTGTGTATGATAGACTGATGGTCAGATTGCGTGCACTTAGCATGAGGCCTATAACGGCAGAACAGAAGGCTACTATTTTCTCCTGGACACATCAGTACTCTTTCTTGGTTTACACCTCAAAGAACATAGCCTTGGAGTTGGCTACATGGAAAGAAAAGCTTCTAGGCATTGAAAAATATGCCATTGATTTTGTCCAAAACATCCCTTGCAGGGATTTCAATGATGAAAGCGTAAATTGCCTTGTTCATATTTTGCAGGAGTTCATTCAGCTAATCCGCGTAAGGTTTTGTGGTGATCCTCACGTAGACAAAATGTACCTCCTGGTTGATATTGCATCAAAGTTTGCCAAGGTTGAAAAAGACTTTGAAGTTTTTGAGAAAATCACAGAGGATGTTGTCATTGACCTACAGATGAGGACGATTCACCTTGATTCCATGATTATGCCAAATGAGGCTAGGATTGAGGAATTTGAGAAAATTCTCAATTCTCATACTTAGTCAATTTTTCACTATCTACAGGGGGGATTTATTTTTGGCAGCAGGAGAGATTTCCAAAGCCGTTTCTATTTTGAGAACTGACTTTGTTATCTCGGGTTAAATTTATTTTTGGAATTTGCTTTTGGAAATCATGCAAATTATCTTTGAGTTGGAACTCATTGTGTAATAACATGCAAGTTCAGTTAACTGAATTGCATGACAAGATACTTTTAGTTATAATTGCTAATAAGCTTGCATGCTTCCCATGCAACAATTAGATCTAGAGTGAAGAGTGTTAGTTAACTCTTTTATTTCTTTGCATCTTTGCTTTTTAGGTATAAATAAGTGTATTCTACACACTTAAACTATCAATGGTAAATGCTGAGCCTAATTTTTGCTCGCATTTTATTGTTCAAACAGTGTTATTGTTTCTGGTCTTTTGATTAATGAGAATATGCATCATGGTTTATGAGATCTATCTTGTTGTCGAGAGTTGTGAAAATCGTTCATGACTTTATGCATGAACGGTTGTTGTTGAATTATCTTTGTGTTGAAAATCTCCAAGTTGTCCCTTCGATTTCTTTATGCTCTGGATTTACTTAAAGAAATCGGAAGTGTTTTAAGATAGAGTTAGTTATTTTCTTCTTTAATGCTTTAGAAAATCTTATAGCCTCGCAGAAGAGCTTCATTGCCTTGTGCTCGTGCCTTGAGAAACCAAAAAGATAGGTTATTTTGTAAACGTCTTTTTATTTTCCTTGTTGAGGGAGCTTCCCCTCCTAATTTGAAGAACAGTCCTACTGTACACGCTGTCCATTTTTCTTTCTCACCGAAAAGTGCGAAATTAAATGCTAACATAGCGGTGGAGATAACTGTTTTCAGATGGTCCAATGGTTGAAAGTTGAAACCTCTCACAAACAACATAATACAAGGAAAATCTCTTAAATTTTGCAAACTTGCGGCTGCATATGATTGATAACAACAGTGCAAAATTAAAAACCCTAAAAATCAGCAATATAAAATGGTACAACAGCTGCCATACTAAAAATCCTTTGCAAAAATCAGCAATGTCAGCAATATAGAGGTTTGTAATAACCAGACAATGACTGGAAATCCTTCAACAAACAGCAGCTCACACCTAAAACCCTTAAAAATCTGCAACCCTATGACTGAAAACACTTGTATGGCTGCAAATGGTGAAATGTAGTAGCTGGAAATGATGATCATAGCAGCCCCTGATATGTTTCCTTTGCAACATAACTGTAATATGCCCTTACTACCCTTCCCCACTATGACTTGTTTGTAGTCTTTTGCAAGCACATCTAAATTTGAAACCATTCCACCACACTTATGCTGCACTACTCTAATATTATTATGAACACCCACTTGAAACCTTTTTATGATGCCAATTACTTCTTCAAAATGAAAGATATATCCAACATGTCTCTTCTCTACCTCTTGAAGAAACCCTCTACTTGGTGGTCATCCTAGAGGTATAACATCAAACACCAAACTATGCTGATCCAAAATAGACCAAGTACTATCATGATCAAGTGTCTCACCTTTGGATGAAGTCGTGGTTGTCACCAATTGATGTTCCCACCACTTATCCATGACAACTCTTGGAGCTCCATCTTCAATGCCCCAAAGCATTAACTCTTTTTCTTTGGATTTCAACTCCATAGTGAACTCTCCAATAGAATGTAACCATTGCTTGCCCAATACTATGTCGATCTCTCCTAGACCCATGACATAGGATTCATTGCACACCTTATGTCTACTTGGTGTGATGAGAAGTTGTTGTGGCTTCATGATGCAAGGAGTGGTGAAGCCATCTTGTAGTATCTTTTCCTTTGTGAATTCTCCTTCACAAATTCATGGGTGGCAAACTTGTATGTAGCTTGATTCCAAAAACACCACACTATGCTTAGTCAGAAAATCTCAAATATCAAAATAACATCTATTTTTCTTACCACCTTCCAACATCAAGCATCTTGTTGTCCCGACAATTGTAACTATCTCCATAACCTTCTCTTCAAGTGTAGAACTTGGCTCCAAGGAGTGACCTATGAACCGTGAGCATTGATCCATCACAACTTTGTTAGAATTCACAATATATCTTATATGATTCTTCATGAGCTTTCTTTCTATCCAAATGCATGGGATGAAGAATTCACTAGAAATAGTGATATTGATCTCATCAAAGTTTTCATCCTTCTTGTACCTCAAAAGATCACCTGAATCTCATATGCAAAAACAATTTTGAACTTGAATCAAAGAATCTATGTCTTATGCTACAAGTTGTATCCTTCACCCTATCACCCTTTTTAGAATGTTTTCCATGATGACAAGAATCTTGTAATCAGATGGTATGAAGCAATAAATCTAAAATACGACCATCTTTCAGATTTCTCATACCTTGGGCTGTAATCAAAGTGCTCACCTTCCTTTGCCAAATTAAAAATTGTTGAAGTATCCTCAACACCTCCAACCTTGTGACTCGAAACTCCCAGGTTAACGTAAATCAAAATATTCTCCTCAAATGCATGCTCATCCACATTGCGACTCTGAAAATCAATCACATATGGCAATGACTAACCCTTTGGAAGATCGAAGGATAGCTCATGATTTGGCCCATCTTCCTCCATATTAGGCTAATCGCATCCAACAAGTGATGCTTTTTCCTCCTTGACTTCATCAGTTTTTTGTTGACATATGCAATCATTAGAAGTCAATAAAACATCTTTTAATAAAAGAACTTTACCTTCCTCTTGCATGGTGGATTCCTCTATAGCCTGTTGGACCTCTATTTCTAATCTCTCTTCTTTTTCCAAGTGCATTTTCTTTGGCTCTTGCTGAGTTCTTCTTCTTTTCATAGAACCATTCTTTGTCGTTGAATCATAGAATTCACCGAAACACAAATCATTACAGACTGCCTAACTTAGAATAAGGCATCGCATCTATTCCAAAAGGAAGTGCCTCCCATTTTGGAGTATGAAATGTTTTTGAGGTAAAATGGAAGCTTGTAGGGGGTGCAAGGAGGTTTTGGGATTGAGGCACAGCCGCTTATGATTGAAATCTGCACTTGGAAATGCTGGTCATACCACCTATCTTGGACTTATTTATTACAGCTGCTGTATATACCAGTTAGCACCTTTCAGCTGGAATGATATCAGCCATTAATGAGTTAGTGCATCGTTCTCTTGGACTTGACATTTGAGAGGTTAGAACTCTGGAACATTATTAATTTTCTGAATTCTAACTAATTTCAGCAGGCTGTATTATCTGATATACTTTACCAGTTATAAACAAGGGCAGCAAATTGTTTGTTAAAATGTCTCTTTATAATATTTGTGTTCTATGATGAAATTGTGAATGATTCATGACTTAAACCAATAAACAAGCCTTTGCAAAACTCATAAACTCAGAAACTTCAGTTGACGAGCATATTGGAAATTGTATGACAAAATGCCTGCACAATAGACAACACGTTCAAAAAACAAAACTCAGTTGGGACAGCATATTGCCAAATGTTTGATAGAGACTTGCAAATCAAACCAAATTTACACATGGTTTGATTCAATCTGTAATTCACAAGTACTCACCAAGACTCAAATTCGCAAGTACTTGCCAACTACGTCTTTGGCATTGTTTCTTGTCCATCTGGTAATTGTATGTATCATTCATAGTCATGCATTCCTATCAATGCAATTATTGTATTTGGCCCATACTTGTCCAAACTTGATAGAGAATTGTCGTTTGAGCCAAATTGGCATATTTGGTTTGTCTCGCACTCAAATTCGCATGTACTCACCAAGACTTGTAGAGTCTAATTACTATGGTTGAGAGTAGTTTTCACTTTCTAAATTGAGGGCAGATACTAGGTTGGGTTAACACAAAGAATATTAATGTGAAAACAAATTCTTATGATTTCCAACATATTGGATTGGAAACAAGCTTGCACCTTGTTTAACGAGGATTTTTATGTTAGCACACACAAAGTTAAGCATCAAGATGATACTCAGATGATTCTCTTTCTTCTCCTAAAAAATATATCTTCATTGAAACTTTTACAAAGAACAAAAGATGCAACCTTGATATCCAATGTATTATATTTACTTTATCTATGTATGCACTTATTCACCACTCTACCCTGAACATCCCTATCATGCTTTTATCACCCATTAGTTACTTTGCAATTCAAATAAATAAATAATGAAGAATACATCACGGTCCATTGTATGCAATGATATTTAAATGTAAGTAAAGAAAAATTGAGATTACATAGAAAGCATTGTGCCAAGAAACTTGAGTACATTAGCAAGGAGCCCATCCTTATACCCTAACGGGCCTAACCACATTTCTTGGTGAATTATATATGCGCACACACACACACACACACACACACAATATATATATACAAATGTGTGTACACACACACACATGCGCATATGTGTGTGTGTGTGTGCACAATTTCTTGCTGCTCATCAATTTCTGCGGTTTTTCACTCAAAATATCATGATTTCTGTTAAACTCCCCATGCAGGTTTTTCTCCACAATTTCCCTATGTTTCCACTTTTCTAACCAATTAAAATATTCAAAAATCACAGCTGCCACAATTTATTTGGGTTTTTTCTTGTTTTGACTGTGCAGAAACTTTTTCCCCCAAAAACCCTAACCTTGTTTTTTTTTCTGTTTTTTCTGAAAACCCCAACCCGATTTTTTCCCTATTAAATAGCGATATTTTGAGAAAATATTTTTTGGTTTGCCAATTTATTCCCAAAAACATATTTTGCTGCTAGGATAAAAACAACAGTAACCAATTAATAACCAGGAAAATAAATCAGAAATAAGTCAATTTAGACCTGGATCTGGAGTATTTTCAACTCAAGTCACAGTATCCAGCTCACTTTGACCCTAGTGGCGATTCAGAACAACTCCCTTTAAACAATTCCATAATTGTCAAAATCAATATCCATAAATGAGCAAGCATCTAAAGCAAGTGATATCCTCACATGCATCTATTAATGACTTAATAATTCTTTATAGTATTCGATCAATTGTTAAAAATAAATATATGATACAAGTCAATCACTTTGAAGATAAACAGTGCCTAGAAAAACAGAGGAAACATGGCATACATTTACACTTTATATAACTCCCCAAATAATAACTCAAAAACTTCTGCAATCAATATAAATGTACCTCTTTGTTGTCTGAAACAGCGTTGCAGAGAAACCTTTCAAGAGTCCAATATTGCACACCATCTCTCAACTCCTTGTCAATCCTGAACCATATTGGGACTCAGATAATTATGAACAAAATAAAAGTCCTACAGCTAAGAGCATAGGTAAAATGTTTGATTATTTGACCTTGTATACAGAGGAATTCAGTCAATTCAATATATGAGAAGAAAGGGGAGCATTTAAACCCTTACCTCTCTGTCATCAAGCCTCTTACTTCCAAGACATTGCGCAATGGCCTAAAAGGGTCAGTCTCTAGGACAATCAATGGAGAAAATTGTCCTGTTTTAAAAGAATCCTGAAAAAATCCCCAATTTTGTACTTTTACATTTTTTGACAAAATCCTTCTGAGCTTAAATTCTAAACTGTTACAACCACTTCTTGTATCTTCCATGCATCATGAGAATTTTTTATATTTACCTTACAACTAAATCTCCCCCTCATAGATGGATGCAAAGTTTCTTCATTCAGCCCATCCAACTTTAAGACGAAGTGAAGAAAGAATTAGCAATTTGAGAAAAATAATTGGGTACTCATATTCCGTACATCTAGATTAAGAATTAAACTAATGAAAATCAACTGCAAACACCTGATAGATATAACTTTCAACAAATGTGAGGATTGGAAGATACTTGAACAGTGTTTCAAGTCTATGCACATCCAGATCATGGAACATGAAATATGATCTGCACTGAGTAAAGAAAACAAGAACATGTCAGAAATCATTGATTGCCATGATTAACAGCGCCAACATCTTCTAATATGCTTATTTTCTTTCATTAAAAATAAACAACTCTCAATATTTTTTAAAACAATGATGGATATCAAAACACTTTTGAGTCACTGTTTGGAGAAGGAAAGGAAATCCTGTTTGAGACAGAAATTAGAATCTCATGAATAACTCACATCCATAAAGCAATATTTGAACAAAATTAAAGTGGCTATAGCCTAGCTGATGTGCACAAATAAAGATAATACCCAGTGGATAATAAATACAAAAGAAATTATTAGTCTTTAAAACAGCAATGAATGCCTGCACAATGAATATTGTCCTTAAAAGACATTAATTAAACTTTAAGATCATAAATAAAAATAATCATTAGTGAAGGAGTAGAAAGTTATCATATCAAGAGAATAGGACAAAATTAAAAACAGAAAGTATCCTTATCATGATCATAATGGGCATAGAGATGCTGATGACATCAATAAGCCAAAACTTCCGCTTTTACTGCCATCCAGAATGATCCAGTAAGCCATATCTCATATTAGCAGTGGCTGTTAAGGTTTTCCTGAGGGTGTTTTGGCTACTGGTATACCCTGTACACAATAAATATATTAATGGCCCTCACTTGCTCATGTTTGTGATCATTCAAATTCTCAAGTACTCATGAGTCTAGGGCATCCAATGTGAAGCATTGTTTCTTTGCTTTATTTTGTTTGCTTCAAGTCTAGGGTCCTTTTTGCCCGAGTACTTTGCTATTGTAACAGTTGTACATTCCAGTCCCATTAGCCTATTTTGCTCACTCATGGACATTAATATAATTTCTTTCTTTCTTTCTTAAAGCTCAACAGAATAATAGATCATTACTGACAATACAAAAAATCTTCATTTGTTTTAGCTTTTTGAAAAAAATTGATTTTCCTAATTTCAAAACCATTGTACTCATAATCCACTAAGAGTTACCTTACAATTATATCATACAGTCCAACATGCAAGAGAAACATATATATACCTATTATATTCAATGTTCATCAGCCCCTAATTCTAGCCTGCAGGTATAACCAAAGCCTAACAAGCTATAACTGGGAAAAACTTGAGTTTCAAGAAAAGACAATTGAGGGATGTTCATCTGATAATTAACTGTAAACTAATCAACATACTTCCTCCCCTAGGGCTAAACCAAAATACATTAAGAAGTTCAGAAGGGTTTGTCTCCATATTCATCATTGGGTTGCCCACTGTATCTTTACAACAAAAGAGAAAAGCCATTTCACTGCATATTCCAGGAAGCAATTCTCTTAGCCAGAATAAGGAGACAAAAATCAGAAGATAGCCTTCTATCTACATAGCTAGAAACACAGGGAATATCACCAACCAATAAAAACATGGTGATGATACTATCTTCCTAGGAGAACACACAGTAAAGAAAGAAACAAATAAGGGAAAATCTCTCTCCAAAGCCCTAATATACCGTAATAACTTGAAAGCCAATCAAAAATTATATGGAGGCTGTACAGAGTCAACAAATGCAGGAAAGGGAATGAAACTATATCTCATAGAAAATTAAGAAAAGGATTGTAACTTGAACAATGATGAATGGCTCTCCAAAGCAAGAAGTGTGATCATTATTAAATCCATTCTAAGTGCTCTTCTAACAAACTCCTGTGATCCCACATCTCAGAAACAAAAGCTGAGAATCTGATCAAAATACTCTCGAGAATAAAAAGTGAGCCGCATCAAGCTACAGAATTGTATCAACACTATATGCAACCCTAGCAAAGGCAATAATATTTAGAATGCTTGTCTGCAAAAGAAGTCAAAAAAGAAAATTCACATAGATTTTACATGTTTCGAAAATAATGAACATTGCAAAGTTTTTAATAATAGGAAGCAAACAAGTACTATTCGACAAACTTAAAAAAGGAAAGTATTGCATAGGGCAAGCCCCTGAATTCTATTCTTTGGTTGGTAAGCACCAACCAGATATTAAACTAAAAGATGAAAACAAGAGAAATGGAAGGTGTTCAAGGAGAAGGGATAGTGAAAGTGTTCAAGGACAAGAAGGTATAGTTTTGTTATTAAAAAATGCACCATTAATGCAACATGAAGATAGAATGCATAGTAAATTCCTATCAGATAGATAGCAAATGAAAAGAATCTATGGAAAAATATGAAATATTAGACCAGAGAATGCTAGCAAAACATACTTCTGCTCATGTCAAAGGGGATGCAGTAAAGGGGTAGGGCCACTTGGTTCTCATGTTGGAGACCAAGGTTCAAATATCCCCAAGTGACATTTTAGAGCCAATGAGTGTGCTGAAGCGATATTCCCGCTTCAATTGGAGCAATATCCCGTTGGAAGTAGAGCGGTATCCCCACAAGTGAAGCTAGAGGAGCACACTAGAGTTGGAGGAGCACAGGAGAAGAGAGTAGATGGAAGAGCATTGGAGAAGGGTAGAGAAGGAGGAGCGCAAGAAAAGCTAGAGGATGGAGGTAGAGTGATATCCCCAAAGGTGATGTAGGAGCTGGAGGCATGCAGGAGATGTGTAGGAGTGAAGGAGAAATTGGAGGATAAAGGAAGAGTGGTATCCCTGCAGGTGATGAAGGAGTTGAAGGAGAGCAGAAGATAAAAGTGCAAAGAAACGAAAGAGAAGCTAGAGGAAAGAGAAGCAAGAGCGGTATCTAGGTCACAAGAGATGCTAGAGAAGGTAGGAGAAGTTGAGAACAATATCCCCCATAGAAGAAGGTCCACAATATCCTTGCAGTTTGAATTGTAAGAAAGCAGTATTGCCATTAGTTGAATTGTAAGGCAGCGGTATTCCCTCTAGCAGAGCAATAGTTATAAGTCGTGTTAGCATTTAATTGTCCTTTTTGGGACAACTCAAACCGAAACAGTATATGAGGAAATCCTCTCTTCAAATTTGCAAGGGAAGCTCCTTGATCTAATCTATTCCTAAAATCTAAAACAAATAAACTAGATTGTTATTTATGCACACTATACAAATTATCTTCTGGGGATTTTTGCATGTAAACAAAATGGTTAAAAACAATCTAGACCTGTCTTTTTGATCTCAGAGAGAGGAACACAAGACTGAAAGTACTCATCTCACCACAAGGTTTTCTATTTTGCAGCTAAATAAAAATATAAACTAAAAACAAAACACTATTCAATGGTTAAAGCAAAGACCAATGAATTAGTATTAACAATAGAATTGATTTGACTTAAGAACCATTCCACAAACAACACACACTACGAGATTCAAGAGGACAATTCTTAAAAGCATGTGAAGCTACTGATTAAGAATAGAGGACTGGTGTTAAGCAAAGTTGAACACAAATCTTCTCATTACTGACTTTTCAAATCTCAACACAATAAACCAACTTTGAAGCTAAATGAAAACTTCTGCAACATAAGTCTAACACAAACTCTCATTACATTTTATGTGCTCAAGGCACTTATTTATAAGCTCTCTAAGAGAAGCTTCTAAGGAAAATAATAATAAAATAATGCTTTAAAGCTGCCTTTAAATCAATCCTAATCCCTATCCTTTTGAAAAAAGGCAATAGAAACTTAAAATAGCTAGAAATAAGCTTTCATCTACTTTAAAATTTGCTTTCTTCCTTGAACAAGTCACCTATGTCAATGAATTGCCACGATTCAATGCTTTTTGCTTTAAAATTGTAAAATCCCCTAACAAGATTTTTGCTCGAAACCATGAAATTTCTGACTTTTATTGTGCAGACATTTCGTCAAACATTTTTCAATATGCTGTCTTTACTGCAATTTCTGTGAATGATGATGCTAATATCTTGTTCTTGAGATTCAGATGATATTTCATTCATGAATTCATTATCAAACACAAAGATAGTGAAGAGGCATTTTGTCAAACAGTTTGCATTTCTTCAATATAACTAGAAATAAATAATACACACTGCTGTTCAAACAAATCAGAGTTTACAAGATACAGAAATCTTTTTCTCTAACCTCCAAAGATGCCAAGATTACTTGCATAGGATCCTATACTGTTGCAGAAGTATAGACAGCCCTTGGTATGACAGATTTGATCACCACAAACTTATAACAACAGCAATAATCTCCCAAACAGCAAGTATATATTCTCCAAAGCTGGGCAGCCAGCTTAAACCTGCTAACTCTTCATTCTAAGGCTGTGTTCCTTCCTCAAAGACTCTATGCACTCCCTAACTCCCCTCACGTCATTCTCCAAAAACCCCACATATCTTCCAACTCCCATGTTGAAGAAATACTTCAAAAGGGGTGATCAAATATCGGGCACACCAAGCACTAAGAAATGTGTGCCTCCTCAATACTCAACGACACTCCTCTTCAATATTTAAACAAGCTATAATTCATAAAGTAGGGTACGATTGCTTTAGAGAAGGTACGGCTGGAAGCATGTAAGGTACGGTTTCTCTAGGGCAAATCTCCACCATCAACACTAGAATTTCTCACTCCATTTTAAATAACCAAAAAATCTGAAATTTATTATTTGCTATTGCAAATCCCAATAAATTTCTACCTAGTAAAATAACCCTCCAGCAAGCAAATACCAATAACTTGCAAAAGATCAATCTTTCCACACACAAAACCTCCACTTCAAATCTTCGAAAATCTGAACCAAGTAAGTGCACCTGTGAATCCTGAGCGAATCCACGAAGGATGGTTGAATGGGTTTTCGTCCACACAACCAAATACCCAAGGGTTTTCGTCTTAGGGTTTGTTGAACGATAAAGCTCCATCTCTAAAAGAAACTCCAAGAAAAATAATGTCAAGAATGAATTGTTTTTTGGCTCACAACTCCTTTATATCCTTCTTTGAGAGAAATAACTTTATTTCTTTTTAATTTCTTTTATTTTCCTACTCACATAAAGTGACCCCTCTTTATAATTTTCCATTGACATAAAATAAAGTCACTTTATTTAAACCCAGGTCTAGCCTTAATAATTAATTAAATATCAATAACCCTTAGGGAACTTAGGACTATTTAAAATTTAATTAATTAATTATTCCTTTATATCCTCCAACTTAGCCTATGGGAATTAAATAAGCTAAAGGCCCCCGCAAATGTCTCATTCAGAAGAAGGGTGTAATGTCCCCATTTTGAGCTAAGTGATATTTTCTAGTTGAACTTGTTTCTACACATGGGGAACCGGAAAGTTGGTATATGTCTAGACATGGAGAACCGGAAAGTTGGCTCAACTAGTATGTTATTGGGTTATTTGGAAAGTGCAATATTGAAATTGTATTTTCATTTCATTTGATAGATTTTAGAAAATGGAATCTTCAATTACATTTTCTTTAATCGATTTCTATGAAGTTGTAAATATGAATAAAGGTGATGTGTTCGCCAATGGAGATATAGGTCCAACCCAAAATCAAAAGCAAAGGATAGGGATCGATTGGCACATTCTATGAGGTTCATTGATTTATATTTGATTTTGCATTGCTTAAGGAGCCAACAACTATCCAGAAGATGATCGCCCACATTATGGAGAGCATTCACATTGGATCAAGTGCCAAGTTCCAACGACATGAGGAGTCATTTGCCCAAGTCTAATGCATTTAAAATAACAATTGTATGGAATTCAATGCATACGCCTATGCAAGGATCGGCGACTAAGGCAAGGGTTTTATTAAATGCAAATATCATCATTTAATGCATGTGCATGAGGTAGTTGTGGATCGATGCAAGTATAGAGGAGCATTTTAAATGCAAGTTCATAAATTGAATGCCAAATATCTAGTTGGTTATGTCAAGGATCAAGATTTTAAATGCTTTGAAGGATATTAAATGATTGCATGCAAGTTGTTGGGAGACGCCAAGGCAAGGTGTGAGAATTGTAAATGTAATAGATGTATCTCATTTAAACAATTAAAGATTGTTTTAAATGAGTGTGTTTTAGATGTAGCTCATTCAATATTGTTCAAGTTCATTGCTCATCATTGGTGGAATTCAAGATACATTCTAAAATGCCAAAAGGAAGATCGTCCATCCAAGGAGTCCTTAAATAGAGGGTTTGAACATCAATTTGCAACTAATGATGCTATGGTATGTTTTCTTTCTTATTGTTTATGAATGAGAATGCCGATTTTCATTTTATTGGCAAGGTGATGACCCCTTGTTTTTGTATGGAGATGACCTCATACTAGTTGTGGAGTGATTTCATTCAGAATTCACTATTTGTGCTTCATTTGCAGGTTTAGAGGAGTGATTGGAAGCATAATTGATATCATATTGAAGCCCTTGATTCATTGAAGTATTGTCAAGGTAGTTTTGGGCTTATGGTATCATTGGAGTGAATTTTATATGATTTGCAAGGTTCTGATTTTTCATGACAGTCAAACAATCACATTGTTTCAGGGTTTTTTGAGAAGGTTAGACAAGTCTAGAAGGATTGTACAAATTTGCAAGTCGCATATAGAAGCCATCCCTAGCCTTTGGAGTTGATATATTGGCATATTCTTCAAATCTGGGCACTTTCTAGCCAACTACAGGACTGTTCCAGCCAGCTACAGGTCCAAGGATGTTTGATGTGAAGACTTAATCCAAGATAGATTGAAGTTCCAAGTTGTTAGAGTCAACTGGCATCAAAATCAAGCCTACCGATTTGCATAATAAGGTGTTTAGAGGCATAGTTGGCAAGATATCTTCATTGCACATTGGCAGCTACTTAATGTATGGTTTCAGACTTATATCAGACTGATGATCAGTCATATCAGTCAGGGGTTTAGTGGCTTATGTATGAGTTGGCTCTTTAATAAATTATTCCTCATTGATTTGGCAACATTTGTGATGAATTTGGTTGTAATTGTGATTCATTTTCATACATAATTAAGGTCTGATATGAATGGGACGGTGACTGAATTTTGATAACAGTTGCAAGCTTTTGATGTCATTTCAAATTAAATCAATGATAAATGCAAAGGAGTTTGGTAGTTTCATATATGTGTAATTGAAATTTGAAATTGGGTATTATTTGTGCAAGAAATCTTATCTAAAAGTTGGCAAAATTTTCAGTCATTCTAGAAAGGTATTTTACAATGGTATCAAAGCATTCAAAATTTCAGAGCAATATCCATTGGGGATATTACAAAGGGGACATTACAAAAATCTTCTAACTTGCCGTTGGTCTTCTACTTGGGCAATTACTTATTTTTTATGACACTTAGATATTTTTGGTGGCGATGTTAGACAAGAAAACATGATTTCCTTTTTAGACTTCTGTCTCACCTGAGTGGAGTTTCTTTCCATATTTGCCACTTAAGTCACACTTTTCAAGTGGTAATGCCACTTAAAAACTGTGCTATACTTTATCTTTCATTCTCCTTTGGTCAAGTTGCTGTTTTAGATGAACTTTGCCACCTTAATCGCATCTTTTAACTAGCTTTGCCATTGAGGATCAGTGCTAATCACTTTAGTTTTTAATTTAATGCCTGGTTGCGCTTTTACCATTCCTTAGCCAATTGAGTTGTGTTTTTTGAGTGGTTATGCTAGGGATAAAGTGTGATTTCATTTTTTTGTTTTTAAGCCCTTATTCACTGGTTGTGATTTCAATTATCAAATTGCCACTTGGAGTGCAACTCTCTACTGGATTTACCACTTGAAATTGGCTATCAGACTTATGTTTCTTTTAAATGTTTCCTTCATGGAGTGATTCACTAGATTTTTTGCCACCATTGGCATGTTTTCATGCTGGCACTGCCACTTAAAAATAGCAACATAACTGAAGTATACTTCGGGGCGCAATTTTGTGCTTCTCCTGTCACCGTAGGTGTTGATTTAGACTGGCTCAACCACTAAAAACTGCGACTTGCCTCTATTTTAAACTGTTTTCATGCTGGTCACACTTTTGATCATCCCCTGCCACCTACTTCACCCTTTTTAACTGGCTTGACCTATGAAAAAGTGTGATTTAGTTTCATCATTGAAGTTTGGAATGGTTTCATTAACAACTTACCACCCCTATCACGCTTTTAAGCTGGCACACTTAAACCCATTCATCTCCATCCATTCTGGTCATGCTTTTTATCAAGCTTCACCACTGCAATTGCATTTTTTCAGTGGCTTTGCCACTCAAGAATGGTGCTTATCATTTAAGTCTCTTTCTTTCCATGGGTGCAGCTTTAGGTCTTCTTTGCCAATCTTGGCATGGTTTTCCCTGGCTTGAGTCACTAGAAAAGTGTGACTCATTGACACTTAGTCTTTATTTCTTCCTTTGACACAATTTAGGCTTGTTTCTGCCTTCCTTTGACTTTGCCAATGGCTGCCACTCTTCCTTCAGGTCCAAACCCTCGACATTCCATCCTCCTTCCTGTGTTAGAGCTCCCAAACCATTGAAAACTCGATCTCTTTCATTTGGTATTCCTCGTCTGCAAGCAATCTGCAAACATTGTTAGCTTGACAAAATAAACCAACACTTGACGACTTGGCAATTTTATAGGAAGGGCAACTTAACTGGCATTGATAATATGACAAGAATGACATAGTTATTGACTGCATGCAAAGTTTCATAGGGGTACCAATTTTAGCACTAACAAGTGGTATCCCTACAGGTTGATTGTATGGTTTGTGGGCCCCATTACCAAACCCTCACTAAATTTTTTTTTTTAAACATACTTCTACTCATACAGGAAACATCAACAATGTATACCACCCTACTCAAACCGGAACTATGATTAACAAAACAAAATGGTTTATTTGTTCACAAGAGGACCTTATAAAAAATTGGTAACATCAATGCAATTCAAAAAACTGCACATCCTTGTTGATCCAAAATACAGAAGGATAGCATTGGACAATATCTAAAGACAAAGACCAAAAGTCAAGTCCTCCTTGTTGACAAGAGAAAATGATAGGTTAGGTTGGACCAATAAGAAGAAATCTTCACAAAAAAGCATAGAAAAATATAATTCACCACCTTTAGGACTACAAATATGCTAGAAAGATTTTTCAAAATCACACAAATCAACCTTCATACAATAGAGCAAAAATAAGCATCAAAAATTGCCAACAAAAAGGAAGAAATTGTTTTATATTGTGCGAGCTCAACTACATAATGAAAAATAGGAATAAGGTTTAAGAGCAATCAAATGGAGAGAATGGCAAGCTAGAATTAATTGCTTGGAAAGCAGTAGTTTGGACTACCACCAGAAGAGTATTTTGGCTGCTAGAAAATACAAAATGCAAAGCAGAAATATCCAAAGATGAAATGGAAAAAGCCAAAGAACATCAATAAAATACTTTAGGACATCATTCACAACATACATCTCAATCAGATTGGGAACTTTTGCTATAAAAATAAATTGACACTTGTTATAACAAATGGTTTTAATTGCTCAATAATAGGTTTGCAATACACAATATAAAGACAAAGCAGAAACTGAGTCTGTGTCTGGCAAGGCATCCAAACCTACAAAGTCTTCTAGAGTAGACTTTGCACGCTCCATGGCATTCAGTCCAACCAATGGTTTATCATCCACCTTAGTGTTTTGAACAAGAGGGATAATCTCATTTGTAGCAATCTTGCTTTCTTTATCTTTATCCTTGTATTGCAGTTCCTGATAACCTGTATCAAACCAGAGCAGATTTTAGTCCTATAAGAATAAGATTTATATATTAAGAAAGAAAATATCGTCAAGAAAATACAATATTACAAACCCCGTTGACACTAGCACAATCCTAACATTATAATATTATATCAAAAGTTAACTCATAAAATTGGTAATGAAGGAATGCCCATCTAGAAAAGCATAATCACATATGTTAAAAAGATGGAAGAAGCAAGATTTATTCTATAATTTGTTTGGCCATTGTAATGTCCCTTTCTGGATTTTTAGGAAATATGCAGATTTTAGTATTTTCTAGTTTGTGCAATACTTGGATTAAATAACAAATGTAGAAGAGCACTGAAGAATTTCAATAATAATCAGATAATATTATTATAATCATGGTCTGAAAGCTCACAGATACTGATGCAGGAAGAGCAAACCCATAATTAAATAATAACCAACAGAAATTCCAAATAATTCCAATATTATGATGTTGTGATTAAACTTACAAGAGCTTCATGGATATCAGCATATAAAGTACGGCAGAGTGAAGATTCAGCAACCCATATAATATGTACAGCAGCTTCCAACAAAGTGCTGAGATAGGCAGAAAGAGGTACGGCAGCTTTGGAACTTAATAACCAACACCCAAATATGAATCAGCAATCTTTAACAATATTAAGAAATGTTGCGATTCAATTGATATGTGTATGGCAGCCTTTAAACATGAACTCGGCTTCAATAAAACGGTACGACAGCTCTTATAAGATGTACGGTACCCTCAAGATGGTACAGCAAGAATAGAAATTTGTACAGCCAATAAAACCCCAATATGGGTTATGATTTTTTGCACAACAGCAAATAGTAAAAAGCTCCACAATCCTTCACACAAAATCTAGAATTTATTCTGTAATCTACAACACAATTAGAATCTTCAAAAACCAAACTGATTTTGAAAATCTTCAAAACCCACACTGAAACTGGAAATGCCTTTAATCTTTCAACACAAATGCAATTGCCTCAAATGGATAATAGGGTTTTCATCCTCCAATCCAACAATGGAAACCAAGAGGGTTTTGGTCCCTCTATATTCCCTACACCAAAGGGTTTTTGTCCTTAGGCGTGGAGATGAACATAAGTGCTCAAACTCAGAGAAAAGGGTTTGATAACAAATGACAATGGATGCCTTCTTGTGTGCCAAGGTCATCCTTTTATAATCTCCCTTTTAATTCAAATTTCCTTTTCCTGTCTAATTTCCCCTTCAAAAGTGTCTAAAAACACTTTTTAATATAACATTACATTAGGCCCACTTTAAAATAATAATAATACATAAGTTGTCCTTTTACAATGTCATAAAAATAAAGTTACTGTGACAACTTAAAATATTATTATTAAATTAAATTATTTAGAAAAGGGGACATGACAGCTATGGCCTTTTTGAAAGAGGAGGAAATCATGATCATTTTCATCTTCAAGTCTAGCAAGTTTTCTAAGTAAAATCGTGCATGATTTCTTCTTCAAAATTGCGTCATAAATCTTCAAATCGCAACGTCTTTTTCAGACAAAAATCGTGCAGAAATTTTTGGATAAAATCACGCCCTTTTTTAAAGGAGAAATCGCGCAACGGTTTAGGTCAAAATCGTGACTATTATCTGCATAAAAATCGTGGATCTTTCACACCACAGCAATGGTGAAAATCACGGGAGGAAGCAAAAATACATTGTCGAGTTTCCTGGATTAAAATCATGCCCAGAAAAATCGCGGGGTCTGTAAATCGCAACGGGTTTCGCCGCCCTGGGTTTTCAAGCAGTTTTCTTTTCAACAGTAGGTTTTTTTGGCAGATTTTTTTAATCCATGACTAGGGTTTTCAGGGCGGCTCTGGTTTTGGCCAAATTTTGCAGGTATTGTTCCAAGTATTTTTTTCACAAATTTTTAAGCAGGGGTTTGCAGCCCACAACTAGGGCCAATTTTTGTAGCTATTTAAAAATCTTTTAAGTTATTTTCCTACTTTCATATCTAGGAATTTTGTGCAATATTTTGTATAAAAAGAAAATGACGTCAACTAGCCTCAAGTTCGAGGATAGATTAGAAGATGCTTTAAATTTCTTTCCTTGGAAAGTCATAATGACTTTGTTGTTGGAAGAAAATGATCTCCAAGATATCGTTAAGGATCGGATGACTCCACCTATAGATCTGCAAGAGTTGGCAACTCATAAAAAGAAAGAAGTAAAGGCCAAGCAAATGATCATGGATGTGGTAAATGATCATTTAAATCCACATTTAACTGAAAAGAAAACAGCCAAGGAGATGCTTGATGCTCCCGTTAGTCTTTACCAGGGTAAGAACATAAACAGGAAAATGATTTTGTAGAATCAACTCAAATCCATAGAGATGTCTAAATCAGGTACAGTTACCAGTTACTTGATGAAGGTCACGCAGCTTCGTGACCAACTTGCAACAATCAGGGAGAAGGTTGAAGATGGAGAGCTAGTGAACTTGGCGTTGAATGGTTTCAAATCTTCATGGCAAGCATTTGTTCAGGGTATTTGTGCCTGTGACAATCTTCCTTCTTTTGACAGACTGTGAGATGATTCTATCTAGAAGGAAACTCAAATGGAGTCAAAAGCCAACAA
Source organism: Cunninghamia lanceolata (assembly GCA_027924645.1). Lineage (NCBI taxonomy): Eukaryota > Viridiplantae > Streptophyta > Pinopsida > Cupressales > Cupressaceae > Cunninghamia > Cunninghamia lanceolata. The sequence continues at coordinate 6,254,504 of BSBN01000516.1, forward strand.
GAAGGGTGGTGATGATAATTTAGCTCTTGTTGGATAAACAAAGAAAAGTAAAGGAAAAGGGCCCAATAAGGGTAAGGGAAAGGATGAGGATTCATCCTCACAGCCAAGGTAGGACTTGAGTAAAATCAAGTGCTTCATTTGCAATAAATTCGATCATTATGCATCACAGTGTCCAGACAAGAAGAAGGGCAAAGGGAAGCAACAACAGAAGCAAGTGGCAACCTCTGCAAAAACTCAAATGAATGAGTTTGCTGCCAAGTTTGAGAAAGATTTCTCAATGGTATCTTGTCTTTCTACCAGCACAATTTCAAGCGATGCTTGGTATGTGGACAATGGGACATCTAGATATATGACATCAGCTCAATAGTGTTTTACCAAACTAGAAGAACACAACTCTGAAGTTTAGGTTGAGCTTGGTGATGATGCCAAGTATCCAATAGTAGTTGGTGCAATTCCCATTCAACTACAATCAAGTAACTCTTTAGATTTTGATCATGTTTTATTTGTTCCTAGTCTCAGGAAGAATTTGCTTTCAATTTCGGTTATGGAAGATAAAGGCTATGCAGTAGAATTTAAAAATCAGCAAGTCCTTATCAAGCCGAAAGAATCCAGCCTAGACATTGCACAAGTTATAGGGGTTAGTGAAGGCAATCTTTACAGGTTACAGGGTGAACCAATTCTAGACTTGGTTCATAATAGTGACAATCTGTGTGAGTTATGACACAAGAGGATAAGGCATCTGCATCACAAAGCGTTGCCTATTCTAAGGGAGATTGTCACAAATCTTCTAGAGTTTAGTATTGAACAACAGGGAGTATGTAGAGGATGCACACTTGGAAAGCATGCCAAGGTTGCTTTCCCAAGCAGTGAGCATAGATCTAAGGAAATTCTAAACTTAGTGCATTCGGATGTTTGTGGACCGATGTAAGTAGCATCAATTTTAGGAAGCATGAATTATGTTTCCTTTATTGATGATTTCTCTCGCAAGACTTTGATCTATTTCGTAAAGACCAAGGATGAGATCTTTAGCATGTTTCAAGAGTTCAAAGCTCTAGTTGAAAATCAGACAGGGAAGAAGATCAAGGTCTTGAGATTGGACAATTGGGGTGAGTATACCTCCAAGGAGTTCAAGGGTTTCTGCAAGGAAGCAGGGATCAAGAGGGAGCTAATTGTTCCGTACAACCCACAACAAAATGGTGTTGCAAAACAAAAAAATCGATAGATCATAGGGGCTCCTAAGGCCATGATACATGACCAAGATCTATCAATGTTTCTTTGGGCATGTTGGGATTCCTATTTTCAAGCCTCGTATTTGCAAAATCTTGTCAAATTCCTCAAAATTTTCCTACAAGGTCCATGTGCCTTTACCCTGATGCATGTTGTTGAACCCCTGATTTTGGCTAAGTCTGAAACCCTGAAACCCTGAAAATTTGGCAAAGTTTGAATTCTAGATTCTGCAGTTTAACTCTTATGGATCCAAAACCACTCTCAAACATCCTGACAGTATATACATAAAATATTACTTAATTCTTATACTTAAATGTTTATTTTATGTGTATACTGTTGTAATGTCCCCTTTTTCCAAGTGATCACCTAATGGAGTCGGTTAGCCTATCCTTTTCCCATAGGGTAAGCCAAAAGGGCTAGGGAATGACCTAATTGATTAAATACTATATTTAATCAATTTATTTGGGCAAATTGAAGATGTGAAATGACTTTCTATATTTTGTGAGCCATGTGGAAAAAAGAAATAAATTAAATAAAATTATTTATGAGGTGGACGACCTAGGAGAGGGCCTAAAAATATAATATCAAGGGCCAAAAGAGGTTTGCTCCTCTTGAGAAAATAATAAAAATAAAACAAGAATATTTTATTTATTTTGGGCGCCTAGCATGAGGTCAACCAAGTTGGAGGAGATAAAACAAATAAAATAAAATATATTTGCCAAGATGAGGTCGGCTAGGAGGTCAGCTAGGGCTGGGATTAGAGGAAAATTGACTATAAATACAAGGTCTTTTGAGGTCATTTCATCATCCATTCATTTCATATTCTTATTGAGATTGAGATTTTCTCTCTTGGCTGCAGCATTTGTTAGGCTTTATTCCAAGGACGAAAACCTAGCTCTTCTTGTGGTGGACTCATAACGAAGTTCAATTTGCACTTCATTGAAGACTTGGAGCATTTTTGCATATTCAGATTTTCAAAGCAGAATTGGAGCAGCATTCTTTGGCGGTATTTGTGTTGTCACTGCACTAGGGTTTCACCCTAGATTGGAGGGCCACCTTTGGAGGAGGGCAATTTGGCTTGTGTGAGGCGATTTCATTCATTGGAGAGTTTCCAAACCCTAAACCTAGCAGCCACCATCATCCTTGCAAGCGCCCAGGGTTTGTTGAGCACCATTCTTCATAATTTGGTATGTACAAACCTACGGTCTAGGTCTGATTTGGACAGCAGCATTCTGGGCCATGTTTGATCATGTTTTAGCCCATGATTTGATGTAATTTTCAGTCTTCATATTCAGATTTGTAACAGTAGAGTTATATTCAGAAATTCAGACTTTGTGTTGCATTTGGATAGCTATATCTTGTGGATTTCATGTTTGATGTGATCATCATTTAGTAGCATCATTTGGCATGTTTATTTGGCATATTTGGCACTTGTATGTTTGCTTCTATATTTGTTTTGCAAATCAGAAAGTAAAATCAGAATTCAGAAATTAGGGTTTGAGCAGAAACAAAAATCAGAATTTTAGGGCAGATCTAATTAGGGATTTTACAACTGTCCTGAAACTTATTTCTTTGACGGGCCCTTTTGTTCCTGCGAGTTTTTGGGACCCTGCGGACTTTTGGACTAGGTTTCTACGGGACTTCAGGACCCGCAAGGACTTTTGGACTTTTGGACTTTTTCCAAAAGTTCCAAAATCCCTCCGCAACCCGTCAAAAATTTTAAAATCTTTTCGGACCCCCTAATTTTTCAAGACGAATTTGGAGGTGCAAAAAAATCAAATTTTCAATTAATTTTTTGAGGAAAGGGCTGAATATTTTATGCAGTTTCAAGTCAAACTTTCAATTTTGGCTCTTGCCACTTTTGCTTCCGGCAGTATTTCGAGACCCGTCAGGACTTTTGGACTTTTTCTAGAAGTTCCAAGTTCTCCCATCGATCCAACACTCGCCGAAGGCCCAGAAACGCGGAAAAACACGCCGACAACTCTCCAGATCGCCATTAATGCAAAGTGGGTGGTTGAATTTGATGTTTTATTGCAATAGGTGGAGTTGGTGGGGTTTTCCCTCGCATTTTTCCATCAAATCCGAGCTGCAAAGGATATAAATAGAAGAATGAAACTCATTTGAAAAGGGGGTCGGTTTTTTGTGTTGGTTTCCAGAAGACAACTACAGGTGCAGAAAGTTGCAGGGCAGCCATTGAAACGCTAGTTCAGCTCGTTAAGGAGTGCAGACCAGTGAAGTCAAAGGAGTTGATATTGTATATGGTTTTTGTTGTAGAATGTTGTAATGTCCCCTTTTTGAGCTAGGTTGGAAAAACGAATATTGTTGAGGCTTGGAGAATGGAATGTTGAATTTTATGGCTTCAACTAATTTTGCTAGTTGAAACGAAGTGGTATTTTGACTTGTGGTATTTCTGTGCAAATTATTGATAATTCAAAATAATAAAATTAAATTGCCAAGAGGAAAAACGTCCCAAGTGGGAAGAAGGAAAATAACTTAAAGGTGGAAAAAATTAAGTTTGGAGTGTTTATTAAAATATTATATTAATTTCCACCAAACTAGCGCTCATAAGGAAAAAATACAAAGGATGGCAAAAGACAATAAATAATATTTTATTAAGCCAAAGGTGGCCACTCAAGGGAGAAAAAAGAAAAAAATAATAAAATAATATTATTTTATTATTATTTATGTGGGACATCCAAATTGGAGAAAAAGAATATAAATAAATAATATTTTCTTTTGGCTGTGGACTTGAAAAAAGATTATATTTCATTGAAATTGGGTGCCCAAGGTGAAGAGGTTAGAAGGAGGTCATTTGGAGTGTTTTTCATATTATTGTTCATTTGGCTTTTGCATGTTTTGGAGAGTTTCTCCTGGTTGTAACAGAGTTTCAGCGGTATCTGGACAAAAACCCTTGGATAATAGTGGTTTGGACGAAAACCCAATCCACCATGGGAGATGGATTCACCTAGAATCCATTATTGAGCATATTGCAGGTTATTGAGGAGTTAAAGGCTTCAAATCAGCTAGGGTTTCAATAGAGTTTATTGGTTCAACTAGGGTTTGAAGATATCAAGCATGTTGAAGGCTTTATTATTCAGATTTGAAGACATTAAGAGGCAGATTTCACTATTTGGTTTCATGGCTATGATGTATTGATGATCTTTCATGTTTTAGTAGCTTCATTGGAAGTGGAATCTCATATTTTGCAAGTTTGAATTTCATATAAGACCTTTGAAATTCACCTAAAGGTTCAGATCCGTGCATTTCCAGCCACAGCATTAGAGTTAGATTGGCATATTTTCATCCTAGACCCTTAGCACTTCAATTTGGCACCTATCACTAGGGTTTGGAGGCATATTTTGGTGGTTTTGGCTAGGGTTTCATGATCTGATTGCATATCGGCAGCTACAGGATTATAATCAAACTTCTAAGGATTGACATTTGGCCTAGATCTTCATCGGCATTCATCACTAATAAGTTGGCATATGTTGTTGCATCATTGGAGACTCATTTGTACATCTTAATGATCATATTTGGACACTATTTGCATTCATATGCAAGTCTGATTTTTATATCAGACCATTATTGTTTGTAATCAGCCAACTACTATTCAATAAAGAGGCCAATCTTCTATCCGGGTATGTTCTGTTATGTTTTGTGTTGATATTTGGTTGTATAAGTGAGCTGGTTATTTTATTTTCAGTCATCATTTGGCGTTATTTAATTGTCATATTGCAACCTTTCCATCTACATATCATTTCAAACACATTGGTGAAAACAAAACATCAAAACCCTAAGTAAAACTCACAAAAACAAATCAGAAATTTCAAGACAACAGGGTTATTTTCAGGACAAATCTAGACAGGGTTCTTACAAATGTCTCCAGGTCATTAGGTATGTATCCAGGAAGATTTCTCAGTCGTAGATGGGTATTTTCCTTTGCCATGTTTGATGCCACGAATGTAATACTGGGTCAGATGAATGGGAAAGAATTCTAAAAATATTGCAAGCTTTGTAATAATCTCTCTCATGTTATATATGGATGTGTGTAGTTATTTTCTGGATTACTAAGTATGTTATGTTTCAAGATCTCATATTATGTGATGTATGCAAATACATAGCTCATTGTTCTTTTGGTTTCAGTTTGTTGTTTTCTTAATGAACTATGACTGTTTCCCATAGAATAGGCACCAGTCTGGAGCCATTCCCGTCAGCCTCACATCATTCAAACAAATAAACACATTTACCAATGGTTTAGGGGAAGAACCATCATTCCTGTGCATGCATACTTGCACAGTTTGTATCAGCTATATGGGGGTTTTGTAACAGCCAGTTGTTCTTGGTTTAGTTACAGTTTTGGGATCAAGATAACAAGTTGGGTTTGGTTGTTCATTGGTTTTTAGTTGTTCATGTTGTTTGAACTCAATACCTGTTAAGGTATACCCCTTGGAATATCCCTCGAGAGTTAGCTGAGCTCGAAGTGCAGGGAATGAAACCCACTCCCGTAGAGTTGACCTTCAACCCTCCACATTCCGTTGATGGACCGATTATGCTTGCATGACGACAACCCTGGCCTTGTGAGTGTGATTCCGTCCTAGGAAGTGGAGCTATGGTTTTGGGACCCAACAGGGCAAAAACATGCAACACAATAGTCTACATCCAAAACAGGAGTCCTCACAAGATCTTTGAGGCAATCACTACTGTGAAACCAAAAGTAAGTCACTTTCGCATTTTTGGTTGTCCAATTATTTTCATGTACCTATAGAGAAGAGAACCAAGTTGGAACCCTCCAGTAGGAAGGGTTTATTTGTGGGTTACAATGAGACTTCTAAGGCCTATAGGGTCTATATTCCAAATTAAAGGAAGGTTGTAGTCAGTAGTGATGTAAAGTTTGAGGACTTTGCATCCAAGAAGTCTCATGAACTCAATCTAGTAACAAAAGATAAGCAGCAGGAAGCTGTAAAAGTTGAGTCTTTGTCTCCAAAGATACCGATTGTTTCCAATTCCAAACAAGGATCTTCAGAAGAGACTTCAACCCCTTCTACTTCTACTAGGAGACCTCAATAGTTCACCCAAACACTGAGGGATGTTCAAGTGCATGTTGAGGCTCCTAGGAGCACATTCAAGCAGAGCAAGCCTTTGAAGAAGTTTCCCAACTACATGGCATTGATGAGTAGCATCATAGATTTAGAACCTTCTAGCTTCCAAGAAGCAGTAAACCAACAAGTTCGGAGGGATGCTATGGTGGAGGATGTAGTGTCCCACCCTTTCTTGTTGATATTTACTACTCTAAAAATCTGCCTGTGATTGCTTGATGTTTTCAAGTTGTTTTGTTTGTTTGAATTTTTTGAAGGGGTTTATGCTAGGAAATGCCAATAACATATAGACATAAATGCAAAGAGGGCAACTGACAAACTATTGGAAATTTAACAACAGCTGAAGCAAACCCTTATATATATATATATATATATATATATATATATATATATATATATATATATATATATATATATATATATATATATATATATATATATATATATATATCCAAATTTCAATTGATTACTAGACATTAATATTCGTACCCGAGATTCAAGTCACTAAGTGCAGATCTGAAACTTAATATCAGCAAATCTGGAAATGATTATCAGCAATAGGAAAACTCTTACAATGGACGCCTATCAGCAGATAATGAGTTCTCCACCATAGAAATGCTTCAGATTGTTTCCTAATGACCATCCGCCCCAAATGAAGATCAAACACAGCTCATAAGCTAGGTGTTTCAACCCTGAAATCTGCCCTTTAGAATACAACCTTTATTAATATCATTTAATTTGCTTTTGTTGCTTTTTGAAGACTTTATAATATAACTCATAAAGTGAGTGTACCTTTTCCAAGACTCATTAATTGCTTTTAAAGTCAAAATGGCCCCACTTACATAAGGTTAAGTTATAACCTTATAATATACCTTTTTATAATTAAATATCATTTAGGCCACTTTAAAAATTAATAACTCCTTAAATACTTATGATTTTCCAATTCCGCCTGAACAAGGAGGTTCACCATGATACCCTCTATGTATCCAACCGCCTTACCAAAAATAGCAGGGGTCCCTCTCTATCAACCACTGATTCACTATAAATAGTAAAACCCTTATTATCTGATCAAACCAATTAAGGGACTGACACTGCAATCAAGCCTTGTCCAGGTGCCCTGCTATATATAGAAACCCTGACTCCCTGAAATAGTCAACTTACTATAAATAGTAAGTGTGTGAATCTGAATCAAACAAAGGCTAAACCTAAACTCTGGATAGAAATAAGCCTCCCGCTCTGCCAACTAGAACCCTCTAACCATCTACCTTAGCCTACGAGGGCCAATAATAGGCTAATCCCGTCACAAACCATCGTGAGCTAAAATGGGAACATTACAGAGGACACCTCCATCATGAAAAATGATGTATGTGATATATGCCAAGACCAAAGGGGAAATCAACTGTGAGTTCCAGGTGGCTCTATAAAATCAAGCATGATGTAGATGCAACATTGAGAAGTACAAAGCGAGGATTGTGGCAAGAGGGTCCTCGTAAAAAGAGGGAGTAGACTATGAGGAGACATTTGCTCTAGTCATTAGATACATTTCCATTAGAGCAATTAAGTCTATAGTTTCATTTATATGATGGAAAATACATCAGATGGATGTTAAGACAGATTTTCTTAATGGTATCATTGAGGAAGAAGTGTATATATAGCAGCCTCAAGGCTTTGAAGTAAATGGCAAGGAATCCCATGTTTGCAGGCTTAAGAAAGCCTTGTATGGACTCAAACAGGTACTGAGAGCACAATATTCTAGGATAGATGTATATCTGCAAAGTATATGCTTTAACAGAAGTGAAGCACATCCTAATTTATATTATATAATTGTTGAGACTGATCTACTTATTTTGAACCTCATGTTCCAAGCATGATATCAAACACCAATGCAGAAATAGAAGCGCCTTCATCAAAAAAACTCACACAAGGAAATTAAATGCCTAAAAGGGAGATTGCGTCCAGCTAAGGAAGAGTCCACACCTTTGTAAAAAAAATGTTATGACAAATTCCAAACGCCCAGCCAAGGAGCACCCATTCCAATCAGTAAGAGTGCAGCCTAAAGATAATTCTCACACCTCCATAGAAGATTTCAACACACCTATGATGAAATTCACGCCCATGAAGAGAAATCGCATCTACAAGATGGAAAATCGCCACCAAAAAAGATGCAATGGCGCCTTCAAATAAAAATCAACACTCCATTATTCAAGAATGTGTTAGTATTTTATTTAAAATAAAGTTCTCCACAATAGCAAGTTGCTCACAGTAGTGAAGATAAGCATTAGTTTAGACGAGTCGACAAATCAAAGATTCAAATGCCTGGTCAGTACATACACCTAGCCACTGGCATTTCAAATCAGGAAAAAGAGACGCGCATGTTTATCTCCACACATGCTCATCCTTTGTTATGGCGTGTCCAGTTCACCTTGGAAACACTTGAGAAGACAAGTAGGCGCATTTTGGTTCATGAGGTGCGCCTTTTTAAGGCAAGGTGCTCCAACATTCATGAGGCGCACCTAAACAAGGAGGAGCTATTTTAAACTTCAGTTTTCTTTCCCTTTGGCCGACTTGCTTCAGTTGATATCAGACACCCCTCTTCATGCAAAGTACATGCATTTAAAAGAGAAGATAATGATATTTAAAGAATTTGAACTCAAAGTTTGCATGATTGATCATCAGTTGAGCTGGCGGTTGCATGTTTCCATTTTTAGCTTGAGTGGAGCAGATATTTGTAATAAGTTTACATGTCAAGCAAACAGTAGTCAACTAGGGTAGCAGTTCAGTTACTTTATTTTATTTATTCTCATGCAATTTTGTAAAACAATATAAATAAGTGCTTTGTGCACATAGAACAGGGAGATAAGAGAGTTAACTTTTTGAATTCATTAGGAGTTAGCTTTTTCAGCATTCAGTATTTAGTATTGTATTTTGATCATTCAGTGAACATTAATGAAAATGGCAATTCTCATGCCTTCATTATGCTAGAGTTGTTAGTTATCCGGTGTTCTAGTTGTGATTTTGTTGTTCAATAACATTTATTATGCCTGTTTTGCTAACGAATGCTTATTGGAATGTGTCATCATTTGTGCCCAAGGATAAGTCGTTTAATGAATTTGCAAACTTTGTGTTGTAAATGAAGTTGAATATACGAGTCGTGGTTTTGTCCCGTCTCGTATTCAATTTAGTATTGGCATTTGTGTTTTAAGTGTTAATCAATCTCACCTGTGTGTACTTGCCCTGTTCAACCTCTAGATTTAGTTGAACAGTGCAAGCGTGAAGTCTAGGTTTCGATTCCAACCTAAAAAGTAAAAAAATCCTTGTTTCACTGCTAAAAGTGCATTTCTGCCTTTTGCACGTTGCAAAACCAAAAAGATTGCAAATTTTATGTTTATTCAGTATAAGTATGACAAACCCCTAAAAACACTGTATGTACTCTGTAGTTTTAAGTAAGTTTATTTTACAAGGAGCTTCCCCTTCAAATTTGAAGAGTGGTTCTACCGCACATCTGTCTGTTTTACATTTTGCACTGAGAAGTGCAAAATAAAACGCTTCCAAGCCACACCTATGATCACTAATTTGAAGAAGGTGACTACTTCGGATTCAAAATTGGTGGATCCCACGTTGTACAATCAACTGATAGGCTCCTTGATGTATTTGGTCAACATTAGACCAGATATATGTTTTGTAGTGAACACTTTGAGTCAATTCATCGTGGAACCAAGGCAGGAGCATTGGGTAGCAACAAAACATGTGCTCAGGTATTTGAAGGGCATAGTGGAGTATGGTTTGAGATATCTTGGAGATGGTGAAGTGAGGTTGCAAGGGTATACAAACTCGGATTGGGTAGGCAATGCAGCAAATAGGAAGAGCACCTTAGGGTGTTGCTTTAGCTTGGGTTCAACGATGATATCCTAGATCAGCAAGAAGTAGACTTCTATGGCACTTAGCCCAGCAAAGACAGAACACGTGGCAGCCAATATTGCCAGTTGTGAGAACATCTGGCTTCGCAAGTTACTTGCAAAATTTCTTAACAAGATTTGGATCCCACTGTCATTTACTGTGATAATCAGAGTTGTGTCAAACTCTCTGAGAATCCAATATTTCATGACAGGTCCAAGCATATAGGGATCAAATATCACATCATTCGAGAGAAGTCTGTTCTGCCCTTAAATTTCAGTTTCCATAGTTTGACATTTCGTCAAATAGTTGGCATGCAAACTGTCTATTGACTGATTTCTGAGTTTGTTTGTTGTTTGGTGTTTGTTATGATTGAATTTCAACATAAAACGCGTATACCAAATGATAGTACCAAGGACCAAACACTTTGCAACAATAAACAAACACTTTGCTAATACTTTCAATGCCAAATTTAGGACTGTTATAACAGAGTGAAAGTCTGACATAACTCAGAACAGCAAGATAATTTCATTCAAATTAAAGATTTGAATCATTTCATTCCAATGCAACACACCCAATTTATTCTCCTTTGATATAACAATGAATGAAGGCTTCAATTACAAATAAAGGGACTGCTGATAAACAATTATGAAGTCTGATATATCAGCGAACTCTTCACATAACAGCGCCTAGGGTTTGAGTGATTCCATGATTGATTTCCCATTCCTTGGACAACGATCAATCTTTGACATGCAATGACTTCCTTTATACCTTCAAACTACTGCTTGTATTGTTCACAAATCCTTGGCAAGTACTGTAGCAAAACTGTAGTAGTACTGTAGTAAAACTGTAGCAGTACTGTAGCATCCACTGTAGCAATCGTTGTAGCATTTCCTTTAAATATCCACTATAATCTGCTTTGCCAATATCACATCAACCCTCCAATTTGTATTTGGCACAAATTGTCAAATTGGACAATGAAATCCTCCAAACTGGCCTGCAAATAAATACTTCCTTTGAAACTCCAAACAATGTCAAACCTGCAATGAAGAGCAAAGCATAAACTCTAAATAAGTTTACCAGCAATCAACCTGGGAGGGTCTTTCACCATCGGAGTTGATCATCTCCAAGAGGGTTTTCGTCCTCAAGAAGGTTGAGATGAACCAAGTTCGATCTCCAGAACCACAAAGGTTACAATCAGAGAAATAGACTAAACTGCATAATCCCAAATGAGCCCTCAATCCCCCTTTAATAAGCTTTTTAGGGAACTTTCCAGAAACTCCCTTTTAAAATCACTTTATTAATTTATTAAGTCTTTTAACTCCAAAAAGTGATTTATTTTACTTTTAAACATTTCCGACACTGAAAGTTACCTTTTTAAGCGTCTCATCATTTAAATCTTTTCATTCTCTTTCCAACGAGCTATAATACTGAGGTGCCCAATTAAATATTTTAACTAAAATGGCAACCTTAGTAAAATTAATTAAATATAGCTCAATATTACACCCAATTAGAGGAAAAGGCTGAAATGCATCGGAACGGAAAACTGATTGTGTGGGAGTAATCTCGATGATGAAAGATGATAAGCGGACCTAACCGGGTGACTTACTAAAAATAGACGCTCCCTCCAAGAATCTTGGAGACCATATCGGAAGCCGAAAATCACATCTGAAAGTGGCATATGAGTCCTCTAGACCACCTGAGCTCACTGGAAACATCAAATAACTCCTCTGATAATGTTGACACACACACCTAGAAGGTCAGTGCCAACTACAATGCAAGAGAACCCGAAAATGGGGATATTATAGTCCACCCTCCCTAAAGATTGCTTGTTCTCAAGCAATGTCAATACAACCCCTACAATCATCAGGCTAATCCAACTAAAACCAAAAATGATCCCAGGGTCCCAAGTCAATCTTAGAATAGAACCACCACGCTGACACTGCGCCACTCTGATAAAAACTGTAAAAACATCGTGCCACCATAGCACTCTCCTCTCTTGGAAGCTACAAAGGTAATCATCATCAAATCCCAAGCTAAGACACCTGTAAGGGCTAAAACCTATACCATGAAATCTATGTTGTTGAAGCATCCCTATAAGGTCCATAATTGCAATCCCTGTACCTAACATGATCCTCGGCAACTGGAAGAAATATCTGCTCAACCCAAAACCATACTCCTCAATATACCTCAAGGTGTCATGCAAAGCCAGAACTGCAGATGCAAACTCCTCCCATCTTCTTGCAAAAAGGAAAGCAATCCTTTGCAAGAGTTCTACAAACTCACTAACATAACACCATATGGATCTAACATGTCTCCTCTGTGCTAATCTAATACAACCATGAAGACTAGCAAAAACACTTATTGTTCCAACTCCAAGGGTCACTAAATGATGAACCAAAGCATGCAGAAGTTCGCTGTCCTGAACCCACACCGAGAGTAAACTATCAAAGTTTACATCACAAACCTTCATAAGATGAACTCCCTGAGTTAGGAAGGTCTGAAGTAAACAATAAAGTCTGTTGTTCAAAACTGAAATCAGTGGAGTACAATCTGATTTTAGTGCTCTACACAAAGGACAACAGCAGCACCAATGAATTTCCCAAGTATAAGCATGCGTGAAAAACATTGTGTTGCATCAAAATAACTCAGAAGTGGCTGGGAAACACCTCCAAGCAACCTCCAACTGAAAACTATTACTTCCTTGCCAAAGAAGGAAGTGCCAACTCCCTTGAATGAGAGCAAACCAAAAAGTGAAGTGACTGACTTGCAACCCAAAAACAAGCTCAACACTAAAATTCTGATCCATTCTTTGCCAAGTAACACTCCCAAAAGTAATCATTTGTTCATTCCTCCAATCCTTACTTAAAATCTCTCTCCAATCCATTTGTAGATATGCAAATAGAATCACCAAATGGCTGGTAAAGAAAGGAACAGCATCATTAATTCTGAAATTTTCATCCTTATACCTCCAAAGATACTCTCTTCCATTCCCAATTAACTTCATTAATTCTTGCTGAGGATCTCAAACATGGATACCCAACCAAGAATGATCTCCAGCATGCCTAGAAAGGTGCACAACATAACTCCAAGTGACATCCAAATCAACATGCACATCAGGGAGATTTGTGACTTGTTTGGTAATCCCTTGTAGCCCATCCATGAAAGCACCAACAACTGAAATGCAAGGAGAAATTGTTGTCATCAAAACCATCCCCAAAGAAAGATTAGTATAATATATAACATCACTCAATCCAAGGGATGGATTGTCAAACATGTCGGTGTCATGTTTAAATCCTTCTTTCTCCAAAGCTACATAAATAAAAAGCTTTAAACCACCTTTCCTTGCTGCTATTCTGAAATTTCCAGCAAGCTCAAGAGCATTATTTGGAAACTTTTCAGAGCCAGAAATGAAGAGTCTCCATGAAACAATTCATCCCATGAAGATATTGCATCACCTAGTGTCACAACACTCCTTATGCAATCTTCTTTTGTCTCCTCCTTTACACATTTCATATCCGGTGGTCTCCCACGAGGGTAACCAATCGCCTCATAATGTGAACCTAAATCAAAACCAAGCTGGAAACCACACTCCAACTCAAGTTCTGAATCTTCTCCCGGATCCCATACCTTGCTATTTTCACCAAGTGCAATGCTACAACCAGGAGTAGTCCCATCATCCAACTCAAAAGGTGGATTGTCATACACCATATCAACGCCCATCTCAAACAATGGGTTATCAGCAATCATCACAAATTGATTCTTCCAATCATGTTCATGCAAAGAAAGTAAAATGTTGCTATGATGAATACTAAAATCGAAACCCTCATACCTGTCATCAATGACTCCAAGGCTATCCCAAATCACCTGAGCCTTTCCATTATCATTTTCAGCAGTAAACTGTGGATTTAAATCATCGAAGTCATTAAACCTATGCTCAAAGTTAGCTTCATGTGTTCATAAATCAGATTTGTTCTCAAGAAATAAATCAACACCATCAATGCCATCCTCCATGCATGCATTGTGTTCTAAAATCATAACATCATCACGATCAAAAGGAAAATTATCCCATGTAGGATCCTCTTCATACTTAGGTGTCATCACACCCAAATCCCATGTGTTAAAGGTTGATTGCTTTGTTCACTGTGCTCCTCCTGTGATGTCTCTCTGAATAAATCACTCTCCAACTCACCAATACTGATGTCAACATAAGTATCTCTCTCCATACGCTTGGTTTGAAAGTTAAATCCAAGGCCACCTGTGTTAACATCACCGGAATAAGAAAAAGGATCATCAAAAGTTGTTTTGAAGTCATCATCATATTTGTTTTCTCCATGCCCTTCATCTAAAAATACATGAGTGAACTCAGCACAATCATTTGCTCCATAGGAATCATCAAGGAAGTCATTAGAATCATCACTAGTTGAATCCGAACTAGGATCCAAAGCTGTTGTTTTGTCCTTTTCTTCATGCACCACCTCATCCATAGTAGTTGCATGCATGACCAATGAATCATCCTAAAGCTCTATCACATAGTCCTCATGGGTCAAGGCACCATCTCTATCCAAATGTTCTGCCATAATCCTCTTTTCATTTTCCTACCTCTCACTATCCAAGAAAGGTTTCAATTTCTTAATACATTGATTAATCACCCTTCTAGCTAAACTCCCTTTAACTGTTGGAATTCCAAGAATCCCCTTCTTCCTGTTAGTTGATAGGATAGAAAACAGAAACGGTGACACATCTCCACTCTCATTAATAGTCAAAACCATAATGTTTTGCATGGCTGCAATAACATCGTCATCATGTTCTATCATGACTGAAGTAAAGAAATGGTGAAACATGTTGTAGATCATGTTGTAGATCAAATCATGCATTCCCAAATCCAACATAAGGTTACTCAATCTGATTTCTGCAAATGTTTTAAGTATGGTAGCCCGCTTAGAGGAGTGAGAACTTCTGATGTCATCAAGATCCTGAAAACTATCCACCATCAAATGAATTACCTCTTTCATTGTGTCATCATCATAAGGAACTCGAGGTGCTAAAATTCTCGTGATCTCGCTCAAACATGAGGTAACCATCAGTCTTATCTCATCATCTATATGTCTCAACAACCTATGTTGACTCAAAGAAGTCACTGTAGGAGCAAGAACTATCTGCAACAAATCAAAAGGTGACTACTCTACAACGGACAAAAATCCTTCCAATTGGATTAAAGTGTTGAAAACAACATTCCTTGGTTGAGATTGACAATTGAGTTTACTATCTGTTTCATAGATTAACCTTGCCAACCATTTACTGTCTTTAGATGCCATACTTCAATCTGAAAAGAAAAAAAAATCAATTCTCGAAGCTACCCAACAGGCTAGCAGAAAAAAAATGTGCTCTGATACCATTGTAATGTCCCACCCTTGTTCTGCCCTTAAATTTCAATTTCCATAGTTTGACATTTCGTCAAACAGTTGGCATGCGAACTGTCTGTTGACTGATTTCTAAGTTTGTTTGTTGTTTGATGTTTGTTATGATTGAGTTTCAACATAAAACGCATATACCAAATGATAGTACCAAGGACCAAAAACTTTGCAACAATAAACAAACACTTAGCTAATAATTTCAATGCCAAATTTAGGACTGTTATAACACAGTGAAAGTCTGATATAACTCAGAACAGCAAGATAATTTCATTCAAATTAAAGATTTGAATCATTTCATTCCAATGCAACATACCCAATTTATTCTCCTTTGATAGAACAATAAATGAAGGCTTCAATTACAAATAAAGGGACTGCTGATAAACAATTATGATGTCTGATATATCAGCGAACTCTTCACATAACAGCGCCTAGGGTTTCAGTGATTCCATGACTGATTTCCCATTCCTTGGACAGCGATCAATCTTTGACATGCAATGACTTCCTTTATACCTTCAAACTATTGCTTGTATTGTTCACAAATACTTGGCAAGTACCGTAGTGATACTGTAGCAAAACTATAGCAGTTACTGTAGCGATTACTGTAGTGATCACTATAGCATTTCCTTTAAATATCCACTATAATCTACTTTGCCAATATCACATCAACCCTCCAATTTGTATTTGGCACAAATCCTCAAATTGGACAATGAAATCCTCCAAACTGGCCTGCAAATAAATACCTCCTTTGAAACTCCAAACAATGCCAAACCTGCAATGAAGTGCAAAGCGTAAACTCTAAATAAGTTTATCAGCAATCAACCTAGGAGGGTCTTTCACCACCGGAGTTGATCATCTCTAAGAGGGTTGTCGTCCTCAAGAAGGTTGAGATGAACCAAGTTCAATCTCCAAAACCACAAGGGTTACAATCAAAGAAATAGAATAAACCGCATAATCCCAAATGAGCCCTCAATCCCTCTTTTATAAGCTTTTTAGGGAACTTTCTAGAAACTCCCTTTTAAAATCACTTTATTAATTTATTAAGCCTTTTAACTCCAAAAAGTGATTTATTTTACCTTTAAACATTTCGGCACTGAAAGTCACATTTTTAAGCGTCTCATCATTTAAATTTTTTCGTTCTCTTTCCAACAAGCTATAATACTGAGGTGTCCGATTAAATATTTTAATTAAAATGGCAACCTTAGTAAAATTAATTAAATATAGCTCAATATTACACCCAATTAGCGGAAAAGGCCGAAATGCATCGCAACCAAAAACTGACTGCATAGGAGTGATCCCGATTATGAAAGATGATAAACGAACCCAACTGGGTGACTTACTAAAAATAGACGCTCCCTTCAAGAATCTTGGAGACCATACCGAAAACCGAAAATCACATTTGAAAGTGGCATATGAGTCCTCCAGACCACCTAAACTCACTGGAAACATCAAATAACTCCTCTAATAATGCTGACACACACCTAGAAAGTCAGTGCCAACTGCAATGCAAGAGAACCCGAAAATGGGGATATTACAACAAGATTCAGAAGGGAGTAGTTAAGCTCCAATATATTTCCACAAATCAGTAGGTAGCTGATATTCTGACCAAGCTCTTAGCAAAAGGGAAGTTTCAAGCTTTCAGAGACAAACTTGGATTGGTGTAGAATTCCTTGCTCACTAAGAGCGAGTGTTGAGTTTTTAGCTCGAAGAGAAACTTCCACATAGGTTCAATGTGAATATGCTAGAAGTGATTCAAGTAATTCTATTTTACATTTCACTTAAGTGAAAAAGTGAAAGTCTTTTATTGAGCTAACTAAGTCTAATAAAGTCTAGATATACATTAATGATTTAGACTTATCTTCCAACTCATCTCCTTTTAAGAGAAAAAACTTTTTGAAGATTAGATTTTTAGTTGAATAGTATAAAGATAGGCGCAAGATAAAAGAAATGTAACACAGTGATAAAATAACATGCAACTGTCTTGTGAACAGTTTGTAGAGGTTTCATTGTAAGTTTTTCAAAGGAATGAAAAGCTGATTTGAAGGTGTAATTATTTGTGTATGTGTTTATGCTTTCGCTATTTGAATTTTAACTAATGTGTGATTGATGCAAAGTTAAAGAATTTAATTCGAAGACATTAGGACATCACTTGCCTTGTTGAAATTTCTTCAACATAATCCCACCCTAAGTAATCAAATCTCCTATTGAAACTCCTTGCTCTACTCCAATGCCTTCTCTCCCCAAAATGGCAACAACAATTTGAGCTTAAATCCAACACCCCCAAATTTGCCATACACATGGTACTCAAGCAAGGAGGACATCTAGTGGCTTATCACGTAGTGGCCTTGTTACAAGCCAAGCTCAATTATGGATTCCAACATTTGGCACCTTATGGGATTCTAGAAGCTCTTCCACCTTTACATATGTCTTACCTACAAAAATACCAAGACAATTTTTTTTCCTTTGTGAAAAAGTTGACCAAAATTCATACCCAAATTCAAAGCATTCTTTAGCATACTCAAGCTAAATTCAAGGCATTCCTTAACTATCATTAAGCAATTGTTTTTCTATGCTCATACAAATATTTAATGGTGTCAACAAGGGCCATTTAAGCTGGTAAAAACCAAAGAAATGAGATTGAGAGAAATTGACGTGTCTATCTCAGGGAGAGATGGCAGCCTTATATTATTGAAGAACGTTTGATAATAAATGACAGTTACACATGTCATAATGATGGCAGTTACAATAGCCTTAATGAAGACAGTTACAAAAGACTACAATTGACAAGTGTAATAGGACTTACACTATGTAATGTTCCGATATTAAGACATTGTTTAAATTAAAGATTTAAACATCATAATGAAGACAAAGAAATCACTTTCGTAAAATATGGTGTTTAAATAAACTTAATATATAATATTTAATAAATTAAATTAAATTAAATAATATTATATAAATAAAATATATTATAAATATAAGTACAAATATAATATTATCACTTTAAATATTATTATGATTATAATGATTATAGTATATTGTATTATTAAATATAATATATATAAATATACTATCGATGATAATATAATAAATATTTATAACAAATACACTTACTAATAAGTAACTATTGTAAATATATATAAATTTGATACTTAGTCAATGATTTATAATCCCCAACGTCTTGTCTATGTTGCTATCCATTAATCAGCAACAAGGGGACCAGCCACTAATATCTAAAGACAATAATAAATACCTTATAACGATTGTAAATTGAAGTATTACAATTAAGATGTGCAAGGAACGATCACCTTAGGAAGCGACGCCTTGTCCGATGACAAAAGACTAAGGTTAAACCGCTATCAAGGAAAATGCATATTTAAGATCCCGTGGCATTACCAAACGCAGAAGATGGAGCAATTGAAGACATTAATCATTGTCTATTAAACACAACAAATATGATTAAGCAACCTAAACTAAGCGCTACCTTGTAAGGTGACGCCTCTTCCTATAGAATGATCTCCTTGGGAGACACAGCCGTTCACAAGCTCCTTAATCATATAAGAGGGATTCGATGGAGAAGTTCTGAGGATCATTAAGGAATGACTCATGATTCAATAACACAATTTCAGCAATCATACAATTAAAACACTCCATCGATCATAACCCATCTAAACACCAGTGATCAGCAGGAGTAGTAAACCAGCATCTTACATTCATTAATCTTCGAACCATTCACAGCCATACACATTGGAATACCGTCAATGATCTTAGTCAGCTCCTCGTCAAATCACAAGACAAGATACAAGCAATAAATCAGGAAGCAGCGAACCAGTTGGAAGAAGAATGATCAGACTCAGAAAAAATCTGAGTTTTTATCTGCATCACTGTAAGTAGAATTTAAATCTGAATACCGACTACATATATATGTTGTAAATAATAGATATGTATAACTAGAATATGCACTTGTTAAATAGGTTAGAATAAATTGTTTATAATTAAATATTATTGAAATATGAAATGAAATAAAAAGATGATCACAGCCTAACATAATGGAATTGGAATAGAATAATGTAAATGAGTATTAGGCATCTAAATAAGAAATTGAATATAGAAATATCATCATTAAATCAGATATAGATTATGGGAAAGCATAAAATATGGAATTAAGAAAAAGAATGACCTCTTAAGCTTAGAATGATTACATTATAGATTAGATTAAATAAAAGATAACAAGATCATCTATGAGAATAAGCATAAATGGAATTGTCAATAAGCCAAGTATGAGGCTATGACTAAGTAATGATAAGATTCCCAAGTGGAATAAGAAATATGATATCATGATCCGGAAAGGATAATATTATCAAAGATGGATTCATAACTCATAATCTCATAACCTATCAAGAAGGATGTCAAGCATCACCCTTAATCATCTTACCACTTGTGAGTTTGGGGTTAAGTTAAGGGCATATGATTAAACCTAGACCCTCAAGTGGATGAGGAACACCGGGTGTGTGTGAAGTCCCTTGAGCCAAGAGACGAGGAACACCGGGTGTGTGTGAAGCTCTTGGGCCTATGGTAAGTATGAGCTCATATTGTTTATAATTGTGCCCAACGGTAGGTGACTCTTGGTGGGATGAGGAATGCCAAGAGTTGCATAAAGTCCCCTCGAGCCAAATGGTGAGGGGCCCCGGGTGTGGGTGAAGCCATTGGGCCTCCGTATGGGATGGATATGGACGCCTTAACAAACCATGCTCATATGGGAGATAGGATTGATTAATGGTAGGGCTACCCTAAGACTCTCTCAAGATAGTGCATGAGAGTTGTGAGAGAAATAATGTGAATATGTTATGCATATGTTTATAATGTAAAGAGAAATAATATGAATGTGTAATGTATATGTTTATAATAATGTGAATGTGTAAGGCATATGTTTATTATGTTAAGAGAAATGATATGATTATGATTATAAGGTTACAAGCCTTAAGTACAATTGTGGAAAGTCTATGGATTTGATTATTGATCATTAACTCTAATTATGATATGAAAAGAAGAATTGAACACTAATGTTCTCTTTTGGTGAGTTGAAATTTTGTGCAAGGTTGTGAAAATTTTGGCTTACTAGAAGGGGACATTACACACTACTACATTATTAATATTATCCTAATATTCTAATAATATACTAAAAATTTAAAATTATAGTCACGCCTCATTTAGGCATTCAAATCTTTGATATCACTATACAATCTAATTTTTTGCATTTCATAGGTGTCAAATAGAGTTTGGACAACTTCAATCACCGATAGAAAAACCAAGCTTTCTTCCAATTGGGCTTTTGTTACATTTTAATGGTCCCATCGAAATACTAACCTAAAATGATTACATTTAGAGGAATCCAACTTAAATGATGATCAATGCTAAATGTGCTAGCAACCATGTACAAATTCTTGTGGGAGTTGCCATGATCTAAAATGTCAACTAAAACTATATTAACCCATGCGTGATCGTTTAAGCCAAAGATTTTACTTTAAACCATACTGGCACATGGTCCTAATACTAGTATACTATCCTACGACATATTCAAAGATTGTTCATTAGTGCCTACGGAGAATCTAGCTAATAGCACTAGACAAAGGCAATTGAATGAGCATTCAAAACACTAAAGAATGATTTGTTCCATGTGAAATGTTCCAGGCCAAAAGAAATTTGTATTTTTGACAAATGTTTGACAAAATGCAAATGCAAACACTATATTGATGATGAACCATCCACTCGCAATAATACTGAAATGCAAGCTACTGAGCTTTGGAATATTAAATCTTAAATTGCAACAGCCATAACATAGTATCTAGAACACAATATAGTAAAATACTAATTTTCTAAATTAGATTTCTGAATAATAAACAATATGCACTAGCCACATTGAATGCTCAGATCTTAAGATGTACAGCCCTATTTAGGTTGGTACTGAAGGCAACATTCCTTATAACTGCTGCTAACTCTCCCAGATTGGTACTGGTGTTACAAACTCTGATTATGCACTAATACGGTGGCTGTGAGGTCTGCTGAGTGACTGTACCAGGCTGCAAACGGTCCTTATATCTTTCGAATCTTGTCCCTGAAGCTAGGCAGTCATGAAAACTTTTGATTTGATATGCAGATTGAACTTACAACACTAGATTCTTGTTGGGAAATGTACAGAAGCTGTTCAGAGTATTATATAGCACCCAAAATCACAAAGTTGATTATTTTACCAGAAAAAACAAATAGCCTTCACGGCAGATTCGTCACAAACAGAAGCAGTTGGCCTAGGAGTGGAGTAACCAGTAGATAATTGGCTCCTTTCAGCAGCGACTCCCCTTGAAACCTTACACGCCCTCCTTGTAATACTCAACCTGTATGTAGGAAGGTGCAGCCCGGAAAAAAAGGGCATAAACCTTCAAATGATGGGCGGCTGGACTGAATAAAACCTGGAAAGGTGCAGACAGCTGTGAAACACTTTATTCCCCAAATAAAATCGTTTATATTTGCAATGCAAATGCTTTTAATGAAAACTTCTGCCTTCAACACACTGGATTTCGAATCTGGAAATTAAATAACATCAACTCAACATCAAAACTATAAATCTTCAACATTCAGCTCTCTTGTGAACTCAAAATGAATCCACATCCAAATTGGCTAGGAAGGTTTCCATCCTCGAAACCAATCTTTGCAGTAGAGTTTTCGTCCTAGGGCAGAAAGATGAATAATTGCTCCATCTCCAAAGCTTAGGTTTTGAAAATAAAAAGCCAAGAATGAAATTCTATCGTCAAATCCCCCTTTTATACACTTTTCGGAAATAATAAAATATTATTATCCCCTTCAAAAGTGACTTTTAAAATCTCTTAATTAAATTACACTTTTTGGCCTTCTTTTTTAAAAGCACTTTATATGTTGGCCAACCTATTAAAACAAATCAACATAAGTTGCCTTATAAAATGAACTTTTGACAACTTAGGTTAATTATTTAATTATTTCTCGTGCATCAATAAAAATCTACAGAAAATATTAAAATGGGCCAATTATGCTTCCTTGGTAACTCCACCAACACCTTAAGTGCATAGGTCTTCCCACCACAGAAAGTTGGCATTCTCCAAGGATGATGGACTTCTCCAAGGCGCTCCCAGAAAGTCGGAATCACATGGAAATTGGATAATTATGCCCACCTTGATTCCTAGAACTCTCAGCCGTTGTCAGAAAACCTTTCCAAGAAAGCTGGCGCTCTCCAAGAAAGTTGGAGTTTCCAAGAATGTTGGAATGGGCCGAGAAAGGGGACATTACACCCTAAGAGGGCAAATTGTCATAAAAATTAACTTCATTCTTGGAAATGGTAAGCATACTTGTGGAAGTATCAAACATCTAGAAAAAGCTACTAGCATCTAGATAAACATTTCTCTATGTTATTATGTCAACCAAATACTTAAACAATAACTTGCCTTATATATAACCGAGTTTTCCACTACTTTTAATGATGCACTTAAAATAGTAACGACTCAGTTAATGGAAAGTTGAAACCTTCATAACTACATTGAGAAAATTGCAAACACAAGTAACTATTAAAATTGACTAATTTGGGTATTTTCAATTGTAGAGAAGTGGCTTGTTGCTATGAATTTAATCAAATGTATAGCATTAATGTCATTACATAAGAGCTTGAGATTGTCATTCAGTTAACAAGACATGGATGAAACTATACTACTTGAGTGACTATATAAATAGATTACTTATTACACTGATATAGTTCAATAGCATGATCTCTTACAAAATTGCTCCTGGATTCAGATATGTACAATTTTATTTTTCCCAACTCCCATTGACGTGTACTTATTTGTGGGGAAAGTGAATAACTGAACTAATTTTCTCTATAAGCATTTAACAAGCATATAAGAGCAAATTATTGAATGCCAATACAAACAGAGCAATAATCACACTATGCCATAGAGGCAATATTAACATTTTATTTGGGATTAAGATGCAAGACTTTACCTTGTTTAGTTTTCCAGCTCAATGCCCCTTCTAGAAGAGTCAATGACATCTAGCAAAAATAAGAATGCATATTATAATTAAATCTATTTGCTTGTCTCAATATCATACTTGGATCAAAAGTTCCAATCTCCTTTCAATAATTAACATGTTCAAAAGGTTGAAAGCTCAAAATAAATTCATATATTTAGCTTGTCCTAAGAATGTCCCAACATTTCAAAAAGGACAACAAAAGAAACTAAATTACAAAGCAATGTATCAAACCTTTGGTAATTGCTCAGCTAACAGACTGCACCTGCCCCTCATTTCATGTGCGTTACTACATGTTTGGACCTTTATCCAAAAAAAATTCAAATAATTAAAATGTACCATACATGCATAATGTGCATAACAAAATGTTCTAAAAATCATCTAGTCATACATTAATATGAATGGAAAAGAGATGTGAAATGTGTCTACACCAAGATGAAGAAGCATTAATCATTTTTCTAGAGAAAACTATCAAAGATATGTCAACTTAGATAGACGTGCATGCAAACATTCACTGGTCGTATGAAGAAGAATCACTCTTTTGAGACCAACATTTCCCTTCAAATATTTGATGGCCTACTTGAACTTATGGATTATAAAAACTCCCACCTAACTTCAAGGTCCATGTCCTCTCCACCTCTAAACCAGCCATCTCCCTCAACCTAAACAATCACCACCACCCACAATTCAGCCAAGGCTGATTGGAGCAGAGATCTGCCTCTTCAAGGGAGCAGGATTGTCTCCTCACAAAGCACTCCCCAATCAATCCAAATTGCAATTTCAAATTACCTGTATCCAATAATACAAAACAGATTTGCAAGGAAGATTTGCTACAATTCATTCAGCAACATGCCCATAAGAAGATTATCAGGGCTTCTCTCCCCACCAAAAAGGAAAATGGATGTTAACTTAGGATGGAAATCCTAACAAAGGTAAAACTTTCCATGAATGAAAGGCAAAATAGACTCTGGC
This sequence comes from Cunninghamia lanceolata, assembly GCA_027924645.1. Taxonomy (NCBI): domain Eukaryota; kingdom Viridiplantae; phylum Streptophyta; class Pinopsida; order Cupressales; family Cupressaceae; genus Cunninghamia; species Cunninghamia lanceolata. The sequence continues at coordinate 6,279,153 of BSBN01000516.1, forward strand.
CACTCAAGGAAAAGGCACTTATCTAGAAATTCAAAGGAGGCTTCCAAGACCCCAAACATTGAAAATATGGGTGTAACAAGACTAGAAACCCTCATTGATCTATAGATATTCTCATGATGCAAAAGAAAGCTTCATGACCATCTTCTTGATCAAAAGAGAAAACGAATTGATTTTTAAAAGAGGCCCTTGGTTTGTGAAAAAATCAAGTTTATTAAGGAAGCATTGATTGCCTGCTTTAAATCCCATAGAAGATACTTTGAGCACAATTTTAGTATGATTCTGGTTACCCTTGCTTCCAAATGAACATTAGCAAGAATACACTCTTAGAAAAATTAGAGTAATAGGTGAATACATAACCACCTCCGATTTTACCAAGTATCCTCTAGGATTCTTAATTATGCAAGGATCTATGTCAACACTGATCTAGAAAAACCATTGCCCAACCATAGTATCTTAGACATGGGAGGGATTGAAATGGAGCAGTTAATAGATTATGATAATATACCCTTTCCATATAGGTTGTCTCATGAATGTGGCCATCTAAGTAGGGTTTGTTCTACTCATCAACCATAAGAACAGAACAGAACAACTAACCAAAGAAATTAGCAGCCACATCCTCTCAAGAATGTCAGCAACAATCAGTTATCCTTCCCAAAGAGGAACAACTATCAAATTACAAAAATTAAGGACAAATTCCAAAGGGCATATACATGTGAAGGGCAGCCTCCACAAACCTAGAGAGAACAACTCAAAAAACATTTTCATACTTTGGCCTCATAGGAACACAATGAAGTCAGACACATCAAAATCAAACAGCCAAAGAAATCAACAAAAGCCACTACGAATCAACTTAGGACCAAAGAAAATATTTCCAATTTAAACATATAATCTCCTTGTACCAAACTCCAACTAAATGCTTCTCACAATAGCCAATGCTTCAAAAAGAATAACAAGATATAGAAATTTCAAATGAATGAAAGATTTTAATAACGTCCACGAGGCCACAACAGCCTATGGGACCAAGAGCAGCACAAAGCCCCCTTAAAAACAGGACACCCGCGACTTAAGACGTTTGTAATTTCTTCTTGAGATCAGCCCTTCTGTAGTGAATTTTGATCAAGAAGTTTGCAATTTTGCCCAGCCTTGCCTCTTCAAACAAGGTGCTTAAATTGGTGATTTTCATAACTGGAACGAATGTCGCTGTATGCAAAGCATTCTAAGACGAAGTACTATTCTGTTTCCACCACCTCTTTGTTGCAAAAAAGGCATATTCTCTTTTCCCATTCCTCTTTAGGAATCAGCCATCTGCCCGTTTCACATCTAAGATGATGTGAGCTAGTCCTTAGTTGTGCTATCAACATTTTCACTTTCCACTCAATATCCACTCCGATGTAGGCGTTTTCCTCATGATCACCCATTGGGTTAAATTCTTTGATATAATAAGTTTTTTTTCGACCCTTTTGTTTTGTCCACATGACATTCATAAATTTTTCTCTTACATACTTTTTTATTTCATCATTTGCATTTGGGCAATTTTGCATATTAATGTCCCATTTCTTTATCCATTTGTCATTTTGCTTCCTCCACGTGTTCTTACTTCTAGTTAACTCTTCCTCCATAATTAGCCTAGGCCACCAATGGTTCTCCATATTTTGAGTCTTCTTGAGGTAGCTTAACAAGTGAACCATCGCCAATGCTTCCAAGGGGAAAGACCTCGTTTCAGCCAATAAAATCTCATACGAAACAGCATTCTTAACTTTGAGAGTGCTTATGATGAAATGCTTATGGATTCTTTCTACCTGCTTCCATTTCTGATCTGACATACTGCTGCCCCAAATTTCACACCCATAGAGAATCACCAGAGTAACAAGCAACCCAAAAAGCATTCGCTTGGTTTTCCAATCCACAACTCCACATTCCTACATCTATTTTGAAGAGAGTAAAGGAAAGCAAAAAGCTCAGTCTAAATCTGAAGCCTTGATTCTCCAACGCAAGCACTCTAATGAAAAACAAAAGCCAACACTAAGGGTCACCACAAAATCCCCTTGATGAAAGTACTAAGAAATTTTGAGAGGATCATGTGAGATAGAAAATTGCCTACTTTGCGATTCTCATCTACGTTTCTGCACTCATTTCGACATCCATTCACCTAGTCTTGTCTTAGCATCATTTAGCCTATTTTTTCAGCCTAATTACCAATCATATATATGCAAAAATTGAAAGAAAAGTCTTAGAATCTATTGGTTCCCAAAATTACAACCCAAAACCCTAAAGTATTACTCAATTACCCAAGCCAGGGGTGTCATCAGAGCAATTGGAAAGGGGTTTATCAACAGGTTTAGGGCGATTTTGGCTAGCTTACAGGAGTGGGTAAACTCCTCTACACTTCAAGCTCAACTATGCTTAGAAGGGTAATCCTGAGGTATCCCTTAATAGGGTTTTAAAACTACATACTATTTATCTTCAGATTTGTAACTTTGTAGCAATACCCAAACAATTGTTTTAATCCCAAGAACTGTCACTGAATTAAAACATACTTGTTGCACATTTGAACCTCATTCTAAGCTGATGGAAACATTCTTGCATGATTGCAAGTTGCTGATATGCACAAGTGATTTGTTTTAAAGATGGTTTAAAAATAGTTCACAGTTTATATTCCCTGATTATAATGCAAATCACACAAGACGTACAGATCTGATTACTTCTACCTCACACTAGGTTGATTTGTTTGATTTATAAAATGTTTTGGTGATCAAAACACCATTCAGACCAATGCCTTCAATGGATTATAGAGTCTACAAATTATCAAAAGGGAGAACAACAATGAAATGATAACTGGAACACCCAGCTGCATGAAACTTGAAAAACAGAACCAAACATACTTATTGATCCCTTCTCACACAACATTCATTCATATGCAATCTTTAAATGACTATTACAACATGTAATATATTATGGACCTGTCAAATCCTTCCAATGAAGATTACAATCACACCACAAATCGTGGCAAGAGGAATCCTATAACAAATCGGTAATTCCCTAAATGAACATCTGCAACAATGGAGACAAATGATTCTACTCACAAATTTTGCATTGATTCATCCATATGATATACAAAAAGTTGTCCCAGAAGATCTGAAACTTTCACAGTGATAGAAACCCTTATCACGTTGCACCAGTTGTTTCAAAAATGCCAAAGTGACCAACCCTTCAAAATGATTTTCAATCTTTTATTTATAACACTTGCAACTCGGATTTGATAGAAAAATGGGAGGGAAAACCCCAACAACTCCACCTACTACAATAAAAACTTCAATTTCAACCATGCACTTTGCATTAATGGTGAATTGGAGAGTAGTTGGCGCGTTTTCACGCATTTCTAGGCATTTGGCGGGTGGTGGGACGGCGGGAGAACCTCTTAACCACCAAACTCTCATCAATGTAGTTATGAGTAGCTCCACTATCAAGAAGCGCCATGATCTTACACCCAAATAAGATGCCTTGAAATAGAAATGGATTATACCTTGGAACTCCTGAAAGATAAGTGATCATACTCCCTTTGTTACCATCAATCTCAATATGGGTATATACATATATATATAACATATATAAATAATAATGAAAATAATCAATAGTTCAACAAAAAACATAAAGGTAAAAGAACGGGAAAAGCAATGGAACAACAAAAATATATAATATACAAGAATATATATAAATATATCAAGTAAAAATACAACTCAAATATAACTAATAAACACGAATGCTAAAAATAATAATAGTACAATAGACAAATAAATATAGTATATTAATTATGTATATATTTTACAACATAAAAATGTATAATATACAATAAGGCAAAAAGTAATAATAGCACAACTACCTATATACAGTATATTTACTATATGTATATGTATAAACTAAAAATACAATTCAAGAATAAAAATATACACGAAAGCAAAACGATACCAGTAAATATGATATACATGAATGCAAACAAGAGAACTACAGAGGCATGTAAATATAATATATTTTTACTATATATATATAGTAAAAATACAACCCAAGAATATATAATAAACACGAATGTGAAAAAAGGGGGGGAAGCACAACAGACATGCAAAAATAGAATATTACTTTATAAACACAAGTATATACAATATACACGAAAGCAAAAGAGTAAAAGCACAACAAACAAGAAAATAGAGTTACTTTACTTTATATATATATATAGTAAAATTACAATACAAAAATATAAAATATACCAGAATGGGAGAAAGCAAAGAGAACAACCGACATATATATATGTATATCTAAATATATAAAGAAAAACCCAAGAGGAAAAAAGGTTAAAAATAGATTAAGAAAGGAGCCACGGACAAAAAACCAAGCTAGAGGACAAGGAGAGAAGGACGAGAGAAGTCTAAGCGAGAGGAGAACAACATGGAAAGGAAGAAAGAGGGTTGAGACAATGTGTGAGCTGGGGTAGAGGAGAATGGAGACACGCTCGAAGAGCACAGGAGGGGGAAAGAGAAGCAGAGGAAGAAGGAGAAAGAGAACTCAATGGAGAGGGCTCTCGAAAAAAAGGGAGGGGACTAGAGAGACGAACTGAGAAAGGGGAGAAAGGCTACAGAGGAAGGAGAATGGGACGGGGAATGGAGCGGTTTTTGAGATGGGTCAGCAAGGAGTGCCAAGAGAAACTAAGACTCCACCCCTCATCACGATTGAGGTTAGAGGGGTGATTGCTGATTTCTATAGCCTCTTTGAGTTTCCTTTTGAAGTAGTTGCCTTCCTTGACTAGAATTTGGGTGTCCTCTAAGCAAATGTGGTGTTTGGTTTTAGAGGAGTGCTCGGCCAGGGCCGATTTTTGAGTTCGTTCATGCTTGATGTCAACACAATGCTCTTTTATCCTAGTGCTAAAGGAGCGACCTGTCTCCCCAATGTAGGGGGTGCCACAACATTGTGAACAGCATTCCGTTATCTTCACATGATTTTGCTAATCATAAGGTGATAGACAAGTCTTATGTGGATGGCATTGGTGAGAAGCACTATCTTGTTGATAACCAAGATTTGATAGGTAAGTATGAGATAGTGTTTGTGAATCCAAGTTACATACAAGCTGAGTTTGAAAATCATGGCATAGAGGATGTTGTGAAGACCCAAAACATGTGTGGTGAATGGCTAAGGAGGGCTAAGGAAGCCAAGTTATTAGCCACTCAAGCAAAACAGCACCTACAAATGATTAAGGAAAAATTTGTTCACATGGATCATGAAAGGCAACAACTAGGTGCATTTCTTCATCAATCTTCAGTACTTCAAAGGGAAGAAACTATGATGGTAGAGCATGAAGAAAAATGTAAGAACCTTTTCTAGATCTGAACTAAAAATAACCCTGCTATCCTGAAATTTCTGATTTGTTTTTCTCAAGTTTCGCTTAGGGTTTTGATGTTTTGTTTTCACCAATATGTTTGATATGATTTGTAGATGGAAAGGTTGTAATATGACATTCAAACAACATGTAATGATGACTGAAATTAATCAAAACAGCTCACATAGATACACAAAAACACAATAGAATATACCCGGATGAATGATTGACCACTTTATTTGAATTGATGTTGGCTGATTACAAAAGATGAAGGTTTGATTTGTATGTCAAACTTACATATGCTCGCATGAGTGATCAAATCATGAACCAAAACAACCTACAATGATATAACAATGAAGCAATGAAGTCCTCCAATGCTGGCTGCCTTAGGAAAGAACTATCCAGAAGATAAAATGAAGCCAAAATCAAAATGCATGGACTGATTTGCAAACTGTATCTACTGATATGAGATCTGAAGCATAAATCCTCACAAAAACATGTTGAAAACTCCACCAAACCCTAGCCCAATGATGCCAAATTGAAGCGCTATCCTTCTATGATGAAAATATGTCAAACCCACTTCAAAACAAGACTGGATATGCACCGATCTGAGGTCTGATATGAAGTTACAGCGGTCTGATATGAAATTCAAATTGCAAGATATGTGATTCCACCTCTAATGAAGCCACTAAAACATGAAATATCATCAATACAACATAGCCATGAAACCAAATAGTGAAATCAGCCTCTAATTGTCTTCAAATCTGAATAATAAAGCCTCCAATATGCTTGATATCTTCAAACCCTAGCTGAACCAATAAACTCCATTGAAACCCTAGCTGATTTGAAGCCTATCTCCTCAAAAACCTGCAATATGCTCAATAAGAGATCCTAGGTGAATCCATCTCTCATAGTGGGATGGGTATTCGTCCAAACCACTCAAATCCAAGGGTTTTTGTCCTTAGATAATGTTGAAACTCTGTTACAGCGAAGAGAAACTCTCCAAATAGTGAAAAAGCCAAATGATAGAATGATGCAAAATGACCTTTTTATAAGCTTTTCACCTTGGGCGCCCAATTGCACTAAAATATAATTTTTTTCAAGTCCATAGCCGACAAAGAAACCACCTCAAATATTTTTTATTAATTTAATTTCTTTTTCTCCAAAAAGGCAACGGCTAGGAGAGAGAAAATATTAATAAAATATTATTATTTTATAATTTTTGTTTTTTCCTCCTTGAGTGTCAATTTTGTGGGATTTATTATAATATTTTAATAATAAAATATTATAATTTAATCTTCACCTCCAATATTTAATTTTTTCCACCTTTTTCTATTTTTTCCATTCTCCCACTGGTTGGCATAATATTTAATTAATTTTCATTTTTTCTCCTTGGCTAAATATTTAATTAATTTTGATTTTTCCACAAATATTATTAAAATATAAAAAATCATCTCCAAACTTCATTTTGCCAAAGAAAAATCATTTTTGCCACTAAAAACCCACTTTCCATTCTCCAAGCTTTAAGTTATTTGCTGACTTTCCTTTTTCCAAGCTTGAAGTTACTTTAGCTCAAAAAGGGCACATTACAAACAATCAGATTTGCAGGGTGAACCTTTTGAGAGGTATATGCATATGGATTTTGGGTTTCAGCTAAACTATAATCCAAGGCATGAAGGTATTTATGAGAGTAGAGAAATTTCAAAATTGGTTCAATGGTTTTCATTTTACACATTGACGCTTAGTGGCTGCCCTACATTGTTGATCATGAAATTTTCAGACTTTACATTGATGATTGCAGCTGATTGCATGGATTTGTGTGCATGGGATCGCCACTACAACACTTGGAGGTAGAATGATGATGAGATCTTATCAGTTTATGACAGTGGCAGCATTCCCAGGATGATTATAGATCTTATTTTCAGTTTTAACAGTGCTGTCATTATTTGTACCAGCAGTCTAGAGATGATATGCATGTTTGGTTATGCACACATGATGAACACCTTTCAAGTCCATATGAAACAATTCAGATTTAGATGGATAACTTGTGATGGTGACTTGATAAGAGACACTTATCCTTTCATTTTCAATTTATATGAAGGTGCAATAATTCGGGTTCCAAGAGTTGGTATGATTGGTGGGTTACTTCACAATGTTTGGTTGGATGACAGTTGTATCAGAGTGGAGCAGCGAAAGGCTTGGATCAAGTGGTTGTATTTAGGAGAGCATTGTTATAATACCACCTGCCACATGGTGATAGGCATGTCTCCTTTCATAGCCTTGTATGGTTAAGACGCTAAGCCTTTTTGCAAACTTAGCATTTGATGACAACAGAGTTCCCAGAGTTAGAGAGATGATGTAGGATAGCTAGGATATCCTTAAGACACTTAAGGATAATCTACACCGTGCTCAGAATCAACAGAAGATGTATGCAGATAGGCACAATGTGGAGAGGACATTTGAGATTGGTGATATAGTTTTCTTGCGCCTACAGCCATACCGATAGTCTACACTGAAGAAGAGTGGTGCAGAAAAACTAAAGCCTCGGTTCTATGGCCCCTAAAGGATTGTGAGGAGAGTTGGAGAGGTTGCATATGAGTTGGAGTTGTCCAAGGGTAGCCGAATTCATAATGTATTTCATGTGTCTTGCCTCAAAAGGGCAATTGGGCAGCACATTACACCTTCTCCAGAGCTTCCACCATTGGATGAGGAGGGGAAACTCATACTTGTTCCTGATGCTATACTTGATGTTAGGGAGCGTAGGTTGAGAAACAGGGTGATCAAGAAGTATTTGGTTAGATGGAGAGACTTGCCCCTTGAGGATGCTACTTGGGAAGGTGAACAGATTTTGCAGCACCCAGGTTTGCAATTGTTTGAAGGCAAGCAATTCCGAGAAGGGAGGACTATAATGTCTTTTTTTTTTCCGAGTGATCATCCAACGGAGTAGGCTAGCCTACTTTATTTCCGTAGGCTAAGTTGGGAGTTATAAGGGAATAATCTAATTAATTAAATACTAAGTAATCCTAAGTCAATTTTGGATTATTTATATTTAATTAATTAAACTCGACCTATTTATAATATAAAATGACTTTATTATAAAAGTGAGTCACTTTGATAGAGAAAACAAAATAAAATAAATTGGATTGTCAAAAGGAGGTCAGCCAAAGTGGAGGTTTCATTGGTGGCTATAAAAGGAGGAAAAAGAAAGTCATTTGGATCATTCATATCTTGTCATTTTCATTGGAGATTTTCTCTTGTGGCTGCAACTTAGGTTCAGCATATTCCAAGGACGAAACCCCTTAGGAATATTGGTGGAATTAGGTTTTCGTGGATTCATACGGAATTCACATTTGCACTTCATTGGTGATTCGGAGGAGAGGATTGAGCTACAAAGACGCATTTATTTTTGCAGATTGGTTTGGAGAAGACCTAGGGCCAAAATTGTGAGATTTGTGGCCGAATACAATTTTGGAGATTGAGAATTTATATTCAGATTTTATATCAGATTGGAGCGCCATATTTTGAGGGATTTGATTGAAGATTAGTGCCAGGGTTTTACCCGAGGGTGAGCGCCATCTCCAAGGGAACCGATTTCAAGTTTGTTGAGCATTTGAAGACCAAACCCTAACCGCCGCCCTTCACTTAGCATGCCATTTCCATCTACAAGGGAGCGCCGCCTAGTTTGGAGGGAGTTGTAGCTGTTTGAGAAAGAATCGTGGGTCCTTTTGAGTCCCAAGGGTGTATTAGCAAGTGCCAAATCAGATCACCCATCTAGGATTTGAAATAAGGCACCATTCTCCACAATTTTGGTATGTATAAACCCTTGTTTATCAATGTAAAGGTCTGACTTTGGAACAGCAGAGATCTGAGTTATGTTTGGGCATGTTTGAGCCTTGAAACTTGATGTAATTTCAATTCTGAGCAATCCGATTTGTAACAGCAGTTAATCATATTCAGAAATCAAAACTTTATGCCATTTGTTTGCATTAGAATGGTCATATTATGTTGTAGAATATATGGTTGATGTTATCTTCACAAAGGTTCATGAATGAAATTTATATTTGAGCAATTGGCATACATATATTCGCTGTCCAAAATCATTTACAATTAAGAAACAGAAAAATCAGACTTCATGCCTAGGGTTTGACAAAAATAAAAATCAGAAATTTTTGGGCAGATCTGGTTAGGGATCTTACATCAGCCTACAACACCCCTAGACATATCCTACTACACACTACCACACATGGATTTGTGCACACAAGAACAGGAAGTGGATAAAGAAAAAAAAAATTGCAACACATTCAAAGTGCTCATCAACACGTTCAACAAATTCTCTCACGCCAACAACAAAGTACAAAGAGCGCCATGACATGCACCGCACACATCACTCTTTCAAGGTTGGTGACAAAGTCTGGTTGCATCTTCAAAAGGAATGCTTCAAGGGTCAACATCGAAAGATGAAGCCTAAATGATATGGTCTATACCATAGAAGCAAATATCCTTCTCGAGAATATCTCGGCAAACTAAAAGATACTGATATCTTTAATTTCTTGAAATAATATCGTGAAAATATCAAAAAATGCAGAAATTTTCAAAAAAAAAGAGAAATAAATGATATTTTTTATATTTAAAGTCATCCTAATTGAGTAGAGACTTAGACAAATAAATAAAGGAGAGTGTACACCATTAATTTTGAAAAATGGATTTTTCTCATTAATTTATAGATTGTTTATAGTATACACTGCATAGTGTGTTACTACATAGTTCCACTTCAAAGTTCAAACCCTCAAAATCTATCACAAACTACAAAATACAAATGTCAAGCTACAAAGTGACAAACAACAAAGAAACACAAAGCAAACGAAACCAATGAGGCTAGCTGCTATGAATTACAATCTAGTAGGCAGATGTAGTTCTTGATGATGAAGCTCCAACATTATGCTCCCTCCTAAGCTGATTCAATCGCTCTTCATCAAATACATCAGCTATCTTAAAGATCTCAAAGTCTTCCTCATCAAGTGGCTCTTCTTCTTCAGCAAGCCATTCCAAGTTCGGATCAATCTCATCAAGGTCAATTGGTTGATCGTCCTTGACACTCCCTATATAATTAGTTTGAATGCATTAGTTTGAAACCTCACACATATAAGAATAATAATTGCTAATAAAAAATAAAAAAAATTAAAGAATAATAATTGCTAATACAAATAAAAATTTAAACAATTTAAAATTAAAAATAATATATATAGTTTTTAAATCATTAGTAAACCTTAAAAAAATTAAAAAATTAATATAAAATATAATTTGAAAAAATAATTAAAACAGTTTAAATTTTTTAAAATTTAAAAACAAAAACAAATGAATCATTAAAATAAAATAAAATAAATTAAAATCCTTAATATTTATAAAATGGTTGAATAATAAAATTAAATAAAAAGAATTGTTAATACAATTCAATAATAAAACTTCAAAAAAATATTAAAAGCACTAAATATTTAAAAACCTTACAATCCTTACCTGGAGTTGTCGATTCTCAGATGCATGGAATGCCACGAATGAAAAGAAAATGTACAAAAACGAGCGCCATACACAATCAAAAAATTGCAAACCCTAACTAGTAATTGCAAAAATTGTAGAGAAAACTCTAAACGCAAATATCCAAACAATTTACAATCTAAAAGATGAACGAAATCACGGGTATTTGCCATTTTATTTTTAATAAATTACAATATGGCTCCTAAGATGTGCAGAAACAAGAAGAAATGTCTACATGAGCACCTTAATGATGGCAAGCACTTGAGAAAGATATGCAAAAAGAACAAAATGAGCATGCTCTGTTGTGGAGTTATCAATTGGTTTCCTATCCTCCAGGCTGATGCATCTAATTTTGTGAAGTCATCATCGAGCTCACCTACAAAATACCATTTGGGCCTCCGAAGCACAAGTGAATGCTACAAAAACAAAGTCTCGATTCAAGAGGAACTCTATAAAGATTGAACCTCAACCAAAATGGAGACACCTTTAGTTCTGCGTTACTGATACACAGGTGGAGAAGAACCACCCAAAGGATGATACATTGGAACATCCCATGAATTGGAAGGTACATTTGTCAATGGTGCCACAAAATTAGCTATTAGAGTGACCTCCTTAGGTTTATGATCAAACCAAGTTCCTCCAGTGTAGCATGCAAAGCAAGATCAAGTTTGTATAAGCCTGTGTACACACTACCTGGCTTAATGCCTCGAGCAATTATTTTATCCTATTTTACATTAGAAACAATGCACTCCATCCCACAAAAATGAACTAGAACATTAGGATATTCTGTGATTTGGCTAATAGAGTATTTTTTTGTTCAAACCTAGAACATACCTAACATGCCATACTAAAAGTTTGAATGTCATTATTGAGTGCAATTCTTACATCACATATCCTTTTAACTGTATGTGACTTGCCATAACCAAGCAAAACAAAATCCCTATGACTATCATTGACAATAAAACTAACATACCAGTCCTTTCAACATTTGAATGTCTAGATGCATCTGAATCAAAGAACCAACAACTAATTTTAACATTGTCTAAAAGAGCCATCAATGCAAACTCCTCATCATGGTCTTCCTCAGCAATAGCGGCCACATTTGCTTCATTCTATGGCTTGTGGAATAGATCATAATACTTTTTCCTATAATCTTTCTTCACATGCCCAAATTTCTGACAAAATAGAAGCATTGTACCTTTCTACATGGTTGTGAAGTGGGAGAAGGAGAACTGTAATTTGTACCCTGAAACTGTGCAACAAGTGCACTTTTTGAACTCCTAGAAGAAACTTCACTCAACTATTCCTGTCGTCGTTCCTTCTGCAACAAATATGTACTGACCTTGTCAAAGATTAAAGTTTGGCTTTCCACCAATAGGTTCAGAGACTCCACAAAAGTCTCAAATAGGGTACCAGGTTGTTGATGATCAAAGTAACCATATCTTCCTCATCCACTAGTTTGTTGACCACAGTGAGTTGATCCCTAAAATCTTTGATTTTTAGAAGATGTTGTGACTAAGACCCACCCTCATGCAATTTAGTAGAAAACAACAAATTTTTTAACTACAAAACCTTGATTTTCTTGGAGACTTGATATTTATTTTTAAAACTATCCCATAGTGCATGTGCAAACATAGTATTTTGGACTTTAGAAATTAAATTATTTGATACTGACAAACTTGACAATTTACAAGGCTTCCCTATGATGCCTATCATAGTTGTCTGGGTTATTGACAAGCCTAGTTTCCATGCCTAATAGTATTCGATCACATTCCTGATGCTCAACAATAGCGAGTATCTTGTGACTCCATGTATTATAATTTTTACCCGTCAATTTTTGTGCCTCCAACAACACTAGATTTTGAATATTGGCCATCTATCCAAAAAAATTCAATCCCTTTGAAAATATTTGAAAACCTTTTTTTAAATTTGACCTAAAAGATAAAAATTTCCTAAAACCCTAATCCTTTTGCAAATTCCTTCAAACTTTAAAGCAAAGAATAAACTACCTAGAGAATAAAATAAAGAAATTCTCGAATTCTTGCAATTATAAATAAATCATACCCCATTCTATTGATTAAAAATTTTGTCGCCATGACTATAGAAACCCTAGATTCATGATTGTAATTCCTACTCTACAACTCACACTCAAACTTGATTTGTGCCCTTGTCAAAGTCTACCCTAGCTGTGACCCATTTGTGACTACAAATGACTAGTTCGGCCACAACTACAAATGCTGACTATGTTTTTAGACTAATATGCCCGCACAAATTTCACGACTTGCAACTGAGATAAGTCCATGCGACTATGATTTCTACTATAACTCATGATTTCGTTTGAATGCTCTTTTTGCCTATGATTTGACTATGAATGCCCACGACTTTTTCCACGCATGACTACGATTACAACTAGAAAATAAAACTCACGACCCTACAAATCTGCAACCCTTCACGACCTCTACAAACTAGTTTTTCCATCAACTAAGTCCATGCAACCTCTATGATTTTTTTGATGTGTCATTGATAACTATAACCCTCACAACTAAGAAAAGGATCTCATGAAATGCTCCTTCATGCCCTTGATTTTTGACAGCCTTCCACAACCCATCACTCTTTTTCAAACTCATGTTTTTCAACAACTTCCTGCTCAACCTTATCTTCCCAACTTCTTTCACGAGACTAAACTTGGCTATGATACCAATGTTAGCATGAACAAAAGAATGAAACAAGAGAAGAGGCGTGCAACTCATGGAGGGAGTGTCACATTATATAGATTTAAGAAACGTCCTGTTACAACCAACTCATAAAAGCTACAACTACCTTACAACATTATTAATGACCTACAACGAACCAGCTAATTTGTTACATACAAGTGTAAACATACACTTTATTATATCATTATATTAATATTCTAATCATTTTTACGTTCATAATGAAAACAATTTGGATTTAGTGCATAGCATTTTCGGTGTTGAAGGGATAGACCACTCCCTAGATTGAAGCACACAAATTTAATGGTTGTTGATAGCTTCCTATAGAAATGGGCTAACATAGTGATGGATATCTCTCTATTTTGTTGGTTGGTCGACTTCTCCTTGCTAATATAGAGCTTAAATTATAGTTGAAAATAGGAGATGGTGTAGAATGCAAGTTCTAGTGGATGAACAGTCTACTAGTGTTGGGAATGGAGTGGCTACTACTAACAACCAAGTGGGTAGCTATGGGCATCGAATTGAAATTGGCTGCTGTCTATGGACCATAGATTTGAAACTCTACACTCACAATGCATACAATTCTTGAAGCTCAATGCAGGTCATGGTATTGTGATTGAAGAAAATGTTGGAATACTAAGGATCACTGAGAGGGGGGGGTGAATCAGTGATCTGATAAAACTAATTCTTCAACCAAGATCTTCGCACAATAAAACAATCTAACATGATCATGAAATATAAGACAATTGCATCAGGACATGAAAGCATTAACAAAGCACAAGAGTCAAAATGAATCAACACATAACACAACTGATTGAGTGGAAAACCCCAAAAGGGTAAAAACCACTATAAACTTGATCCCCATTAAGCCTCATTGGCAAACCTCACCAATTACAGTTTGTGCCTCACTAGCAAACCTCACTGGTTACAGACTATGCCTCACTGGCAAACCTCACTTGTTACATGCAAGCCTCACTGGCTAGGATCTCACTGATCACAAATAGGCCTCACTGGCCATAAACCTCACTGGTTACAATGCCTCACTAGCAAAGATAGGATCTCATTGATCACAAATCCTATGCCTCACTGGCAATAGGAGTACATACAACAATCTCAGAAAAAACAAAAGAGTTACAGAGGGTTTCTCTATTTCATTACAAGGCTCAGATCAACATCTCATTCTCTTTCCACCAAGAAGTCCATTCATCTGCATTTCTCTTTCACTCATGGTCTGCAAATTCATCTGCAATTTGTCCTCATAATCTGCATATATCACTTGCATCAGATCTCATACACTCTGCTGCAACATCTCTTACTCTATCTGCATATTCCTTTTCACAGTATCATACTTTATCTGCAAAGAGTCATGCCTGCATAAGAAACTCCTACAAGCTCAGACATAATAGACTTTGTACATTATCACATCATTTTATTTTGTTGTTCTCTGTTTGAAACTCTTTCTCTGCAATTTTGAATTACCCCTGCACCTTCTACATTCAATTCATACAATAACCTTACTAACTCTTATCCCTTTCATCAAACACTCACCACTTACCAAGCATTAATTCTACCTATTCATAAATCCCTATCAAAACATAATTCTTTCTGCTCGTTCACCCTCTCACACTGTCATTTAATCAATCCATAAAACATATCTCCAAAGAAGGAAAAGCACACTCTGCATACCTTAAAGTATCTTCATAAAAACACTCTAAAAATACCTACCCACTAACATTTACATCAAATTCTTAGTAAATCCATGTCATACACTGCAATTCGGTTACAGTGGTGCCTATATTTAGAGAGAGTGGGGTTATGTAGGATTTTGCATGTCGAAGATTCCAATCAGGTTTTTGCTTTTGCTAACATTAGCCTTTGAAAAGGCTCTCCACGCTGTCAAAAGATAACTGACGATTAAATGCCCATCAAACTGGAAGCACGGGAGATGGCCGTTTGTTTTTGAATCCACTTTAAGTTATAGCCATTGATGTCCTTCGAAAACTTTAAATATCTGCCTTAGTGTAATGTTCCACCCCAGGTGGACACTTGCTAACTCAATTTGCTGCCTTGTTTGGTTTGTTTTAATAAATGTTTGTGCTTATACAAATAAACATTGAGTTGATCCCAGGAATGCACAAATATAAATGCATGTTCAAACTCAATGAAAAATATATTGAAGATATCATAGACCTGATTTATTAAAACTTTCAAATACAATAGCTTTTCAAATACACCAATCAGATTGTACTCTTATGAAATTGTATACATTCATACCCGGTAGCTGAAGAAACAAACTGAAAGTCTGATATAACTATTTGCAACAGCAGCAAACTCAGTTGGTTGATCGTCCCACTCTATAAGAGTGTGCTCCCACCATATCTAAGCCTGTAAGTGTTGACTAAAGCTCAACCGCACCAATAGAAGAGAGAATCAGCACCTAAACTCAGGTGCTTCTGTTTGTATCTTACACGTTCTAGCTGGAAGCTCCAGTACGGCCTGCTAAAGGTCTGTAATCTGTCTAGCATAATAAACAATGGATCATCTTCAAGCACCCACACGTGCTGCACAGACGAGTTCCTACAAGCTAGAAATGAAACATAAATATATGCAACTGTTCTTTAATGATGAGAATCCTTTGACATTCTGATCTGCAAACAAATATTCTTGAAACCCGAATAATTTCTGCATTTCTTCCTCCAGTTAAGCACAGTTTGGACCTCTGAATGAAGCCCACACTCTGGCAATGATTCAGCTGATCTTTCACAGCCTCAAGATTGCAAATACATTGAAGAGATCTCGTTCTCCAATGGCTGAAGATGACTGAAACCCTTGGTCTCAAGCTCAAATCCCAAGAACACCAAATAGCAAAGACAAATGATCATTCAATAATGCGTTTGATTTGCTTTTTGAAACCTTTTATATCCTCTCAACTCTTAAGTGCCTTTAATCCCCTTTTGAAATCCACTTTTAGGTTTTTCATAAAACTTTTATAATATAAACTCATAATGGCGTGCTTTTCAATGAGGCATTAATTACTCATTAACTTAAAATGGCCCCACCCTTTATAAAGTTACATTATAACTTTATAATATACTTTTATGTCATTAAATACATAATTGGCCCCCACTTAAATGAAGTCATAAAGTGACTTTATAACATGTGCATTTAAATACATTAATTATTATTAAAGTCAACTTTAATAATAATTAAAAATGCATAACTTCATTATTAATCATCATTTTGCCAATCCATCTGAACCTAGGAGTCAACCATTGTACCCCCTATGCATCCAACCGCCTTACTAAAAATAGCAGGGATCCCTCTCTACAACCACAATCTCACTATAAATAGTAAATCCCTCATTCCCTGACCAAACCAATTGAGTAAGGGATCGACACTGCAATCAAGACCTGTCCAAGTGCCCTGCTATATATAGAAACACTGACTCTCCTGAAATGGTGACTTACTATAAATAGTAAGTGTGTATAATTGAGTCCAAAAACATCAAACGAAGGCCAACCTGAACCAAACTATGTTCTGAAGGAGAAGGCAACCAGATAACTGCCAAACAGGACCCTCTGAACACCCCCATTAGCCTACGAGGGTCAAATGATAGGCTAATCCTCCAAACTCTGATGCTCGCGAAAATGGAGACATTACAGTCCACCCTCCCTGAAATTGCTTGTCCCCAAGCAATCACGACTGCAAAAAACACTACACTAGAAGTCCAAAGGAAGACTATGAAATGTCCCACACTGAAGCACAACTACCGCAACATCAGCATAACCACAACTACGCAAAGATAAACACCAAACCAACTGTCCAAACCCTGCGCACTGAAACTGTGCATCTCAAACGAATCATGTACATGGGAACCAAAAGCAAAACTGCAAGTAATCCTCACTAGGTACATACTGCAATACTCCCCAATGAACCCAAACTGGAACCCCGATGCACACGAAGGATCCCTCAGTGCACTGAAGAGTGTCCAACCAAAAATACCTAGATCCCAAATCCAGAATAGAAACCTGCTAAGAAGAGCACTCTGAGACTTTTGCTGCACAACACTGATTCCCACTTCACCATGACTAAAGTGGTGAAACCGTCCAACGGAACCCATCCAAACTACAGTGCCACCCCTGTCAACACCTGGGTCCCAATGCAACCGATACCCACATCCATCTGCTCTATGGAGATAGGAATAACTGAAAGTATCTGCAACGCCACAACTATCTCCATACTCTACTATACTCCCATGGATGTGACGTCCAACTAAACCATCATGCCCACTGACACCATAATCACTCTAAACCCATGTATCCACAAGAAATCTCTGTGACATAGGAGTAGCAAACTCTGTCGGATACATGTCAACATGATGGAAAACTGAACACTGATCCCACAAGTACTCACCCGCAAACAACTGAATCAAGTACTTGCAGCCACTAACTCCATCTACTGAAGATGGTAACTTTGCATCCCACATTGGATGGTATAATCTCGGAACCAATCCACACCGATGCATCATCAAGCCCTCCACATGTGGATCAAAAGAAAAATGATGAGCACTCCTCACTGTGTGGTTGCGATAAAACTCTCCAACCTCGGTCAATGGCTCATCACATGCAACATTGGAATCAAGAGACGGCTCCAATCTCTAATCCCGAATCACTGATTGGGTAGGGCCTCTGGCAACCTGTTATGCAAACCCAACCACAAAATCTCTATGAGGAAGCATTGCAGTCATAGTATCTACAATGACTCCCACAAAACACCTGCTAGCGCATGAACCATGAATGAGTGTATCCCTCGTGACTCCAAACAGACCCTCCTAAAACTGTGGACTCTCAAGCAGGTACCCAACAAATGTATCGACGCGGAAAAAACGAAATAGGGCTGGATCAACCTTATCCTTTGAAACCTGCAGCTGATCACTCTGACTCTGAGACACAACAAGTTGTCTATCACCATCAACTGCATGAGATGAAGTAATAGATTTGCTTCCAGGAGAGAGAAACAAATCAACATGAGAGCTATACTCCCAACCAAATGACACTCTGTGAACCTCCTGTGAAGATGATAGAGTAGCGTCGTGTACCAACACACAACTCTCGGGACAATCCACCATTGCCAAACAAGAGCTATCGGCAATCTGACCCGCATCATCTATCATAGTACTGACCTCAAGAGAACCTGACACAACATGTGGTTCTCTGCTGCTCTCAATCAAAGTACTCATCTCAACAGAGACTACTGCGCCAAAATCCGTGATGGATGTAGCCACATCCTCCCTACAACCCGTGGATATCTGATCCTCACCAACTATTGCTATAGGAAACTGTACTGTATCTATAACTGGTGAAGATTGTGTCATACTCAACTCTACGGTAAGCTCCTCTACCCATGACTAAGACTCCTGAAGGGCCAACTGAGTGCTCTTCAAAAAGTCCATGGTCACCTCAAGCTCATGAGTGAGCTCATCAACCTCCTCTTCCTTTCCCTTTAATGCATCATAACAAATGCAATCCCACTCGAGAAGATAATCTCTGTCAGCAAGTAGTTGTAGGTAATTTTGTCTCATTATTCCAATTGCTTCTCGGAGTGCATGAATCTCTACAAGGGAAAGGCCACTATCACTGTGCTCATTTGACATAGGAGTACCCCAACCAATCGTAGCCAACATCAAAGTGCTCTATGGTTGTGGCAATCATACTATCATTGACCTTAAGTTGCCCAACCAAATGATGAGCTCTCTGAAACCAATGACTCCCATGCAAGTGTTCTAACCCAAAATCTACACTGTGATATGAGGTTGTATCCACATCACTCACCTCATGATCAATAGCATCATGTGTGCTATCATCAGTGCACACATCAACAAATAAGGTACTGCTGCTATGTACCTCAAAGGATGGTTCAACTGGCAAGGTAGAAGCTACTATTATGACAATCTCTTCACACACTTCCACTTCCAATTTATCTGCATGTCCATCCAACTCATGATCCTGGGATTCCATGTCAACATATGAACCTTCTAGCTTGTTTTCTAGGGTCTGATTTGAAAAATCAGGCTCATCATGACATGAATCCACATCATAAATTGTATCATTAGTACCCAATTCCTGAGTATTTTCATGTAACAACTCAATAGTAGCATCTTGCACGTGTAGCCACTGTTGTCTCAAGCTGATGCAAAATTTTACTACTGCTGTCATGTAAGTCAGATCTATTATGGATTAACCTTTGCATGCAATCTTCATTATTGGCACTAGTATCATGAGTGCCAATACCCAATGTCACTCCCATAACATCTTCTAGACTGGCCACGACTTTCAACTCATCCTCATGCTCAAGTGGACAACTGTTGTCATAAAAATCAGTCTTGTTATCATGACTGATAACAATTTCTTGAACGTTGATAATGTCCACTTCCTCCTCAAATTGGTCCTTCTTTTCCTCCATACTGATAAGGTTATCTACATTAGTGTTTGCTTTCTTTTTCTTTGCAAACCAAGGATCCAAAATTTCTGGATGTTGTAGAAGCCTTGTTAAACTCTTATCATAGTTTTGAACAGCCTGCATGAGCTCTAGCAGGAGTTCTTGTATAGACTTAATTTTATCCAAACCACCAATCAACTGCAGCTGCTATAGGTGAGTGCTGATCACTCAAATGATGCTAGATGTTAATTCACTATCTATTTAAAAATAAAAAATAAAAACACACATGCAACCATTAAAACTGACATGCAAGCATATGGGTGCTCTCCAAACTGACATGCAAGTACTGGGTACTAACATGCAACTGCAAAAATTGACATGCAACTGTTCAAATTTCTGATTTCCCAACAAGATGGCAGGAAACCGCTCTGATACCACTGTAGTAAGCCCTGTTGGCTTCTAACTCTGTTTTTCCCTGACCTTGCTGATATAAATTTCTGAACTTGATGATTTTGTTGTTTTGTGATGCAAATATGACATTGCAAATAAAATGCTGATAAATGTAAACTATGGCAGCAAACGAATATGTACTATGCTCAAATTTAGAACAAATGCAATTGTTTTTTCCCTTTCATTTGATATGCAAATTATCTATATTGATTGATACAAGCTGGAAATGCAGAAACAGATTGAAAATGTGAAACCTGGAAATGAAGATTTGCCTGTGAAACCCTTGAGAAATTGCTGCAGCTTAAACTATTGAATTTCCTCACATTTTATGATGCTACAAGCTTTATCCAACCCAGCCGCCCCCAATTGAGAAAAAATCAGACCAAAGTGTGAAGCGATTTGCCCTAGGGAATGACGTCCCTAGCCTAGATTGTACGGCCCTTGCATGCAATTGATATTCTTTCAAAAACTCATTCATAAATGATGGTATTCAATGGCATTTGCTGAATATGATCAGGCAATCAAATCTGAAATGAAATGTCATCCAAAACTTATGAAAATCTCCTCCAATTTGCACAAATAGAACTTCTGAGTGAAGCTCTCCTGATGGCTATCTTCAATGGGTCTTTCACCACCACAGAATAGCTGCAACACTGAAAAATGTATCGTTCTTCAATGGCTGGAAGTAGACAGAATGGCTGAAACCCTTGGTCTCAAGCTCAAATCCCTAGAACATACAAAAGACAAGTCAAATGATCATTCAATAATGAGTTTGATTTGCTTTTTGAAACCTTTTATATCCTCTCAACTCTTAAGTGCCTTTAATCCCCTTTTGAAATCCGCTTTTAGGTTTTTCATAAAACTTTTATAATATAAACTCATAATGGCGTGCTTTTCAATGAGGCATTAATTACTCATTAACTTAAAATGGCCCCACCCTTTATAAAGTTACATTATAACTTTATAATATACTTTTATGTCATTAAATACATAATTGGCCCCCACTTAAATGAAGTCATAAAGTGACTTTATAACATGTGCATTTAAATACATTAATTATTATTAAAGTCAACTTTAACAATAATTAAAAATGCATAACTTCATTATTAATCATCATTTTGCCAATCCGTCTGAACCTGGGAGTCAACCATTGTACCCTCTATGCATCCAACCGCCTTACTAAAAATAGTAGGGGTCCCTCTCTACGACCACAATCTCACTATAAATAGTAAATCCCTCATTACCTGATCAAACCAATTAAGGGATCGACACTGCAATCAAGACCTATCCAGGTGCCCTGCTATATATAGAAACACTGACTCACCTAAAATGGTGACTTACCATAAATAGTAAGTGTGTATAATTGAGTCCAAAAACATCAAACAAAGGCCAACTTGAACCAAACTCTGCTCTGAAGGAGAAGGCAACCAGATAACTGCCAAACAGGACCCTCTGAACACCCCCATTAGCCTACGAGGGTCAAATGATAGGCTAATCCTCCAAACTCTGATGCTCAAGAAAATGGGGACATTACACTTAGATTCACTTTTGGCGCTCGAACGTAGGAAGGTGACCGGTGGTTTTGGTCACACTAGGAAGGAGGGTTGGTTGATACACGAGCTCAGACCCCTTAGTTTGTGACTTAAGTTATAAAGAAACCTGATATCATAAGTCACTTTCTAATAATAACAAAAAGCAACAAAAGACATGACAGGCAAAGAAGGGTTTAGATAACATAGGATTTTAAACATAGCATTAGGGTTTAAGAGGGTTTAGACTTGATTAGGTCCTTAGGAAACAATAAACCCTAATGTCAACAATGCCCTTTGACATGAGAATAATGGAAACCCTGATCACACAATATAAACTAAAGGCAATCTGAATTAAGAGGATGAAAAGCAAACAAAGAAACTCTAGAGGCTTTAGGGTTTTAAAGATAGCTAGGGTTTTTAGGAAACTTAGAACATGATAGTCAAACAAACCCTAAAGTGTAAAACACACACCATTACTCTATATACTCTGTTGCAGAGATGGGAAAGACTGTGACATAGCTGAAGCACCATAACATGAAACATTGTTTGTCATCACTTTTGACATCTCAACTTGCATTTCATCATTCACCAAAGTACCAAGCACTAAACCATCAATGACAACTAATGATGATCCTTCTGATAGCCTTGTCATGAAGCATCATCAATGTAACTCTCTGAGCATCAGACATCAAACACTCCTTGCATGATTCAACCTGCAAACCCCCTTGTTATGATCCTGATGAGAAGCATCCATATGAAGGCATCCACTGTCAGACATCAGTGACAAGTGACAAACCATCACAAGTGACAAGCCAACATCCAACATCACATCAATCTCCATGAGATAATTATCACCTTAAACAACAACAACAAGATCAACATTGTCCTGAAGCATGAAGCATGAACTCAATGCAACTCTTGAAGCAAGAACCATATGAAGCATCCTGAAACAAAAACAACATGATCAACACATGCAAATGCAATCAACCTATTACCTCATCAGCAAAGACACAACTCCTTTGATCTCCATGTAAACCAACACTGACATCATGTAACTCTGTCAAACTTGGACATATCAATGCTAACATAGGGATTGGATAAACACCACATGAAGGCAACCTGACATGAAGACATCCCAACATACTGACATCAATGACAAATCAAACCTTCTAATGAATGTCCTTTGACATCAATGACAAACCAGACATAAACCACATCAACAAACACCACTGTCCAACTCCCACATCACTCTGTTCTGACCTTTTGACATCAATGACAAACCTCATTCCAACAGAAAATGGCAACCATAGGCTGGTAAGCTCATTCCTCCGCCTAGTTTTCAAGCAACTCCCTATAGAAATACTCCACCTAGTTTGGTTTTGATCGTCAAAGCGAAGCAAGATAGGAGTGTTGTGGTTATCCCTCGCAGTTCTACCAAGGGGGCACAAGGGTCTTGCAAACATCATGGAGCTCCTCATGCCCTACGAAAACTGTATAAGAATTGTAGACCTTGGGTTTGGATACAGGATTGGCAGCTAAGGTGGTTCATGTTCTAGCCATCCAATGGGATCTCATAGAGTGAAACAAGAGAAAAATCAATTTCCTGGCTAAGGCAGGTGGTGAAAAAGTTCTCATGCTTCAAATGTTCACTCCTGTTGTGCATGGTAGATGCATTCATGGTGGTGGGCACCAAGGGCATGGTCAAGTACTAGTGGCTACAAGAGGTTTGGAGGGAACGGGAGTTGATGTCACATGGGATGGCAATTTCAATGCTGCTGTGGGTGGTCCATCTGCTACAGCAGGAGAAGCAGGTCCTTCCTCCCCCGCCAAGGACTAGATCCCTGTCTTGATTTTTGCTTTGGTTCTGCCTCTTGCCTACAACGATTTCAAATTTGGGCAGGATAGCCTGAAAATGATAATCTAGTTTTGATAGGTATTGATCAAGAGTTCCTGTGTAAAATTCTAGGGTAGCCAAATTTGGATAATATATGCTATTTTTTGAATGCG
Source organism: Cunninghamia lanceolata (assembly GCA_027924645.1). Taxonomy (NCBI): domain Eukaryota; kingdom Viridiplantae; phylum Streptophyta; class Pinopsida; order Cupressales; family Cupressaceae; genus Cunninghamia; species Cunninghamia lanceolata. The sequence goes on from BSBN01000516.1 coordinate 6,303,188, forward strand.
ATGGCAATGATTTTCAAGGGTAGCTCTCAATAGCCATTTCTGGTTGATCGGAGTGGATTTCCAGCCATGTGTCTAGGCTACGGACCAGAGGGGCAGTTTTATGTAACCTTTCGTGGTTTCGGGTGAGGGTCCCTAATAAAACCCCTCATCTACCTATCAAGAAAAACATGTTTAAAGATATGATTGTTAATTTGTTGAGTCTTGAACATGTCTTTTGCCAAGTCTAGCTCCAAACACAAAATAGACCTGTGCAGTCAGAGCAGAGTTCGAATCTCAAAACTATGCTCCTAATCCCTGGTACACATATCAAGACAGGAAGACATTTCAGGTACAAGAAATGCAGAAAGAGGCAAGTCCAGGGGGTCAGGAAACTCGCCTCAAGTCTCGTGCTTCTGACAAATCTCCTGCAGTAGTTAGCGCATTCCTGCCGTCTCATGGTGGCATCACCTTAGAATGACTTTAAAAATGGATGTCTAAAGTTAAAAAGGTCTATTGTTTAGGTCACCGCCAAATGAGATGCCAATTTGGCATGTGACACTACAAAGGAGTTTTTTTGTTTGTTTTAGCTTGTGCACCAGGGGATTTCTACGCGGTGGCCAATATTAACCTTGTGAATTCACCTACATATATGCATTTTGTTTTATTGTAGAGTGCTGTTTCCAAGAGTTCTTGAGTACATTATTTGTTTTTGCTGTAAATGGCAGGCAAAAAGTTGGGTTTTAGAGAAAATAATCGGGTTCGAATCACACTCAAAAGGGAACAACCATACAATAACAAAAACCCTGTTGTCTAAAAGCTCTCAGCAACTACCATCATCTTTAAAATGCATAAATAAAATAAAGGGTGATTGAAATTCAAGAATCAAATCACAAGGAAAAGGAAGCAAATGCTACCATGAAAAGCATGAATTGTGCAAGGAACCGATCCGAGCCTGCATCTGGCCCAGATATTGAGTGATTATGCATTAACCCCAACATTCCCTGATCCCTTTCCAATCGTTGGAGAGCTTCCATTTTTTCAATTTCTGATCTACTGAATGGTTCGGCGTTAATAGGTTAGACCACCTTCGCGAGAAGTATCGTGGATCTTTAGAACTCAGCGTGTTGGCCAAAAAGTTGGGAGCGCAAGCTTGATAGTCATGGAGTTTACTAACAAATTTTGAACAACACGTAATTTAAAATACTGCGTCCCCCAACATTTTCAAAAATATTCCTCTATTAAATCAATGATTGTTGATTGATGAATGAAGGTTGGTTTTAATAAAGTCCATGAGGCCAAGCAGCTTATGGGATTGCAAGATAATGAAGGTTGGTTTTAATAAAGTCTATGAGGCCAAGCAGCTTATGGGACTGCAAGATATTAAATGGCATTGTTATGTACAAAAGTTTTAATAGGCAGGTTGGGTGCATTATATCTGAGTGGCATCTCTTTCCATTTGAATCTTGGATCCTCTCTCGTAAAATTTTGATCAAATAATTTGTTATTTTTGTTAGCCTTTCCTCTTCAAACAAGGTAAACAAGGAGCCCACATTGAAAATATTGATGTGATTGATCCAAATATCTTAGTAAGCAAGACATTGCATGATGTAGTGTCATTTTGTTTCCACGAACCCCTAATTACAAAAATAGCATATTCTCTCTACCTACTCTTCTTTAGGCGTCATCCACCTTTCGGTCTCACACCTAAGATGGTGCGAGCTAGTTCTTAGCTAAGATATTAACATTTTCACTCTCCATTTTATTTTCGCTTCTATATAATTCTTTTGTTTGTGGTCACATGTAGGATTGAAATGAAATGAAAACTTTTTGGATTACTAATTTTCTGGCTTCTTTTTATTTTTATTTTTCAACTTGGCCTTTTTTTTTCTATTTGTATAATTGTAAGCAATTTAAAGAGAAGGAAATTAATCATAACATTAGGAATTTATATTTGAAAGTTTAAGTTGAGGAAAATCTAGTTCTAAGTAGTAATTGCATATTTTCTTCTCTTTTCATCAATAAAATTAATACAAAAAGTTGTTAGAGCATGTTTCACATTGTTTCTTGTCTTGCATCTTCTTAATATTATTATGGAAAGGTTCTAAAAATCATAGAATAGTTTTAAATAGGAACAAATTATTAATATGCTTCCCCTTCTCTCTCTTAAGTATTTTGTTATGTACAAAATGACTTGAGCTTCAAAATTGAAGAAACATCATTTTACTAGTGTTACTCTATGTATGACTTCTCATGGCAAAATAGCCATAATAGCTAACAAAACTAAACTACTTTTACAAGTATTAGAAACTAAACCACCATTTATTAAAAAAAAAAAAATACCTTTTTGCATATTGACAATTTCAAAATAGCCACTTGATAATTATCAAGCAGCCCCTTCATTATTCACAAACTCCTATAACTAGCAAAGGCCATACCTTTTACACGTGAACTCAAATTTAGGTGCCTTTTTTGAAAGTGCATAATTTTTTAAGAGGAATCTAAATATATAATGATGATTAACTTTTGATGAAGAGTAATTGATGCAGGCGCATCCTTGGGCATCCCAATAATGTGGTATCATGTCTAAGGAAGTGGAATTAGTGGTCAAATCTAATAGTTTGCGTGTATATAAATATATGGTTAACAATGTGTTGTGATAAAAGTTAGTGCATTTCACTACCTTGAGGAATTAGCTGATGCATTTGTGGTAGTAGTTATGTATGTGGTTTGTTCATCTTCGATTAAAGTTTGAGGTTGATTGGATAAGTAAGGGTTGATAATTTAGTTCACAGAATGATTGTGCATTAACAATGTGTGTTGTTGGAACTATTTTTGTTTGCGAAGGGTTTACTTTGGGTTTGTGCCAAAGATGAATATTTATGAGGTGTTTAGTAACCATTGTGAAGGTCTGTGGTGTATCGCATGGAGATTCTCTATCATTTGATCATTGCAATTTGTAAGTTTGTTATGTTTAATCGGCAACACATTTCATGTGGTTTCAGGCTTTATGTCATTCTAAGGCCAATGTGGAACATGTGAGGAGATTGAGGATGATATGAATAAGAGGTTTTGAATCGGTAGAAAGCAAGCGAAGAAGACCAAGATGGAGTAGGAGCGTAGAAGGTAAGTTTAACAGTGAGGGAGTGAGATCTAAGAGAAAGGCCCAAAGTGTGGTTACTAGTAGTATGATGTGGGATACAATCTAAGGGTATCCAATGTGGCATGTAGGAATATTTTCTAGTGGTGAGAATCAAATGTAATTGTGTTGAGTCATTATGTAGCCCGTACGACAAGTCAATGGTAGAATCCAAAGGTTATATTGTAATAGAAAGCATTATATGGTCACCGGTAGCAAGTCTGGAAGTGGTGTTCCATAGTTAGTTTCATTTGTGTAACCTTGTGTAAATAAATAGTTGTGACCTACCATGTAAGAGAGCCCATCATGATAACCTATGGTTGTAATTCAGTGATAATTTTACAAGCTTTCTATTCATTAATATGTGGTGTTTTCTATGAGTTCTTGTATGCTGCGGTGATTTATGGTTAAGTTTTTGTCGTGGGTTGCATGGTTGGATAGTCCCTTCTTGGACCCTCCTACCATGACTACATCATTTGGTATTAGAGTGAGTTCAGATCAATGGAGTGGGACTAGTGTGTGTGTGAGTGCACCTAGTCATGTTTTGAGCATGTGAGTTTGATAAAACATAAGCTATAGTGGTGATGTCCCATAGGCATAAGCAATTGTGATGACAGGTAAAGCAAGGTATAAGTCATCCTTTACAAGAACTAAATAAAGTTTAGATTTGTGGTAATCCACAGGGTTTGTCGACAAAGTGCCAACTATGAGTAGTTTACAAGAGTGGTAATTATCGATAGATCATCGACCCAAAGATATTTGTGAGGAGAAGGCAAGGTATGATTAGTGTTGCAAATAGAATGGAGGAGATGTATGAGATGTTAAAGGATATGTAGAAGTGGATGGATGTGTTGGAGAAAGACCACCATAGGAACCCTGATCCTAGGTTCAAGGAAAGTGATGAAGAGTAGGAGGCAGATCCTATGGAATCAAGTGGAAGCAAAAAGGACAATGAAGAAAGGATGTTGAAGGCCATAATCAAAATTGGTAAGAGGACTATTGTGGAAATTTTGGACTATTTTGGGAACTTGGATCCCAAGGAGCTGATTGACTCAATCACTAATTTGGAGGAGCATTTTGCGTATGAGGACATTGTGAACTCAGATAGGTTGAAATTTGCCAAGACCAAGCTGAAAGGTATTGTAATGATATGGTGGAAGGAATTCTAGATCATAGAGTAGAATAGAAAGGGCAAGCCTTGCACTGCAAAGTGGGACTGAATGGTCAAAAATCTAAAATCCAAGTTCATTCTAGCAAATTACCAATTGAAATTGTTGAAGAAGCTACATAATTTATGGTAAGGAGATATGACTATGAAGGAGTACACCAAGGAATACTATAGGGTAACAATAAGGTTAGGGCATCATGAGGAAGGGGCCAAGAAAGTGGTTAAATACATTAATGGATTAAGATAATCCATCCAAGGGAAGTTGGATATGTGGAATATCCAAACAATTGAGGAGGCCTACCAATTGGCTCTCGCTACATAGAAGAAACTTAACCGAAAGCAAGAGGAAAAGTGGAATCACTAGAGAGGACGAGAAAAGAAGAACCAGAGCAACAAGATGTGATGTGGCGACAAGGGAACAAACCCATGAGATCAAGGGAGAGGTAACCAGTACCATAGTGAAAGAGAAGTCTGAGGTACCCGCTATAAAAAAGAAAGAAGATGATATGAGCTATCTTGGAATTAGGGGATATGACTGTAGCAACCACCACAAAGGTAGAGAGGATGATGGAAGCTACCACAAAGATGAAAGAGTAGAAGATACTGACCACAAAGAGGCTCGAGGGGGGCATGGAGGGTATACTTAATAAGATAGAGGAGGAAAAGAGAGGAAAGGGCAAAAATCTTGTAGGGGAACCTATTTCAGGTGTGGCAAAGAAGTACCCAAAGCATTTGAGTGCCAATGAAATATGGTAGATTTAATGTCTCTTTTTATATTATTCCTGATTTCTATGACTGCAACAAGACTAGTCACTCAAATTAAACGTTAGAGACATTAAAGATTACTAAATCATGACAATATTCAATACAATTCATCATATCACAATTAGTATTCAAATCAATATATTCAACAATGTAGATTAATACATCATAACATAAACAATATTCAATTCAATACATCTTAAGATAATCCTTCAAGATAATCACATAATGAATTATTTAAGAACTCTTGAAAGTAGCAATATTGAAAGGGTTCACTCCACCTAACAATATTGTTGAGAGCATGAAAGGGGTCAATCCACCTAAACAACTCCTAGTCCACCTTGGAGGTTGCTCGTCCTCCTTGATCAAGTCCCACGAGTATGAAAGGGGTCAGTCCACCTAACAACTCTGGTCGGTCCAAGAGCATAATATTGTTGAGAGCATGAAAGGGGTCAGTCCACCTAACAACTCCTAATGCACCTCTTGGCCTAACTTGATAAGAGCATGAGAAGGGTCAGTGTACCGCTCATCTCTTGTGAACATGGAAGGGCCATCCTTCCTACTTGCAAGGTATCTTTCTAAATTCAAACTGATTGCTTTGGGATTCATTAGATGATTTACTATTAATACCTCTTGATGGATTCACAAGTTCAATTCAATTAATTGCAATATATACTTTGTTGTTATATATATTATAGTTCTGTTGTCATCAACTATTGCATATATATAGATCACTACTGATATATTCCTTGCAGATTTATCTTTGCCAAAGGTACATATTTCTTTCTGATCATTCTATGACTTCAATGGTCTTTGGACCTTTGTTTTATGCCCTTCATAACAAAGAATCACACCTCTTAAACATAACTAATGCCTTTTACCACCACCACTGCCCTTTGGTTAATATTTTTTTGATATCTCAAAGGTTTCCAGATCTTAGCACACTACGACAATATGAGCTCAAAGCACACCGATCAGGGAGAGACTGACTAATCCTTTAGGCCAAGGCGATATCCCGACAGCGGACCCACATTGCGCCTGGCTGGGTAAGTTAGGGTTTGAACCTGCGTCGATTGTCTGTGTCTTTCAATGGCTCAACCAACTAGTCTACACCCCGGGGTCAAACTTTAGACCAGGGATGAACCCCTGGGTGACATGCAAATGCCCCACTCCACATGTCATGGGTAATTCAGGATACAAGATCCTGAGGGCCTTGAGAAATTTTTACACCAGCCCAAGCTGATGGAGGGCATCTCATAGAGGACATGGGGGTGGGCATTCGTCCATGCATTACCATAAGTGCGACCCCTACCTCCAGGTGTCCCCATGGCCACTACAAGGGAGCCCATGCCCGGTGGGATTTGAACTTGGGTCTATGGTGTGAAACTCCTCACTCCCCACCACTAGACCCAAACCCGTTGGGCAAATGTAGACCAGGGATGAACCCCCTGGGTGACATGTAAATGCCCCACTCCACATGTCGCGGGTAATTTAGGATACAAGATCCTGGGGGCCTCGAGAAATTTTTACACTAGCTCGAGCTGGTGGAGAGCATCTCATAGAGGACATGGGGGTGGGCTTGGTTCCTTAATATGGTTACACTCGACCTTACCTCAAGGTTCCCCCATGGCGAAACATGGGGGTGGACATTCGTTGCCCTTTGGTTAATATTAGTTAAAGTTTCCTTTTTATTTTTTTTGTCTTCTAGTGTTGACTTTTGTCTTTTTATGGCCAGCAATGGATTTTATTTTTATTTTTATTTTTATTTTATTTTTCTCTCTTTGTCAAACAAGTTGGGGCATGACAGTCTGCCCTTCCCAAGATTGCTTGTCCTCAAGCAATTTCAAACTAGGATGTTCCTAATCAAGATCCCAAATCAACTGCCTGGAAGAATTTTTGTTAGTATACTTGCCTCGATCCAACCACCCACATAGTCCTTTGATATCATAAGGTTGATAACATCCTCTAACATATGAAGACAAATTATTGTCCAATATTCTTCTGGTTCATGTACTTGTATTTACCCATATCTCCCAACAACAAAACCAATAGTTGGTAATTTGCAATGTCTATAATTTAAGACAAGTTTTCTCTCATCCTCAGAGAGAAGCAACCAAAGACATCTTGCATAGTTTGAAACCAAGAAAAGGAAGCATCAATCTCGAAGAACAATTTCTCTTTTGGCATAAACTAAGTCTTCAAAGAACCCAATGAGTTGGTTAAACCTTCATACATGGATATCTCTTTGAGTCAAAGCAACAAAGCTACTTTCCATATATTAAGATGGAAAGTAGAAGCATGACACAAATATATGAGCTTGAATGCATGGTTCTTTTATGGAATGATTTCATATCTTTTTGGTTTACTTTCAAGATTCTCATAATCTATAACTAGTCCCAAAGAGTTTCTAGAAATACTCATTATTATTATTTTTTCCGTTCATCTTCGATCTTGGGATTCATCTTTATATAGAATGGTCTCTTTCACTACATTGTACTTGTCATCTTATAGTTTACCTTCCAATATATCATCAGCCCAAGGTTGAGAAGGATAGAAGAAGTCGTGTTCAAATCTAACGAGGATAAAGAAGAAGACTGAATGAATGTTATTGTGAACATGCCCCAAGAAAGTGAAGGAGTAAATGATTGTGATTCCATGGAAAGTGAATTTGTGACCAAATAATATTTGAAAGGACTAATGAAAGACAGATGTATTGGTAAGCATTTGTTTTATGTTTTGAATAACAAAAATGTGATTGAGATAATGTAAGTGTCACTGATGAAGATGTAGTTAAGTAAGTGACTGAAGAAAGAAAACATTTTTAATGCTAAAGAAGAAACTGAGAGCATTTAGAATCCAAGATTGGAGATTGCGAAATACTCCAAGATGAAGCAATATTGACAAAAAATCTGATTGATGAAGAGGGCTTGAAGAAAGACTAGAAAGATGAATCCAGTGATGTTGTTGAGAAGGTAAATTCAAATCTTAAGTAAGACTTTGATTATTGAACAACTGTAGAAGTGTTGAGTAATCAGTGAAGATGATAAGATAGTGTGGAGACAATCTATGATAAATAAGATCATTAGAAGAGAAAAATGATCTATGTTATTGAAGAGAGGGTATGTGAGACATGAAGGATGAAATAAGACAACAATTGTATTTAGAATTGAAGGAAATGTAGTTGATGAAGGATGCAATCAAGAATCCTAATTTGATTTTGGTAATTGAATCCACACTATCTGTGTTGTTATAGATCTGTCCCTGAAAGCGTTGTAAATGTATTATTCACAACATCTTCTTCTCCATACTTCCCTTTCTCTTTCAAAAGCTCATTGAGCTCTTTGGCTTAATTGCATTAACTATCTTTGATCCCCAAGCTGGCAGGATCAAAGCTCTAATACCACTTGTAATGTCTCTTTTGGATTATTCTTGATTTCTATGCATGCAACAAGACTAGTTACTTAAATTGAATGTTAGGGACATTAAATATTACTAAATAATGATATATTCAATACAATTCATCATATTACAATTAGTATTCAAATTAATATATTCAACAATGTAGGTTAATACATCATAGCATACACAATATTCAGTTCAATACATTGTAACATAATCCTTCAAGCTAATCACATAGTGAATTCTATAGGAACTCTTGCAAGTAGCAATTGAAAGGGGTCAGTCCACCTAACAATATTGTTGAGAGCATGAAAGGGGTTAGTCCACCTAAACAACTCCTAGTCCACCTTGAAGGTTGATCTTCCTCCTTGATCAAGGCCCACAAGTATGAAAGGGGTCGGTCCACCTAATAACTCTTGTTGGCCCAAGAGCATGATATTGTCGAGAGAATGAAAGGGGTCATTCCACCTAACAACTCCTAATGCACCTCTTGGCCTAACTCAATAAGAGCATGAGAAGGGTCAGTCCACCACTCATCTCTCGTGAACTTGGAAGGACCATCCTTCCTACTTGCAAGGTATATTTCTAAATTCAAATTGATTGCTTTGGGATTCGTTAGATGATTTACTATTAACACCTCTTAATGGATTCACAAGTTCAGTCCAATTAACTGCAATATATAATTTGTTGTTATATATATTATACTTCTCCTATCATCAACTATTGCATATATATAGATCATTGTTGATATATTCCTTGTAGATTTGTCTCTACCAAAGATATATATTTCTTTCTGATCACTTTATATCTTCAATGGTCTTTGGACCTTTGCTTTATACCCTTCATAACAAAGAATCGCACTTCTTAAACATAATTGATGCCTTTTTACCACCAACATACCCTTTGGTTAATATTAGTTAAAGTTTATGGCCCTATGGGCTTTGCTGTTGGTTTCCTTTGTTTCTACCATAATGATGTGTATTTCTTTCTCCTCTTAGTCTTCTTAGGTTATTCTCTCATCTTCTTGGGTCTCTTCTATTCCTCTCTTCTTCATCATTCTTGGCCTGTTTGGCCTTGTTGTTCTCATTTTTATGTTGATTATACAAAAACTACTTACCAATAAAAAAAAATTAGTTAAAGTTTCCTTTTCTTTTTTTGTCTTCTAGTGCCTTTTGTGCTCTAGTGTTGGCTTTTGTCTTTTTATGGCCAACGATGGGTTTTATTTTTATTTTTATCTTCTCTTTGTCAAACAAGTCAGGGGCATGACAGTCTGCCCTTCCCAAGATTGATTGTCCTTAAGCAATTTCAAACCAGGATGCTCCTAATTAGGATCCCAAATCAATAGCCTGGAAGAATTGTTGTTAGTATACTTGCCTTGATCCAACCACCCACATAGTCCTTTAATATCATAAGGTTGATAACATCCTCTAAAGTATGAAGACAATTTATTGTCCAATATCTTATGGTTCATGTACTTGTATTTCCCCATATCTCTCAACAACAAGACCAATAGTTAGTAATTTGTAATGTCTATGATTTAGGACAAGTTTTCTCTCATCCTTAGAGAGAAGCAACCAAAGACATCTTACATAGTTTGAAACCAAGAAAAGGAAGCATTGATCCCAAAGAACAATTTCTCTTTTGGCATCAACTAAGTCTTCAAAGAACCCATTGAGTTGGTTAAACCTTCAGACATGGATATCTCTTTGAGTCAAAGTAGCAAAGCTACTTTCCATATATTAAGATGGAAAGTAGAAGCACGACACACATCTATGACATTGAATGTGTTGTTATATTGAGCCTAATCAGACTCAGAGGTTAAATTTACCCCACTTTTATCAGTGCAGTTTCCCCCCAAATTATTTAACGGGGTCCAGGGGCAACGCCCCTAGCGCATTCCCTGTTGTGATACAGGGCGGGGTCGAGGGGCAGTGCCCCTGAAACCTCCACTAATTTTTTATTATTTTATTAAGGCATTGGGAATTATTTTTTCTATTGGCTGACATAAAAAACCCTATTTTGTAACTAACATAAGGCTTGATAAAAGTGGCTAAGGGTTAGGGTTTCTGTTGATGTATTGTAGCATTTTGTAGCGGTATTGAGTTGCAAGGATTGCTAGTTGTAATTGATTTTGATTTACTGGATAATAATATTGGACTCTCTATTGGTGGATGTAGCCCGAGTTTGGATGAACCACGTTAAAACTTGTCTCTCGCTAATTTTATTTCTGTGTATTTTCATTCCTCTGTTTAATCTTTATTTGCATTTAATTGATATCTTCTGCATGTAATTCCTAACATAATGCATGGTTCTTTTTTGGATTTTTTTTTGGTTTACTTTCAAGATTCTCATATTTTGTAACTAGTCCCAAAGAGTTTCTAGAAATACTCGTTATTATTTTATTTTTCTTTCATCTTCGATCCTGAGATTTGTCTTTGTATAGAATGATCTCTTTCACTACCTTGTATTTGTCATCTTGTAGTTTACCTTCCATTATATCATTAGCCCAAGGTTGAGAAGGATAGAAGAAGTCATGTTCAAATCCAATGAGGATAAAGAAGAAGACAAAATGAATGTTATTGTGAACATGCCCTAAGAAAGTGAAGGAGTAAATGATTGTGATTCCATAGAAAGAGAATTTGTGACCAAAGAATACTTGAAAGGACTAATGAAAGACAAATGTATTAGTAAGCATTTGTTTGATGTTTTGAATAACAAAAATGTGATTGAGATAATGCAAGTGTCACTGATGAAGATAAATTTAAGTAAGTGAATGAAGAAATAAAACATTTTGAATGCTAAAGAAAAAATTGGGAGCATTTAGAATCCAAGATTGGAGATTGCAAAATATTCCAAGATGAAGCAATATTGATAGAAAACCTGATTGATGAAGAGGGCTTGAAGAAAAACTAGAAAGATGAATCCAATGATGTTGTTGAGAAGATAAATTTGAATCTTAAGTAAGACTTTGATTATTGAACAATTTTAGAAGTGTCAAGTAATTAGTGAAGATGATAAGATAGTGTGGAGACAATCTGTGACATATAAGATCATTAGAAGAGAAAAATGATCTATGTTATTGAAGAGAGGGTATGTGAGACATGGATGATGAAATAAGCCAACAAGTATATTTAGAATTGAAGGAAATATAGTTGATGAAGGATGCAATCAAGAATCTGATTTTGATTTCAGTAATTGAATCCACACTATCTATGTTGTTATAGATCTATCCCTGAAAGTGTTGCCAATGTATTATTTGCAACATCTTCTTCTTCATACTTCCCCTTCTCTTTCTAAAGCTTGTTTAGCTCTTTGGCTTAATTTTATAAACAAACTTTGATCCCTAGGCTGGTAGGATCAAAGCTCTGGTACCACTTGTAATATCCCTTTTTGGATTATTCATGATTTCAATGCCTACAACAAGACTAGTTACTTGAATTGAATGTTAGAGACATTGATTACTAAATCATGATAATATTCAATACAATTCATCATAACACAATTAGTTTTCAAATCAATATATTCAACAATGTATAATAATACATCATAGCATAAACAATATTTAGTTCAATACATCGTAACATAATCCTTCAAGCTAATCACATAGTGAATTCTTTAGGAACTGTTGCAAGTAGTAATATTGAAAGGGGTCAATCCACCTAAATAGCTCCTACTCCACCTTGGAGGTTGGTCGTCCTCCTTGATCAAGCTCCATGAGTAGAAAGGGGTCAGTCCACCTAACAACTATGGTTAGCCCAACAGCATAATATTATCGAGATCATGAAAGGGGTCAGTCCATCTAGTAGCTCCTAATGCACCTCTTGGCCTAACGTGATAAGAGTATGAGAAGGGTCAGTCCATCACTCATCTCTCGTGAACTTCGAAAGGCCATCCTTCCTACTTGCAAGGTATCTTTCTAAATTCAAATTGATTTCTTTGGGATTCGTTACATGATTTACTATTAATACCTCTTGATGGATTCACAAGTTTAGTTCAATTAACTGTAATATATACTTTGTTGTTATATATATTATACTTCTCCTGTCATCAACTATTGCATATATATAGATCACTACTGATATATTCCTTGCACATTTATCTCTGCCAAAGATATATATTTCTTTCTGATCACTTTATGTCTTCATTGGTCTTTGGACCTTTGTTTTACACCCTTCATAACAATGAATCTCGCCTCTTAAATAGAATTGATACCTTTTTAGCACCACCGCTGCCCTTTGGTTAATATTAGTTAAAGTTTCCTTTTCTTTTTTTGTCTTCTAGTGCCTTTTATCCTCTAATGTTGACTTTTGTCTTTTTATGGCCAGCGGTGGGATTTATTTTTGTTTTTATTTTTATATTTTTTTCTCTCTTTGTCTAACAAGTCGGGGGCATGATAGTCCGCCCTTCCCAAGATTGTTTGTCCTCAAACAATTTCAAACTAGGACGCTCCTAATCAAGATCCCAAATCAACTGCCTGCAAGAATTGTTGTTAGTATACTTTCCTCGATCCAACCACCCACATAGTCCTTTAATATCATAAGGATGATAACATCCTCTAAAGTATGAAGACCAAGTTATTGTCCAATACTCTTCTAGTTCATGTACTTGTATTTCCCCATATCTCTCAACAACAAAACCAATAGTTGGTAATTTGCAATTTCTATAATTTAAGACACGTTTTCTCTCATCCTCAAAGAGAGGTAACCAAAGACATCTTGCATAGTTTGAAACCAAGAAAGAGAACCATCAATTCTGAAGAACAACTTCTCTTTTGGCATCAACTAAGTCTTCAAAGAACCCATTGAGTTGGTTAAACCTTCGTACATGGATATCTCTTTGAGTCCAAGCAGCAAAGCTACTTTCCATATATTAAGATGGAAAGTAGAAGCACAACACACATCTATGACCTTGAATGCATGGTTCTTTTCTGGAATGATTTTATATCTTTTTTGGTTAACATTCAAGATTCTCATATTTTGTAAGTAGTCCCAATGAGTTTCTAGAAATACTTATTTTTTCTTTCGTCTTCGATCCTGGGATTCATCTTTGTATAGAAATATCTCTTTCACTACCTTATACTTGTCATCTTGTAGTTTACCTTCCAATATATCTTTAGCCCAAGGTTAAGAAGGATAGAAGAAGTCATGTTCAAATCAAATGAGGATAAAGAAGAAGACATAATAAATGTTATTGTAAACATGCCCTACGAAAGCAAAGGAGTAAATGGTTTTGATTCCATGGGAAGAGAATTTGTGACCAAAGAATACTTGAGAGGACTAATGAAAGCCAAATGTATTGGTAAGCATTTGTTTAATGTTTTGAATAACAAAAATGTGATCGATATAATGCAAGTGTCACCGATGAAGATGTAGTTAAGTAAGTGAATGAAGAAAGAAAACATTTTTAATGCTAAAGAAGAAATTGAGAGCATTTATAATCCAAGATTGGAGATTGCAAAATAATCCAAGATGAAGCAATATTGATAGAAAAATTGATTGATGAAGAGGGCTTGAAGAAAGACTAGAAAGATGAATCTAATGATGTTATTGAAAACCTATATATTTGAATCTTAAGTAAGACATTGATTATTGAACAATTGTAGAAGTGTCGAGTAATCAGTGAAGATGATAAGATAGTTTGGAGACAATCTATGACACATAAGATCATTAGAAGAGAAAAATGATCTATGTTATTGAAGAGATTGTATGTGATACATGAAGGATGAAATAAGTTAGCAAGTGTATTTAGAATTGAAGGAAATGTAGTTGATGAAGGATGCAATCAAGATTCCAAATTTGATTTCGGTAATTGAATCCACACTATCTGTGTTGTTATAGATCTACCCCTGAAAGTGTTGCCAAGGTATTATTTGTTACATCTTCTTCATATTTCCCTTTCTCTTTCCAAATCTCGTTGATCTCTTTGGCTTAATTGCATTAACTATCTTTGATCCTTAGGCTGGCAAGATCAAAGCTCTGACACCACTTGTAATGTCCCTTTTTGTATTATTCCTAATTTCTATGCCTGCAACAAGACTAATTACTCAAATTGAGCGTTAGAGACATTAAAGATTACTAAATCATGATAATATTCAATACAAATCATAATATCACAATTATTATTCAAATCAATATATTCAACAATGTAGATTAATACATCATAGCATAAACAATATTCAGTTCAATATATCGTAATATAATCCTTCAAGCTAATCACATAGTGAATTCTGTAGGAACTCTTGCAAGTATAAATATTGAAAGGGGTCAGTATACCTAACAATGTTGTCGAGAGCATGAAAGGGGTTAGTCCACCTAAACAACTCCTAGTCCACCTTGGAGGTTAGTCATCCTCCTTGATCAAGGCCCACGAGTATGAAAGGGGTCAATCCACCTAACAACTTTGGTCGGCCCAAGAGCATGATATTGTCGAGAGCATGAAATGGGTCAATCCACCTAGCAGCTCCTAATGCACCTCTTGGCCTAACTTGATAAGAGCATGAGAAGGGTCAGTCCACCGCTCATCTCTTGTGAACTTGGAAGGGCCATCCTTCCTACTTGCAAGGTATCTTTCTAAATTCAAACTGATTACTTTGGGATTTGTTAGATGATTTGCTATTAATACCTCTCGATGGATTCACAAGTTTAATCTAATTAACTATAGTATATACTTTGTTGTTATATATATTAGACTTCTGTCGTCATCAACTATTGCTAATATATAGATCATTGGTGATATATTCTTTGTAGATTTATCTTTGCCAAAGATATATATTTCTTTCTAATCACTTTATATCTTCAATTGTCTTTGGACCTTTGTTTTATACCCTTCATAACAAAGAATCGCACCTCTTAAACATAATTGATGCCTTTTTACCACCATCATTACCCTTTGGTTAATATTAGTAAAAGGTTCCTTTTCTTTTTTTTGTCTTCTAGTGCCAACTTTTGTCTTTTTATGGCCAGCGGTGGGTTTTATTTTTGTTTTTATTTTTATTTATTTTTCTCTTTGTCTAACAAGTTAGGGGCATGACAGTAGAGGACAACATAAGAACTATATTCAATGATGAGAGGTCACCCACTTCAAAGAGGGATCCTAAGTGCAAAGACTCGTTGGTTTTATGGAGAGCAACAAGAGGGATTAGATGACACAAATAAAGAGTTTATTCAAGACTAGATGTAAGGCAAGCGATAAATGTTGCAATGTGGTGGTGGATAGTGGCAACACAAACAACTCGGTGTTCATGGAGATGGCTGACACATTGGGGATGAGAAGGATGAAACATTTACACCCATACTGGATAGGTTGTTTGCAATAAGGAGACCAAGTTTTGGTGGCAGAACAATGTTGGGTGGGGTTCAACACAAGGGAATACCACGATGAGGTGTTGTGTGTCATTGCACCAACTGATGTGTGCAATCTTCGATTGGAAAGATCTGCTAATTTAACAAGGAAGCAATGTATGATGAGAGACCTAACACATATGTGATCTGGAAGGATGGACAAAAATATAAGTTGATGTTGTTGAGGGTAGGCAAAGGATAGTTTTACAACAACATTGGTGTGTGAGTTGGGTAGGGACAATATGCATTGATTCTGAAGATGTGCGACATTGCTAGAACAAGTGGCAACACTACAAATGTAAAGGAAGTAGTGCAAAGGAGAGGCTATGAGAATGAGGATCACCAAAAGGAGACCATCCAGAGGACAGGAAAAATGAACAAGAGGACAAGGATCCATACTAAGGGGCATATAGTAGAGGAAAACATGACAAAAGGGTATGTGGGGGTTAAGGAGGCTGACATATATACGAGGGAGTAGATTTTGACAAAGGCAAGTGAGTTGTGATTGTAGATAGGCCAAGAAAAAAATAGTGTAGAGGATGATTGGTGGAACAGAGTGACAAACATGGGAGAAAGCATTACTTAGGTTGGATCGCTTTAGACACACCTAAGGAGGTGGAAAGAGCGGGTTGAAGAGGTAGCAAAGTGGACTCTCCATGCAAGAGTGGTAGAATGCCCTGGAAAATAAGGGACTCAATTTTTTATTTTTACTTTAGGAGTCTGATGCAATCACATCATTGGGCATCCTAAAAATGTTTTATCATGTCTAAGGAAGTGGAATTAGTGGTCAAATATGATATTTTTTTGTGTGTAAATGTATGGTTAAAAGTTTATTGTAGTAAAAGTTAGTGCATTTCACCACATCGAGGAATTAGCTTCTATGGTTGTGGTAATAGTTTTGTATGTGGTTTGTTCATCTTTAGTTAAAGTTTAAGGTTGATTGAATAAGTAGGGGTTGATAATTTGGTTCATGGAGTGACTACGAGTTAACAATGTGTGTTGTTGGAACTATTTCTATTTGCAGAGGATTTATTTTAGGTTTTTGCCAAAGATGAATATTTGTGATGTGTTTAGTAACTATTTCAAAGGTATGAGTTACACCACATAGAGATTATCCACCATTTGACTATTGCAATTTGTAAGTTCATTATGTTTAGTTAGCAACACTTTTCATGCGGTTTCAGGCTTTTTGTCATTCTAAGGTCAATATGAAACACCTGAGGAGCTTGAGGATGATATAAATAAAAGGTTTTGAATTGGTAGAAATCAAGCGAAGAAGACTCGGATGGAGCAGGAGCATTGAAGCTAGGTTCCATAGTGAGGGAGTGAGATCTGAGAGAGACAGAGTGTTGTTACTAGTAGTATGATGTGGGATACAATCTAAGGGTATCCAATGTGGCATGAATGAATGTTTTATAGTGATGAGAATCAAATGTAATTGTGTTGAGTCATTGTGTAGCCCATGTGGCAAGTCAATGGTAGAATCCCGAGGTTATATCGTATTATAAATCATTATGTGGCTGTAGGTAGCAAGTCTAGAAGTGGTGTTCCATAGTTAGTTACATTTATGTAATCTTGGAAATCTCATGTAAACAAATGGCTACGACCTAGCATCTAAGAGGGCCCATTGCAACAACCTATGATTTTAATTCAATGATAATTTTACACAGTCTATTCATTAATATGTGGTGTTTTTACGAATTCTTGTATGTTGTAGTGATTTGTGGTTAATTTTTTGTTGTGGTCTACATAGTTGGTGTGTTTTGCATGGTTGGATAGTCCCTTCTTAGACCCTCCTAATATGACTACATCAATAATTCTTATTTCACCACACGAATTTGATATTTTTTCTACGAGTAATAATACAAAGTATTGTCATTTATCAATTTGGCTATCTTTTGTTGATACTAACATCATTTGGAGTATATAAAACATTTTGCTAAGTTTCTTGGATCCTTATGGATCAAGAGAGAATTTAAAATAATTTAGTAGAGATTATGGTATAAGGTTTGAAAACTTTGTCTCATTACATGGTCCCATATAAAATAAAAACTTCTACAATCCTATAATTTTATATATCTAAAATTTATTGATAATTTAGCAAATAAAACATTAAATAAAAATTGAATAAGCAACAATTAAATAAAAATTGAATATATAAAAATTGGTATTACTAATAAAATAGGGTATTACTAAATAGTTTAATAAGCAACAATTAAATAAAAATTGAATATAAGAAAATTGGTATTACTAAATAGTTTAATAAAATAGGGTTTTATTTTAACTAAAACCATATATAAAAATGGACAAACTTTGTGGGAAAGATGCATGTTTTATACACTATTTTCTTAATTTAACTATATTATAGCTTTTTAATGCAAAAATTAAAAACTTGTGAAAAATAGTAGATTATGGTTATTTACTAAAAGTGAAGAATTGTCACACTTGTACTGATCCATGAACTTCTTTGAAATTGAAACAAGATATTCGAAAGATGACAAACTTATTTTAAAACTAAAAAAATGTTGGAGTTATTAATTTTTGGCACCTCACTTGTGAAGGTCATAACTCTTAGTGTGTAGCTCAATATTCAAAGTTCAAATGCATGTTGAAAAACCTTGGCCACAAACTAATTTAGGGATCTTGGAGCAATGCTAAAGCAACCCATCAAGGCAACCATGCAAAATCTCTAAGGTAAATCCCACTTTGAAGGTTCACAAAAATGTAAAACATGAAAATATAAAATACCTTAAAAGTAGTTTTTTGCAAAATTTTAGGATTTTGTCCAAAGATGCCATTGTAGTGACTTAAGGTGTTCTCCTTATCATTTTCCATTTGTGAGAACCAATAGACCCCATTGCTCCTAATTTCAACAACATTTGAGCAGACTTTTTTAAAATTTGATCCCTAGTAAAAGCACACGTACTTATGTGGAAACTATCTTACCTATGTTGAAAATCAAGGTAAAACTATAGTAAAAATTATTGATCCTTGGTGTTTACAAATTCATTAACAATGATATAACATGTATCAAAATAGAAATAATAGTGCAACAATAAAACATGCAAATCACAAGAACATCGATACATGGGGAAAACCCTTTCAGGTAAAAAACCCACCACCAAAGAGAGTACAAGCTTGTATTAATCTCAAATGTTGAGTAAATCAACACAACTTACCCCTTTAGCGCAACAAAATTTCAACAACATAACCTATAAAAGATACAACCTACTATCAGAAGGCCTCAATGTATAGGTAAATGCAAATTAGGAAACCATGAGTAGTTTCTACACAATGGACTCAAACCATGAGCCAAGTAATCAACATGAAAAAAAAACTCATGACATGTGTTTAAGAGTTACAAGTATATTTCTAGAAGATTTAAGACCTTTCTCATGAACTTGGTCATCCATCTTCACTAGAGGATAAAAATGGCACACTAGAGAACAAAATACAACCAGCCAAGTCCAAAAAAGACAACCAATTCCTTACACATTGTAATAGATGATTTATTACACCTCTTTCAATGTCTTACAATGCTTCAACCCACATTATGTCGCTTATACATATTCCAAGTCACATAGAGAATAATAATTAATTATAAACACCCCTAACCTCCTGTGCATATCCAAGGTGGCCCTCTCCATGATCTTTGGATATCTACACATAATTAACCAACTCTTAAATAAATAAATTATGCTAGTCTAAAAGTATTGCAAGGTGAATATCACCCTAGTCCAAACAACATACACCACTTGATAGACTACAATATGTTGAATCTTTAGACCTCTTTGACCACGATATAAATATTTGATTAGAAACACCATGGTGGCATTATTAGGGTTAAATATTATGCTCTACAACTACTTAGTAATATATGTTGTGTGCAAGAGTGGTGGAAAATATAAATGAAGCACATTTGCAATAATAGAGAATGGAGGAAACCCACAAGAAGATGGTAAGTTGAGTTCAATTGTATAATCACCAACCTACTTGATGATGATGTATAATTCATACTACAAAGGCTCAAGTTTCCTACTTGGCCCTTGAATCCTCTCTTTATGAAGGTACAACCTAACTTTGTATTGTTTGAAACTAATGAGAGACATAATTGTGATCATGTTGTTGCTCGTACTTCTCACCCATTTGTTACAAGATCTTGTGAACCTGTAAAGTACGCAACCCATAAACTATATCACAAAAAATAGATAAACATCTCAAATTCTCATTTATAAAAAAAATTGAAATGATACATCTTCAATATATGTAAAAATTTCATATCACATCTCACGAGTACAAGTGCATAATCTAGGTGTTAGCACAAGAAAATTTGATACACAAAATGGTATAACTTTGGCTCTCATGCCATAAAGTCAACTCTATGTAATAATGATGCAAAAAACAAGAATTATACAAGTAATGATATATGAATATAGTCATTGTCACTTGGCTACCACTAAACCATGTGGTCATTTGCAAAGCTAAGAGACAAGAACATGGCTCAGGAACTTTTCCACCCAACCACGAAGCTTACACTTCCCCAAAATTCTTCCTACTTCAAAGAATACCTGACCTTAAACGAAATACTTAGCAACCTGGAAACAATAGGTAGAATGGAAACCTAGTGCAATCTAATATATCTACATGCATTTCTAACATGAACATGCAATATCCTACTATCAAGATATGGTAGAGAAACATATCAATATAAACCAGGCAAACATGCATCTATTTCAATGAAAACATAGATTTGGCCAAAGCACTTATGAATATACTGATAGATCTTGAAAAGAGGATCAACCTTCTTTGTTAGCCCATATTTGACACCCTTTTCCAGAAGGTAAACCCATCACATGCATAGAAAGTAAACTACTTTCTTTACAAAGACAATCCATGGTAGCACATGCATTTGCCCAATAAACAATTCCTATTTCTTTTCTTGCAAAATTTAACACGAATTGCAAATTACTTTTCTTGCAAATTATACTTCTAATATGATGATTCTTTATGCATATTATACTTCATACTATATCTATTTCAGATGCAACTACTATCTAAAATTCATGTTTTCCTAACCATATTCATGTTATTTTTGTAACAGGGATAAAAATATTTCAATCATATACAAAAAGATGCAAGTATTGAACATGATAAAATATATACATGTGTATATATATATGGGCATATATATAGATGTATATGTGTCTGGATATATATATCCCTCATTACATGTGCAACTAGCTCAAAAGAAAGACTAATTTAATGATTTCATGCTCACAAGTAGAATTTGATTTCATGCTACAGCTGCAATAATTCTAAGATAAGGAAAAATCGATTTGAACTGTTTTCATATCATTATGCAAGGTCTAATTTCATGGTTTGTATTCAAACAACATATATTTGCCTATGTATACTACCAAATAAAGTGCATTCACAATAGATATATACCTCTATATATTCCAAATAAAGTGCATATATAGCAGATATATACCTCTGTATATTCCAAATAAGTGCATATACAATAGATATATACCTTTGTATATTCCAAATAAGTGCATATACAACAGATATATACCTCTATATATTCCAAATAAGTGTATATACAATAGATATACACCTCTGTATATTCCATATAAAGTGCTTTTAGGAATGTGCATATATATATATATATCAAATTCAGGAAATCGCTGTTGTGTTAAAATTAGAACAATAGAGAGGCCTATACTTAATTCATTTCATGATGTGCAAAGCAAACAACAAATCTATGGTTTGTATATGCATAAATATGCATACATATATGTATATACATAGGTATATACATGTATGTATGCACCATGTGTATACAAAAAAAAAAAGAATCAAATTTACATATGGATAGTGAATATAAGAGCACATACACTGATATATATATATATATATATATGCACAGAGTTTTACCCAAATAAATCATATGACAATTTATGAATCCTCTTCACTTTTCAGGTTTGTTTTTGGAATGATATCCTATTTTAGATCCTAAATATGGTTTATCATTACACTGAATTGAATACTAGAACAAAGGAAATACAATACATCTGGGAAAAGATTAGGGCTCTTTGCATTTTAGTGAATTTTATTTTTAATTTTCTTTTAGGCCCAACTATATTTTTGTATAGAGACTACTAGCATATATAGGAAGAGCACTTTGATTTCATTCAAACCCTGTAATTCATAATCATATTCATTTCAGCTACAATGTAATCAATTGATTAGTTTCAAGCACTCACCTATGCAAAGAATCCTTTGTGGAACACTGAATCCTCAATGAAGGCTCGGAAGGCCGAAGTGCTAAGAGTTCCCTACTTTTTTTTCAACAAGGGTTCCTTCCTCCTTTTTCTTGTTTTTTAATCTATATTTTAATATGTTTTTACTGCCCTAATTTGGGCGTTTTGCATGAATTCGACCCAACAATCTTTTCCTTCAATTCTAAAATTAAAAACTATCACTTTTTCATTGTTTATCAATGCATGATCTGCCCATCATGCTATTACATTTAGTGTTTTTTTTTTAAATTTCCAAACTTCACTTTACCATGGCTTTCCTATAATAAGAACGTACATAATAAGAACAAAAATGCATATATGTAACTAATCGTCTAAACCATCTTAACCATAAACAATATTCAAAGTATAATGCACAATTAAAACTATGTATCCATGAGTGAAAGTTCAAAGTTGTGTCACACTTTTATAAAGGAAATGGCCAACACCGATCTAACTTTTTAACTTGAATCACTACAAAGTGACGTGTGTGTTTTGAATTTTAAAATGATGTAAACTAATAAAATGTAGATTTTTAGTGTAGTTTATGTTTGTAGTTTTTTAAAAAAGTAAAAAATTATTTAAATGTAGTATTTTATAAAATTGACACTATAATTTAGTTGTTGATAAAATGTTGAAAAATAAGGTTGAATGAGACGTCACACTTTATATAGTAAATTTCATTTATTTTCCTTCTATTTTTTTTTTGTGTATTCATAACTCAAAACTTTAGTGCATGGATTAATTTTATCCCCAATTTTATAAATATATATTTTGAAATAAATCTTGGAAGTTGTGTGTAATGAAAACACAACCGTTTTGATGGGACGTCAACTTTTGTCATGATTATTTATTCAAAATAAGGAAAAAAATATATTATCTTGACAAGGAATCTCTCCTCTAGTGCATCATATTTTTTTCAATTTTTTTTGATAAACTTTACTATTTTTTTCTTGAGAGGATACTCAACACCATATTTTGGTGTTGATTAGCTACTTTTAGTAGAGATAAAAAAATATAAACACTAATTGAAATGTTTAAATGATTATATTTTTACAAATTCAACTTATAGATCTATAAAAGGGTATTTTTAGATTCTTTTAAAATGATTATTTACACGAGTAAGAGTTGTTAAAACATCAAGTTTTTCAAATAATTTCATTTTTTTGGTAAATGAGCCCCAAAGTGATGCTACAAATGTTTTTAGTGGATGGTTCCAATTGGGAAAGTTGTGGCCTAGATCTAATTTAGCTAGAATGAATCTAGATAGAACATAAGTTTCACCAAAGTTGACTTTTAGTTGGAAATACTTAAATTCGTTTATGCTGATAAGTTGGTCGAAAGTGTGACACAACTTTGAACTTTTACTCCCACGTTAATGCAAATGCATAACAAAACCATTTATAATGCAGTATGTATGCAACTACGTGAGTGTGTATGCATTAGGTTTTTCTATCATGCCAACTCTTGCCAGACGGCTAGGACACTTCTACCTCAGCCATGTTCTCGTCTTTGACACGTTCCTACACTCATTCGTACTCATTCTCTTCAATAGGTTAGCCCATAAAACCATAGCAGAAGCATGAATAAGATATAAACCTATAATCATAAACACAATAATCCATCATTATTCCAATTTCAATTTTATGCATTTTTAGAAATAATGACAAATTACCTTCACGCACATGTAATTATCCAATAATCAAACAATCATTAGGTAATGTCCAATAGTCTCATCAAATATACTGAATTATAAATGCAAGCAAAAGGTCGAGATGTGAGATCTAGTAATTAATGTGTAAAACTTGCTTGACAAGTTTGGTTGTCTTGTCCATTTTTTCCCACATATGATGGTCTCTCCTCCAACATTTTAGCCAATGCTACATCAATTGGTGTTAATGGTTTAAACATGACACAAATATAAAATGGATTGTGTCATATGGAGCTATGGAGAGATCGATTATAGTTGTGATAGAAATAGGGTTTGCTCTCATCCCATATGTGGGTATTTTTTAGTCCATAGAATGTGCATAAACATGTAATCATATGATTTAATACCATTGTCTATCTATT
Organism: Cunninghamia lanceolata; assembly: GCA_027924645.1. Lineage (NCBI taxonomy): Eukaryota > Viridiplantae > Streptophyta > Pinopsida > Cupressales > Cupressaceae > Cunninghamia > Cunninghamia lanceolata. The sequence goes on from BSBN01000516.1 coordinate 6,327,344, forward strand.
TGTCAATGGATGGAATATTGTAGGCTTTATCAAATTTTTTTCCATCGTGGAACATAGTAGATAAAAAATGTTAAGGAACTTGTTGTCCCTACTTGATTTAATAGTCATGATAGGATAAAATGGACTCACACTTTTTTGAAGAAGAGTTTGTCATTGTCTTATGTAAAAACTCTTTTCTTCCAACCCATCAAAATTATCATCTTCAAGGATCTTTTAAACATAATATATAGATACAATCATCACCATGCATGATCATGGGAAACCCCAACATGAAGTCTATAAAAACAATTTGCAAGGGCTTGCTAGGAAATGTGAAGGTTATGTAGAAGACTTGCTTTCAATTGGTCAACTTATCAATTATGTATAATGTGTAAGACTTGGTGTGTGCAACAAGATCCTGAGGTAGTTTTGGATAATAGAAGTACTTGTATGGAACTAATTCTATTTTTCTACCCCAAAGTGACATACTACCTAACTTTTGTGAGATCCCTGAACCATCTACTAATTCTTCTCAATGGGAACTCAAATGTGGCCCCATGACATAAGATCTCATTCTTTAGAGCTCATGTTTGCATATGGTGGAAAGATCACAGTGAACTTATTATAGGAACTCTTTCCATGTCTTATTTAATATGGGGATTTCATCCAAGTAGATGATAAAAATAATTTGGGAAGGGATTGAGTACATCATTCATCATCCACGTCAATGTGGTTAGAATGTCATCTAGTCCAAATTACATAACCATCCACTTGAACTAGCCCTCCTTGGATTTGAAAACATATGTCTGGACATCAATAATCATGACAAGAAATTGAGGGTGCCTTTAGTTCAAATTAATATTTGTGAAAAATACCTCTTATGAGATGATACAAAAGGTTGCCAATCTAGTGGACGGGATAATTATTCTCAACAACAATATTTTTAGGTCCTTATACTCAATAGAAAGACTCCACATTATTTTAGGTAAGTACAATTAAAATTCCACAAGATGAGGTGGTTGACCAAATGCATCCTTTTTGGAACAACTCATAAATTTAAATCATATGTATAATTTCTTCTCTAGCAATGGTAAGCTAAGGATGAGATCAATCAAATGCTTCACTAAATAATGTAGAGATACACATAACTAGCAAAGTGAATATTCTATCCTAACATAATCTAATCCTTATGCATTTTATTGTGTTTTCACAATAGGTGTTGCAAGACACATGCTTCTTGTGAGTTTTTTTCTCTTCCCTACATATGATCAGAAGCAAGATGAACGTCCTAGTCTAAGTAACTACAATCTAACAATGTTTCACATCAATTAGTGGCACTAGTCTCGTGGGATTCACTTCTAGTATTTGTTGGTGTAAACTTATACTTTGTGTAGGATAGTATTATATCCTAATTGTAATATTGCACCTATTTATTAAGTTTACTTAAGATAATGGGATATTTTATTTTCCCTCACCTAGGTAGCTAATAAATACATGTGTCACCGTTGATTCAAGAACATCAAGTGCCACCATTGCCTCATCAATTCTTGATTGATTATTGTTATGGATTTAAAAGTGGACACATGTCTTTTTACCTCCTTGTTTAGCTCCTAGGTCCCTGTGATAACATTATACATACCAAATATTCATCTAGAAGCAAAATTGTCCGATACCCATGACAATTTGGGACCTTGGGCCCTCACTAATTTTATCCTAGATTAAAAAGGGCCCTTAGACTTGGGCGCCAACTGCCCAAGTCATCCTTGATTGATTGGGGCAAATTAGTGGCATGTTACCCTGGGACCTTTCAAAAGGTTTCTCTTTATCGCCTCTTGTGGTTTAATTTGACGAATGTTAGTAGGAAAACATATATAAGTGAGTTTTTGAGTTCATTTTAAGGTAGGAAAGAGATAGCCAACTTATGATCTTGGAACAAAGAGCATTCAAAGCATTCATTATGTTTCTAGAGTAGATTTATGTTGTCATTGTGTGTGTTGTTGAAGGTTTGAAGTCATCATCTATCTCCTTATGAATTGAAGGATCTTCATTCTCCTAAGGGCTTCACCACATGGGTGATATAATTATTTTTTGAATCATTTTATCATCATTTTGTTTAGCTTCTGTCTTGCTAGGGCACGCTCTCTTTATCTATCAAGGGTGTTGGAAAGCCTGAATATTATTCTGAGGTTTGATTGAGGCAAATCCCTAAACACCATAACCCCCAAACCCTCTCTTATCATCTTGTGTGCAAGTTACAGGTGCAGGATTTAGGAAAGGTGAAGATACAAGAAGATTAAATAGAAATTAGGGTTTCAAGATCTGATAGAAGTTCAGGAATATTCACCCAGAAAGACTTGGTCACCTGGCGCCCTAGTCTTTTGGGACTTTTGACACCGGATTTGGCATATGAGCATCATTTATAGCATATCTCCAGTTTATAGCTCCGGCAGATTCCAACTTTCAGGACTTGGGCACCCCCTATTTCATCCTCTGACACTTCAACTTCTGAGACACAGGTTTCAGTATCTCTCTGATCATCTTTGTACATTTAGATTTTGGGTTTTAGTCGTTTTCTGTCTATTATAAGCTGATCATCCTAGAACTAGGGTTTAGTACTTATTTGACCTAGGGTTTGATAAAAAGGCTTGGTTAAATCTTATCTTTCCATAGCACTCATGAGTACAAGATCTATAGCTGAGTCCACCTTCATTTGGTAGTGATTTGGCTCGGTCTTGTCCTTGAATGTTATTGTGAAAGAGGGTTTGATCTAGTGTGCATGCTAGTCTTCTTCAATCTTTTTTTCACACTTAACAATTATAATTAGGTGTCACCTCTATCTAATCAAGGTCCACTTCTATCACACTTGATTGAGTTAACTCATCTCCTAATTGGGAGTTAACTTATGACCTCTTGGACATGTATCATCCTGAATCACTCTTCCAAGAGGCTTATATATTTGTACTCTAATCTTTTTTATTATTGCTCATTCAAGATTTATTAATATAGAATTCCATTATTCTTGTTATAGTTTTTGTGATTTATTCATAGACATTAGTTTCCTAGTTTAATTTTTCATCACAAATTATAGTTGTACATAAAAGCCACACAAAAAACCAACTTACAATATGCAATCAACCAATCACAAATTGTCATGTCATCCTAGCATCATCCATGCCTCCATTGTCAGTATGTTGATGTCAACATGTTATTTGGAGGGAAGCCTATCCCCCCACCAAACACATTATTTATAAGACCAACTTTATGATATCATAACTTACTCATTTGATGTATGCTTGAAACAAAAAGAAATTACTCTAGATATTTTTCACTATCTATGTAATGGTAAATATCCATTTCTATATTATATTCTCCTAATTTTAAAAAAATGTAGTTTCTCAAAAAAATTATTATCCAATCCTAGTTTTTAAAACTTTGCAAGCCCGTAACTTTCACATCCTAACTCCTTTTTTAGTACCATTTTTTAAGTATGAGATTTTTGTGCAATATGCACTTTATTTATCCCAATTTCATACTAGAACTATATTTTTAGCATTTTGATCCTTTTAAACAACTATAAACATCTATGAAATTCTAAATAGTATTATAAATTCACTAGTTATAAAGTGCCACTCTTTTACTTGTATGGAAGGTTATGCAAATCATTAATAAGGATCTTGTAATCTATGAATTGACATGAATTTCTAATTCTATGTTAGGAAAGGTGTCTCATCCTTGCATCCTAATGTTAAGAACAAAAAAGGATAATTTTGGGCTATAGAACACAAAAATACAATATTTAGGGCTCTCGAGGTCATTTTTGGCCCCAGAAAAATCAAATTGGGCCTTAACTAGAGCAAGTGGGATACAATGACATGGACCTCTTCAAGCTCTAAAATTTTAAAAAATAGGTTCACTCGGCTTCTCAAATCAAAATTTATGGCCTCTAGAAGTTAGGCCTCCCACATTAAAAATGTAAGAGCATCTATGACACCTAAGAGAGCTATAAGGAGTTACACTTGTTGACCAACTTATGATGCATGTTATGACATATTCTAAGGCATCTTTGGATGGAGATAATGGAGTGCCCAAATTGGTGAGTGGATTATGATGAGCTTATGACAGGTGCAAGAATTATGTTATTTTAGCCTATGGACTCATCTTGGGAGTTGGGCATTGAATTTTTTAACTAGGGATTTTGGTGCAACATTTTAGGTGGTTTTAGCTCATGGTTTCCTAATTAACCTTTGTTGGTTTCATGTATTAACTCTCCTACATTTTGGGTGCTTGATATGGAGGTTTCATAGTGAGTTTTGTTGCTAGAATTGATTTAGATCTCTTGTTGGTCGATACTCCTATAAAATCTTAGAGTTCACAAGTGTATTGTAACCATTGATTACTAAAAAATATAATGAGTTTCTTTGGAGTGTGGAGTTTTTCTTCCAAAAGGGTTTTCCCTAGGTAAATCACTATGTTATGGTATATAGCCTCTATGTTTATTTCCTTGTAACTATATGACTAATTATTTTTCTACACATACCTCCTCTCAAAGATTAGTGTAGGAAGAATATTCCACACCTTTTCTTCCTTTCATGTAGTATTAGGGCCTGATCACCTTGGATTATATGTGCTAAGCATAGGGTTTTTTATACTAATCTTGGATTGAGTGTGAGCTTGGGCAGAAGAAGATCTTATTGTAGGAAAAATGGCAAGCGTATCAAGGATAGATATGGAGAAGTTCACAAGCACTAAATTTGAGATTTGGAAGCTCAAGATGGAGGATATGCTCGTAGATAGAGATCTATGGACTATAGTATTTGGATCCAAACCATCTGCAATGAAACAAGAAGACTAGGACATATTGAATAGAAAAGTGAAGGGCCTCATTAGGCTCTATTTGGTAGACTTTGTGTTGTTAAATATACATGAACAAATCACCACAATATCTCTTTAGAAGAAGTTGGGAGAGATTTATTAGGCTAAATCCCTAGTAAATAAACGTTTCCTAAGAAAGAAGTTGTATACCCTCAGAATCAAGGATGGTGGTTCTATGGCCAGACACCTAAATGCATTCAATATGATTGTGACTTAGTTACACCCTAATGAAGTGAATATGGAGGAGGAGGACCATTACATGACACTACTGTGTTCTTTTCTAGACTTGTATGATCACTTGGTGATGGCAATTGGGAGTATTACCTCTCAACTCAAGATGGATGAGGTAGTTGCATCATTACTCTTGAAGGAGATGCAAAGTAAAACTTATGAATTAGTTAAGGAGGCCCTAGGTGTTTGTGGAAGATCAAAAGAGAAAGGACAGAAGGACAAGAAGAAAGAAAAGTTTAGATCCAAATCTCCTAGAAAGGTAAAGGTTGAGTGTTGGAACTCTACTAAGCTTGCACATTTTAGAAGAGACTGCAATGAGGAGAAAAAGAAAAGTCTTAAGATGATGGTGATGCTTTTGTCACGACCTTGGCAACATGTGCATCAGAAGGTGTGTGGTTGATAGACTTTGAAGCTTCCTTCCACATGACCTCACACTAGGGTTAGTTTCAAAGTACAAAGAATATGATGGTAGGAAGGTGTACCTTAGAGATGACTCTCACCTAAAGATTTTTGGTCATGGAAGAGCTTTGATCCAACTCCTTGATGGATGTGTGAATGGGATCAATTGAGTTATGCACATCCCTAGTTTAGCAGGTAACCTACTTTTAGTTAGTAAACTCAACGATGTGGGTGTGCAAGGCATTTTCTCTAGTGGAGGTGTAAGAAGGTGCAAAGAGATATTGTGCTTGCCAAGGGTGTTCATGTGGGCACATTGTTTAAACAAGATGAACACATTATCTAATACAATAGTTATTTTGTTCATGTAACAAAGATATCCATAGAATCTATACCTTTACCATCAAGACCAACAACGAAGAGGAGTATTGTGCCTACTTCTAATGGTCATGCTTTCTGGGTACCTAAGAAAGCTCTTTCTTCTAAGAGTAATTTACCTGTAGAGAAAATAATGCTATGGCACTAGAGAATGATCCATATATGTTAGAAGGATCTAATGACCTTAGGAAATAAAATTTTTTTAGAGGGCTCAAATGATTGTGCATTTGAGTTTGATTTATGTAAACATCACTATTGTGATGAAGAAATCCATATTCAGTTTTACTAGAATTCTCACAAATCTTCTAGGGTGTTGGATCTAATTCATTTTGATGTATTTGGTCCTATAAATATTCCTTATATTTCAAAATCTATGTATTATGTGTATTTCCTTAGAAGTAAATTTGAAGTCTTTTGTAGTTTTAGAGAGTTTAAGGCTTTTGTAGAAAATCAAAGTAGTAGGTGTAATAGCCTAAAATTGGCACAGGTCGAATTAAGTAAATATTCTGATATTTATCTTAATTCTTATTTTCTTCTGTCAATTAAATAAATATTCAAAGTTTATTTGATTGGTTCATTTAATTAGAATCCCTAATTTCTTCTAAAAAACTCAAGTCCTAAAATCCACCTCATCTCTTCCACCTCACCATGTTGCACATGTAATTAAATATTCTTAATATTTAATTAGCTAATATCCTCCATTTTCCAAAATAAATCTTTAAATCAATTATCCTTCACAAATTGAATATTTAATTCAATATTCCCCACTATCCCCCACTCTGAATTTTTAATTCAATGGTCATAACCCATTGTCCCCCACTCTGAATTTTTAATTCAAATGTCATAACCCATTGTCCCCCAATCTGAATTTTTAATTCATCCATTATGAATTAAAGATTCACAAATAATGAGGGCCATTGATCTCATCATTAGATCCTCACCCTCCATTCTATTTTCAGAAATTCTATAAATAGAACCCTCTTCTAAGCTATTTAGGGAGGAACTTCATTTGCACCATTACTATACCCAAATTCCTCTAGGAAATCATTCTAGCCATTCTCATATCATCATCTTCATACCATCGTAATGCAGAAATCATCATAGCCATTTCTCCTTGTCATCTTGAGGAATCGAAGCAAGGAAGCAAGCTCCCTGAGGGCCCATCTTCATCATTCAAGATCAAGAAAGAATAGGCGACCAATGGAAGCTGCAGAGTAACAGGTTGTAAGTTTTATGCTTTCCTTTGTTTGTTCTTATTATTCACATATTTCATTGTTGTTTGGGTTATTATTTATCTTCATTGATTTATCTCATTTTCCCATTCACATTTTGGCGCCCACCGTACTATTCTTGAATTTGATCGTCATTTTTTGAAGGTTTTATTGTCAGAATCTTCGTTTTCTAACCCTCTTTGTGGCAAGTTTTGCAAGTTTTGGTGAGGAAGTGTTGCAGGTTTCATTTTGCGCAAAAACAGACATCATTTTCGCGCTCAAGATGTCGATTCCATGAATTTTGACTATAAACTTCAATATATTTTTTGAAAAATTTTTGAAATTTTTTTCGGGGCCCTAGGCCGCACCGTACGGATCCGTACCATACAGATCCCATGACCCCTGGGGTATTCATCTCTGGTCTGTTGTAGGATTAACATTGTTAATGAAGGTTTGTTTTTTGCAGGTTTTATGTGTTTTTTATGCAGGTAACGGTTAAATATTGAAGGTTTTTATTGGACCGCCGCCACCCCACCACCGCTTCACCACTCTCCAGCAAACCACCTCCGACCGCCCACCACGATCACCACCCAAGCCTCTGAATCACCGCCACCAGCTCCTCCCTGCATCTCCCACTTACCATCCCTCGACTCCCCTCTTCACTCGGCCCCACCCGCTCTCCACCTACCTCCCACCGCTGCTCTCCCCGCAACTCCTCCTGCTCGCCACTACCATCTCCAGTCGCTGCCCATGCGCCTTCCTCCTCACCCGACCACCACCTCCCAGCAGAGCCCCCCCCCCCCCCCCGCGGCCTTCCTCTAATCCCCACCTCCCATCCTCCCGCCGACCGAGCCTCCTCCACCGATCCCGCGCCGCCTGCCTGTCAAACCCTGCCGCCGCCCATCGACCATTTCCTGCAAACAACAAAAAAACACAAACAAACCCTTGTAGGAGTCAAGGACAACACTGAGAGGGGGGGTGAATCAGTGTTGTGTGAATTTAGAAATCTTTTTAAAACTTTAACTTGCAGAGCACAAGGAGAGAAAGCTATCATTGATATGCACATAACTAAGAATGAAAACCAATAAACTCATTAGTAAAAAATACACACAGAGAAAGAAGATTAATATGAATCAAGACACAAGAATTGCCCGAGTGGAAAACCCTCCAGGGGTAGAAAAACCACTCCAAAAGTGCCTCACTGGCTTAACTGATAAAACATGCCTCACTGGCTACAATATGTGTCTCATTGACAAATGTTAAGGTCTCACTGACCTATAAACCTCACTAGCATACCATGCCTCACTGGCATAGACAATTACCATCATTAAAATTTTGTGTGCAAGAATTGATTGCTATTCAATCTGATTTGCACCATTATGCAACTTGTGTTTCATCATACACCCTTATACCTCCTATTTGATTTTCAAGTTAAGACCATACAAAACAATTCCTTTTACACATCTTTACAACACTCTTATCTCTGCAAATTTGATTCCCCTGATGCATATTCACCTGCATTTTATCTTCATGGTTCAATCTGTAAGTTTATTGCATGATGTCCTCATACTGTGTTTGATCCATTTCTGCACAAACATAATCTCACATACAATGATTCATCTGTAAAATATCTTCAACACTCCATATTGATCCACATCACACACACACACTAGTGCATCTGCAAAACCAATATTTATATGAAATACAAAAATGTCCTTTCATCTTCAAAGCAAACTTTTATTTTCCTCTTTTCAAAACTTTTCATTTTCCAAAATAAATAGCTCCACCTGTAAAAATTCATCTTCGTTAAATTGAATATCTTCAACAATAAATTTTTGCCCTTGAAAGAGAAAAATAAAATCTCTTCACAAAAATAATCAATCTCCTCCTTTGCAACTATCATTTACATAAAATGATATCTATTCACCAAAACCCCAACATATTTTTCTGACCCTTGACATCTGCAAAAATGACAAACTTGACCTTTCATTTTCTCTAATATTTAATAAAATCTCTGAACACTTTCATCTTAAAACAAAAACTCTGATATTCTTCCATCTTTGGGTTATTCCTGCAAGAATAAAAAATATGCAAATATATATGTCATTTTTGTCTTCAAAAACTCCTCAAATTCTTTGATATTCTTTTCCAATAAAAACTTCAAATCAATCTTCAAAATATTCTTCCAATCTGCCTTTTTCATCTTCCTCTGCATCTTCTTTGTCCATCTACATGAAGAAATAAAGTCTCCAAAAAAAAAATCCAAGAAAAAACATTTTAGACTTTGCATCTGTAAGATGCCTTCAAACAATCTGTCTTGAAAATTTTCTTCAAAAACTTATTCTCAAAAAAATTTAATAATATCCTTTAGAAACAATCAATAAATCTCCTTGCCCAAAAATCTTCTCAAAAAGATTAGAGAAGAAAAAATCATTTAAAAAAAAAAAACTCTATAAAGAAACTTTTCTCCTTTCGAAACTTTCATTCACAAGAATAAAGAAAAGGAGAGATTTTTTTTTTTTTTTAAAGAAACTCAAACAAAATTGCCTTAATAATAGGCTTTATTCCTTTTCTTGAAAATAGCTTATAAAAAGCTTTTCTTTAAAAAAACTTTCCTCCTCACGGGTAAAAGACTAATAATAGTCTTTTTTAAAAAAACTTAACCTCATAGCTTTTATGGGCCCATAATACAATAGGAGTTTCATTTTTTTTTTTTTTGCTTTTGAATTTAAATATAAACAAGGGTATCTTAGAGATTGGGCTGCCACTCTAAGAAAGGCTCGAAGCATATAAGGAGGGCCGAGTCTTAAGTCACATGTGACTTTTTGACACCTTTTCTCATCGGTCTTTTTTTATTCGTTTTATAAAATATGCTTTATAGAATATAACCATTCAAACTTAAAGACATATTTATTGGCTTTCAAATGATGATTGATGCCATTGGTTAAATACAAGGACAAAGACATCATTATAATGGCATTTAAATTTTAAAATCATCAATCACTATATATATGAAAAGAAGACCTCTCAACCATTAAATGCCACTGTCATTTTAATTTATGTCATCGGAACTTGCAAGTACTTGTAACTTCTACCACACCTTTGTATGATATACTGCATAACCATGGATGATGAACACTTGTCAACACTTGACGACCCCAAACAAATCACCTTGTGACATCACTTACCAAAGAACATATGAAGACACATTGAAGGCCAAACCTGATCAACCAAGTCCTGATGACATCAAACAAACTGAGTACACCTTTTTTGACATCAATGACAACCTGACTCCATCAATCTCCCCCTTTGTCATTGATGGCAAAACCACTCGATGCAATTTTTCTTTCTCCCCCTTTTTGACATCTGATGACAAAGACTATTATCTCCCCCTGAGAAAATAACTCCACTGAACGATGTTAAAGCTTGATCATAACATTTACTGCATTATGAGGACTTTGAAGACATAAACTCCTGTTATCTTGTTATCTTCAATCAAAAATTAGAACCATTTACGAAAAGCTTTGATACCACTTGTCTTTCAAAGTATTGAAGGCACTGAATGCAAATTTTGCTAAACTTATCCTGAACATCAATATTTCAAACATGAGAGCAAAAAGATACCATGAAACTTACATCTGAAGCACAATCCATGATACAAGAGATGTCCTTGCCAATGGTTTCCAACATGAACTATTATCCTCTTGTTCTGCACAAGATAGTTTTCACAACACAAATTTGTAGATGAAGATGAGACACTAACATCAATGAGATCCTTTGATTACTTCCTTTAACAAACTCCTGAAACAACACTTTTTGACCTGAAAAAAACAAATCTCCAAGATTTCCCATGTGTTAAAGTTCACAAACAAATCACTGCTTAGAAATACCATAACTCAATTCAACTCAGCACTGATACACTTCCTGAAATAGTCCTGAAGCAACATATCAACCTGAAGTATACCATCCATTTACTGACAATCAACCTTCTGAACACTTTTGCAAAGAAATCATAAACATACCAATACTCTTTGATAAACAGATTTGTAGGCAAAAATCATGAAGACTCCTCATCACACAGTTCCCAACTCAAGATGACATGATGACCACTTTTGATAAGACCTTTTCAAATCTCCCATGATAGTGACAGCTCAATCCTCTGATTAACTCCCCCTGAGAACAACTCCAACTCCAATAAAAATTGTTATAGCATGACCATAACAATTATAATCACATTGAATTATGAACATTTTGAAGGCATAAATTCTTGTTAACCTTGAACAAGTAATGATTTATAGTGATAACAATCCTGAAACCAACATAAGACCAACCTTGTTGAACATTATCATTTGTTACCAATCTATTCTTGCATACCCCTTTTGACATGAGAAAGAATGGAGATCATCTGAAAAGAATGAAAACTATCATGTTGTTCCCGCTCATCCTTTTACAACACACTATTAAAACTGATATATACATAACCACATCTGAAACATACTGTAATCAACAAGAATTAAAGCCTCTTGACTCTCAAATACAAATCAGCCAACCAATTAAGATTGCACAACCTTCACCATCAAGCTCTTCTTGTAACACCACTTTGCAAAACCAAATCCAGGTGAGAGTTCCTTGACAACATCTTAACTGAAGCATCATGACAACTTAATCATGTAAGTGTCAAACAATATACAAATAGGATCAATGTCACAACATCATCAAACTCTTTGTGCAGAGAGCTTTTGAACACTTTATGATCCACTAAACATGTTACTGATCATGAACACCTAACATACACTGAAACTCAAAAACATCAGAAACTTCATTTCAAACATTTCAGGCAAGCATGACAAACACAACAAGATCAACTATCTCCTCTTGTAGCTTCTTGGGGATAAAAAATAGAACAAGAATAACTCCCTCTCACATTATGCTATTTGTTATGCAACAGATGAAATGACTTGTGCAAGATGCACAAGCTTAATATTTGACTTCTCTTGACTATGTTTCTGCTTCCAAATCTTAATAGGCTCTTTCTTCCTCCAAACCTTTTCTGTCTTTTTCTTTTCCCAACCTTTCAAATTAGATGGAGCTCTCCTGCAACTATGTGCTTTATGACCAAGAGAGTTGCAATTATAACAAATTATGTTGTAATCAAAATCAATTGACTGATAATACCTTTGAGCACTCATATTAAGCTTCCATGAAGGATCATACACTCTATTCATTTTGCAGTTTCTTTGAATGTGTCCAACACTATTGCACTTGTAACATACAAGGTTAGTATTCCTTTTGCAATCAACTGCTTTATGCCCAAAATGATTACAAGTATAACAATAACCATTAAATGAATAGTTATACCCGTACATGTAAGCTTGTCTTATAGATGCAGGTTTTCTAAAATTTCTTCTTTGATTGTGCACAAATTCATCTCTCATTTTCTGTTCAGCTTCACTCTTCCTTTTTCCTTCTGTGGCAACATGACTTAAATCAATTTTCCTTCTAGGAGTCTCTCTAGCTTTGGAACATTCTCCTTCTTCAAAACCAAGTCCAGTAGTGTCTCCATATAGTTTTTGTTTACCAAGCATCTTATGTAGCTTGCTTGTGCTTTCTTTAAACTCCTTATACTTCTTAGATAAAGCTTTGAGACCATCATACTCTTTTCTCAGATTGATAATATCATTCTCTAGTTTTAGATTCTTAATCCTTGCAACTTCAAGGTTAGATATTGAGACATCAACTATCCTCTTAGCTTCTTCAATTTCTGATTTCAAACTGACAATCAATTTGTTTGATTCACTTGCTTGATTCTTCAAGTCTACAATCAGGTTTCTAGCATCTTCAAGATCTGTAAGAGCTTTCTCTTTTAAAACTCTTTCTTGCTGCAATTGCAACACTAATTTCTTGTTCTCCTTCTTATAATTCTTGAGTTCAGTTAGAGCATATATGAGCTCTCCTTCTAGATCAATCTCACAGTCTTGTTCATCATAATCCTGATCATCATCATCTTCTGAATTTGATTGGGTCTCAACTACTTCATGTGATTGCCTTTCAATACCACTTTCTTGACACACCAGAGTGTCCTCTTCTTTATCATTACCTTGGTAAATTCTTTTCAATCTCCTCCACATATCCTGAGCTGTAACACAATCCATAACTTTACAAATAACATCATTAGACAGAGCAGATAATATAGCCTTCTTTGCAATATCATTACATTCAAGAGCTTCTTTGTTAGTTGTAGAATTATAATTCTCAACTGACATTAAAACAATATATCCTAAGGAGGATAAATACACTTGCATTCTAACATACCAAACTGAAAAATTTGAACCATCAAACTGAGGAACATCTGAAACCTTTTCTTCTAAGATAATATCAGACTCAACATGGAGAGCATCTTTATCAACATCTGGATTTGATAAGAATGATGTCTTTTGTGTCTTTTGACCAGAATGAATCTTACCATTTCTCATGTTCTTATTTCTCCTGCACTTACCCATTGAACTCCATACACAGGACCTACCCAAGCTGATTAAGCTGCAAGAGGGAAACTGGCTCTGATACCAATTGTAGGAGTCAAGGACAACACTGAGAGGGGGGTGAATCAGTGTTGTGTGAATTTAGAAATCTTTTTAAAACTTTAACTTGCAGAGCACAAGGAGAGAAAGCTATCATTGATATGCACATAACTGAGAATGAAAACCAATAAACTCATTAGTAAAAAATACACACATAGAAAGAAGATTAATATGAATCAAGACACAAGAATTGCCCGAGTGGAAAACCCTCCAGGGGTAGAAAAACCACTCCAAAAGTGCCTCACTGGCTTAACTGATAAAACATGCCTCACTGGCTACAATATGTGTCTCACTGACAAATGTTAAGGTCTCACTGACCTATAAACCTCATTGGCATACTGTGCCTCACTGGCATAGACAGTTACCATCATTAAAATTTTGTGTGCAAGAATTGATTGCTATTCAATCTGATTTGCACCATTATGCAACCTGTGTTTCATCATACACCCTTATACCTCCTATTTGATTTTCAAGTTAAGACCATACAAAACAATTCCTTTTACACATCTTTACAACACTCTTATCTCTGCAAATTTGATTCCCTTGATGCATATTCACCTGCATTTTATCTTCATGGTTCAATCTGTAAGTTTATTGCATGATGTCCTCATACTGTGTTTGATCCATTTTTGCACAAACATAATCTCACATACAATGATTCATCTGTAAAATATCTTCAACACTCCATATTGATCCACATCACACACACACACACACTAGTGCATTTGCAAAACCAATATTTATATGAAATACAAAAATGTCCTTTCATCTTCAAAGCAAACTTTTATTTTCCTCTTTTCAAAACTTTTCATTTTCCAAAATAAATAGCTCCACCTGTAAAAATTCATCTTCATTAAATTGAATATCTTCAACAATAAATTTTTGCCCTTGAAAGAGAAAAATAAAATCTCTTCACAAAAATAATCAATCTCCTCCTTTGCAACTATCATTTACATAAAATGATATCTATTCACCAAAACCCCAACATATTTTTCTGACCCTTGACATCTGTAAAAATGACAAACTTGACCTTTCATTTTCTCTAATATTTAATAAAATCTCTGAACACTTTCATCTTAAAACAAAAACTCTGATATTCTTCCATCTTTGGGTTATTCCTGCAAGAATAAAAAATATGCAAATATATATGTCATTTTTGTCTTCAAAAACTCCTCAAATTCTTTGATATTCTTTTCCAATAAAAACTTCAAATCAATCTTCAAAATATTCTTCCAATCTGCCTTTTTCATCTTCCTCTGCATCTTCTTTGTCCATCTACATGAAGAAATAAAGTCTCCAAAAAAAAATCCAAGAAAAAACATTTTAGACTTTGCATCTGTAAGATGCCTTCAAACAATCTGTCTTGAAAATATTCTTCAAAAACTTCTTCTCAAAAAAATTTAATAATATCCTTTAAAAACAATCAATAAATCTCCTTGCCCAAAAATCTTCTCAAAAAGATTAGAGAAGAAAAAATCATTTTAAAAAAAAAATCTCTATAAAGAAACTTTTCTCCTTTAGAAACTTTCATTCACAAGAATAAAGAAAAGGAGAGATTTTTTCTTTTTTTTAAAAGAAACTCAAACAAAACTGCCTTAATAATAGGCTTTATTCCTTTTCTTGAAAATAGCTTATAAAAAGCTTTTTTTAAAAAAAACTTTCCTCCTCACGGGTAAAAGACTAATAATAGTCTTTTTAAAAAAAACTTAACCTCATAGCTTTTATGGGCCCACAATACAATAGGAGTTTCATTTTTTTTTTTTTTGCTTTTGAATTTAAATATAAACAAGGGTATCTTAGAGATTGGGCTGCCACTCTGAGAAAGGCTCGAAGCATATAAGGAGGGCCGAGTCTTAAGTCACATGTGACTTTTTGACACCTTTTCTCATCGGTCTTTTTTTATTCGTTTTATAAAATATGCTTTATAGAATATAGCCATTCAAACTTAAAGACATATTTATTGGCTTTCAAATGATGATTGATGCCATTGGTTAAATACAAGGACAAAGACATCATTATAATGGCATTTAAATTTTAAAATCATCAATCACTATATATATGAAAAGAAGACCTCTCAACCATTAAATGCCACTGTCATTTTAATTTATGTCATTGGAACTTACAAGTACTTGTAACTTCTACCACACCTTTGTATGATATACTGCATAACCATGGATGATGAACACTTGTCAACACTTGACGACCCCAAACAAATCACCTTGTGACATCACTTACCAAAGAACATATGAAGACACATTGAAGGCCAAACCTGATCAACCAAGTCCTGATAACATCAAACAAACTGAGTACACCTTTTTTGACATCAATGACAATCTGACTCCATCAACCCTAACCTTGACCGGTGGTCCCCTTATCCATTGGGGATAGGGGTTCTTAAAAAACCCCTTAGGTTATCTTTTTTTCAAAGTGATAAGCCCCTAGTCATATTAGTGACCAGGGGCCTTTTTCAAACATAAACCGCCAGAATCAAACCCTAACTGCCCGCTGGAGATAACACTTGCATGTGATCAGAGTCATCTAACCGCCAGTGGTTAGTTTTTAAACAGTCAGCTAGCCTTGTCTTCCCTCCACACACCGAAGGAGGCATTTTTTTCTCTTGATCATAACTTGGCCATATGGAGGCGGATTTTCGTAAACTTGGACTCGTTGGAAAGCTGATGAGGTGAACTTCACAGTTGTGAGGTTTTCATCAGGTGATGGTGCCTTTTTCCTGCCCTTTTCATCAGTCGAAGTCAAACTTCATTGCAAACTTCAAATCATCATATGTTTTGCAATTTTGATCGAATTTTAACGAATTATTTTTTCAAATTGCATAGAATCTCCTGAAGAATCTATTCATGCACTTATTTTTCTCATATCAATTCTTTTTTCATCAAATTTTCTCATATTATTAATTTTTTGCATCACAATCTTTTTGGCTTGTCTACTTGCTCTGTTTTTGGTTTCGTGACTTGCAGGTGAGCATTCAAGACTGGACAAACATCCGGAGCAACAAACACAACAATTTGGACAACGAATTAATCAAGTGCACTCATTCTATCTCTCATTTCTTCATAATCTTGTTTGCAAACACACTTCAATTTGGGCTTCTAAAATGAACATTGATTGATCATCACATATCAAATGGGTATAAAATCAACTAGTGTCTTCCATTCAAATTTAGACTTGGGCTATAAAATGAACTAGTGTCTTCATTGTTTGGTGAATTTGTATGCGATTAGGGGTGTGTATGCTCTTCTCATGCGCTTCATGCGATCTTGAGAATCAAAAACACCTCTTATCCATTCCATTTTCACACACACATTTCAATTTCTTAAGGGTTAATTTACAACTGGATTTGCTTTCGTTTACCCTTTCCTAGGAGGCCTGCTAGGGGATTTCATCACCCCTAGGGATGACCTCATCCGAGGCTAAATCGAAAGACACCCTCATTGAAATCAGAATCTTATCACTCTTGGCTAAGCCCCAAAGAACTTTCTACCTTTGGGAAGTGAAGGTGAAGGGTGGGTTACCCCCTTCTCCCGGCTGTGTGATAGGATTTCATTTTCAAATTCCTAGTCAACCTCGTCAAAACATTGACCAAACCTAACTGGCCATACCTTACATCAAACTAGGCATTAGGGCAAGTTGATTTGCTTTGCAAGTGTGCTTGTTTAATCATTATCATATTCTTCCAATTCAAAATTCAAGGTTGCTTGTGTCTTGTGTGAGTGCTTCTTGTTTGTACATGTGATCATTTGCTAAATATTGCCAAAATCAAATTAAACACCAAACACATAAGACAAGTCATTCAACTCATTCTTCCAAGCACACTTGTCTCGACTTGTGATGCATTTGTTTTTGCACATCCACAATAGTAAGCTTTTCCAGTCTTGGGTCAATGGCAAACAAATTAGAATATCTTGATCAAAAACTCCAATCTCTGAAATTGCAAATAAACTTAGGTCCCTCGCCCCAAGATTGTATAGCAATTATTCAACAAATCGACATCTTAGGACAAGAATTGACAAACTTGCAAGCTGAACGTGCCAGCACTAGCTATGCCTCATCCCAAAATCATACCTTCTTTTCCCGTCTTAATGATACTATTGACAAGGCAACTGCCACCTCAAGAGGGAAATCATATACCATCCCATCTACTCATCCTCCTTCACCATATCCTAAAACACATATCCCAAAACATACCAGTCCTATGCCAACACCGCCATCTAGTTCCTCAAATTTTAAATGGCACACCAAAAAAGAATCAGATGAGTGGTGGGAAAAATGTTTTCCACATTTATACAACAATAGCAAAGCTAGGGAGAAAGCCAAATCCACTCATCCATCCCCTCATTCATCTACCCATACACCTACGAAGGATGTGATCCAAGGACTACTAGCAGAAAGTCAACCATGTCCACAAAGTCTGGTCCTTGACCTTACCAAAGATTCTTCCAATACCATGTCAAATCCTACAACCCCTTCATGTCATCCGCAACCCCTTGAGCTTCTCAAAGAGCCTTCTACCATGCCCCAGAGTCAAGGTCCGTCACACCCTCATATTGTTGACCACGAGCCTATCCAAGAGCCCTCAATTAACATTCTTAGCCCTTCAAGCCCATCATGTGACCAACAAGCCATCAAGCCTATTCAAGAGTCTCCTATTATGAATCCAAGTCAAGAGTCATCATGTTCTCATGTTGTTGACCAAGAGCCTATCCGAGAGCCTTCCACTTCCATTCAAGCAACCTAAGAGGTATGTCAAGAGTTTAATCCTAATCATGTGGAAACATTAAGCCCTGGTCCAACTCAAGATCAAAACACTTTCATGCAACCCATCCATAACCTATATCTTTTCCCTAATCAAGATACTAGTGTTGATGAAGAAGCTATCCATGAGCAACTTGATCCTATGCATGAACTAGAGATCCAATGGCTTTTCTATGATCAAGATGATATCCATAATAATGAACCTCTCCAGGAGCCACTTGATCCTATACATGAGCAAGAGATTCAGTTTCCAACCATGCATAACCTATATCTCTCCTATGATCAAGATATTATTGCTGATGACGAACCTATACAAGAGAACATTAATCCCATCACACTAAATCCTATCTATGATCAAGCTCCCATCTATGATGAAGAGCCTATCTATGATCAAGCAGACCATGATGATCCTCTTAGCCCACTTTTTGTGTTCCATGGTCCTAAGCCTATCACCCCATCTAGTCTTACCCAAGATCCAACAACTTCCACTTCCCCTGATGAGACACTTGCCTCCCAAGCAAGCGTAGAAGA
The DNA here is from genome assembly GCA_027924645.1 of Cunninghamia lanceolata. NCBI lineage: Eukaryota > Viridiplantae > Streptophyta > Pinopsida > Cupressales > Cupressaceae > Cunninghamia > Cunninghamia lanceolata. The sequence goes on from BSBN01000516.1 coordinate 6,346,293, forward strand.
TCAAACCAGTAATACTCCTCTGCCATCCATTATCGACCATGCGGCAAATCCTGCACCATATATCCTTGGTCTTACTACCTTCATGCATGAATGTTCTTTCTTAGAACACCAACAACCATTATCCACTATCTCGCCTTCTCCATCCAATAAAGAACTTGTGTCTAGTGTTCCACCTACACATAATCCCGCTGTCCACCGCATACTCCAGAATATGAACTATCAAGGTAAAGGCTTAGGCCTTCATGAACAAGGTATTTTGGAGCCCATCCATGCCAATATCCTTGCACCTTCATACGGCCTTGGATACATACCCCAAGGTGAGCAAACTCAAGATGTTGGTACTTCCTCCACTCCTCCTAAGTCTACCACTTTCCATCGTAAACACTATCATATCCCCAAAACATATGTCGCCATTCCACCTCTATCATCCTACACATCCCACAAGCATGTGACCATACACCTTCCACCATCCAAACTCCCTCCGCTACTTCTAACTCCTAATATCCCACCATCCAATCTACCTCCGCTACTTCCAACTCCTAATATCCCCCCATGCCGTTTACCACCACTGCTTCCAACACCTTATCCATCCATCTATAAATCCTCTAAATACCCCAATCATGGCCGACAAATGCACATATGGTCTAAACAAGGAGCTTTCACCAACCTCACTTCTACCATCCCACGGGGATTCAATGACAAATATGTGGATGCCTCTACCTATAAAGTCAAAAATCCTAAGAGTCCTCATGACCTAGGATATAAAAGACAAGAATCAAAGAATTATCCATGTCAAAAGCTGCATGTCCCCATACACCTCAATGCCAAACTGAACAAGGTGTGGACCCCCAAGCAACAAATGATTACTCCAAAAGTTGCGCAACAGCTGCATACACCCATACACCTCAATGCCAAACTGAAACAGGTGTGGATCCCCAAGCAACAAATGATTACTCCAAAAGCTGAACAAAAGTTGCATACACCCAAACCCATACCTTCACAGGTACTACCTAAAAACAAAATGGTTTGGGTACCCAAGCAAAAAGCCCTAAAGTTACATGAGGCATCCACCTCTCATGAATTCCAACCATCTACTTTCTCCCATTCCATACATAAGTCTGAAATTCTTCCATCCCATATGACAAGCAAAAATTAGGACAATACTCAGCCTATGTGGAACCCTACATACCTACGTCATGCATCCACAAGCAGAAGTCTCCGTTGCTTCCTACACTACTTTCCCATCACCAGCTTCAATGTTTACCACGGTATGTGCAACCGTTGGTCATGATTCCCTCCATTTCCCTTTCCTTCCACTATTATCCTACACATCTTCCTCATCCTATGCCTATGGTCCATGTTGTTGCAATCCATATTCTGCATCATAATCCACTATCTACCTACGCCATATCACTTTCATGCAATCCCCTACCAACATCTGTGAGAACACTGAACATGGTCCATTCGACAATATCTATCTAGTGGGACTATCACCTTTTAAGGAACCATATACTTGAGTCTTTCCATATCCACCTTCTCCAATCTAAATATTCCAAAAAAAAAAAAAGAGAGAGAGAAAAAAGAAAACAATAAAGAAAAATCCCTTCATCCAATGGTGAAAACTTGGCAAACAGGCGCCTTGGATAAGTACCATGATGAAAACCTGGCAAATAGGCATCATGTGTAAGTTGATCTTCTACGTCACTCCCACTTGGGGGCACTTTGTCTCATCAGCATGTTACTCTCCTCCTACCAGTTTCCTTTCATACCATTCCTATCCTATCCTCTATCCATTACATACCTATCCGGTCCCGTCCATCCATCCACACTTCTTTTCCTCTATTCTTTGGTCTTGATAAAGATTGGGGGCACAATGTTGACAAATGTCTTGAATGGCTCTTGACATACCTTATCCCTCCAAAACATGCAAATCCTTCATTATCCACTCATCTTCCTTCGTCTTACACACTATCATGAACAATCCTACGTACTCTACCTATAATGGGGCATGTTACACTTATGAGACATAGACCTTGGAGATCACATCCTTGTTTCCTTCTATCCACTATTGCCCATCCTCATACCCATCCATATCTACTATCTTCCATCCATCTACATATCCGTGGTGGTTCCTCGTCATCAGTATTGTTTGTTCCATATCTATTCCATGTCATGCCTCTATGTCTGATCCATATCAGTTCCATATCGCGTCTCATTTGATCCATATCTTAGGTCCATTAGGGTTCTTGTCGAACTATGTCGCCTCTGAGCTATCACGTAGGCAAGGCCATTATCAATGCGCCCTCGAGGCTCCACTTCCCTATCCATCTCATATCTTGTCGTCTATCCTCTATTACATCCATGGTCCATGTCCCTGAACTACGCTACCTCTGCGTTGTCACGTAGGCAAGGCCATTATCAATGTGCCCCCAAGGCTCCACTTTCCCTATTCATCCCATGTCTAGTCCTTCTATCTATCTTAGTCCGCTCCACTTCCCTGTCCATCTCATATCTTGTCGTCTATCCTCTATTACATCCATGGTCCACGTCCCTGAACTACGCTGCCTCTGCGTTGTCACGTAGGCAAGGCCATTATCAATGCGCCCCCGAGGCTCCACTTTCCCTCTTCGTTCCATGTCTAGTCCTTCTATTTGTCTGAGTCTGCTCCACTTCCCTGTCCATCTCATATCTTGTCATCTATCCTCTATTACATCCATGGTCCACGTCCCCGAACTACGCTGCCTCTGCGTTGTCATGTAGGCAAGGCCATTATCAATGCGCCCCCGAGGCTCCACTTTCCCTATTCGTCCCATGTCTAGTCCTTCTATCTGTCTGAGTCCACTCCACTTCCCTGTCCATCTCATATCTTGTCATCTATCCTCTATTACATCCACGGTCCACGTCCCCGAACTACGCTGCCTCTGCCTTGTCTTGATGAAAAACATCAACCTGTCCAAGGCAAAACAGAGCACCATACTGAAACACTCAAGCTAAATCTCATATCAATTATGGCAAGAAACAAACACATCTAATGCCAGAACGTTTTGTGTTGGCTAGATTAAGAGTCTTGATTTATGCTATCATGCATTTCTATGCTACTCGAGGATGCCAAAAGCTAGAGATGCTAGGATGGGGGCATGATTATTTTCTTTGTCTGCTGCTTGTGGATCAAACTTTAGTAATGTGACGACTTTTGTCTAACGACATGATCGACAAAAGATCATCGAGGACTCCGAGGTCTAAACATGAACAGGGGCAATCCTTGTCTATTAAAAAATCCATGTAAGTAATACTCAAGTCATCTCGGTTCAATTATACCTAGATGCTTGTATTTTCTTACAACATAATAAAGCCCAATGATGAAAGCGCTTCAAAATACTTGCTATATCAAGATGACAAATATCCATATCCATATCCATACCATATCCAATCACATCTCATATCCATACCATATCCGTACCCATATCCATATCCATACCGTATCCAATTGCAAGTCTTTAATCCATGCCAATCAAGTCAAGTAAATCTTGTCAGATGATCCAATCACAATCAGTGGTCTTGATCCTTGTCCGGTCGTAAACCAATTCGATCAGTTAATCAATCAATTGTCTTAGACAAGATGTTGCATTGTCGAAACCAGACCAACACATGAGTCTTACACGACATGCTTCATTTCCTGAAACCAAACACTATACTTCGTGTTGCTCTAGGGATATATCATTCCTCGCCATGACAACATTATCGTACCAAATGTCTTAGACATGATGTTACATTGTCGAAACCAGACCCGGAGTCTTATACGACATATTTCATTCCTGAGACCAAACATCATCGACCCATATCATTGGTTTACCGCTCGACAGGGGCAATACCTTGCTTGTGCTTGTGTCATTTGTGCATACCTGCTTACTTGCTTGTGTGTGTTATCATTTTTATCTTGCATTCCATATCATTCATCCCTTTCTTCTGCATTCAACCATTTCATCTCCTGTCAACCTATCTCATTGTGAGATTGTCCGTCTCACGCCTTTCGTCTTCTCCTCGTCCAATCTCCCGAGGGGGTATCTTATCATCATAACCTGTACCAGGGCCAAACTGGGGCATGTATCATTATCAGACTATTCTTATTCTTTGAAACAACGTGATAAAACACATTGCTTCAAAGAGGGGCAAAATGTAATAGCCTAAAATTGGCACAGGTCAAATTAAGTAAATATTCTGATATTTATCTTAATTCTTATTTTCTTCTATCAATTAAATAAATATTCAAAGTTTATTTGATTGGTTCATTTAATTAGAATCCCTAATTTCTTCTAAAAAACCCAAGTCCTAAAATCCACCTCATCAATCCACCTCATCTCTTCCACCTCACCATGTTGCACATGTAGTTAAATATTCTTAATATTTAATTAGCTAATATCCCCCATTTTCCAAAATAAATCTTTAAATCAATTATCCTTCACAAATTGAATATTTAATTCAATATTCCCCACTATCCCCCACTCTGAATTTTTAATTCAAAGGTCATAACCCATTGTCCCCCACTCTGAATTTTTAATTCAAGTGTCATAACCCATTGTCCCCCACTCTGAATTTTACAGGTGATGAAAGTAAATTGTCATTGATGTCAAAAAGGTGTTGGTATTGATAGGAGTTGTTCATATACTTCAGTTGATATGTTGCTTCATGGCTAAGTCAGAAAATGCTAACTTGTTTAAATATTCAAAGGACTTTGTTTTATGAAGAACCTTATTTAATGGGAGCTCCATTTATTAAAAAGCATCCAAATATATTTGAAGATCAATATTTAATGGGAGCAAATTGGAAGGAGAGCTCAAATTGCTTTATTTAAATAAAGTGGACTTTATATGCTTAAAAAGTGGGGAGCAAAAGCATTGAATATTTAAATATATAAAGTTTGATTTTTATCCTATTTTGTTGATCCCCTTTCAATGCCATATTTTATGACATAAATAAAAATGTGAAGTTACAAAGCTACTTTTAAGGAGATTTTCAAAGCTATTTTTAAGGAGATTTTTTGTGGGAGTTTTTATGAAGATTTTTGTCTTCTTTCTATTTTTTAAACTCTCCTTCATAGCAAGAAGAATATTAAGGAGTAGTTTTTTTTTTAAAAAAAGAAGGGAAGTTATTTTGAGAGATACTTCTTATTTTGATGAGAAGGTTAAAAGTTTTTTTTTTTGTGGAGAATATTTTTATTTTGCAGATGGTTTTTTGGAAGAAGAAAATGAAGAGCAGCATGGAAGTTTTTTCTTGAAGATATTTTATTTTGCAGATTAAAGATTTTTATGAGAAGATGAAATTGAACAAGTGGAACATTTTTTTTTGAAAAGTTGTTTGATACAGATTGAAGAATTTTTTTTAAGACAGAAATTTTTATTACAGAGAAGAAAAAATTGAATAATATTTTTGAAGAATATCAAAGATTGAAGAGATTCCGACAGGGAATTGAATGGGTATGAAGAAAAATGAAGACATTTTTATGGTGGACATCATTTATTTTCTTTTGCACAGAAGATGAATAAATATTTGCAATGCCAAGGAAATTGAAGGGTTATTATTTTTCTGTAGGTGCATTATAAATGAAAGTTTTCTTTAGAAGGCAAATTTGATATAGAATATTGTGAAGGAGAAGATTTTTCTTAAAGAGAAGAGAAGAAGTTGAAAAGATTTTTTATTTTGCAGGAGATTATCTTTTGAAGATATTTTTGATGAAGTTTAAGAGTTTTGTTTGAGAAGAAGGCAGATTTGATACAAATTTTTTTGAAGACAAATTTTATGGATTGAAGAGAAGATAAAGAGTTTGATGATTAAATTTTCTTGCAGGAATATCAAGAGAAAATATTTTCAGGACAAATTGGTGCAAAAATAAATATGATTTCTAACTCTTATTTTGCAGATTGATTAAAGGCTCATTTTGATATTATTTTGTAGATGAAGAAAATAATTTTTGTGTGAGATCTTAAAAATGGCAAATGATCAGGAAATTGAAGAGAATTGAAATGAAAGGTCTCAAATATGAAAAGATATTCTTTCATCTCTAAGAGGAAATATAAATGGGATTTTGGTTTCATGAATTTGGAGAATATGAAAGAGATTTTGTTTGAGAAGATGAAAGGATCTTCAATTTTTTATGAAGATGAATTTTTTGTGATTGTTTTAATTTTCTTTGAGAAAAGGAAATTGAAAGGTCTCAATCATAAATCATTTTCTTCAGATCATAGAATATGAAGGGTTATTTTGATGCAACTTCATAATTGGATAGAGATGAAACATACAGGATATAAAAGTGAAAAGACATTCAAATTGTATAGAATGGTTTTTCAGGTACATTGACATGTGTGTGAGTGAGTGTGCAGATCAATGATAAAATAATACAGTTGAAATGGATGTGAATTCAAATAAAAATTTCAAGACAATTTGAATGACACTGACGGGATCAAATACAGACACAGAGATTGACAAGATCATCAATATGCAATTGAATGCATCAAGTGAATTCTTATGCAGAAATAATTAGAGATCATGAGATTAATATGCAGATCAGATTGAGTGTAATTGAACAGAGATATACAAAAGAGAAGACAAGTTATATAATGGTGCAAATCAGATTGAGTGGCAATCACTTCTTGCACACTTTTCAGTTTGTTCTGTATTAGGGGTTGGTGCTCCTTGAAGTTGGTGCTTCTAAATGGATTAGGGGTTGGTGCTCCTTGAAGTTGGTGCTTCTAAATGAATTAGGGGTTGGTGCTCCTTGAAGTTGGTGTTTCTAAACATTGTAATCAGTGAGATTTTTGATAAAGCCAGTGAGGCAGTTTTGGAGTGGTTTTTCTACCCCAGGAGGGTTTTCCACTCGTGCAAACTTGTGTTATGTCTCATATTGTTTTCATCTGTATGGGTGTATGCTAATACTTTTCTCATGAGGTTTTGATCTCTTTCTTCATTCTCAGTTACGAGCATATGTTTATCAATGATATCTTTCTCTTTGTATCTTGAAATTTAAAGTTTGCAACAAGATTTGAAAATTTACATAACACTGATTCACCCCCCTCTCAGTGTTGTCCTGGACTCCTACAAATGTCATAACCCATTGTCCCCCAATCTAAATTTTTAATTCATCCATTATGAATTAAAGATTCACAAATAATGAGGGCCATTGATCTCATCATTAGATCCTCACCCTCCATTCTATTTTCAGAAATTCTATAAATAGAACCCTCTTCTAAGCCATTTAGGGAGGAATTTCATTTGCACCATTACTATACCCAAATTCCTCTAGGAAATCATTCTAGCCATTCTCATATCATCATCTTCATACCATCGTAATGCAGAAATCATCATAGCCATTTCTCCTTGTCATCTTGAGGAATCGAAGCAAGGAAGCAAGCTCCCTGAGGGCCCATCTTCATCATTCAAGATCAAGAAAGAATAGTGACCAATGGAAGCCACAGGGTAACAGGTTGTAAGTTTTATGCTTTCCTTTGTTTGTTCTTGTTAGTCGCATATTTCATTGTTGTTTGGGTTATTATTTATCTTCATTGATTTATCTCATTTTCCCATTCACATTTTATCAAGTGGCTCTTGGAGAGGTTCATTATTATGGATATCATCTTGATCATAGAAAAGCCATTGGATCTCTAGTTCATGCATAGGATCAAGTTGCTCATGGATAGCTTCTTCATCAACACTAGTATCTTGATTAGGGAAAAGATATAGGTTATGGATGGGTTGCATGAAAGTGTTTTGATCTTGAGTTGGACTAGGGCTTAATGTTTCCACATGCTTAGGATTAAACTCTTGACATACCTCTTGGGTTGCTTGAATGGAAGTGGAAGGCTCTTGGATAGGCTCTTGGTCAACAACATGAGAACATGATGACTCTTGACTTGGATTCATAATAGGAGACTCTTGAATAGGCTTGATGGCTTGTTGGTCACATGATGGGCTTGAAGGGCTAAGAATGTTAATTAAGGGCTCTTGGATAGGCTCATGGTCAACAATATGAGGGTGTGACAGACCTTGAATCTGGGGCATGGTAGAAGGCTCTTTGAGAAAATGAGATAAATCAATGAAGATAAATAATAACCCAAACAACAATGAAATATGCGAATAACAAGAACAAACAAAGGAAAGCATAAAACTTACAACCTGTTACTCTGCGGCTTCCATTGGTCACCTATTCTTTCTTGATCTTGAATGATGAAGATGGGCCCTCAGGGAGCTTGCTTCCTTGCTTCGATTCCTCAAGATGACAAGGAGAAATGGCTATGATGATTTCTGCATGGCTATTACGATGGTGTGAAGATGATGATATGAGAATGGCTAGAATGATTTCCTAGAGGAATTTGGGTATAGTAATGGTGCAAATGAAGTTCCTCCCTAAATGGCTTAGAAGAGCGTTCTATTTATAGAATTTCTGAAAATAGAATGGAGGGTGAGGATCTAATGATGAGATCAATGGCTCTCATTATTTGTGAATCTTTAATTCATAATGGATGAATTAAAAATTCAGATTGGGGGACAATGGGTTATGACATTTGAATTAAAAATTCAGAGTGGGGGACAATGGGTTATGACACTTGAATTAAAAATTCAGAGTGGGGGACAATGGGTTATGACACTTGAATTAAAAATTCAGAGTGGGGGACAATGGGTTATGACACTTGAATTAAAAATTCAGAGTGGGGGACAATGGGTTATAACATTTGAATTAAAAATTCAGAGTGGGGGACAATGGGTTATGACCTTTGAATTAAAAATTTAGAGTGGGGGATAGTGGAGAATATTGAATTAAATATTCAATTTGTGAAGGATAATTGATTTAAAGATTTATTTTGGAAAATGGAGGATATTAGCTAATTAAATATTAAGAATATTTAATTACATGTGCAACATGGTGAGGTGGAAGAGATGAGGTGGATTTTAAGACTTGGGTTTTTTAGAAGAAATTAGGGATTCTAATTAAATGAACCAATCAAATAAACTTTGAATATTTATTTAATTGACAGAAAAAAATAAGAATTAAGATAAATATCAGAATATTTACTTAATTCGACCTGTGCCAATTTTAGGCTATTACAGTAGGAAGATTAAGGTTTTAATAAATAACAATGATGATGAGTTTAGAGTCAATAGATTTTTATAGATTCTATAAGGAGCACAAGATCAAGAGACTTAAGACAACTCCATACACCCCTTAGTAGTATGGAGTTGCAAAGAGAATGAACATGATGCTGATGGAGAAGGCTAGGAGTATACTGATTGGGGTTAGATTAGAGTAGAAGTTCTAGGCAGAAGTAGTTGCTACAACTTGTTGCCTAGTTAAACATTAGCTCTTGTGGATAAGACTCTGATGGAAGTTTAGATGTGTAAAATGCCCTCATTGTAGTATCTTCACACTTTTGGTTGTGATGCATATGCTTGTGTCCCTAGGGAGAAGTAATTAAAGTTGGAGAACAAGGTAGTTAAGTGTATCTCCACCAACTATAGTGTTGGTGTGAAAGGGTACAAGCTTTGGGACCTAGTGGCTGAGAGAGTTATGTAAAATAGAATTGTAATATCCAAAGAGATTAAGCCTTCCCCTGTAGTTTTGTAGCTAGAGGAGGATGAGAAGAAACATATTGTTCAACTACCCCCAAAAGCTTACAAGGTTAAACCAAAATATCATGAAGGACCTGCAGAGGAGAAAAGATAAATAGTTCAAATAGTTTAGAAGAGGAGGTAGAACCTCCACCTCATCTCTTGAGGAGGTCCACTCGATAGAGACACCAACCAAACAAATATACTCCTCTAGATTTGAGATGTATTTTTGCTTTGATTACTAATATTAGCGAGCCTAGAACTATGAAGGAGGCGATGGACATCGATGATTCTAAGTCCTAGAGAGTGGCTATGGATGAGGAGATGGTTGCAATGAAGAATAATGACACATGGGACTTCGTATCATTGCTAGAAGGGGGAAATATTGTTAGATGTAAATGGTATTTCAATAAGAAGATCAATTCAGATGGTAGTGTTGAAAAGTACTAGAAAATGTTGATTATAAAAGGATATTCCCAAGTTGATGGGATACACTTTGGTGAGATTTTTTACCCAGTTTCTAAGCTGACATCTATAAGGTTCTTGCTATCTATAGTAGCAACTTTTGAATTAGAGAAAGAGCATATGGGTGTGAAGATCACATTCTTGCATAGTGATTTGGAGGAAGAGATATACATGACACAACCAAAGCACTATGTTGTTAAAGGTAAGAGTCTTTAATTTGTAGATTAAAAAATATTTGTATGGTCTCGAATAGTCTCCTAGAATGTGGTACCAAATATTTGATTCATTTCTATTGAGGTTGGGATTTATGAGATCCAAATTAGATCATTGTGTTTATCATAAAATGGATAGTGATTGAGACCATGTTATCACATTGTAAACAAATTATATGTTTGTTTGGTAACAGTAAGGATATGATTTGTGATTTGAAGTCTCAACTTTCAGCACAATTTAACATGAAGGACTTAGGCATTGTCAAGTACATGATGGGTGTGGATATTAGAAGAGATATAGTGAACAAAAATCTTTGGTTGTTCCATAGTAAGTATGTGAACTCTATACTGTAATGTTTTAGCATGATAGATTGTAGGCTATTAAGTGTTCTTATTTTTTGGGAACTAAGCTTTTGTTGGAGTAGCGTCATGCAATACCTATAGAGATGGAGGATATGGATTGTGTTTCTCACACCAATTTAGTTGGGTGTTTGATATTTACTATCGTCTACACTAGACCAGACATTACCCACATAGTGGGAGTCTTGAGATCCTTTATGACTAATCTTGGACGAGATCATTACGATGTCCTCTAAGTACTTTATTTGTTATGATGGTGATTCTATGGAGGACTAACACTCAATGGATATATGTGGGTTCATGGATTCAAAATGTGAAGAAGATGTCAATAGCAAAAGATCCACCAATGGATATGTGTTCAATTTATTTGGTGGTGCTATTAGTAGAATGAGCAAGCACTGGTTATTTCTGCTTTGTCCACTATTGAGGCTAAGTAAATGGCATCTACTCATACCTAGAAGGAGGTCATTTGGCTTAAGAGATTATGTTTAGATGTGGTGCAGACTCAAGTAGTTATTAGAGTTTTTTGTGATAATCAGAGTGCCATGTGTTTCACAAAGAACTTGACCTTCATGTAAGGATAAAGCACAAATAATCCAATACCATTTTATTCATGACATGGTAAAGGATGAGAGGGTGATGCTGGAGAAAGTTGACACTTTGAAGAATGTTGTAGATGCATTAAAAAAACTAATCAGCATATAGAAGTTTAGATGGTGCAATGAGTCTATGGGACTTTGACCCTGAGCAAATAGTTGATACCTATTGGTAATCCCTTTGCTATTCCAAGGTTTTTGACAAGTGGGATAATGTTACAAAAGGTGTCTCAACCTTGTATCATAATGTTAAGAACCACAAAATACAATTTTTTAGCTATACAACATAAAAGTGCAATTTTTAGGGCTCTAGAGGTCATTTTTGGCTCTAAAAAATGTCATAACAAGCCTTAACCAAAGTAAGATACTTATAGTGACATGGACCTCTTCGAGCTCTACAATTTAAAAAATGGGCTCAATCAACTTCCTAGATTAAAATGTATGGCCTCATGAAGTTAGGCCTCCCACATCAACAATGTAAGGGCATCTATGACACATAAGAGAGCTATAAAAGGGAGTTATTGTAAGCAATGGCTATGGAAGTAGCCACCCAAGATCTAGGAGCTTCAATTAAATCATAAAAGAAACCCAAAATGAGAGAATAATTCTATTATGTCAAAGGATGCAATATGCATACAATATGTACATGATATGAAATTACAATGAGAAGCCCTTGGTTATATAGGCCAAGGTAAAACATAGGACAACATAGGATTATGAAAAGTGTCTTAATCATATTACATGAGAAACAAAGTGATAAGTATCACAAGTGTAACCTAAGTATGCCCTAAGTAAACTTAACTAGATAAGTGTGAATAAGACCTAATGTGGAACTAGTTAGGTAATATACCTTGTTCACACTAACACCCCCCCTTTAAGTGCAAGTTAGGAAGAAGTAAACAAATGCAAAGATGCAATGATGGATCCTAACTACAAGGCCATGTTAGGTACCCATGTACAAAAAATATCTCACAAACAAAGAAAAGGAGAAAAACCCATAAGAAGAAAACTCCTCTCTAAAAGAGAGAAAACACAAGAAAGATGCACTCCACAGGTAAGAAAAGGAAAAATCCCATGTGAGGAAAAAGTCCCCTATAAGAGAGAAGAAGAAGAGAGACCATGTAACCCCCCCTCAATGTATAATCTTTTGAACTGATGGTAGATGCTCGATAATGAATGTTGAAGATGATCCAAGAATGTCGAACAACATTTCTCTTCTTAGGAAGAAACAAAGCCAAGTATGTATGCAAGATGTCTTCCAATTCCTGAAAGGAGTATGAGGGAAGAAAACTAAAGATGTATGATGTCATTAAAATCTACTCAAATGTCACCATGTTAGTGTCAAAAGAAGCCACAATCCAATCAGGAGTCTTGGGCCTACTTGAAGAATGTGACAAACTAGAACCTAGTGGAAACCAATTCATGATCCAAAGATAATGAAGGGTCTTCTGAATGCTACTCAAGGATCCCCAACCCAATGTCAAACTATGACAAGTGAGGAGGAAGAGATAACAATAGGGTCTGGATGTGCTCTTATCACATCTAAAGAAGATGATGCAACTCCATAAGAGCTAACATGTTATGATATTTCTTGGAAATGAATCTTAAAATTAATAAAATAACAAACCACTTTGAGGGGCTGACCTCCAATAATAAGGAAATAATATGTGAATTCAATATCAGAAGATATGATGGTTTGGAAGATTCTCGCTCTTCCTTATTTATATGCATAACTATGTAGGGACACACCCCTTCATCCTAACTAAGTTATCTTAAGGAATAACTAAGACTAATAAATGAATCTATTAAGGTTAAGCATGCCACAAGTGCTTATCTTTATTATAATTAGGAATATAACATACTAGGATCATAACATAACATCAAAGAGGAGATGAATGTTCTCAATAGTGTCCTCCAAATCTGCAAGATATGACTCACAAAACAAACTTGCAATGTTTGTCAAGTACTCACCCAAAGTAGCTGTATCTGGAAGAAGATGATCCCGTTGCACTAAATCACTGGAAGCCCCATCTGAAGCAACACTAAACTCTACAGAAGCAATAGGAGATGATAGAGGAGATGGAATGTCAACATGTCTCTAGAACCTCAATGGATGAAAAATGCCAAGATTCAAATAACCATAATGCATCTCCTCAATAGTGTCCACTAGAGTGTGACCATCGGTTGAAGGAATGAGAGAAGTAAAATGTGAGAAGGTGTACTCTCAATATTGATGATTTGCCTCCCCAATTTCAACAATATCTCTGCTATTGAAATCCTGAATAATCACGGAATTTGGTGTGAACTCAACACTCTTCCTTACTCCACCATGTGTAATCTGATAAATAGAAAGGATATTGGTTGACAACAAAGGCATAAAGGACAACAGTGAATGATCCTTGAGAATGAAGGCACAAAGGACATCATTGAAAACAAAGGCACAAAGGCACAAAGGACATCATTGTGTAATGTTTACCTTGGGGAAAAACTCTACATATCCGATTGTTGGTTAGGGAAAGGTACATTTGTGTTTCAGTAATGGGAGGATTAAAATCCTCCTTAGTGTTTTACATATTCCCGGATTGGCTAGAAATCTTATGTCTATTTCGAAGTTGAATGATTAGAGAATGTATGTAACATTTAATAAGCATGGTTTCAAATTGGTGAGAGGAAGCTTGGTGGTAGCTAGGGGAACAAAGATGGGAACTTTGTCTAGGCTTGAGGCCACACTTATATTTTTGGAAAGGAATGAGAGGGATGCTGCAAAGTTTGTAGCTGAATGTTTGTAATGCCATAGGCTGAAGGTAGAACACCATCACCCGGTAGTATTGTTATACCCTCATGAAATTCTGAAATGGAAATGGCAAATCATTAGCATGGATTTTGTGCAAGGACTTCCTATGTCAAGGAACATGCACAATGCTATTCTAGTTATGGTGGATAGACTCACCAAAGTGACACATTTTATACCCAGGAATTTGATAGATGGGAACCTGTCATAGCTCACAAATTTGTGCAAGAAATCTTTAGGTTTCATGGTATTCCTGAGAACATTATCTCAAATAGGGATGCCCATATGACATCAAGGTTTTGGTAAACCTTATTTTACTCACTTGGAACCCAGTTGAATATAAGCTCTACTTATCATCCCGAGACTAATGACCAAACTAAAAGGGTAAACCAAGTGCTGGAAGATTTGTTGAGAATGTATTGCATGCATCAACAATACAAATGGGAAGATTACCTTCCTCTTGTAGAATTTGCCTATAATAATTCCTATCATTCTGCGATTAAGATGGCTCCATTTGAAGCATTATATGGAAGAAAGTGCCAAACCCCTATAAGATGGGATAAGCTAGAAGATAGGGTTAGCCTTGGTCCAGAAATGTTGTTAGAAATGGAAGAGCAAGTCCATTTGATTAAGAAAAGGCTAGCGGAAGCCAATGATAGGAAGAAAAGTTATGCAGATGTTAAACACATCGTAAGGCATTTCTCAGTGGGAGAAAAGTCCTTCTAAGGGTCAAACCCCAAAATATCTCCATTAAGTTTGGAAAGACATCCAAATTAGCTCCTAGATATGTGGGTCCCTTTGAAGTTCTCGAAGAGGTCAACCCAGATGCATACAGAATTGCTTTGCCTCTAGCTCTTGCCACGATGCATAATATTTTCCATGTTTCCTATTTGAAAAAGTTTATTTCAGGGGATAATCATATTTTTATTCTTGATTGGAATTCCATACAGGTGAAGGACCCAGGGGTGGTAGTGATCGAGCCCATCAAGGTGCTCGAAATAGGTAAGCTACACTTACGTAATAAAGAGATAACTCAATGCAAGGTCCAATGAGACCAATATGCATAAGAGAATGCTACTTAGGAGAACTATGAGGATATTTATCAAAGATCCCCCCATCTATTTTAAAACTTTTTACTATGATGAGTAAACACTTTTTATTGTTTATGTTGGTTTGATCTTTGGAGACATTAAATCATCGGGGATGATGATTCTTATGGGGGGGATATGTTACATCCCCAACTTTTGATTTAGCTTAATTTTACTTTTATGTGGTAAATAGGATAATTAATCATAGATTAATGATTTGATGTTTGTAGAAAATATCAAGTAGAATCATTGATTATATGGATATTGATTGATGTTTAGATTGGACATGAGATTACATGTTGATAAGATTATTTTGTCATAATGTTTTATGAATTAAATGATGATACACTAATCATGGTTATATGGTTGTGAGAGTAATCAGGAAAATAATCTTCTTCTAAGGATGGAAGGAGAGTATCACTCGGGAGAAGGAGTTAGATGTTGGGAAAAGGTCAGATTGCCATCTAAGTATCAAAATTAATCTTTCGTGAACCCATGCAAGATAGGGTGAGTATAAGTCTTTTCCTTGTTAAGTCAATTTCAATTTGACCAATGTCGGCAAGATGATTTAAGATCTCTCAATGTCATCTACGTTAATTCGACTAGATAATGATCTTAGAACTTTCATTTAGTCAATAAGTAACCTTGTTTGGTTGTCAAGTTTTCCTTTGTTTACTTATCTATTTCCTTATTAGATTTTATGATTATTGTTTAAATATTTTATCTATGGCCTAATATGGCGAAGAGGGGGAGTGAGACTCGACCCCATAGTCACATATTATTGATGCCACCCTAACGATGATATTATAATTTAATGATACCTTGGATTATTTTGATAATCCTATAACATCATTTAGATGTAAAGGATTATTTGTGTGATATAATTATCTATTATCGTTATAATGGTCGAGTACCTTCTTATAATAAAATTATATGTCTTTTGTAGTCAACCGAACCACTATCCACGATGAGTGGAGAGAGTGGAGGCCGAGGTGAAGTTTATCATCAGCTTAATCATCACAGCCTACTCCCAAATGGGAGATATGGACCTTATGGAGTCTTGAAACCCGTGAGGTGGCGGACATTATTACAACTATTTTACCCACTTTCTTATGGAAAGGTGGCGGCTTTGGTGTGGCATGCAGGATAATGCATGCAAAGGGGAAAAGAATGATAGTCTTTTTGTTTTTTTATTATTGTTGGCATCACTATTCTTAGTGGATAACGAAAAAAAGAAAGGTTACAGGAGTAGCAGGTTTTGGAGATTGTGAGCTCATGGGATAGAGCCCCTATCAACCACGATAGATATCATCTCCAATAGGTCGTAACTCGACTGCAATACCTTTCATACACATGTATGATTATAAGACATCATAGTGTGCTCCAAACTATGCAATATAAACATAGATATCATTGTTATAATCTTTATGTTGAAACATCAACGACTGTGTTATCTTTATGATAGCCATTGTGTTCTTTGAATAATCATGACGAGGCCTTCGAGGCCATATGCTTGAGAACATTGTGTTTGTTTCTTTTAAAGCAATTATTATAGTTAAACAACTTGATCGAGGCCTTGAGGCTGAATGTAAAAGATGTTGTAGCATGCATGAGCTCCTTGAATGCCGATACGACTGAGGATGTTAAATAATTAGTATATCCTTTGATATCTTCTTTATCCTTTATTCGAGACTATTATGTCTCTAGACTGGAGTACTATTGAAAGGCAATGACTGTCTTAATGAGTAAAGAAAGATGCTGAAAGAGCAGGTCGAGAGCCTTGCATAGAAAAATGATAAGTTTGTCTTAAAAACCATTACCTATGACTGTACCAAAGGCACTAAGATTATCGAGGCACATGTAATGTGAAGAATGATAGTTGACTATTCATGATATAATATATTTTATCTTCGGTGTAACCTTTGTATTAGAAAGAATGATATAACTCCTTAATATTGATGGAGAATAACCAGTTGGCAATTGATAATGTTGCTTAGGTTGCATTAAATGCATGCCAAACCCTGATTATCGAGGGAGTAAGCCCTCGACTAATATTCAATTTCCATATAGGAAAGAAAAAAATAACGAGAATGATAACTCTATTGTTTAAATGTATTTGGATATTATTTCTTTATTGAATGGCAATGCTTCGTGGATGAAGTATAGGGTATTAAGAACCCATTTGAATTCTTTTGACCTAAAGTCTATTTAACAATGTCGACCCATTAGACTATAATGGTATGTGTTATAGTTGATGTGAATTAGATGTAAACATTAAAACAAGGTAAACATAGAGACTTAGACTAGGGATGGCCATAAATACTGAAACCTTGAACATGCAAACTTGTAAAAAGAAAGAACGGGAATAAAGTGATGTGGAGTCATAGATTCCCTGTTGCATAGGTAACAAGATAAATAATGAATACACTCCTGAAATCAGAGTTGAAAGTCTAAGTAGATGGACTAAGGATGATTTGAACCTATCTTTACTATGACCTAGAGGGGTCAAACTATGATCATTGTAGGATGAGACAACTTCTAAGTTGAGGCGAGGTGGGTGAACAATTGACTACGTTGATTTTGAAATGTATATATATATATATAAATCTTTGGCCAAAGTAATGCATCTGTCTCTGCATGCATTAGTCAGTTCACTATGGTCCAGATGGCATAATGCTTCGAGTAGTGCCATACATAGTTAGAGTGGATCTATAGTTGTATGACCGTGAAGTATTATAAAGGACACAACACTAGATACTCATATGGCAAACCGAATGGTTCCTTATATCATACCCTTCGTGAAGGGTAGGGCCGCTTCAAAGAAGGAAGTTGTGCGGGGACCGCTGGTCTGTGGTTGGAGGAAAAGCACTCAGGTGATGCTCTCCTTCCCAAGTAGAAGACAAGCTAAGACTTATGAAGACAAATGTCAAAGTTCCAAATACAATACATTCTTTTATGTGACTTGATAGTCAAATATTATGTGTAAACTTATCATTGATGCTATGAGCAAAACATTGTAAATATATGGTGAAAGGAATTCACTAGTATGTTATCTTTGGAATTGTTGTAAATTTTAGTTTTGAAATATCCAGAAAAGATATGCATATTAATTTTTCTTATGATATAGATTATTACTTTGCTTAACTATGATTATGTTAATCATGACCTTGTACTTAATGATAATTAAGTTGGTTAATATGCATATTGAGATTTGGTTTGTTACATATGGTATCAGAGCTACTGGGTTCAATACATGGACCTATGAGCTCACTACACAACATTTTTCTCCAACATTAACAGTTGCTAATGTTTGGATGTTCTTATGCCAGAATGGTAAGAATAAGAATGACACCCAGAAAGAAGGTAATGGGAAATGGATGTTACCTTAAGGCTATGAGGGAGTGAGCCTCAAGAATGAAATGCCTTGAAAAAACTGGTTGCTTGATAGATGCATGTTGGCTGATGATGAAACTTTTGCTAATGCTATTAAACACATCAAGTAGGAGATGGAGAAAGCAGTTATGGTTACTGCTCCTATCTCTAAAATCGAATCAGTGAAACCCTTTGCACCTAAGGAACCAATCTTGGAAAGTGATCTTAAGGATCCTAATGTTACCCAAGAGGTTGTGGATGAGTACATGCGAGTATGTCCACTTCCTAAAACTGATTTGATAAACCTTAAGGATGAGGATAAGATTGGGAAGATATCCCAATCTGATAATGACTTGCAATAGCAAGATGTAAAGAAAATTTTTGTAACTATGGATGAATTATATGTAATCCATGGAAACTATAATGCATTTTGAAATTTTGGCAAATCTTTCCTTTCTTGTTAAAGATTACATGAATGAGAATGGATTTACATTTATGAATGGATTCAATGGTATGAAAAACTAATTGAATGATTAATCTGTAAACTTCAGGAGAAGTAGATTGCAACACGGTTTAGACAAGAACCAATATGGGAGATAGCCAAGAAGAAGGGCAACCTTCAGGCCACTCCAATTCTAAACTCGACTATATCCTTTCTATGCTCTAAGAGATGAGAGCGAGAATTGGAACTCTCAAGCAGGAGGTCAGGGGTCAGTATGGACCCAGGTGGGAAGCCTATCATGGGGGTGATGGCGAGGTATGTCATGAGGACACCACCCAAAGTGAATGTGGAGAGAATAACTCCGAGGCAAGACATGAAGGGGATAGAAGAGGCCACTTGGCTTTGATATTATCCTCAGATATGAAAAAAGTTACCCCTCCCAAGTTTGATGGGACGGTGTTGGTGCCTGAATTGACTGTCAGTTAATTTAGCAATTTTCATGCAGGCACCTTCCCAAAAAATCCAAAAAATTTCCTAAGTGTTGGCCCTCCTCATCATTTTTCAACAGCAGCATCATATTTTCTCCGAGGTGGTCAGCATCATCATGATTTTCTGTTGACCAGATTTTTCATCAGGATCATCATGTTTCAATATCGGGTGATATTTGGATATCATCCTGATCCTGCAGTAGAGCTACAGTGCACCCTGATGTTCTTTGAGTTAAGGGGGTCATCATCATCATCATCCGGTCTACAATGCATCATGATCTTTTGTATGGGGGGTGATATTCTGAAATATCGGGTCATCTTTCTAATATCACCCCGGCGCCTATATGGCGATGACGTCATCCGGATACGAGAGTTGCGCGGTATGCAGACGGGTGATGGTGACATCATCAGGACATGATGATGACATCATCAGGATTTTTGAAGGCATCGGTGTGACTGTTGAGATCGGCAAAGGAGTTTTGTGCTGGCCCGATGGTCTATCTCTGGCCGATGGAGCGGATTGTATGGTAGGCATCGGCGAGACCTTTGAGTTTTTTGGGGTTGGCCGATGGCTTTGGTCATAGCGGTGGGCTTTTGGACAGAAAGGCGTGTGTTGAGCATGGAAAAATGGCGCTCGACACCTATCTTGCATGCGGCCATGTTTTAAAGTGCTAGGGGGGTTTTCGCACCTTGCATGTGGGATATTTCGACCCTGCATATTTTCAAATATCATGATGATGTATCTTGGCGGGAAACGGTTGCGACGCACAATATTCTGCATTTCCCAAGGCCGCGGGTTGGTGCACCATTAATGGCGATTGTTGCAGAGGTATGGGCGATGGCGTGCACGGATCTAGTACCTGATTGAAGTTGTACATCCACAGCTGGCGACTCATGGCTCGAGAACCTCTTCTGTCCCCTCTTCTACTTGCCACATTCAATGTGTTGAGCGCCATTTTTCTGATACTGTGTATCTGGCGGGATTTTTGGTCAGCTATGTAATTAATGTTGGGAACCTTCCTTGCTGTATATAGCAGGTTGTGTTGCTCATTTGAAGGTTGTTGAAGGCCTGAGGCATTTTTGTGTAGATAATGAAGGACAGGGCATGATCTTGGCTGTTTTATCCCATTTTGGAGTTTATGAGTTGCAACATGAATGTATTTTGCACATGTTTTCAGTTTCAGTGTTAATGTTATATGAAAAATGCTTATTGCATGTGTCTATCTGCTTGTCTCCATTTGCTGCATGTTATTCTCCTTCTTTTGAATCTGGTTGCATGTCAGCAGGGATATCTGTAAGTAGAGGTAGTTAGATACCCATTCTTGGGTGATGTTTGTAAGGCAAGCATCAGTCCAACCCCCTGAAACTCAAGTGAAAGTTGCAAACCATTTGTTGTATACGTCTAGTTGACTCCTTGCCCAATGGATAGGCACCAGTCTGCTCCTGGATCAGTAGTTATGTGCCAAAACCCCTCGTCTTGCATCTAGGACATTATGTCCACCCATTTCATCACTTCCACCTGTTAGTTGTAGGAGTAGGATTAGGAACCCCTTGCATGCTCTCATACCCGACCAGACATATATGTCCAAGAATGTTGCCCACCTTGTGATCTATCATACAGATGTTGGTCTATACATGAGAGTATTCTGCCTGTTGTTGTCAAGTTAGATGTTTCCATCTTTGAGCTAGTCAAGGTTACATCTTGAGTTATAGGGATCCCCCCCTTGGTGCGGCAGAACCAGAAGTGAAGGGGAGGCAGCTCACGCAACCTCCTGTGTTAGTTAGCTGAATCTGCATGTGCATAGGAACTGGCAAACCCTGATGCTGATTCAGAAGAAAAACCAACAGACGGTAAGTGGAGATGCCGAAGAGGCATGGCTTACCGAAATGGAGAAATACTTTGAAATAACAAACAATTATGAAATCACCAAAGCGATATGGGGAGCATACCAGTTGGCAGGTGAACCATCCACATGGTGGATGAATAAGAAAATGTAGTTAGTCTTGAGATCCACGAGTCTAACCTCGGAAAGGTTTGTGGAACTCTTTAGGCAAAGACGGTTGCCTCAGCTGTATTATGACCAAAAGCTTATAGATTTTCAAAATTTGAGACAGGGTGATTTAACTATGAACGAGTACTGGGAAAAGTTCACTCGCCTACTCAAGTATGTTCCGCAATATCAATAGGATGAAAGGTTTCACATCTGAAAGTTTATTATGGGATTGAACACCCAGATTGGGGGTGAAGTTGATGTGCATGGTCCCACTTCAATGGACCAGGTTTATGAAAAAAGTTATTAAACAGGAACAAAAATTGAAATCTATGTCTGCTTATAGGGAAAGGAATTGAAAAAGGTATAATTGGTCTGAATCCTCCCAACCTTTTAAGAAAAAGGGTAAAAAGTAGGACTTTTTAGAGAAAAATGATAAAGGGTCCAAGAATAGGCAAAATGAATCTAAGGGGGAAAAGAAAGGCAATAATAACTCCAAGAAAAATGGAGATAATTCAAGAAAGCCTCATGAAAGGCGAGGACCTGTGGGAGGGTGTTATACATGTGGCAATGATCATTATGCCAACCAATGTTCTAACAAGATGTAAGGAACTTAGCCATGAGGAAATCCTTTACCCTCTCAGCAGGCAGCATTCCAACAACACATACATGCAGCCCTGGATAATAGGCAAGCTGAATATCAAATCACTCCCATTGAAACTACAAGTATTTTATCTGGTTTTCCAATTTCAATTTGATAGATACTTGTGCAACATAATGTTTTGTTTCCCCAAAAGTTTTGTGTAAAATTTCTAGAAAAGATGGATACATGGCAAATACTTGGTCAGTTGGATATGCAAATTAGACCAAAGCTCAGGTAGAGCAATGCTTGTTTGAGGCTAATGTTGAACTTCCAAGTTTCTCCATTGAAGTGAACCTTTACGTAGCCCCATTAGGCTCATATGATGTTATCCTTGGAATAAACTGGTTATGGAGACATCAGACTAAGGTGGATTGTTATGCTAAAACAATAGAATGTCTAGATGACCTCGGGAATAAAATTTTTCTACAAGGAAACCCTAGAGAGGTCAAACTAAGACAAATTTCTGCCCTACAGATGAAAAGAGCCCAAAGGAAGGGATGTCAACTTTTTGTTGTTAAAATGGAGGAGATTAATGGCCTTAAGGAAACTAATTTCCATGATTATTTGATGTTTTATGAATCTCAAAAACTCCAAGGAGTCGAGAAGAGGGAGTCCATAAATCAGGAAAGATTAGATATGGATAGATTCCCTTTTCTTAGAGATTTTGAGGACGTGTTTCTAGATGAACTACCGGTGTTGGTTTGATTTGTCATTGATGTCAAAGGTGCATGTGATGTCAGAAGATGACAAAGGATGAGGATGACAAGGGTATGTTGATCAAGGGTATGTTGATCAAAGGTAAGTTGACATAGATGCAGAAGGGCATGTTGATACTTTGTTCATTCATTTCATGTTTGTCATTGGTTGTAGTTGTACTTTGGAGTTGTATTTTGGTAGAGGAGTTGTGTTGTTGCCTTCATTAGACTGTCAGTCAAATATTACCATCATCAAAGGCATTGTCAAAGGTCAATGATGCTTACAATGTGATTTGTGTTTGAGGTTATTGCAAGTTAGAGGTTGCAAGTCACTAAGTCACTAATTTGTCAAGGGCAAAGGTTAAGTGATGAAGTTGTCAATATGCTTCAGTGCTTCAAGGTATGGTGTGATTGATTCATGTTATAATCTTTGATGCAATGATGCATTCTCATTGATGCAATGATGGTAATGTTGGCAGTTGACAGTGCTTTAAGGATTCATTGCTCATTTTAGAATAATGGAGGTATAGCACTACAACTGAGATAGAGGATTTTCTTAGATGTGATATAAGGATTAGGGTCCTATGTGAACTTTTAACTCATACTCTACACTCCTCAAGCTTCTATTAAATAGAAAATACAAGCTACAGAAGAAGCCTCTAAAATGTTGCATCTAATATGGAAAAAATCTAATGCCATATTTGTTGCAAGTATGTGCCTAATCGGTGTTGTCATTGATGTCAACATATCCTTTTTGTCATTAGTGTCAACTGTATCTTATTCTATTACTTGTTTAGAAGACTTGTATGTTGAGGATATTGAGAAAATTAGCCTCTCAGGAAGAAACAAGTGAGTTACAGAGAAGTGCAGTACAAACAGTGAGTTGTATGCTGAAGAAAAGTCTGGTAAACTGCTCCACATTTATTTCTGCTTGAAGATCCTTTTTTAAGGAATTTATGTTTAAAATCCTAAACCCTAAATTCTTTATTGACTAAACCCTAAGTTGTATGTAACAAGCAATTTAAGTGTTATAAAGGGTTTTGACGGGCTCCTTTTTGTTCTTTTTCTCTATTGACTTAGAATTGTCGATGTGATGCAGGGGCATCTTTTGATACATTTTGGGTCATTTTGCAAAGTTTTGATTTTGAGTTGTTTTGATGTGTTTTGGGTTAATAAGGTCAATTTGGACCATTCTAGGCCATTTGGGATCCTTTTGAGTCATTTTGGAACAAAAAAGTTGTAAAAATTGCAAAAAAGTTGCAAAAGTTGCCATGTCAAAGTTGTAAAAGTTGCAATTTTGGTTTTTGGTAGTTGGACGTTAGTTTGGCAGTTATGAATAGATGTAATTGCATAAATATGGCATGTACACTTCAGCACCAAGGTTAGAGAAGAGATTGAATGAAAAGAAAGAACATTTTGGAAGCATTTTCTTGTGTTTCCCATGGTGTAACAGTCTAAAAACCTACGTGTACATATCTGTATAGATTGGTATGGACCTGCACCTAGTTGGAAAATTTGAATAATGTTGTTATATTTCTAATGCTTTTGGTTTGAGTGAATTTCATCGTGTTTTGCAAAAGTTATGATCAAATTAGTGATTGCCATGTACAGATTTTCACTATTTTCTGCCTGAAAATCTCTTTTGTATGGGTTGTAAGGCCTGATACGGTTGAGGGCAAGCATGAGAATGATAAATCTATGAAATATAGAACTTTTGGTTTTTTTTGCAGTCATTTCATTAAGATTTGCATAAGTTATTGCATTTTTAGTGATGACAGTCCTGTACCCTAACTAGGGTTTCCATCAACACTAAAAAATTCATATCTCCCATTTGGCTCGGTGAGAAATGCTCAAATTTTTAGTACATATTTGTTTTGATACCTTCTAATGTTTTCCAAGTTCTTAGGCTGAGATCTTTTGACCACAGGGAGTTATGGATGACTGTCTTAGAGAAAATACTATAAGAAATGGATAAAGCCTGCTTGGTTGAGGGTTTAATAAAAACCAATGCATTGTTTGATCATGGAAGTTTGGGAATCAATAAAAGGAGTTGTAAGAGGCCCGACCAAACCAATTTCTCATGCATTATGTTGTTTTTTGATTTTGAATCCATTAGGTTGTTGTGACAGTCCGATGCCAAAGTTGAATTAAGGCTGCACTAGACTTTATTTGTGATGAAGCATTGCATCAAAAGTGTCAAGTTGATCTAGTTTGAGTCTTTATCTACATCATTTTTTGGTATCAGAGCTAGAAGCTCTCTGGGAAGTTATTTAATTATTTTAGATAATGTGGCAAAGGGCATCCACATTATTAAATACATTGTTCAAGGTGGCAAAGAAGCTATAGGAGGAAGAAATGACAGCCAAGAGAGAAAGCAAGTTGGCAAAGGAAAGATTATGTAGGACTAACTGCAAGTCCAAAGGTAAATGCTATCAAGTTGTGATTTCAGATAATTGCATGGATAATATTGTTTCTGAATATATGGTAGATAAATTGGGTTTGAAAAGAATACAACATCCCACACCCTATTCAGTTAGTTGGCTTCAAACAGGTCACCAGGTAACTGTACGTGAGCAATGCAAAGTTGAGTTTCAAATAGGCCCTTATAAGGATGAAATACTCTGTGATATAATGCATTTGGATGTATGTCACATTGTGTTTGGAAGGTTGTGGCATTATAGTAGGACAACGAAGTATAACAACAAAGACAACACATATGAGTTGGAAAAGGATGGGAAGAAATATGTATTACCAGCCTTGAAGGATGAGTGCACAAGAATTGAAAGCTTGTTGTTCAGTGAGAAAACATATATACAATAGTATGAAGAAAAGAAAAATGAGGTAATTAATTTTGAAAACAACATGTTTAAACCAGTTAAAAGAGAAATGGAGGAAATTTCTTTTGAATTTGTTCAAACTAATGAAAGTAATAGTGACGTTGATGTTGAAGTGGGTGATGTTTAGGAAGAAGAAGAAGAAGAAACAACAAAAGAGGCTATAGAGGACTCAAGGATAGTCCAAGGAGAGAAGATAGTCATGGAGGATAAGGAGATCGCATGGTTCTCAAGAGAAGAACCAAGAGATGAGAATGTTGATGTCAAGGAGAATAAAAGAATGGATGAGTAATTCAAAAATAAAAATGAATGGCTGAGTAAAGTTGAGGTGAAGCCAAAGATTTTGGAGAATAATAAAGAGAAAAGAATGTATGGCAAACAACATGAGGTGGATGAAGAAGTGAAGTATGAAAACAATGAATATGATTTCTTTAATACATTTGTTTCCTGTGTAGGTAAAGAAGACAGAGTGGATGAAAGAGAATATAAATCTCCAATTGCAGTCAAAACTAAAGCTAGAATGAGGAGACAAGCAGAAAACCATGGATATATAGCGCTTAGTTGGCCTTGGCTCAAGAAGCATGTTGGACTAAAAAGCACAAGTGAACCAGTTGAAACAAATGTAGTTGCAATCCAAAAAAAAGAAAACAATGCACGCATGCAAAAGAATAGGAAGACGAGAAAGAAGATTCATATTTGAGATGGAACTCAAATTTTCTCTCCCCTAGGGAGTATGATGCAGGGGCATCTTTTGATGCATTTTGGGTCACTTTGCAAAGTTTTGATTTTGAGTTGTTTTTATGTGTTTTGGGTTAATAATATCAATTTGGACCATTCTAGGCCATTTGGGATCCTTTTGAGTCATTTTGGAGCAAAAAAGTTGTAAAAGTTGCAAAAGTTGTCATGTCAAAGTTGTAAAAGTTGCAATTTTGGTTTTTGGTAGTTGGAAGTTGGTTTGGAAATTATGAATGGATTTAATTTCATAAATATGGCATGTAAACTTGAGCACCAAGGTTAGAGAAGAGATTGAACTAAAAGAAAGAACATTTTGGAAGCATTTTCTTGTGTTTCCCATGGTGTAATAGTCTAAAAACCTATGTGTATGGCCCTATATGGATTGGTACGGACCTGCACCTAGTTGTAAAAGTTGAATAATGTTGTTATCTTTCTAATGCTTTTGGTTTGAGTGAATTTCATCATGTTTTACAAAAGTTATGATCAAATTAGTGATTGCCATGTACAAATTTTCACTGTTCTCTGCCTGAAAAATCTCTTTTGTATGGGTTATACGACATGATACGGTTGAGGGAAGCCATGAGGATGATAAAGCTATGAAATAAAAAACTTTTGGTTTTTTCTTGGAGTCATTTCATTAAGTTTTGCATAAATTATTGCATTTTTAGTGATGACAGTCTTGTACCATAACTAGGGTTTCCAGCAACAATAAAAAAATCATACCTCCCATTTGGATCGGTGAAAAATGCTCAAATTTTTAGTACATCTCTATTTTGATACCTTCTAATGTTTTCCAAGTTCTTAGGCCGAGATCTTTTGGCCACAGGGAGTTATGGATGACTGTCTTAGAGAAAATACTGTAAAAAAGGGATAAAGCCTGCTTGGTGAGGGTTTAATAAAAACCAATGCATTGAATCACCGATGTTGTCAGGGCAAATCTCCTAGGGGTGATTTGGTTTAAGTGGCCTAGACAGACAACAAGAAGGTGTGCAAGACCTTGGAAGGTTAGCTTGAAGGTTAGAGAGGCATGAACAAAGGAGAAAAACATTAGAAAATGTATTGCCAAGAAAGAAACTGTTGAGAGGTATGTATAATTCATGCCTTTGTGGGCATGATTAGGACTCTAGATCATCAAACTATCATGTTGGTCTATGCATCTTTTTCGTACTTATAGGCTCAAGGAAAAAATTGGCAAGTCAATAAGGCATACGACATATTTTCAAATTTAAAATTTTTCTTTTCCATGTTTATGGCCCTTCCAATCCTATAGAAAAAGAAATAGTTTGGGAACGAATCTCATCTCACTTGGGAAGGTGGGAAAAGGATCTAGTTGTTTTAGGCAAAGATTTCAATTCAATTTTAGGAAATCAGGATAAAACGGGGTGTTTCAAGACCAACAAAATCATAGATTGACTTCAAAAACTTTGTCAACAATATGGGTTTATTGGATAGTATACCCAAAAATGGTACATACACGTGGACCAACAAGAGGATAAAGTTCAGTTACATTGCAAAAAGGATAAAAAAAATCTTTTCAATAGCTCTTGGCTTCTCTCCCCAACTATTTTTTAATCTGAAATATTGCCCTTTTCAGGATTAGACCATTATCTTATTGTCATATCCATATCTAAGAACTGACCCCATATAGATTCCCATTCAAAATAGAAAAGATGTGGCTCAAAGATGAAAATTTCCTCAAACTGGTCAAATCATGGTGGATAGATGCTATGGTTCAGAAAGGGACAAAAATATTTGAGTTTGTCAAGAAACTAATCTTCCACAAGAAGAGTATCTCAAAAAATGGAACAAGGAGGGAAAAGAATCAACAATGGAACAAGGAATCCTTTAAAAATATATTTGATGAAAAAGATATGGTGGGAAAAGAGGTAGCAAGTTTGAACAAAAAAATTATAGAGGGAATGTTTCAAGAAGATTATCTCAAAGAAAAATAACTCAAGAATTGCTAGCAAGAGAAGAGATATACGGGAGATCCAAATCATGAGAAACATGGTTGAAAGAAGGTGACAAGAATATCGAGTTCTTCCACAAATTGACAAAGGAAAGATGAATTAAAAATAAGATTTCCTACATAACAACTTAAGATGGGAATGTACTAACAGAGCATGTGAATATAGTGGTTGAGGCAATGGCCCACTTTGAAGGACTACTATGTCCTCTGAAAGGGTTTGACTTGAAGAATCAAGAAGAGTTGGTTGGGAATATTGCAAATCTAATTAATGAAGAACTAAAAAAAATTATCAGATGAAATCACTGAGGAAGACATGGGTGGCCCTATTGCAATTACACTCCAACAAAGCATCTAGTCTAGGTGGTTACTCTATTGATATTTTCAAACAATGTTGGATCTTCATGGGCAACATATATGGAAGGTTGTATAAGAATCAAGAAAACCAAGGAAAATTTAATGAGACTTCAACACCACATTCATTGCAATTATTTCCAAAATCCAATCATTGAGTTCTTTCAATGAATTCAAGCCAATGTCGTTATACAACACAATTTACAAAATCATATCCAAAGTCATAGCTAATAGGCTAAAGCCCCTCCTCCCAAACATTATTTCATAAGAATATCCAAGTTTCATCCCAAACAAATCAATTGTTGATGGTCAAAGTTGGACATTAGCAAAGCATACAACAGGGTAAACTAGAGATTCTTGATGAAAATTTTGGAAATTTGGGCTCAATCTAAAGTGGAGAGAATGGATATATAATTATATCTTAAGCCTTGGGTATTCTACTTTGGTAAATGGAAGTCCCTAATTTTTCTTTGAACCCACAAGAGGACTACAACAAGGCAATCCATTATCCCCTTTTAATTGTTTGTTATCCTAGTGAAAGCTCTAGGGAAATATATAAGAATGTGTCTTCATTTGGACTATGGAAAGGCATCTTAATGGCCAAGGATATGGATCATATCACTAGCCATCAATTTACAAATGACTCCATGTTGTATGGGATGGTAACTAGAGAGGAAGCATAGTTTATCAAGACAACGATGGATAAAAATTCAGCTGCATCAAGTCAAATCATAAGTCACAACAAAAAAATATTCTTTCATACCAAGGTATCATATTAAAATACCATAGCAAATCCCTTAGGTTTCAAAATTGGAGCACTATCCAACAAGTACTTAGGAGTACCCTTATTTAAAGGTGTGGGGAGATGTTGACATTGGACTGATGTGTGGAATACTTACAAAGCCAAGATTGAATCTTGGAAAGGGAAGTGACTTACTTTAGTTAAGTGTATCACCATGCTAAAATTAGTCATAGCAACCATACCCATATATCTTATGTCTCAGGTCTACAATTGCCAAATAAGACACTTAGCATTATGGAAGGTACTATAAATAAATTTATTTAGTGAGGGTCCGAGAAGGAAAAAAGGATACTACTAATTGGGTGAAAAAAATTGTGCCAATTGAAAGAAAATGATGTCACCAATCAGAACAAGGCCCTCAAAGTAAAGTTGATCTAAGGAATGTACACAGACCCCTTAGCTAAATGGTGTAGAGTTCTTGAGAAAAAATACCTTAATTCAAATGCACCAACATGCATCCTCATAATCATAGACCCCCCAAGGGGCTCCCTTAAATGGAATTTTATGTTCACTTATAGACTCGTCATCACAAATGACCTATCTTGGGTAATAAAAAATGGGAGGAACATCAATTTCTAGGACTTCTAGAACAACCATCCTCCATTATCAACAGTAGAATAATTGAATGAGATAAGAAGGATTATATCCCAATTAAGGGGATACAAGGTCTAGGATTATCTTAGCCCACAAAAGAAAAGGTTTTCAAAAGGGGAATGGATATCATTCAAATATTCTAACTTGGATAGTGTACAAACCAAAAAGACTTTAGGAAGAACTTGGCAAAAGGAAGGTTCATATAAGAAAGGAAGGCAATAGTATTATTTGGACATGCTTAAAGTTTGGGAACTATTTAGTCAAGTTTAGCTATTCAATATTGTGCACACCCCCAATTGGTGTGGATTGGCCTTTAGCTAAATGTTGGAGAAGGTTATGTCTCCCCAAAGCCAAGGCCTTCACCAAGGCAACACTACATAAAAGAATTCTAATAGGAGATAGGCTTATAATGTATGGCATTGAGGGCCCCTCTTGGTGAGTCATGTGTAAAAATTTAGAAGAAATTGTAGACCATCTATTAATCCATTGTCCCTTTACAACATGGCATGTTGGTAATAGTTATGTGTGAGGCTTGGTTGAATAGGTGCTTTTCCAAATAATATAATTGAAATGTTCCAAAGCTGACCAATGTTAAATCCAATTCTACATTCTCATGCCTATAGATTATTAACCCCTCAATGTTGATATGGCATTTATGGAAGGAGTGAAACAAAAGATTATTTGATGATAAATCATTATTAGAGGAAATATTTTTTATTAGACTAGATGTAGAAATAAGTGAGGTAGTGATGGCTAGAGTTTGGGAGCAGATGGCACAAGAAGAGAGTTTTCAATAATTATGGCAATAAAATGTTGGAGAGATGGAAAATATTAAAACCCTTCCCCACTCATGAGTCATGTGGGTTAAATCAAAATTTGAACTAGGGAAAGTGGGTTAAATGGATCCCTCCTCCTAAAGGTAAATTCAAGTTGAATTTTGATTGAGCTACAAGAGGTAATCTAGGCCCTTCAAGCGCAAGATGTGTCACTAGAGATGGTAACAACATAATAATATGGGCTATTTCCAAAAAATTGAAATCAAGGACTAACAACACGGTGGAGGCATAAACAATGTTATTGGGTCTTCATATGTGTATTTCCAAGAACATCAGGGATATCATGATAGAAGGGGATTTCATGTTCATCATAAATTCCATAAGAAGTGAGAAAATCTCCAAGGAAATTAAAGAACATAATGGAAAATGTGTTGTATATCCTATCTTTTCTAAATTCATATTTTGTCCAACACTACTATAGGGAAGGTAACGGTCTACAGATGCGTTGGCAAACTACACAAATGATTACAAGGATAAAGAAACAATACGGGAATGAGTGTTTTTGGATTACACTATGTAATCCAAAATCACTCATATCCATATTATGGACTATGGAAATTTGATGTCTTTAATTGATACCTTTCATGGGAGGGAATTATGTTACAAATCTAAACATCTAGAGAAGTTGAGACTCAAGCTATCAAAGAAAATTGTAGAGATGAAAAAATCATTACATAGTGTAATCTAGAAACACTCATACCCATATTATACACTATGGAAATTTAATGTCTTTAATTAGAAGAAATAATGTGTCAGCACCTATCCATATGGGGGAATTTGAATGAATTGTCACTCAAATGAATAAGGTAACTCATTTTGCTTGTGCTGAAATTAACATCCCATGCAAAATGCTTAACATAATTCATAGTTGTCTGCCACCACAACCATGAAAGAAAGAATTTAAGGGGATACAAGGCATGCAATAAATATAACAATTAAGAATTTAAGGGGATACAAGGCATGCAACAAAGATCACAATTATTCACTTGCTCTACCACAACACAAACTTCTAATATAGGCAAACTATATTAGAAGAGCAGGTATGAGTGTTTCTAGATTACAGTGTAATGATTTTATCATCTATTTGTTTAGAATTGTAATATAATTGCCTCCCATTAAGGGTGTTGATTAAAGACATCAAATTTCCACAGTCCATAATATGGGTAATGATTTTTATCTCATTATAAAAATCATTACACAGTGTAATCTAGAATCACTCATACCCACATTATGGACTATGGAAATTTGATGTCTTTAAACCATAACCCTTCATGGGAGGGAATTATGTTACAAATCTAAACAGCTAGAGAAGTTGAGAATCAAACTATCATGGAAAAATGTAGAGATGATAAAAATCATTACACAATGTAATTACACCAAGAGATGCAACCAACATAGTAGGGGTGGAAGTGAGAGCTCTCATTTTCAATGTAAATAAAAACAAAAAAATATACAAAATTCAAATAACATTTATTATTATTTAAAGAATATGAACAGTCCTCAATGCCACTCTTTTTAACAATAGAATATGAAGGAAATAATAACCTAAAAATAAAAAAATAGAATGGTCATTTTGTAATTATCTGCTAAAATTAAAATAGAGATCTGCATGTAATTATTACTTGCAACTTTCATCTTGTCCCTTCTAATCATATCCCTACACGGAGTTCCTTCATTTTGGCCATTAAAAATTATATATTCTGTCATGTTCATGCGAACCGGCATGGAACTCTGAAGGCAATTTGCCCTTCTTTAAGGACTTTGGCAATGCCAGTTGCTGGTACAATCTGGAGGCTTATATGCACCACTCTATTTAAATATCATCCACTTCAATCATCCAACACATAATAGCAATTTTACACTTCATTGACAACAAAAAATGGTAAGTATTTGTCCTATTTTTTTTGGTCCAAATTAACCTTTGACTGTTAAAAGTGGATGATATTTAAGAATAGCCATTTGCACACTGTGATGGGTATGTAGGGAGAGGGAAATTTTAAGCTGGCAGTGGATCAAGATATTACTTTTAGTGAAGAAACATCTGGATTGGTTAAAGCAGGAAGAGTTGGTTCCTGCATCATGTTGTATCTCCTGCTGATGCGTTATCAGATCGCATTATATGATTGCTCCCCTCCAATATTACAGAGAGATGTGAAATCCAAAATCTTGTTGAATGGGGATTTTGGGGCTAAAATTGCAGATTTTGGCCTATCCAGAGTGCTTGATAGGCTGAGAGATGAGTATACGGCGTCTGGTTATGTAGGGTCGCACGGATATATAGCCCCAGGTTCGATTTTATCTCTACTCTTAATATGCTAATTCGTTTAATTTCCAATTTCTTGTTTAATTATTTTGTAACGCCTTTAATAATGAATTCTTTATAACCCATGTGAGCGTGTTTTGCATTTGATAGCTGATTTGATTTTCACAAACTGGAAATTCTTTGTAGCGAAGTCTTTCGAGATCTTCAATCCATTACTTTGCATTCCGCAAGCAAATTTTTCTGAAGATTTGTTTGTTGTGATCTGTATATGTGACAGTTTACAAGAAGGGAATATTGTGGAAATCTGATGTTTTTTTATGGTTAAATTCCATTAGATTATTTTCATTTGTTTTTATAAATTGATGAGATATAAAATTAATATTAATAATATATTTTCTTATACAACTACCTTTAAAAAAAACATAACATAAAACGCTGAGACTTGGCAACGCCCTTATGACTAAGGTTTCAAGGCAACATCATCAAATATGATGCCACATCAGCATGCTTTTTGTTGAGGTGTCAAATAGTTCAAAAAAAAAAGGGTGGACCAATAAGTATGCATTAAGTCATGTTTTGTTGGTGGGTTGATGTGGCATCACATGATTGGTTGCTTTTTAAATTTAAAGTGCACATTTCATTCAATTATTAGTATTTATAATAACACTAACAACCTTAAAGTCACAAGCACTAAACTTGAAAAATATTGGGCCTTAAATGTACATATACTAATACTAAATTTGAAAAATATTGAACTATACTATCTCAGCGATTGGAACTATCCCACGATTGGGTCTTTTCCCCTAGTCTGAGTTATTTCATTTTATTAGTATCTGCGTTAGGTAGTACTATTGTAATGAGTTAGTCCTTATTTATTAAATATGAATTTTTCTTGTGTTAAGATGATAAACTTTTATTAGTACCTGCCTTAGAAGTATGGCAATGAGTTTGCACTTATTAAATTTTAATATCTTAGGCAGACATTTCAAATCTACACATTTTATTTACTCAAGAGTTAAAAATCCAAGATTTCAATTTTATTTAGTCAAAAGTTAAAAATCTAGAAAAATATTTTGCCATGTTATTACATTTTTTATTTTATTTTTGAAACTTACAATATTTCAATGCATTTTAAATTATAAAAGTATTAGTATTATTACATTTTAAGAAAATATTTATGTTATTTAATAGAGTTTGTAAAATTTAGTTTTATAGTTAAGAAAATATTTTAGTCATATTTTATTTTTACTAAATTAAATTATTTTCTTAGATTTCAATTTTATTTATCCAAGACATTTCAACAACTCTTCAAAAATTAATTTTTCATTTATTAGAATGCAATTTGTTTATACAACCAATACCTAATCAACAAAAAAATTACAACTAAACAAATGCTATATACAACCAATAGCTAATCAACAAAAAAAAATACTACAAGACAAGTATTGGCCACTATGTGACATTTTTAGTCAAGTGTTAAAAATCTAAAATTTCAATTTTATTTAGTCAAAAGTTAAAAAAACTGAGGTTAGGGGAGTAGGTGGCAATCGAAATGAATTAATTTTAAACATGATGTTTCCACAGTCCATGATAGTCAAATGAAAGTTTCTGGTTTAAACTGTGTTGCCTTTTTTTGCATCGACGTTTCGGATCACACTCCGTGATCCATCATCAGGAAAAAAATGAGAATGAAAAGCTAAATCTGCAATTTTCTTGGAAATCTTGATCCTCAATTTTTCAAAAAGCTTCGCTTTGAAACTAATCTCCCTCCCATGAAGGGTCATAATAGTAAACATGATGTTTCCACAGAAACTTTCATTTGAATTAATTTTTTTAAATTCATTATGAAACAATTAATTTTTGGGGAGAATTTGGTTTGCTTCATAATTTAAACTCCTGTTAATCACCATGATTTGCGGGCACACAAACCCGTTTCCATCGCCATCTTCGTTAAAATCCATACGACTACTATTGCACAGAACAAGCCTCTGAAAGCTTTCAGAACTTTCTAAAAATTTCCGCAGGCAAGACGGGGGTTTTAGCAGGGGTTGCAGAAGATATCGATGGATAATAACGTATTGGATGATATAATATGGAGGCTATTGGAGGCGAAGGGAGCAAGGACTTAAGGCCAAGTGCAGGTGATGGAGGCATAGCTTCTAAGGATATTTTTCTCAGTCAGCCTAATTTGCTCGAGCTCGAGGCCCCCATAAAGATCTGCGGATAGTTTTCTGAATTCTTTACCATCTATTTTCTTCATTTTTTTTTGGTCCTGTTTAGGTTTGATAATTTTACTCTTTGCTCTTAGTTTTCCTGATTTTTTTGTTTTATATATTTTATTTGCTGCTTAAGTTTAAAAGATTGTAGTCCTTGTTATCTTTTGTGGCCGGCCTGTGTTATTTTACTATATAGCTATTTTGTATGTAGCGGAGGGGTTTGTCTCAGAAGATGGAGTGCATTTTGTAAGGGCGAGAGTTCTGAGGCAAAACGACCATCAATGGTGGCTTCTACAGCAGAGTGAGCTCGGAATATATTCAGAAAATGAAGTGGGATGAGAAACTTGTAAGCTAACTGTTTTATCAAGCCTATGGTCTAAGTAGAAAATGTGGGAAGCGGTTTTATATCGAAGTGGACCTCCGAGACCATCATAAGCTCTGTGGTGAGCCCATCCAGTGCCGATGTGGTATGAAGTTTGCGTTTAAGTGTAATCTTGTTGCTCACAGAAAGACGCATCCTGAATGCCTGGAACATTCCTCCTCCGCTATTGATGACTGCAAGAAGACTTCACTTTGTACTAGTTTCGTTAAGAGTACTAGTTGGCCTTCTGCTTCTGTTGTGCCGCGTGGTGAGGGCTTCCCTCAGATGTCCTTTCCACCCGGCGGGGTTAAGGTAGAAGATATTGACTATACTTGTGGCTTTAATCTAGTGACCTAGATTTTTCTTAATGTTTCATCTCTTCTTGTGCTCAGAAGGGCGTAACTTACTGTGTCCTATGTTCTTTGTATAAATAATAATGCTTTCTATTGGGTTTCTTGCTCGCTTCTGTATTTGGCTTTTGTGTATCCGGGTATCTGTGGTTTCTGCAGCTTCTGGTTTATGCTCTCTTGCCCTGTACTCCTGATGGATCATGGACTGTAATCCAAAACGTTGACGAAAAAACTAAATCTATGGACTGGAAATTTGATGTCTACTATATGCTCTCTCTTTTAAATGGGAACAATTGGATTACATAGATTTCTTAGTTTTGTTTCTATAAAGGATTACGAGTATATAGTTAAGTTAGATGCTGTTTTTAAGGTTAAGCTGTCACAAGAAGGGTCCCTCAAAATTATTCAGGAGTCTAAAGAAGGGTCCCTCAAAATTATCCAGGAGTCTAAAGTAGAACCTTGTCTGATGGCACCTAATCAGCATCTTTGGAAAAATTGAATTTTGGTAAATATCCAATTACACCTCTAAAAGATTTGAACCTGTCTTTTCTAATTTCACCCT
This sequence comes from Cunninghamia lanceolata, assembly GCA_027924645.1. Taxonomy (NCBI): domain Eukaryota; kingdom Viridiplantae; phylum Streptophyta; class Pinopsida; order Cupressales; family Cupressaceae; genus Cunninghamia; species Cunninghamia lanceolata. Next base: position 6,382,906 of record BSBN01000516.1, read on the forward strand.
GGTCTCCTATGTTGACATCAATGCTTCCCATCTTGTCCATTGCAGAGCTAAAAGCTTGAAAGAAACTGTTCCATACTTGCCATAGAATTGAACCAGCGTTTTTGTTCGTGGGTCTCCAATGAGAGCTTGGTCAGTTCCCAGTAACCCCAAATTTAGCTGCAGGTTTGGGTAATACATGTTTTCAAATTTAAAGGTTGTGTTCACATCAAAAGGAGAAAGAATATCTGTATTGCTACCCATTGGAGGACATGACATACTCAGAGCTTTTAGAAGCCTTGTATCCATGGAAGGGTATGGTTTATTTGCCTTGTGGTAATTATGTAAACGGTCCAAGAATCCATCACAATGAGAAAAACCAATGCTATGAGCTCCTGTACAATAAATTGCAGAAGACAAGAATAACTAATAATTTTTTTAATTTACCATCACTACTTATTTTTTATTAAAAATAAAATTATAACTATAACATCACTGGGTATTGGATAAAATGACAATATATGACTGGGTATTGGGTAAAATGATAATAGGTCTTCTTTTAACTTAAACCTAAGGTGAAAGGCTATTTATTCCACCAAATTGACCAAGATCCTTTTACAACTCTTTTACATTCTCATCTATAATTTTTTGTTGGTACTATTCTTACCTATTAGAAATTAACTTTGACTGTCAATATTAATAAATTTCTGTTTGGCCATACCCATCACTAATGCCTCCACACTGGGACAAGATTTAGAGTAAAAGTTGACACAGAGCTAATCAGCATCAGTACTTCCAACACAAACAACAAACCAAATTATGAGAACTAGATGTATTAGGATGTTCACACCCATTGTGATTTCAGGTCGGCCAAAATAGGTACACTTCTCATAGAAGCATCAAAACAAAAGATTTCACGCTCCAACACTCAGTGCCAAAGAATCTCTTCTTTCAAGTATATTACTGAGTACTAACAAAACACAACCTACCAGAAAGTATAGGACAAATGCAGGTGACTATTCTGGAAGAGGAAGCATTATAATTTTTTCATCACATTAAAATCCGTGATACAAGTGGGAAAACGAGCCATTGTATATAAAAATTGACATTAAATTAGTAGAACATTGATTCTTGCCAGATATATCTATGTCTAACCAGAGTCTTTGACCAAAGCTCTATCCACTAATGGTGTAGGGAAAAGCGCCTTCTGCACCTCACTCTGTGTGGAAATGATCCTCAGACTGAGCAACCAAGGTGGTGCATGCAATGTAACCCAATAAGAAATTTAAAGATTGAAACATCTTATAGACATTTAGTTATATATTTGGCAAATTTGTGGTTTAGGATTGAACCCATTGATGGGTATTTTGGATATACATAAGTAAATCTTTCTGCTCAGAATTCTGCCAAAAGACTCAATAATTAAAATATTCTGCGCCCCCACCTTCTTGTGTCTACTTTTTTAAAAACTGATTTACCTACCCATGTATGGTTAACATAGACTTTCTTCAGCAGAGAGTCCAGACTGTGCTTTGGATCATTCTGTCGACCTCAAAATGCTATCAGGGATACTGTCAGACTCATAAAAGGAAAATAAATAGGCACTTTGCAATGGGTGACTCATTCTTAACCTCGAAAAATTTAAAATCTATTCATCACAAATCTCTGATCATTCCAATTTAAAATTTTAATTTGTAAGTTTTTTCTGTATGTTCCCAACATTGCCGAGAGAAGAAAGACTTAGCTTATTTTTAAAAGTTCGCGGGTTCGGATATCCTCTGATTCCCCGACTAAGGGAGAAAAGCGAAGAGGAACTTAATTTTCCTTTGGTTCTAAAATTCTCCACTTTGCCCACTGAGGGTAGCAATGCTGACTTATGTGTGATTGAGAGCTCTAAAGGTATTGAAAGGACAAGCAGTAGGGGCGTTCCAGGGAGTGGAGGCCCTAAATATTTGTATGGATATGTGTTCAAAAGGCAAAGATAAGATGAAAAACTGAAACAAGGTGGAGAGCAAAAATAATGGTAGGTAGTTCTCTTTCAAACGCTAACAGGCTTTGCCTTGTTCCTAAACCATCTAATGAAAATAATGGCAATCGAGGAAGAGCACAGCTACAGTTGTCACTCCTGCAAATTTACTGAAGATTGTAAAGGTCAGGAGAGATGGACCTGTTAGTCTCGTGACCGAGCACAAAGAAGCAGTTTGGATTAATTATGTGGCCACGACCAAGCTAGACAACTTCCATTTTAAATCGACTTGTTGATGCTGGTATGTCTCCAAGGATTGAGGAATCAATGTTTGTTGTGAACAATGAAATTTTGCGGCCTCATTTTTTGGAATTTACAACCAATTTTCTTGCTCCCTTTGGTGCATTCTTAAGAGCCACTACGCCTCCAGAAGGAGTTTCACCCTTTTTGGATCCTCCCCCTCTTCCTCCATTTGATGCTCATGAATTCCCATCGGCAGAATCTAGGGTTTTCGAACTCAGTTTCAAAGTTCGCCATCCTCCCGATTTGCCGATAACATGTGTTGAAGCCAAGGTGTTAAAAATGATTAAGGTAAAGCGGTTTGTTGGGAGAAAGTCCATCAATAAAACATCGATCAGCGAAACTTAGGATTTTAAAAGTAGTTCGTAAGTTTAAAACTATCCCGATTTGCGATATCATGGTAAAGATCAAGTCTTTTCCAATAGGAGAGGCAAAGTTTGTTGTGGCGAACTTTTGCCAATAACCCTAAAACAAGCTAAGCTAAGTAGCTAAGGGCATGTCTTCATGTTGCTGCTTAGTTTATTTTGGCTAACAGCGATTGCTCAATTTTTTTGGAGATATTTTTCTAGTGACCACATGAAACTTTTTTTTTTTACTTAAAATAAGCAGTTATCTTAATTTGTAGTATTTTATTATATATAAAAAAGGAAAATATATATATATATATATATATATATATATATATATATATATATATATATTTTTAATTATATTAGTTTAGAAGAAAATTAAAAAAAAAGGGGGAGGAAATATATGCAGCCATATTTTTCATTCTGCATAGCTGCTTATTTCCAGCCCCCCCTTTTTTTTCATTGCTTATTTGCAATTCCTAAGCAGTCGCTGCTCCACAAAAATAGGGAAAGATTCAATAATATCCTATTTCCACAATTATAAATTTCCATGGGGCCACTCCAACTGCTTAAAACTGCTTAAAACTGTTTGTTGACAAAGGGCAAGGTTTTGAATGTGCAACTTTTGCAAATAAACATAGGAAAAAGAAAAGTTTGTGATTATTGAAAATCAGAGACAAAAGTTAAAGTTTGGATTTCATAAGTTCGGAATTATTGAAAATCCCCAACAAAAGTTAAAATTAGGATTTCATAACTTTTGCCATAAGCTCAAGTCAAATATTATATTTTATTTAACTCTTCTCAAAAGTAAACATTACTGATTTAATATAATGGTAGTATCTTATCTAGAAATATTAAAATCTATTGGTGAACTAATATAATAAGAAACTTAATAAATATTAATTAATTTTTAAATATATTTATTTTATTTTAGAATAAATATTATAATAAGAAATTTAACCAATATTATTTATTTTTTAAATATATTTATTTTATTTGAGAATAAATATTATAATAAGAAACTTAATAAATATTATTTAATTTTTAAATATTAATATTGGGGAATATTAAAATCAGTTAACACATTAATTAATTTTTAAATATATTTATTTTATTTTAGAATTTTTTTATTTATTTTTATTTAATATGGGTAAATGCTTTTGACTGGAGTTATGAACTGGGTACAATTGACAGGTGGGCAAGGGGGAGATTGGACCTCGTGCCTACTACAGGAACCTTTCGCCAATCTAACCAGGGCCCCTACCCAAATAAATATTATAATAAGAAACTTAACAAATATTAATTAATTTTTAAATATTAATATTGGTGAACTATTATATTGTTGAACTATGATATCAGAAAATTGAAGGAAGGATTTATGAATCACTGCTTCATGGCTGATTAGAGGCATCCATGAACTAAAGCTCTCTTATCGACAAAAAGTGGCTTTTGTGAACTTTCTGAAAGCCTTGAATGATCGGCTTATCGGCTAATCGAAAGAACTAGGTACTCCGGGATTAGTGTGACTCGGCGACCTCGAATGTGTTTAACACACTTAGTCAAGAAATTGACGATTTGATGTTTTCATGAACTCTGGCACTAATGGTTAACTCAACTAATGACCAGGCACAGTATCATTGGTTTATCAACAAACTTGGAAACTCGTGAACCTAAAAGAGAAACTAGCATGCAAATCCATCTAACATACACATCAACCCTAGTACAACACATGCTAGAATAGGGAACGATACCTTCTACAATGCATTGTCATTGTCATTGTAATTAGTTTTTACAATGTAATTTTAGTCTTTCCAAGATCTTGTATTCAACTAGTTAATTTAGCTAATTGGAATGCAATTTATCTATACAACAAATATTTAATCTAAGAAAAAAATTACAACTAAACCACATACTATATTTACAACACTACAGGGCATGCCACATGGCACTTGTTTTAGTATTATTTTATTTAATACATGAACACATAAAGTAAGGATTATTTTATTTTATTACATTGTTCACTTTGTTTTTATTTGAAGAATTATTTTATTTTGTATGTAATTTTTAATTTTATTTTGAAAAAATCGTTCTTATTTACTTTGAAAAGTGAATATTATTATCTTTTAATTAGTAATTTCATTTTTAAGTATTTATATGAATATTATTTTTTAGTTATTAATTTTGATTGTGGGTATTAATAAATTTTAAAATACCATACATTTTTAGTTTCATTTCACAAATTTTATTCTAAAATTTTAGTGTTGAATATAATTCAAACTTATAAATAATATTGATTTGGATATAATTTTATTTGTAAAGGGGATAATTTTATGTAGCACTACAAATATATAACTGTGCAGTACAAATTGATTAAATATATCTATTTTAATGGATATTTCTAACACATTTACACTTATGTTTCCAAGATCATGGTGTTTCTACTAAAATGGTTCTAAGCTAAGGATAAAAGACAGTCTAAAGCAAGTTCCTTTTTAAAGAAACCTTTTGACTTCCCCCAGTGAAGAAGTGCAAGAGCAGGCACTTCAGGTCTTAGCTATTCTTCCAGACCATATTTTTCCCTCCCGCAACTTTGAAATCATCCTTGATGATATTATTTTTAATTTGTTGCCTTTCTTCTATCATCCTAAAGGTCATTTTAAGCTCTTATGGCTTGCCCTTAAAGCATTGGTATACATCATTTGTTGCAAACCTAATGACACAATTATTGCTTTTACAACTGTGAAGGAGGTTCTTGAAATAGGGGAAGACCTTCAAGTGTAGAGGCTTGGTTGTGAGACAATTTTATATTTTTCTGAAGAAGATGAGAGTTTTGGATTTTATCATTGGAAACAATATTTGTCCATGCCTTGTTCAGCTTCTCTTTCATGAATCTCCATATATACTACTTTTTTCCATTGAAACTATGGCCAACATTGTAGAGTATGGGAATTATAAAGAGATTGTGAATGACAAAGTACTCTTGCGTATTTGAATGCCATATAAATTTTGAACTGACTTTTTCTAGAAACACAAAAGTTCAATGGTGTGGAAAGGTTTGAGTAGGATTTGGTTTGTATATGCTGCCTCTTTTGTTCTTCTCAGTGAGTTATGTAATTTTTCATTCTCTTGGATGTATTGCCAAACCAATATGAGGCTTCTTAGAAGGAGGAAATACAAAAGTATAGTGCTATAGACCTAGCCATTGATCAAAATAATTGATAAGAGTGCTTTGTGCTCGTGTTTTAATGAAATCCCTGAGCTTAGTAGTTTGGAAAAGATGTGGGTGTTTTTTTTTCTTTTGTGAGCTTCAACATCCTCTCTAGGCCTTTAAGACAAGTTTGTGTAAGGCCTTTGTTGCCAAATTAGTAAGGAGATTTATACAATCAAGATCCACAAAGTATTCCACTTTCTCATCACTGCCACCTATAATACCACTAACAATAACATAAACTGCTTCTTCCTTTATACAATCTATTGACTCTACAAGGAGCCCCATAAGTGCACAAATCACTCCTATGTTAATTGTAAGCTCAATGTCATCTTGGGTGAGTGTTCTGATATTAAAGATGAACCTACAAATCTCCATATGAAGTTGCCTCATTGTGTTCAAATCTCTCTTGTCACCACTTGAAATGATTGCCACAATATGCAAGAGTACTTTGTCTTTAACAATATCTTTATAATTCCCATACTCTACAATGTTGACCGTAGTTTGAATGACAGGTTATGCAAGATAAAATGATAACACACACAAAAAAGCAAGCAAGTATGCACCAATGATACAAGAACAAACGAGGTATTGCCCCTGTCCAGTCGTAAACCAATGATTAATCGATAATGATTGATGATAGTGTTTTTCATTGCGGGGAATGATATATCCCTAGATCAACACGAAGATGCGGGAAAGATATATCCCACTGTCAATGATGATTGATTGATTTGGTTTATGACAAAATTAGGATCAAGATTATTGATTGCGATTGGATAATTTGACAAGATTAATTTACTTGATTGGTATGGATTAACGACTGACTTGCATTTGGATCTTTATTTGATTTGATTGAATTAATTTGAGTGAATTCGATTGATATGAATGAAATGAAAAATTGATTAGAAGAAGTGATTTGAAAAATTGATGAAATAATTTAGATAATGAAAGATAATTTAGAAGAATGATTTAGTTAATGGATGAAATTGGACAAATTAGATAAATGGATAAATGGATAAATGGACAAGTTAGATCATAAAAACACTTGGAATTTTAATAACGATGAAATGCTTATAATGAAATGGAATGCAATTTGGTATGTATGGATGTGGATTTTGTCATCTTCTTGTACAAGTTTTTGAAGTACTTTGTTTCATCATTGAACTTTTAAAATGTTGTAAGAAAATACAAGCATCTAGGTATAATTAAATCAAGACGACCTGAGTATTACTTACATGGATTTTGATTTAGCAAGTTAATACAAGCATCTAAGTATAATTGAACCAAGATGACCTAAGTATTGCTTGCGTATCAACAGACAAGGATTACACATGTTTCACGTTTAGACCTCTGATGTCGTCGATGATCATTATGTTGATCATGTCTTTAGACAGGGCTTCACATTACTAAAGATAAACCCACAAACAACAAACAAATAAAATAATTATGCCCCCATCATAGCTCCTCTAGTTTTTGACATCCTTGAGTAGCATAAAAAATACATAATAACAAAAATCATGATAAAAGACTTTAAACAACCATTAAAAACCTTCTTGCCATAGATATATTTTTCTTGCAATAATTGATAGAGTCATGTTTGATAGTTTTTAGGCAGGTAGGGATTTGTCAGGTGTAGTTTGATGTCTTCTTGTCAAGATGATGTATAAAGCTTGCTTGTTGTGCTACTTGTCGTCTAGTGATAAAACCATGATCCGATATGTTATCCTCTAAGTTGTAGCATTCAAAAATCTAATTCACTAACTAGGTCGAGGATTTGCCCCCAGTCAAGTAAAGGATCGATTTATTATGGATGAATTGACGATAGACATGAAGAAACGGGTCCTAAGAGACTGACCTAGTGCCTCGGGGGCTCATTTATAAATGGCCTTGCCTACGTGACTATGCAGAGGCAACGTAGTTCAGGGTGCGAACTATGTGGACCTAAGATCTAGGTGGTGGAAATTAGCTGGAATTGGATGGAGAAAAGGATGGGTGATAAGGGATGAAATGGATGGGGAGCCTCGGGGGCTCATCAATGATGGCCTTGCCTACGTGATAATGTAGAGGCAACATAGTTCGACCTTAAAGGCTGACATTGGTAAATGGAAGATATGCAAAGGTTTACGATAGGATTAGGGATACAGATGGAAGGGAAGCCTCGGGGGACCATCAATGATGGCCGTGGCTATGTGATAATGCAGAGGCAACGTAGTTTGGGATACTGGTGATACTGACAATGGACTTGTGATAGAATGATAGGATGGATGATAAGATTGGACGACCCTATTGGATAAGGTGATAAGGGTGACAGAGTACCAAGCTATGATAGCTTACCATTAGGTGGTTGCGAATGGATGCAGTTTTTTGATGGATATGGTAGGAAAGATGGATGTGGGTTGGGTTTTTCTAAAAGATGGAGGAAGTAGTTTTTCGCAAATAGCGCCTGTTTCCAGGTTTTCACCAACTACTTTTTTTTTATAGCACCATTTTTTATATCCCTTGCATTGGGCTTATTTAGGTGTAGAACCTTCGAAGGTGCATACTATTGATGGGGTCATCAAACAGTTCGCCTTCTAATGTTGATAGCTGATAAGCACTTGATCCATAGGCAACAACTATGACATAGGGACCCAAACAATTGGGTTCAAATTTCCCTATTTTCTCTCTATCTTGCTAATTTCTTGGATTCTCTCTTAGAACCAAGTCACCCACCTAGAAGACTCGTGGTTTGACTCTATGATTATAACTTCTTGACATTCTCTGCCGATATGCTTTAAGATGGTTAAAGGCATGTTGTCTTCGTTCTTCTAGTAGCTCTAGCTCCTGGAGCCTAGATATTCTATATTCCTCATCATTTATGAGACCCTTTAACGACACCCTGAGGGAAGGTAACTCAACTTACATAGGCAAGATGGCTTCAGAGCCATAGACGAGGGCGTATGGTGTCACACCTATGGGAGTGCGTATACTGGTTCTATAGGCCCACAGAGCGGGGTTCAATTGCATATGCCAGTCACAGCTAGTATCATCGACAGTCTTTTTGAGTATCTTCAGGATAGTTTTGTTCGATGCCTCAACTTGGTCGTTACCTTGTAGGTAGTATGGAGTGGAGAAGCGATGCTAAATGTGGAATTTGTCATAGAGTTCTTTCACATCCTGATTCTTGAAAGGTCATCCATTATTCGTGACAATAAATAATGGAATACCATATCTGCATATGATGTAGTTAAGGATGAAAGAGGAGATCTGCTTCCAGTGACATTGGTTAATGGAATGACCTCAATCCACTTCATAAAATACTCTATGGCTGTGATAATGAATTTGTGGCTGTTGGAGGATGAAGTCCCCATTGGCAAAAGGGCTAAGGTGTCGTTAAGGGTTGTAACTCTTGAGTAGGTGTGTGTATCAGATTACCATGACTCTGGCATTTCTTGCACCGTTTGACAAAATGATAGGAGTCATATTCCATGCTCGGCCAATAGTATCTGAGACGTATGAGTTTCTTTGCTAAGGTAGGACCACTAGAGTGCATCCAGCATATTCCTTCATGTACTTCACTCAGAGCGGTCTGATATTTCTCATTATCTAAACACCTAAGGAGAGTACCATCTAAACCTCGTCGATACAGGGTGTCTGCGATGATGGTATATCAGGATGCTTGGCGTATGAATGCTTGTTTCTGGTTGCTAGATAAGTCGGGTGGTAGGATATTCTCTTTTAGATAGGTGTAAATCTTTCCGTATAAGGGAGAATCAGACCCTACAATGTGGTAAATAGTGCTAGTTTCTGGGATTTCATAAGCAGGATGGGAGACTGGCTCCACCAAGAACTCATAACGTGAATGATTTTCAGGTATGTCCAGGAGAGATGCAATAGTAGCCATTGCATCTGCTGCTTTATTTTCCAATCTTGGTATTTGCTCGAAGGATATCACAACAAAATATTCTTTGAAGTCATCCACCATACGCTTGTATGGTATCAGCTTCTCATCCTTAGTTTTATAATCATCATTTATTTGATTAATGACGAGTTGTGAGTCATTGTACACATGAAGTTCCCTGACCTTCCAATCTACTGCCATCTTAATGTCAATGACTAAAGCTTCATACTCGGCCACATTGTTGGTGCATGGAAATAGAAGTCTGTATGACTTAGGGATTATATCTCCATGTGGTGTTACCAACAAGATTCCTGCTCCAGATCCACGTTGAGAATGTGACCCATCAAAGTAGAGTTTCTAGGATGTGGTAGTGATGTTGAAGATAGACTCATCTAGAAATTCAAAGCTTAATGGGTTGTCATCTGTCAAAGGTGCATCTGCCAGCTGATCTGTAATGACCTGCCCCTTTATTACTCTTCTATCTACATACTCAATATCAAATTCACTAAGTATCATGACCCATTTAGATATTCTACCTATTAGGGTAGCTTTGCTGAGTAGGTATTTTAATGGATCAATCTTCGCCACTAGCTTGATAGAGTGTGAGACCATGTAGTGTCTCCACTTTTGTGAAGCAAAGACAACAGCAAGGCATGCTCTTTTAATTGGTGTATACTGCAGCTCATAACCTACTAGTGTCCTGTTGATGTAGTAGATTGTTTGCTCCTTTCCTTCGTGGTTTTGCTGTGCTAGCAGAGCTTCAAGAACTGTGGGTGTAGCTGAGATATAGAGAAGGAGTGGCTTACCCTGAATTGGTGGCATCAAGACTGGTGGGTTCATTAGATACTCCTTTAGATTCTTAAAAGCTTGCTCACACATGTCATCCCATTTGAATGGAATGTTTATGTGTAAGAGATGGGTGAATGGGTGGCACTTATCTTCCAATTGAGAGATAAACCTTCTGATGGACTGCAACTTTCCTTGTAGAGACCGCAACTGACTCAGATTCTTAGGTTGTGGCATTTCCATGATTGTTTTTACCTTGGCTGGGTCCACCTCTATTCCATTAGTTGATACAATATATCCAAGGAGTTTACCGGATGTGACTCTAAAAACACACTTTTTTGGATTTAATCGTACATTAAATTGCTCTAGTCTCATGAAGATCTTGTCCAAGACTTGAAGATGTCCTTCTCTGGTGAGTGACTTACCTAGGATATCATCGACATAATCTTTCATGATGGTGTGCATTATGTCATGAAAGATTGTAGTCATTGCCCGCTAATATGTTGCCCCTGCATTCTTTAGTCCGAATGGCATGACGCACCAACAATAGGTACCCCACGGACATGTGAATGTTGTTTTGTGTTGATCCTCCAGTGCTATTTTGATTTAGTTATAACCGGAGAACCCATCCATTAATGACAACATGGTGTGCCCCAATGTTAGATCAATGATGATATCTATGTTTGGCAAAGGAAAGTCATCTTTTGGACAAACCTTGTTTAGATCTTTGAAGTCGTTACACACTCTGATCCGCTTATCTGGCTTGGAAACAGGTACAATGTTAGAAACCCATTCCAGATAATCAATGGCTCTAATGAACCCCACATCTAGCAGTTTCTTTAGTTCCTCTTTGACCATTAATGTTATATGTGGGTGCATTTTTCTCAGTTTCTGTTTAACTAGCTTAGCTCCTGGAGCTAGTGAAAGATGATGCATGATAAGATCAAGATCCAGCCCAGGCATGTCCGCGTAGGACCAAGCAAAGTTTATTTGCTTTCTTTTGAATAATTTTACGAATTCTATTCTCTCTTGTTCAGATAATGACCCAGCTAGGTGTATGATCCTTGGGTTCTCTTATGTGCTGATGTTTACTAGTTGAGCTGGTTCAATCAATACCGAAGATCTCTCTTGATGTGCATGGTAGGGGAGAGTGTTAATCCCTTCATCTTTTAGCACCTCAGAGAGGTTTTCATCGTTAGATATGTCTTTTCTTTTTACTTTTTTGTGACTAACACTGCCGCAGAGCGGTTTTCACTATTAGATCTACTTTTTTTTTATATTTTTGTGACTAAAAGGATTGGCACTCTCTCCAAAGTATGCCATGTCATTAACTTCAATGGTGAAGCCAGCCTTGTTGTTCCCTGTGCGTAAATGGTCCCTAAGCTCTAGATAATTGATGATAGCATCATCATTTTTTAATGTATCTAGGTCAAGGGTATTTGGTAGATCCCAGTCTATCAATTCAGGATGCACTAGGGGTAATGGATCGTCTGGTTGATCCGATTCAAGGGTGGTGATGGTTAGAATGGAGGAGTCATTTGAATAGGTAGAGGTATTAACAATGTCTATTATGGTACTCTCCTCAAGTTGGTTTGTCAAGTGTGACATCGTACTTTCCTCATGAAGTTCACTTTCATCATATTGCAGATCGAACTCTAGCGATCTAGCCCTAGAGCTTTGTTCCTCATGTGTCGTATGAGTAGAGCTATACTGTTGAACCATGTCAACCCCTTTATCTTCACAAGACATTTCTGAGAGGTTATCCCATTCATACTCATTGGAATCTATTTCACTAGCTTCTTGTAAGCGGTTAATTTGTTCCACTAGGTTAGCGGTAGTTGTTTCATTATCTTTTGCTTGGAGTTTCTCCTTACCTTTGATCTTCTCTTTACCCTTGTATCCCAGCCCAGTGGTGTCTCAAGCTGTGGAGGTAGAGGGTTGAATTGGTTCTATGAGACCATCTTTCCTTAATCCTATGGGACCATATATCCCATCCTTTGTAAAATAGAAACCCTTGACCATTTTGTGCAGTGGGTAGCTTAGGTTGATGGTCATTTGGTGTGGTTTCACTATCTTCTTCTTTGTAAAGCCATTGTAAGACATCTTTTTCATCACTCTCATCCGATAGGTTTCCCCATCTAATGAAATGACCCTTAGAAGTCTCCAATGACTTGGCCTTGTTCATGGACGGATTTCCATAGGATTTTGGTGATATAGGCAACTGTGCTAGACAAAAATATTTCTTAATGACATACTCTCCAACACCCTTGTCTTTGACTTTGACTTTAAGCTCTGATGTTTTGGTTTGACTTTAAGCTCTGATGTTTTGGAGGTAGAAGCTAGAGAACTTGGATCTACATGGTTTGAAGAAGAGGAAGCTACTTGATTGGTGGGGATTACAACTTTTGGTTTTGATTGGATGGTGTTGTAATACTGGAATAGATCAGGGTCACCTTGTATGGTAATTTCTTGGCCCTTGTGTGGGAACTTGATACATTGATGGTATGTTGATGGAATAGCCTTCACCGCATGGATCCAAGGTCTACCTAGAAGAATGTTATATGCTAGCGCCATGTCTAGAACTTGCCACACAATATCTCTCTCTACTGGTCCAATTCGTATCAGCAAGACCACAGATCCTTTGGAAGTTCTCTCTTCTTCATCATATGCCTTTATAGTTATTTTCTTTTTAGGATCAATGGCATTTTCTGAAAACCCCAATGCAAGGATTCCTTTTAACGTGCATATGTTTAAACCAACCCCTCCATCTATTAGGACCCCTTTTATTCGGTGTTTGTAGATTTGGGCCTCAATGTGGAGGGATGCATTGTGTGGTTGAGTGGTAGACATGTCATCTTTCTCTGTGAAAGATAAGAAATGTGGTGTGGTTAGATGACCCACCATAGCTTGGAATTGCTCTTGAACAAGGTTGGTACAAACGGTTGTTTCCAAGAGGGCCTTCTCTAAGATGGCTTTGTGAGACAGGGATAGATGCAATGACTCCAAAATGGATATGTGTGCAGGTGTTTTATGGAGTTGGTCACGGATGCTATATTGGTTCGATGTGGAGGATGACTTGGATGGAGCCCCTTGGAGAGTAATGTTTCCACGATGAGTGGCCACATTATAGTCAAGCTTATTATTGATAGTGATTGCATTGATGTGTGAATCACTTTGTGAGATATGATTAACGGTGTACTCGTAAGAAACATTATTATTGTTTACTTTGTCTGCACCGTTGTTGTTTTGGTTGGATGAGCCTCCTTTCTCATAGTGTGGAAGAGGATTCTTGAATGCTATATGCTCGTCATTAATGGTATGTCCTTCAATTGATATTCATTTTTTATCAAGTAGGTCTTGAACAACATGTTTTAGTCCTTGGCAATCATTAGTTTTATGCCCTTTGCTTATGTGATATTCGAAAAAGTTAAAATCACTCCACCAAGAGGGTTTAAATTTTGGTCCATACTCTCGCGCTAGTGGAAGTGTTATGAGGTTGCCCCCTATTAAGTTCCGAAGGGCGGATTCGAGTGACTCCCCAAGGGGTGTGAACTTTCTTCTAGGAAGAAAGTTGGTTGGTCTTTGTTCATTGCTTTGAGGCTTGGTGGATGGTGTGTTGTTTTGCGGGTTTGATAGATTGAAGATCGGTTGTTTTTGCACTGCATGTTTAGCATCCACGACACCATCGTTCACAATGGGTTTGTTCTTAGTCCAGAATCGTGAATTGTCTGCATTGTTGCTTGAACTAGGGGTGTCTTTGTATAGCTTAATTTTCCCCTTTGTTATCAAGGCTTTCTCGATGAGTAGCCCCATTTCAATGACCTTACTAAAAGTAGTTGGACATTGTATTTGGATTTGATAGCTTAGTTTCGTGGAAAGATTGTGAACAAACATTTCTATCATTTGCTTCTCCAATATGTGGTAGGGACACTTGCTTGCAAGTTGTCTCCATCTTTGTAGGAAAGAGGCGAAGGATTCTCCCCCTTTTTGTTTGTTATTACAAAGATCCAACATGGAGATTTCGTGTTCGATATTGTATGAGAAATGTGTAACAAATTTGTCTACTAGTTCATCAAAAGTGTGGATGCTGGGAGGTAGGTGGGAGAACCACTCCATAGCTTGTCCTCCTAAGATTCTTGGGAATATTCTCATAAGATATGTTTCATTGTGTGTGACTTCTAGGCATGCGCACTAAATTCCCTTATATGATCTCTTGGATCACCTTTTCCTCTATATTTGTCGAATCTTGGAACCTCAAACCTTGACAGAAAAGGTATCATGAGCAAAGATTTATCAAAGGGATAAGGTGAGATATCCTGAAGGGAGTAGTGTTTTATGGTTGTCCCACTTTGGATGTCCACCTACTATTGCTGCAAGGATTGGAGTTGTTTTGTTAATGTGTCCAAGGGATTGGGTGTATCCTTAGCCTTTTCTGATTTAGAAGCATCTTTGTCAGTTTTGGAGGCATCATTGTCATTTTTGGAGCCATCTTTCGAAGACTCGGTTTCATTTGAGGAGTTGATCTCTCTTAGATTTGAGACATCAAAATCTGAGGGCAACTTAGCTCCTTGTTGAGCTAGCATAAGAAAATATTTATGAGGATCCGTGGTAATGACCCTATCCATTATCTTTTGAAAATTTGGATCTTGGAGGTGTTTAAGGATTTCCTCTTAGTTAATTTCCTCTTCATCAGAATCGTTCCCACCATTGTGAATGGAACCCATTTTTGCTTTTGTTTCACTTGGGACCTAGTTTGAACCATGCAAGTTTGAGATGTGGGTGAAGTTGGATTGTGAGACTTGGTGGACTTGGTTTGATTTTTTGATATGATATGATATGAGGTGAACTTGATTGGATGTGTTTAGACTAGATTTTGATAAGGTTTTATATTGATTCTATGTTGTCCAAACAAGGTGTTCTTGAGCTATAATGGAAATAGCAATCAAAGTGTCGATATAGAAGGTAGTCAAAATAGGGATAGATGATCTCCACTATTGATGTAGACTATTCTTTTATCAAGATACACAAGTATAATTTTGATGTGAAGGATGATTGGAATCATGTTATGAAACTAACTAGATATTAGAAGGCATGCATTTTCCACAGTCCATAGTAGATTAATGAGAGTGCTTATGGATTCAACTGTGTATGTTTGTGCAAAAACATACACAGTTGAATCTAGAAGCACTCTCATTAACTAGATATTGTTTGAATTTGGTAGAGTATCAATTATGCCTTGATGCAAGTTTTGGTTTGGTTTGATGTGTTTGGATAGTAAGAATATGGTATGCAAAGGTGATGTTGTGAAAATGGTATGAGGATGTGACTGCAAGGTTGAAGTTATTTTCCAAGTGTATACTAGAGCAAAAAGGGTATCCAGAAATGGTTTCACTTTTGTCTCAAATTGTACGGAACAACTCTTTGTTGTCAGTTTGTGGTATTGTTTTGCATGTTTTCCTAAGTTGCTCTAAAGTTTGTGGTATTGTCTTGACTCAAGTTATTTCCAGAAAACACAGTAAACAAGAGATTTTCATGGTTATTTGATACAATTTTTGATAAAAGTAAAACAAACAAGTACAATCCTAATGATGGCAAGGACAATATTCGTCGAATTCCAATTTGGATTTTACTCCAACCACTTACATAAACGTGAACAGTGAGTAACTTGGTAGCACTGACTCCCCCTTACAGTGCACTCACTTCTCACATACTAAGTTACAATCCCTCTGAAGAGTTGGATTTTCTGTCTCCACACTAGATGAGTGTATGACATTGGATGGCTTCAAAGGTCCGACCTCCTGCATCAACAAATAAGGGTTTTTTGATTTCTAAAACAATTAGCTTTTTAGTTTGGACATCTGTTCGGGTGGTTATACGTGCGGCAATTTGCTCCATTATGGAGGCTTCCCAATTTGAAGAGGTTAGGATCAATAGATTTATATGCACCACAAGGGTACTAGGGGAAACATTTGTCAGTATAACACAGTAGCACCCGTTGTTTGTGACTTTCGTCACAAACACAATTTATTTAAAGTGGCTTGGCTTTAGCCCATTACTGCTCGTGTTTGTCCCACTTGGAAGAAATGCAATCCCAAGGGCAGACCTCTTCTAAAGGTTACACATATAAAATGATGAGTTTGGTATTTTGATCAC
Organism: Cunninghamia lanceolata; assembly: GCA_027924645.1. Taxonomy (NCBI): domain Eukaryota; kingdom Viridiplantae; phylum Streptophyta; class Pinopsida; order Cupressales; family Cupressaceae; genus Cunninghamia; species Cunninghamia lanceolata. The sequence goes on from BSBN01000516.1 coordinate 6,399,525, forward strand.
CCAAAAAGGGGAGAGCATAGTCCTATCACCATTTTCAAACATAGAATACACTGGTTCTTTATCCTCCTAGAGTTAAAACTAAGTATGTTTTACTCTACCAAGCACAAGAAATTGACAAGATAGCGAAAACTTTGAAAAGATGGTTAATTTTATGCTCCTAAACAAATCTATGTGAAGATTGTTGTTGAAGAATCAAACAAATTACTTTCCCCTATTTAAGCTAAATGAGAGTTTTTAATGCAATTTAGCAAAATGAAAAATTTGTTCAGTTTTATCCACCTAGGTTGGGACTATATGCAAGTTGTAATGCAACAGTACAATTTACTTCCTCCTAATTAGATCTAGGTGAAAATTTGCATGAAGATGTCAAATTACTTCCCCCTAATTAAATCTAGATGAAGATTTGTATGCAAGTTGTAACTATAAATGCCTAAACCAACTCTTAAAACCTGTAAAACCAATTGTCAATAGCCTCCATTGATGATTAATAATACCTGCAACACAAGTTAGTACAACAAATTTATCTAGCATCTAATGTTCTAGCAATTGCAAAGAGGGTCTACAACAAATGCTAACAACAAAAATAACTGTCAACAATAATGCCGATGAAGACCAAGTCAAGGGATATGGCTGAGTGGGGTGAATGTGGGGGGCGAACTGGCTGATTAAATGGTTAAAGAGGCGTTGCTGCTAGTTATGTCGCAAAACAAACATATAGAGTCCAAATTGGACTGTGCAATTAAGATATACTAGGTGTGAGGTTGACCAAGCAAGGACTTAGAATTTGAATTGGACTTTTAAAATTACCTTACACAACACGTAGGCAGAAGGAAACTTCAGCAATGAGATGCGTTTAAGCTTGTTGGAGGGATTTGAGGGTAGAGGTCCATCGAACTTGCTGAGAGTGAGCTTAATGTCTTTGTGGAAGGTGATCTGCTAGGTGTGATAACCAGAAATCTTGCAAAGATAAATGGAAGCCTCAAAACCAATCGAAGCTTGTTGAAATCTGCAGTTGGTAAGACCAAAACCTGCGACCACACAAAGAAGTCTGCAGCAAGCAATGACTAGTGCAGTGGAGATGATCTGTGGTCACGCCAAAAATTAATAGCAACTTTGTGTTTGAAATCTTGTTGAAAACCAGCGACTAAGCTCTCGTATGATCCTAAACATGTCAGCCACGAACAAGTGACTTTGGATCTTGCAAAGATTTAACGGAAGATTGGGATCTCAGGTCATTGGAAAGCTGCAAATGAATCTTGTGTTGAAGCCGATGATCATACAAAACAATACAGTGCACAATGAGTTTGCAGGTTGACTTTTGAGTAAAGATCGACCTGAATGTTGGTGATCAAATGCATAAACTAGAGGTGGCTTGATAGGAAACAAATGCACAGGAAAATGATGACCTTCACAACAGTATCTTCACAAAAACACTCAAATGGAGATTAAAACGGGGCTATGCCCCATGGTGGGCACCAAAAATGTTAGAGGAAATATGAACAATAGTATTAAACTACTTACTATCCAATAACTCAATGGAAATAAGATAAAATGCAATAAACAAAATTATACCTTCGTAGACCGATTTCACCTTGTGACTTCCATTGTTGCCTATCTCTTCTTGATCTTATATGATAATGGAGCTCTCAGAAGTTGTACTTTCTTTCTGTTTGAAGATGACAATAAGAGAATGGTTGTATGATGGATTGTGCAATGAAGATGAAGCTACAATGCAACTCTAAGATGATTGATAATGAAGATATGGAGCCATGGTTGGATGATTGTGATGATAATGAGATTATGCAAGTACAATGAGGATACTTTGCCAAAGACACGCTGGTAGAATTTCTGCAGAGTAAGATTACAAAAGCTCTTGGATTTTTGAAATGAGGGAATGAGGGTTCCTTTTATAGGCCAAGGAGGGGCCAATTCCAAGTGTCACGATCTCAACAGTGGAGAAGAAGTCTTGTGATGTGTACAGTTCAGATTTGGTTGGTTGGGATGAGAGAGAGAAATATGGAGGATGTTCCTTTCACCTTGACAAGGTGGAGAGAAAGATGTGACATGAGGCCACATGTCACAAGGCTCACCAAGACCATAGAGTGAAGGTCAAAGAAGGAGACCTTGTTTGTAGGATGGTTGGAAGGAATATAGGGACTTATGAGACAAGTGTCTCAAGGTGTCTTTTGACCAAGATGACATGGAGAGACCATATCCATGTGAATAGGGATGGTTAGATGAATAATAGGACATGTGGGTGAGGGAAATTAGATAATTAAATAATTAAAATATTTAATTAAGTGTGCAACATGATGAGGTGGATTGGATGAGGGAGATAACCATGCAAAATGTTCCTACTATGTTTACAAGGTAGAGGAATATGTGGATCCATAAGCCACATGTCATGATGCTCAGAAAGACTTGTGAGTTAAAAGTGGAAGACTTTGAGAAGATTGTGGAAGGAGGACTCTTGGTTGTTAGCATGTGAGAGATAAACTAGCATTTTGAAAGACAAGTGTCTTTGGCCTTGGAGATGATTGAGAAATCATAGGAAACATGTGGAGAAGAAATAGGGCACATGTTGAGGGCATAAATGCTTAATTAAATATTTAAAATATTTAATTATTGGAGCAACTTGGTGAGGTGTCCAATATGACATGGAGGGATGACATGGATTAGGTGACATGGATTAAAACATAAGACTTAGACTTTAGAAGAAATAATTAAATAATTTAGAATTATTTAATTTGATAATACTATAGAGGAATTAGGGTATTTTAATTAAATAAATTGATTTTATTTAATTATTAAAGGCATAAGAGAAATGTGAACTATTTAAATAAATTAGGATATTTATTTAATTGATAGAGGAATAGGAATAAAATAAATATTAAAATAAATTAGGATATTTATTTATTTAAATGGTTCACATTTGTCTTATGCCTTTAATAATTAAATAAAATCAATTTATTTAATTAAAATACCTTAATTCCTCTATAGTATTATCTAATTAAATAATTATAAATTATTTAATTATTTCTTCTAAAGTCTAAGTCTTATGTTTTATTCCATGTCACCTAATCCATGTCATCCCTCCATGTCATATTGGACACCTCACCAAGTTGCTCCAATAATTAAATATTTTTAATATTAAATTAAGCAATTATCCCCTCAACATGTGTTGTATTTCTTCTCCACATGTTTCCTATGATCTCTCAATCATCTCCAAGGTCAAAGACACTTGTCTTTCAAAATCCTAGTTTATCTCACATTCCAACAACCAAGAGTCCTCCTTCCACAATCTTCTCAAAGTCTTCCACTTTTAACTCATAGGTCTTTGTGAGCATCATGACATGTGGCTTATGGATCCACATATTCCTCTACCTTGTAAATGTAGTAGGAACATTTCTCATTATTAGCTCCCTCATACAATTCACCTCATCATGTTGCACACATAATTAAATATTTTAATTATTTAATTATCTATTTTCCCTCACCCACATGTCCTATTATTCCTCTAACCATCCCTATTCACATGGTTATGGTCTCTCCATGTCATCTTGGTCAAAAGACACCTTGAGACACTTGTCTCATAAGTCCCTATATTCCTTCCAACCATCCTAAAAAAGGTCTCCTTCTTTGACCTTCACTCTATGGTCTTGGTGATCCTTGTGACATGTGGCCTCATGTCACACCTTTCTCTCCACCTTGTCAAGGTGAGAGGAACATCTTCCATATTTCTATCCCTCATCCGAACCAACCAAATCTCCACCATACACATCACAAGACTTCTTCTCCATCGTTGAGATCGTGACACTTGGAATTGGCCCCTCCTTGCCTATAAAAGGAACCCGCATTCCCTCATTTCAACAATCCAAAAGCTTTTGTAATCTTACTCTGTAGAAATTCTATCAGCGTGCCTTTGGCAAAGTATCCTCATTGCACTTGCATAATCTCATTATCATCACAATCATCCAACCATGGCTCCATATCTTCATTATCAATCATCCTAGAGTTGCATTGTAGCTTCATCTTCATTGTACAATCCATCATACAACCATTCTCTTATTGTTATCTTCAAACAGCAAGGAAGTACAACTTTTGAGAGCTCCATTATCATATAAGATCAAGAAGAGATAGGCAACAATGGAAGTCACAAGGTGAAATCGGTCTACGAAGGTATAATTTTGTTTATTGCATTTTATCTTATTTCCATTGAGTTATTGGATATTTAGTTGTTTAAAACTGTTATTCATAATTTCCTCTAACACTTTCCATAGCAAAAAGTACTATATCTGGAGATTCATGAAAGAGAAGTTAAACAAGGCATGGACAAATATTGTTTCTAATGATAAATTCAGGACTCTCACATTCTTTGGAAAATTATAAAATTGTCTCGCAACCAAGCCTCTACACTTGAAGGTCTTCCCCTATTTCAAGAAGCTCCTTTATAGTTGTAAAAGCAATAACTGTGTCATTATGTTTGCAATGAACGATGTATACCAATACTTTGAGGGCAAGCCAGAAGAGCTTAAAAGGACCTTTAGTACAATAGAAGAAAAGCAACAAATAAAAAATGATATCATCAGGGATGGTTTCAAAGTCGCGAGAGCAAAAAACATGGTCTGCAAGAATGGCTAAGGCTTGAAGCGCCTGCTCTTGCACTTCTTCACTCGGGGAAGTCAAAAGGTTTCTTGAAAAAGGAACTTGCTCCACATTGTCTTTTATCCTTAGCTCTACCATTTTAGTAGAAACACCATGATCCTGGCAACAGAAGTGTAAATTGGTTAGAAATATCCATTAAGATAGATATATTTAATCAATTTGTATTGCACAACATATTTGTAGCTAAACTATTTAGATAAAATTATCCCCTTTGCAAATAAAATTTATCCAAATCAATAGTATTTATAAGTTTGAGTTGTATTCAAGCCTAAAGATTCAGAATATAAATTTTTTTTCATATAGATACGTAAAAATGAAATTAATAATTAAAAAATAATATTCACTTGTCAAAGTAAATAAGAATATTTTTTTCAAAATAAAATTAAAATTTACATACAAAATAAAATAATTCTTCAAATAAAAATAAAGTGAACAATGTAATAAAATAAAATAATCCTTGAACAAAAATTAAATTTTATTTGTTCATGTATTAAATAAAATAGTACTAAAGTAAAATGAAATGACTTAGTGTTTATGTTATGTTTTTTAAGGTGGTTGTATAAGAAAATATATTATTAATACCATTTTATATCTCATCAATTTATAAAAAAACAAATGAAAAGAAACCCTAATGGAATTTAACCATTTGTCATAAACCCTAAATATGAACACTTTGTTTTTCTTTTTATTTTTTTATTTTTTTGCAATGTCCAAGCCTCACATGGCCGCGACGAAGAGAGATGGAGACATAGCAGAATTTCAAGGGGCTAAAGGAGAGATGAAAAAATCAAGAGACAATCTAAGCAATATATTGGTGGCCATGACTGATTTGTGTGTGGGGAAGTTTGATTTTGAGCTCATAGACGACATAATGGAACTCATTTTGTTGCAGTCACCTCTCAAATGTACCCCGTCGATTGAGCATTAACAAGGCAAATGCGACTTTAAGCATGAATGTCTAGTGCATGTGTGTGTGTGACCATTTATCAATGTGTCTTCCCTCCCTTGCTCTTCAACATATTCTTGATCTTGTTGCAGTTTTCTGTACCGTTGGTGTACTTGGGAGTGGATCTATGGGTGGAGTTCAAAAATTTCAGAAGATTGAAGTGTTTGAGTTATGACTAACGCTTCTCTCTCTATAAGGAGATAATGCCAAAAAATTCTTTTGAATTCAAATAAAATATAAGACTGATCCATGACATTTATTGGGGAATAAAAACATTTCAAATTTACTTACAAACTGCACACCATTACTTCAAGAAGCTCCTTCATTTACTTTATGCAAAGCCTTTTCTACCTACCTGCAACAATCAAGAAAAGAAAGATTCAACCAAAACTTATTGCAATAACAACAAGCTGCTTCGAACTGAAATTTGCTTCTTGTAAACCGTCACATATACAGATCACAAACAAATCTTCAGAAACAATTGTTTGTTGAATGTAAAGTAATGGATTGAAGATCTCGAAAGACTTCACTAAAAGGAATTTCCAGTTTATGAAAATTAAATCATCAAATACAAAACACACTCATGTTGGTGTAAAATCATATATACACTTATCATAAGTTTATTAGGGAGAATTTTTTTAGGATAATGTTTCCTTTTTGTAGTGGAAAGCTTTATGGTGTGTGACCTAAGCTTTCCTTTCTCACTTTATCTCTGTTTGGCAAGTGGTTATCTTTTAGAAAAGTTAGTTGTCCTTTTTTAGTGCTTGAGACATTTATGGCATGTATCATCATCTGCCATTTTTATCTCTCTCCCACTTTAGCAAGTGGTTGTTTATTTATGTACTGTTCCATTTGTGAATAAATAATGCACATGAAGTATTGATTGTAATATTGCCTCTCATTTTGGCTTCTATTTTTTTAAACAATCCTCTTTGTAGAAGAAATGCTACAGATGATTTTAGGAATCTAACATGGTATTAGAGCTCCAGATCTGTTAGCTTCTTCTTGAGTTTGAGAGGGATTTAGTCATGAGGTCATGATTGGTGCTTCCTGATGCAAAACATACCTCATGGTTACAACAATCCAGTGATGTTGGTATTTGTCTCAGATTTTGCTGCTAGTAATCTGTTTGTTTTGCATGAAGTCTAGGCGTCTTTTTAGGTTTTCGAGCTCCGTTCTTACACCCAGAATCTCTATTTTTCAAAAATGAATAGACGTTGGAAAGGCATTAGTGAGATCTACATAGCCACCCATGTAACCTTTTCCATATTCAACCCTAGGTATCTTTTATTCAATTTTTCAATTTTATACATTCTGTGTTATATCTTAGACATCTTGGCTTCTGGAGAAGTTATGTTTGCTTCTATGGGCTTCTATTATCAACATAAATCTATTTGCATGTTTTGATCTCTATCATTTTGAGGAGGTATCATGGGTTTTTCTACTCATCCTTCTGTGATAAATCTAAATAAGGATAATTATGAGTCTTGGCAAAAAGGCATTGTTACACATTGTAGTTTTATTCAATCTTTTGCCTTATCTTTATGGCCTCATACCTAAACCAGATTCACCTCAAAAGAAAAATGCATGGGCAAATAGGAATGATCATATTGTACGATTCATTGGTTCTAGTGTGGATTCTAACACTATGTGGGAAATTTTGGACATTGATTGTCCATGCACACTTTGGACTAAGATTTGGGAGATCTTTGGAGACCCACATATTTCTCTATTCCCAGATGATCCTGCAATGGATTGCCTCATACCCATTGATGATACATATAATATACCTTATGATGATGATACTTTAGAGGAGCTTGAGTATATGCCATGTTTTGAATGTTCAGAGATAGAGACCTCTCTTGCTCCCTCTTCTCCTCCTATTGAGATCACATCTTCACCTATTGTTTCTTTAGAGTCCAGTGTTGTTTCTTTCACAGCTTCCAGTGATTCTCTATAGCAGGTCAATATTAGTCTTTTAGATCCACCTATTTGGGACTCTTATCTTGCAGACATATCATCCTTGTTTGTGGAGTCTCACATTGTTGATTTGGAGGACACATTTGAGGGTTTATCTCTCTTATTTGATGCTATCTTAGGTGGCTTTGCATCACCACCTTCTTTTATATTTCCAGATACAATTCAGATCATATCCTCTCTTGGTTCTTCTTCTTTGATTGGGTAGACAATTTCTGTTTTGGAGAAGACATATTTTCCCAATATGAGGTTACTTGAGTTGCATTTTGAGGCACACATTTGGATTTGGATTCCCTATTCATCCAAGATTTGGGAATGGCTTCTACAATCACCAGTGGATCTATTTCTTTCGAAGGGGAGAAATATTGTTTGCAGACAATGGATTATTTTTTGTCTACAAGCATTTATTAATGGTATTGGAGCTCCTTCTTGGAGGGGATTCATAATATCCTTCATTTGCTCTCTCTTATGGGGGTCATTCATTATGTATTTGTAGTGGACTTGATTTTGTAACCATCACTTGTACATTCTTATCTTGTGTTTTCTCTCTTTTGGAGGGGTTTTTTTCCATTGGGTTTTTTTCCTTTTCTCCACTTTATGAGAGAGCCTGTGTTTGTAAATGGGTACCTGATCATGCCTTTGTTGATGAGACCCATGTTCTTCTTTCATTCCTTTTAGTTTATGTGTAACCTCCCTAAGTTGCACTTATGGGGGGGTGTTGGTGTAAAATCATATTTACACTTATCATAAGTTTATTAGGGAGAATCTTTTTAGGATAATGTTTCCTTTTTGTATTGGAGACCTTTATGGTGTGTGACCTAAGCTTTCCTTTCCCACTCTGCCTTTGTTTGGCAAGTGGTTATCTTTTAGGAAGGTTAGTTGTCCTCCTTTTTTAGTGCTTGAGACATTTATGGAATGTATCATCATCTGCCATTTTTATCTCTTCCTCTTTAGCAAGTGGTTGTTTATTTAAGTATTGTTCCATTTGTGAATAAATAATGCACATGAAGTATTTGATTGTAATATTGCATCTCACTTTGGCTTCTATTTTTTTAAGCAATCCTCTTTGTAGAAGAAATGCTACAGATGATTTTAGGAATCTAACAACTCACATGGGTTATAAAGATTTCATTATTAAAAGCGTTACAAAATTATTAAACAAAAAATTGGAAATTAAATGAAGAGTATAGATAAAATTGAACCTGGGGATATATATCCGTGCGACCCTACATAACCAGACGTTATATACTCATCTCCCAGTTTATCAAGCACTCTAGAGAGGCCAAAATCTGCAATTTTAGCCCCAAAATCCATGTTCAACATGATGTTGTTGGATTTCACATCTCTGTGTAATATTGGAGGGGAGCAATCATGGTGCATATAATGCTATCTGATAACACATTGCCTATTAGGAAATGAAACGGTAAAATTAACACCCGCCATGAATAAAAAAGTAACCACCATGAATATTTTCTAATTTTTATTTAGTTTTTCTTTTTTCTTTTTTAATTTAGTTTTTCTGATTGTGTAGTTGTTATCATAGTTGGCTGTTACTATTTTTTGTATTGAATATTCATATCTATTTTTGTTTTTTTCTTTACACAAGAATTCAAAATCTTTAATCTCTTCTCCTCCATCCCCATTGTGACTATAGAACACATCTTGACGTAATAAGGAAAAAGGAAGAGATTTCATAATAACTAATATATATCTTTATTTTTATTGTGGAACCGTGTGAATCAATGAATGGAAATGGTTGTTGCCTAAAGATATTTGAAACTAAGCCTATTCTTGGCATAAATATTTTTGACCCATTTACAATTGTGTTGTCAAAATCAGGGTGTTTCTTGAATGTGATTCTGCCAAAATAGTGGAGCTAAAGATAAAAGACAACAAGGAGTGGTTCCTTTTTCAATAAATGGAGAAGAATTAGTGGAAGGGGAAGATGATGCCAACCCGGATCTAGATTTTTATTCAGGGGAAAATAAAGAATCAATAGCAGATGAAGGGGAGAGCATTAGTAGTAATAATCTTTGATATCTTATAGATGAAGTGAAATGTGGAGAGCCAACAAGGCAGCTTTTAGCTCTCCATCAACTCTAAAATACTTACAGTTTCCAAGGGAACCACATCAACATACAAATAGTGCCTATGTTGGTTGACTATCTGGCCAAGGATGATTCAGTAGAGCTTCACTATGAGGCAACTCGCATGTTATGCTATCTAGCTAGAGATGATGCTTTTGTTTTGATTGAAAATGACATGGTGCCTTTGTCTAGTAAGCTTTTGAATTCCCCCACCAAAGAAGTGCAGGAGTAGGCACTTCAGGCCATAGCCATTCTTATAGACCAAATTTTCCACTCTCATGATTTTGAAGCCATCCCTGACGACATTATTTTTAATATATCGCCTTTCTTCTATCACCCTAAATCTCCTTTTAAGATCTTCTAGTTTACCCTCAAAGCACAAGTATACATCATTCGTTGCAAACTTGAGGACACAATTATTGCTCTTACAACCATGAAGGAGCTTCTTGAAACAGGGAAGACCTTTAAGTTCAAAGGCTTGCTTGCGAGTTTGTTCTATATTTTTTGGAGAAGGTGAGAGTCTTGAATTTATCATTGGAAATGATATTTGTCCACTGCCTTGTGGAGCTTCTCCTTCCTTATTCTCCACATGTATTGCTTTTTGTCATGGAAACTATGGCCAACATTGCAGAGTATGGGAATTATAAGGAGGTTGTGAATGATAAAGTACTCTCCCATATTATGGCAATCATTTTAAGTGGTGACAAGAGAGATTCGAACATATTGAGGTGAATTCATATGGAGATTTGTAGATTCATCTTGAGTATCACAACACTCACCCAAGATGACATTGAGCTTATAATTAACTCAGGATTAATTTCTACACTTGTGGGGCTCCTTGCACAGGTAGTAGATTGTATAAAGGAAGAAGTAGCTTATGTTATTTTTAGTGGTATTATAAGCAAGAGTGACAAGTAGGTGGAATACTTTGTGGATCTTAATTATATAAATCTCCTTACTAATTTGATTACCCCTGGCAACAAAGGCCTTTCACAAACTTGCCTTAAAGGCCTGGAGAGGATGTTGAAGCTCACAAAAGAGAATAACAAACACCCACATCTTTCCCAAATGGTTAAGCTCGGGGATTTCATTAAAACACAAGCGCAAAGTACTCTTATTAGTTATTTTGATCAATGGCTAGATCCAAAGCACTATAGTTTTGTATTTCCTCCTTCTAAGAAGCCTTGCACTAACTTGTCAATACATCCAGGAGAATGAAGTTGAGATGAAAACTTGCAAATTGAAACACAAAAGTCCAATGGTGTGGAAATGTTTAAGTGGGATTTTGTTTGTATATGCTACCTTTCATGTTCTTTTCAATGAGTCATGCAACATTTTATGTTGACTGAATAATTGCAGGTTAAAATTTAATCGCCATTGTCTTAATCTGTAAATTGTTGATTCAAAGAAATTGTCCACATATATAGAGGTTTATAAATATAGGATTATATAGAGGTTTATATATAGAAAGAGGTTTACATATATAATTCATACTATTATATAATATTATACTATACTATAATCCTTTATATATATATTCCCTTATAAATATGTATAACCTTTATATACGTAATTAGATTTGTTAAAATTATATTTAATTTTAGGGTCAGGGTTAGGGTAAGAATTAAAAATAGGGTTATGGTTAGGGGTAGAATTAGGGTTAGGATTAGAATTATGGTTAGGGTTAGAATTAGAATTAGAGTCAAAATTAGGGTTAGGGTTATGGTTATAATTAGGAGTAAAATTAGGATTAATACTAGGTTTATAATTAATACTAGCTTTAGAATTAGAATTAGTGTTAGAGTTAGGGTTACGATTATGGTTACAAATAAGGTTAGATTAGGATTAGCATTAGAATTAGGGTTAGAATTAGAATTAGGGTTACACTTAGGATTAGAATCAAGGTTAGGGTTAAAATTATTGTTAGGGATATAATTATAATTGGAATTAGGGTTACAGTTAGGGTTATAATTAGGGTTAGTTTTTGAATTACACTTAGGGTTATGGCTAGGGTTAGAATTAGGGTTACGATTAGGATTAGAATTAGGGTTATGATTAGGGTTAGGGTTAGAATTAGTGGTAGAAATAGAATTGGGGTTAGAATTGGGGTTAGGGTTAGGATTAGAATTAGGGTTACGGTTAGAATTAGGGTTAGGGTTAGAATTAGGGTTAGGGTTGTAGTTAGAGTTAAGGTCAGGGTTAGGATTAGAACTAGGGTTAGAGTTAGAATTAGGGTTAGGTTAGGGTTTAAATTATGGTTATGGTTAAAACTAGGGTTAGGTTTAGGGTTAGAATTAGGTTTATGATTATGTTTAGGGTTAGAATTAGAGTTAGTGTTAGGGTTAGGGTTACAATTAAGGTTAGCAGTAGACTTAGGTTCAAAATTAGGATGAGGAATAGGGATATAATTAGGGTTAGGGTTAGAATTTAAAGGGTTAGAGTTAGAATTAGGGTTAGGGTTAGTGTTAAAATTATGGTTAGGATTAGAATTACGATTAGGTTTAGGTTTAAAATTATCGTTAGAATTAGGGTTAGGATTAGAATTAGTGTTAGAATTAGAATTAAAGTTGTAGGTATGATTAGAATTAGGGTTAGGTTTAGAATTAGGCTTAGGGTTAGGGTTAGAATTAGGGTTAAGGTTAGAATTAGGGTAAGGGTAAGGGTTAGGGTTAGAATTACAATTGGAATTACGGTTAGGGTTAAAATTAAGGTTACAATTAGAGTTAGAATTAGAATTAGGGTTAGGGTTAGGATTAAGATTAGGGTTAGAATTAGGGTTAGGTTTATAATTAGGGTTAGAATTAGGGTTAGGTTTATAATTAGGGTTAGAATTAGAATTAGGGTTAGAATTAGAGTTATAGTTAGGATTAGAATTAGGGTTTGAATTAGGTTTGTGGTTAGGGTTAGAATTACCTAGTTATGATTAGGATTACGGTTATGATTAGGGTTAGGGTTAGAATTAGGGTTAGGGAGCTAGGCTTAGGGTTAGGGGTAGAATTAGGGTCAAAATTAGGGTTAGAATTACAATTAGAATCAGGGTTAGGGTTAGAATTATAATTATTGTTATGGTTAGGATTAGAATTAGGGTCATGGTTAGAATTAGTGTTAGGTTTAGGGTTAGAATTAGGTTGGAATTTAGGGTTTGTGTTTATCAAAAAAATTGTTTCTAACTAATTTTATCATAATAAAAAATAATTATTTATTGAACATTAGGATACTAGTCTACGAAGACATATATTTTGCCTCTATCCAACCTAGAAGGGCAAAAGTGTCTAGTCTATATCGCTTTCTTGCAATAGAGTAAGAAAATAGACAATTAAGCTAACTAGGAATGGAAAAATACAGAGATTTATAGAATATTTCAAGAAATGAGATACAAAATTGAAAAATAACAATAATAGAGAACTTGGCACTAGAGGATGGAGCACATTGCCCAAGATGATAATGCATGGTGTAGATGTCTATGCATCACATTGTAGACTATATAGTGCAGGTACAGTATGACCTTTTGTCCTCGAGTTTTGTGCCATCTTTCATGTTGCTCCTTGGGTTGTTAGACTTCTTGATGAAACCTACAAACACGAAGACAAAGGAAGAGGGTTGGGTTGTATAGGGGCTTGCCTTAGTTAAATCTTGTTTTGGTGTTTACACCTCAACGACAACCACATTGATAAATAGATAAAATAGTGTGTGCCCTAAATTCTAAGTGTGTCTAGAATTGTGACAAGCAGTGACAATAATAATAATGCTATAAAATAAATGTTAATAATTAAAAAAAAAATTTGAGCTATTAAAAAATAAAAAATTTCTCTCGAATATGCTAAATTTTGCGAAGGCTTCAGAAAGGGTTTTTTTCGGCATTGCAGCTTTGAAGGTTTCTATGGTTCCCCATGGTGGATTGAACAAATTAGTCACGCTATCATTTTCCTCTATTGGTCAAAAAGATTCCAGGTCTCATGCGGTGGAACAAACAAGTTCTGCTCAAGTTGCTTCTCTAGCTGAGCCCATTGGGCAGACCCCCCTCCCTATTGCTGATAAAAAAGCTCCCGCCAATCCTCCTCAAGTCCTTGTAGAGAATCTGATGCCATGCTTAAAAAATGTAGGATTTTCCTCTAAGCCTCTAGCATCGAACCCTAACACAGCTAGGGTTTCAAAATTTTAAAGCCCAGGAAACTCTATGCCAGGAGATTCAATGCCTCTCCGTCCAGCCGTAGGGGCTCAGGAATCGTTAGGTTCTAAACTTGGTGATAGCCTATCATTTAGGGACATGCTTATTGGTTCAAATCAAGAGAAAAAATTCAAATCTACGGCATGGGATGCTCGGCCATTGAAGGACATATCAGATTCCACAGGTTGCAGGATCTCCAAGAGCCACCCAAAAACCCTTGTCAAAAAGGCATCCTCCTCTCCTGTCTTGGTTTTCTCAGAGAAGCTAAGAAAGGAGGTTGATGGTGGTGAACAGTTTTTTGCATCCAATGGTTTGATTGGCCAGTTCAACCACATGTGGCCAAAATTGCCAAATCTTTATGATTGGATTTCAATGGCATGGTAACCCTCACTCAAAGGTAATGTAGAAGTCTACCCTTGTGCCCAAAGGTTTTTCATTGTGGTGTTTGATTGCCTCAAGGACAGGGATGCAATTTTGCAAGAGAGATGGTGTTGGGGGCAAAGCTTACTCCTTCTCAAGTCGTGGTTTCCTGATTTTAACCCTGCTATTGCATCTTTTTTTGTAAAATCCATTTGGATTCGGCTTCCAAATATCTCGCTACAATTGTAGTTTACGGATTGCTTTCAGGCGATTGGCAACTCCTTGGGAAGCTTCCTTGCAGTGGATTTAGACACAACTAGTTTTACACACACAACCTTTGCCCACATCTTGGTTGATATGGACATCTCAAGAGATCTTCCCGCAAACATCACATTTAAGTTCGTTGATCGCAATTGGACACAACTTCTATACTTTGAAGGATTACCATTTCATTGTAGGAAGTGAAGTGTTTTGAAACTGGACATATGGCCAATTCCTGCTCCAAAGTCATCAAAAATTTAGTTCAATAGTCTTGGTGGGATAATGATCTTCCTCATCACTACTCAATCAAAACCCCAGCAAAGGAGGAGAAATCAAAGCCTCTTTAGAAGCCCAGCCCCCCCTAAATCTATGGTTGGGATAGCCGAGAAACAACAAACTTTGAAACCCTCTTCAAAAGTGAGTTTGGCACAAAAGCAGCCTCTTCAATCAGAAAAGGAAAATTCAAGTTCAACAAAAGGTGACCTTCAATCTTGCGATGGTTGTTCATCGGCACTTGGTGATGAAAGTACTCCATCAGTTGTATCAAAAAGGATGGATTCCTTTAAATCGAAAAAGATTGTGGATGGGGAAGGCTGGCAAGACATTCATAATAAGAAAAAGAAAAACTTCAAGTCAGAGTTGGAATGGATTAAATTGCAATTGCAGTCGAAGACCAATATTGGAGCCCCGGTAACAACTTAGCAAATGCAGCTTATGTGTTTGCACCCCACTGATGCAAATTCACCATGTTGAGCATGGCTGATCATTGGTGTAAATTTTAAATTATTTTTAATCAATAAAATTATCTCTTATGGATCAAAAAATAATAATGCTATAAAATAAATCCTACTTAGTGACTTAGAGTGGATTGTACAGTGATATCTGTTAGAAATAAAGCATTTTAAAAATAGAAAAAAATAAAAAGATAAAACAAAGAAAAAAAATAAAGTGTCTCAACCTTACATGGAAATAAAAATAAAGCAAGCCAAGAATAGAAGATTTTTTACGATAGGTGAAAAATGACTATTTTGAGAAGTATCTTTATATGGAGATAGAGATAAGATTTTTATGAGATTTTATTAGATATTTCTAAAAAGAAATGCTTTATCTCTAGAAGGTTCTCATAGGCAATGTAATATATATTGGTACTTTGAGATAGTCATTTTGGAGAGAGGTGAGAGTTAGTTTGCAACTCTATGCTGCCAGAATGCTGCCGAAATTCCTCTAGTTTGAGTTGAGATGAAGACTCTTGTAAGAACTTGCATGTCAAGTGTGTTGTAATCTGTTTTGAGATTTGATAATACATTGTGCGGGTTTTGGAGTGTGGGGTTTTTCACTCGAAAGGGTTTTCCCCACGTATATCACTGTGTTATGGTTCTATTGTTATTTTGTTTATGCTATTTCATGTGTTTCTTAATATCTCTATTATATTTTATTTGAAATTTGCATATCCCTCTTCTCAAGGTTAGCGTAGGAAGTGTTTCTACACACCTTTACTTCCTTACAAGTGGTATCAAAGCTTGGCCAGTTTTGGTTCTATTTGTTGGGTACAGGGTTTTTTGAGCTAATCAAGTTTGAGTGGGAGCTTGTGCAGAGTATTTCATATTCTATATTGCAGATGGGGAGCACATCTGGAAGAGTTGAGGTAGAGAAATTTTCTGGCATGAATTTTGAAATATGGAAGCTGAAGATGGAAGATTTGTTGATTGATCGGGATCTATGGGATACAGTGGATGAAAATGTCCAGCGGCCTACATATCCAACTTTGGATGCAAAATATGATGTAATGGATAGAAACATTACAGGTCTCATAAGACTATGCCTTGTAGACTCAATTCTGATAAATGTTCTTGAAGAACCCACTTCAAAGAAGCTATGGAAGAAGTTGGATGAAATATATCAAGCCAAATTTCTAGTAAATAAGATTTTCTTGAGGAAGAAGTTGTATTCCTTGAGAATGGAAGAAGGTGGACATATTTATGAGCATTTGGAAACTTTTAATATGTTGGTGACTCAGTTAACCTCAATTGAGGTTAAGATGGATGAAGAAGAAAGGTACCAAACTTTGTTGTGTTCGTTGTCAGACTCATGGGACAGCCTAGTCATGGCCATTGGGAGCACTTCAATCACTTTGAAGATAGAGGATGTTGCTGGTTCTCTACTCTCTGAAGAGATGAGAAGGAAGGCCTCTCTGAGTGCCAAAGAGGCTTTGAGTGTTCGAGGAAGACCAAAAGAACGAGGCAAAGATGAGAACTAGCATGGCCATTCCAAGTCCAAGAATAAGGGGAGATCAAAATCTCCTGGTAGTCCAAGGTAATATGCTAGAATTGTGGCAAATCTGGACACTTCCGAAAGGAATGTAAAGAAGAGAAGAAAAAGAAGAAAAAGAAGAAAAAGAAGCAAGATTCTGATTCTAAATCTGAAAAGGAAGATGGAGACACCTTTATTGTTGCCTTGGCCACTCATGTAGGTGACAATGCATGGTTGATAGACTCAGGTGCATCTTTCCACATGACTTCTAACAGAAACTGGTTTAGTAAGTATGAAAACTATGATGGTGGTAAGGTGTATTTGGGTGATAATTCTTTTCTTGACATTGTTGGCTGTGGTAGTATTCATGTGAAATTAAATTTGATGGTAGAGTTAGATGATTTGATGGTGTCTTGCATATCCCAAGACTAGCAAGAAATTTATTATAGATGCGGGTGTGCATATATAATTTTTTGAAGCAGGTGTGAAAATGGTGTGAGGTTCTATGGTAATAGAAAGAGGAAACAGTTGGGTACATTGTACCAACTCGATGCATGCATGGTTGAGTGCAACAACACTTCTAATAAAATTAAGCCAGTAACTATTTTGCTGAAAAAAGAGATATTTTCCTCTTCTACGGATGGTCGTGGCTTTTGGGTACCCAAGGGTGCTCTGTCTACCGAATCAAAGTTGCCTGCAGAGAAGACCATGTTATGGCACCAACGACTTGGCCACATTGGAGAGAAGGGTTTGAAAGCCTTGAAAAACAAGAACCTTGTTGAGGGGTTAAATAATTGTAATCTAGAATTTGATTTCTGTGAACACTGTATCTATGGTAAACAAAACCGCATTCAGTTTTACTCATCTTCTCATAAGTCTTCATGTATCTTGGATCTAATTCATTCGGATGTATTTGGTCCTGTTGATGTTGCTTCTATTGGTAAATTAGGTTATTATGTTACTTCCATTGATGATTTCAGTGGGAGAACATGGGTATATTTTTTAAAGAGTAAATCTGAAGTTTTTAGTCATTTTAAGGAGTTCAAGGCTTTGGTAGAAACTCAGACTGAAAAGAAAATTAAATGTTTGAGGACTGACAATGGCGGTGAGTACTGTTCTACAGATTTTGATAGATTCTGTACAGATTGCAGGATTAAAAGACAAAAGACAACTCCATATTCTCTGCAGCAGAATGGAGTTGCAAAAAGAATGCACAAAACATTGATGGAGAAGGCTAGGAGCATGTTGAGTGGCACTGGTCTAGAACAAAATTTTTGGGCTGAAGCTGTTGCCACTGCTTGTTATTTGATCAATAGATCTCCTACATCAGCTCTTGTTGATAAAATGCCAATGGAGGCGTGGTCGGGAAAAAGCCTTCACTTAGACATCTGAGAGTTTTTGGTTGTGAGGCATATGCACATGTGCCTAAGGAGAAGAGAACAAAGTTGGATTCTAAGGCTGTCAAATGTATCTTCATCGGCTACAATTATGGTGTGAAAGGATACAAGCTTTGGGATCCTACTGCACAAAAGGTAGTTTATTCTAGAAGTGTTATTTTTAGAGAGACTAAATCTTCTCCTGTTACTTTTCAACCAGAACAGCATAAAGAAATTGAACAGAAAAAGGATGTGATTCAACTTCCTTCTACGCCTGAGAAAGTTGAATCGAGGCCCCAAGATAGACAAGAAGTTGAGGAGAGCTCATCAAGCTCTGAATCTTTAGAAGAGGAAGAAGAGGAGGCAGTGGAAGAACCTCCACCTCAGCTTGTTCGAAGGTCTACAAGGCATAAGCAACCACCTGAAAGGTATGGGTATTCACCTGATGATTGGAAGTGTATATTTGCTTTGAGTACTAACATTGATGAATCAAGATCTATGCAAGAGGCTTTGGGTATGAATGATGCAGAATCCTGGAAAATAGCCATGGATGAAGAGATGGCAGATCTTGAAAGAAATGATACATGGGACTTAGTACCATTACCTGAAGGATGAAAACCTGTTGGATGTTAATGGGTGTTTAAGAAAAAGATTGGTTCAAATGGAAATGTTGAAAAGTATAAGGCATGGTTGGTTGAGAAGGGATACTCTCAGGTTGAGGGTATTGATTACGGTGAGATCTTTTCTCTTGTTGCTAAAATGACATTCATTCGGTTTTTATTATCTATTGCAGCAACTTATGACTTAGAGGTCGAACAAATGGATGCGAAAACTGCTTTCCTTCATGGTGATTTGAAGGAAGAAATCTATATGACACAACTAAAGCACTACGTGGTGAAAGGTAAAAGCAAGTTGGTTTGTAAGTTAAAGAAATCTATGTATGGCCTTAAACAAAGTCCTAGGATGTGGTACCAGAAGTTCAATACATATGTGTTGAATTTGGGATTTGTGTGGTCTAAATCTGATCACTGTGTATATTTTAAATCTGGTGGTGATCATTTCCTGGTAATTGCTTTACATGTTGATGACATGCTGTTTATTGGGAAAGGCAAAGGTTTGATTGCAGAATTAAAATCTCAGCTCTCTACAAAATTTGAAATGAAAGATCTTGGTGCAGCAAAACACATACTTGGGATAGAGATCAAAAGAGATCATGAGAACAGAAAGCTATGGCTTGGCCAGAGTAAGTATGTTTGTTTAGTTTTTCAAAGGTTTAACATGCGGGATTGTAAACCACTTTGTGTTCCTATTACATTGGGAACGAAGCTCTCTATTTCACAATGTCCTACATCCCCATCGGAGATGGAAGACATGAGCAGAGTGCCTTACCAGAGTGCAGTTGGAAGCTTAATGTATGCTATGGTCTGTACAAGACCAGACATTGCCCAAGCAGTGGGAGTTCTTTCTCGTTTTATGTCTAATCTTAGAAGAGTACATTGGGATGTAGTTAAGAGGGTCTTCAGATATTTATGGGGTACAATAGAGTACTCTATATGTTTTCATGGTACAAGAGATCGGCATTCCTTGAGTATTCATGGTTTTGTGGATTTAGACTAGGCTAGTGATGTTGATAGTAGAAGGTCCACCAATGCATATGTATTTACTCTTAATGGTGGTGCAATCAGTTGGGAGAGCAAGCGACAGGCTGTGGTCGATGTCCACTACAGAGGTAGAGTATATGGAAGCTACTCATGCATGTAAAGAAGCCATTTGGCTGAAGCATTTGTGTTCATATATTGGGTTGAAACATGGTGTAGTTACAATTTATTGTGACATTCAGAGTGCAATCTGCCTTGCGAAGAACCCAACTTTTCATGCCAGGACCAAACACATTGATGTTCAGTATCACTTCATGAGAGATATGATCAAGGATCGTAGGGTGAAGCTGGAAAGGTAGAGATTGTGGCGAATGTTGTAGATGCATTAACAAAGCCCGTGAGCATAGTGAAGTTCAAATGGTGTTCTGAATTAATGGGCCTTTTAGCCCCGAGCAATTAACTACCTATTTTCTATTGGTTTATGCAAGGTGTTCAACAAGTGGGAGAATGTTAGAAATAAAGAATTTGCCAAGAAAAGATTTTGTGATAAGTGAAAAGCGCTATTTTGAGAAATATCTTTATATGGAGATAGAGATAAGTTTTTTATGAGATTTTATTAGATATTTCTAAAAAGAAATGCTTTATCTCTAGAAGGTTCTCATATGCAATGTAATATATATTGGTACTTTGAGATAGTCATTTTGGAGAGAGGTGAGAGTTAGTTTGCAAGTCTGTATGCTGCCAGAATGCTGTCGAAATTCCTCTAATTTGAGTTGAGGTGAAGACTCCTGCAAGAACTTGCATTGCAAGTGTGTTGTAATCTATTTTGAGATTTGATAATACATTGTGCGGGTTTTGGAGTGTGGGTTTTTTCTCTCCAAAGGGTTTTCCCCATGTATATCACTGTGTTATGGTTTTATTGTTATTCTATTTATGCTATTTCATGTGTTTCTTAATATCTCTGTAATATTTTATTTGAAATTTGCATATCCCTCCTCTCAAGGTTAGTGTAGGAAGCGTTTTCGCACACCTTTGCTTCCTTACAATATCTACATGCAAGAGATAAATAGGTAATGTAAATCAACCCACAAAGGTAAGCATTATACCAAATAGATCGCAACAATCAAAGCACGAAGTCGAGAGTTAATCAAAACTTTGTCACCTTACAGCAGGAGATGAAAGTCGCTTAGTAGGCAGTGGTTCCAATCGGAACTCTTTGGAGTTCACCACACTTTGATGAAAAAGATGCAGTATGAGATTGGTAAAGTAAATCACAATATTGTTGGTTCTCAAATCTTAACAGAGTTTTGTTATGAAAGAAAGTAAATATCAATTTTGACAAAGCTTTGCTACAGAAAAGGATCAATCCTTTGCAATGAAAAATCTACTTTCTTAAATAGAGAAGGAAAAGGAAAAAAATCAAGGATAAGAGACGTTTGGGCACAGATAAGTGTTAAGAAAATATCGCCGAATCGTGCAAGTGAAAAGAAAACTTTTGAAAATGACTACAAGATTGACAGAGGCTTTTAGGACATCTGCGCATGGAGCAGACGTCCATGATAAGTGCTAGTCTTCACAATGTCAATTCTAAAAAGGTCTGATTAGCTTGGGACAAGACTAGGACTTTGGCACTTTTATGGTTTTTGCACATGATTAGCAAAAAGGGTCAAAGTAGTGCATAGAATTATCTCATCAGTCGAGGGTAAGGCCAAGGTTGGAAATGATCCTAAAAAACACTAAGGCATGGACACTAAAGAGATTACCAAACATAACGTGAAATTGTGGGCCAACACAATTTACAATGTTACATTTAGCCCCCACTTTAGTGGGCGTATGACACTACATGCATATGCATGCTAATGTACAGAAATGTAGAAATAAAATCAAATAAAAATGAAAAGAATACCCAAAAGGATACTATAGAGGACGCAACGTGTCGCTAAGTGAAGAAATGGAACCCCTAGCTTAGGAACTTGCAACACCACAGTGTTAGGGACTGCATCCTGCAAAACCACTTGTCAGAAAGCAAAATCATTGTGTAGGGTAAAAGGGTGTGTTAGTCAAGGGAATTATTGGTGAGGTGGATATGGCTTGGATTCAACTTAATAAACAAGGTTGCGCTTTTTCCATTATTGTGTTTTGCTGCTAATGGAGAAAATAAAATGAGAAAAGGTAGCTCTTGGCTGCTATTTATCTTTTCTTTTATGTCAATTATAACATGCTTGCATTATGGCCATTGAGGAGGCAGAGCAAGGTGCCCAACATCAAAAGTATGGCCATTTTCTTTAAGAAAGGTGAGGAACTAGTTAAGCTACAAGCTGGTTTTGAGCAAGAAAAACTACCTGAACCCTGGGACAAGGTATGCTTTGTTATCATGAAGTATTTCACTTTGGAGGGTTGTTTTAGGTGTTATTACCACTACCATTTTTCTCTGTTAAATCATTTCAGGCACAAAATCTTGTTAATATTTCCTTTTTATTTGCTTTCCTCACTTGAGTCTTTTGTTAAGGAAGCTAAAGAGGTGTATGTTGAAAACCCCGATAACCCTCCATTCCACTCCAGTAGGGTTTGATTCTTCGTTTATACCATTTTCACTTAGCTTTGTGCCCGTCAAAACCTATCAAAGTTCACCTTATTGAGAATTCCTCGCTTGGCAAAAAGGTTAAGAATGTTGTCCCCACTACTATGGTCACGTCCCCCTCTTCTCCTTCCAAAAGTAAACTGAAGAAGTCGATGTCCATTCAAGAGGAGACTCCGGAGAAACCATTTGAGACTATTGAGAAAATTGTCCAGCCCAAGAGTTCTGTGTTGAAACCTAAACCCCCTATCAAATCTAAATCCTCCCCGAAATCCCCTGGTTCAAACTCTATATCCTAGAAGGAGGTTGTTGCTAGCCTTTGCTCCCTTTAGTTTAGCCCCTCTGAGAAGCATGGGGTTGCTAAGATGCCTACTAAGAGGAACTTGGTAGATGACCTTAACACAAAGGGAAAAAAACCTAAAGGTTTGTATGAGGTTGGTGAAAGAAAGGTTGTTGGGGCTAGTTTGTTCATTCCCAAGGGTTAAACTAGTGATGAAGAGAAAGATTTGAGTGAGAAGGAGGCTATGGTGGTTGAGAAGAAGTCTATGATGGATGATAAGATAGTGTTGGTGACTGTTGTTGTTGGTGAATGGAGGAAGAGGGTGCCAAGTATTAGGAGATCTAATAAGATTGTTGGGCTGCAAACCCCTAATCTCAAAGACATTGAGGTGTCTAGGGACTCTCCGCAGACTGAAGATAAGGATATGGAGGAAGAGAATAGGGATGTTACTCCTGAGGTCTCTAATTAGGGTGGTGAAGGCCATAGTTTGTTTCTTGAAATGAATGCCCTTAACTTTGATACTGATGTTGATACTGAAACTACTAGCCAGGGAGTGGAAGGCACTATCCTGGTTGCTGAGGTAAATGACCCTGACTCTGTTATTGATGCTATTTATCCTCCTTCAGATATTGAGCCTTCCCAAAAGGGATGCTCTATTTGTGATCAAACTACCAAAGAATTGGCTACTCTCAAAGCCAAAGTTTTTGATATGGAAGAGAATATGAAGTTGATGACTAAATTTAGCACAAAGATAATGCACCGATCTACCACCACTCTTTTTGTTTTATAGGACTTGGAGCTTATAAAGTATGGTGTTGGTACAGAGAAGATGATGAATTATGATGTAATGTATAAATTTCTTACAGATGATTGGGGACATTTGTTCTCCTAGTTTTTGCTTAGTTCTGGTTTATGTCTCTTCACTGTGGTTTTTTATTAAGACTGTTATGAACTCTTTCATGTTAATGGTTTGTTAGCGTGTTGTTTGAGCACTGTTTATGGCTAGTTTGGGGCCTATTTTTTGTTGCCCTGGGGGCTATTTTGTAAAGGGTTCAACACCCTTGTTTGTTTCTTATCTTAATCAAAAACATGCTTACATTTATAATGCAACTAGATTCTAACAAGAGCATGTTTAGGTTTGGATTAACCAAACCTAAACACATATGCATTTATAACATGACTAAGCCTTAATGCACTCACATTATAATGTGAACATGTTATGTTTTTATAATGTGAGCGTGGTATCTTTTATTTCACCTATAAAACATTTTTGGCCCCTCATCTTTGTGCACATACCCTAGAAATGGCAGTTTGCTAGACAATTGACAATGTTAGATCTTGAGTTTGATAGTTAGGTGGCTTAACTAGATCCATATTTGTAGGAGTTTGTTGACCCTCATAAAGGCTATATAAATCATGTAGCCTTCTTTAAAGTTGTATATACAAAAACATAAACAATTAAGTTTTAATTTTCTCATTATTTTAACACATGTGGAGGATTTTTTGGATATGTGTTGTATAATTTGCATGTTCTACACACTACCATATTTGGTGTGATATAAGGTTAAACTTCATCTCTGGAATATGAGGAGCAATATTGAATTTTTTGGGATATTGTAGGTGGTTTATTGGTCCATTGCTTATAACCATTATTTTGTAATATCGCTTAGTGGTTTTTCCTATAAAGTACCTACACATAAATTAGAGTTAAGTACAAGTGAAAAATATCTAATTGTATTGTGAATGATTAATTTAATAGAGTAAGTGAGAGTTGTTTTTGTTGAGTGTTTTAAGAACATTTCCTAGGGCACATAATTGTGTTATATTGTAAGTGTGTCATTGTTTTCCTTCCATTGAATTTAAGATACTATTAGCATTCCTTCTCCTATATTTAAATTTATCAATATTATTTATTAATATGTATGACTCATGTAAACAAGAAGGTATTATTACATACAAATCATCAACAATAAATATCTACTAACTTCCTTTCAAATCTGATATCACCACTAGCTAATAATAGTACAAGAAAAGACATATGATCAACATAAATCCCAATTCCACAAATATTTGAACAATTCCCAACTAAAATTTATGAAATTTAACACACAATATGCATCATAGGTTTTTATTGTACATTGCACAATAAATATAATCCCATATATTTTGCACTCTACAACATGAAAATATGAATGTACATGTTGCATGATTAGCTTATTGATCAAAAGTAGAAGACAAATAATCCTACCTTGTAGAATCTAATTACTCTCTCAATGCTTGAAATAGAGAAATAATAATGCTATCCATGAATTTGAATGACATGATACTCCATTTTTTGTTAAGCCACAACATTCCTATTACAATCGAAAAGCTAATCACATAGCCTAGTGCCATTCCCATGTCCCACCATATATCATCCTCAAGATCTTCATTACTTTCTTCATGTGCCTTTAAAGAATTAGGAGGGCTACTTCTTAAGCATGACACATAGATTTGTAGGCCACATAGGCCTGAATTGTTGGAGAAGTATGCAGAATCAAATGTCATCATTTGTCCTCCTTGTGGTATCATCCCTGATAGGTTATTATAGGACACATCAAAGTAACTTAAGGATGTGAGAAGTTGCAACTCATTAGGAATAGCCCCAGAGAGTTTATTTTGTGAAAGATCAAGTGATTGCAGCAGTGTCATCTCTCCCATAGATTTAGGAATCTCGCCACTGAAATGATTTCTTGAAATGTTGAGAATAATCAAACCTTTGAGGGATCCAATATTCCAAGGAATGTTGCCTGATAGATTATTGTTGGAAAGGTCAAGACATTTTACTAATCTCAATATTTTCACAAACTCCATATCTTGTGCTTTATTCTTAATTGTTACTTCATCTATATAAGAAAGGTCTTCAATTGAAAAGAAATACCTATTATCATATATATGTTCAAGCATTTTTGGGTTGTCAATTGATTTGCCATTGTATGCAACTCCATTAGTTCATTTGGAATAACTCCTGAAAACTTGTTGTTTGACATATCCAAAATTTGAAGATTTTGTAGTTTTGCTAATTGCAATGGAATTTTACCCTTTAATTTATTATTTTTCAGTATTAAAATTTGGAGACTATCCAAGCTTTTAACCCACTTTACAATTCTTCCTTGTAAATTATTTTTTCTCAAATCAAGGATTGTCAGAGTGGTACATTTCCAAAGAGATGATGGAATATGCCCTTCAAGAGCATTGTCTCCTAATTTCAATGTCTCAAGAGAATCCATTCTCTTAAACATATTTGGTATTATCCCTCTTAAGTTGTTCTTCTCTAGATTTAAGACAGTCAAGCTAGCACAATTCTTTAGACATTGAGGAATCCCACCACTCAACCTATTATTTGACAAGTCTAAAATCCTCAAACTCTTCAATTGAAAAAAGGAATTTGAAATAAAACCACTAAGATTATTTCTAGCTAATGAAAAAAAGTTAAGATCTTGAGTATATGTACTACTCATTTTTGGAATTGATCCATCAAATAAATTATCTGACAGATCTACATGAGAAAGGAATGTGAGATCCCAAAGCCAATTTGGAATAGAGCCCCTAAGAAAGTTGTTTGACAAATCTAAGTATTCAATGGAATATTGAGTTGAAATAAACATGGGGAAATTTCCTGTAATATTACACCCATGTAAACTCAAGTAAGAAAGCTGAAACTTGGGAATGATAGAGGCACTGACTTCTACGATCAACATATTGTTTGAGAGATCCAAAGCGTAAAGTTCAGGGAAATTTAAAATAAAAAATGAGAAAGTTCCATTTAACTTGTTGTTGTCTAGAGCAAGATACTCTACCTTGGATAACTTAGCAAAGGAAGTTGGGATTGGACCACTAAAAGAGTTATCTTGCAATTCAAGAATACTCAGGGCTGAGAGATTACCTAAAGTAGATGGAATGCTGCCATTTAATTTGTTTGAATTGAGCTGGAGCCACTGCAATTTTGAGAGCCCGCCTAAAGAGGAGGGAAGAGAACCTTCCAAATTGTTTCGAGAAAGGTCAAGAACTAAAAGAGGAAGAGCTCCATCAAATGCAGGAATCATACCTCTTAATGAGTTCCTTGAAAGGTCCAACCTTTGAAGCGATGAGAAATTTGCAAAAAAGGGAGGAATTTTTCCTGACAGCCCACAACCTCCCATTTGAAGGGATTTCAAGCTAGACATGTTACTCATCTCCCTTGGAATGGTACCCTGGAGATTATTATATCTCAGGTCCAAGTGCTCCAATCGTTGCAGCTTAGCCAATCCTCTTGGAATGGCACCCTGGAGATTATTAAAACTCAGTTCCAAGTGCTCCAATTGCTCTAGTTTTGCCACTTCTCTTGGAATTCCGCCAATAAATCCACAATCGGCCAAGCTCAGATACTTCAATCTCCTCAGCTCTCCAACTTGTGGAGGGATGGAAAGAGGAGACTCATAGAAATTGCTAGTGAGGTCCAAGAGCTCCAAATGCAGCAGTTGGAATAGGCCCCCTCGAATTTCGCTCCATTGAAAGTAATGTGGCCTGAGAGCCAAGGTGAGCACATGCCCAGTGTGCGGGTGGCAGCCTACTCCTTCCCAAGCACAACAATTGAACCCTCTCCACGACTCTAATTGGTTAAAGGAGGATTCCAAGTTAAGGCCTTGTTTCAGATCCAAGAGGGAATTTCTCTCCTCTTCCAAACATGCAGAACAACAGATAATGGGTAGTACTAGCAGCAACAACCACCACCAAATGTGCAAAGCCATTTTTATTGCCTTCCAAAAATATAAAAAAGGCAAAACTGACTATGACAAAACAGAATGAGCAACTCAGTTTGCAAATCCCAAAGGCTCCTCAATTTGAAATAGGTTTCCAAAATGAGGCACATTTATAGCCCATTCGAAGTGCAATGCACTCTAAACATGTGGAAAAATCCATCCACGAGATAGAAGATTTGAAAAAAGTGAGTGGAGAAAGCTACGCTCTTACATCGAAAGAGGAAGTTTAAAATTTTTCCAAGTTGTTTCCTTCGTATGTTCTTTCGTATGTCCATGTCAATTTGAATGCTCAGCCAAGTCTTGTTTTCTTAAAGAAAATTGAGAGCTCCCAAAATGCTTTCCTCCACAAGTATTTTTTTGGTTAGTAAGAAAATGTTTGGTCAAGTACGGCATTAGAATACGAGCGTGATTTTGTGCCAAGAATGCGAGCGTGATTTTGTGCCAAGAATGCGAGCGTGATTTTGTGCGAGATTTCTCTTGTGCTTATCAAATGTTATCTAGGTTAAAAATATTTTGTTTTTATATTGGAGGGTCAAACTTAAGGATTATAGTAATTTTGTGTTTCAGGATTTAACTGTGTGATGGTTTTTTTTTCTCAATATTTTCCCATCACACGAGTAGAGAGCAAGAGAATGATCCTGATGATGGATCATGGAGTGTGATCGGAGAACGTTGAGGATCATTCTCTTGCTCTATGCTCTCGTGATGATGGATCATGGAGTGTGATCCAAAAACGTTGAGAGAAAAAAACCATCACAGTTAAATCCTGAAACACAGAATTACTATATTATGGACTGTGGAAATTTGATGTCCACTAAGGATTAGTAGAGTCCATGCTTGTACAAATATTTTACACCTACAAAAATGATCAAGTAATCTGTACAATCCTACTTTCTTCTTCACCTAATTTGTATGTGCTTCATCTACCTTTTCTAATATCTAAGGACTCATGATACATTTAAAAATACCTTTGAAGGATTCGCATTGCGTCATAACAGGACATATTCTCCTAGGGCAACCCCCAAAAAACTTAGGTAAATGATTGAATATAATTATTTAGTCATGCATATGCTCCTAGAATGATTGTGCAAATCTAGATTCTTTTTATTGCATCAATTGAAGTGTTTTCTTCCCTAAATGTAAATGGTATTTAAATAAATTCTTAGATGATCAAATAAATGCAATTTAATGCCTTTAAATTCTAGCACATAGCACGAAATTTCACAAAACATGTACTTAGTTAGCTCGTGGCATGAAAATAAAGAGGGCTAATTGGACAAGTTTGTGACCACAAGGTTAACTTGTGACTATAAAAATGACCCTATATGGGAAAATAGTCAAATTGGGGTGAGTAACGATAAAATTGAGGTGAATAGATTTGATAAATGCTTGGATAAGGTGAATATTTAAGAATATGTGTGTATAAGGATAAGGTAGGGGCTACATACATGGGACAATATATGTAGAGAAATAGGTAAAAGGCTAGAGGAATAAGCCCAACTATGCACAAGAATGCACCATTTGTAAATATGTACATGTATTAAGACCTTTTCCCAAAACAGACACAAAACTAAATGGGAAATGGCATGAATATGCAAATTTCTCCATTACCCTTTGCCCCACATTAAGGTGCATGTGAATCTTAAAATGATCATGTATCCCAAGTTAAAGTAAATGTTCAAACATCAAAGGATATCACTAGTGATCCATATAAAGTAATCATACATATTTGCATTTTGACATGTACTCTCCATGGGAACATGCAAAATAGAGTAAAAATATCCCATGAGTTGCTTATTTCCCACTAGTGAAAACTAAGTATGAAATAATAGCTTGCATAACTATTTAGGAAATAGGAAACAAGAAATGAGTGAAGTTAGAGAATTTCACATGTTTAAAAAAATGACTAGTGTGTTTGGCATAGTGGGCCTAGGATGACAAGTTGCATGAAGTGCATGGTGTGTCATGTAACATCAACATGTCTAGTCATGTTGGTTAGTCTATGTAGCACATCTCTGCTTGAAAGCTTCACATAGGATTGTAACAACCCCTCAAAAGTGGCTAAATATTTTCTTCCAATTACATAAATATTACATCAATATGAAAAACCATGCAGGTAGTATAAGAACATCATGGTAAATACTAATTACCACTCATCAAGTACAATAATAAGTACCATCAAGTACATCTTAATAATCAATTATACAAGAGGTCAAGTACTACAACCCTTATCAATGATAATGAACACAATATGCCATGCAGCCAACTACCACATATACATAGCACGTTATAAATATATCCAAAGCAGTCCAAGCTCAACTCCACAAGCTAATCCCTCCAAGATCCGAACCTCCTTCTACTGATCAAGGCATTAAACATGCCATTAGAGGAAGTCCCTTTCCTCTCCATCCATCAGTCGAGGCAAAGAAGTATTCATCCATAATCTAATAGTATAGATGAGTATGACACTAGTGATTATCTTGATCAATTTGCTCATTTCTCAACTCATAAGCATACTATAATATCCCCTTTCTAATAATTTAACTTGAGGACCCAAAAGCTCATTCCATATTTCTAGTGGGCTTAAGGAAAGTGATAGGGAAATAATTTCAATTTTTTAGTATTTTCTACATTTTCATAAATTACATTTTCAGAGGTTTTCAAAGCATTTCTAGGCCTAGATTTTTATTTCTTGGTGTAGGTCTTCTAGAGATATTTCTAACACCTAAGAAGTTTGATTTTCGCCCACTGGGCTAGGACTTAAGATCTCACCAAGTTGGTGTAACTAAAATAAATATTTTTGTACATCTTATTTAATTGTGTTGCTAGTATGTCCTTGGCTAGTTGCCCATTTCAACTTCTAATGGTGTGTGAGATTCTTCATGGGCCTTGTGTAACTCCCTCTATTTTTAGCATATTCTATTACAAGCTTTATGAAGTTACCATCTATTTTTAGCTAGGGATCAAATGGAGGTTATATCTTATCATTTGGTGGGAAATTTTGGAGGGAGAATATTAAAAATAATATTTTTATTATTTTCTAGAAATGAGGGGGATTGGAATTGGGGCACCCAAGTTGGGCCTTCAGCAGATCTATAAAATACAAGCAGTTTCTTCATTTCAACATCTTTTTTTATCTTACCAAAACTCTATCAAAATTGTTTGAGCACTTGTGTTCATTCATCAATCTGATGATGAAACTCCTTGGATTCTTGGATATTGGGGGAATAAAACCCTCTAGTGTTCTAAAGGCAATTTCACCTAGAAATTGCATCTGTACTGAAAGAATTGCAATAGTTTCAATTTTACAGAAGTGTGTAGAAGGAAGCTCTAGCATATTGTTTGTTTGTAAATGTGTTTATCTTTCATATTGCTGTTGTAGATCTATTGTATTTTAGATTATTATTGCATATTTTATCAATACATATCATCTCTAGCATATTTGGGAAGTCACTCTTTGTTTATGTAAAAATTGTCAATTTATATTGATTATTCTTGAACAAATTTGGTACATGAAATTTCAATATTTGTTCAATATATGTCGAGATATTTCAAATATGATATTATTTACAAAATATTTTGGTTGGGGACATTACACATACATAATAAACCATACATTCAAACACCTCAAACACATGGAATCAACTTCACAACACACATTCACAACAACATACACATGTCAAACAATCATACATAGACACCAAGATTTCACAAAACATCATTTTCAGATCAAATACACATATAACCAAAATACATAAAACATGCCAAAATGATTATCATTAAATTCCACAATACCTTACAACCCTACTAGGATTGACATAGTACAACAAATTCAAGATCATATGCAACAATCCAAATGAACTACTACTCACATACTACACAAAATCTCATTAAGTGATGCCATATGTCTTGTTAAGAAACGCATGCTCAAGATAGGATAACATGCATCCCATACTAAATGTATCCTAGCCTTAGCACAACACATAAACTGACATATATCAATAACACAAATTCACAAACATCAAACATACACCACACATACATAACTAAAACTCACAAAACAACACACATAAATCAAATGCATAAGGCAAACACACATGACAACTACATGAGACAAACACTCATAAACCAAGTACACAAGATAAACATACCATAAAATTGTAATGTCCCACCCCACATCCATATGTCAACTCCCTCAAAAAACTTAACCACAGTAACACATAAGCACACCACCATTTGGTGAATAATGGTGTACATAGTAAGTTGGCCATAGGTATTCATTGGAGAACTCTTGGTAATAGTGATTAACGGGGCACTACATTTGAGTATACCACATGTGAAGCCCCACCCATAAGGAGCACTTAGATCCTATGTCGTATGAGTCTATGGTGAGAAGAGTTGGATTTGAATTCTCACATAACCCTATTCTAACACGATGGTGATATTCAAATGTATTGAACTACGAGTAGAGAAAATGATGTCAGATGTTACCATCCTCACCTCCTATCAAACCAATATAATATTGGTACCTTATAGGTGACCAAGGTACTCACAGTCTAGTATAAATACCCATGGTGTAGAGAAGCATGGAATACACTTTTAATTATGCTTACTCATACATCACCAAAATACCAAACACGTTTAATTCATAACAATGATAGTACAACACCAACTACATATGGAATTACATGCAACCAAGTAGGATAAGCATCATAACCTTCCTATATAAAGAAATTATATATTGGTTATGTCACTTCTTATAGACAAAACACAAACTGGAAGACATCCTAGAACTGTGTAACTCTTAGAATCATTAGTCAACATAAACACTAGTGCACTTTAGGACACTAGTGCACTTGCACTATAGTCATTGATTTATGCTATAGTCCTACTTGAGACTTTCAACCTAGAAATCAAAATTGATTGCACAAATTACTTATAAAACTATTGAAGGACTTGTCTAATGATTAAAAGATCTTAGGCCATGATCTAGAAAACACCAAGACATTTCCAAGAAGGTAAAAAGACCTTCATATCATCAAATTTCAGCTAGTTATTGCACAATAAATTTTTAAATAAATGGACATAACTTTCTCAAAACATATTTATTTTTGGTCCATAAAATGTAAAAGAAAGTGGACAAAGTGATCTATCAAAACCAAAAGGGATTTGTTTAGAGGACACTAGCACACTTCATGGAAACCATTGCAAATGTGCTACAATCCTCTAATTGTGCTAGTGTGCTAATCAAAATTTCATCAAAACTTTCTACCCAAAATTCTTCCTAAGTTTTTTTTAGACCTTCTTAATCAATTAATTCAAAAAAATGACACTTCTAGAAGGTAGAAATCAATAAAATAAAGTCCCATACAAGTTTGAAAATACAAAACCCAAAACATCTACATGCTCAAAATTTAACCAAGAATTTTATTTAGTTTCAAGTGTTGTTATATGGAGCCTAATCAAGCTCGGAGGTTAAATTTTCCCCACTTTTATTAGCACGGCTTCCCCCAAATTATTTAACGGGGGTTTGGGGGCAGCGTCCCCAAGATGGGGTCAAGGGGCAGCTCCCCTGGCATGCTCCCTGTCGCGATACAGGGTGGGGTCGAGAGGCAGCACCCCCGAAACCTCAAACGGGTTTTTATTATTTTATAAAGGCATCGGGAGTTATTTTTCTATTGGCTAACATAAAAAAACCCTATTTTGTAACCGATATAAGTCTTGATAAAAACAACTAAGGGTTAGGGTTTCCATTAATATTGTATTGTAGCATTTGCAGTGGTATTGAGTTGCAGGGATTGCTGGTTGTAATCGGTTTGATTTACTGGATAATAATATTGGACTCTTTGTTGGTGGATGTAGCCCAAGTTTGGGTGAACCACGTTAAAAGTGTCTCTCGCTGTTATTATTTCTGTGTATTTTTCATTCCTCTGTTTAATCTTTATTTGCATTTAATTGATATCTTCTGTTGTCTAACCCTAACATCAAGATCATGCTAGATCACTTAAATTAGAATTGTTCATACTTTAAAACTCATAAAACAAGGTTTACTAAGTTCCTAGTTACACCTTCACAATCTAAATGCATTTAAAACCAATCTCAATCATGAACTAATTGTCTCAATTCAATAACTGGTCATCAGGTATAGTCATAACCATGTCATAGTACTAATTTCCAAATCATCAAACACTTGATTCACAATAAAGCCCCTATAGACACCTAAAATCGTCTCATCACTATTCATCCGTAATATCCAATTCTCCTTCCGACATTAATTAAATAATATATTATTGTTCAATTAGTAAAATCACTATTCACATGGACCTCATCCTAGAATTAATTATTAAATAATCATTTATCACCATTCCTCTATAGTCCACCTTAGGTAAATAAATCAAAATATTTATTTACCTGTCCCTCATCCTCATCCCAAAAATTAAATAAATATTTCCATTTGTTTAATTTATATTTTGTTCTCTTTTGATTAAATTGGTTAAAACCAATTAATCAACTTAATCCATCACTTGCACATTCCAAATCCTTATTTAATCCATTCAAACCCATCACATTCCTTGAAATGTACAAAGGCATGGGTCCTTGTACAAATCACATGGGTCCTCTTACAAGAGTATGGGAAAGTACCTTGCACATCCCTCTAAAAGGGTCATTTTGTCCTCCTTCAATCTCATCCATCCCCTTCTTCCAAGATCATCCTCCACCATTGGTCTCTCCTCAATCCAAGGACTCCACTTGTCCTCCAATCCCATCATGTCACTTGGTGGCCTCTCATCAACTCAATTCTCTCAACCAATATGAGCCATCGATCATCCCAAATCAATCTTGGCCCTCCATCCATCATCCCTATTAGCATTAAGGTATCATCAACCTTGTAAATCCTATGTAATTAATTACTCCTAATGTTGTTTGTAAATTTTCGTAAGGGAAGAAGTATTCATCAAGTAGCGATCTTGTTTCAGTCGCATGTTTGATCTCAGTACCTGATGGATGATGGTTATTTGGGGGTGCAAGGGGGTACCCCCTACAAGGTCTGAGCGTCATGCACCTTGGCGGGGGTTCAGGGGAAGCACCCCTGAAAGCTACATTTTATATATTTTTTCATTGTAAATCTGGACCATTCATCATTAGGTCATAGATATGATGGTAGAGGTTATGTTGGCTTGTCTTTTCCTAGAAGGCAACCCCTTTATGAAGCTATTGTATTACATCTATGTGTGATAAGAGTAAAGAGTTTAAACTGGAAAAACAAGTGTTGTTGGATTGAAGACTGAAGAGGAGATTGACAGCGTTGTATTGTAAACTCTATTGAAGTTAATACAAACTGGTGCAGCTCTTCTTGTGTGGAGTTTTTATCAAAAGGTTTTCTCCACGTAAACACTAAGTTATGTGTTTGATTTTCTGTTCCATTATTTCTGTGTTGATTTCATACTATCTCCATTTTGGTTCTGCATATATATATATATATATTACAGTTGTAATCAGATTTCCATTGATACTTGTTTACCTTCATTTCTAACAATCCTAAAAATCTACAAGTAGCCATCAATCCAAGCCATTTTCAAGTCTCCAATTTATGTTGCTAGTTTGAAGAGCAATCACACATTCAACATCAAGGAGAACATCCAAAATAATCGAGGTTTTCATTTCTAGTTAACTAGTTAGCTTCATTCTATATATGCATTCCTGATTTGCTCAATCAGAGGTTGCATTAGATGTGAATGGAATAGGCCAATATTAGTTTATTTTATTCTCTTTTATGATCATATTTATATGTAATGTACATTTTGGCACACCTAGTGGGACCTTGTCCCTTAATCTAACCTCCTTTTGGTGTTTTTAAGCCTTTTCTAGCTTGCAGGGGCTACTTGAGCACGTTCATGACCTATTCAAGCATTTCTATGCAAGCCTGGAGTGTCTTTTCACAGACAAGCACCTTTATTCATACCTAGGTGCTGGTTTATCATACTTGAGTGTTGGTGTGCCATAACCAAGTACCTTAGTGTTAGGCCTAGGAATCTATTTCCTCATATTTTCAATCATTCTTTTTGGGCTTTTTAACCATCATTTTAGGCTGAAATCTAATTGTTTTGTAGGTTTTTATCATGCTAATCACTTATATATCATCCTAACCCTCTTTTTTGTAGCCTAACCATCTTTTTTGCAGCCTGAAACATCATTTTTTTGGCCTAGATCACAGATGATCGTGTCTGTAAAATTCAAGCATCTCTGTGGCATGAACAAGCACCTTTATATTTAGGCATAAAAAATATCATTTTTATCAAATTTGAAAAATCTAACATATATAAATTTTGATAGGGAATGACCTTATAGGGGGTCCTAATGCCAAAATTTCATCAAACCATCTCCTTTATCACATCTAACCCCCTTTTCTGTTAGATTTTTGTCAAAATCTTACGTTTCCAAGCCTATTTTCATAGACAAACACCTTTGTGCATACTCAAGTGCCTTTGTATCTAAACAAGCATTTGTGTAGAACTCAAGCGCGTATGTAGGCTAAACACCCATTTCCACATACAAGCATCTTTGTGTCTACAAAAACACTTATCACTTTTTTTTGGGATTTGAATCAATCTAAACCTAAGACTAATCATTTTCATGTTGTGCCTTATCATCTAACATCTTTATTCTTAGGAATCACTTCTCCAAGACAAAGAAATCAAACTATGAACTTGTGTTTGCAACATGTTTGTCGAAGACAATATCTTTCTATCACAAAATCATTAGGCACACTTTATTTTCTAAGGGGAATTAATCATTGTATGTTTTTTTTGTGATCAATTCATAAGCGTATGCTCTCTCTTCGCACCTTTAGGTGACCTTAGAGATCAAAATCTTTGACTTGATCAATCTTTTACCATTTTCAATCCCAAGAACCTAGTGTGCATATGCTCTCCCTTTACGTTGAAAGGCAATCTTAGGGATCAAAAGCACCTAGGTCTCTTTCCTCTTAGTAGGCATGCCTAAGGATTTGATCACCTTAGGGGATGACCCATGTTGGTATTTTTCCCAGACTGGATGCTTGTTCCCAGTTATCCCTACA
The DNA here is from genome assembly GCA_027924645.1 of Cunninghamia lanceolata. NCBI lineage: Eukaryota > Viridiplantae > Streptophyta > Pinopsida > Cupressales > Cupressaceae > Cunninghamia > Cunninghamia lanceolata. The sequence continues at coordinate 6,435,931 of BSBN01000516.1, forward strand.
AGGTGGCCATCATTGATCAACAGGATTCCCAGGCCAGGAGCCAACAGTACAGAAGATAGACTCTATAAATATCTCTTCTTCTTTAGGCTCTGCAAAACCAAGGGGGTATTCCCTATTCAACATCCATAAAATGCATCTACAAGTTAGTTGGGATGTTGACACAAAGCAGATAAATCCTCCTTTATGCATACCAAAACTGTGAGATAAGTGTAAAGGGGCTAGCTTTGGGCTTATGTTCAGTTGTGAGACAGAGGATTCTGGTCCTAAAGCTTCTTCTAATGTCCTAAAAGGTTTGTATATGAAGTTTGAGTTTGATTTTATGTTTGGATGCAAAACTGAGACTTTGGGTTGCAACCTAAATATAAGACTAGGTTGGTGCCTATCCAGGGCTCGGAGTCAATAGACATATATATGTGAATGTTTATCACAGACCTAAAACAACAATCAGATTTCAAGGGGATTATGCAATATCTGCCTTACAGACAACACCCAAGATAAAGTATTTAGTTATTCCTGCTTACAAACATCCTTACTGCAATGTATTCTTCTCAGTACTTAACCCAAAACATTTAATCTACTCCTTGAGCAGAAGTAAAAGACTAAGCATTCAACACAGGAAACCCATATTCTAGAATCTCTCACACCCCTTAGCTGTTTAGATTCAGAAGAAGAACACATTCAATTTGGAGACAAATAACAAAATACATGCTATAAAGCATTACTCATCTAAATCAACATGAAACTGATGAATTCTGTATATAAGACATTCAACATACAACTCATAAACTCACAAAATACCCAGAACAGAGCCACCAATGAGATTGTGTCTGATTATAGCACCAAAATTTGTCCAGTTTTCAACAAATAAAACAATGAGGCACACACCTCAGATATACTCAAAGTGTGCCCTCAACAGAACCGTACAAAAGTCAAGTCAAAATTCTGCCAATTACAATGCACCAAGAATGGCGACCAAATCAATCAATGCAGCAGAAGACAAAACGGGAAGAAGTAGAAGAAGGGTGAGGAGTAGTTGAACTTGAGCCCTGTGCCGCCGCTAGAAGACTTTCCACTTGAAGGTGGTAGCTGACATGTCCCTTCGGCCCATACCTGTCTGCAATCTTGCCATTAATGGCATACCAACTCGCAGCTACTGTGGAAACGCAACAGCAGATGCATAAATGATTTTCCCGCCAAGAATGCCACTGCATATGCATGGGAAAACCCTCGCCATCAAACATTTGAACACAACCGTCGATCCTTCTTTGCACCTCCCAAATCTACAGTTCAAAACAAACATGCAAGTCACTGGCTAATGAGAATGTGCCACGCAGATGCTTCCTTGTCATCACTGACTTTTCCTGCTTCTGTTTTACCCTTACCGCTTTTGTATATGCAAACACATATACAATCATCTTATATACAAGGTGGACCCCAACTCATATAGAATAAGTTGAAACTTCATTTGGGTCCAGCTTGTATCCTTTTCATTGCACATCGCATTGTATATCGGCATATACAATGCACGATATACATGTCACGGACCTCAAATGACTATGAGGTGCTTTGAAATTCTAATCAGGTCCGGCTTGCATCTCCTCACTTGTACATTTCCTTGCATATCGCATCATACAAATGCGATATACATACAACAGACCCCAGCCATTTTATCCATCGGATTTGAAAAACCTACAAATCTGGGCCTTGTATCTCCTTTTGTTTGTATATCGGCATATACAATGCCATATATATGCAAGCTGCAGACTTCAACACCTTATTTGCTAGATTGGAATATCCCCAAGAATCCGCGTTGTATCTTTCCTTTGTATCATTTTTTTGTATATTGCAAACATACAATGCGGATATACAAAACAAAATATGCAACCTGAATCTCAAACCTGCATTAAGCAAAATGTAAAACTTCTCAGGTCCGGGCGTTGCATATTTGATTGCATGCGCCAGCATACAATTGTCTTTGTATGCAACCGGTGGGCCTAGACCCCTTGTCTTTCTCCGTTGCATGCAACTTTTTCTTTGTATGTGCCTCTTGCATATTTCTGATGTACAATCGGCTTTGTATATCCGTAGGCCCCACCACTTGTATATCGGCCCCTTGCACATTCTTTCCTTGCATATGCATCAGCCAATGATACATTGCACTGTAGAGAATGCATGTCTACGCCTTATACATTTTCCATTGTATATTTCCATATGCATCAGCTACAGTGAACCCGATATACATTTAGCATTTTATAACTTCCTTGCATGCCGCCAATGTATCTTTTCATTGCATGCCTTCCTTTGTATCTACCCGTTGTATGTCTGAACATACAACACAAAATATACATGCAACCCGATATACACTCAGGGAATCTGCGAAAGATTCCCCAATGTATATGCACCTTTTTGAGCCCGATATTCATTTAGAAATGCATACAACTGAATTATTCCATTTTTTGAAAGCTGATTTGCATTTTTTAGGCTTACCAACATACATGACCACTTGCACATACAAAAACCTAGCATTTTGCTCATGCATGATGGGAAAAAATGGTAAAAAAAATGCATGGGGGCCGGTCGACCTGTGAACACTAAAGCATGAGGATGAAACTTAATAACCAAGAACCCACCATAGAAGGTTACCATTTGAATAGAAAAAACAACGCAAGGCCCCATGACCTAGAAATTTCAGGGTTTGAATGAAAAAACCTGCAAACTTTCAAGCTTAAAACCCTAGACATAAATGGGTACCAACAACCCGGACCCATGTGTGTAGTGTAAAAATTTGGGAGAGAATCGAAAGACTCTCCCATTAGGGGACACTTGTCACTTTTGGTTTAGCTTGCAAGAACTTTCTACCTTACAAACTGGAGGAGACTGGGTTACCCTCTCAAACCATGCCATTAGACATGCTCTTCATCACATATACATTGACCTCACATACCTTGAGTATATTGAGGATGCCCCTAGAAGCCATGTTTATCCTAGCTTAAGACCTTTCATTCATATATGCTTGTAATGCACCATATACAAATTAGGCCTGAAAAGTTACTCATTGCATGCAAGTGCTTATTCCCCATAGAAATGGGAGTGCGTGCCATGTATGCTCTCCACTCGTACCTTTGAGAAATCTTGGGTGATCAAAAGTAGTTAGTCTCCTCATCTTGGGACTTACACGTCATTGTATGTATGAAAAAGATGCATAGGCCTACAAGGTAGTTTGATGATGAGCTATAGTTCTAATCATGTACATGTGAGCATGAAATATATAGACCTCTCGGTAGATTCTCTCTTGTTGACACGTTTTCAATTATTTTTCTCTTTGTTTGTGCCTCCCTAACCTTCAAGCTTCTAAGGTCCTACATATTTTCTTGTTAACCACCTAGCCCATGTTCAACTATCGCTTTCTATCCCTAATGACATGACCTATCCACCTCCCAAGAGGGAAAATTCATTATTACCTAGGGGCTTCTTCATCATTCTTTTGTAACCATTCAATTGACGTTCCAAAACACTCTGTACCCTCAATCTGCATGTCTAAACCTTTCTTTTTTGGTTTCCCCTATTGATTTCATGGTCTCCTAGAGAAGCCCTATTGTTGAAGTGTAGTCTCCACGGGTGACCTACCCTACTAAAACTGGTGACCCACTTTCTTGATGTGTTCTTCCTTGTTTCAGGCCTCTAAAATCATTTCCAGCCTTCCAAGACCACTTTTCCACTTTCAAACCACCTATTCAAATCACTATGCCTAGGCTGCCCTATTATCTTCAAGGTCTCCCTGGGTGACCCCGCAACTTAACTTGAGTCTCCAAGGGTAAACTATCCTGCTAAAAGGGGTGATCCACTTCTCAAAGGGGCAACCTTGTCATCTTTTCCATGTGTGATTTATTCTTATTTAGTTCCATTTTTAGCTCTTGATGGCAAGCTCGTTCATGCACAATTGACTATCCACTCCCCCTAACTATTTCTATACACCCAATCAGTCTATTCTTAACTTCCAATCAATCTATTCTTATCTCTCAATCAATCTTTCGTTATCTCCATTTATTCTTCTATGATCTACTCTCCAACCATTGTTCCCTTCCAATCAGGGCCAAATCACTCATCAATCAATTATGTTAACTCCCCAATCACCACCACCTTTGGTGTGGATTTCCAACCTATAAATACCCCCTCCTCTATGCATTTATGGAGGCAAATGATTATCACATTCTTGCTTTTTTCTTTGCAAATAGTTGTCTCCATAGCATTTTTATGCTCGTTGTTGGACCTCATGTGCCTTATCCTTTCATTCATAGCTTCATAGTTCAAGCCATCTATGTTTCCATAAAATCCATATGCTTGAATCAATTTCCTTTTTCTAATTTTCATAGCTGCCAAGCTCCTAGCCACTTGCTTTTAGCTTCGTTTTGTCCTTGTTGCCAAGAGGAGGACCCAACTACTGCAAAGGAATGGTTTCCCAAAGGACTTCTAAGGATTCATGTCAGGAACTACTGCTCAATTCATACAGGGTCTTCAAGTTTTTAGTAGTAATTAGATCAAACTTTTCTCTTGGGAAAGTAAAACATTGCTTTATTTTCTTTTGATAGGAAATTTAATTTTCTTTTTTAGAGTAATTTTTGCATTTCAATTGCTTAGATTAGTTTGAGTCATTTTCTTAGATTAATTTCATTATATTTAGATTAGTTGCAACTTTCAATTTCATTAGATTACAAATAAAAAATTGATCCACAAAAATATAGTTTAGCTTACATAATAAAATCATATAGATTGCATTCATTTTCCCTTCCTAGATAATTAGATCATTTTGAAATTTAGATAAAAAGAATAAAAAAATATGTTTTACTTTCATATAGTTTTGCATTCATCAAAAGACCAGAAACATTAGAAAACACAAGCAAAAAAGCAAAAGTGATTCTATCACGAGGTCAACATCTTCAACACATTCAAAATCAACGTGCAAAAAACATTTCCCCCTTTTGTCTAGCATTTGGCGTGCCCAGGAATTAGGGAAGATCAAGGATAAAATCTATCCTAGACAATATTAGGGAGAACATCCCTTATCCAATTCAAATCCAATGAGACATAGAACAGATAAGATAAGTCAAAGAACACTGACAACGAATCAACGATCATCAATAACTCATACATCAAGCTATTCAAAATGAAGAAAGGAGGTTAGAATGCCTTTGCATCTTGAATGAGCAAAATAGTCTTTGTACTAGACTTAGGAGAAGTGACTCTTCGAGTCATATCATTATCACAACAACAACAATAATTGAATGCTTCCATCAAAACATTCATCAAACATACACAAACACACATCACACAAATAACACAACCACCATCTATGGAATTCTTCTCCCTCATGAACAATACAACCCCTCAGTTCTACCTCCACTCAACTAGCTCTTGCCATGAGAGTGGGAGAGACTAGGAGGTTGCCCATAGCAAGGATACGATTCATGTGTCTTGTTGGAGTTTGACTCACTCACATTCTATCTGAGTCAAATTCTAAACATATATTTTGGTGAACCTGACATGAAGAGTAAAACCTCCTAGTTGAGATTTTTGCACTTTCATTGCTTCTATCTCATTTCCATTGTTATTTTCATTTTCGACGCTAGATTCACCAAACACATATTTTAGTGAACCTGATGTGAAGAGAAAATCCTTTTAGGGTGGGTTTTTTGTGTTTCCATGTTTCCATCGATATTTTCACTTCCATTCACCATTCTCATTTTTATTTCATTTATTGTTATCATTCTCCTCTCTCTTCTTCCATTTATTATGTGATGTTTATGACACCCCTGAATATGACAGAATTAGATGAAAACCTAGGAAATATTCCATAAAGAAAACCAAAAACACCCTCATTTGATAGGCGCATGCCACCTAACTCTTTGGCACCCATCACAAACTATTTTGATTAAAAAGATTCAAACTATGAGAATGATAGGTGAGAAACTCACCATTCTGTCACATTCGACAATCCCACATAGGAACAAGGTACAACAATACAACCTAGTCACTCTATCCTATGCAGAGCATGTAAAGTGCTAATTCGATTAGAAATACACCAAGTGGACCAACCTTCAGCGACTTACATAGGAATAGTCACTCAATTAGACATGAGGTAAAACATTTAGAAAAGCATCTACAAGAAGCTAGAGAGGCTCGACAAGCTTTGCATGTTGCATATCAAGCTAAGCAACTAGAAAACATCTCTAAAGAGAAAACAAATGGAGGAAATCATGAAATCTCACATGTTGAAGAAGCTTAAAGAATATGGGTTGTAACCCCTACAAACCTCATAGCCACTTTGGTCCAATGGATTAGTACATTAGAGGTCGCAAGAGCAAAACAACTTCCTCAAATTAAAAATAACCAAGGAATCAAAACACAAGTGAATCCACATAATGCTAGGGTTGAACAAAACCAAGGGGCAACCCAAAACTGCCCTTTATTTTTTACTCACACAATGGCCCAGTAATGACATTGTACAACAATTTTCACAACTAAGAAAAGCCTATCTAATGCATAACTATCAAGCTCCCCAAAGTTATCAACAAGTTCAGCTAACATACTTAGCCATTCCGAGATATCAAATTCCAAATCGACAAGTCTCATCTATAGGACTCATGCTCTCAATGCTAGTGTTTCAAAGCACATTTTCAGGGACTTATCTTGAATATCTAATAGAGCCCCTTGATCACAACATACACAATGTGTTACTACCATGTCTTGTCCTTGATCTATCAAAGTTCAAATGGGAGGGAAACCAAAATTGATACGTTAAAGATTATACCACAGTCATAAGAGCACTCCTTCCTTTGGATGGAGTCATGGTAAGAATCTTCCTTAAAACTCTTGAAGGGATCACCTTAGACTAGTATTATTGCCTACCCGAGGCTTCAATTCATTCCTATGTCAACTCATTGGTGAGTTCATAACAACAATTGACATGAACAAGTTGATCGGAACAAGAATATGGGAATTCTTGATCATGAAACAAGACGCAAATGAATCGATGGCATACTTTTTCACATGATGGAGACAAGTGCTTTATTCATCAACAAGCACCCTAAACATGGACCACATGGAGTTGTATGACCTCTTCTTGCATGCCCTTAACAAGGACACTAGAGAGGAAGTAAAAAAACTACCATATCAATCCTATGAGGAAGCATTAAAAAGTGCATTAAGAATTGATCAAGCTACAATCAATAGCAAGTGAAGGACTTACGGCCTAGATAGATGATTGATAACTCAAGTGAACAACAACAATAGAAGCAACCCTTCTACGATTAAGATCCTAAAAAATAATCAAATGCAACTATAGATGGGGTAATGAATCAACCTCCCATGAGGAATAAGGTAAGGGATTATTACAATGGAAGGGATTATTTCCCTCAAAATGCTAATGTTATTTACTACCCTCAAAACAATAATTATCATCAAAGGGACAAACAACAATCAGGGAATCAAAATTGGGTTGAAAACCAATATGATCCATATCATCGACCCTTTGAACACAATCAATTTTGTTCCTTCCATAGAATTAGGGGACATAGCACTGAGTCATTTCATGAATACAAAAGGTTCATAGAAAGACTTCCAGAAGACCAACAATGTTTATTCATTGAGATGTTTATCAATCCACAAGAAGTAACAGTGAATAATAATAATAATGAAAGCAAGAAAAATAGTTTTTTTGAAAGAATATAGAATGATGAATTTTAATTCTTCATCTCATGCAAATGCATTTGACAACTTTATGGCTATAAGAAAACATACATCTGAATCACAACTTTTATGGCTATATGGTTATTAAGTACCTTCTATTCTTATAAAATCTAAATCACTTTGTAACTATCACTAATAGTGTCACACTTGAGGTCCCAAGGTACATCTAAAATTATAAATAAATAGTTTTGTGTATGCATTATAATAGTAGGGTTCACATTTGAATGGAAGCAAATCCATTGTCATTAAAAATAAAAATAATTATAAAATAATCCCATAGATTACATTATAGAAGTGGGAATATGGTAGTGGTTCTTTAAATCATGGGATATATGTGTAACCATCAACAACATTTATTATTAAGAAAATCTAAAAAATTTCTGGCTACAAGATAGGTCAATATTTAGATCAATATGTGAAATCATAGAAGTGGAGTTTCATGGCCCTTTGATATGTGGCTCCAACATTTTTAAGTATAAAGGGCATGATGACATAGCAAAAGGTGTTCCATCGAGTATTAAAAGTATTTTTTGTTGATCTTGCCCAAATTTACAAGAGTTTGGTTATGACTTGAAAACCCATCCATAACAAATAAAATATTGTAACTTAGTTGAATTGAAAATCAATTCAATATTTGGTAAAGGAAAATCATCTTTAGGAGATTCCTTATTCAAATCGTAAAATTTGGTACAAATTTGAATACAACCTGTACACATTAAAATGTAGATCAAATGAAAAGATTTAAACACAATGCAAATGCTTAAATCCACATTCAATATGAACTACGATTAAGCAAGGAAATCAACAATAAATGCATGAAACAAACTCATGTTACCCATGATCTCTTGTTACACCGAAATGGTGGATTTGCTCAAAATGATATGGATGTGGTTGCTTGACTCATTTGTATGATGTTTCTCAAATGATTGTTGATGGAAATGGCTCTTGATTAAGTCAATTTATAGACCACCAAGAAGGAGGATCGGCGGTGAGGATTTGATGAGAGATGAATAAAAGAGATTTATTATTTGATTTTTAATATTTTTGGGAGATGATTATGAATTAGTTATGGTGAAATAAAAGAACTTTAATTTCTTTTATTCATTTTTGGTCGTTTGAGAGGGATTTAATTAATAAAATCAATTAAATCATGTGTGGGAAAGGGGATTTATGACTTAGGGAATTGATTTAGGACTTAGGAATAATGATTTAGGATTAGGGGAAAATTAGGGATAATTATGATCACAAGTTTTGATAATGGCCAATCAGGAAAATATGATAAATCAGGATAATCATGGGATATTTGATCAAAATTGGGAAATAAATGGTCGATTTGGGAAATCAGGACTTGATTGGGATAAAGTGGTCAATTTTAGGTGTCTACATTTTACCCGTCTACTATCCATCAAAGAGTAGCATAATACATCCATAGAAATCTTGAAACAAATAAAACCTCATAAGAGAAAGATCAAAAACTTCTTCTCAACCACCTAAAACCACCTTAACCACCTACACTTTTCTGCAACATCGTAGATTTATGTAACTTTGAATGTATAGTTTTTTAATAATTTTTTATGCTATGAAAATTAACAAAATGGAGTGAAAACAATGAAAAGAGTGAACAAAATAAAGAGATGAGAAACCAAATGTAGATGGATGATGAAAGTCACAAATTTGCACATGGTTTGCACTACAACATTTTTAACAAAATGCAAGAATAGTGGATGGACAATAATGGCTATTGCACGTGGTTTGCACTACTTGGTTGTTGTATGAACCACTTTGGAGAAAGAAAGATGAATGAATGGAAGGTGAACAAAGAGGTTTCACAAGAAACCTACTCTGATACCATATTGAAAATGTGATGCATGAAGAAGAGCCCAAGGCTCCAACACAATAATCTCTCAATCATTCATCTTCAACACTCAAATGATTAAATTATATGGCTTTATAAAGCCATTCAACTTACTAAATACCCAAATCACTAACTATCAACTAACACATAACTAATAACTAACTAAAAACTAACATCTAATAAATTAACATTAACATGTTAATTTATTATTTATTACATTATTCTATCTCATGCACTAAATAATGCCTAATACAACCAGAACTATATGGGTCTAACATTTGTTACCCATGCATCCACAGGTAAATCACACCATACATGCATGACATGTCATCATTCTACTTGTAGGCCTAGTTGATAGTGTATGCGAAAAATTTGGACAAAACGAAAAAGATAAAACAAAACAAGTGCATTACCTCAATCCAAACCTTTTGATACCTCAGATATCTCGAATGATAGATTCATTCATGATCGTTGAATGATTGAATGGTTTGATATGTTAATGTTGATTGCTCATTTTCATAGCATAATGATAAGATGAAGATGATAGAGGAAAATAGATAGATGAAGATGAGATGAGAAGATTTGAAGAATTTTGGCAGAGTGAGGATACTAGAAGAAAGTGGATCTCAAATGGCTTGTGTGAGGCTAGATTTATAGGCAAGAGCTAATATGATTCGATGGCCAAGATTAAAAGTCAATTATGTGATGTGTATGGCTAGGATTAAAAGTTAATTTTAGTGCCTATGACACACATTAAGTGGGTTATGGCATGAGGCTAAAATTAGGATGTGAGGGAATAAGTGGGATTCTTTTATTTATTTTGGAGGAAAAGATGCCTATGATGCACAATGAATGGGGCTAAAAATGGGATGTGAGTGGGAATCTCATAATTTAAAATAATAAAATTATTTAAATTATGAGAGATGTGTGTGGGATAAGTCTAATTTAAATAATAAATTATTTAAATTAGTTGTGCATGTGAAGAGTTGTAGTTATGTGACACATGTTGCAATGTGGTAAATGGTGAGGGATTAATACAAATATTTAATTTGAATTATTTTGATACATGTGAAGGGGAATTAATTAAATAAAGGGGTTTATTTAATTAATTGGAAAGGTGATCAAGTGGAATTTATAAGTGGGATAAATGGGATAATGTAATGACCTAGGGCAAAATATTACAAGATGTTTTACAAGGTCATGTATGACTAGGTAATGTTATGACATGGACAATTTTGGGTGTCTACAGATAGCCATTGTATAAATAAATCTATTGTACATAGCTTAGGTGGGGGGGTTTCCAACTCACAACACATAGTGCAATTTGTTCCAAGTCTACACTTGCAGCCTCATAGCACCACCATTATCATGGGTTGTACCTCTCTAGGGTCTCTTGTCAAATCATGTGGATGCTTTTTCACTATATAATTATAGTAGCCTACTTTCCTACTAGATTCCCTATAATTCATGTATTATACACCATTGGTCAATTAAGGACAAGGTTCCCCATGCCTTTGTCATGTCTTTGCTTCCTCTTGTAATGGAATTATATAAATTGCTTCTACATATCAATCTTTCCATTGGAAGTAAACCTATTATTAATAGATTTGAGTCTTCCCCAAATCCATCCAATTCCTAAGTTATGTGCCCCTTATGTTGCATTCCCATGTTGTTCCCATCATATATATTCAAATTGAGATATTTTCAATGGGCCCCCATCTTTAAAAGATTTAAGAAAAGAGCCTAAGTGTTTTCCTTTCGGCAAGTTCACGATCTCACAAACCCGTCGAAAGCTCAAAAGTCAATTGTTTCAGTGGTTCAACAAGTTTGCGAACTCATGAACTTTCCAAAAGAATAATTGGTTCTCCATTTTTCCAAATTGCCAAAAGAGGTTTGTCGGTTAGCCATTTCATTGGATCACTGAAAGGAAAAGATGTGAACCAAAGAAGGAAAGTTAGATGCAAACCAAGATGAATTGTGATAGTTCAGTGGGTTCGTGAACCTCTTGTTTCGCCAAAGGTCTATGGTGGGTCATCAAATTTGGAGGATCATTCACCACATGGAAGTTTCTCACTTTGTTCCTGGTTTCCATGTGTAACATTTTTGCAACGTCTAAACCTTGTCAAGTCTAATAGGCTTAGATGTTGTGCCATTGGTTGGGGCATCCAAATCAAATTGTGGTAGGGCTAAGTTAATAAATATTCATTGAGGGAAGCAATGTTGTGGAGTCATTGATTCAAAATCATCTAATGTAACCACGTGGCGTTATTGTGCATGTTCTAAAGTTATTAGTTCTAACAACTTTAGAACGATGCACCATAAGTTGATTGGTGGCTAAGTCATCTCATAACGGGTCCCTCCCGTGTTACACATAAGTAAATGTTTGGAGTCACTTTAGATGCCATATGTTAGCCCTGCACACCTACAAGAGATGGAAGGTCTGACACCTAGTTCCTATTGTATCATTGGCCAATGACGATGACTCGACCTGTTATCACAAAGGGAGAGGCTAAGGAAAGAACAAGGGGAGGGGACACTTGGTGCAATCACGTGGTTTGTCTTAGAGCCAAGTGCTAACACTCTTTCACGATGCATCATTGGTTGTCCCACCTAGGCCATCACAGGGTGAGGCCCATATTTTAGGGGCCCAATAGCAACAAAGGAAATAGTTAGCACATTTCAAATGGTTCCACATGTCATAATGGTATGGTTCTCCAATGAAGCAAGCCCAAATCTCCCTGAGTGTTGCACCATTAGCTCATTTGAAGCCACATCACCGTTGATGGGGCCCTTTCTCTCTATAAGGAATCAAGGCATCATGATCGTCTGATCATGAGACTAAAGCAATCCACAGCCCACACATCACCAAATCTCTTCAGTTTCAATAGATGCAGGGTGACCCACCATTAAATGAAGCAAGTGAGTCAATTGGCCTCTGAACCTTGTGAGGAAGATTCAACATCTTTAAAGAGACAAGTGACAGTTTGGTGGATCGGCCCTCCAAGCAAATTTCAAATCAATCATAATATCATGGTCCAATTCATCCCATATAGTGGCCTGAACCATGCCTTAATTCAATTTACATAAATATTGCGGTGCATTATCAGATCAAGTTGTTAAGTCTCATAAATAGGTATGGATGAATCTAGTTTTATCTATTATTCTCCCAAGGTTCCATCAATGTGGATTAAGGATGAGGTAGTGGGGAAGCAGTGAACTAGGTTTGATTCAATGTCGATTCAACAAAAGTGGCCAGAGTAGGTGATTCCCATCCAAGTGAGGTGGTGTCGGGACTACTTTTTATACATGATTCTAGACCTTTCTTCTGGGATTCTCTTCTAGTTCTTCTTCTTCTTCACCCCTTCTTTGAAGGAGTTGTAACAGATGTTTAGCCTTCATGATCAATAAGAGAAACTAATATTTTGCCTCGCTTAGAGACTTTTGCACTTTGTTTTCTTGAAGATTGTAAGCTTATCTTGTGGATGAATGATCCCTTAATTAGTTTCAATTTTCTATCCTATCCTTTGTTGAAGTTCTTATGAGTTTGTGTGAGGTTATTTTATACTTTGAGATCATTGTTGTGCTTAAGGATAGATCTAGAGAATGCATAACCTATTTGGTGTGTTCAATCATTCTTCTTCTCCCCCTTTTCCTTAGTGATTGTCAGAACAAGATTAGTAGTAGTTTTATTTTCTGGTATTTAGGCTTAGAGAGGAACCAACCTTCTCTGGAGGTCTGATCTCAACAGCAAGGTCCCACACCTTGAGATCATTCCCATTGTATCATTGGATAGCTCAAACCAAGTTCAAACTAGCCTGGTGCAAATCCAAGTGATAACACCTACCTCCATTGGCTTAGCTATATCATTGCCTACACACAAATTTGTCCTCCAATTCTCAAACTAAAATCAAATCATAAATGGGGTCGTCAACCAAAATTTGAATTTAAGTTTTAGAAAGCAAGGATCAAGTCTACAATTGTGGGTTCGCCCCCATGACCTCAGAAATGATGCTAGGTGGGAAAATGATCATATCCAAGTGTATAAAAACTATATCTAGGTAGGTGTATAGATAGATATAATAAATGCAAGACTTATGTGAATATTTAAGCATGTGTGTATAAGGATAAGGTGGGGGATCAATATGTGGGAATATGTATGTATAGAAATAGGCAAAAACTAAAGGAATGAGCCCAACTTTGTATAAGATTGTGCCATTTGTTTTGAATTAGATAATTGGGAAGGGCCCGAAACCATTACAAAAAGCCAAACAGGGGAATAAAATGAGTTTCATGAGTAAAAAAAAACACAAAAACCATACAAAACAACATAAAATAGAGATAGGACCAGCAAAACCACCAGCTACTAGGAAGGCCAGAAATAGACCAATAGTGGTAACTACTATTTAGATAGATTGTTCATGCCACTTATCGCCTGTCATTCCCTATTTAGAAAATCCATCTTGTCTTCAAAGGTGATTTCCTGCATCTTCTTGTCCTGATCAACCTGAGGGTCTTTGATGATCTCCTTGCCTTTGCTATCTTTTATTTTTGCCTTGGTCCTATTGGTCGGACCTATAGTAGTCTGCATCAAATTGTTACCAGAAGTAGTCCCAACTTGATCTTCTCTAGCCACCTTTCTTTTTTCCATTTCTACTTGAAACACATACAATGTTGTGGTAGAATTCTTTACCATCTCCTTGCTGAAGGCCACTGTCTCCTCCATATTTTTCTTTATATTTTCCTAATTAATCTTTATCTTGTTAAGTTCCTCCTCCATTCTTTCCCATTTCTCAAACATCTTGGACAAGTTCTCGACCTCCTTCCAGAACACGTCCTTGTTTTCCCTCAGCCATTCAAAAGTATCAAGTTGTGTGACTACCTCTAAGTGTTGGATTTTATGTTTCACATGATACATTTGTGCTAAGTACCACTTGAGGACTTGGTCCTGCAGGTCCATAGCTTGGTATAAATTTTCCACTTTGTCCACCAACTACTAGCAGGACTTGCATTCATTGTTCTCAGTGCTAGGGTTAGTAATAGAGGGGCTACAAGGGGAGGGGGCGAACTGAAATTCCTTAGGGGGAAAGTCCTTAGCCCTGTGTTTCGTGCTTTGTTTCTCAATAGTATTCAGAAATTTCCTTTTGCCCTTAATTTGGGACAACTCAACAACATCTAGGGAATCACCCCTATAAATACCTTTTCCTTTGTCCTTCCCTCCCTGTGTATGGCAATCCACTTGTAACTTCTATTTGCTTTTGCTGGGAGTATTGGCAGTTTTTTTCACATGGCTAGACCTAGAGGGGTTGGTCACCTTGTAACTTTTCTTCTTTCTAGCTTGGGCCCAGGAAGTAGTATCTTTATGGGCCTTAACAGGGGTGGTCTCATCCTCTCTAGCAAGGGTTTTAGCAGAGGTAGTGGGATTAATAGCTGGGGTTTTCATTCTCCCAGTATCTTCAAGCATTTTCTCAACCAGCAAGGGGTTGTAGATTCTAGGCTTAAAAGCAAGGGCTGGGGTAAGAGATAACTCAAACTTGTAAATTGCATAAATCAAACCCAAGTGTAGAGGGAGGGGTTTCTCCCCAACTAGGACCTTTTGGACAGAGTCCTCAAGGGAGATAAAAATCTAGTAGGGAATGTTGACTTGAATATTATAGCGAAAATAATTAAGCAAAGGGAACACGTATGCATGAAATCTTTTGAATCGACTTTCAAGGGTGACATACCTCATAATCACCTCTGCAACCCTTTCCACACTCCAGGCAAGTCATCGTTGCAGTATCTATTCTGCAGTCTATTCATTTTCTCCCCCTCCTGCAGAAACCTTCTCATGTCTTCCTAATAATTACCCTTCACCTTCTTAGAGAAGTGAGTTCCCTCCATTTTCAATCCAGTGACCTCAACGATGAGCTCTTCACTCACCCTATAAGAAATACCTCTAACATACACTACACCGACCTTCCACGAGGTGGCAAACTCTCTAGAGATGAGAGTATCAAAACCATTCATAGCCTTGATAAAAGGGGTGAATTTACCTCTTTCCAGAATTTCCCAAAGCTCGGCATCATTCTTGATATTATCATGGTCACTCAACTCTATTTGCAGCAAGTCACCTCCTATGGTGAACAACTTAGAATCAACAACTTCAAACTCCACATGGTAGCTAGTCTCAATAATGAGGAGTAACCTTATACAGTGAGAAAGATAAGTAGTGAGTTTGGGGCTTAACTTGACATTATTGTTCTCAGTCTTTTGATTAATAACCCTTGTGTGAGAGGTCCTATCTGTTGGTTTTTCTTCTGAATCAGCATCAGGGTTTGCCAGTTCCTATGCACACGCAGATTCAGCCAACTAATACAGGAGGTTACGTGAGCTCCTCCCCTTCACTTCTGGTTCTGCCGCACCAAGGGGGGTGTCCCTATAACTCAAGATATAACCTTGACTAGATCAAAGATAGAAAGATCTAACTTGACAACAACAGGCAGAATACTCTCATGTATGGACCAAGATTTGCATGATAGATCACAAGGTTGGCAACATTCTTGGACATAATGTCTGGTTAGGTATGAGAGTATGCAGGGGTTTTCCTAATCCTACTCCTACAACTAACAGGTGGAAGTGATGAAATGGGTGGACATAATGTCTTGGATGCAAGACGAGGGGTTTTGGCTCATAACTACTGATCCAGGAGCAGACTGGTGCCTATCCATTGGGCAAGGAGTCAACTAGACGTATACAACAGATGGTTTGCAACTTTCACTCGAGTTTCAGGGGGTTGAACTGATGCTTGCCTTACAAACATCACCCAAGAATGGGTATCTAACTGCCTCTACTTACAGATATCCCTGCTGACATGCAACCAGATTCAAAAGAAGGAGAATAACATGCAGCAAATGGAGACAAGCAGATAGACACATGCAATAAGCATTTTTCATATAACATTAACACTGAAACTGAAAATATGTGCAAAATACATTCATGTTGCAAATCATAAACTCCAAAATGGGATAAAACAGCCAAGATCATGCCCTGTTCTTCATTATTTACACAAAAATGCCTCAGGCCTTCAACAACCTTCAAATGAGCAACACAACCTGCTATATACAGCAAGGAAGGTTCCCAACATTAATTACATAGTTGACCAAAAATCCCGCCAGATACACAGTATCAGAAAAATGGCGCTCAACGCATTGAATGCGGCAGGTAGAAGAGGGGACAGAAGAGGTTCTCGAACCATGAGTCGCCAGCTGTGGATGTACAACTTCAGTCAGGTACTGGATCCGTGCACGCCATCGCCCATACCTCTGCAACAATCGCCATTAATGGTGCACCAACCCGCGGCCTTGGGAAATGCAGAATATTGTGCGTCGCAACCATTTCCCGCCAAGATACATCATCATGATATTTGAAAATATGCAGGGTCGAAATATCCCACATGCAAGGTGCGAAAACCCCCCTAGCACTTTAAAACATGGCCGCATGCAAGATAGGTGTCGAGCGCCATTTTTCCACGCTCAACACACGCCTTTCTGTCCAAAAGCCCACCGCTAAGACTTAGGCCATCGGCCAACCCCACAAATCTCTCATCGATCTCAATTGTCTCGCCGATGCCTACCTTACATTCCGCTCCATCGGCCAGAGATAGACCATCGGGCCAGCACAAAACTCCTTTGCCGATACCCATGGTCTCGCCGATGCCTTCAAAAATCCTGATGACATCATCATCATGTCCTGATGATGTCACCATCACCCGTCTGCATGCCGCGCAACTCTCGTATCCGGATGACGTCATCGCCATATAGGCGCCGGGGTGATATTAGAAAGATGACCCGATATTTCAGAATATCACCCCCCATACAAAAGATCATGATGCATTGTAGACCGGATGATGATGATGATGACCCCCTTAACTCAAAGAACATCAGGGTGCACTGTAGCTCTACTGCAGGATCAGGATGATATCCAAATATCACCCGATATTGAAACATGATGATCCTGATGAAAAATCTGGTCGACAGAAAATCATGATGATGCTGACCACCTCGGAGAAAATATGATGCTGCTGTTGAAAAATGATGAGGAGGGCCAACACTTAGGAAATTTTTTGGATTTTTTGGGAAGGTGCCTGCATGAAAATTGCTAAATTAACTGACAGTCAATTCAGGCACCAACACTATCCTTAACAGAGACACTCAACACCTTAAGTGGATTTGTTTTCTTCATTGCTAATGATGACTTTGATAGGGTCAGGGATGATCTCCCCTTCTTTCCAGCATATTATATTTTCAACTCTAGTACCAAGGTTTTCTAGGGCGTCGGCAAGTCCATTCCCTTCCCTATAAATATGGAAAATATCCACCTTCTTCGAGGTTGACAACTTGTTTTTTCTTGATTCAATTATGTCTTTAAAGGACTAGCAAGGTTTGACTTTAGAGTGAAGCATGTTGAGGATGTTTTTGGAGTCACCCTCCACCACTAGGTTCTTTATACCTTTGTCAATTGCCATTTATACCATGATAAGTCACGTTGGCTTCAGCAAAATTGCACATCTAAAATCCCAAGTTCTCAACATAAGCTCACAACACATGACCTTTATTGTCCCTAATGAGACCACCCCCACCTGCCTGACCAAGAATTCCTTTAGAAGCCCCGTCAAAGTTAAGTTTGATCCAACCTGCACTAGTAGAAAAATAGCAATAAATGACTAAAAAAACTACTAAAAATTGCATATAAATGACTAAGCTTGGTCAGGTGACCATTAGTAGTTTATTGTTGGTCATTTATAATGCGACCAAATGTATGACTAAACCATTTTTAGTCATTTATTGGTTGTTTTGATTGATCAATTTGGTAGTATATTTAGTCGTTAATTTAGTCATTGATTTAGTCATATTTATTCACTGATTTCTGTCAATTGATAGTATATTTAGTCAATTTAATTGATGTCAATTAGTAGTATATTTAGTCATTTTAATTGACTAATTTCCATTAATTTCTAGTAAATTTAGTCATTTTAATTTTTAATTGCCGTCATTTGGTAGTTTATTTAATTGCTTTTGTTCACTCATTTCTGCGTAAAAGTGTTGGAAATGAGACAATGCTTTTGAGGTTTAAACATAAAACACAGAAAAACATAATCAATCATTCATTTGCACATAATGAAATAGCTATTAAGAAGGCAAAATACTAAAATTTTATTGAGAAAAGGTGTTCAAGTACAGTAGATACAAGACTTAAATATGTGTCTTTGCTTTGAAAAATGTGTTATAAAGTGTGTTTCTCAGTGCTGTGACTAAGAAAACTGAGTTACAATGCTCTATTTTTTGCTTATATGGCTCCAAAACATGAAAGAACTACTTGAAAAATGAAGCCTAAGGGTCCTATATCTCATCCCAAGCATGGGTCCTATCACTCTTGAATTGCAATACTATCACAATTAATATGCTCAACCTTAATATTTCATCATGGGCTTTTACATCTCAAGATCTGAATAAATGTATCAAAACTCGCTTAATATTGCTAATTGTTGCATTACTTCTTCTTCTTTGTTGCATCTCCTACCTTGGTCTGCACAAACAGAACCCAACAATGTAATAAGTAAATTGCCCCTTTGTAATAGAAAGCAAATAAGTAACTTACTTTAACATGTTCTTTGAAAGAATATTTACCTTCTTGACTCCACGGATCTTCTTAGATCTATTCTTCCTCTCTTTCAATTGCTTCCTAGACTTCTCCACTAGGGATTTTTTAGTGGCAAATCTTTGCCAATTGGTGAATAGTTCAAATCTGGAAATACAAATTTGGTGAATAATTGCAACCAATGAGGGGCTAAATCACCTGATTTTTACAAAAAAATAATTTTTCTTGGTTAAATTGCCAGAGAATTATTTTTGTAAACCAATAAATTAAATTGTTTCGCCAAGTAAATTATGTGTCATTATAGTTGATTCACCAATAGTTTATAATAAATTTATAAATCTTAATTGGATTCGCCATTACTATTATATTCTTGTCATTACTTTCGGGGTAATATTGCCATTATAATAATACATTATCCTATAATTTAGGGCTAATTTTGCTTTGAATATGCCTTTCATTCATTACCGTTGATTATCATTTTAATCAAATGGTTGTGGTTGAATTCCATGACCCTTTTAACATGTGCCTTTTAAAAGGCTTGTTGGGCCCGAAATTTGTTTTGGGCCACACGATTAGATTATGATCTTATGGCCCAAAAAAAATTCAGGCCCCAGTAAGCCTTTTAAAAGGCACATGTGAAAGAGGTCATGGAATTCAACCACATCCATCTGATCAAAATGATAATCAATGGCGAGAATTTAGTTTTATTTTAGTCTTGTTTTAAACTGAAATATTTAAAAAATACTTAATCCAATGCATTTTGGATAGTGAATTTGTGCTTGGTGGCAAGGGGCTCTACCCCTCGACCCTGCCTGCATCATGACAGGTGTGCACCAGGGCCGCTATCCCCGGAAGCCATGAGGGGCCACTGCCCCCTCAACCCGGCCGGTGGCTGCCGTCCCCGGGCCCCTGCTTCAAAATTAAACAAAAAACAAAAGAATATATGGGGGATTGCGTCGACCAAATATGCAATTTTTTAAAGGGAAGGATTCTCCATTATAATTAATTTCTTTACTAATCATTTTCTAATATTTGCCATTGGTTTTATTTTTTAGTGAGTTTTCACTAGGATTCGCCACAATTTTTAAATTTTTTTAATAATGTGCATAGATTTGCCAGGAAAATTAATATTTTTTTTTGAAAAGAGGAAAGATTCACTAGGAAAATTATAGCACTTAGCTAGGATTCGCCAGGATTTTATAGGTTTTTTTAGGGGGATTTCCTTAAAGTTATCACTGTTCTCCACCTTAGTAGGAAGCCCATTCTACAAGATTCATGCAACATAGCAACCATCAAGCTATAAAATAAAACACTTCTACTGGAGGCAACAAAATAAAAGTACTCACAATTGAAATAACCTTTACATATCATGGTCAGGAGATATTGATTATGCTTCTACCACAAAGTAATCAGAGATTAAAGTTGTAGCTTCAAGAAGAAAAGGAGTCCAAAGTCAAAACACTTTCAGCCCTTGAAGAAGCCCGTGATATGCAAAATATTGATAGTGGTTTGTAGGGGGATTAATGATATCCATTCATTTTGCAACATGTTTTTGCAATTCACTATCTGTGGTGTTAGAACTTGCAATTGCACAGTTGATCTAGTTTTTGTTGATGATGGACAATGATATGGTTAAAGTGTTAGTGGCATTCATGTTTATTACCTGTAGTATGATATAGATTTTGGACAATGGTTTTTAAATAATGCTTTGATGATTATATGGTGATATTAGTCACAGTGCAATACAAGTGCCTTTGTAGATCACAAGTTCCATCTTGACAGTGCTATTCACTTTGCATGGATAGTGTATCTCTGTGTTTTACAACACTGTGAGATGTTTTGACAAGTGATAATAGACAATGAAATGATGCTTCTCTTGGTCATTGTTTGTACGTGCTCACAATCACTGTTGGTCAAGACTATGATGCTTTGCCAATGATCTCTATACATGTTTTTAGTACTTGACTGTGTAATGCGTGTTTGGTAAAACTGATGGTAATAGTGCAAGTGTAATGACAGAACTAATAGTGGGTATGCATGGCATAGAGAGTGTAAGCAATCCCCTATCTAATTTTTGCAGTGGCAGTGGTGTGGATTTGCCAAAATACAGTACTTTCATGATGTTGATACTTGATATATGTTGAAAAGTCAAAGGTATTTGATGCAAAATGCAAAGGTACTTTGTGTTTCATTACTTATTCCTTCTTAAAGGAGTTTGATATCAACTATATTATAGGGTTGTTAGTGCAAAAGTGATCATCCTACTGACAATAATGTTTGCCTTGAGACAGTGATGTATTGTGACAGTGCTAGTGCTTTAACAATGTCTCTGCATTTTGAATGGATAGTGTGATTTCCTGTAGCAAAGTCATTATTTACACATCTAGTTGAATTCAATGGTATCGGTTTCTAGTTTTCATTGTGAAGCATCTATTGTAGAGGTGTGCTCTCAATACCACACATCTTTTTCTATGGTCAGTGGCAATTGACTTGA
The DNA here is from genome assembly GCA_027924645.1 of Cunninghamia lanceolata. Taxonomy (NCBI): domain Eukaryota; kingdom Viridiplantae; phylum Streptophyta; class Pinopsida; order Cupressales; family Cupressaceae; genus Cunninghamia; species Cunninghamia lanceolata. The sequence continues at coordinate 6,457,662 of BSBN01000516.1, forward strand.
TATATAGTATTGATATGTAGTTGCTCAATGTCTTGATCTTAGAACAATTTGCCAGTCTCTTGCTCATCTTTAGAATGATTTGTATAACCTATTCTTGATAGGGGGAGTATGAGTACATGCTCCTTTGTCAATTAATGTCAAAGGTGGGGGAGAGTTGGTTGATGGTGTTGAATTTACCATCAATGACAAAGGGGGAGTTTGTTGGTGTGTTTGTCATTGATGTCAAAGATACTTGGTTTGGTGTGTTACTGATGTCTGAGATACATATTCATTCATCTTAGTGTTGAGGAATTTGCCATGGTGTCATATGCAAAGGAGAAACTGGTGTTATGGTATTCATGGTTCACAAGATGATATCTTGCCCATTCATTTCTGAGATTGACAAAAGAAAAATCATTAAAGACAGTCACTTTTTTTCAAAATATGATAGTCCCAAAAGGCATTGAAAGTCCAAGATGCTTGATTGTATAGAAGGCACACTACCCAAACTTTTGAAGAAAGCTACAGTCTAAGTGACACATGTTAATAACTCAATTGGACAGTTTGTTGAGAAGCACCAACCCTAGTTTCTTATGGAATGCATAGTATAGTGCTTATAGATCACAGAATGGTGAAAGTACTAAGTCCACTTTAGCTAAACATATGGACTTTACCTCCTTGCCTTGAGAAAAGCAAACAACAAATGTGTTTAGACAAATAGATTGGAAAATGCTAATGTTAATATATAATATATAGACATGGTAAAAAAAATGGCGCGGAGAAAGCAGTCTGCAAATTTTTGGGGAGTGAATTCGATAATCCAAGTAAAAAGGAAGGTGAATGGACAAGTTGAACTTGATCTTTCCAAGGAAGTGGAGTAGGACCTAGAAAACCTTAGTAAGTTTGCAATCATCAAGAAGCCTCTGGGGAAAAAATTTGCAAGGAAAGCAATTACAGATTGGATCCCCAAAAACTGGAAATGGCCAATCTCCATTAAGTTCCTTCCCAAGGGTTTTTTTATGGTTCTATTTCAAAGCCAAGAAGAGTGCAAATTAATCCTCTACTTTAGCCAGTGGGAAATCAAAGGCACCCCTCTTTTCATTTAAGAATGGGTGCCTCTCTTTGATCCATGCAAGGCAAAACCCTATGATGCTCCCAGATGGATACGAATGTACAACCTACCACTTGAGTGTTGGTCCAAGGCATGCTTAAAGAAAATTGGGAAATCGATTGGTATGTTGATTGAACTAGATGAAGAAATCATGAAAGGAGACTCTTATCTTTATGCAAGATTAAAGGTGGTGGCAATTAAATATATTCCAAATTCCATTAAAATCACCACGGAACATGGATTGTGCACAATTAAAGTCGAGTAGGAGGATGTTAGATTCTTTTGCCTAAATTGTGAACGGAGAGATCATCCCACGGCAGGATGCCCTAGGGAAATCAATTGGATCTAGAAGGAGAAGAGTCAATTCCTGACGCAAGCACTGGATCATTGTTCTCCTATCGATCCATCCAAGAAGGCTTCCCCTTCTATGCCTCCTCTAGAAGATGCATCCCCAAAGCCAGTACCTTCCCTAGATACCATCTCAAGGGTTCCATAAACTACCCAAGACCTGGTAGATGGAGTCGAGAAGGAAGCGTAGCAACAGGAGCACATTCAAAATGATTTGGGAACTGTAAATGCCGAGGACCTAAGAGAGGAGGGAAATGAATCTGAGTGGACAGAGTGCGAGTCCATAGATGAACATGAATTTGGGGAAGCCGAGGTAAGATACATTAGCCAAGAAGAAGCTAAAATCCTAAAACCCAATCTGAGCATTAAAGGGAGAAAAAAGGGCAAGAAATCAAACAAGACTTGAAGGGAAGAAGAGGCATCCAAGGGCGGGCAAGCCACTTTGAAAAAATTTGTTAATAGTACCAAGGGAGGAGTGACCTCCCTTGGGAACCCATGAAGATCTTTAGCTGGAATGTCAGGGGCCTCAATGCCCCTGACAAACGACGCTTGTTGAAGCGTCATCTTCAAATTATGGATGCCAATGTAGTCATTCTTCAAGAAACCAAATTATTAGTAAAAGAAGAGGAAAATTTCTGCAAATCTTGCAAAGAATGGGAAGGCCTTTTAAGACCATCCTTGGGTGTGTCTAGAGGGCTTTGTACACTTTGGAAAAGTAGGACTACGGACATTAAGATCTTGGTTGAATCGGTCAATTGGATGGCCATGACTGAAGAAGACACACAAACACACCTACAATTCATACTCTGGAATGTTTATGGTCCGACCAAAACACAAGAGAAGCTTGAAGTTTGGAACTCAATTTTGGAGCTAATCCTTCACCACAAGAATGATTTGCTCATCCTGGGGGGTGATTTCAACACAGTCCTGTCCATTGTAGAGAAGAAGGGTGGGTTGAGTCGAATCAGTCAAAGCCAAGAAGATTTCAAATGCTTCGTGGAAGACTCCGATCTAATAGATATTGTTCCTAAAAATGGAGAATTCACCTAGACCAACAGGCGTAAAGGTTTTACCAATATCACGGAAAGGCTGGATAGGTTCTTAATTCTAGTGAATTGGGTTGAACTCCCTATAGCAGTCGACTCGGACATCCTTCTGATTTCGGGATCTAATCATTTTCTAGTTCTGATTACTCTAAGAGAAGATAAACCGCTAGTTAGAAGCCTGTTCAAATTTGAAAAACTGTGGCTGAGAGACAGATCCCTTAAAGACCTAATAAAACACTGCTGGACAAATACAGAGGTACAGAAAGGTTCGAAGATGTTCATTATTGCAAAAAAATTGAAAGCAATAAAGGAGCATCTGAAAGTTTGGAATGATGGAACCTTCAAAAACATTTTTAAAGAAAAGGAACAGATAGAGGTTGAATTGGAGATATTGAATCAGGAGGTTCGAAACAACGATATGACTAACTTTAAGTTCAAAAAGGAGAAAGAACTTATGAAAACCCATTAGGAACTCCTAGCCAGAGAGGAAGTTTATTGGAGATCCAAATCAAGGGAAACCTGGTTGGAAGAAGGTGATCTAAATACCAAGTATTTCCACAACACCACAAAACAAAGAAGGAATCACAACAAAATCTCTATGATCCCCTCATAAGAGGGCATAGAGATTTTGGAGGAGGGGCTCATCCAAAAGGAAGTAGTCAAGTACTTCCAAAATCTGTTGGCTAACATGGAGGCCTCTTCAGGGCAGAAACAACAAGTTTTTTTGGATCTTATTCTAGAATTGGTCACTAAGAAACAAAATGAATATCTCCTGGGGCCCATCACTAGAGAAGAGTTGAAGGCCGCGGCTTTTCAGGTGGCACCTTACAAATCCCTTAGGCTGAACGGTTTCCCAGCAAGGTTTTTCCAAGAATTTTGGGACATCTTGGAAAGTGACATTTGGAAGGTAGTTGAAGACTTGAGGAAATCAAGGAAGATGATAAAGGATATCAACAACACTTTTATTTCCCTAATTCCAAAAAAAGTAGAATCTACTTCCCTGAAGGACTTTTTGCCCATCTCTCTTTGCAACACTATCTATAAGTTAGTGACGAAAGTAATGGCAAATAGGCTCAAAGGTATCCTCCTGTGCATCATTTCCGAGGAGCAAAGTGGCTTCACGCTAGGTAGGAATATAATTGACAACATTAACTCGACACATGAGACATTACATTCTATCACATCGTCAAACCAAAGTTGCATGATCCTGAAGTTGGACATAAGCAAGGCTTATGATCATGTTAATTGGAGATTTCTAATGAAGATTATGGAGAGGTTTGGATTTGATAAAAGTTAGATTAAATGGACATATCAGTGCATATCCACAGTGCGCTACACCATTTTAGTTAATGGCTCCCCGTGTGGGTTCATCGAACCCACTCGAGGACTCAGACAAGGTGATCCCTTATCGCCTTTCCTCTTTGTCATTATGGTAGAAGCCCTGGGAAGGAGCATTTGACACTTGGCAAGCTCTGGGAGGTGGAATGATGTTAAGGTAGCTGATGACTTTCCCTTGGTCACCCACCAATAGTTCGTGGATGACACACTCCTCTTCGCCTCTTCTCAAGCAAATTCAGAAGTGGAAATCTCTTCACTCCTACAGAGGTATGAGGAAGCTTCAGGGCAGAAAATTAACTAAGAGAAATCAAGCATCTTTTTCTTTAACACCAGCTTGAGAATGTAAAGGCAAATTTTGACCATCCTCAAGTTCAGGAAGGCAGAGATCTCGAGCAAATACCTTGGAGTTTCCATGTTTAAAGGTGTAATGCGCACCTCTTTGTGGGAAGACGCCATTTAAAAATGCATATCCAAGGCATCATCCTGGCAAGGAAGATGGTTCATGCTCCCAGGCAAAATTTAGATGATTAAAGTGGTCCTTTCAGCGATCCATATCTTCCAATTGAGCAGCAACCTGGCAACCAAGAAAGCATGCAGCTCGATGGAAGGAATCCTTAAAAAGTTCCTCTGGGAAGGAGCCAACGAAGTCAAGCGGATTCCACTTATCGGATGGCAAGTGGCTTGTAAAAGTAAAGCTAATGGAGGCGCAGGCTTCCGAAGCCTGGAAAAACAAAACACAGCCCTAGGGTCCAAATTAATTTGGAGAATGTTTAAAGATCCAACAACAAGATGGTGTCAGATTCTTAGGAAAAATTATCTTGATTTAGACGATCCAATCCATGTCCTAACGACCCCCAATCCCCCAAGAGGATCGCATATTTGGAATTTTATGCAGCAATGTCGATGGCTCATAACGGACCACATCTCTTAGACTATCCACAATGGATCTCGAGCCAATTTCTTGGAAGACTCCCTAAAAGGACTTCCTCCGCTGGCAGAGCTCGCAGGAGTAAGGGAACACTAGAGAGATATTTCCTCAGCTCATGGCAGGAAAGCTTCATGCTACATTAAGGACTCAGACTAGAACTGGGAATTGATTTCATCACTCCAATTGAGCAACGAGGCAATGCTTGAACTAAAAGAAGCTCTCAAGGCAAGAAGAATTATTCCCTCAGGGAAAGAGGATGAAATCTTCTGGACAGGATCAAAGTTGGGACACTATAAAGTAAAATTTAGGTATGCCGTGTAGAATCCACAGACAAGGAGTGATTGGCCTTCAGCCCTTTGCTAGAGAAAATGGACGCTCCCTAAGGCAAGGGCCTTTGCTTGGACTACTATTCACAAGCGGATCCTGACAGGTGATAGGCTCAAGTCATTGGGTATTAAAGGACCATCTAGATGTGTATTGTGCGGTGAAGCCAATGAGACAACCGACCACCTTTTGCTTTCCTGCATGTTGGCATCCAAATGCTGGGGACTGGCTGTGGAGGAAATTAGGATGGATAAGTGCCCTCCTTGATAAAATTGAGGACCTCTTCAAAGGATGGCCTAAAGGATAGAAATCAACATGGCAAGGTTTGTGGCCGGCAAGCCCTTCTCTCTTGATTTGGCATATCTAGCATGAGAGGAACAGTAGGATATTCCAAGATAAAGAGTCAAATCTAGAAATTGTTCTAGGGAAGCTCGAGGCAGGCATTGGTGAATTAGTTAATGTAAGATTGGCCAGCTCACCCCTGATACCATTTGCTGGTTGGGACGGGGAAATGATGAAAAGTTGGCTGGATCTTGTGCTCCCAGGCCAAAGCTTCCACCTCGGAGTAGTAGAAGAGAGAAAGAAAGCGAGGGCCCCTACAAAATGGACTGCCTCGCCTAAAGGTAGATTGAAACTAAATTTTGACGGTGTGGCCAAGGGCAATCCAAGGCCTTCAGGTGCGAGAGTCATCATAAGGAATGAGGATGGAGAGGTAGTGGTGGCGCTCTCAAAAAGACTCCCGAAGTGGACTAACAATGAAGTAGAATTTGAAGCCTTGCTCCTTGGGCTCCGCCTTTGCAAGGTTTATAAGCTCATGGACCTTGACATTGAGGGGGACTCACTTATTTGCATCAATGCCATAAAGTCAAGGCAAATCCATAATTAGAAACTAAGATATATTGTTGAAGCCATATGGAAGATCTTGCCCAAGCTTGGCAACATCACCCTCAGTCACATCTACCGGGAAGGCAATTCGGCAGCAGACCATCTAGCAAACTTGGCATGTGAACAAGAGGAGGATGCCATCATTGCAGAGTCATGTGAACCATGGCTGAACTTCCCTCTGCATTAACAACAGGATCCGGTGGTACGTTGGGCAGCTTCGGATGATTTGTTGGTCCTCCTTGGAATAATTAGATTTGAGGAATCTCTAATTTGCAGAGACGGCATACCAGAAACCACTTCAGGGAGTCCTTTAAGACTCTAGGCAACACCCAAACTCCATTCGCCACCATGGAGATGAACTGCGTTTGCATTTTATAGCGTGAGGAAGAAGAGTCCTTGGAAGGATCTACGGAAGAACTTGAGGTCATTGGGGAATCCCAGGAGGATTGTGACATCCTAGAGGAGTCACCGCAAGAGACCAAGATCGAGTAGATTAAGCGATTGTTTGTAGCTGAATCCGATCACATAGAGGAAGCCATCCTCAAGATAATTGGTGCGGATAACCTCCCAGAGGAACATGTCCATGATAGCTTCATCTATGAAGAGTTCCTGGCCACTTGTGTCCTTGTCTCGGGAAGGAAAGCTCACGGGAAAACTCTGGTCAATGCCTATGTCAAGGAAGACATGAAGGATATTGCTATGGCTGCGATCATTGCCTTTGACAAGCATGCAACCAGTGGTCTTATTGGTGAAGTCTTCAATGCAGCTGCGGTCAACATGAAAGTAGAGACACCGACAATTCTTGCTGAAGCTTTGGCACTATTTTGGCAGGGCATTGACCGCAACAATATGGAAACCTTTGCCTTCTACATGCGAAGCTATGGTGACCTTCTATCCCCTGCCCAAATTAAGAGGGCCTCAGAGTTGGTGGGGGGTCTTAAAGTGCTGTGGCACAACTAGATATTAGGCTTATACAACCATGTTGTATGTAATCCATGCTGCTAAGTATAGTAGGTTTTTGTAATCCTTGGATTTAATATAACGGGAGCTACTCCCTATGGTAGCACTTATTTAGCAAAAAAAAATGCTAATGTTAAATTCTAAGACTGTAGAATGCATTCCCTAAAGAATGATTGAACTCCGGACTGTTAATAGTTAACATCTCAAGTGAAAACCATGCACTGAATATAACCTTAGTGTAGACGAAGCAGTAGAAATCAATTCAAGTTATATGATGATTGTAGAGTTAGAACAGTGATTATAAATCACCAGGTCTGTGGTCCTCGATAAATAATCTAGAGACTAATTTTTTTACTATAATACAAATCACTAACATTGAATCTAATTCTCTTGAAAAACCACTAGATATGAAAACAAAAGGAAACCATACAAGTGTTAGCTTTTGCGATAGAGAATAACAAGTGCAATTTGAAATAAATAAGGAATATTATGATTTATTTCAATGTTGGCAATCACCTAGGATGCACAACTCTTCATATGTAGACCAAAGAAATGGGTCTAGCGACACAGCTTGTATAAAATGCTCAATTGCAATTTTTCTTCAATCGGTATACCTGTGGAAGGAACAACCAATAAAAGAGACATTTTAATTCAATAATATAGAAATATCTACAAATAATTTGTATTTAGTTAGCATTTTCGAGGTATTGATGTCCAAAGGAGCTGGACTCTGGCATAGTCGCCTAACTCATACTCAACATCAACTCGAAATGATCAATGAGTAAAAGCAGCCATGTTCAAAAAACAGAAATATATTCAACCAAAAGAAAAAAAGGAAAAAACATGTAGCCTTTTATATAGAATATTTTGACATAGGGTTAACTTAGATTAGAGAGAGTGTGGCTAAATCTTAACCAACACTCTCCAAAAACCTAGGTTTACGACTACTGTGAGTATTGCTCTTACTCATGAAAAAAATTGCAAAATTAGTTGTCAAATATTAGAGAAAATGACAAGTTTAGCAAGGCAAGGTCAACTAAGTGATTCATTGGTTTGAATCAAACAATCACATATGTGAGAAATATTTAAGATCTAACTCCACAGAAAAGCATGCAGATTAAACAAATGTTAACATAAAATGTCAAGAACCCTTAACACTTTAGTAAAACTTCAACAGCACCCTTCCCATCACCAAGGGCCCCATCAATTTCATCAATCACCTGTAATGATTGCAGGATATGCACAATTTGGATATGTTTAAAAGGCTTTATAAACTTTCAAGTAAACACAATTGACAGTTGTAAAGCCAAAATCCACAACCTTTGATAGCATCCTCCCTGCCTGTGCCAAAATGGTGGCAACTTTAGAATAGGGTATGGAGATCCATCAAAACATAATAGAAGGGAGATTTTTGTCAGATATAATAGTTGAAAATGCTATGGTAGACATGTATGCACAATGTGGAAGTATAGACAAGGTTCATGAATTGTTTTATAGAATGACTCAAACAAATGTGATATTATGGACTGCAAAAAATGGGAGATTTGGAACATGATATAGAGATCCATCAAAGCATAATGGAAGGGGTTTTTTCATTAGATATAATAGTTGGAAATGCACTGGTAGACATGGATGAAAAATGTGAAGGCATAGACAAGCCACATGAATTATTTGATAGAATGCCTCAAACAAATATTATCTCTCATGGACTATAATGATTGCACAATTTGCACAAAATGGATTTATTCAGAAGGCTTTAGAAACTTTCAAACAAATGTAGTTAGCAGCTCACTCAGGTAGAAGTCTTCTTTAGCTGAAAGAAGCATACCAAGAGGTGGGCATTGGTGAGGAACTAGAGCACACATCAACTCTAAAAGGTATTAAATTGAAAATAAAATAATGTTGCAATAATGTATACATAAATATTTAAGTTCTCAATTCAAAATTGCTGAAAATAATGGAGTTTGTGTGAATATTACCAGTATACACCCTATACCAGTCACGCCATGAGGAAATGCAGTTTTATGGGCCAATACACCTTGACCACTAAAAGTTTTCAATGCCAACAGTGAACATACCATAGATCTGATTCCTGGGGAGTTATAACCCATCATTGTATTGGCTCAACATCAAAGATGAATGTGTGGAAGATTAGTTTATTCATCATTCTTAAGACTACCCTCAAGACTCATGATTGCCTTGCTTGTTAAAGGACTGTGACATGTATGAATACTTCCCTACATCAAGTTGATTGTTGTCCTTCTTGCATACCTATACAATTTGTTTGAATTGTGCTCATTACATTTCTAACACCCTCATGACCTTTTCATGCACAACAATCCCTTTGAAAGTTGCTAGTAACATAATAATCCTCACTTCATTCATGTGAACTTCATTGTGGCATTATCACTATGTTGATTGCATGCCCTTATTCACTATATCTTTGCATATGTTAACACCACATATCAAGAGCTTCCTAGCATTGTACTTCAAGTTTATTCCATCTGTCAATCAACTTAACCATTGAGTTTCACATAAAAGCTATCTTTCATGCCTCTATGAATCCTTCATGAGCTAATTGAAACTTCTCTTTCCTATTTATAGCTTAAATGATCTATATAATGTCCTTTCTTAAGTGGTTTCCTTGATACCATTTGGTTTCACTGAGTGCACACCTTAACTCTATCAGCTACCCTCATTAACATTGTTTCATCAGCATGTGCAATTTGAATCTCAGTGAGCACTAAACTTTGGCATTTACAACAGTCTCCTATCCCACTGGACTTAGTACTTTCACCATTCTATGATCTACAAGCACTATACTATGCATTCCATAAGAAACTAGGGTTGGTGCTTCTCAAAAAATTGTCTAATTGAGTTATTAACATGTGTCACTTAGACTATAACTTTCTTCAAAAGTTTAGGTAGTGTGCCTTCTATACAATCAAGCATCTTAGACTTTTAATGCCTTTTGGGACTGTCATATTTTTAAAAAAGGTGACTATCTTTAATGATTTTTCTTTTGTCTTGAAGAGACTTCATCTCTTGGTGACTTGACTGAAAAATATTTTGCCCTTTCTCCTAGGTGAAGAATGTTGTCTCAAATCATAGTCTAAAACCTTCAATGTGTGACCATATTCATCTTATAGTTTAGAGCATTCCTTGGTATTAGAATACAAAATCTCAATGCAATAACTTCTCCTACCAGTAAAAACCATCATTACGCCCCTGATTTGCAATATTGATTGCAGAGATCAAACTCAATACCCTCTTTTCCTTTTGTGCAAATTATCTCATCTTTGGGAATGTCACTTTATAATTGGATTGTCCTATGATTAAAAATGATGCAAAAACTACTGCTAGATATTTGGAATTGTTGTTACAGGTCATCCAAAATATCTACTACATCTTCTCAACTACTTCCATCTCACCAACTGATGTAATTTCCAACAAACATGTTTATAGGGCATGTGTGAAGAAGGTTTGAAATGGTCAAAACATTACATTAAACGACCACAATCCCATCCTTTGACAATTTCAGTATACACATATAATATATCAATAAATTTTCAACAACATTAATCATGATAATAAGATGATTTCTAAACCAATAAAGAATTAGATAGTAAGAGATATCTAGAAGGATGATTTAAAAAATAAACAAACGGAGTAGCATTGAATTCTAGTTTCAATTGAAAGACACATAATTAGACTGTAGGATTCAAAGATTCAATCCTGGGTAAGTGGTTGGTCCATACAAGCAATGAAAAGAGTTGAAACAGTATTGCTTCTTGAGGTCACTAAAATTACGTGATCAAAAATGCCTTGAGAATATGAAAGATACAAATTACATACCTCGTCAAAAGGAAGTGAAAATGATTGTGTTTGCAATTCATGTTGTAAGCGTTGCCGAGGCAAAATAGAAAAGGAGAAACTTCAAATTAGTAACAAGATAGATCAAGAATATGAAAGATAAAAATGCATACAATCGCTTATAAAATTATTAACATGAATAATGCCATTTTACCTGCTCTCATTAACTTATACAGTACTAGCATGCTTTAGCTTGAATACTGTTCTGTGCAAAGACAATATAACTATCATCGTCAAAGAGACTGCACCGTATCGGTGGGAGCTACTTTCAAGTCTCCCTGATAAAACAAACATCATCGAAGACACCATACCATATCAGTAAGAGTTGTTCTAAAGTCTCTTCGACAAAATAATTTGTATAAAAGAACATCATTGAGGAGAATATAACATATCGGGATAAGAAGTTTTAAGGTCCCTCTGATGGAAGGAAAGCAACATGAAACATATTTTATGCAGTGCGATGTATGTATAGAAATGGCATTTTGTGATGTAATCTATATTTTGCAGTGTCTGCACGTGCTTCTAGATCATATATCCATCTTAAATTAGACCTAGCATGTGTTATGAGGTGTCCCAAATACTCTCAAGGTGCCAATCCATGTATTCTCACAACTATATGCTTGTGGGATGCAACATGAAGTATTTTGGATACATCTGTGTGTGCCAGATCAATTTAAGATGGATCTATTCTAGATTTGGTAACCTCTCATGTGCAAATAGAACAATAGACCATATCCAAAACTTTCTTGAAATAGCAAAGATGTGGATAATGAAGAACATTTTATTTCACCATATCCATTGTCACATGCAACGAGAGAATAAAGAAACATAACAAAATCTCTCTTCATCACACTACTCTCTTCAAATTAAATATAAAAAATTGGATGCATGAATTAAAAAGAATACAAGAAAGGGATGGAAGAATCATGCAAAGTCTAAATGCTTATATACTAGGGCCTAATCTGATAGTAATGACCCTCTAAATTTTGCAAACTCCTAGCTCTAAATAATCATTTTCCCAAAGTATAAAAAGAATATTGGAAAATAGATCAAATATAAACTTAAAAGAATGGAGAAAACTGCATTTTTTTTTATCAAAATGAAGGTAGAGTTTTATTTATCTGTTGGACACACTATTGGACACACCAAAAACATCATCTTAACTCATCCTCAAAGTTATAGCCGATAAAATAACACATCCACTAAGTAGGGCCAGTACAAGTCCTAAGAAATTAACCACTAAAGCTTCAAGCAAGTCTCTGGTTATTATTCTACTTGCTTGTAGAAAAGTCAGTCTCTCTAGAAACCTAGTCTTTGTAGCTGCCACAGCCAATCCATAAATGTAAGGCCCCAAAAATGCATGCCATGGTAATACAATATGTTTATTAATTCTTCCACTCCTTGTGTACCAAAATGAAGCAAACCCAGCAAGCCACTACAAAAGTAAGATTAATAGATTTAAATGAGATTTTAATTATAAAGCCAAAAAGATCCTCTCAAAACACACAACCATCAAACTATTTTGTTATTGAAAACAGGGAGCATAATTTCACATGAATGCAGGGACTAGTACTCATAAGCCTCATCTGGAATTGGTGCAGCTATTAAGGCTATCTTTGGCATTTTAAGAGCAGGACGTGGGAAAAAAATAGATAAAGGAAAGATGGTAGAGTGGAGGATACTGAGAAACCATATTGATGAAAGCAAAAAGGATTCCTTTCAGATAGATATAGAAACTATGATGATCTTCAAGGAAAACAATTTTCAACAACACTGCTATAAGAAACAAAAAATAGAAGTCAGAAAATAGTTATGAGACTAGAGATGCCAACAACCTGAATACCAAATAACAAAATGCAGGCAAGGCCTAGCCATGAATGTAGACTGTAAAACCCACCAATACCCTTGTCATTGTGAAACTTGTAAGCGGCCCAAATGCTAGTTACTCCTAGGGCAAGTGCAAAAGCTTGCAGGACAAGATGCAGAACATTCTTGTAGTTTTTTGTTCCAAGCATTGTCTTGTTTACTAACATAGCTATATAATACAAAAAAATCAACAAAAAACCATTTAGATCATAATTCATGTTTATAAATTGTTCCCTTCTAGTATATAACATATTATTGCTAACATGCTCTATTCTAATAAGCATGTGTGAATGATACCTAAAATATAGTCTACAACAATTCTTGATTATATTAAAGTTTCCTTAAATTTACTCTTGCAAAATAACTTTCCTCGAGGTACCTACCTTTTCCATTGAGCAATATTAAACCGACAAGCATCAAAATTGGATGCACCTGCAGAAAAATTGATAGATGGTAACTTTGAAAGTCTTAATATGTAACTCAAATGCAAGCAGTGAATTGCTACTCTACTTTAGGTATTGCTTCTCCAAATACTTGGTTAAGAAACAAGCTCACAAATCAATTTCTTGTAATGCAGTGAGAAAGAGATAGCAAAATAATAAATTGATTGATGGATCTTATAGAAAACACTTAAAAGTTATTTCAATATAATTTGAAATTACCATTATCTTTCCCTTTCTCAAAAATTCAAAGGTTTAAAAAATAGTGTGTCCTCAATCATAATTATCATGAAATGAGACAAATTTTTGAGACTTTACATACTGTACAGAATGTTCCTAATTTAGCCATTGCTAACAACGAATATTATCTATATACAATTATTAATTAAGTTTCATGAAAAGACCTGCTAAAACATTTCATGAATGAATCTACTTAGTTACAATCTCAGCTTGTAAGGGCTACTAGTTTAGAAGTGGGACTTTTTTTAAGTGAATGCTATGGTGGGCTAAGTTTTATTGTATTGGAATAGAAAACTGCAAGGAAACAAAGATTTGCAATATAAACCTATTTGTGGTGTTGCTAACATCACACTATAAAGACAATTAGATCTTACAACTTACCAGGTCAACTCCCAATATGTATTCAAGTACAAATTCTAGGCTCACCATGTAATGCAATCCAAAAACTCCCAATATTTATATCTGAATTTTGAATATTAGATTTCTACTTCTGAAGTCCAAAATTAAATAGAGTTTTCTTGAAAAAGGATGAAAAGAAAATAAGGAATTAAATTCTCACTTGCCACAACCAAGGTTGAGTCGAGCATCTTTTTGGTTGGTCACTCAATTTTGCTTATACTTAATTGATGCATAGTTCAATTGGATGGGCTCTTTGTTCCCCCAAGGCCATTCAAGTAAGGGGAGACCAAAATCCTGCCTCTTAGACACACACACCCAAGGGGTCGAGCAAGTGTTACACTTAACCAGGTGACACCATCTTTGCTAAGCAAGAAATAAATAACATGCTTCCCTTTTACTATTTACACACTATATGAATGCAAACATAATTTATTGTCATTGGGATTTGTTTAGAGTTAAATATGAGTGTTGATCTACTTAGGCACTAGTGTTACGTTAAATCATTTCCTCTTCATTTGTTATCACTAAAGTTTACATGGGATACAATGAGATCAATAGGCATACATATAGACTTACAATCCAACTATCTTTAATCTATTCCCCAATCAACTGAAAGGCCTATCATTCCACTCCTGTGAATGGTAGCTAATTCCCACAACAACAATCCACTTTTCTGAGACCTAATGAGCAGTCTATATATAGACCCAAGTACACAAAAGCCACTTTCAAGTATGCAAGAGCAAGATTTTTCGGCTCCTACTATTGGAAGAAATAGAGTAATTCTTAGGTCAATGGAATTCCCTGCTCTCTGGTAACTTGTTTGTGCTCCCTGCTAGAAATTTCTCTGCGGCCTAGGTTTGAGCATGAGTGCCCTAGTAATTTTAAGCTAAGGTTCAAAACTTTAAAAAATAACCTTTCCTCAGTTGAAAATCAATCATGGTATCAATTTCACAACCTAGCCTACATGACAATACATATGCCATCTCAAGACATGATTTTATCTTTCTAAAAGTGTAAAACAAACAAGACCTTAAAAAACAATGAAAAGAAGTCCTTTACATACATAATAGAAAGGGTATAAACAAAACCCTCACCATGCATGTACAAGCAAGAATATTTCCAAGATCAGTTGTGGGTGTCATTAATACGCGAGCATTCTTCCCAGCCAAAGTCATTACGCCCACTGTGTTCTCAGGATTTGATTGCACAAATAAACCAACTATGTCGGATCCAACTTTTATTTCCCTAAATCAATTTATAACAAAGCCCAAATGATGAACCAAAAATATAAACATATGGGGTAATAAAAATAACCAAACCTGGGTTTTTGCCCCACATATAAGATTGATTGTATCTGCCTGCACCTGAAATCTAGAGGCGTTGTAATCCCCATTTCTCATCCACTCTAAATTGTCTAGCATATCATAGTAGCCTAACAGAACACACATGATATATATTACTTAATAGATTTGAATTAAACTACCTAGGGCAAGGATTGAATGGTTTAATATCAAATTGAAATTGTGAGAATGATGTATACCTCAATATCCATGGTACAGAATGAATTCAATTAGCAATGGAGATGAAAAGAATAAAAAATCTGTGTGAGAAATGTGCCTTGGCCTCACCCTATTTTTATGAGATTTTATCATTTGTCTACAACCCCACTCTCTTTTTAGCTTTTGATCTATACTTTCCTGCCTTCACAAACTAAACCTATTTTTAAGTAATTATAGGCAAGGCCTAAATTTGATGGCCGTATGACTGTATTTAAACATTTTTGCCATAAAATACAATCAAAATTTTAAAAAGATTGTATCACATGAAAGGGGAGATTTTGGATAGACCATCAAAATTTATATGGAATTATAATGATATATATATATATATATATATATATTTGGTTTATATATAAATTTTACTTATACTAAAATATATCATAGTATTTTAAGGTCATCTTTGAATAGACAACCATCATTAAAAATTGCTTGACAGGCAAAGTCAATCGTGAAATTTAATCCCTGATTATAGGGTGTTCTTCAAGTCTATAATAAAGCAAAATAAAACGACTGGACTTGCCCCTTTTAAGAGTTGCTATATTAAGTAATACGTGGGATGTACTTATTATAAAATTATATTGGGAAGTGTTTTTTAATTATTTTAGATGTTATAGTTTAGTTAAATTAATATGTATTTTTAAAATATATTATATTTAAAAGATGTGGAAAAATAGTAATATATATTATTTTAAAAAAAGAAATGGTGCAAGAGGAGTGAAAATTAGAAGAGAGACAAATACTTGAGCAACAAGAGCAGAGCATAACAGAAAAAGAGGAGAGTCCATGAAGAGTAGAGGAAAGAAGAGACAAATTCCTTGCCTACCTTTTCATAAGTCTCTAGGTCCTCTCCAAACAAGCTTTATCGCCCATGCAAGTAGCTTTATTTGTGTGACTAATTATTTAGTTGTGTTTTTCACCTTACGATCAAATTAAAGTCATTTAGTTAGTCATTTATAGCTGTGTTGCAAAAAATTAGTAGAATGACTAAAAGTTTTAGTCACATAGTCATTTATTTGCCAAATTCTACTAGTGCTGGGTCAGGGGGGACCAGCTAGTATTCTTTCTACTATTCTGCTTATCTTGATTAGCTTGGTTGAGTCTATCTTGTAACCCCTAGTTCTGAGCTATTTTTCTTTCCAAATTGGTGGGGTTTTGACTAGGAGTTTTGAGGTCTAAAACTTTAACATTTTCTATGATTCTGATTTTGATTAACTCTACTGTAACCTTCCATTTTTTCTTCTCATCCTTGAAGACCTTGTTGTTTCTTTCGCTCTAGATCCCCCATCCAACATGTAATAAATATTGCCACCACAACTCTTTGATAAGAGGATGTTTGAATGGAGAAGTCCAACTTTCAGTAATTTCCTTTACTTTTCCTTGTCAAACCCAAGGGAGGAGGAATTTACACATTATTTTTTCCCTGGTCTTCCACGCATAGTTACAATGGAACAACAAATGGTCAACATTCTCCTTAGCCTTCTCACAAAGCAGACATTTGTTGGTCAATTGGAAACCTCTTTTTTGGAGGTTATCAACCATAAGAATTTTGTTATGGTTGACAGTCCACTAGAAGAATTTGACCTTGGGAATAGATTTATTATCCCATATTTGACTCTAATTATAACCATCCATGCAAGAATTTTCTAGGTTGTTATAACCAGACTTTACTGTGTATTTACCAATATTGTCTTCCCTCCAGACCAAATAATCTTCCATAAATTTCCTATGGAATATATGGCTTTGGAGTAGCTTAAGCGAGGTATCAATAGTTGTATTAAGTAGATAATCAAATTCTGACTGAGAAATTTTCCACACCTCCTTATCGTCTTTCATGTTCTAGTAATTGTTGACATACCTTCCCAATTTTTCCTGTAAAATATATTTGATGGCCGAGCAGATGGGGTGATAATCTAAAGGCAAGTAAAAAATCCAGGGGTCCTCCTAGAACTTGACTTTGTTCCCCTTTCCCACTTTCCAATAGAACCCCTCTGAGAGAGTGGATTTGGACTTAACAACATTGTTCCATATGGAGGAACCTGAGGGAAATAATTGAATATTCATGAGCAAGATTGTGCCATTTGTTAATATATACATGTATCAAACTATTTCTTCAAAATAGCCACAAAACAAAATAGAAAATGACATGAATATACAAATTTCACCATTCCAAAAATATTAAATTATGAAATATAAAATAAACAATTGTTCTACAAACTGTGTTCCTTAAAAATATGGCATTTTCTCTTCTAAACAAAAGTATAATTAATACAAACTACATTAAAAAAATATTTAATTACTTCATAAATTATTATCACTTAAATGTGATAGAAATAAAATAATTTAGATTGTTATATTTGTTTAAAAATTATACATATAATAAATATTTTAAATACTTATTATTTTATAAAAAGTTATGAGCTTTGTGTGGTTGACTTAAAATTTTGTCTATATATAAAATTAAAAATAATTTAAATGGTTATATTGTTTCCTTAAAAAAGTTAAGTAAATTATATTTATATAGAGAGAGAGCTTTTCTAAATATGGATTCCTACAATACTGGAAATTATTTTCTATAAAAAGGACAACTATGTTAAAACATAAGTATATGAAACTAATAGTATATTCTCTTGCATCGCACACGATATATTTTTATTGGAAAAGGCTATAAATTATGATGTTCCTTTAACTTTATGACAAGGTTCAAATCATAAAATTAAATATGATTAGATTCATGTATGCATTCATTGTATCTTTTCTTTCATACTCAAACTATACTACTACATACATGTGAATGTTTACCCAATCAACAAAACAATAGTGCAACTAAGAGTATGCTTATGTGAGGTTAATTACAACAATTCTACTTAGTGAAGAATAAGATGAATGCTTGTGAATCAAACATACAACTATAGATCCTTGAATGTAGTTCATTATTATCTACTTGTGTTATAAGATGTTAGAAACTTGTAAGGAAATGATATAAGCAAGTAAAATAAAACATCACATAAAGAGGGTGTAACAGTCCACAAAATATGAAATGGCGCCGCTCTCACTCATTTCTGGAACCCTACAATCAGTTGTTATTTTGTCACTCCCTGACTCTAGCTGAGGTTGAGGTGAGACTTCTAGCAATGGCAATGTTGTTTTTTTCTGACATTGCACCTACCCCTAGTGATGGTCACGTTCTATTTGGGGCCAATAATGGCATCAAGATCCCATAGGTAGATGAATAGGTGTTTATGGCTTCTCCAAGTCATGGTATTACTAGTTTGAAGGCTCAGTTTGGTGCTTTGGACTTGGGGCGTGGCTCCTGGTAGTCCTACATGGCCATAGCTAACTCGAGGGTTCCTATCCACCCATCTCTACATGAAAAACTTTTGCCCCTTCCCTATTCACAAACCTCCCTTGTTGTGGTGTGTGGATAGGACGTGATCAATAATGAACACTTTTATCTTTGTCATGGCTTGGTCTACATATTTAACAATTTGTGGCCTTCCCTTCTTAACTTACACAAATGAGTTCTAAAATCTTAGAAGCCCCTTGTTGAAGGAAACATTGAGCTATTTCCATGTGCTGCCTTGGTTTCTTCATAGTGACTTTCGCCTCTTCAAAGGATAGGGACTTGGTGCTAGACAAAAAGTTATGGATGTGGGGAGAGCACTCCCTCTCGATCAAGCCATGGTCTATCTCCTTCAACCCCCTCTCAGAACCTCTCAATATCAATCCAATTTGGGTTAGGTTACCGAATCTTCCTATTCAAAGACTCATTTTTTAAGGCCATTGGAAATGCAATTGATTGCTTTCTAAAGGTTGACTCTACTACTTCCTTCATAGGTCACTCTATGTATGCATGTATTCTAGTGGACATCAATATCTCTAAGGCTCTTCATGGGATATCATTTTGATGGTGTAGAATAGGCCTTAGACTCAACCACTTGTTTATGAGGGTCTTCCCTTTAGATGCAGATGATGCTTTTCCATTAGACACCTAGCTTTTGATTGTCCACACTCTTGGTGTAATGGCATGGCTACATGGTGGAGGAATGCCCACAATGATCACTTGACTATTAACTCTTCTAACTCTCTAGTTGATGGATCTTCTTAGGATGTTGAGTCTTCTTAGGATGTTGAGTCTTCTTAGGATGTTGGGTCTCCTCCCATTCCCCTTGTGGTGAGTCACATTCTCGATGGAGTTTCTCATGTGGTTAGCGCAACTCTAGCAAGTCCCTTAACTCCTTCTGAGTCCTCTTCTCCTAACCAAACCTTGATAGCTCCTCCTTTGGTGCATAGTGTGGGGATCCCTACTCCAGATATGTATATGGATTCATTATGGCTTCCATCTTCTTCGACTAAATTGTCTTCATCTTTGTGTGAGATGTCTCTGGTGGAGGCGTTGACTAAGGATATCCCCCTCCTCTCTCCTTGATCTGAGGATTTGGATACTAGTGTATCCTGGATGATTGTTCAAAGAAGGAAGAGAGATCTTCCTAAATCTATTTCTTATTCCCATACTTGGGTTAAGGGTGTGCAAATTACTAGGTTGGGATCAGGTGTTGTGTAGGTTGATGATCTTTTAGTTGTTTGTGAGTGGCAATGGGGTTATTGTATTGGTTTGTTTTGTTTGTCCCATATATCATGGTACTCATACCATTTTCCTGAGGGTTGCTTAATTGTTAAAGGGTTTGGGTCCTTTCAAAAACTTGCTTTTATCAATATCAAAAACATCACATAAAGAGATAATCAACACAAGTGATTTACCATGGAGAAACCTAATTAAGAGAAAAACTCCAGTGAAATTCTACTATCAATTAATTGTACAAGCTTGCTCATTCCATCAAGGGACAATGAACATCTTACATTTCCTAATGCATCCTCTCATTTCTAGCTAGTGAACTCAATAATTTCATACAATCAAACTATCTCTAGAATCATGATAATCAAACTATCTCTAGAATCATGATAATAGAGTGCAACCTTTAATTACTAGACATTTAGGGTAGAATTGTATTATATAATTTAGTTTTACAATGAGTACCCACCACCTTAACAATTTCCAATGGGTGTGTTTATGGCCAAGGGTGAGCAGAAGATCAAACCAATTTAACTTCTCATAGGAGGCTTTGCTATGCTAGTTTGTTGTACATGGGACAATTTCATTTCTAATAGAAAAGGTAAGTTGTTCCTCATCCATGTGTAATGTTCTCACCTATTACTAAAACGTCAATGCCATTTCTTCTCCAAATAAGAGCTGCAATGCAGCCAGAGTCTGTAAAAGCATGCCAAGAAGGGAAACATAAAGATCTAGCAAATAAAAAGACTCTTGATGGATTTTATTTTTAGCTATTTTATTTTTAGCCATTTTGGAAAATGATAAAAGAGAAAAATATTTTGCAACCAGGCTTTGGCATTCCACCTTTTTTGGGTTTTGTGTCTACTTCCTTCATTTCTACTATCCATGAGCTAGCCTTTGGCGAGGAGGAAGGCCCACCAATGCTCGTGTGACAGTTACCACTGTAGCTGCAGCTGCATGGGATGGGGCCTAAAAAAAATTAGATACCTTTTCTTTTGAAGAAAGGATAGGTAAAATATATACTAGATTTACCTTTGATTGACATTTATATACATTTGACTGGCATTTATTATATAATATTGTGTTTTGAAACTCCAATAAAGGTGAAGTAGTTTTTAGGACATTTATATACATTTGACTAGCATTTATTATATAATACTTTGTTTTGAAACTCCAATAAAGGTGAAGTAGTTTTTAGGTCACCAGCGAGTGAGATACCAAGTTGATGCATAAAATCCCCCTTGTGGAACCCTAGAAGGAGATTCTTTTTCAATTTACCCTATATATTGCTTAAAATAGTGTACATAGAATAAATGAGAGTCTAATCAAGCTCTTTGCATCGAATGCACCAGGTTAAGAATGAAATTTTGACCTAGGAGATCTTTTCTTTTACAATAGAATAAAATCCCTTCCAAGGTATGATCAATTTAAGGAGTAGGGTGAACAAATATCTCTGAAGTGAATAAAGGAGCAAAATGCACAATTATGTAGGGTCAAATCCAAAGGCATAGGACACGTCTGTAATTGTGGATTTAACTTAGATAATCATACTCAACTCCAGACAAAGTACAAACAAAGTAGAAATATAGCATGAGTAGAATGGCTTGTATGACGTTGATGGACATATTATGCAAACTAGCATGGTGAATGAATGGTTGAGAATGGGAGTTGCAGATGGTTAAAGAGTGCTTAAATGGTGTTACTAAATGAAAAGTGTAATGCTTGACTTGCTGAATCAAAGTGATCTAATGATAGAAAAATGTATGGCAAAATCAATGCATGTAATGCACTAGTACCATATCTAGTTCCTTTACAAATAGTTCATCATGCAAAGCTGAAGACTAATGGTTTAGAAATGTTTGAGCCAGAGTTTCAAATATTGTTCGAGTGGTATTTGTTAGGCTAGAATGAGTCTTATTGTAGGCATTATGCCTAGTCATTTGGGTTAGAAGAATAAAACAATGTGTTTAATGTAATGAATATAAATGATTATGTGCAATTTGTTGATTTTGGTAGCTAGGTTGGATCCCTTCTAGAGACCGACCTAGTCATAAAATGTTGAATGGCCTACCGGCCTTAGCATTTCGAGATCTCAGATTGTATTATCTGATTAAGGCAGGCCCCAATTGGGCAAACTCACCATTCTATGTATCTTGAAATTACAAATAGGTCAGGACCTATTTCAAATGTAATGTATATGTAATTTGGCGCCAAAACGTTTGTGCAATCTCATATAAATGAAGAGTGACTGGAAGTCACAATACATTGTAATCACTTACCGAATTCTGCTCTACGAAATCAACGATCTACTACAAGCACAATGAAAGGGCTCCGTTGTTGGTTGAACCGTTTGACAGGTTCAACGGATCGACGGGTTCAAAGGTTCAATAGTAAAGGGCTCCGCCGATGGTTGAACTGGTTCAACGGTTCAACGGTTTGACGGGTTCAAAGGTTCAACAGTGAAGGGCTCCGCCGATGGTTGAACTAGTTCAATGGTTCAACGGGTTCAAAGGTTCAACAGTGAAGGGCTCCGCAGATGGTTGAACTGGTTCAACGGTTCAACGGTTCGACGGGTTCAAAGGTTTGACAGTGCAAGGGTTCTGCCGACAATTGAACTGGTTCAACAGTTCAAAGGGTTCGATAATTCAAGAAGAGGCCATGTTGTATTTTGATATCTATTTTTCGTGCCTTAGCTGGGCAAAGTTGTAATTTGTTTCTGCTCCTAATATAAATTAGATCTGAGATTTTCTTGGTGGGTTTTTCACCTCCAAGAGGGAGGTTTTCCTAGGGTATATGTGTGTTATGTGAGCATTTATGTTTCATTGTTTCTTACTGTCAATCTGAATATTAAAATTAACATGGTATTAGAGCTAAGTTTGAATTAGTATAATCAGATTTGCAGTATTCAGTTATTTACATTCTGCTCTTATCATTAAAGATCAGATAAAATGGCTCACAGTCTCAGGGTTGAAGACAAATTGGATGGGGCTTCCAATTTCACATCTTGGAGAGTTTGCATCATGCTTGCGTTGAATGAAAATGACCTTGCAGACTTTGTGACCAAAGAATCTTTAGAGCCTGAGGCAGAAGGAGAAAAGACCCAATGGAGGAAGAAAGATCTTCAAGCTCAAAAGATCTTAATTGATTCAGTAAAAGATCACATTGTTCTCATCATCTCCAAGCTGAATACAACAAGCAAAATGTTCAGAACCTTGGAGGAGATGTATGAAATCAACAACACTAGTTGTGATCTAGCTTTGAAGCAGCAGCTTCATCACATCAAGATGGCTAAAGGTGAATCCGTCATGGCTTACTTCATGAGGATTTCTGATTTGAGAGATCAGCTCTCATCTATTGGAAAGATTGTTGATGAAAATGATTTAACCATGCTAGCCCTCAATGGTCTTCCAGCATCTTGGGAATCCTACATTCAAGAAATTAGTGCAAGAGCTGATCTACCCAAGTTTGATAGATTAAGGGCTGATGGTATCCAAGAAGAGTCTCGACTGGCTGCTAGAGGAGTTATCAAAAAAATTCATGAAGACAATCATGTCCTTGCTGCCCAATCTTTCAAGAAGAAAGGAGGCTATTGGAAGAAGAATAATTTCAAGAGGAATAGAGATCAAAGGTCTAATCCATCTCATGATTCAAAAGAAAAAAAAAAGGACCTGTCTCACATCAAGTGCTTCAGGTGTGACAAATTCAGTCACTATGCAAGGGACTATTTATCCCAGTCTAAACAAGGAGCAAACTTAAATGAAGTCTCAAATCAGTCCAATACTGAAGACTTCCTTTTCATTTCTGCTTTGTCAAGCAATGTACCCTCAGATAGTGATACTTGGCTGATTGGTAGTGGCACATCTAGAAACATCACCAGCCATTAAGAGCACCTCTCAGATTTAGTGGAGAAAGAGTCTAATCTTCATGTGGTCATTGGTGATAATGCTCGCTATTCTGTGAGAGGTTTCGGTACTACTTCCCTTAATTTAGATTCTAGAATTTCTCTTCACCTCAGTGATATTTTGTTTGTGTCGGGAATCAAAAGAAACCTTATCTCCATATCAGCACTAGAAGATAAGGGCTATCAGATTGCATTTTCTGAGGGAAGGGTGCTTGCATGGCCTAAGAAGTCTAGCATCAAATCAGCTCGTGTCATTGGGAATAGGTATGAGAGCTTATATAAGCTTTCAGCATGTCCAGTTCAAGCACTCATTCATGAAGCACTGGAGTCAAGCGAGCTATGGCATAGAAGACTTAGACATCTTCATTTCCAAGCCCTCCCCACACTTGAGAAGATAGTTAAAGGTATGCCTAAACTTAGTCATATTCATGATAATACATGCAAAGGTTGTGCTATGGGTAAGAACACTAAGAGTCCATTTCATCAAAGTGAAAGTAGGTCTAAAGAGAAATTAGCTCTTGTGCATTCTGATTTATGTGGACCTATGTCTGTTGCTTCCCCAAGTGGATTCTTGTATTATGTAATTGTTGGTGATTGTTTTGATGCAATCATAACAATAAGTTAAAATTCACATATAATGAACTGAAACTATACTTGAAAGATAAGAAGGAATTGTTTAAGATTCACTTAATCCCAAGTCTACAGTGGTCAGGTCTTGACCTGTTGGTCAAATTCAGTTGGTCAATGTGAAGCTGTAATGTTCAAGGGGCCTTACGTAGTTTAGGGTTTCTTTTTGGTTTACTGGACTCAAACTATGCAAAAAGATCATGAGATATGTCAATACTTTTTCATTCCTTTGCATAAAAGTGGTTGTCTTGAATTATTGCAGCCTTCCTCTTTATATATTTATGAAAACTTGTCTACTTTTAACTCTGTTGTTCATGCTTCTTCAAATATGAGACAAATTTCCATCAAATTTCTATGTTTTAAACTAAGTAGTTTCAGATGGGTTGGGAAAAGTTAGAAAGATCTACTCTAAACCTCATTTACTCTACCGAAGGATCTAATTGTTCTGTTATGCACTATATAAATCATACAGCAATTTGATCAAATCCACAGTACAAACCTTAAATGTAAGTTCTGAGCATTTTCACAAGCATACATTTAAAATTGCAAGCTCTCAAAGAAAATATTTCAAAACACAAAGAAGAGCATGAGAACACTCAGAAGATAGATGCAGAACTCCAGATTCTATTGTATTAGAAACAAATAGTCATACATAATTTACAATGTTGGAATGACTCTTAGTTTCATTGATCAAACTACAGAGAACTTACAAGCTTTACAGATACAATAAGGAAGCCAGATGTTCCACGCACTCCTTACTGCAGACAACATGTGACCTCCTTTAAACTAAACAATGCCCAGAAAGAATCTACAATTTTGGCAAAATGCTAAAATCCCTATGTGTTCCTAAAATCCCTGTTGTTCCTAAAATCCCTGTTGTAAATATTACAATGTATTAAGGCACAATATATAGACTTTCTGATTGTCCTCAATACAACCCAAAACCCTAATGGTTAAGTAATGGTTCAAACCCTAGGTTACAACATTAAATGGTGTAGAACCATCCTCTAAAATATCTCTAAATATGCGTCAAATCTGGGTGAAAATATGCCTCTTTCTAAAACCCTAGGGGCTACTGCGGAAGAAGACATGTGTCGCCTTCTGCGTCATTGTTAGGGGCTACTGAGAGCAAGCGGAAGCTCTCCCAAAACTTGAGACTCTCGCGAAAAGTGACACTTGTCATTCTCTGTAGGCGTGTTGCAACTTTTAGAAACTGTCAGAGCACTTTGAAACTTGTTGGCGGAAGGCGCCATGTGGCGTCTTCCGCGCAGCTGCTGAGATACTTGGGGCTCGGTGGGTCATCCTTCGGGGTGTGACACCAGTCACGCTCCGCGGAATCCTTGCAACTTTTTAGAAACTTGAGAGGGACCTGCGGAGAGTGACAAGTGGCATGCTCCGCGTTGCTTGTTTGAGACATATGGGACTCTTCACACGGCTGTGAAACTTTAAGGGACTATCGCGGAAGGCGCCACGTGGCGTCTTCCGCACAACTTTTTGAAACTGTTAAGACTCCTCTGAAGCCCGCAGATGATTTTAAATTTTTAAAGGGGCTCGTTGTGGAAGGTGACAAGTGGCACGTTCCGCGTAGCCGTTAGAAACGCTTGGGGCTCTACGTTGATTTTTTGCAACACTATTGAGACTCATTCGGAGTGTGACACTTGGCGCGCTTTGCATAGCCATTTGAAACATTTAAGAACATTTAACGAAACATTTGAAACCTTGCACTATTTAAACCCTATAGTGCATTTTACCAAAATGGGCATAACTTGCAAAATATGGCAAATTTTTAGATGATTCAAAAAGCAACCCTAGCTCATTTTTGACAAGGAATCCAACCATACCATGCACTAGCACTCAAAATGCATTTTCTCACTAATTTTATCAAGGTTTGCAAATTTAATTCTCTTTTCCCTTACCACCAAGGACAGACCCACAAAAAAAAAGCAAAAAGCAAAGCCACAGTAGGGGTCCCTATTTTGCTAAGGAGTAAAATGGGGCGTGTTGTGAACATCACAACAACTAGCCACCAAACAAAACAACTAAATTCAAGGCCTCCAAGAAAACTAAGTGAAATAAATGCATAACTTCCAACTATCCATCTTGTAAATTATTATTCAGCTTGAGACCTAAGGTATTCAATAAGGGTGCATGAATTTTCATTTTCAGTTTAATTGTGTGCACGTGATTAATAAGCCTCATCTTGAAGATCGGTTGAACAAACCAGTGACTGATATTAGCCTACGTAGGTGAGGATATTCCCTCATAGCCAACCGGATAGAGCCTTGCTGCCAGCGAGCGTCTATAGCCCTGGCAAGGTTATCGTTACAATTCTCCTAAGTAGAGCCCCACTGCCAGCGAGCGTCTATAGCCCTGGTAGAGTTACTTAGATGGCTTAATGTAGATTTTTAGTATAATCCACTTTATTTATTTATATTTTTTTTATTTTCTGATTTTGAACGAGATTTCACAAGATATAGCAATTTGTAGCTTCATGATGCAGAGTGGACACTTGCTGAAATTAGGTTGAGAATTGTAATGGTAGCAAGGGTGACCTCTGATTTTTCACCTAATATCTACACTGGTAGGTTCAACAAACCCAAGGATTTTAGGTGTGTCATCGTGAGAAACTTGCCTCGAATTCTCAATCACATTTATTGAATACAAAATTTCAAAAGATAAATAACTCTCTACATTCATGACAGTCACAACAAGTTATGTGTAAATTGCAAATGATTAACTTGAATATTCTAAATTTATACTATTTTGGATGGTTGCTAGTTTGCTCCTTAATACTCTAAAGTAAAACAAGGATCCCTACTGAGGAGACAACAAACAAACCAACAAACAGGCTGTACAAGAAAGACAAAAGACAGAAAACAAAGCAAAAGAAGATTGTACATTATTTACACTATATTACACCAAAATGGACTGTCCTCTACCTCAAGCCGTGAAGTAGTGTTTCAAATGTTGGCCATTAACTGGTAATGGCACGTCTTCTCCAGTCAAGGTCTTAAGTCTAAATGTGTTGTCCCCTATTATTTCTGAGAATTGTAATGGACCTAGCCATAGTTTATTGAACTTTCCATGACTCCCCTTCTTTTCATGTGCTTTGTTCCAGCACAGCACTAAGTCTGATATCCTAAATGTTTTGACTCTTGCCCTTTTATCAAACTACCTCTTAACAACCGCTTGATGTTTGGCAAACTTCTTGATGGCTTGACCTCTTTTCTCATCTAATTGTAGCATTTGTACCATCATGGCTTCCCTATGGTTATCAAAGCCTAGGTACTCATTGGCAAACTTCCAGATTGGTATTCTCAGATTTATTGGAAGTATGGGATCAGTCCCATAAACTAAATGATAAGGTGTACTTCCTAAAGTTGTTTTAAACTTGGTCCTATCTACCCACAGTGCGTATCTTAACAGGGTAATCCACTCTCTAGGACTCTTTGCAATCAACTTCTTGATTATGTCTAATAAAATTTTGTTCATTGATTCAGCCAATCCACTACCTTGAGGGTAATAATTTGAAGAAAACCTTAAAATGATCCCATATTCAAAGGCCCATGTAGAAAACTTTAAAGAAGAGAAAGCAGGGCCATTATCACATACCAATGAATAGGAAGTTCCAAACCTGGTGATGATGTTTTCTTCAAGAAACTTGATAACTGCCTTAGTTGTGGAGAATTTGCAGCAGGTAGCCTCAGTCCACCTTGTACAATAGTCTGTTACCGTCAGTATAAATTTGTGTCCTGTAGAGGATGGGGGATTGATGACTCCAATAAAATCCAAGCCCCACTGTGCAAATGGTCTTGATTCAATCACAGGTTGTAGTGGATTGGTCCGATTTCTCCCTTTATCTGCTGCAGTCTGACAGGTGTGGCAACTTCTGATGTGACTCTCAGTATCTTTGAACATCGTGGGCCAGTAATAGCCCGCCCTCAGTATTTTGTGTGTTGTAGCTAGATGGGAACCATGGCCGGTTCCGTACTTGTCATGTAGTTCTGTCAACACTTTATCTGCTTCAGCTCTGTCTAGGCATCTCAGATAAATTCCATCATGGTTCTTCCTGAATAGAAGACCTCCTTGCACCATATATTTTTGTGCTTTAACCTTCAAAGCTCTCCTCTAAGAAGCTTTCATTCTATTTGGGTACTTTCCAGCTATCAAGAAGGTGTTTAAATCATCATACCAGTCTGATGCGTTCTAGGAATTCAATACGTACTGCTGTTTTACCAAATCTGGATCCGTATTTGCTATTGTTTGCACCAACGCCTGCCCTCTGACCAGCTTCATGGGAATGATTTCCATGTCGAATTCTTGCAGCGTGGTGATACACTTGGCTCTCTTTTCTCCAGGTTCATTCTGCATCAGCAACATCTTTATTGCTGTGTCGGGCACTATGGCTTTGATCTGGCTGCGCAGAATGTAATGTCTACATTTTTTCACGGCCCTTATTAATGCAAATGCTTGTCTCTCGGTATCCAAATATCTCAACTGTGCATCCTTTAGAGGCACGCTCATGAATGTGATGGGCCTTTCTTCATTGTTTTCAGCCTTCTGTGTCAAGGCAGCCGCGACCAAATGAGAAGGTGCAAAGGAGTAGATGTAAAACGGGCTTGTGTAGTCTAGACTTGCCAATACAGGAGCATTAGAAATTGCCTCCTTGATATCTTCAAATACGGCTCTAGCCACTGGCGTCCACTCTATCTACGCATCTTTCTTTAACATGGCATTTAACGGCTACACAATCTCTGCAAAACCTGTGATAAACTTCCGAACAAAGTTAATTTTACCAAAAAATGTTTCAACTCTTTCCTACTGTTCGGTATTTACAAATTTTTTATGGATTCTATTCTATCCGGATCAATCGAAATTCCATCTTCAGAAATGACATGGCCTAATAATTTACCTTCAGTTACGCCAAATATACATTTCTTAGGATTAAGGGAAATCCCATACCTTTCACATCGCTTGAGTATTTTCCTGAGATCTTCAGCGTGAGTGGATGCATCCTTGGAATACACAGTCAAATCATCCATATACACAACAATGCACTTACCTGATAACCCACGGAATGCAATGTCCATGGCTCTCTGAAAAGTGGCACCTGCATTGATCAGACCAAAAGGCATTCTTCTATATGCATAATTTCCCCATTTACAAGTGAAGGTGGTTTTTAGTCTATCTTCTCTATCAATTAAGACCTGGTTATAACCTGAAAAACCATCTAAAAAAGACATCATCTTTGCTCTGTTTACTGCTTGCAGTACTTCGTCTATAGGAGGCAGAGGATAATTATCCTTTTCAGATGCTTTGTTCAAATTTCTAAAGTCTACGCATAACCTGATGTCTCCGTTTTTCTTCCTTACCGGTACTAAGTTAGCTACCCAAACTGAATGTCTGACTAGAAAAATTATGCCAGCAGACAACAATTTTTTAACTTCCTCAAAGATTAAAGGCTCTAGAATAGCGTTCACAGGCCTTTGTTTCTGTCTAAATGGCTTAACCTCTGGCCTTAAAGGTATTACGTGAGTTATGATGGACTCATCAAATGTTTTCAAGTCTTCATAGGTCCATGCTATGACATGTTTGTATTCTTTTAGGACATCTAGAACTTCTTTTCTTATTTTCTCAGAGCAAACCTTTCTGATTAGTACATTTTGTAGATTTTGCTCTGTCCCTAAGTTATGTAAATTGCACTTACCCCCTTCTATTTTGGGCAAGTCCTTCTGTCTCATTACCCCATCGAAGTCAAAGATACATTCTAATTCAATTACTCCTTTGGGTAAGAAGTTGCTCTTCAAGTTGATTATATCCTCTTCGTCCCATGTTATCTCAGGCCTTTCTTGCTCATCAATGATTTGAGCCTCAAATACTTCATTACAAGTCAGAAAATCAATAATTTGCTGATCCCCTCCAAATACCTGAAAGTGTGTAACGTTGTCTGGGATACTGGGAACATTAACTAACTCAATAGCAAATTGTCTCAATCCTGAAAGTGTCAAGGGTTCTAGTGTGCTAGTAGCAACTGCTAGTGCATCTGGCCTATGATTTAACTCTCTGGGGATATGCTCTATGTTAAAAGCATCGAATGAATCTATTAAACCCCATACCTTATGTCTGTAACTAATCATTTTTTTGTAATTGCAGGCATATAGTTTCCTCACTTGTCTGACTACTAATTCAGAGTCTGAAAATACCTTAATCATTTTCACCCTTTTCTTGATGGCCATGACAAGTCCTAAAATTAAGGCTTCATATTCAGCAATATTGTTAGTATAGGAAAACTGTAATCTATATGCTGCTAGGTGTGATTTACCCTAAGGATCTATAAGTTCAACACCCATACCCGTGCCCTGTTTTGATTTGGACCCATCACATTTTAACGTCCACATGCCATCTTTACTTTTTCGACCTTTTACCCTGGTATGCTTTGTCTCTTTTATTACTTGTGAGGTGCTGGTCTGTTTATTCATGGATTTTTCTATTTGGTTAACTTGCATATGTGTATTTCCATCTGTTAAATCAGAAAGACAACTACCCTTGTCCCTTATTTCTTCTCCTAAATCTGGAATCAAGGCATCTACATCATCCTGAACTTATTTCTATGTTATGTCAGGATTCTCATTTTCCTCTTGTAACTCTACCCTCCCTATGCATTTTTTGTATTCATATTCAATGATGTCTTTGTATATTTCACAACTTTCCTTAGAATGTGGCCTATTGTGGACTCCACACTTGTTTTTGTACAATTTACATTGGACTGGTAGATTTTGTTTAATGCACTCTTCCACTTCTTGTCTAATGGCATGACCAAATTTGTCTATTGCATTGTTTTCTTCCTCTGAAGAATTTCCATCAGACTCAATGAATAATGCTGTCCTATTGCTGACACATTTTTTTCTAATGTTTAACATCATGATCTCTTCAATCTGCACCCCATTGTTGGTAATTCTATAGACACCAGGTTCAACAGCAGCATATAATATTTCATTAGTTCGATTATACTCTGTTATCATGTGTTTCATCCTGGGCTCTGCCTCTATTCTAATCTGGTTTGGGATACCTCTCCAAGGTAGCCACATATGTGAAAAGTCAGTGGCCATATATCCGTTTAATGTCTTGGACCAATCCCTACTCAGCAACATTCCATAATTTACGGGTATATCCACTACTTGAATATCAATGATTTGGCTTACCCTAGGGTCTGAGGCTAATTGCATTTGAATGTTCATGAGTTCTCCTATCACGCTAACCTCAGTCTTATCTAATTGTGTGACAACCTTGGCAGATTTGGTGGGAGTCAGCTTGAGAGTTTTACATATGCCTAAGGGCATCACGTTGGCTGAGGCACCAGAGTCTACCATGCAATTGTGTATATTCTTCCCACACAATCTAATAGTTAACAAGAAAGGAGGAGCATCCTTTTTATCAACGTACATTACTACATTTGTATTGGAAGGCTGCTCAACTTTCTTACTTTTCTCTTTGGGTGGTGAATCTCTATTAGGAACAGTTATATCAGCAGAAACCTCGTCTGTCATGGATGTATCCAGGATTTTATAAAAGCATTTCTGATCCCTGGGGTTTTCAATAATTCATTTAGAGGTATACTGACCTTAATTTTCTTTATTTCCTCTGACAGGTAACTCATTAATCTTGTTGTCTCTATCGTTTCAGTTTTACTTGTTTGATCCTTTTGTACTGCTGTTCTATTATTTGCACGCTGATTAGCTTTAAGTATGGCAGGATTGTTGCTGGCATTCTGATTTAGGGGTGTATTGAAGTTATTCGGAGGAATGGAAGTGGTGAAAGGTCCTCCTGGCCTAGGGTTGTTCCTCAAATTGTAGGTGTGGTTTTTATTTGTCTGTTGAAAGGTCTGCACCTCTTCTGTTTTAGTTAATACCTCATTTTTAGATTCAAAGGGAAACTGAAAAGCATTTAACACCAAGGCTGATTCAGGATAAAGATTTTCACAACAGTATGGTCCATCTTCTAGCAATTCATCCCCTTTCTCTTCTGCAGTTGCAAAGGTAAACGTTTCTAAGACTAATGCTATGTCATATCCTGAGGGTGCTACCTCATTACCCTTGGGAATGAGAAATTCAGAGGTAGGAGGCTAGACATCTATGTTAAAAATGCTGGCTGCTAAGTGGAACTATGGGCAGTCGTGCTCAGCATGGGCATTGGTATTGTGAAATCTGCACCAATTTTTGGGTGTTGTACTGGCCATTTGGATGCCAGCCATTTTTTTTGCCTCATGATTATCTATGTTCTCAAAAGGAGAAGCTAGAGTACCATTGTTGGGCCCAGTGTTCCATGTCTTGGGTGGCTTGGGTTGATTCTGATTTCTGTTATTATTGCCCCAGGTCCTATTATCTATCACTGGCCCTCTATTTTGCATTGGTTGCCCCTGGTTGGGGCCTTGATGCTGATTATAGTTTTGGTTCTGATTGTACTGCTGGTTTTGATTGGAACTATAGTTTTGATTTGGGCCTTGGTTGTGATTCTGATGTTGATTGTAGTTTTGGTTGCCTCTTCCATAGAGGTTCTTGTTTCTTAGTTGTGTCACTTCGGTGGTTAACCTTTTCAAATGTGTAGTGATCTCTTTAATCTCTTCCCTATCCTCTTTTGATTTTACCACAGTTGTATCACTAGGAGGTTGGAAGAAAGGCAGACCACTATTTTGATTGTTATTGGAAGTGCCACCCATGTAAGGAGTTATAGCTTGGATTGGGGTAGGACTATACATAGGTGTGTAAGAAGGAACCAAATTTAATAGTGGACTGTGATGCATAGGGACTCCATTCCAAGGCTATGCCTGATTCTGCACCCCAAAATTCCCTCCATTAACAAATGGGCTATAAGTCGTATGCCTCATCTCTTGGTTCACTGAGGCTGCCTCTTTGTAGGCTTTGGATATTGAATCTATGTCAGGTTTTCTTTTAACAAACATGGCAGTTAAAGCATCCAAGGCTGCATAGTACATAGTCAACAAGGTATCATCATCCACGGTATAAGGGGCTACTAGCCTAGAGTAGGCCTTTTGAAATCTGTCATTGAAATTATCAATCAGCTCTCCCTCACCCCTTTTTATGGTAGCCAATTTATGATACAGGATGCAAGGATCAATGGGTCCTCTAAATCTTGACATAAATGCTTCTTCCATAAGTGGCCAGGAAGAAATGTAACCGTTGGGTAGGTTTACATACCAGTTAGAGGCCTGTTCATTAAAGGTGTAGGGAAACAATCTACTCACAATGTCCTCGTGCTCTAATCTCGCCCTAAAACATGCTTCCTTGAATATTCTAATATGATCTTCTAGGTCCTGATGTAACTGGTATTTGGGACATATCTTTTCCGGATTTTTCGGCATCTCATGATAATCAGGGAAGGCAATAGGAGAATGGACATTGAAATAAGCCATTGCAAGTGTTTGAGCTTGATCTGAACTTGTAGGAATACCTGGATTTATTGGAGGGATAGGATTTATAGGAGTACCTGAACCAAGATTTAAAGATCTGAATAGTGATTTGTCAGGACTCACAATGCTACGGATGTGAAAAGGTGACCCAGGAGGTGTTCTAGATGAACTTCCTGCTTGTGATATTTTAGGATTCCAAATCAAAGGGTTGTTACTCCGCCTTATATCAGGTAATTGCATGAATATATCTCCTGAACTGGATCTAGACCTGGTCACTCTATCACTGTTATTAGCCAACTTTTCTTGAAACAAACCCTAACTCAAATCAGGCCCTCCTTCTAGCGCTAGAAAACTGTTGGTGGTTGTTTTGATGCAATCATAACAATAAGTTAAAATTCACATATAATGAACTGAAACTATACTTGAAAGATAAGAAGGAATCGTTTAAGATTCACTTAATCCCAAGTCTACAGTGGTCAGGTCTTGACCTGTTGGTCAAATTCAGTTCGTCAATGTGAAGCTGTAATGTTCAAGGGGCTTTACGTAGTTTAGGGTTTCTTTTTGGTTTACTGGACTCAAACTATGCAAAAAGATCATGAGATATGTCAATACTTTTTCATTCCTTTACATAAAAGTGGTTGTCTTGAATTATTGCAGCCTTCCTCTTTATATATTTATGAAAACTTGTCTACTTTTAACTCTGTTGTTCATGCTTCTTCAAATATGAGACAAATTTCCTTCAAATTTCTACGTTTTAAACTAAGTAGTTTCAGATGGGTTGGGAAAAGTTAGAAAGATCTACTCTAAACCTCATTTACTCTACCAAAGGATCTAATTGTTCTGTTATGCACTCTATAAATCATACAGCAATTTGATCAAATCCACAGTAAAAACCTTAAATGTAAGTTCTGAGCATTTTCACAAACATACATTTAAAATTGCAAGCTCTCAAAGAAAATATTTCAAAACACAAAGAAGAGCAGGAGAACACTTAGAAGATAGATGTAGAACTCCAGATTCTATTGTATTAGAAACAAATAGTCATACATAATTTACAATGTTGGAATGACTCTTAGTTTCATTGATCAAACTACAGAGAACTTACAAGCTTTACAGATACAATAAGGAAGCCAAATGTTCCACACACTCCTTACTGCAGACAACAGGCGACCTCCTCTAAACTAAACTATGCCCAAAAAGAATCTACAATTCTGGAAAAATGCTAAAATCCCTGTTGTTCCTAAAATCCCTGTTGTAAATATTACAATGTATTAAGGCACAATATATAGACTTTCTGATTGTCCTCAATACAGCCCAAAACCCTAATGGTTAAGTAATGGTTCAAACCCTAGGTTACAACATTAAATGGTGCAAAACCATCCTCTAAAATATCTCTAAATATGTGTCAAATCTGGGTGAAAATATGCCTCTTTCTGAAACCCTAGTAGTTCAGAAGTAAATTCTGCAACCTACCATCATTATGTTTTATCTGCATTTTGGGTCTTCTCATTGATGTCCCTTGACTTTCTGCACTTCATTCTCATCTTCTCTTTACTTCTGAAATCGGATTCTCCTTCCGGGACATCACTGCCATTAAGTTTCAGCTTCCTCTTCCAGCTGCTGACCTGCAAAAGCAGACCAACAATAAGTACCATTGATTATTAAACAACCACTTTCGAAACACCTGTTAGATCCAAGTAGGGCTGAGCAAAAAATCGTGGCTATCAGGTTAAAATCTGCAAAAAATGCGTTCATACTGCACATACCGTGTCAAAAACTACCGGGTCAACCATCGCAGACCAGAAACGATGCATACGTAGGGTCAAAGTGTGCCAAAAACCCTAAAAAAACCTATCGCTAAATTCCTCCCGCCTATCGGCGTCAAAAAACCACATCGGCAGCCCTAAAGATTGCCCACTGACTAACTGCCTCCGGCCGAAAAATGACCCTTTATCTCCTTTTATTAGAAATGGTGCCCGCAGAGAGTGACACATGGCACGTTCCACACGAGGGGCTTTGAAACTTTTGCTTTATGCAGAAGGCGACACTTGGCGCGCTCCACGCAGCTGTTTGAAACTGTTAAGAGACTTATGAAAACCTTTAGATTCATGCGGAAGAAGACACGTGTCGCCTTCCGTGTCGTTGTTAGGGGCTACTGAGAGCAAGCGGAAGCTCTCCCAAAACTTTTGAGACTCTCGCGGAAAGTGACACTTGTCATTCTTCGCAGGCGTGTTGCAACTTTTAGAAGCTGTCGGAGCACTTTGAAACCTGTTGGCAGAAGGCGCCACGTGGCATCTTCTGCGCAACTGCTGAGATACTTGGGGCTCGGTGGGTCATCCTTCAGAGTGTGACACCAGTCACTTTCCGCGGAATCCTTGCAACTTTTTAGAAACTTGAGAGGGACCTGCGGAGAGTGACAAGTGGCACGCTCCGTGTTGCTTGTTTGAGACATATGGGACTCTCCACGCGGCCGTGAAACTTTAAGGGACTATCGTGGAAGGCGCCACGTGGTGTCTTCCGCACAACTTTTTGAAATTGTTAAGACTCCTTCGAAGCCCGCGGATGATTTTAAATTTTTAAAGGGGCTCGTCGCGGAAGGTGACAAGTGGCACGTTTCGCGTAGCCGTTAGAAACGCTTGGGGCTCTACGTTGATTTTTTGCAACGCTATTGAGACTCATGTGGAGTGTGACACTTGGCGCGCTCCGCGTAGCCATTTGAAACATTTAGGAACATTTAACGAAACATTTGAAACCTTGCACTATTTAAACCCTGTAGTGCATTTTACCAAAATGGGCATAACTTGCAAAATATGGTGAATTTTTAGATGATTCAAAAAGCAACCCTGGCTCATTTTTTACAAGGAATCCAACCATACCATGCACTGGTACTCAAAATGCATTTTATCACTAATTTTTTTATCAAGGTTTGCAAATTTAATTCTCTTTTCCCTTACCACCAAGGACAGACCCACAAAAAAAAAGCAAAAAGCAAAGCCACGACAGGGGTCCCTATTTTGCTAAGGAGTAAAATGGGGCGTGTTGTGAACATCACAACAGTAATCTTTATAGATGACTACTCTAGGAAAAATTGGATTTACTTTCTCAAATCAAAAGAATCTGATGAAGTTCTAAGTAGATTCAAAGAATTTAAAGCTTTAGCTGAAAATCTATCTGGGAAAAGAATTAAATTTTTAAGGTCTGACAATGGAGGTGAATACATCTCGGGTAGTTTTCATGATTTTTGTGTTGAGGCAGGGATCAAGAGGGAGTTTTGTGTTCCCTACAACCCTTAGCAAAATGGGGTTGCAGAAAGAAAGAACAGATCCATAGTTGAGGTAGCAAAAACTATGATTCATGATTAGGATTTGCAGACTTTCCTATGGGCCGAAGCATCTAGGACTACTGTCTACATTCATAATAGATGCCATCACCATTTATTGAAAGATATGACTCCAGAAGAAGCATTTTCAGGGATCAAACCTGATATCAGTCACTTGAGGATCTTCGAGAGTCCAATATATGTCCATGTACCCAAAGAGAAGAGAACCAAGTTGGAATCTTCTGGCAAAAGAGGCATTCTTGTGGGCTACAGTGAAACATCCAAAGCATTTAGAATTTACATTCCAGGTCAAAAGTTTATTGAGGTTAGTAGAGATGTCATTTTTGAAGAAAATATTGCACTCAAAAGATCTAAAGGCTCAAGTTTAGAGATTGACAATGAAGTCCATGATAACCCTCAAGACATGGATATTGAGCATGATACTGAGATTCAGAGAGAGTCTATAGAATCTGAAAATCATGATGATCCAAGTGAACCTTTGGATCCTACAGATGGGCCTAGGGACATTACCATGAGTAAGAAGAGACCTCTCTATATTCAAGAGGCAGAAAAGTTTGCAGCTCCAAGTGGCACACTTAGAGAAAGGAGACCTCAGATATTCTCAAACTATGTTACATTGATGTGCAATCTCATTGAGACTGAACCTTCCAGCGTTGAAGAGGCCATGAACCAATAGACATGGAAGAATGCTATGGATGAAGAATATCAGTCTATCATTAAGAATGATGTTTGGGATATTGAGCCTAGACCCAAAGGTAAGTCTGTTGTATCTTCCAAATGGTTGTTTAAAATTAAACATGCTGTTGATGGAAGTATTAAGAAATACAAAGCTAGATTTGTGGCTCATGGCTTCTCTCAAAAAGAAGGCATAGATTATGAGGAAACCTTTGCCCTATTGCTCGATATACTTCCATCAGGAGTATCATTGCTATTGCTGTAGCTAAGGGATGGAAGTTGCATCAGATGGATGTAAAGACAACCTTCCTCAATGGTGTTATTGAAGAAGACGTCTACATTGAGCAACCTGAAGGCTTTGTGATCCATAAGAAAGAATCTCATGTATGCAGATTGAAGAAAGCATTATATGGCCTTAAGCAGGCCCCCTGTGCTTGGTATGAAAGAATTGATAAGTACTTGGTAAGCCTAGGATTTTGTAAGAATGATGTTGATCCTAACCTTTACTTCAAGGTATTCAATGGTGAAATGTTGATTTTGGTTTTATATGTTGACGATCTATTCCTAACTGGAGAAGATTATATCATTCTTAAATGTAAGGAAGAACTGACTTCAGAATTTGAAATGAAAGATCTAGGTCTCATGCATTTCTTTCTAGGGTTAGAAGTATGGCAAAGACCCAATGAAATTATTCTAAGTCAAGGAAAATATACCATTGATATTTTGAAGAGATTTGGAATGCTAGATTGTAAACCTATGCCTACTCCTATAGAAACTAACTTAAAGAAGTTGAGTGAATTTGCAGCTAGGTCTGTTCTTGTGAATCCCACTGAATACAAGCAACTGATTGGATCCTTGATGTATCTAGTTAACACTAGACCTGATATTTTCTATGCAGTGAGTGCCCTCAGCCAGTTTATGTGCGAACCAAGGCAGATTCATCTTGTTGCAGCCAAGCATATCTTGAGATATTTGCATGGTACAGTTGGATATGGATTGAAGTACTCTTCCAACACAGTTATTACCTTGGAAGGCTATTCTGATTCTGATTGGGCAGGAAGTGTCACTGATAGAAAGAACACTTCTGGAGTTTGCTTCAGCTTGGGATCCGCCATGATATCCTGGTGCAGCAGAAAATAGTCTTCAGTAGCATTGAGTACTGCTAAAGCATAATATATTGCAGCTTGTGTGGCATCTCGAGAAGCAGTGTGGCTTCGAAAACTCCTTGTAGGTTTGTTTGGACAACCCTAGGAGCCTACAATTATTCACAATGATAACCAGAGCTGTGTGAAGCTCTCTGCCAATCCTGTGTTTCATGACAGATCAAAGCATGTGGAAACCCAGTATCACTATATCTGGGATATGGTGCAAAGGAATGCTATTTAGCTGAAGTACATCAGCACTGATGAGCAAACAGTAGATGTTCTCACCAAACCCCTTGCTCGAGTGAAGCTTGCATATTTTCGAGACAAGCTTGGAGTTGTGGAGAATGAAGCTCTAGCTGAGAGGGAGTCTTAGCATCAGTGATACATTATACTGTATCTTCCACCCTCTACGAGTAGGCATGGTGGATCCACCCTCTATGAGTAGGCATGGTGGATCCACCATCTGCAAGTAGACATGATGGTAATGCACTCTTCTCTGGGAGAAGTTTGAGGTGAAATCCCTCTTCCACCCTCTGCGAGTAGGCATGGTGGAGCCACCCTCTGCAAGTAGGTATGGTGGATATCATGGGAGAAATTCCATGATGTGCTTGTTCACCCTCTAGGAGTATCTATGGTAAACGTCACGAGGAGATGACAATAAGTACTTATGCTTTCATCCATGGGAGTAGCCATGATGTTAGTCACTATGTGACTTGATCCTTATGAAGGAATCCTCCCTAGCTAAGAGGGAGTGTTGATTTTGGTAGCTAGGTCGGATCCTTTCTAGAGACCGACCTAGTCATAAAATGCTGAATGGCCTATCGGCCTTAGCATTTTGAGATCTCAGATTGTATTATCCGATTAAGGTAGGCCCCAATTGGGTGAACTCACCATTCTATGTATCTTGAAATTACAAATAGGTCAGGACCTATTTCAAATGTAACGTATATGTAATTTGGCACCAAAACGTTTGTGTGATCTCATATAAATGAAGAGTGACTGGCAGTCACAATACATCGCAATCACTTACCGAATTCTGCTCTGCGAAATCAGTGATCTACTACAAGCATAGTGAAAGGGCTCCGTTGTTGGTTGAACCATTCGACAGGTTCAACGGTTCGACAGGTTCAAAGGTTCAACAGTGAAAGGCTCCGCCAATGGTTGAACTGGTTCAACGGTTCGACGGGTTCAAAGGTTCAACAGTGAAGGGCTTCGCCAATGGTTGAACTGGTTCAACGGTTCGACGGGTTCAAAGGTTCAACAGTGAAGGGCTCTGCCGATGTTGAATTGGTTCAATGGTTCGACGGGTTCAAAGGTTTGACAGTGCAAGGGTTCTGCCGACAGTTGAACTGGTTGAACTGGTTCAATGGTTCAAAGGGTTTGTTAATTCAAGAAGAGGCCATATTGTATTTTGATATCTATGTTTCGTTCCTTAGCTGGGCAAAGTTGTAATCTGTTTCTACTCCTAATATAAATCGGATCCGAGATTTTCTTGCTGGGTTTTTCACCTCCAAGAGGGAGGTTTTCCCAGGGTATATGTGTGTTATGTGAGCATTTATGTTTCATTGTTTCTTACTGTCAATCTGAATATTAAAATTAACACAATTCATAGCTTTTGGCATGGGTAGCTCTGGTGAACACCTCCCACAAACATGCTTTGACTAACATTCTTCTAATAGACATCCAAAAAAAAGCATGCAATATGAATTTATTTCGTCATGTGTCAGTAATAAGCTTTACGCATGTCTGCATCAACTCCCAGATAATTGGCAATAGTTTGTGGCACCTATTTGTATGCATTAGGCCCTGAGAGCTTTGTTAGTTGTAATAGATGTTTGGTTCTCTTTGTAAGATCTCCTTGCCTTTATCGTGTTCAGCAACATAGGAGGCTATAGAAATATATCAGTGGCACTAGAGGCATGGCTACTTGGTTTTTCTATAATGTTAGCATTGTTTCAAAGCCTCCAAAGTTCACCCCCTACCTAATGGTCACTCTCCTGAATGCGTTTAATATGCCAATACCTCTCCAAGCCTTGGCATGGCTCCACTAAAACCACCAGTCAAGATGGAAAATATTGCATACCATATCTAGATATCCATGAAATAATCTATAAAGGAAACATAAAAACCTATTAATATATTTGGTTGTGCATAAAATGATATGAATAATCACAAAAGACATCTCCACTTGCAAAAATAAACTTGCCCTTCAATTCTACTGGTTTTCTTTTTCCAAGAATGTACCTTGAGAATATTGAACAAATAGGCAAATATGAAATTTATTTCAAATTTTATCAATCAGTGTTGAAAAGAGAGAAAAATTAGACAATATTGTTAGGCCTCAACCTAGTTTCTAAGTAGATTTTATGGAGCCATACAAGAAATTAAAATAACACAAACTAATTCTAGTTTTTCCTTTTCTCTGCAATTAAAATATTCAATTCCATTAATCATGGCAATAGGAAAAACAGAGGAAGACAATGAAAATTGCCCACTTTCATGAAAAGATTTATTTCAAAAGCAAATCTATTCACAAACTCAACACAATAAGAGACATTCTTTCATGTTTAGAGAAATAAAATGCCCTGCAATTAAAAAATATTTAATTCAATAATGTTATAAGAATATGGTGTGGCTGGAATTTAGATATCCTAACATCCTTGGGGATTGTGAGTTGAGCCTTCTTTGTCAGTGACAATCCAACCATACCCAAAATGCCTCGTAATTCATTCATTGCAGAATCTAAATTAATCTATATATTTAGGCCAGTTCAAAATTTCTTTCACTACAGACATTTGAAAACAAAGAAAAACTAGGGCTAATAATATACTACAGCGACTTCGTATTTATCATTCTTACTAACAAGAGCACGTACCTGCACCAAGAATTAAAATCTATTTTTTTCTCTAGAAAAATAACAATAGTATTCTGTTAAGAACAATATAAATGGTTTGCAGAAGCCTTAAGCCTCTATACCCATAAGTATGTGTTTGAACCCTAAACAGCTAACTCTCTCGCTATTTTGTATTTGTATTGCTCTGTTCCCAGCCACTAACAATATTGTAAGAAATTAAATCGCATAAGAAAATAAGACCAGCCCTGTGGTTTGAGGCTATTTCAAAGAAAAAAGAGGAATAATCACTAAGAATTTCAGGAAAAGTGAAGCTTTCTATTTACAGAACTGCAGAGACTTATTTTGAGGATGTCCAACAGAAGCAATAATCTTCAATCTCCTACAAAACAAGGAAACTATGGGTTACAATGCAATTTGTAATTGTAATTATGTGTTTTTTTTTTCTAATTTTACCCTTCTGCTAATTACTTTTGTTATTTGGGTATTTAGAATAGAAACAATACTACTTCACCCTAGCCATTAATACTAGTAGTTGTAGTTTTAATATTTTTAGGTCTTGTTGGCACCTACACAAATCACTACTCCTTTCTCACATAAACCTGTAAACAAATTTTAGTGCTATTGAAAGAAAATTAAAAGGAAAAATTCAAAAATATAGATTACCCAAACATGCAATTTAAGAAAATTAAAAAATAGCAGAGAAAAAATTCAAAAATATAGATTACCCAAAGATTTAAGTGTATATCCAAGAGGCAACATACCTTCCTGTCAGGTAAAAGCTCTGCAACATTCTCAATAATAAGTATCATGTACAGCAGAACACTTCCAATGATGGCTTTGGTCTTTCTTCAGATATCCTCCTGCTACGTGCCTTTAGCAAAAACAAGTTTTGCCTATTCCCTGCCACGTCCAAACGTAGATAGTTGCACGTGCCCTGCTTGGAAAAACCAACCACAGACTATAGAAATCGTGTTTAATTTTTCTCTGGCCCTTTTTTTCATTAGAAGATATTTTTCTAAGATTTTTTACTATTGAAAATTAAAAAAATTTACTGGGAAAATGCTCAGCTCAGTATCCAATCGGAAGCTACAATTTTTTTTTTCTTCACACAAAAAAATGGAAAAAAAAAATCATGCCAAAATATTAAAGAATAGCATAAATTTATTTGGTGGGTACTGTTTTAAATGCAACACTAATACAGTTTAGTGCAGTGAAAACATAAGTCCCCCCTATATGGCAGGGACTAACAATATTGTCACTATTGATATAACCTTCCTTCTAATGTGACACATAAACCTATTACACCTCTTCTTCTAATCTTCAATTCTTGATCAATATTTAACTATTCTATATAATATTAAAATATTTGAAAAAAATTAAAAATTCAATAAAATTGTAAACATAAAAGAAAATTGTTTAGATGTCATTCTGAAAGAGAATGGAGAGTTGTTCAGATGCCATTCTAAAAGAGAATGGAGAATTGTTCATCCTCTCTTATTCATGGTAGCGGTCAAGTTGTTGAGGAAAGAGAATGGAAGTCTCATGAAGAGACCGTTTAGCGCTTCCAAGCATATATGGGCAAGCCATAAGGTGCAATTTTAATTTCTTCTTTCTGTGCATATTTATTCCACACTCATAATTTTAAATGGCAATAAACTGATTAAAAATAGAAAGTAGGAATGAATTCTGCAATTCGATAGTTGCAAAAACAAATATTAAAAAGTGCATAATACTATTTCTTTTTTTAAAAAATTGTATTAATTTATTTTATTGTATTAAGTAAATTTGTATTTGTTGATAAAATTTTAAGAACAACGGTGTTTGGTATAAATGGTGTCTTTATTTTGTATTTAGAAGTAATGTTTGTATTGTCAACAGTGTTTGGTAATGTTGTATTGTTAAATTATTGTATCTAATGCTTAATAAAGTTACAACAAAGGTGTATGTGTCATTGACCCCTACAAATAGTCGAGGAGAAATAAGCATTTGAATATTTACAAATTTCACTCCATTTCTAATCCTTTTGTGTATTGTTGTTAGGCTATAAAAGTCTCAGCAAGCCATCACAAAGTATATCAAAAGCTTATCCTTCCATGTACGAAGTGACCTTGTTTTAGGTTGGCATTGGCAACACGAGTCTCTTTCATATATTTACAAGGTATCATGTATGACCATGCTCTCATGTGCCTTAACATCTCTTTTAGACCCAAGAGATTTAACATCTAAAGCGATACCTTATCACACACATGCATATTGGAGTTTTTTATAATCAAATTGTGAGCCAATTATATATTATTTTAGTATTAGGGGGAAAGGGAAATTTAATTAATATGATACAAGTAGGTACTAGGAGTTGAAAAGCATGCATAGAAGGGGGTAGGGTGTTTATAAGTGGTGTTCCAACTTCTATACAAATCAATTTGCACAAGTCAATAAAAGGAAATATCATTCACTATGCTAGTCTCGCCAGGGTCATTGAAGTTGTCCTTTTTCTACACCATATAGTCTTGTATTATGTCAAAGCCTCATAATCCTAGGGGTGCCTGCTTAATCCTAACCCTAATGCAGTTAACAAAGGAAACAATGGTCACACAAGGTCATGCAAGTTAAAACTAGTTATTGGACACCTTTTGGTAATGCCATGTCCCTACCCAAAAGAATCGCCAAGTATATCTAAAATCCTTCCATTATAATTTAGATTAATATGTTTACTATAATTGAGATATTTGATATTAGTGTGACTCGATGCCATATCCCATGATACCCAAAGGCTTGAGGGTTTTCCCACGGAAGAATAGAGAATAGAGGATAGAGAATAGAGTTCAGGGTGAGGGTGGGTTTGGAAACATCGACTAAGTTGAGAGCTTTACCTTAATGAAGATGGGCATGGTTAGAGTTGGTAGGTTGAGATGTCTAATTGCTTTTAAATCAAAGTTCTATAGGATGACATATTTGTCATAGCTCATCTATGTTCTCTATGTTGAGGCTTAAAAGTATGAGATAATAATCAAA
Source organism: Cunninghamia lanceolata (assembly GCA_027924645.1). NCBI lineage: Eukaryota > Viridiplantae > Streptophyta > Pinopsida > Cupressales > Cupressaceae > Cunninghamia > Cunninghamia lanceolata. The sequence continues at coordinate 6,502,509 of BSBN01000516.1, forward strand.
ATTGGCTTTCAGTCAAATGTAGGTGTAGGCAACACCCTTGGTTGATAAGGTATAAATAATAAGTGGATATAAAAATGTAACCAAAAATAGGTGCATAGGATACCTCATGAAAATAGGAGGCATTTTAACTATACTCATATATGGAGAGGAGGTATCAAAAACATAAATTTAAGGGGTCAAAATAAAATTAGAGGTGTTTATTAGTACCCTACAATTAGTTTATTAAGAGAATCCCCAAGCTTTCACCTACCTTTGGATATAAAGAAAGGACCCACTTCAACAATGTATTGACGAGTATATCAAGAGTGAGTATATCAAGAGGCTTGGTATATTAGCTAGGCAAGTATATGGAAACAAGAACCTATTTGAAGAGACAAGAAACCCCCATATATAATGCTTCTGTAATCTCAATTGTTGAAAGGTAATAACTACTCCACATAAAAAATAATAGTCCAAGCCCAATTGGAGTTTGAAGACCTGTGAGATATTGTAAATGACACTATCATAAGCTACAACAAATACAAATCACCAAAGTAGATTTGATGAGGCCACTCAGAAGGCCAAATTAATCATATTGTTTTGAATCAGTGATGAGATTCAACCTCATATTAGGACTACCAAAAACTTGCAAAAGACACCTAAAATTGTGTTGTTTGAAATCGACCCAAGCTCAACATTAGTGAGTTAGACTCTGATGCAACACATGAACTGTATATTTACTAAAGGTGCCCACCCAGTCATTCCTGCTCTCATGGCAAGAGCTAGTAGAGTGGAGGTGGAACCAATGGGGTGCTTTGTTCTTCGGTAAGAAAAACATCATGGATTGTAGTTATATCGATCATGTTGTTTGCTTGTGTGCGCGGTTGTTGATTGTTGTGATTGTTGATGTTTATTTCATGGAGTTGAGAGGTCAGTTCTTGTAGTAGATTGAGATTTTCATTCCCTACCTCTTATGATTGCTAAGTCTCATCTTGTTTGTTTGTGGAATTGACTTATAATTTGGCCTTGAATTTGAAATATCCTTGAGATGTGAGTCCTAATTGTATCTCATTGGATTTGTTGTCAAATTTGAGTTTGTTCTTGAATGGCTTCCTCAGTGGGGTTTTCTTGAGTGGGGAGGTTCTCCCTAATTTCTTCTAAGACTATTTTATCCAATTTTCCCTCACACCTAGGCACATCGAGTGTTAAGTAGAGGAGATCGATTTGTTTGTTTTCATTTTTTGAGTTGACTTTGTTGTGTTTTGTGTCTCGTAATGAGATCAAGCGATTTCTTGTTTGAAATTTTGTTTGTTGAAATTGTTGATTTGTATGCCTCGTGATGAAATTGAGTGATTTCCTTCTTGTTTTGAATATTTCTAAGAGTTGTATGAAACTCTACATGCAATTATGCTAAATAAATGAAAGTTTTTTGTTCTTTTTCTAGTTTTTAGATATAAACTAATTACTACTGAAAACTGAAATATGAATACAAATCTAAATGACTTTTCCTAGATGCAATTTGTCTATGTTTTGGGTTTTTGTGTTTTGATGTTGATGTAAGCTATTCTAAGAAAGCAAAATTGCAATTACTCTAAGTATAATTGAAAGTAAATCTAAATCTAAAAAGTAGTAAAAAGCAATGAACTCTAAACTAACCAAGAGAAAATAAACATGAATTTCACTTCCTAAAGGGAAAGATGATGAGCTAATTACTAATGAAAACATATAAAGAAATTTGTGACTAATCAAGCATCAGTGCCAGGTTTTTGTCCTCAGAGATCATGTGGCAATTATCTCCTCCTCTGCAGCAATGGGGTCCTCCTCTTGACAACAAGGACAAAGTCAAGGATATAAGGAAATGAATTTTCTGTTAGAACCAATAGCAAAATGGAAATAAAAGGCTCACGTAGTCCTACACAAGCATAAGAATTCTATGGGGGCTACTTATGCATAAGTTTGAATCTCATAGAGATAAATTAGCTCAAAGAAAAATACAAGAATACATGAGTAATTCTCAACCGCATGTTGGGATCGAGGGCTTAGAAGCCAAATAGAAACAAGAATGCAAGAATAATTCTTAGCCTTCCCTAAAACAATAGAGGAGGGGGTATTTATAGGTAGAAAATAACACAATAGGTGGGGGTGATTGGGGAGTTAATAAGGATTGATTGAGGAGATAATTGGGTTTGAATGAGAGATCACAAAAGGTGAAGAAGTGAAAATAGAAGACTGATTAGAAGATTACTATGGATTGATCAATAGTGAACAAAAGTGATTAAGAGTTGACAAATAGTCAATGGAAGTAATGGCTCAGTCGTGTATGAAGGAACTCTCAATCAAATCCAAAAATAGAAGTAAATTGTGTAGAACTAAAATAAATCACGCATGCCAAAACATGACAAGGTCAGCCCTTTCAGGAACTGGATCACCCCTTTTGCTAGGGCAGCTCACCCAGGTGACCCTACAACTTAAGGACAAGTCACCTAGGCGGACGACCCTCATGATGAGGATCTAAAAAGGTTTTTTCAACAATTGTGAGGTCCTAAAACTCAATTCGAAGGTTGGAAAAGATGGTCCAAGAGGGAAAAACACTAGGGAACACATCATCAAGTGCAAGATTACTGAGAAGAGTATAATTCACACCTTCGTAGGCCATGATTTGGATCTTTGTATCATCATAGAACTACCATGTAGACATGTGTGCTTTTCTATACTTATATATTTTCCCTCTTAGGTATGGTAGTCTACATGAAAGGTAGATATTGTTCCCAAAGCATGGCCCTTACCTTTGTTTTTGTCCCATAGATGGACCTATAAATCAACAAGATGGTTCAAGCGTAAGTTTGATACATGATAAGTTCAAAGTAAGTACAAAAGGAAGACAAGAAAACATACTATTGATGCTTGAGTTTGACATTTACCTATGTCACTTCACCTTGTCATGATAACTTGCCATGATGGTAAAAGATGCACAAAATGAGGACAAAAGATACACTATAAAAGCTAAACTAAGAAAAAAGATCATTACCACACACTAAGCTAAAGAAGAGTGAGGAGAGGAAAGAGGGAAAGTGAGAAAACAATGACAAAAATATGCAAGGGAATAGTCAACATAATGTTGAGGATGAGGAGATTACCGCCATTCCACCTCCCATAAATCCCAAGGTATGAGAAATGAGAAAACCCCTCTTTAAAACCCTAGACTCCTTTTCACTTGATTTCACTTGAAAATATTTGTTTAACTTGAAATTTCTTGTTGTATTTACCTAGGTTTTAAGTTTTCATTATTTCTATTGTTCTATTTTTCTTGTTTTTGATCAATTTTCACATTTTTTGGGCCCATTGGGGCACGCTAGGGTGTGGCCATGGGTCACCCCTTTTCTAGGGTAGGTTGTCTAGACGACCTTGCCACTTCAACTTGGGTCACCCAAGAGACTGGTTAGGTCATTCGAGAGACCCTGCCAAGAGGTTTTGTTGATAGGATCGAAGGAAAAACTAATGACTTTGATGCTTAAATTTGCTCACTTTTTGTTTGTTTCTCATTTTTCAATATTGTATTCAATTTTTAGAATTTTTTGGAGTTTTATGATTTTTTGATTTTTGAGGTTTTTCTAATTTTTATGGATTTTGGAGTTTTACGAAAAAGATCTAAAATGATGCTCTCTTCTTGTAGGACGCCTACATATGGTGCAATGCTACCTATAAGAAGGCTTGGTATATGGAGGCTTTAGAGGCATTATCTGTTGTAGATCACACCATTCTTTAGAGGATAAGATTGGCTAAGGTGGAATAGCTACCAATTGTCCACCCTTTGTCTCGCATATGTTGTGACATCCTGACTTATTGGGATGTTGATCAGAACACATTTTTATTCCCATTTATTTCTGAAGAGTGGATGATCACTCAAGGTCCCTATCAGAGGGGAACCATTTACATTGCCTAAGAGGGAGTCTAAACGAGAGAGACTAGTTTGGGTAGCTATGATGGGATAGGCTCAACTGAGAGATAGACTTGGCATTTAGCTCACTTCAGTTCCTCGACTTCCCATTTCTCCCCCATGGAAGGTCCTAATTGGCCTAAATGCTACTCACTTGTCAAGAGGCAAGAAGGTCCCGATTCTTAGGTGGTGCTAGGAACCAATCATTCAACTGCTTGAGCGAAGGAAAATTTTTGCTTGGGGATTGACATTCTAGCATTGATTTATCGAGACTTGTATCACATCTCACAATGAGGGGCTCATTATTTTAGTCACCCTTCATTGGTTATGTCATGGATTCTCAAGTACATTATACCATTCCAATGAGATATGCCCCTTTTAGACCTAAGACTATCACGAGCTATGGGGTGGGCTCAACTTGGGCTCTTTGACACTTCTACACGAGAAGTCACTACTTTGACAAATGCTTACTCCATTTTAGACCCCTATAGAGAGATGGAGGGGTTATGGCTAGGAAATAAAGAATATCGATCTTAAATTGTCAAGGGGTTAGCCATTTGATAAACAGGAATGGCTTAATCGAGACTCACCCTATTGTATGAGTACTCCAACAGCTGGGAGATGACTTTCCTAACAATTTATCTATCCAAGAGATGATAGATGCATAGCATGGATCTCTTTTATGGGTATCACTTGTTCCTATAGTTATGATTGCACGACCATTCTAAGGGCCAGGCCTAAGGTAGCGAAGATCTCATCAATATTAAAGACTTGTTGTTGAGGATGAGGAGACTATTGATGAGAAAGATGAGAACTATGATCCCGAGGAGGAGAGAGATGAAATAGCATCAAAGGGAGATGACTTGGCTCTAAAGGATGAGAAAGTGGCACCAGGGGACACTGCACCTGCACATCAAGTGGTTCCACTTGTAGAGCTGACAAAGGAGGAAATAAGGATAGTTGATGCCTCATAGTAGCCTAGAGATCCTCATGAGTACTATGCTAATCCACTCCTTTCTTTCTTGTACTTGCTCATCTAAGAATGATTATGCTTTAACATTTGACTAACACTTTTCTTGTTTGTTCTTTGACACAAGAACTACTAATGGATGGAGAGACCTTTTCAAAAATGATTATTTATATATCTTGATCCCTGCCAGTAGACAAGCCAGAGAGGCACTCTTAGTTGATGTTGGGATGACTACACTAGCAGATTGACATATAGATGTTCTTGCTCGTACTTATCATGATGGCCAGGAATGACATCTCAGAGGACTAGAGTTTTTGTGTTAGAGATTGAGGTTGCTTTTTGTCTAGAGATGGATAGCCTTGAGGTCCATAGATGAACCTCTACTTCATGGGTTCAAACATCGGGACCGTCACATTCACAAATTCATGGCCATGTCTCCTCATAGGGGCATACTCAAAGGACTCCCAAACTTTCAAATCTAGTAGATGCCAAGAGGGGACCACAAAGCAAGAGCACTGGGGGTTCTATAGGTCATAGTCATCCTTGCAATCTTTTGATAGACCTACTTTTATTGAAAAGATTTTCACTTGCCCCCTTTTATGGGAAGATTTGCACGCTTGAGTGAATACCTTTTGCTTTTAGACTGCCTTGGTGGAGCAACTTTGTACTCATACACTATTATGCACTTATTAATTGTGACTTGATTGATTGGGATCTATACTTAGTTGAGTTGACATGTTTTACTTTGTTGTGTCTCTTGTGCTTATAACTCCTTATTCTTTTGGAATGCCATCCACATAGCTTCAACCTTTTGGGTCTCCACTTGTGAGTACAAACATTTAAACAATTATTTTTTATTTTTTATTTTTTACCTTTTTGACATCACCTCCATAGTCTATGTTAGGAATTACATGCAGAAGATATAAATTAAATGCAAATAAAGATTAAACAAAGGAATGAAAATACACAAAAATAATAACAGCGAGAGACAATTTTCAACTTGGTTCACCCAAACTCAGGCTACATCCACCAACAGAGAGTCCAATATTATTATCTAGTAAATCCAATCGATTACAACCAGTAATCCTTGCAACTCAATACTGCTACAAATGCTACAATACAATATCCCTAGAAACCCCAACCCTTAGCCTTTTTTATCAAGACTTATGTTGGTTACAAAATAGAGTTTTTTTTATGTCAGCCAATAGAAAAATAACTCCCGATGCCTTTATAAAATAATAAAAGTTGTTTGAGGTTTCGGGGGCGCTGCCCCTCAACCCCGCCCTATATCGCGATAGGGAGCACGCTAGGGGCGCTACCCCTGGACCCCACAAGGGACGTTACCCCTTGACCCCGTCTTGGGGGCGCTGCCCCCAAACCCCTGTTAAATAATTTGGGGGGAAACCATGCCGATAAAAGTGGGAAAAATTTAACCTCCGAGTCTGATTAGGCTCCATATAACAATAGTCTAACCCCATGCCATCAATGAGATGCAAGAGCTCATCACCAAAGATTAGACTACGCGAGTGTGGGCATGCTATTTTATTTTACAGAATTGGAGTTTTAACCCCTTCAACCTAACCCCACACTACCAGGAAGAAGCGAGGGCTCACCACTAAAGGTTAGGCAATGCAAGTAAGGGACTAGGCATAACTAAAAGGACAAGCAACTCCTAAGACTTCCCTCTTACTAAGGAGGATTAGAGGAGGTTTACTTGTTATCTTCTATTAGGTACTATAGGCTTGAAAACTTGCTTTGTTTAGGCTTGACTAGATGGTGGTTAAGACTAGCTTTAGTATAAATCTTAAATTTTTGGTTTGTTTGAAATTCTTGGGCATGTAAAGGACAAAGGATAATGATGATTTTGGGAATCTCTAAGGCTTAGCAAGGACAATCTATGCTAGGTAACCTTAAGACTCCTTACTAGGATGAAAATTGAACAAGAGAAAATCACTAACAAATGCAAGGATGGACAAAAAGAAATGTATACTTTGAAATTTTGGTTTTTCTTAATTTTATACTTTTTTAAAATTTTGAATTATTTAATTTTTTGGATTTTTAGATATAATATTTCTTCAAATGAAAGGTGTTAACCGTTTCACTAAATTCTTCTCCTTCCATGATGCACAAGTGATAAGAATCATTTCCAACATCTTCTTTAACCATGTAAGGTCCCTTTAAGTCTTCTCAAAAAAAAAAAATTCTATGCCTTTTATTATTTGTACTTCCTTTCCTAAGGACAAATTCTCCTATCTTGAAGGGTCTAGTTGTGATTTGTTTTTCTACAAGTATGCTTGTGGAGGCTTGTGAAGGTTGGGTTGATGTGAGATGAGATAAAGATTGATATGTTGTGGAATTGGGTCCAGTATAAGGCTCGATCGTTGGACAAAAACTCTGTGAGAAGGTCAAACTCATCTTGCATGTAAAATTTGACTTGGATACGCTCTTGAATACTTTACAAAAATTAGAAAAATTTGAAGGTAGTGACTCCATTTATTCTTCTGAAGGGACAAAAATTATTCTTGTTTACACATTTGGTTTTGGTCGCAAGTGCATTAAGTATCACATGTACTTTTTAGGAAGTTTGAGAGTAGTGGGGTGTTCTACCCCAATAATTATGTGTAATTTGTTCTCTTTTCAAAATTCTCCCACACTCACCTCATCCTCATTCGGGAATCTTTCAAACATTTCAATTTGGACTTGTGGTGGCTCCCACATGTCATTGGATTATATGGAGATTGAAGGTGATAGTGGGTTATGCGAGTTATGATCTCTAAAATCTTTAGAAGAAACCTTGAGATCATTCGTAGACTCGTTGTCAATTAAGTTAGCGTAAAAGTGATTTTGTAATCCATCTATATTGGTAGAGTCAAAGGAGTGTAGGACTCGCTAGGGGTGTGAAAGGTGTAAAGGAATTGCTTGGCATTGGCATTGGCATTAACGGCATGTATGACTCACTTGATGAGGGTTCCCTAGGTAGTGTCAATGGAGTATAGCCTTCAAATAAGTCTTCTTCAATGACAATGAAGGCATTGTAGTCTATCTTTGTTAAGTCAATTCTCCTCAACTAAATTTGATTTTCAAGCATGGCCACCTCGAAATAGGAGGAATTTTATTTTGGACAGGCCTAGTTGGTTAAATTGTTTCATCTTCCTTCATATCAACAAACATGTTTACTTCTAGGACTACGCCAATAGTGCAAACATCTAAGGCATATTGTATAGGGTTGTCACATTCCAATGATCCCATGACCTCTTGTTGTTTGATCATGGATGATTGGGAATCAATAAAAAGAGTTGTAAGAGGCATGACCAAACTAATTTCTCATGCATTATGTTGTTTGTTGATGTTGAACCTATTAGGTTGTTGTGACAGGATGCCAAAGTTGAACTAAGGCTGCACTAGACTTTGTTTGTGATGAAGCATTGTATCAAAAGTGTCAAGTTGATCTAGTTTGAGTCTTTCTCTACATCATGGTGGAGGTTCACTTAAGTGAACACTTATCTATTCAAACCCCATCAGGCTACCGGCCCCCCTTCCTAAAGGAACCAGAGCACCTGAGTCACCCAAAGCCTTTGCAGCGGGAAAAAAGACATCGATGATTCATTTTTAATACAATGTGGGTGTGAAACTTTAGATCAAAGGCTGTGATTTAAATCTTTTTAAATCTTAATGGCTACTCTTTTGTGAACAAAAAATGACGGCCATCCAATGAACTGTGCCCTAGTTGCAGTTATACAATTCCATAATTGCCCACAAAGGAGATGTTTTTGAATGTAGTTATTAAGGAATTTGATGAACGGGTGTGGGCTATTGTTATTATGGATTGTGAAGATATTATCTGAGAATTTTTTTGGTGTCTTTGATTAATACACAGAGAAAGAAAAATACATGTTTTTCATCTCTGTTATACTAGCACAGTGAGAAGGTATTTTATATGCAGTATATATACATTGGATGTGTTGAGGTCAGGGGATTGTGATGTGTGATACAAGTCTGATAGAGTATTTATGATGATATGATGAATGTCACTTGGTCTTGTTTTAATGATGTCAACTTATTTTTGTTTCATATGCAGATTTGATAGAAGGGTATATAGCAGTTTGTATTAGGAGTTATAAGGAATGTTTGTGTAGTGATTTGAAGTATAAGTGCTTATTGAAAATAGAGTAGTACTCTGTTCTTTTGTACTTTTATTCTTTTCTTCTTGGAGTGGGTGCCCCTGAATCATGTATTGGAGTAGGTGCTCCTAAATTTTGTATTGGAGTTGGTGCTTCTACATTTGAGTTGGTGCTCTCAAAATTGTATTCAGTGAGAATTTGAGACAGTGAGTCAATAATAAAATGTGTGGAGAGGATGAGATAGTAGTTTTTCCCTTTTAGGGTTTCCACTTTAAAACTTGTGGTATGTCTCTTCTTGATGGTTTGCTACATTGTGTTTAATTTGTCATATTTGTTAAAGTATCGTGTTATGTACATGTCATCTTGATTCACTCAACATCCAATTCCTATGATGTTTAAAGTGTATTCAATGAATTTCTTTGCATTGTAAACAAGTAAGTTGATAACTCTAAAATTTGGTCCCTCATTAGACCACTGATTCACCCCCCCTCTCAATGATCTTGTACTCCAACAACTAGGATTGCCTCCTAAAAGAGCTTGTGATTTATCTATAGATATAATTCAAGGATTGGAACCTATATCTAAAGCTCCATATAGAATGATCACAACTGAGTTAATGGAGTTCAAGGCTCAATTGCAAGAATTGCTTGATAAAGGATTGATAAGACCCAATGTATCCCCCTGGGGAGCACTAATAATTTTTGTGAAAAAGAAAGATGGTACATTGCAGTTATGTATTGATTATCGCATGATAAATAAAACAACAATAAAGAACAAGTACCCATTGCCCCATATTGATGATCTTTTTGATCAAATGAGAGAAGCAATAGTGTTTTCTAAGATTGATCTTCGATTTGGGTACCATCAATTACGGTTAAACGATGTGGATATTCACAAAACAACATTCAGAACAAGGTATGGGCATTATGAATTCATTGTCTTGCAATTTGGATTAACAAATGTACCTGCAGTATTTATGAACTTAATGAACAGTGTGTTCAGAGATTGCTTGGACAAGTTTGCCCATGTTTTTCTTGATGATATCCTAATCTACTCTAGGAGTAAGGAAGAACACTTCCAACATTTAAGGATTATCCTTCAGAGGCTAAGAGAGCATAAACTATATGGCAAGCTCTCTAAGTGTACTTTCTTTCAAAAGGAAGTGCAGTATTTGAGTCATATAATTTTAGCTAGGGGAATAGCTGTGGACCCGACCAAGATTAAAGCCATATTGGAATGGCCAACACCAAGAAATGTACATGAGGTCCGAAGTTTCACGGGCCTAGCAGGTTATTATAGAAAATTTGTGAAAAACTTTTCTAAAATCGATTATCGTTTTACTTCTTTGCAGAGAAAAGACAAAATGTCACATCTCGTTTTATGGACTATATAATTATTCTAGATTAGTGAACATTTTACTATGATTGTTTTTACTTTGAGCAAATTCCACGTGTGTGACAGTAATTATCCTGATGTTATATTTGTGTGAATTGGAAAGTTAATTTAAATATTAAATATTATTGATGTGCTTATAATGTTTTGCTTCAGCTATGTTTTGGGGAACTAACCTATTGATGTTGAGTTGAGTGCGAATGAATGTAGGTACTCGTAAAAAATGAGAACATGGTTGAGGTAGAGATGTTCTAGCCACTTGGCAAGAACTGTTTGGGATGGATAACGTGATGCACTCACACATTCACATAGTCTGATATTGCATTTTTGAATGGCTTATTATGCATTATTGTATGTATAATAAAATGTGATTGATAGTGAAATGCTTAGAAAAATATTATGTTTTAATTGCTACAATAAGTCTATTTTGAATGCATGATTTAGTCATAAATATTAATGTTCTTTTGAGATTATATTTAAAATGGTGTATTATTTAATAATAAATAATAAATGTTTTCCTATTTATATAAATGTTATTGTTTAGAAGACAATATCTTAATTAAAATTAAAACAATTATATTTAAATTGCAATATATATAATTTAATTACTATTATAAATACTTCTTGGTTTGATTTAAAGTGATTATGTTATATTGAAAATAAATAAATTATATTAATAATACTTATTATATTTAGAAAACTAAATAAAGGAATTAAAAGAATAATAATTCTGTCATGCAAGCGACATGAATAAATAAATTATTTTATCTTATTATCAAAAAGGAAATTTGGGGGATTTTTGGAATGAAAAAGGCATGCGCAACAAAGTAAACTAAAGTTAGAAAAGCAAAAAGAAAACCTAAACTTAGAGACACCAAGTTAGCAGGGGAGATTTTTAAATAAAACATAGAATAGCAATAAGAAAAAAATCATTATTCAGAGAATTGAAAGAGAGAACACAGTAGCGACAAAGAAGAAAGAAGAAGCACGACAGCAGGAGACAGAGTTGACCCTCTTCACCAACTAAGGATCCAGGTATTTAGCCTTGTGTTGTTGCATTTATTTATGGTTGAAATACTGTTAAAAACTATGGTTAGTATTTGCCTGTGATCTACCCTTTCCATGACATGCATTATGATGTGAGCAGCCAGTATGTGTGTTTTGTTCTTGCTTAATGAACTATTTCTCCTTGTCACCTACTTTTATCTCTTCCATGTCAGATTGAGGATCGACCACCCTTATGCCTGGGCTGATCTGGGCAGAAATTGACCCCCTTTGTGTTGTTAGCCTGATCAATTTACCCACAGCCTGTCAAAACATTAGCAAGCAAAAATAGATTTATAAACTTACCATTATCCTTAGCCGCTAATTAATTTAGCTCGTGCTTGCATTTACCTTGGTTTTTGCTCTTTTCTGTAGTTCGTGAAATGGCCTATCTTCTGGCTTTGAAAACTCTCGCTATTTTATCTGCTAAGTCAGCTAAAACGTTTGGTCCGTATTGCATTCACAACGGCTTTGTAACTCTAGTTGGCAATATTTATTTCCTCTTCATAGCTCAAACATTATTGGACATGATTATTTCCCGTAGCTTTGTTTATCACTGTCGCCATGTTACAAGTTCCTATAGCTGTCCTATCTATTTTTATTGTTGTTCAGACCTGCTTAGTTCCTGTCGTAGTCATTAAAATTTTGTATTAGACTTTTATGAATTCATGTAGCATAAATTTACTGATCCTGTAGCTTCTTATAAACTATTTAAAGAGCTAGATTCTAAATCAGAGCAGAGTTAGTGTATTTTTTGGATTTTCATCTATGGTTATTTAATGTTGAAACTAGTCTTAAACTCTTATTTAAAGACTCTCTGAATTGTTAAATCATAAACTGATATTGGATTGGAAAGAGTTAAACATTAGATTCTTCAAACCTTTTAGACAACGAATTACATTTAAAGATTATAACCAGATTATAGACACTATATTTACATTTGCATAAATGAATGAATGAGTGATGTTCTACTTATTGCTTATTAAAAGTGTGTCTTAATGATTGTTGCTTTGGAAGGGGAATTAGAGACGGTCTACAGGTGAATATGGATCGTTATTTTCTCTTTTCTTTTTCCTATTTTACTTATTTATTGGGAAAAGAAAGTAGATTTTTATTTAAGAGTGTTTTGGGTTACTTTTGGGCTAGGATGTTGAATGTGGATTATCAGAGATGGTTTTTCCTCTTTTCGGGAATTGAACTGGTAACTATTTCATTTAATTGTTTAGATCTAAATGAGAAGTCATTGAAAAAGATGAATATTTTATCTAGAAAACTTCAATGATATATATCTCTACCAATCCCATTGTGAGACAATCTACATTTCATTATTTTAGAATTGCACATTAGACATCAAGTTGCATCAGGTGTTCCCTCCTACTAGTTGTTTCGAGGTAGCTAGACATTTCGTATAAGGTTGGGTTTCCTTCATGTCATGAAGGGATCCGGGGAAGTGTAATTGCTTCATGGTTGGGTGGAAAAGCACCTAAGCCATGTTCTCATCTCTCGGCTCATAGGAGAACCAATTGGGTTCGTGGCAACTGGAGAGTGTGTTGATTTATTATACTTGTTGTACATATTTATTGTAACTTGTAATTGGATGTATTATGGCATGAGAGCCAATGGACTTTGTATATTATTTGTATGGTGCTATCACCTAGATTGAGCCTGTGATTTTGTAATATCTAATGACTTTTATTGATTCATATTTATGAGATTTATCTTTTACTTGTGTTGTTGTAAATAAGTGGATTATTTACTTCATTTTACTTTTGTTACTTGAGATGTTCTATTTAAATGGATTATTTATTTAATTTTACTTTTGTGATGGTTTGAGTGCTTTACATTTGGTATCAAAGTGCTTTGGTTGAACACTAGGGCCTCTTTTTGGGACTATTATGATAAGTTGCAAACTTGATGCAGATTATTCATCATGAATACTAGAAACACTGATTGTAGTGGAGGATCAGGAAATGGTCAGAATAGAAGAAACTGTGGAGATGCTAATAATGATCAAGATGGAAGATTAGATAGTATTCTTTCTCTCTTCACCCAACAGGATACTAGAATAATTTCTCTTGAGCAGGAGATCAGAGGGAATTATGAAGAGCAGAATGCTAATGAAAACCTAGGAGGTGCTAATGCTAATTAAAACCCAAGGGTTGAGGTATAGAATGAGAATCTGAGGATAGAAGTCCAAGTTCCTGAGGTTGGAGTTAATGCTGTAATCAAGTAAGGATTGCAAAAGAGTTGGGGAAAGACCTCAAGAAGGTCTCACCACCTAAATTTGATGGGAAGACAATTGGAGATGGAGTTAAAACATGGATCATAGAAATGGAGAAATACTTTGGGCTCTAAAACCTTTTTGATCACATGAAGGCAATGTGGGGATCATATTAGTTGACTAGTGAAGCAACAACATGGTGGGACAATGTGAAGGCAGATAAGAAACTGTTACCTAGTGAAATAACTTGGGAAATTTTCCTTCAACTTTTTAGGGAAAGATGGTTACCACAACTCTTCTTCGGTAAGAAGATGATAGAGTTTCAACATTTGGTTCAAGGAGGTATGCCCGTAACCAGTTATTGGGAAAGGTTCTCACATCTACTTAAGTATGTACCACAGTACCAGACGGATGAGAGATTCTGGATCATGAAGTTTATTTTAGGCTTAATGCCCCAAATTGGAGTAGAGGTAGACATTCATAATCCACTTACTATGGATGCAATTTTTGAGAAAGTAATTAAACAAGAGCAGAAGTTGCAACAAGTAGCTAGTTATTGTAAGCAGAGAGATGTGAAGTTTTCCAATAAAAGACCTCAGAATAATCAACAAAATAACAAACAAAATTATAATCAGAATAACAATCAAGGTAATGGCAATCGACAGATCAGGAATTTGAAGAGAGGTAATAACTCTCAAGATGGAAATGGTGGTAACCAGCAAGGAGGAAACAAAAGAGGTGGCTATAACAACCAAAACAACAACCAAAGGGAAAGAACTAAAGGACTGAAAGCACCTAAGGGTGGATGCTATGTTTGTGGAGGAGAGCATTATTCTAATTCATGTCCCTAGAGATCAGCAGGAAGAGGAAACAAAAATCAATAAGGAGGACCTCAACATCAGATTCATGCCACAGTGGACAATCGACAAGTTGATTTTCAGGCAACACCTATTTAGTTTCAAGGTAAGCTCTATGGACTACCTATTTCTATTTTGATTGATACTGGTGCCACAGAATGTTTTGTAGATCGTAGAGTAGTATCTAAGTTATCTATTAGACCTGGGCATATGGAAAACTCTTGGATGGTACAATATAGCAATAGAGCAGAAAAGAGAGTAGAGTCATGTCTAGCATGTAATGAATTAGAGCTTCCAATTTTTCAAATGCAAGTTAATTTGTATGTAGCACCTTTAGGGTCTTATGATGTAATTCTGGGAATCAACTGGTTAGCTAAACATAAGTCTCTAGTAAACTATGAAGACAAAGTTGTTAGATTTTTGGATGACCTAGGAAATAAAGTGGAAATTAATGGATCTAAGAGACCTTTAGAGCTTAGACAAATCTTGGCTATGCAATTGAAGAAAGCCAAGAGGAAAGGGTGTGCCATTTATGTCGTTCAAGTAAAGGACCTTGACAATGAAGAACCAATATTCAATGACTACCCAATCCTTAGAGATTTCTGAGATGTATTCCCTGTGGAGTTGACAGAGTTACCACCAAAGAGAGAATTTGACTTCTCGATTGATTTGCTACTAGAGACTCAGCCTCAATCTAAGGCACCCTACAGGATGACTACTACAGAATTGTATGAGCTTAAAGCATAATTGCAAGAGTTGCTAAACCAAGGGTTCATTAGACCTAGTGTGTCACCATGGGGTGCACTGATTATCTTTGTAAAGAAGAAGGATGGTACTTTGAGGTTATGCATTGATTATAGGATGCTTAACAAAGCTACTATAAAGAATAAGTATCCACTCTAAAGAATAGATGAGCTCTTTGATCATATGAAAGGAGCTACGGTTTTCTCAAACATAGACCTTAGACTTGGCTATCACCAATTGTAGATTAAGGATGAGGACATATCTAAAACAACTTTTAGGACTCGATATGGTCACTACGAGTTCATAGTGGTACCATTTGGCTTGACTAATGCTCCAGTAGCCTTCATGAATTTTATGAATAGCATTTTTAGTGATTGTTTAGATGATTTTGTGTTGATCTTCCTTGATGACATATTGATATACTCTAAATTAGTGGAAGAGCACGAAAAGCATTTGAGGATAGTCTTACAATGCTTGAGAGAAGAAGCTTTATGGTAAAATATCTAAATGTACATTCTTTCAAGATAAAGTGCACTATCTTGGTCATGTGATCTTGGCAGAAGGGATTGCAGTTGATCCTGAGAAGATTAAGGCGATGACAGAATGGCCTACACATCAGAGTGTGATAGAAGTCAGAAGTTTTATGGAACTTGTAGGTTATTATAGAAAGTTTGTGGAAGGTTTCTCAACTATAGAAGCACTGATTACCTTGCTACAAAAGAAGGGTAAGAGGTTTGAATGGACAGAAAGGTGTGAGAAAGCTTTCCAAGTGCTAAAGGAAAAGCTCACAACTGCTCCTATATTGATCATACTAGATCCTAAAGGTCATTTTACAATTATAACTGATGCTTCAGGAGGAGTAGGAGTGTTGATGTAGAATGAGAAAGTGGTTGCATATGAGTCAAAAAAGTTAAAGCAATACGAGTTAAACTATGTGTTGCATGATATTGAGTTAGCCACCATAGTTCATGCACTTTAGATGTGGAGGCATTATCTTCTAGGTAGAACCTTTGAGTTAAAGACAAATCATTTAGGGCTCAAGTATATATTTACTCAACCTAATCTTAATGCATGACAGAAAAGGTGGTTAGAATTCCTTAGTCAGTATGACTTTGGAATTGAGTATATAAAAGGAAAGGAGAATAGAGTAGCAGATACTCTTAGTAGAAGGAGACATCTGGCTACCATGGTTACAACGAGATCTAATTTGAACCAAAAAGCAATTTAGAATTTTCAAGGGGATGAGCATTATGAAAGAGTAAAGCAAGCTTTGGAAGTAGACACCTTAGATCATAGGTTTTATGGTTATGTGATTGAGTCAGTTGGACTTTTGAGATATTAGGGAAGGATGTCTATTCCTAACTCAGGGGAGTTGAGGAGGTTAGTGCTTGAGGAGTTCCACAACGCACCATATTCAGGGCTCCCTGGAGTGACCAAGTTGGTTGAAGGTTTGAAACTCTTATACTTTTGGCCTATACTTAAGAAGGATGTGATAGAATTTGTGGCTCGATATTTGGAGTGCCAACGAGTCAAAACTGAGCATGTGCATCCAACAGGATTGTTGTACCCGCATAGTGTTCCTAACCATATGTGGCAAGTAATAAGTATGGATTTTATTCAAAGGTTGCCCATGTCTAAGAATCAGCATGATGTCATCTTAGTAGTTGTGGACAAGTTGACAAAGGTTGCACATTTTATTCTAAGGAATCTTTCAAATGGTTCTTTGGTTTTATCTAAGAAGTTTGTTGAGGAGATTTTTTGATTGCATGGAGTGCCTGAGACGATCATTTTAGATCTAGACACTCGCATGACATCCAGATTTTGGAAAAATCTTAATGCAGCTTTGGGCACAAAGTTGAATTTCAGTTCGGCATATCATCCTGAAACGGATGGTCAGACAGAAAGAGTCAATCAAGTTGTAGAAGACCTTCTCAGAATGTATTGTACGGATCAGCAGTACAAATGGGAGGAGTATCTTCCATTGGTAGAGTTTGCATACAACAATTCATACCATGCATCTTTGGGAGTGACATCATTTGAATCTCTTTATGAACGTAGGTGTTGAACACCTATTAGTCGGGATAAGGTGGAAGATAGAATAGTGATGGTCCTGATATGTTAAGAGAAATGGATGATCAAATGATATTGATCAAAGAAAAATTGAACCAAGATTCAAATCGTCAGAAGAGTTATGCAGATAGAAATAGGACACCTAGACAGTTCTTAGTTGGTGACAAAGTCTTCCTGAGGGTCAAACCTCAGAAGAGTTCAGTTTCATTTGGAAAAGTGTCCAAACTTGCTCCTCATTTTGTAGGATCGTTCAATGTCCTAGAAGTGATAAATCTTGTAGCTTATAGACTTGCTCTACCGCCTGCACTTTCTAGAATGCATAATGTTTTTCATGTGTCTTTGCTTAAGCTTTATCATCTTGATGCATCACACCTTCTTGATTGGTGTGCTTTATAGGTTAAGGATCCAGGAGTGGTGCTGGTGGAGCCCACTCAAATTTTGAGAGGCACAACGTTAAGTTGTGTAGCAGGGATGTGGTGTAGTATAAGGTCCAATGGGACCAGTATTCAGAGGAGAGTGCCACATGGGAGGATGCGGAGGAGATTGATAGATCTTTTCCTCATTTGAGGATATAGCTTAGATTTCTTATTCATGCATGGATTATGATACTTTGAGTTACTATTATTGTTTTATGATACTTTGGATACATTGGTAGTGGTAGATTGATACATTATTATTTTTAGTTGTGTAATAAGACATCGGGATGATGTCTCTTCTTAGTGGGGAAGGATGTCACGTCTTGTTTTATGGACTATATAATTATTCTAGATTAGTGAACATTTTACTATGATTGTTTTTACTTTGAGCAAATTCCACGTGTGTGATGGTAATTATCATGATGTTATATTTGCATGAATTGGAAAGTTGATTTAAATATTAAATATTATTGATGTGATTATAATGTTTTGCTTTGGCTATGTTTTAGGGAACTAACATATTGACGTCGAGTTGAGTGCGAATGAATGCAGGTACTTGTCGAAGACGAAAACATGGTTGAGGTAGAGATGTTCTAGCGACTTGGGAAGAACTGTTTTGGATGGATAACTTGATGCACTTACACACTCACATAGTCTCATATTGCATTTTTGAATGACTTATTATGCATTATTGTATGGATAATAAAATGTGATTGATGGTTAAATGCTTAGAAAAATATTGTGTTTTGATTGCTAAAGTCTATTTCGAATGCATGATTTAGTCATAAATATTAATGTTCTTTTGAGATTATATTTACAATGGTGTATTATTTAATAATAAATAATAAATATTTTCCTATTTATATAAATATTATTGTTTGGAAGACAATATCTAAATTAGACTTAAATCAATTTTATATATATATATATATATATATATATAATTTTATTAGTATTATAAATACTTATTGTTTTGATTTAAAGTGATTATGTTATATTGAAAATAAATAAATTATATTAATAATACTTATTATATTTAGAAAACTAAATAAAGGAATTAAAAGAATAATAATTCTATCGTGCAAGTGAGAGGAATAAATAAATTATTTTATCTTATTATCAAAAAGGAAAATTGGGGGATTTTTGGAATGAAAAAGGCATGCACAACAAAGCAAACTAAAGTTAGAAAAGCAAAAAGAAAACCTAAACTTAGAGACACCAAGTTAGCAGGGGAGATTTTTAAATAAAACAAAGAATAATAGTAAGAAAAAATGTCATTATTCAGAGCATCGAAAGAGAGAACACAGTAGCGACAGGTAAGAAAGAAGAAGCACGGCCGCAGGAGACAGAGTCGACCCTCTTCATCAGCTAAAGATCTAAGTATTTATCCTTGTGTTGTTGCATTTATTTATGGTTGAAATACTGTTAAAAACTATGGTTAGTATTGGCCTGTGATCTACCCTTTCCCTAACCTGAAAACTATGGTTAGTATTGGCCTATGATCTACCCTTTCCCTGACTTGCATTATGATGTGAGCGGCCAGTATGTGTTTTCTATTCTTACTTAATGAACTATTTCTCCTTGTCGCCTACTTTTATCTCTTTTATGTCAGATTGAGGATTGACCACCCTTATGTTTGGGCCAATCTGGGCACAAATCGACCCCCTTTGTGTCGTCAACCTGATCTATTTACCCACGGCTTGTCAAAACGTTAGCCAACAAAAATAAATTTATAAACTTACCATTATCCTTAGCCACTAATTAATTTAGCTTGTGCCTACGTTTACCTTGGATTCAACTCTTTTCTGCAGTTCGTGAAATGGCCTATCTTCTGGCTTTAAAGACTCTCACTATTTTATCCACTAAGTCAGCTAAAACGTTCGGTCTGTATTGTATTCACAATGGCTTTGTAAACTCTAGTCGACAGTATTTATTTCCTCTTCATAGCTCAAACATTGTTGGACATGATTATTTCTTGTAGCTTTGTTTATCACTGTCGCCATGTTACTAGTTCATGTAGCTGTCCTTCTATTTATTTTTATTGTTGTCAGACCTGCTTAGTTCCTGTCGCAGTCATTAAAATTATGTATTAGACTTTTGTGAATAAATTTAGCAGAAATGTACAGATCCTATAGCTTCTTATAAACTCTTTAAATAGTTAGATCCTAAATCAGAGCAGAGTTAATGTATTTTTCATATTATCATCTATGCTTATTTAATGTTGAAACTAGTCTTAAACTCTTATTTAGAGATTCTATGAATTGTTAAATCATAAACCAATATTGGATTGGAAAGAGTTAAACATTAGATTATTCAAACCTTTTAGACAATGAATTACAGTTAAAGATTATAACCAGATTATAAACACTATATTTATATTTGCATAAATGAATGAATGAGTGATGTTCTACTTATTACTTATTGAAAGTGTGTCTTCATGATTGTTGGTTTGGAAGGGGAATTAGAGATGGTCTATAGGTGAACATGGATCGTTATTTTCTTTTTTCTTTTTCCTATTTTACTTATTTATTGGAAAAAGAAAGTAGATTTTTATCTAGAAGTGTTTTCGATTACTTTTGGGCTAAGATGCCAAATGTGGATTATCAGAGATGGCTTTTCCTCTTTTCAGGAATTGAACCGATAACTATTTGATTTAAATGTTTAGATCTAAAAGAGCAGTCATTGAAAAAGATGAATATTTTTTCTAGCAAACTTCATTGATATATATCTCTGCCACATCCTGTTGTGAGACAATCCGCATTTCATTATTTTAGAATTGCACATTAGACATCAAATTGCATCGGGTGTTCCCTCCTGCCAATTGTTTCCAGGTTGCTAGACATTTTGTGTAGGACAGGGTTTCCTTCGTGTCATGAAGGGATCCGGGGAAGTGTAATTGCTTCATGGTTGGGTGGAAAAGTGCCTGAGCCATGTTCTCGTCTCTCGGCTCATAGGAGAATCAATTGGGTTCGTGGTGACTAGAGAGTGTATTGATTTATTATACTTATTGTACATATTTATTGTAACTTGTAATTGGATGTATTATGGCATGAGAGCCAATGGACTTTGTATATTATTTTATGGTGCTATCACTTGGATTGAGCACATGATATTTGTAAGATTTAATGACTTTTATTGATTCATGTTTATGAGATTTATCTTTTACTTGTGATGTTGTAAATAAGTGGATTATTTACTTCATTTTACTTTTGTTACTTGAGATGTATTTAAATGGATTATTTACTTCACTTTACTTTTGTGATGGTTTGAGTGCTTTACACAAAAGATTTGATTGGTCAGAGAAGTGTCAGGAAGCATTTGACCAACTAAAGAAAAAGTTGACTACAACACCTAACTTGACGATACTTACCCGGAAGGTCATTTTGTAGTCATTACAGATGCCTCAAGGGAAGGCTTAGGTGGTGTACCTTTCCAGGATGGACATGTTATTGAATATGAATCCAGGAAACTCAAAACTTAGGAACAAAACTATGCCCCTCATGATTGGAATTGGCAGCAGTAATTCATGCACTACAAATGTGGAGACATTACTTGCTTGGGAAGCCTTTTGAACTAAAAATAGACCACCAAGGGCTTAAATATCTGTTTACTCAACCACATCTAAATGCTCGCCAAATAAGGTGGTTGGAGTTAATCTCAGATTATGATTTTGGGATTAAATACATTCAAGGCAAGAAAAATCGAGTGGTGGATGCCTTAAGTAGGAGAAGACATATCTCCTCAATGATCTCCATACATTCTCATTTTAAGAATTAGGTATTACAAAAGTCTAAATGACATGAGTTTTACGAGAAGGTAAAACAGGCCCTTTTGGAGAATCTGCAAAATCTAAAATATGATGGATTTTAGCTTGAACCAGATGTGTTATTGAGGTATAAAGGAAGGATGTATGTTCCAAAATATAAGGAATTAAGGAATATTGTGTGGAAATAGGTTCATTCTGCACCTTATTCAGGACATCCTGGAGTAACAAAGTTTTTAGCTGATGTGAAACCCTTATATTTCTAGAAAGGAATGAAGAGGGATGCTGCAAAGTTTGTAGCTAAATGTTTGGAATGCCAGAGGGTAAAGGCAAAACACCATCACTTGGCATGACTATTATACCCTCATGAAATTCTAGAATGGAAATGGCAAATCATTAGCATGGATTTTGTGAAAGGACTTCCTATGTCAAGGAACATCCACAATGCTATTCTAGTTGTGGTGGATAGACTCACCGAAGTGACACATTTTATACCTGGGAATTTGACAGATGGGGCACCTGTCATAGCCCACAAATTTGTGCAAGAAATCTTTAGGTTGCATGGTATTCTTGAGAATATTATCTTAGATAGGGATGCCCGTATGACATCAAGTTTTTGGCAAACCTTATTTTCCTCACTTGGAACCCAAATGAATATAAGCTCTGCTTATCATCCTGAGATGGATGACCAAACTGAAAGGGTAAACCAAGTGCTAGAAGATTTGTTGAGAATGTATTGCATGGATCAACAATACAAATGGGAAGATTACCTTCCTCTCATGAAATTTGCCTATAATAATTCATATCATTCTGCGATTAAGATGGCACCATTTGAAGCATTATATGGAAGAAAGTACCAAACCCCTATAAGCTGGGATAAGCTAGAAGATAGGGTTAGCCTTGGTGCTGAAATGCTATCAGAAATGGAAGAGCAAGTCCATCTTCTTAAGAAAAGGCTAGCGGAAGCCAATCATAGACATAAAAGTTATGCAGATGCTAAACTCATTGCAAGGCATTTCTCAGTGGGAGAATAAGTCCTTCTAAGGGTCAAACCCCAAAAGAGCTCCATTAAGTTTAGAAAGACATCCAAATTAGCTCCTAGATATGTGGGTCCCTTCAAAGTTCTCGAAGAGATCAACCCAGTTGCATACAGGATTGCTCTGTCGCCAGCTCTTTCCATGATGCATAATGTTTTCCATGTTTTGTATTTGAAAAAGTTTATTTCAAGGGATAATCATATTTCTATTCTTGATTGGAATGCCATACAGGTGAAGGACCCAGGGGTGGTAGTGATTGAGCCCATCAAGGTGCTTGAAACACGTAAGCTACGCTTACATAATAAAGAGATAACTCAATGCAAGGTCTAATGGGACCAATATGTAGAAGAGAATGCCACCTGGGAGAACTATGAGGATATTTATCAAAGATTTCCCCATCTCTTTTAAAACTTTTTACTATGATGAGTAAACACTTTTTATTCTTTATGTTGGTTTGATCTTTGGAGACATTAAATCATTAAAGACAATGATACTTATGGGGGGAGATATGTTACATCCCCAACTTTTTATTTAGCTTAATCTTACTTTTATGTGGTAAATAGGATAATTAATCATAGATTAATGATTTGATGTTTGTGGAAAATATCAAGTAGAATCATTGATTATATGGGTATTGATTGATGTTTAGATTAGACATGAGATTACATGTTGATAAGATTATTTTATCATAATGTTTTATGAATTAAATGATGATAGACTAATCATGGTTGTATGGTTGTGAGTGTAATTAGGAAAAGAATCTTTCTCCAAGGATGGAAGGAGAGTATCACCTAGGAGAAGGAGATAGATGTTGGGAAAAGGTTAGATTGCCATCTGAGTATTGAAGTTAATCTTTCGTGAACCCATGCAAGATATGGCAAGTATAAGTCTTTTCCTTGTTAAGTCGATTTCAATTCAACTAATGTCGGCAAGATGATTTAAGATCTCTTGACGTCGTCTACGTCGATTTGACTAGATAATGTTCTCAGAACATTCATTTAGTTGATAAGTAACCTTGTTTGGTTGTTGAGTTTTCCTTTGTTTACTTATATATTTTCTTATTAGATTTTGTGATTATCGTTTAAATATTTTATCTATGGCCTAATATGGAAAAGAGGGGGAGTGAGACTTGACCCCATAGTCGCATATTATTGATGTCACCCTAATGATGATATTATAATTTAATGATACCTTGGATTATTTTGATAATCCTATAACACCATTTAGATGTAAAGGATTCTTTGTGTGATATAATTATCTATTATCCTTATAATGGTCAAGCACCTTCTTATAATAAAATTATGTCTTTTGTAGTCAACCAAACCACTATCCATGATGTGTGGAGAGAGTGGAGGTCGAGGTGAAGCTTATCATTAGCTTAATCATCGCATCTTATTGCTGAATGGGAGATATAGACCTTATGGAGTCTTGAAACCCGCAAGGTGGCGAAGGTAGGTGCAACTATTTTACCCACTTTCTTATGGAAATGCGGCGGTTTTGGTGTGGCATGCAGGATAATGCATGCAAAGGGAAAAAGAATGATAGTCTTTTTGTTTTTTATTATTGTTGTCATCACTATTCTTAGTGGATAGCAAAAAAAAGAAAGGCTACAAGAGTAGCAGGTTTTGGAGATTGTGAGCTCACGGGATAGAGCCGCTATCAACCACTATAGATATCAACTCCAGTAGGTCGTAACTCAACTGCAATTCCTTTCATACACAAGTATGATTATGAGACATTATCATGTGCTCCAAACTATGCAATATAAACATAGATATCACTGTTATAATCTTTATGTTGAAACATCAACGACTGTGCTATCTTTATGATAGCCATTGTGTTGTTTGAATAATCATGATGAGGCCTTCGAGGCTGTATGCTTGAGAACACTTTGGGTGTTTCTTTTAAAGCATTTTTTATAGTTAAACAACTCAGTCGAGGCCTTGATTCTAAATGTAAGAGATGTTGTAGCATGCATGAGCTCCTCGAATGTCGATAGAGCTGAGGATGTTAAATAATTAGTATATCCTTCAATATTTTCTTTATCCTTTATTTAAGACTATTATGTCTCTAGACTAGAGCACTATTGAAAGGTAATGGCTATCTT
This sequence comes from Cunninghamia lanceolata, assembly GCA_027924645.1. NCBI lineage: Eukaryota > Viridiplantae > Streptophyta > Pinopsida > Cupressales > Cupressaceae > Cunninghamia > Cunninghamia lanceolata. Next base: position 6,527,167 of record BSBN01000516.1, read on the forward strand.
AATGAGTAAAGAAAGATACTGAAAGAGCAGGTTGAGAGCCTTGCACAAAAAAATGATAAGTTTGTCTTAAATACCATTACCTTTGACTATGCCAAAGGCACTAAGACTGTCGAGGCACGTGTAATGTGAAGAATGATACTTGAATTTTTAGGGGTTTCCATATGTTATCTACTACTGATCACCACTATCTTAGAGATTTTACACCTTGCAAATCCGGAGGGCTTCGAGGTGGGTGCCCAAACCCTTGCAGTGCTTTTCTTCTCTTATCTAGAACCTGTACACTCTGTCACAGCCTCCTACAACTCCACTTCCACAGAATATGACACTTGTCACCTGCAATCACAGAGAAGGGGGTTGGGGGTTGTGGTGTTTAGGAGCTTGCCTCAGTCAAGACCTGGAATGTCATTCAACCCTTCCAACATCATTGTTTGATAAAGAGTGCATTTCCCTGTGGGATAGAAGCAAAATCAAATTGATAAATGATTAATTCAACACAAATAGATATCACCTCGGAGGTGTATCTCACATGTAGATAAAAATCCTTCAACACATGAGAAGATTAAGCCAAATATGCATAACAAACACAATAACAATATTCTTCTCTACAAAAATGAATGCTTTGAATGCTCTACAATCATAAGTTCACCAAAAGTTCATAATCACCTTCTAGTTTACAAATAAAACCCTAAACATTCTTATATATGCATTCTCGCTACAAATTTTGTAATTCAAACTTAAGATGTTGGCAACGGAACCTTTTAACGGTCACATAACCGACATTCAAAATTTAGGTCCCGACCAAATAGGGAAGGACTAGGGCATGAGTGCCAAAGCTCTAGGCCCCATTTTCAAGGCAGGATCAAGCTCAACAATGTCCCCTTAGCCTCATTTGACATAGGTTTTCAGGGATTTTTCATCGGGAGTTAAAATGAATATGCATGATGAAAAACAAGGGACCCACGAGATAAACTTAGGAGGTAAAAGTCCTAGGGGGACATATTATGACATAACATTTAGCCCCCACTTTAATGTATGTATGATATTATGAACCATACATACATTAAAGTACGGTCAAAACACAACAAACATGCCAAACACTTGAAGCTAATGCATACACAAATATTGAGGAGCTATTTCTAGCCCCTAGTCTCAAGTAGACATTAGAGAAAACACACCGCATACACGCCAAACATAGTGAGGACAGTAACAGACACACAAAACATGGAGAAGACAGTAACAAACATGTAAGACACAGAGAAGACAGTATTGAAGACATGCAAAACACGATGGATACAGTGAATACAATGATTATTTCTTTTTCATTTTCATATGTATAAATGAATGTAGATACATGGAAAGTAAAAATGCAACACACAACCCAAAAATGTAGGAGGGGCATTTTGCCACACCCTTGAGACTACATATGGGGGAGAAGACATGTAATACAAATCCCAAAGTGTAGGAGGGGCATTTCTCCACACCCTTAAGACTACACTTGAGAACAAGCATGCCATACAAAACCCAAACCATAGGAGGGGCATTTCGCCACACCCTTGAGACTATTCTTGGGAGAAAACACACCATACAAAGCCCAAGTGTAGGAGGGGCATTTCACCACACCCTTTAGACTACAAATGGGGGAAAACACACAAAAGACACACAGAAAACACGAGCGTCGTATAGTATGCCAAAGACATTGTATACGTCTAAAACATGACAAACAAGGTGGTGGTAGGAACTTATTGCTAAGCCCACACCATCTCAAGCATGCTATAGGCACACTTGATGGTTGGGATTATGCCACAACAACTGCCAAAGACATGCTTAAGGGAGGATACACCAACCCTGCCTAATCGGAAGACTTTTGAAATAAAAAGGATGTGCACTAGTTCAAGAGATACACCATCCCTGGCTCCGTAGAGGACTTAATGATTCCAATATAGAATAAAGATGTGCATTCGCACCAAAGATACAACATCCCACCTCTGTAGAGGGCTTACAAACACGCTTCATTAGTACCAAAATCATTAGATAGCTTACCTTTATATGCCCCCACCTTAAGGTGGTTGATATCATGTACCAATATCAAGCACGTTAAGGTAGAGAGAAAACACTCAAGGAAACAAGAGCTTTCGCAAAGCCCATGTCCCCAAAGGTGACATGTACTTTACGATCGCTGAATGTTCTGACAAACACACACTTTTTAATCTAAGCAATGCATGAAAACAAAGAAGCCAAGGCTACATAAACGAGTTTGAGTCTGAGTATAGCCATGGGGCTTGTACTGCAAGCATCTCAGAACCGAGTGTAACAACAAGGCAAGACACCCAAAACAATCAAAGTGAATGAAGAAGATGTATTGTTATGATTTGTTAGCACGATAAGACAACATCAAATATCACATGGAGTGATTCTACTAGACAAGCGTCAGATATATAAATCAACCCCATCTTCATATATGGACTAGGTCCATTTTCACTTTACTTGCTGAAGGGACGCGCAGTCTATATCAGTATATGTTTGTTTTCATCATCTGTCGACTAGATAGAACCACTAGAAGAAGGTAAACAATAAAATGAGAGAGGAGAACAAGTGTCTTAGGAACAATCATATAGGAAGATGCCCCAAGTCATAAACCACAATGCTATGTGCCTAAGAAACAACACACAACAATAAAAATAGAGGAGAAGCAAGATAGAAAAATGATGATACAAATAGAAGAATGGTCACAATAGAGGTGATCTCCTGGTATCCTTGACCTTACAAGAGTATCAAGGGTCATCCAAGGAGGCCTAAACAACACATAACACATCATGGGGGGAACACAACACAAGAAGGGAGGTCACATAAATGAGAAAATAATGCTATGACATAGGTGACCACCAGGGTTAGAAATACTTGTTACACAATCGAACTATCGGTTGTCAACAAGCAAATCATCATCTTCCCAATCTTGAATCCAAGAGGAAAGAGGTACATAAGGTACAGTAGCCCAACATTTGTCATTATTCTTAATCTCTTTCTCTTTAAGGTTTTCTTTGTTTGGTTCAATGCTAGGTGGAATGTTTTCTTGTTGAGGTACATTTCGTTGGACAAAAGCATATTTTCTCTTCCTTCTTTCTCTTGCTTGTCTATTCCTTCTTGTCTTATTGCTTATATCTTCAAAAGTAGTTTCATGTTTTTCCATAGGTTTTCTTATTTCAGAGGAGGAAGCTTGTTCAAATCTAATTTGTCTTGATGAAGTGCTTAGTTTTCCACGAGTCACTCTTGATCCTTGTAAGGATGATAGAGGAGGAACATCAGCATAGAGTCCTTTACCTTTATCTCTAGGAAGTTCTTCTAATACAAGTTCTTCTCTTGTTGCTTGTTGAATAGAAGGTTCGGCCACTCTAGATAAAATTTTGCTTTGTATTATCTATATGCTAAGAAAGATTGGTCTCTTCATGGCTCAGGTTCTCTATCAGGTTGTGGCCAAAAGTAATCAAGAGAAAAGTTCTTCTCCATAAACATGGGTTGCCATGTATTATGATGAATAGTACGCAGTTGTCCATGTAAATGGAATTTTATGCATTTGTGAATTGTTGAGGGGATAACCTTCACATATTTTAGCCATGGATGTCCTAGTTTTACATGAAAGAGGTCAGATAAAGGGATGACATCAAATACTTGATCGACAACTTTATCATAAACTGAAACCAATAAAGTTATCTTTCCAAAGGTAGGCATGAAAGCTCTAGTATGTGTCTTAAACCTTAAATCCGAAGGTTCATAAGAATCTTGTATCAATTCATGTGAGAGAAGGAACTCTTCCTTTATCACATTAGTCATGCAATTAGGATCTATAAGTGTAACATGCACGGGAATCTCCATTATATTCACTGTAATATAGAGAGGTCCCTCAATATCACTCATTGTCTTATCATAAGGTGTAAATTTTATTTTAGGTTCAGGAGTTTTTCTTTTCAAATAAGGTCTAGGATGGAACCTAGCATTATTGTTTCAATTAGGAGCCATATATGTATGCTTTCAAATGGATTCAAGATCTGTTTTAAAAAGATTTTGATATATATGCAATGAAATGTATGCAAGACTATGTATGTTTATGACCTAAAATGCTTGATTTTTGACATTTTTCAATGCCAATGCATAAAAGATGTAGTGTTGTGATGAAATTGATGAGGGGCAGTGAATTATAACCTTACTATCAGTCAAATAATGCAACAATATCCTTCACAACACACCTATAATGCAAATCTAGATGGATGATAAGTCAAAATCTAGTGAAAATGCTAGGATTTTAAATTATAATTGTGAAATTAAGGCATGAAACTATGCAAAATGATGTATGAATGAATTCTAATCATATTTATGATGTGAAATAGCTCATCTCAGATCTTAAAATGATGTCACAAGTCCTACAATGCTCAATGCAAGTGCAAATTCAAGGAAAAATGAGAGAATATGCTAGTTTTTGTTGAAATCGACTATGTGTAAATGCAAAATCTAAGATGTAAATACAAAAACACACAATAATGAAACACTAAAATCTGAAATCAGTACTAAAATAGTGTTTAAAAGAGTAGTAAAATCTGAAACAAGATTTTAACTACAAACCCTAGCTTTTGGAAAAACTAGGTTATATGAAAAATGCACAATTTCAAGCAAAATCTAACAATTTAAGCATGAAAATGCAATGCAAATGATGTAATGCTGTAATTTATATTAGATATGATGCAAAAATCAGAGATTAGATGAAATTTAATGAAATTGATACAAACTATATGTCAAAATTGCAAGCCTGGGATGCCAAATGTTTTCAAAATTTTCAATTTTTTTTGTAAATTTTTAAATGTAATAAGATAAAAATGAAATGAATGAATGTAAATCTGAAGTACAACACTCAACTGGGTTCACCAAAATGTTATGTATGAAACATGAATATAGGGTTGATTTGAATGATATGCTTAGATCCTACTTTTACTACACACATTCAAGGACATTTAACCGAGTTGAATCACAACTTTTGCAAGAGGATTCACCTATAGGTTGGTTGTCACTTGTAATGATAGGGGAATTTGGAATTTTTTGATGAATGTATTAATTTAATTGCCTGATTATGCTTAAAACCCTAATTATGCAAAATCGTAAATAAACAGATGAATCCCGACAAATTCTCGCACACAAAGATATAAAATGACAATTAGATACATACCAGATTTTAGAATTCAAGATGCAGAAAAGTTGGGGGCTAAAGAGTAGGCACCCAAGCCCAAGGTAGGAACTTCTTGAGGTGTTTCTGGAAGTTATCTGCTACTGATCACAAATCTGGAGGGCTTTGGGGTAGGCACCCAAGCCCTTGTAGTGCTTTTCTTCTCTGATCTTGAACCTACACACTTTGTCACAACCTCCTGCAACTCCACTTCTGTAGAATACAACACCTGTCACCTGCAATCACAAAGAAGGGGGTTGGGGGTTGTGGTGTTTAGGAGCTTGCATCAGTCAAGCCCCAAAATGGCATTCAAGCCTTCCAACACCATTGTTTGATAAAGAGTGTGTATCCCTATGGGATAGAGGCAAAAATAAATTGATAAATGATTGATTCAACAAAAATAGATATCACCTCAGAGGTGTAGCTCACATGTAGATGAAAATCCTTCAACACATGAGAAGATGAAGCCAAATCTGCATAACAAACACAATAACAATATTCTTCTCTGCAACAATGAATGATTTGAATGCTCTACAATCATAAGTTCACCAAAAGTTCATAATCATCTTCTAGTTTAAAAATGAAACCCTAAACATTCTTATATATACATTCCTGCTTCAAATTTTGTAATCCAAACTTAAGATGTCGGCAACAAAACCTTTTAACGGTCACATAACCAACATTCAAAATTTAGGTCCTGACCAAATAGGGCAGGACTAGGGTGCGAGCACCCAAGCCCTAGGCCCCATTTTCAAGAGAGGATCAAGATCAACAATGTTCCCTTAGCCCCATCTGACATGGGTTTTCAGAGATTTTGCATCGGGAGTTAAAATGAATCTACATGATGAAAAACAAGTGACCCGGGAGCTAAACTTAGGATGTAAAAGTCCTATGGGGACATTTTATGACATAACATCCAGCAAGTGCATGGGGGTACCCCTTGCAAGGTTTGGGGCCTCATCCCCCCAGCGGGGGGTCCAAGGACCACAGACCTGAACGGGAGTTTGAGGGCAGCACCCTCAAAAGCCACATTAACATATATATATATATATATATATATATATATATATATATATATATATATATATATATATATATATATATATATATATATATATATATATATATATATATATATATATATATATATATATATATATATTCTCATTTTAAATCTAGACCATTCATCATTAGGTCACATATATGATGGTAGAGCTTATGTTGGATTTTCTTGTCCTAGAAGGCAACCCCTTATGGGGATATTGTATTACGATTGTGTAGAGGTACAGAGTTGAAACCCAAAAATAGGTGTTACTAGATTAAAGACTAAAGATGGGGATTGTTAGTGATGTATTATAAACTCTATTAAAGTTAATATGAATTGGTGCATCTCTTCTTGTGTGTAGTTTTTTCTTAAAAGGATTTCTCCATGTAAACACTGTGTTATGTGTTTAGTTCTTTTGTTCTTTTATTTCTTTGTATTGCTGATTTGATTTCCTATAATCTCCATTTGGTTCTGCACTAGATTAATAGTTATAGTTGTAATCAGATTTCCATTCTATAGTTGTTCACCTCATTTCTAACAATCGTCACTATGGTCCACACACTTAGAACCTTTCCATGTGCTATTGTTGAGGCTAAAATAGGCCAAGTAGGGGACACACCCCATTTTTTTATCTCCAAGTTCAACAAGCTAGATCTCTCCTCTAAGACACAACATTCATGTTTTGCAAGCAAGAGATGCATCATAGAATTTTAGTGAGGATCCTTAGAAAATATAATTTTTTTGGGACACATACACTTGTATCCTAGAAGACACCAATGATTTACTAATGTTTATAGTAGGTAGCAGTGCCCCTATTAGGTAACAATGCTCACCCTATTAGGCAACAACACCCAATTTTCAAAAGTTCTCAAAATCAACTAAAGATTGTCATAGACCTCCTAATTGACCTCCCAAGTCCATTTCTAGCATTAGTTTTCTAATATGATAGGTGTTTCTAACCCATTTCTTAATTTTATTTAACATTTCATTGCCAACTCTTATATTTATTATTAAATAAGAGGAGAGTATTTTCATATTTGAACATAAATCTATTATTAAATTAGACAAGACTACTTTCATATTTGAACATACTTAGTAATGAAGTTTATTTCTTTGGTAAATATGTAGAAATAAGTTAAACTATTTCCTAAGTAAACACATGAGGAAGTTAGCTTTAATTTTTTTCTTTCAATAAAATATTAGCTTATCCTTCACCAATGGGATTTATAGCACCTAGTTTTACAATGTATAATGGTAGAAGTGATACATTGATTCACATGTGTTCTTTCTAAACTACGTGCTTAGAAGATTTTTATGAGGAGAAATTGCTTGCCAAGTTATTTCCATAAATCTAGAGTAACTATGCACTTACCTGGATTTATTCTTTACCTTATGCTGCCATTTCTTTTCTGGAGACTTGGCCAATGCTTGTATTGATCATTTCCAACACAATATTGAGCCCAGAGTAACAATTCAGAAATTAACATAATGAAAACAAGGATAAAATGATATAGTCAACGATTATGTCCTATGATTTCAAGTTGTCATGGCTAAAATGAGTTTCAAACTATGTGATAATGAGCTTCAAGGTTTATTTATTAAAAGTATACTCTAATACTCAAGGAAAAGGGATTTTTCAATACTTATCATCAATTTTTTTATTTATGTGCTCTTGTGAATAAATGTGAGCTTACCTTGTTAGAAAATGCTCTTTTCCATTATAGTGACTCTAGCACCCCCTTGTTCCCATTAGTTGCAATCAAAGTCAAATATAGAAAATAGGTGCAATGAGGGTGGATTTAGCAATGTCAATAATAAAGAGATCATCATTTAAACATCAAACCAAAAAGATATAGAGAGTTTACTAGCTTGGAAGATCCTCCACATGTAGTGGTAAGTTAACTTTTGTAACAACTTTATCACTTTATCTTCTATCAAACATGTTGATAAATCTAGAGATGTCCCACTACATTTCAAGGCTAATTAGTTTTGTAATTATCATCAAACCCATGGACATAGTACAAGTAGGTACATCAAACTCAAACATAAAATTCAGCATCTTATTGACAAAAATGTGATATAAGAAGAGGATATTTATGATCATGAAAATGCATCTTTAGAGCCTAAACATGATGAACCTACTTGAATGGATATACTCGCATTGGATTCTCCCAATGCTAGTGATAACAAGTATATCGATATCGATACAACTTCTAATGTTACATCAACCATACCTCACATCGATGTTGCAAATGAAGATATCATACATGATGACAATGAAGGAAAGATATACAAACAAGTATCTACTAAAGAATCTCAGGAATAAGGACATGTAATCCAAGTCACAACATCTAAGTCGATTAGTAAAAAAAAACATAACAATTAGCACAGTTATACACTACTTTTGTTTGTAGGGAGGCATTTAATGGTCGTATTTCACTTATGCATCATAGTATTATAACAGAAAATCCCACAAGGAGCATTGATTCAAAAGACATATCTTTTGGTCCCAATTTGACATAAGTCTATTTCCATTTGATTTCACTGGCATCATTGGTTAATCTCTTTCTATATTTATCACTCTTTTTTCTTACACATGATACTATTGCATATGTTGTGTTCATGTTATTGCTATGCCTTTCACCTGATATTGCAACTTGGGGGGGGATGTATTGTTACTTTTTGAAGGTTTCATGTGCTTTATGTTTGCTCATTGGGGGTAAACGGTGGAGGTGTCTTTTCATCCACACCTTTTATTCACATTGATAGAACACAAAGATAAAGTATGTAAAAGGTACACATTCTACACCTAGTTTCATTTCATACTCCATTTTTCTTCCTCTTCTTGAGTTGGGGGCACTCCTTTTGTAGTGAACACAATCTAAGGGGAGAATATTATTACTAATTATTTTCTTAATTCATGTGCAAGTTTCACAAGTTGGGAGCACATCGTGATTTATATTTGAGAAGTTCTATATCCTTTATATCACTATTATTTCATTCATTTCTACTTTGGCATGCATTCTCATTTATATTTCCATGCACACTAGAGTGGAGGAAAATGTTAAGGATAAAAGTGCACACCCTTTCACTTTTCCCCACTCATTTTATACTTCTTTACATGGATGTCTCTAATGCATGGTTGTAACACTTAATTGGTCACTTTTAGCTTAGTCAATCATTACTGAATCAACACAAGGGCTTGACTATTAGCAAGGAAGTCAATAACTTTTCCCCTCTATTATAACAATTTCTCACAGTGCCTCTTAGCAGGAAGCAATTTTTTTGATGCAAAATACTCTATTCTACAATGAAATATTTTAGTTGCAACCATAGACTTTGAGTAATAAACAACATAAAAACATGTTAAACATTCTATGGACCAACCATAGCTTGAACTTAGGACCTCCATTTAGTTGTTGGGAATGCTCTACCACTGAACTACTAGCCCACTTTGTGACTAGTCCTTTTATGATTTAGGTATGGCGCATTTCTCCAATGCCCCAACTTGAGTCACATTGTTAGTGACCGAGTCTCCTACCTAAGTAGATACCTACCTAAGCAAGCTTATCCTATCCTAGGTGCATATAGTGCAGTAAAGTAATTAACAAAATTCAAAAATAAAATAATGCACCACCAAAATAGAATAACCAAAAAAACTTATTTATAAACTAACTAGAAATGACATATATTCTCTTACAAAAATCTTTTTCCATACCAAACCAAAAACTCTCTCCTTTATAAGAACCCATTACCTCCTAATAAACAAAACCCCTATTCTAAAATGGGCAAGTTCCCAATTAATTACACTACAACAACTACATTTCCCATAAATGACAAACACAACAAAAAATTCCTAGAATATCCAATGCTTATAAGTGATGGAAAGTGTGTTACAAAATTTTAATAGTTGGTTTAAATTATCATCCCCATCTTTTTAAAATTTGAACCTTTTGGTTCAGATGGAATATCATTTTCTAAACTTCATGCATTCCTCTTTGGTGACCCATGTGTTGTTGGAGTTAGGTAACTCGTGCTATTTTATCAAATACATTTTATAATTTTTAGACCTTGTAGCATTAACCTTAGCATCTACTACCCTTTCAATCTGCTCCCCTTTTTTCTTGGAAAATGTTTGGCCCATCTGCCTATCATGTTCCCATGTTGAATTTCTTCACCATTTGCATGATAGGGATAAATATATGTAATATTAAATATAGTACTAATGTCAAATTCTTTGGGAAAGTCTATCAAATACACATTCTCACTAATTTGCTTTAGTATCCTATAAGGGCCAAATTTCTCTAGCTTTAATGTATTGTAAGTGACTTGAGTAAATCTTTCTTTACACAAGTAAACCACAACTTATTCACTCACTTCTTTTCTCTCTGATGCAAATCTGCATTTCTTTTATACTACTCACAAGTTATTCGCAACTCTTGTCTAACTTGTTGTTACACATCTTATATATGTCTCACAAAGTCCACCACATCTTGGATACCCTAACTTCTCTGAGGAAGATCAATTGGATCAACTACTCCTTAGGATTGTTTCCAAAAACAATATTGAATGGAGACAAAATAGTAAATTTTTTGATGATAGAATTGAAAGAAAATTCAACTTATACCAAAACCAAATCACATTGCCTTGAATTCTCAACAACTAGGTTTCAAAGAAAATTGCCCAAACTTTTGTTTACCATGTTTAGTTGCTCATTTGTTTGAGGCAAATGAGATAAACTATACTACAATTTAACTCCAATTATTCTACACAAAGTCCTCCAAAAGTGACTAATGAACCTCGTATCCCAATCACTTGTGATAGTATTGGGCGGTCCATGTAAGTGCACAATCTCTTAAAAAAATAATTCAATGATCTTACTAGGATCAGTAGTCTTCTTACATGAAACAAAGTGGACCAATTTAGATAAATAGTCAATGACAATGAAAATAGAATCATTCCCTCTTTGAGTATGAGGAAATGCCAAGATAAAATCCTTGAAAATTTCAATGCACAGTCCTTTAGGTATTGGTAAGGATTTATGCAAACCAGTGTTTTGTTGTTTGGCTTTAGAAACTTGGAAAACTCTACATGTAGAATCAAACTTATTTATATCCCAAAGTGATGCCCAAGCCACTCCCTAATGATTTTTTCCCTTCCTAACCCTATGAGAATACAAAGTTGGAGCTCCTTAAACAAAGACCCATTAGACAATAAGTATTTATCATATAAATCTTTCTTTCAATAGCTAAAGCATTGAGAGAATTGATAATTTTATTGAAATGGGGACCAACTATATATATTCTTCCTTCATATCTTTGAACCTGATGATCTCATTGATCATCGAGGCATTAGTTTTTCCCACTTGCATGTTGCACCACAAATATATAACTTTGTAAAAAGGAAACCCATTTAACATGTCATGGGATGACTTGGCTTGACAATTGATATGTTTTAGCACTTGTTGTCTGTTAACAAAATGAGTTCCCTATGAATAGGTAGTGCCTCCAATATTTCAATGTTTGGACAATAGCATGCAATTCTTTATCACAAGTGTCATACCTTTACTTGGCATCATTTAGCTTTTCACTAAAGAAAACAATTGGCTTGACTTTTTGACTTCACACACCACCAATTACCATTGGGTTTTAAGTTGTTCAAAACTTCTCTTAGCTCCTCAAGTCCAATAAAAGGACTTCCCCATGGTGAAATCGATAAATGGAGCACTTATCTCATTGAAATTTCTGTGGATTTCTTATAAAATTTTACTAATTCATGAAAACCCCTTACCTCTAATATTTTTGAGGGATGACCCATTTGAGTGTAGAGTTAATCTTTTCTAGATCCACACTCACTCCATCAATTGAAATCACATTTCTACATAAAACTAACTTGTCTCTACAAAACTCACTCTTTTCAATATTTACAAACAATCTTTCCAATCTAAGTATATCAAACATAGGTTGCAAGTGTCTCAAATGCTCTTTCATGTTTCTATTGAAAATCAATATGTCATCAAAATAAATTATAACAAATTTCCCAATGTATGGCCTAAACACTTGGCTCATGGTTCAAATAAAAGTGGCAAGGCATTAGACATTTTGAATGGTATAACCAACCACTTGTACAAACCATCCTTGGTCTTGAACATTGTATTCCACTTGTCTCCTTCCTGAATCTAGATATGATAATAGCCACTTCTCAAATCAATGTTGGAGAAAATCTTAGCATTGACTAAGTAGTATAAGATATCATCTGTTCTAGGTAATGGATATCAAAATTTCACTACAATCTTGTTGATGGGTCTAGAATCCACACACATTCTCCATTTCCCCCCTTTCTTGGGTGTGAGTAGAGCTAGTGTGGCATGAGGACTCATGTGCTTTCCCTTATGAACCCTTTATCTAATAATTCATAAGTTAGCTTTATCACTTCCTCATTTCCTTCTGGGGATAATATGCATGCATATCTTTATGAAGAAGCTTTGATCTTGTAACCAAATCAATATGGTGTGCAATACCTCATAAAGAAGGTAAGCCAACTAGTAATCCTATTGGAGTCACATTAGAATACTTTGCCAATAAATTTTGCACCTCTTGTGAGATTTGGATCCTTCCATCTTTCTTTGCCTCTCTCAAACACAGTAGATAGCAAGTCTCTTCTTTGATTTGTTTGTAAAACTCTTTATAACTTATTGTTATATCTGACTATTAAATGTTGTGATTCTCATTTCTCCTTAATTATAAGTTTTCGTATATTTTAGGATATTTTTTATTGTGTTTGGCATTTATGGGAAATGTAGTAGTTGTAGTGTAATTAATTCAAAATTTACCCATTTTAGAATAGGGTTTTGTTTATTAGGAATTTGTAGTTTCCTAGGAAGGAGATCTAGTTTATGGCCTGGTATGGGAAATGACTATGGTGAGAGAATATATGCCATTTCCCTTTAGTCTAGAAATAATTTTTTGTGGCTATTTTATTTTATTTTATATTGTTGTTTATTACTTACTGTCTATTGTTGTAGTTAAAAGCTTTCATTGCAGAACAAAATAATTTATATCAATTATAGTATTAGAGCAATCTATAAAATGACCCAGAGGGGAGTGCATTTGAATTGGGGAAAGAGAGCTAGGAAAGGAGTTGGACATAAACAACAAAATGGAGATGAATTGCTTAGGTGATTAGAAGTAGTTGAAACTCAATTTTGGTAGGATGAATATGAAGATGAATAAGAGAATAAGGGAGCCTTAGTTGGAGAAAATCTAGTAGCAGATTCTATGGAGAGGTTGATATTAAGATATTTCAAAATAGGGGACTAAAGTTAAGACCAAGGTTTCAAATTTCAAAGGTGATGTAAATCTTAATTTATTTATCGATTGGCTACAAGAAATAGAGAAGTATTTCTCAACATGGAAAAAATGAATGTAGAGGACCCAAGTAGAGTAAAGTTTGTAGTGACAAAGCTAAAGTCTCACAATGCCTTATGGTGGGACAATCTTTAAAATAGAAGATAGAGTAAAGATAAAATCAAATTAAATGGCCTAAGATGTTGAAATAATCGAGACCCAAGTTCTCACCTATAAATTATCAACATAAAATTTTTAAATGGTTTCAAACCTTGAGATAAAAGGAATCATTTGTATTAGAAAACTTAGAGGAAGTTTTGAGGTTGTAAATATAGGTAGATTTGCAAGAAGATTGTAAGTATGCTATGCTAGATACCTCAATGGGCTATAGTTGTAACTCCATGATGAGCTAGCCCTAATTGAACTCAAAATCATTGATGAAGCATATCAGTATGATTTTTTAAGAACCGAGGAGAAACTCAATTGGGGTAAGGGTAAATTTGAAGCAAGAAAGTTGACGACACTTCTTTTAGAGGAAATGAAGTTCCTTGAAACATACCAGGAATGAAGAGCATGAGGAAGGTGAGGATGTGGACTCAACTCTAGAGAGGAATAGGAAGCTTTAGAGTCAAAGTAGGAGCATAAGCTTTTGGTGGGTGAAAAACTTTTGGATGTTTCATATATAATGAAGCCCATAAGGCCATAGATTGCCCTAAAAACCCTAATGTTAGGGTTAGCCGGTAGAAGATATCAATTAAATGCAAATAAAGATTAAATAGAGGAATAGAAATACATAGAAATAATAACAATGAGAGACAAGTTTTAACGTGGTTCACCCAAACTCGGGCTACATCCACCAAACAGAGAGTCCAATATTATTATCCAGTAAATCAAACTGATTACAATCAGCAATCCCTGTAACTCAATACTGCTGCAAATACTACAATACCATATATCAAAACCCTAACCCTTAGTCACTTTTATCAAGCCCTTTTGTCAGTTACAAAAAATTAGGGTTTTCTTATGTCGGTCATAAAAATAGGATACATGGCTAGTGTACAGTACTTTCTTGATCATTCACCACCTACCAACAATCTCCCACTTGGAGACTGATCAGGCTCCACACCAAACAATCTCCCACTTGGAGACTGAGCCTAGACGACATCGTTGCACATGTAGCTCCCACTGGAAATAAGCACCCTGGACTCTACTGTTCTATTTTTATTGTTTTCAGTCTAGAAGACCAATCGAAGCTAAAGAGGAGCTCAGCTTCTCCCTTGTCACTGCCTTTGTAAACATATCCGCTGGATTTTCATCTGTATGTATCTTTTCCAGCCTTAACTGTCCATTATCCAACACTGACCGAATAAAGTGATACCTCAACTGTATGTGTTTGGTCTTTCAATGCAAGGCAAAATTATTTGCAAGATGTATGGCACTCTGACTGTCTATATACAAAGAACTGTTAGCCTGTTGTTTACCCAATTCTTCCATGAAAGATTGCAGCCATATCATCTCCTTGCTTGCCTCTGTTGCAGCTACATATTCTGCCTCTATGGTGGATAAAGCAACCACCTTTTGCAACCTGGAAATCCAACTCACCGATGTTCCACCTACAGTAAAGACATAATCTGTAGTACTCTGCCTGGTATCAATATCCCTTGCCAAATTTGAGTCTACATAACCTGCTAAATCTGTATTAGAGCCCCCAAAACATAAGTGTTTATTAGATGTACCTCTCAAATATCTGAGAATCCATTTTACCGCATTCCAATGCTCAAATCCGGGATGACTCATATACTTGCTAACGACTCCGACAGCATGTGTAATATCCGGTCTCGTGCATACCATGGCACACATTAAACTTCCTACAGCTGAAGCATATGGTACCTTGGACATTTTTTCTTCCTCCTCTTGTGTCTTTGGACACATCTCCTTAGTCAATTTCAAATGACTAGGCAAAGGTGTGCTGACAGCTTTTGCATTCTCCATATGGAATCTCTGCAACACCTTTTCAACATAAGCAGCCTGAGATAGAGTCAATTTTTTGTTCTTCCTATCTCTGCAAATTTTCATACCAAGGATTTGTTTTGCTGCCCCCAAATCCTTCATATCAAATGACTGTGATAACTGATGTTTTAACTCTCTGATGTGATCCATGTTAGACCCAGCTACAAGCATGTCATCAACATATAAACATAAAATAATGTAGCTGTCATTGTCCAACCTCTTAAAATAAACACAATGGTCAGAATTACACCTGTTGTAGCCTTGCTCAGCCATAAAACTATCAAATTTCAAATACCATTGCCGAGGTGCTTGTTTCAGGCCATACAAACTCTTCTTCAATCTGCACACTTGTTTCTCCTGACCTTTGACCTCAAATCCCTGTGGTTGTGCCATGTATATCTCCTCCTCCAAATCACCATGGAGAAAGGCAGTTTTCACATCTAGTTGTTCCAAATGCAAATCTTCAGTAGCCACAATACTTAAAACAATATGAATAGAAGTCATCTTGACAATCGGAGAAAATATCTCATCAAAATCAAAGCCCTATTTCTGTGCAAATCCTTTTACAACTAACCTGGCCTTAAATCTTTTCTTACCTCCATCTTCCTCTTTCAGTCTGTAAACCCATTTGTTTGGTAAAGCCTTTTTACCTGTAGGTAACTTACATAATTCCCAAGTCTGATTTTTCAGCAAGGAGTCCATTTCTTCTTTCATGGCAAGCTCCCACTGAACCTGTGTATTCACCTGCATAGCTTCATCATACCCTTCTGGTTCACCAGCATTTGTTAACAAAATAGAATACAAAGAGGGAGAAAACCTTTAAAGAGGTCTACTTAGCCTTGTTGACCATCTAACATTCACTGGAGTTTGTGGTATTTCGAGTTGTTGTTGCGGAGCATGAGGAACCACTGGAACATCACTATTTAGAGTATCATCCAGCACCACATAATCTTTTGCTTTCTTCTCATGCTGCTGCAACTGATCTTTGTACAACACCTTCTCATTGAATATGACATCCCTGCTTCTCACAATTTTCTGATTTTCAAAATCCCAAAGCCTATAACCAAATTCATCAATGCCATATCCAACAAAGGTACACTTTTTTGATTTTGCATCCAGCTTGGTTCTGTTTTCAGAATCTACATGTGCAAATGCTTACATCCGAAGGTTTTGAGAAAAGAATAACTCACCTTCTTACCTGTCCATGCTTCCTCTGGAATACCACAGCCCAAAGGAACTGAAGGACCTCTATTAATTAAATATACAGCAGTATTGACAACATCTGCCCACATGTTTAAAGGCAGCCCAGCATGCAATCTCATGGTCCTTGCACACTCCATTATTGTCCTATTCATGCGTTCAACCACTCCATTTTCTTGTGGAGTCCCTGGAACCATTTTCTGCCTATGAATTCCATTAAAGAAACAATAATCCTCAAATTCTTTGCTGTAATACTCACCACCGTTATCAGATCTGAGACATTTTAATCTTTTACATGTCTCATTCTCAACCAAGCTTCTCCATTTCTTAAATGTTTCAAATACATCAGATTTTTGTCTAAGGAAATAAATCCAGACCTTCCTAGTTGCATCGTCTATGAATGTAACATAATACTGAGAGCCACCGAGAGAAGATACCTGAGCTGGTCCCCATACATCTGTATGCACAAGCTCCAACTTTTCATTTTTCTTTTGCTTTCCATCCTTGAGAAAACTGAATCTCTTTTGTTTGCCATACACACAACTTTCACAGAAATCCATATTAATACATTTTAGACCTGGTAAAACTTTCTTAGAATGAAGTGCCTTCATACCTTTTTCACTCATATGCCCAAGTCTGTTATGCCACAGCGTTGTCTTAGAACCTGCAGCAACTGTTTCAGTCTCTTCCTGCGAACCTGCAGCAATTGTTCCTGAACCTGTTTGTTTTTGCTCTGTAACAGCTAAAGTAGAAGGAACAGTATGACCTGTACAAAGATATAAGGTGCCTACTTTCACACCTTTTGCTACTACTAAGGCACCTTTTGAAACCTTCAAATTTTTATCAGTAAATGTAACAGTGCAACCTTGTTCAGTTAGCTACCCTATTGAAATTAAATTCTTACTGAGCCTTGGAACATGCCTTACCTCTTGTAGTAGCCAATGATTCCCATTCTGTAACTTAATCTTGATTCTTTCCTTTCCAACAATCTGACAGGGTTCGTTATCTCCCAAATAAACCAGCCCAAAATCCCCTTGGACATAATCAAGAAAATAACTTCTATGGGGCGTAGCATGAAATGAGGCCCCTGAATCTAAAACCCATGAATCATCAGCATTATCTAGGGAAAGAATCAAAGCATCATCTTTAGATTTATTACTTACCACATTTGCTTCCTTATTGCCTTCTTGTTTGTCTCCTTTATTTTTTTGAGACCAGCAATCCTTCTTCAGATGACCTGGTTTCCCACAGTACCAGCAATCCTTCTGTCCTCTGGTTTGGGATCTTTTGTCCCTTGATTTTCCTCGTGACTTCCCATGACCTCCAGAACCTTTTCCTCTCTCCTTTGATCTGCCCCTGCTTTCTGCATTCAAAACACTGCCTGATGTGGATCCACCTAATCTTTTCTTACGAATTTCCTCACTCAGAATAACACCATTAACATCATCAAATTTTAGGGTATTTGAACCAGAAACAGAGTTACTAACCGCCATTACCAAACTATCCCAGCTTTCAGGCAATGCACATAATATCAAGAGAGCTCTAACTTCATCAAATTTTACATTTAAATAAGTCAATTGACTGACAATTGTATTAAATTTATTCAAATGACCTGTCACAGATCCACCTTCAACCATTTTTAAATTAAACAAACGCTTCATGAGAAATACCTTATTTGAGGCTGAGGGTTTTTCATACAATTTTGCCAAAGCTTTCATTAGACCATCTATTGTCTTCGCTTCCGTTCTATTGAATGCCACTGATGGTGCCAGGCACAACTGAATGGTTCCCAGTGCCTTTCTGTCAAGAAGATTCCAATCCTCATCAGACATTGTTGCCGGTTTCTTGGCTACTCCTTCCAACGACATCCATAAATCCTTTTGATAGAGGTAATCCTCCATCTACATCTTCCATAACTAATAGTTCTGCCCATTGAATTTATCGACCTTCAATTTACCCTCGTCTGCCATTACTCCCACTCAATCGTGAGACCTTCCTGCAGATGATAATCAAACACAACCTGCTCTGATACCACTTGTTAGGGTTAGCCAGCAGAAGATATCAATTACATGCAAATAAAGATTAAACAGAGGAATGGAAATACATAGAAATAATAACGAGAGACAAGTTTTAACGTGGTTCACCCAAACTCGGGCTACATCCACCAAACAGAGAGTCCAATATTATTATCCAGTAAATCAAACCGATTACAATCAGCAATCCCTGCAACTCAATACCACTGCAAATGCTACAATACAATATATCAAAACCCTAACCCTTAGCCGCTTTTATCAAGCCCTTTTGTCGGTTACAAAAATTAGGGTTTTCTTATGTCGGTCATAAAAATAGGATTTTTTTATGTCGGCCCCAAAAAAATTTTGTGAGGATACATGGCTAGTGTACAGTACTTTCCTGATCAGTCACCACCTACCAACACCTAAAAGGTGATGGTAACCCAAGAAGAAGAACCTCCAACACAAGAAGTTGAAGTAGAGACATGATAAAACTTGATGTTGCAAAGAACCTTAATATAAAGAAATAAAGAGACCCCACAAGTTGATTGGAAGATAAAATGTCTTTTAAACAAAATACAAGTGTAACAACAAAGTCTGCAAGGTGATTATAGATGGTGGATCTATAAATAATTTGGTGATTATAGAAATGGTAAACAAATTAAAACTTGCTTATATTTGTAAATCAATCCCTTATAAGATTCCCTAGTTTTAAAAGGATTATAGTGCAATTGTGGATAAATCTTGTCTTATTACTTTCAAAAATGGTCCTTGTGAAGACAAAGTGCCATGTGACGTGTGTCAATGAATGCTTGTCATTTGTTTTAGGAAGGCCTTGGCAGTGTAACCGAAAAGCAATCCATTGTGGTAGGTAGAATACTTATGAAGTACACCATTAAGGAAAAGACATCTCCTAAAACTATGAAACAAGTGGTATTTGAAACGTCAGTCTCTTTTAGCATAAGTTAGGCTTGAGCTCAAATAGAAAAACAAAAATCTAAATAAGCTAAGAAGTGTGTAATGTCCTCATTTTCTAAGTGATCACCTAATAGAGTCAGTTAGCCTATCCTATTCCCATAAGCTAAGCCGGAGGGCTAAGGGAATGACCTAATTGATTAAATATTATATTGAATTAATTTTATTGGGCAAATTGAAGATGTGAAGTGACTTCTTATATTTTTGTGAGCCATTTGGTGAAGGAAAAAATAATTAAATAAAATATCTACGGAGGTGAGCGACCCAAGAGGGAGAAAAATAAAGGATGGAAAATGACTTTGGATATTTTTATGATGCCATGAAAAAAATAAAAATAAATTAAAACAATTTTCTTTTGAGAGGGATGACCTAGGAAGAGGTCTAAAAATGAATTATCATGTGCTAAAAAGGGTTCGTCCAAGTTGGAAAAATAAAAGTATTTTATTTATTTTATGGTCTCTAGCATGAGGTTGGCCATGTCTTGGGTTGGCCTAATTGGAGGAGGTTAAGTTGGCTATAAATAAAGGTCTTTTAGAGTCATTTCATCATCCATCATATCATATTTTCTTCATTGAGTTTTCTCAATTGGCAGCAACATTTATTGGGCTATATTCCAAGGATGAAAACCCTTGCGAATACGGTGAGTTGGACAAAAACCTAGCTCATCTTATAGTGGACTCATAACAAAGTTCAATTTGCACTTGATTGGAGACTTGGAGCATATTTGTATATTCATATTTTTAGATCAGAATTGGAGCAATATTCCTTGGTGGTTTTGTGTTGATATTGCACTAGGGTTTCACCGTAGATTGGAGTGCCACCTTTGGAGGAGGGCAATTTTTCTTGTGGGAGGCAATTTTCATCATTGGATAGTTTTCCAAGCCCTAACCTAGAAATCATCTTCATCCTTGCATGCGCTGCCATTTTTGGATGATTTGTTGAGCATCATTCATCATCATTTGGTATGTACAAACTTAGGGTTCAGGTCTGATTTAGACAACAACATTCTGGTCCATGTTTGATCATGTTTAGCCCATGATTTTGATGTGATTTTCAGTCTTCATATTCAAGTTTGTAACAACAGAAGTTATATTCAAAAAATCAGATTTTGTGTTGCATTTGGATGGCTATATCTTGTGTATTTCATGGTCGATTTCATGTTTTATATGACCAGCAATTAGTTGTATCATTTGACATGTTTATTTGGCATTCTTTGGCACTTATATGTTTGATGTTGTATTTGTTTACAAATCAGAAAATAAAAATTAGAATTCTGAGTTAGGGTTTGAGTAGAAATAAATATCAAAATTTTAGGGCAGATCCAGTTAGGGATTTTACAGTGGTATCAGAGCTTTGATCTTGCCAACCTAAAGGGTTTTTACATGTATGAATCTCAAAGATAGAGAATATATCATATACAGGAGAAGGCAGCAGTTTGTTGGCTCAGATTTTGAAGAAGAAAATGTCATGGGAGATTGAAATAATGAGGAGCCCAGTACAAGGGATATCCTCAATGATATTTCTAGAGGACAGCCTGACTTAATGCAACTTTTATCTCAATTTGTGTAGCATAACATGGGAAATAATGGAGATAATGGAGGCAATAGAAGCAATGGAAACAATGGAGAAGCTAGAAATTTTAGAAATAATACTGACACTCACACTTATGCATCTCATGCATCCATGGTTAGGCCTCTTATGCCTACTTTCTTGGATCATCAGGGAGCTCCAAAAAATGGAACACAAATTGTAGGTGAGGTCTTCAATGGCTACATGAGAGAGTGGCAATCACTAGGTGAAGAATTCTAAGCTGCCATGTCTTTACAAGATTTTTGCCAATTGAAGTACAAGAACAGAGATAGACCTAAAGGAGAAAGAGACAACAATAATCATGACTTGTAAAGGAAATTGGGAAAGGTAAATATCACTCCATTTTATGGTTCAGGCATAATCGCAACATGAGAGTAGATCCAAAAGTTGGATAGCTAATTTACATTGAATCCAACATTCGAGAGGGATGCAATCTAGTTTGCTACCTTACACTTGGAGGGAGATGCTCTTGATTGGTTGTACAATGGTATGGTGACTCAAGGACATAGCCTTGTTACTATTTATGTTGATTTTTCACATAAGTTGATTGGCAAGTTTGATGAGACTAATCCTTAGCAGTTCTTTAGAGAGTTGGCCCAACTCAAGTAGAAGGATTCAATGGATACCTACATTTCAGAGTTTTAGAAGCTTGTCGTATTGGTTCCTAATGTGTTAGAGAGTAGATTAACCTATCTATTCATTGAAGGTCTAAAGGAGCCACTTCGTGGATGGGTGAAAGCCCTAGATCCACCATCTTTGAGGGAATCCATCAAGAGGGCTAGAGGTATGAAGTTTTCAGCACCTTCCAAACCCAAGTTTCAAGGTAAGCCTTTCTCTTCATCACGAAAGGACCTAAGTAAGAACTTTTAGAAGGAATGGCCCAAGAGGACAACACCAGACATAGAAGTGAAGAATGAACTAAGGAGGAAAAAGCTATTTTTTCCATGTAAGAAACCCTGGGAGCTCGGTCATAGATGCCTTGGAAAAGGAAAGACTCATTTTATTGAGGTCACTTCCAACATTGATGATGATGAGGTCCAAGACACTACTTCAAAGAGTGATCATGAGGAGCAGAAGTTAGAGCTTGATACTATGGCACAAGGTACCATTTATTTTCTATTAAGTGTTCCTAAGTATCATCCTTTTAGAGTGAGAGGAATTGTGAAGGGGCAGTGGGTCTCATGTTTGGTGGACAGTTGTGCAACACATAACTTCATTGATGAGGGTTTTGTGGTCAAGAGAGGTTTGCAGGTAGAGGAGTTTCCTAGATTCATCTTCATGTTGGCTGATGGATTCAAGATAAGTTGCACTAGGAAGATCTCACAATTGAGCATTCAATTGGATAACTATACATTTGTTGATGAATTCTATGTAGTTGGAATTGGTGAGATCCAAATTGTGTTGGTAATCCAGTGGCTACAATCACTTGGTAGGTATATCCAGGATTTCCAAAAGATGGATTTAGAGTTCACATCAAAGGGAAAGAATATAGTGTTGAAAGCTATAAATAATGGTGCACTAAAGGATGTTACAACCAAGAGGATGGAGGTTCAGATCAACCTTGGAACAAATATTATAACTAGTGAGGCATGTGATTTTTAGCTAGATACACCTCTTGGACTAGCACTTGATGATGAACATCCAACAATTGAGGAAGAGGTCCTTGAGATCCATGAAGACACCCTCAAAAGGTATGAAGAAAATACTAATTTTCTAATTATGAACAATAGTCCATTATCTTTAGATGATCATGAGGTGATAGATAAATCATATGAGGATGACAGTGGTAAGAAGCACAATCTTGTTGGTACTTGAGATTTGATAACTAAGCATGAGGTAGTGTTCAAGGATCCAAGCTACACACAAGCTAATTTTGTGAATCATGGCATAGAAGATGTGGTGAGGACCCAAAGCATATGTGATGGATGGCTAAGGAGGGCTAAGGAAGCCAAGTTGTTAGCCACTCAAACAAAACAACACCTACAAAAGATTAAGGAATGATTTGTTCACATTGGTCATGGAAGGCAACAACTAGATACACTTCTTCATCAAACTTCAATACTTCAAGGAGAAGGAATTATGATGGTAGAGCATGAAGAACAATCAGATTTGCATGAACTTGTTGAGAGGTATGATTTTGAAGACAAATTAGAAAATTCATTTTGTGCAAATGATCTTAATCATAAGGCTCATGAGTCACATCATTTGTAGAGCCAATTGAAGGTTCAAGTCATGGTTAAGGAAGAAAAAGTTGTGCATACATTCTGTGGACCAACAAACAATAATAGGTATGCATGTGTGGAGAAGAACATTCTTGATTCAGATTTGATGAAGAACTTGACCATACAGGGAGAGCTCATTGAGTCTACTTGTGTTTTTCATGACGATGATTCTTTGATTGAGCATAATATTGTCCTAGCTTCAAACTTGAAGAGGATGTCATGGAGGTATCCGATTTTGAGAGGTATATGCATATGGATGTTGGGTTTCAGCTAGACTATAATCCAAGGCATGAAGGAAAGCATGAGAGAAGAAAATATTTAGACTTGGTTCGATGGTTTTAGCTTACATCATGATGATTAGTGGTTGTTCTACATCACTGATCATAGAGTTTTCAGATTATTCATTAATGTTTGCAGCTATTTAGATGAATTTGGGTGCATGGGATTATCACTACAACACTGGGAGGTTGAATGATGATGAGACCTTACCAGTTTATGACAACAAAAGCATTTTCAAAATGATTATAGTTCTTTTTTTTAGTTTTACTAGTGTTGTTCTGATTTATACTAGCAATCTAGAGTGGATATGCATGCTTGGATATACACATATGATGGACACCTTTCAAGTCCATATGCATCAATCCAGATTTAGAAGGATAGTTTGTGATGGTGGCCTCATGAGAGACACTTATCTTTTCATTTTTAGTTTGTAGGATGGTGCAATGATTTGGGATCCATACATTTGTATGATTGGTGTATTTCTTCACATTGTCTTGCTGAATGATGGTTGTATCAGAGTGGAGCAACAAAAACTTGGTGAGTTGCTTCACAATATTTGGTTGGATGACATTTGCATCAAAGTGGTGCAGTAGAATGTTTGGATCAGATGGTTGTATTCTAGAGGGCATCATTGTAATACCACCTATCACATGTCGATAGACATGTTACCTTTCAGAGCCTTGGATAGATATGACACTTGGTCATTGGTAGACTTAACATTTGAGGTCAGAGGAGCTCCTAGAGTGAGAGAGTTGATGCAAGACATGCACATGATAGTTGAGGTTGGTGATTTGGGTATCTTGTTCCTATAACTATACAAACATATTACATTTAGGAGGAGTAGTGCAAGGAAGCTGAATCTTGTTTTCTATTGCCCTTACAAGATTGAGAGTGGAGTTGCAGAGGATGCATATGAGTTGGAGTTGCTGAAGGGTAACTGGATTCATAATATTTTTTATGTATCTTGCCTCAAGAGGGCAATTGAGCAACATAATACATCTTCTCTCGAGCTTCCTCCTTTGGATGAAGAAGGGATGTTGTTACTTGTACCTGATATTATTCTTGATGATGGGAGAGCGCCAATCTTGCGGAGTAGAATTTCAAAGTTTAAAGGATGGAGCAAATTGGAGTTTGAGTGTGTCTAGATGGTATTGTTTCATTATCAGCCACCGAAACTCACTTTGCATACTATTCTTCATATTCACTGTGGGGAGTGTTACCACAAGTTGAGGAGTAGGGTGATCAAAAAGTATGTGATTAGATGGAGAGACTTGCCACTTGGGGATGCTACTTGGGAAGGTGAATAGATTTTGTAGCATCCAGGTTTGCAATTACTTGTGGGCAAGCAATTATAAGAAGGGAGGACTGTAATGTCCCTATTTTTTGAGTGATCACCTAATGGAGTCGGTTAGCCTATCCTATTCCCGTAGGCTAAGCTGGAGGGCTAAGGGAATGACCTAATTGATTAAATATTATATTTAATCAATTTTATTGGGCAAATTGAAGATGTGAAGGGACTTCTTATATTTTTGTAAGCCATTTGGTGAAGGAAAAATAATTAAATAAAATGGCTACGAAGGTGAGCGACCCAAGAGGGAGAAAAATAAAGGATGGAAAATAACTTTGGATATTTTTGTGATGTCATGGAAAAAATAAAATATATCAAAATGATTTTCTTTTGAGAGGGATGACCTAGGAAGAGGTCTAAAAATGAATTATCATGTGCCAAAGAGGGTTTGCCTGAGTTGGGAAAATAAAATAAAACAAAATAAAAATATTTTATTTATTTCATGGCGCCTAGCATGAGGTCGGCCTAATTGGCGGAGGTTAAGTTGGCTATAAATAAAGGTCTTTTGGAGTCATTTCATCATCCATTCATATTATATTTTCTTCATTGAGTTTTCTCAATTGGCTGCAATATTTGTTGGGCTATATTCCAAGGACAAAAGCCCTTACGAATATGGTGAGTTGGACAAAAACCTAGCTCATCTTGTGGTGGACTCATAATGGAGTTTAATTTGAACTTCATTGGAGACTTGGAGCATATTTACATATTCAGATTTTTAGATTAGAATTGGAGCAACATTCCTTAGTGGTTTTGTGTTGATATTGCACTAGGGTTTCACCCTAGATTAGAGCACCACCTTTGGAGGAGGGAGATTTTGCTTGTGGGAGGTGATTTTCATCATTGGAGGGTTTTCCAAACCCTGAACTAGTAGTTATCTTCATCCTTGCATGCGCCACCATCTTTGGAGGGTTTGTTGAGCATCATTCATCATCATTTGGTATGTACAAATCTAGGGTTTAGGTTTGATTTGCACAACATCATTCCGAGCCATGTTTGATCATGTTTAGCCAATGATTTTGATGTAATTTTCAGTAGTAATATCCCAAATGGGGATTTTTGGACAATTTGGGGTTCACTATTTTTTTTCAAATGATTTTTTTGAGCTCTACCCTAATTTTATGCACTTTAGTTTTATGCTTAAACCCTAACTTCTGAACTTCAAATCAGACTTAAACAAATGCATACAACATCCATAAATAATGACAAATCATCATAATATCATTGCCAACAATATTACCAATATCACATTTAAGTTCCACTACAAAATATGCAATTAAACTGCTTCAAATTGCAACCACAAATGACTAAAATATAATTCAGAAGTGTACTGCTATAAAATCAAAACTTAACAAGTCTTCAATTACATCCAATAGCATGGGCAACAAGACAAACAAGCCCAACTCAAATCTGCCCTAAACCCTAAGGTTGTACATACCAAAAACAATGCAAAATAATGATAGTAAAGTCCTCCAAAATGATCTTCAAATATGATCTGCAATTCTGCTCCAAAAATAATGAAGTGCAAGTGAACTCCCATCACGAAATGTTCCACAAGAAGAGCTAGGTTTTCATCCAACTCCTCTAAGATGCTTGAGGTTTTCATCCCAAGATCTTCTCCAAGAGATAAACTCCAAATTGCTAAATGAATGAATGATTGAATGATGATTGAAATGTCAACAATTGACCTTCTATAAATACATAACTTGTCTCCTCTCACCTGGCCAACCTAGAGAGGTAATTTTATTTATTAAAATTCAACTTTCCCTCCCAGAGGGCTGACCCAACTCAAGACACATTGGGCGCCTAGAAATTTAGTTAAAAGATATGAAATTTGTCTTTTATTTCCTTCTCCCATCTGTCTTCCTCCAAGGGCTCAACGGAAAGCTATTATTTTATTACTTATTGCTCCTTAGTAGGTCGACCAACTCCATAGTGTACAATATCAAACATAGAATGTGCTACAAATTCATCTCTTGGCAAATGACAAGTTTCCACACTCAATTCCTCCAAATGGTTTGCTTCCATAGAAAAGAAAATATATTAAATGAAATGATCACATCCAAACCATCAGAACAATATGCTGAGTCTTCCCCAAACCTCAATCCTTCTTCCAAAAATATTGGAGTGTGAAAACAAGTCCCTCCACTCTCTAATGGTGATCACTCTGAAAATGGGAACATTATAGTCCTCCCTTCCCAGAATTGCTTATCCTCAAACAATAGTAAGTATGTAGTAAGTGAGGTAGTGTCAAATGACATGTACCTCCATCCACCCAAATATCCTATGAGATAGTGTCAAATGACATGTATCTCAATCCATCCAAATGCCCTGTGACCACCCAAAGTCTACACCTGTGGTTGTACCCTCTAAGAAGAATGTGATGAATGCAATGAGGAGTGAGCTCTAGTAGTCGTAGCCATACACACTCAAGCTTGACCCAACCCCATCCTCCAGATTCTAAAAGTATGTCCACAACCACAAGTGCAACAATCTCCAAAACTCCCAAGGCTCCATCCAACAAATAGCTAGCCTAATTCAAAGCCTTAGAGTGAAATATGTCTGCCAACAAGTGGTGAAGAGTATGAGCTCTAAAACATGTCCACCTGTCACCAAGCTTCTGCTACTTCACACTATCATCATCCATGCCCCAAGAATTGTGAAGCAACACATCTCTCTCAAGTGCCAAGCCTGTCACCACCTGGATCCCAAATCATTACACCTCTACACCCATCAAACATGAGGTACTGGAAGCATCTCAAAGTGTCATCAACACTGAACCATCCTGAAACTCATGTATATCTCCCATGGATGTGCAAAACTCTCATCATAGGTGCAAGATAATACATATCAACTCCTTCTGGGCTACTGATGTAGATTAGAACAACAACCTCCCAAATGGAAATTTGACCTATGTGGATGCAGATAGTGTCCCCAACGGCATAGAATGAATGTGTATCATCCCTATGCCAAACTCCACTGGTGAGAAGATGATCCAAATCTCCTCCAAACTTTGGAATAGTTGTTATCCTCCACAAACTTGGTGGGCAATCTAGGTACCATGAAGTAGAACAACCATATCTAAGCCATGCATAAAAGAGATCCTATTAGACTAGGGTTGGAATGTTAATGCCATCCTACTCACCTCCCAATCTAAAGTCATGATCCAGCTGCAAAACATCCCCTAGTGCCTTGAAATCACAAATCATAACAATGCCTCCATACCTAGACACATGGACCAACTGCAACTCTTCCTCATGCCAATCAAATGTAGGTGTCCCCATGGTGTGCATCACCAAACTCAAAAATAGAGAAACCTCCAATGCCACCAAAGGATCAACAAGATGATAGGGTTGTGTCATTTTACCACCTAACTCCTCATCTTCTCCAGGAATAGTCAAGGATCCATCACAAACTAAATCACTTATGACTCCCTCTTCATACGAAGACAAGATACCAGTGGTTGATCCACTAAGTGTATGCTCCACCATCCCAACCTCCTCAAGGCTCAAGCCTTCAAGGGTATTTCAAACTGTTATGGAGTAAAATGTTTCTCTATGCCTTTTTACCTCCTAGTTTAGCTCCTAGGTCCCCGTGTTTACACTTTGCAAGTGAAATACTAATCCCGGAGCAATTTCCCCTAAAACCCATGTCAAATGGAAGTTAGGGACCTATTCTAAATGCTTAAACATGACCAAAAAGGGCCTTGGGACTTGGGTACCCACGCCCACGTCCAACCTAATTTGTTAGGATAAAAATAAATGCATGCCGTCTTGGGCCCTCTCAAAAGGTTTCCCTCTGTCGACCTCTTCAATTTAATTTACAAATGTTAGTGAGAAAGCATATATAAGTGAGTTTATGATTTCATTTTACACCTAGATGGATAATGCGAACTTGTGATATCGAGCAAAGAGATTTCAAGGCCTTCATTATGTTTCAGAGCAGAATTGTGTTGTTATTGTGTTTGTTTGTTGTAGATTTGGCTTCATCAATCCATCTCCTCATGATTTGAAGGATCTCCATCTTCTTGAGGGCTTCAACTCTAAGGTGACATCAATTTGTGTTTTCAATAATTTCATTTCATCATTGGATTTGGCCTTTTCCCTCCTTGGGCAAGCACTCTATCTAAAATGGTATTGGAAGACTTGAATGTCCTTTTGGGGATTGACCGAGGCAAACTCCTAATGCAAGTTACAAGTGCAGGAGTTGGAAAAGTACAGGTGTAGAGAAGCAATTTAAAGATTAAGGATTTAGGATCTTAAAGAATCTTGCTGATATTCCTCCCTCCTGGACTAGGGCACCCGCCCCATAGTCCTCTCGATAGGCTTGGCCCCGAACTCAGGATCTGGATACGGTCTGACATATCTCACTACTCCAAATCTATAGAAATATTGCCCTATCAGACTTGGACACTCGCCCTGTAGTCTACAAAGTTTATGTTTCCAAAAACTCAACTTCTGGTATGTTTCAAATCACCCCTGAGTATCTTCCTATATGATTTCCTATAACATTATGTTTGTTTGTACGCGATTACACTATAATTAGGGTTTGAGGCTTATTTGATCCAGGGATTGACAAATCTCTCAATCTAATATATTCTTTCCATATCATTCTTGAGCACGTAAGCCTATAGTTGTGTCCTCATCCATTTGTAGTGACTTAGCTCAATTTTTGTCCTCAAGTGTTATTGTGAAAGGAGGGTTTGATTTGATATACTTTGACACCATCCACCATCTTCCCACTTTTCATACATAACATTTTGGTGAACCTGGAACAATGAGCATTTTGCATCTTTTTGAGTGTTGTAATCAATCCTTGCATTCATTCATATCATATTAACTATTGTCACAACCCTTTATTTTCCACTATTTAATTACGATATTAAATAATATCATTGGGAATTTAATTGATTTATTCCATGATGACACTCTCTCGATGGAGAGAGAGTATCATCGAGGAGAGGGTGTCTAGCTAACTAAAGGTGAATTACATTGAAGTGAATCCACACACACACCACTTAGATTAAATTGCATTGCATTTATTTTGTCACATTTTAAAATGAATATTTTCAAAAAGTAAATGTTAGTGGCAAATAGATTTTTAATTATTATCTTTTGCATAATAGTTTTAGTCAAATATTTAGTTGCAATAAATATATTTGTTGCAATGTCCTCAATTAATTATTTTAGATATCTTTTAAAAGATTATTTTATGCTTGCCATTATTTAAATGATTTCTATTTGTGGCCACATGAAAGAAGTGGCATTTACTTGTCCAACTAGGAAATCTTGCAAATTAATATTTTGTTTCAGTTTCTTAACAGTGGGGCTAATTTTAGAAAATGAGAAAGAAGTGGGTTTATGGGAGTTATTGAAAAATTATTATTTTTTATTTAATTTGGGGATAAGCATGCATTTAAAAAGGAGAATATGTTTTATGTTTCCATCGTCATCTCTCTCTGCAATGTTTTCATTTTTCTTTTGGCACCATAAACCATAGCTTTCAGAAGAAAAGATTTGGGGGAAAATGGATGTGAAGATTGTGTAGTAATAATATTCTAGGTATGCACTGAGTTATGAAATTGATTTATTGTTTGTATCAGATTTAGTGAAATAAATTTATGTCATATGCAAGCTTTATATTATTTTGTCAATTCTCTTCTACATATTCTTAAAATAGTCTATTGCGTCAGCCATAACTTTCATTTTACAAACTGGGTTTCTCTGAAAGTTTTATATAAGGTGTCAAACTAGTTATGTAAATCATATCCAAAAATTAGCCTTACCTAGTTTGTCATTTTTGAGATATGTAATTTTTAGTGACTGTCTATCTCTTATCCATTTCATCTATGTTAAAACAGTCTATTACGTCAGCCATAACTTTAGTTTTACGAACTGGGTTTCTCTGAAATTTTTATATAAGGTGTGAAACCTAGTTATGTAAATCATATCCAAAAATCAGTCTTTCCCAATTCACCAATTTGGAGATATGTATTAATTAGTGGTTGTCTACCTCCACTGTGAAATCAACACCCAGCTCTACATTTCTCCTCAGATATTTTCAAAATCTTTTCAGAGTGGATTCTTGTTGAAAGCTAGTATAAATTTCAGATTTACTCCAGATTTAAATATATAAACATTTCCCTATAAAGGCCAAATGGACAATAGTGTTGCTGATGAGAAAATTTCTTCTTGCATGCCATGCATTTTACCAGCCATCATTTATTTGAAATAAATGCAAGAAAATTAGGTAACAAAAAGAAAATAAGTATTGGTTGTTCCTTAAGGATTGTATGTCCTCCTCCATTCTCATGTGGGCTGCATTCAAACCTGGCTGCAACTATTACCTTGTGATGCTTTAAAGTCATCCACAGAAACCTAAGATTTATTCCTGTGCAGAAAAATACTTTGCAAGGATTAAAAATTTGAATAAAGACAAAGTCTTCAGCAATGGAGAATAAAATTTATACTTGCTTTCTTAATTAATTTCCTTAGTCTATTTTTTAGGAGATTCCTTTTGTTTCTTGAGTTAAATTTAGCAAGAAGTTATTCACAATTGATTTTATTTTAAAGTGTTAATATGAGAATATGGACCATTAATAATATTATTTAGAATTCATCTATCTTTTAGGAATTAAACCTCTTAAAATTGTATCTTCTAATATAGAAATAATAATCTTAGAATTAGCTATAAGAATTCAAATTTTGTTTTAGTCATGAAAATGCAAAAAGGAATGTAATTATTAGATAAAATTCATTTAGTAATTATTATTATTTTTATATATAGTTTTACTTCTTAAGTATGACAAGATAATTATAAGGAAGGTTCTTGGAGTAGTTATAGACTATCTTTGGACTATTATGACTTCTCTTCCAAACTGATAAATTTACTATCATTGTTGATGGCGTCATGTATGATGTTTGACGTGTTGTGTTAGCTTTGAACCTTATTTTGTTTGAAGTGAACTAGCAAATCTAAGTAATTGTCTCTGGAAATTTATGCTTTTATCTAAGAATGGTTAGAATATTTTTGTTGTTATAACTTCCCTATTTTACCCTGTAGGGAATATTTAAATGTTGCATGCATTTTTTAAAAAAAAATTTAGAACTTGAATGATTTAGTCAGCATATGGTGTATTTAATCTTAAGAACAATATGGGTGTGTATATTAATTGATTTATTGATTCTATAAAATATTATGTGATGAACTAGATCCCTTGTGAGTTAAAGTATCTAAGTCAACCTTATGGTTGCAAGACTAGTTACCCCGAACTATGAAGTCTCTGCACTGCGCGTACGTAGGCAAGGCCATCATGAGCTCCGGAGACATTAGGTCAGCCCCTTAGAGCCTGTAGGTTCATCATTTTGTGCATTGATATCTAATATGTTGTTCATTGATTTTGCAGGACTAATGTTTATATCTAGTTGTGCAGATTCATGCCAAAAAAATTGTGCAGTTACTATTACGAAGACAAGTATTATATGAATGGTGTAGGTAACTGAAAAATCTAAAGGTGATTATTAGTTATTCTGTAAATTGTACTTCTCATTATGTATCACCAATGTATTGGTAACAATTATAAAAGATGTAATATGACTTCCTTCTTGTACTTGTAAATGATCTTTGTTTATTATGTAAACTCGCTAAATGTTAAACATTTATGGATATTCCATTAATGAATTGTTTCCCTTTCCATTTTTGGATTGAGTTGCTTTTCGAAGGTTATTTTTAGTAAGTGATATTTTCAGACCTTACAACTATCTTGCATTGAAAAATCTTACATACATTTGAAAAAAAATGAAAAAACAAGCATTTTAGGCTTGCATTAAGGCATAGATTTGCATATTTTGTATTGCATATGATAAAAAGATTCAAGTTTCTAATATTTACATCATATTTGATCCTTATTATAGTAATTCATCATTAATTCATATCAAATTTTACATTCGAAGGTTCCATTTGCTAGGGTTTTGCTTAAAATGTTGCATTTTTCATATAACCTAGTAATTCCAAAAGCTAGGATTTGTAGTCAAAATCTCATTTCAGATTTTGCTGTTGTCATAAACATCTTTCAATTTAGATCTAACAATGACTTAAAGCATATTTTCATTGCTCATTTAAATTTTTTGCATCATTTCATACTTTACTTTGAAAATTTCACATGTTTATAATTACACAATGTGTATTTCAACATAAGCAATTTAATCTCTTTCTGACATTTCTTTGCAAGAAATCTTAAAAGTGGTCTATACTACTTCTGTGCAACACTTTTTACATCTTAATCACTCCATTTGTAAGGACACTATTGTGTTTTTTTTCTTGGAAACAAGCTTCAAAAACCCAGTTTCCTCAAACTAGTGTTGTGGTGTACAAAAGTCTCTCACATTGGTTGTATTTGATAAATGAAAAGATCTTCTTGTGCATCACTATTCTAATACATTTTATTATGGCATCTTCATCTCATTTCTCTTTGGTATCTTTACATGCATATATAAAAAACTTTGAGAATTTCTACAAATTCCTTAATATGAATCCTTATGTTCTCACTCATATACAATCCATGTATCATAAGGATATATTTAAATGCTCTTCATTTGAAATCCTTGATTATGTATCTAATTTTAACAACTTCATAGCTCTCATGAATACATACCCTTCGGTATTAGAAGATCTAACGGAATACATCTCCACGAATGCTCATGAGAAAGATGAGTGTGAAAGTTCTTCCATTAATGCCTTGGAACTAATATCTAAAATATATGATGATGATGATTCCATCAGTTATCTTATTCCTCCTTTAGTTGAATGTTCAAACACCTTGGACATCACTAAGGAAGTGAAGACCTTTGATCTTCCTCCTTTGGATGAATGTTCAAGAACCTTGGATATCTCTAAGGTTACGAAGACCTTGGGTAGCTCTCCTTTGGTTGCATGTTCATATCCTTTGGACGCCACTAAAGATAAAATCATCAACAATTCCTTTAACAATACCTTCCCTTCCCTTTGCTCCAATGCTCTCCCTTCAAAAGATGAAGCATTGGTGGATGTAGAAAGGTCCCTCACATTAAATTCTTTAGGGATGAATGTCGAGCTTAATCAAAATCAAAGCAATGTTAATTCGATTATCTTCAATAGATTTCTTCCACCCACTACGGGGATAGTAGAAAAATGTATTAATATTCCTAAGATGATTGTGCAAGGGGCACCTAATGTACCTTCTTGCTTAAAACTAGTTAATATAGTTCAAGGTGATCAAAACCACCTCGACTCCTAGGTTACATTCTAAATTATTCAAGACAAATCACTCAAAGAAATCAAGGTGTTCAAAATGTGTCGTAGCATCACATGATTTCTCACACATACAACACCTATAATATCAATAAAAGTAAGCAAGCACCACACATGCATGTCTCTCTTCCATCTTCTCAACATATGCTTCCTCAACCACCTTGCCTTACTCATAAAGATGGTCAAGAATATGATCTTGTTGAACAACTTCACGCTACTCTGGCTAAGATCTCTCTTTGGGATTTAATACAAACATTGCCTACATATCATGGAATGCTCCAAGAATATTTACAAAAGGTGATTGTATAACCCGTTGTTAAGCCGAATGATGTAGCAGCTCTAGTAGATTGTATACATGCAACAAAAACTGATATTCTGTTTCAACAACATGAAGTATCGTCAATTGAAGTTCAAAACTAAAATGATCCACTTATAATATTTCTCACAATAAATAAAAATTTAGTAAAGTGAGTTATAATTGACAATGGATTAGCTCTTAATGTTTGTGGCATTGATTTGCTACACAAAATCAATTAAACTAGATCGGCTTAATGTCTGTGGCTTTGATAATATTGGTAGACAATCCCTGGGTACCATAACTTTACCTGTAAAGGTTGGACCCATGACATTATCTACCCTTTTTCATGTCATGCCTAGTTTGCTTTCATATAATATGATTCTTAGTATGCCATGGGGGCAGTTCCGTCTACCCTTCATCGAGCAATTAAATTTATTTACAAAAATAAACTTTACACCATTGAAGCCGATCCTGAACCAAATAGTTGTTACATATTGAAATGCAAAAACAAGTTAACAACCATAAGAGTCTAAACAACTTACGAGTTGATTCGTCAATACCTCTTGCCATAGATAATGTTGTGTAAGACTCCAAACCATCGAATGCACTCTTTACGATTGGCGCTCATTAGATTTTACTCCTTTCTTTACGGGGGAATATAAACTTAATAACTCTAATCTTGACACATCAAAAGTCTCATTGATCTCATCCAAGCAATCTTCGGAAACACCTAAGAAACCCAAAGTCTCCTTGGCAGAAAATAAAGAAAATACTCTTACCTACACGAGTATGAGACTTATGAGGCCCCTCCTTCTAAAAATATGGAGTCTCTCTATGGTTGTGGATTTCAAATCCTTTACAAAAATTGCAACTACATATGCAATTATTATGGCATAAACCAACAAGGAATCATAGTACCTTTACAAGTTGTTGGAATTAACTATATGGTTGGTATTGGATACTATTCTTTGAAGTGCACCAAAGCTTATCGTCATCTTAAACTTAATATTAATACAATATCAACAAGACCAAAACTTAATGCGATACATCCTGCGATGATAGACATGGATTGTCTGCCAGGAAATATCTCATTGAATCAAGTAAGTATTTATCCCTCCTTTAGCCACACTTGATGTAGCACCTATTATAGTTGCTCTCAAGGGTGGCCTCCTCCTAGCTATATATGTTGATGTGTTGTGTTGTATTTCCCCCGTCTTGTGTTATATGTTGTTTAGGTCTCTTTGGATGACCCTTGATACTCTTGTAAGGTCAAGGATACAAGGAGACCACCTCTGTTGTGACCATTCTTCTTTATGTTTCTCTATTCTTCTATCTTTCCCCTCCTCTATTTTATTGTTGTGTGTTGTACCTTGGGGGCATAGCGTTGCAAAGAGTGTTTTGGGTGCATCCTCTTACTTGGTGTTCCTAAGGCACTTTGTCTCCTCTCTCATTTTTTATCGTTTCCCTTCTTCCGTGGCTCTACTAGTCAGCAAATGACGAAAACACACAAATATCGATAAGGACCATGTGTCCCTTTAGTGAGAAAGAAAAAATGGACCTAGTCCATATATGAAGATGGGGTTAATATATATATCCGATGCTTGACTAGTAGAATCACTCTATGTGATGTATCATTTCGTAACAAACCTTTGCAATACTCTCAATTTGCTTCAATGCACTTTGGATTGTTTTGCATCTCACCTTGTTGCTACACTCAGTTCTGATATTCTTGTAGTAGAACCCAACAGCTATACTCGGTTCCAAACCTACAAGTGTAGCCTTGGTTCTTGATGTGATCTAATATATGATTTATGCATAGTTTCTATGATTTGATTTAGTTGTTATCTTAGAATAAGAGTTCTAACCAAAGCTTGATCTCTTGTTGATTATCTTAGCAAATCATATCAATGTGTTTATGGGAACATTTGGCGATCGTGGCACATGTCACCTTTGTGAAAGCTCTTGTTCCCTTGTGTGTTTTTAGTCTACCTTAATGTGCTTGATATTGGAAAGCATGATCAACCACCTTAAGGTGGGGGCATATATAATGGTATATGTCTAATT
Organism: Cunninghamia lanceolata; assembly: GCA_027924645.1. NCBI lineage: Eukaryota > Viridiplantae > Streptophyta > Pinopsida > Cupressales > Cupressaceae > Cunninghamia > Cunninghamia lanceolata. Next base: position 6,564,050 of record BSBN01000516.1, read on the forward strand.
ACTTTTACACTGACAAAGTGTGTTTGAAAGCCCTCATCACGAGATGGGATGTTGTATCTCTTGAGCTAGTGCACATCCTTTTAAGCAAAAAGCCCTCATCGTGAGGTGGGATGGAGTATCTCTTGAGCTAGTGTGCATCCTTTTATACAAAGCCCTTCTGCGGAAGGTGGGATGGTGTATCTCTTGAGGTAGTGCACATCCTTTTATACAAAGTCCTCTACGGAGGCAGGGTTGGATCTTTAGTCATTCACCCTTAAGTGTGTTTTTTACGGTTGTGGTAGCATAGCTCAACCGTCAGGTGTGTCTGAAATGTGTTTTAGATGGTGGGATTTACCAATAAGCTCATTCCCATTGCCTGTGTTTGTCGTGTATAAGACGTATAGTGTGTCTATGGCATACTATGTGATGCTCGTGTATTCCGTGTGTTTTCCTTATGTGTCTGTTGTGTCTTCCCCCGAGTGTGGTCTAAAGGCGCATAGTGATGAGCTCCCTCCACATTTTGGGTTTTGTTTTGCTCGTTTTTGGCAGCCTAAAGGTGTGTAGTGATGAGCTCCTTCTGACCCCTAGTTTAGGATTTATTTTATTTGTTATATCAATGTATACTTCATGTCTTGCATGACTGCTCTCATGTCTTCTTCGTGTATTGAGTGCTTCCACTGTATTCTCCATGTTTTGCATGCCTCTTAATGTCTTCCTTGTGTCTTGTGTGTCTTCCATCTTCATTAGTCACTTGCCCACTATTTTTCTGATCAACAACAAAATTCTGCACCATAAGTGCCTGATTTAACACTCCATTTAGACAAGATGATTGACTATGAGGCTGGGTACATGGAAAGCACCACTGATGGTCTTGAACCAGATTATTTTACATTGGAACCATCTCCCTTGACGAACTCACAGTATTTAGATTATATGGCTGAAAAGGACTTAGATTGTAATTCCTCCTTTGAGACTGAGGGTCACCTTGATTTGATGGCCTATTTGCTTTGTATGGAGGTTGGTAGGGTCTAGAATTTTGGCCTTGCTACTTTTTTGTATTAACCAATTCATTACTAAAATTCTGTAATAACCCTTTTATCTCCTAAAGTTCTTGGGAAGGCGCTGAAACATGATTATTTTGAGTTGTAGTTGTGTAACCCAAAGCTGGTATAGTAGGTACAATAGCTAAAGGTGGGATTGGTAATGAAATTGATGGTTCTATTTTAGGAAAGATATGCATTGACAGGCTTAGAGCTATTTTACCTGCCTGAATTAGGTTGTTTTCAGCTCTAATTGCAATTTCATAAGTAGCTAGTAACAAAGTTCCATTCATTGATTGGACCATAATAGCAATGTCACTATTTAAGGCTCTAAGGAAATACAAAAAAGCATGTTCTGTTGTAGGTCTTACCAGTGTAGGGATTCTATCCCATGTCCTTTGAAATCTAAAATTGAAATCAACCATATGCTCTAGGTGAGCTCTTTTTATTGTACTTAACTATTCCATCAGAGACAAGTTATCTGACTTGTCTTCAAACTATTTGTTTAGAGCATCTCCCAATAATTCCCAGGATGTGATAGAACCAATAGCTAAACCTTTAAAACATTGAAAGGCCTTTCCTTTCTGAGATACAGCTAGCAATCTGACTGCGACATTTTCATACATTATGTGATGTACTACACACAGTGTGGCTACATCTTTTATATGCTCAATTGGGGTGGTCTGATCCTCACCTGTAAAGAAAGGTAAGCCTCTCAAGGCTGCCATAGGAATGTCATCATGTGCTATAAGCAATAGTGGGATACCAATATTAAATGTAACAAATGGATACTATCTGGCCATTAGTGGAGCCAGAGGTATCTGTGGAGTTTGAATCTGAAGATCTATCACCAAATTCCTTTGATCAAATTATGCAATCCTTGGAGGAGTAGATCTGGTCCTTAGTGTTGGACTGGGTGCAATTGCTTCTATTCTACCTCTTCTCCTTGGAGGTGAAAGCTGTAAATAATCAAAAGAGAAAGAACTTCATCTTGTCTATACTCTTCTTATATGCTAGTTTTACTAGATCTACTTCAAAAATTAGAAATTAGAGTTGCAAGCTATAATATCTGCCTCTAAAAGGCTAAAAATACTGTTGCATATACCAAAATAGTAGTAAAAGATTTGAATTATTGACTGAAATGATTTTCAGCGCCCCACCGAGCGTGCCAAAAATTGACGTCACAAAGGATTGCGCCCTAAAAGCTAAGCCTTTACAAGCTTGGCAATCACGTGCAACATGGGAACGTTCTTAGATGTGGGTCTATCTGTTTTGAGAATAAACTTCCCCGGCTCCTTTTTAAAAGCCCCTTTAGATCAATTACTTGATAGAGAAAAGAGATAGAAGAAAATTTAATAAACTGAAAACTGCACTACAAAATCTATCCTAAAGGGTGTGATGCAGCAATATTTTGATTTAAAACTACAATATAACCCACAAACATTCTCAATAAATCTGCTCTTACAACCCAAATTGATTAGATTCACCATATAAGTATTTCACAAAAAGGCATGAATAATCTTGCTCAAGCTTGCAACCTGTAGGGATCTGAATTTGTGTACTTGCATCTAATAAATGAGACAAAGAATTCAAAGGTTTTAAAACAAAACACAGCAAACTCTTGTCAAATCACTTATAAAATAAGCAAGACACCTGAATTAGGATAGAAGAATCCTTGATTGTATTAGAAAATAGAAGGAATCTCTGCAAAACTTAACAATAAACTGCTGGAAATAATGAATTGTTGCTACTGTAAAACTGAAAAAATAGTTGAGTTACAAGACAATCTCCTCTCTGCAAGATGCAAAGGCAAAAAAAGCAAGAACTAAGAAAAAAAAGGCATAAGCTTTTTTATATACAAAATTGTCCCCAAAAGTAAATGGGCAATCAACTCTAGCTCAACTAAACTCGAAATTATGCATGAATGAGTTTGAAAAAGTAACTCCAAGTTGATGGCCAAGCACAAGTGAAAAGCCTAAAATTTAGGCCCCAAAATTCCTCCAAGATGAGCAAAAAAAAAATTGGAACTCCAAGTCTCAAAGTCCTTGACCAAGAAACTACCAAAAATAGTCATGTCAAAAATAGAACTCCAAATATCTCTCCCTGCATGACCCTGCACTTCAGTTTGACTCCTCTCCTATTTTCATGTGCCTTGAAAGACTTCTGATAAAGTACAGAATGGTATTTTTGGAAAAATATCAAAAAAATTTAAAAAAAAAATAATATTTTTTTCATTTTTTTTTATATTTTCTACATCTTAGTAATTGTATTTTTGGAGGACTTTGGAGCAAAATCAGGACAATCCAATCTAGAACTTGATCTAGATAAATTATTTATCTTTTTAATGAGTCCAAAAACTTTGAATTCTGATAAAGTAGCGAGGAGTTATGACCCTGCCAAAAAGGTTTTTTTTTTGGATAAGAAGATAGATGAATGGTCTTCAAGTACATGTATCTGCATAGTGAGCAAACATGTTAGATAAAATGTAGAGGCTGAGGCCTCTCCCTTGACTGTTTTGATCTGATATTCTCTTCCTTCCTATTTTATTTTAAGCCTCTTGCTTCCTGAAAGCATTAGAAAACAACTCTTACGGCCTAGCCTAATTAGGCTACCAAGCACAATTTGTTAACATTTTTGGCGACCTCTATGCCAATTTTGCTTGCTAAAACTCTCGGGGCTAGTTGCCTATATGTCCATTGGGCAATAGAGTCTTTCATTAGCCTTTGCAACTCATATAACTCCTGGAAAACTTAGTTGGTAGAAAAACAACAACAGAAACAAAACTGAAAGCAAACTACCATGGCTCTGAACAGGGCCAACTAACTGTGCAACAAAACTTCTTTGAAAAAAACAAATTGAACTGAAAAGATGTACCAACAACACTTATTTAACTAAAAAACTTCTACTCTAGTATCATACAATCTGCAAACTTTTGATCTTTAGAAATATTGCTTTAGGTGAATCCCATTCATAGGAATAGGTAACACCTCTCCATTTAGCTTTGAAAGCTGAAATGCATTATTCTGCTTGCATTCAGTAATCACATAAGGGCCATCCCACATGGAATCAAACTTGGTATGCTTACCAGGTTTACTTTTAAGCTCATCCCACTTGAAAACAAGATCACCTTCCTTGAACACTCTCACAACTGCTTTTCTATCAAAAGTCCTTTTCATTTGGGCCTGATAAACCTCCAGATTTCTCAATGCTTCTTTCTTTGTTTCCTCTTGTTCCATCAGATGTTCAAGTCTAATTTCCATAGGCTCTTCCTCTAACATGTCCATCTCTTTAATCAGACTTAGTGTAGGCAATTTGACTGAAATAGGAACTCTAGCCTCTTTACCATAGGTAAGAACAAAAGGATAGTTACCTGTAGCTATTTTAGGAGTAATCCTATTAGCCCATAGGGCTAGCTTCAACTTGTCATGCCAAGTCCGTTGATTGTCCTCGATTGTCTTTCTGATAATTCTAATCAAGTTCTTATTAGTAGATTCGGCCTATCCATTACCTTGAGGGTAGTAATTGGATGAAGTATTCAGATAAATGTTATTTCTAACAAACCAATCATATATTTTTAAGCCAATAAATGCCAATGCATTATAAAAAATAATGGAATCCAAAGTACCAAACCTTGCAACTAGGTCTTGATAGAAGTTGAGAATAGAAGTTTCATTGGCCTCCTTTAATGCTAGAGCTTCAGACCACTTAGTAAAATAATCAGTTGCTGTCAATATCCATTTGTGACCTATACTTGAAGGTGGATTAATAGGTCCAATAAAATCAAGACCCCACTTAGCAAAGAGCTATTCCACTTGGATTGGATGTAAAGGTAATGTTTCAAACCTTTGTTTTCCTACAAATAAGGAACATTTAGTGCATTTTTTGACCCAAGCATGAGTATCTTTAAATATATCAGGCCAAAAGTATCCAGCTCTCATAATCTTAAGGGTTATTGTTCTAGCAATCAAATGACCTCCAGAAGGTCCATCATGAAATTCTTCTAAAATTTTATCAATCTGATTTGGTTCAATACACCTTAACAAAACTCCATGATAATCCTTTTTGTATAAAACTCCATCAATGACAGCATGAGGAATGGCCTGCAATCTAAAGTGTCTCTTCTTTGCATTGTCCAAACCTTCAGGACAGTCACTAGTGTTAAGATAATGAATTATCTACTGAATCCAGTTTGTAGAAGAAATTGAAATAGTAGTTGATTCATCATCTTCTAGCACCAAAACAGTCTGATTATCAACTTCTTTGATGTCTATTTCACCTCCTGCTAGCTGTTCACATAGGCCTTTGCCTCTAACTAACTTTGTAACCTTGATATTAACATCATACTCCATTACATTGGTTATCCAACCTACCCGTTTATCATTTATATCCTTACTCAACAAGAAATCTTTGACAGTAGGATGAGCAACCAACAACTAAATTTTGTTGTTAGAGAGCATATGCCTGAAATTTTTCAAACTTTCGATCACAGCTAGAACATGTTTCTCAACAAAAGAATACTTTACCTCATAATCTTGAAGAACCTAGCTGAAAAATGCAATTGATTGTTCCAGTCCTTCTTCATTTTGTTGACATAACATGGCTAAAATAGTATCGACACTTCCAAATGCATAAAGAATAAAATATTTATCACAATTTGGGTTTACAAGTGTTGGAGCTACTGCAATGGCCACCTTAATCTCCTCAAAACTCCTCTTCCCTTCTTTAGTCTAGCGGAAACTAATCCCTTTTCTGAGCATAGAAGTTAGTGGTTGAAGAAGAGCTGCAATATTAGGAACAAATCTTCTTATAGAATTGATCCTACCTAGAAAGCTTTGCAAGCCTTTCTTGTGGGCCGGTAGAGGTAATGTCATAATAGCAGTAATTCTTTCATGATCTATTGAAACACCATGCTTAGAGACAACGTGTTCAAGCAGTTTTCCCTCATGAATAGAAAAAATGCACTTTTTTGGGTTAAGTGAAACCCCATATTCTCTACATCTCTCAAATATCCATCTCAAATGAACAATATGATCATCAGCCTCTTTTGAAAAAATTATAATGTCATCCAAATAAACCATACAAACTTGTTCATCAAACCATGGAAAGCCATGTCCATAGCTCTTTGAAAAGTGGCTCCTACATTTGATAGTCCAAAAGGCATTTTTCTATATGTCATGGTTCCCCAGTTTGTTGTAAATGTAGTTTTGAATTGATCCTCTTCCTTCACTAGAACTTGGGTATAACCTGAGAAACCATCTAAAAGAGATAATCTATCAGATCCAGATACAACTTGCAAAATTTGTTCCATGAATGGCAGTAGTTAATGATCCTTGAGATAGGCTTTGTTAAGGTCTCTGAAATCAACACAAAGTCTGATTTCTCCATTCTTCTTCCTCATAGGGACAAGATTAGACACCCATGAGGTATGCTTGATTGGGAAAATGGTATTACTTTCAATAATCTTATTTAACTCAACCTTCATAAGATGTTCCAACTTTCGATTCAGAGGTCTTTGCTTTTATCTTCCAGGTTTTTCCTTGGGCTCCAGCTCTATAGTATGCTGAGCTAATTTACGATCAAAACACTTCAAATCATTGTACTCCCAAGCAAACACATCAACAAACTCTTGACAAAGTAAAACAAATGCATGTTTTTCCTCTAAGGTACATACCTTACCAAGCTTTAACAGCTTGCCTTTGAAAATATCAATCTGCTCATAATGATCCTATTTAATGGATAAACCAACTTTCTCTTTTCTAACTTAATCATCTAAGTTGAAGATTGACTCAAGAGTTACCAAACATTTCAGAAAATTATTGGTTTTATGTTGAAGGGTCTGATCTTCATACTTTTGAGATAACTTTTGCTAATTAGAAGCTAAAAATTCAACTTCTTCAATCATGAAACTAATAATATGTTCATCACTATCAAATACCTACCAATAAATGTTATTATCTGGCACAATAGGTCTAATAACAACTTTCACATAGTTCTGAACAACAACATTTTTTATTTCAATTGGAATATCAAACTCAGCTCCCATGGCAGTGAGTTTATAAGCTTGTTTATTCTGAGCTCTTGGTATGGACAACAAATTAATGGATCAAATTCCTCAATCATGCCCCATACTCTATGTTTATATAGTTTTAATAAGTCATTTTTAGTGGCATGAATATTCCTTACTTGATTAACCACTAATTCACTATCTCAAAACGCTTAAATACACTTAACATTTCACTTCCTAGCCCATTCCAGGCCATGAACAAGGGCCTCATACTTAGCAACATTATTTGAACAGATAAAAGCAAACCAAAAAGATGAAAAATACATTTCACCACTTGGAGAAACTAGCATAGCACCTCCTCCAGCACCAACTTTTCTCCTTGATCCATTGAAGTACAAACTCCATAGCTTATTGGACTGTTGTTTTTCTTGCACTTTTGCATCTTTAATAAGATTTAGAATAACAATACCTTGTTCTTGAATCATATAAACACCCAAGTCTACTTGTTCTATATGCTCAGCTGTATTAACTTCATGATTCTCGGTTGCCCATTCATCTAAAAACAGGTCTGCAATACCTTCAACAAGGGTGTTAGGATCTTGGAGTTCCAATCTTTTTTTGCTCATCTTAGAGGAGTTTTGGGGCCTAAATTTTAGGCTTTTCACTTTTTCTCTCCCATCAAGTTGGAGTTACTTTTTCAAACTCATTCATGCATATTTTCAAGTTCAGTTGAGCTAGAGTTGACTGCCCCATCACTTATGGGGATAATTCTGTATAAAAAAAACTTATGCTTTTTTTTTCTTAGTTCTTTCTTTTTTTGCCTTTGCATCTTGTAGATAGAAGATTGTCTTGTAACTCAGCCCTTTTTTTAGTTTTACAGTAGCAATAGTTCATTATTTCCAGTAGTTTATTGTTAAGTTTTGTAGAGATTCCTTCCGTTGTCACGAAGGATTGCGCCGTGAATGCTAAGCCTTTACAAGCTTGGCAATCCTGTACAACATGTGAACGTTCTCAGATGTGGGTCTGTCTATTTCGAGAATGAACCTCTAGAAGAGTCAACTCCCTTTAAAAAGCCCCTTTAGATCTATGACTTGATGGAGAAAAGAGATAGAAGAAAATTTAAAAAACTAAAAATTACACTACAAAATCTATCCTAAAGGGGGTGATGCACCAATATTTTAATTTAAAACTGTAAAGTATTTCACAAAAAGGCATGAATAATCTAGCTCAAGCTTATGACCTGTAATAATCTAAATTTTGTATACTTTCATCTAGTAAATGAGACAAAGAATTCAAAGGTTTCAGATGCTGAATACAATGGAGACTCCTCCTCATCTTTGTGAGTCAACACAGATAGGCATTGATGTAGCCATGATGTCTGCAAATCCTTTGACTGAGGTATGAGCCAATAACATGAAAATATCATAATTTTGTATTTCTTTTTTATATCATGTCATTTGATGTACATAAATGATATTTATGTTTAGTCAATTTTGCTTCTTGATGCTTCTCACAGGAGGTCACAACTCTAGTCTGTCCAACTATGGATGAAGAGAGTCAAGATGATGGAGAGCAATCATCAGTTGGCAGTAAGTGATCAATTACATATGTGATGTTATATATTTCATACATTTTTTATACTAATGTGCATATTGTTTGTTTGTATTAAAAGGTACAGCTGGATGAACTTTATTCGAAGAGGTCTACTCGACGACAGAGAGAGGATGTGTCACTGACTGGCTCTCCATCTTCATAATCAAAGAAAGGCTGCCAATTATTTCCTAAAAGTCCATAGGAAACTAGTTTTGGGGAACTTTTTGTATGCCTAGATGGATTTATATACAGACTTTTGTATGTTAATCTGATGTATATTTTTGTATATTTGCTTATATGACTTTGTTTGGACACGCCTATATGGCTTTTTATATAAACTAGATGTTATGTTCATGACATTATGTATATATGATAGTTTATATTAAATATTTAATATGATAATCAATTATTGTTACAGGAATTTGGTTTTACAAGTGCCAATTGCATTTGCTTGAAAGTTTATGAATCATTTTCAAATAATCCATTTTGTGCATATCTTGCAATCATTGAATTCTGCCGAACTGTGCATTTCTTTGAGGCATCATTTTAAATAGTTCACGTGCCTTGTCTATGCTTCCATACTTTCCATACATGTCTACAAGGGCAACTTTGCAAATACAATACATGTGAGAAAATTCCTATATCATTTATGCTTTGATGGTTGTCCACACCATGTTCTCTAGATCCCATTATAGCATAGTCAAGGAGGAAGTTGGTTAAGGTTGTGCAATTTGGTTTTATATGTGCCAAAATTTGTGTAAATGGTTGAAATTTATTTTTGTGCATTTGCTTGAGAGTTTTTAAAGCCTTATAAAAAATCCATTTCATGCATATCTTGCAATCATTGCATTCCATGAGACAACATTTCTTTGAGGCATCGCGTCTAACAGTTCATGTTCGTTATATATGCTTCCACACAAGTTGCATACATGTCTTGCAGGGTACTTACAACTATGACATTTGACAAAATTCCTATATCCTTTATGCTTTGATGGATGTCTATATCGTGCTCGAAACATTCCATTTCTAATGTTTTGGAATTTGGCTTTACACTTGCCAATTGCATTTTCTTGGAACTTTCTAAAGGCTTATTAGTAAATCCATTTTGTTCATATCTTGCAATCATTGTATTCCATGAGGTGACATTTCTTTGAGGCATCATGCCAAACAGTTCATGTGCCTTGTCTATGCTTCCACAGTTTGCATACATGTCTTTGAGGGCAGTTGCAACTACAACATCTAACAAAATTCCCATATTTTTTATCCTTTTGATGGATGTCCATTTTGGCATAGGCAAGGAGGATACTAGCTAAGGTTGTGGAATTTTGCTTTATACCTGCCAATCGCATTTGCTTGAAAGTTTCTAATTTTTCTATACATGTTTCTGAGGGCAGTTGCAAATACAACATCTGATAGAATTCCCATATCCTTCATGCTTTGATGGATGTCCATACCATGTTCCAAAGATCCCATTTTGGCACAGGCAAGGAGGATGCTAGCAAAGGTTGTGGAATATGGCTTTACATCTACCAACTGTATTTGCTTTAAAGTGTCTAAATCCTTTTCAACAAATCCATTTTGTGCATATCCTACAATCAAGGCATTCCATTAGATGGCACCTTTGTGAGGTGTTCTGTTGAATAGTTCATGTGCCTTGTCTATGATTCCACATTTTGCATACATGTCTCTCAATGTGGTTGCAACTACAACATCTGATAGAATTCCCATATTCGTCATGCTTTGCTGGATGTCCATACCATGTTCCAAAGATCCCAATTTGGCACAAGTAGGGAGGATGCTGGCAAAGGTTGTGGAATATGGTTTTACACCTACCAACTGTATTTTCTTTAAAGTGTCTAAATCATTTTCAACAAATCCATTTTGTGCATATCCTACAATCAAGGCATTCCATTAGATGGCACCTCTGTGAGGTGTTCTGTCGAATAGTTCATGTGCCTTGTCTATGATTCCACATTTTGCATACATGTCTCTCAATGCAGTTGCAACTACAACATCTGATAGAATTCCCATATCCTTCATGCTTTGATGGATGTCCATACCCTGTTCCAATGACCTAATTTTGGCACATGCAAGGAGGATGTTGGCAAAGGTTGTGGAATTTGGATTTACACCTGCCAATTGCATACACATTTTGCATACATGTCTCACAGGGCAGTTGCAATTACAACATTATCAATGGGTTTCATAAATGTGCATACATGTCTCACAGGGTAGTTACATAAATGGGTTTATACCACAAACTTCATTATCAATTCCCATTATAAAGTGGTAAATTCTATTGCAAGGTTTAATAGATCAAGTTCATATTATGAACTTCGCAATGAATATCCTTCCTATCAGCTATAATAAGACTGTTATAATAGTTGGAACAACAATTTAGAATTCCACTGCCTTACTTAAAATCATCAAGGGGTATAGTCAAAATCATGACAAATGTGTCACAAAAGTCTTCCTCCATCCTCATTGGTGCAGGAGCACCTTCACAATGTTGGTCAAATGTTGTAAATAAGAATCTTTAGTGAGTTTGGTATGTCCAAGTCATATTTTTTTTGGTTCTATAAGGTCTAATTAAGTCCATATTGGGTGTATTTATGCCATATAGTGGTCTAGGTGTGAAATTATGTCATGGACGCTTCATAATCTAGGAAAAACATTCTCTCATCATACTGAAAACTCCATAAAACCATGATGAAATAATGAAGCACCATGTCGAAGGTTCATGGCTATTGTAGGTTTGATAAAACTCATTTTTATGATGACTAGGTTGTCCTAGACATTCATAAGGTTCATAACTTCTAAAAAATCAATCTATAGTTCATTTTCTTGACCCATGGAAAAAGTTATAACCGTTGTCCCAAAGTCTAGACAATTATGTAGTAATAAAGGACAATTAGGAAAGGTGGTAGGAGTGACATTTTGCATTCCATAGCTCGTGGGACCGAAAGGACTTGGCTAATGCGTCAGGGTGGGTGGGTAAATACCAAGGGAGGTCTTGTTTTGTGTGCCAAGCGCCACAGTCGTTTGGGTCAGTAGGCTACCGGCAAAGTCCCTTAAGATCCCTAAGATGAAAAAACTACCAAACTTTGACGGGACAGTTCTTAGAATTCGTGGCAGATGGGAATGTTTTGTTTGGACCTATAGGTGCACATGAGGTTTGTCCACAATAACCTCTCTCGGTTTCGTTCAACTCCACTCCGTTTGACCGTGCCAAAATCAAACGCATTCTTGCAAAATGCTTTAGTTTCATGCTGTGGAAAGGTGCTAGGAGTGACATTTTGCATTCCATAGCTCATAGGTCCGAACGGACTTTGCCGATGTGTCAGGGTGGGTGGGTAAATGCTATGGGAGGTCTTGTTTTGTGTGCCAAGCATCGCATTTGTTCAGGCCAGCAGGCTACCGGCAAAGTCCCTTAAGTGCCCTAAGAGGAAAAAACTGCCAAACTTTGACGGGATAGTTCTCAGAATTCGTGGCAGCTGAGAATGTTGTATTTAGATCTATAGGTGCACGTGGGGTCCCTCCACAATAACCTCTCTCAGTTTTGTTCAAATCTAGTTCATTTGACTGTGCCAAAATCAAACGCATTCTTGCAAAATGCTTCAGTTTCATGCAGTGGAAAGGTGCTAGGAGTGACATTTTGCATACCATAGCTCGTGGGTCTAAACGGAGTTCTCCAACGCATCGGGTGGGTGGGTAAATGTAGGGGAGGTCTCATTTTGTGTGCCAAGTGTCACATTCATTCGGGGTAGCAGGCTACCAACAAAGTCCCTTAAGCACTCCCTAAGACGAAAAAATTGCCAAACTTTGAAGGGACAGTTCTCAGAATTTGTGGCATCTGGGAACATTCTATTTGGACCTATAGGTGCATGTGGGGTTCGTCCAAAATAACCTCTCTTAGTTTTGTTCAACTCCAGTCCATTTGACTGTGCCGAAATTAAACGCATTCTTGCAAAATGCTTCAATTTCATGCAGTGGAAAGGTGCTAGGAGTGACATTTTGCATTGCATAGCTCGTGGGTCTGAATAGACTTCACCAATGCATCGGGGTGGGTGGGAAAATGCCAGGGCAGGTCTCATTTCATGTGTTAAGCACCGTAGTCATTCGGGGCAGTAGGCTACCGGCAAAGTCCCTTAAGATCCCTAAGATGAAAAAACTACCAAATTTTGACGGAACAGTTCTTAGAATTTGTGGTAGTTAGAAACGTTCTGTTTGGACCTATAGGTGAATGTGGATTCTATCCATAATAACCTCTCTCATTTTCATTCAACTCCAGTCCGTTTGACCGTGTTGAAATCAAACGCATTCTTGCAAAATGCTTCAGTTTCATGCAATGGAAAGGTGCTAGGAGTGACATTTTGCATTCCATAGCTTGTGGGTCCAAACAGACTTCACCAACACATCGGGGTGAGTGGGTAAATGCTAGGGGAGGTCACATTTCATGTGCCAAGCATCGCATTCATTCGGGGCAGCAGGCTACCGGCAAAGTCCCTTAATCGCCCTAAGATGAAAAAATTACCAAATTTTGACGAGACAGTTCTCAGAATTCGTGGTAGCTGGGAACATTTCATTTGGACCTATAGGTGCACGTGGGGTCCCTCCACAATAACCTCTCTTGGTTTTGTTCAACTCCAGTCCGTTTGACCGTGCCGAAATCAAATGCATTCTTGCAAAATGCTTCAGTTTCATGCTATGGAAAGGTGCTAGGAGTGACATTTTGCATTCCATAGCTCGTGGACTGATGCATCAGGGTGGGTGGCTAAATTTTAGGGGAGGTCTTGTTTCATGTGCCAAGCGTCGTATTCGTTCGGGGCAGTAGGCTATCGGTAAAGTCCCTTAAGCACTCCCTAAGATGAAAAAATTTACAAACTTTGACGGGATAGTTCTCAGAATTTGTGGTAGCTGGGAATGTTCTATTTCAACCTACAGGTGCATGTGGGGTCCATCTACAATAACCTCTCTCAGTTTCATGCAAATCCTATCCATTTGACCGTGCCAGAATCGAACACATTCTTGCAAAATGCTTCAGTTTCATGTTGTGGAAAGGTGCTAGGAGTGACATTTTGAATTCCATAGCTCGTGGGTCTGAAAGGACTTTGCCAATGCATCAAGGTGGGTGGGTAAATGCCAGGGGAGATCTCATTTCATGTGTCAAGCATCGTATTCGTTCGAGGCAACAAGCTACCGACAAACTCCCTTAAGTGCCCTAAGATGAAAAAATTACCAAACTTTGATGGGACATTTCTTAGAATTCGTGGTAGCTGGGAATGTTCCATTTGGACCTATAGATGCACATGGGGTCCCTCCACAATAACCTCTCTCAGTTTCATTTAACTCCAGTCTGTTTGACCGTGCTAAAATCGAACGCATTCTTATAAAATGCTTTAGTTTCATGCTGTGGAAAGGTGCTAAGAGTGACATTTTGCATTCCATAGCACGTGGGTCCGAATGGACTTCATCGTCACGTTGGGGTGGGTGGGTAAATGCCAAGGGAGGTCTTGTTTCATGTGCCAAGCGTCGCATTCATTCGCGGCAGCAGGCTACTAGCAAAGTCCCTTAAGCACTCCCTAAGATTAAAAAATTGCCAAACTTTGACGGGACAGTTCTCAGAATTTGTGGTAGCTGGGAATGTTCTGTTTAAACCTATAGGTGCACATGGGGTCCGTTTACAATAGTGTCTCTCAGTTTTGTTCAACTCCTATCCGTTTGACCATGCCAGAATCAAACGCATTCTTGCAAAATGCTTTAGTTTCATGCTGTGGAAAGGTGCTAGGAGTGACATTTTGCATTCCATAGCTCGTGGGTCCGAATTAACTTTGCCAATGTGTCGGGGTGGGTGGGTAAATGCTAGGGGAGGTCTCATTTCATGTGCCAAGCCTCACATTCATTAGGGGCAGTAGGCTACCGGCAAAGTCCCTTAAGCTCCCAAAGACGAAAAAATTACCAAACTTTGACGGGATAGTTCTCAGAAGTCGTGGTAGATGGGAACGTTCTGTTTGGACCTATAGGTGTATGTGGAGTCCATCCACAATAAATTCTCTTAGTTTCATTCAACTCCAGTTCATTTGATCGTGCCAAAATCAAACGTATTCTTGTAAAATGCTTCAGTTTCATGCTGTGGAAAGGTTGCCAGGTGCCATATTTTTTGCTCTGCTCATCGTGGAGCCGAATGGACTATGCCAACAAGTCGGGGTGGGTGGGTAAATTCTAGGGGAGGTCTCATTTCATGTGCCAAGTGTCTCAGTCATTCCAGGCTGCAAGCTACCATTAAACTCAAAAAGTGTTAGGTCTCGGTAGCTTGTAGGCCAGAATGACTGGGATGCTTGGCACACGAAATGAGACCTCCCCTAGTATTTACCCACCCATCCTGACATGTAGGCATAGTCCATTCGACCCCACGATGAGCAGAACAAAAAATATGGCACTTGGCAACCTTTCCACAGCATGAAACTGAAGCATTTTGCAAGAATGCATTTGATTCTGGCACGGTCAAATGGACTAGAGTTAAACAAAACCAAGAGAGGTTATTGTGGATGGACCCCACATACACCTATAGGTCCAAATGGAACATTCCCAGCTGCCACAAATTATGAGAACTGTCCCGTCAAAGTTTGGTAATTTTTTCATCTTAGGGCACTTAAGGGACTTTCGTGGTAGCTTGTTGCCCCGAATGAATGCGATGCTTGGTACATGAAACGAGACCTCCCCTAGAATTTACCTACCCACCCCAACACATTGGTAAAGTCTGTTCGGACCCATGAGCTATGGAATGCAAAATGTCACTCCTAGCACCTTTCCACAGCATGAAACTGAAGCATTTTGCAAGAATGCATTCGATTCTGGCACGGTTAAATGGATAGGAGTTAAACAAAACTGAGAGAGGTTATTGTAGATGGACCCCACATACACCTGTAGGTCTAAATGGAATGTTCCCAGCTGTGAAAAATTCTGAGAACTGTCCCATCAAAGTTTGGCAATTTTTCATCTTAGGGCGCTTAAGGGACTTTACCGATAGCCTGCTACCCCGATCGAATGAGATGCTTGGCACACAAAACAAGACATCCCTTGGCATTTACCCACCCACCCTGATGTGTCGGTGAAGTCTGTTTGGACCCACAAGCTATGGAATGCAAAATGTCACTCCTAGCACCTTTCTACAACATGAAACTAAAGCATTTTGTAAGAATGCATTTGATTTCGGCACGGTCAAACGAACTGGAGTTGAACGAAACTGAGAGAGGTTATTGTGGATGGACCCCACGTGCACCTATAGGTCTAAATGGAATGTTCCTATCTACCACAAATTCTAAGAACTATCCCATCAAAGTTTGGCAATTTTTTCATCTTAAGGATCTTAAGGGACTTTGCCGGTAGCCTGCTGCCTCGAATGACTGCGGCAATTAGCACATGAAATGAGACCTCCCCTGGCATTTACCTACCCACCCCAACATGTTGGTGAAGTCTGTTTGGACCCATGAGCTATGGAATGCAAAATGTCACTCCTAGCACCTTTCCACTGCATAAAACTGAAGCATTTTGCAAGAATGTGTTTGATATCGGCATGGTCAAATGGACTGGAGTTGAATGAAACTGAGAGAAATTATTGTGGATGGACTCCATGTGCACCTATAGGTCCAAATGGAATGTTCCCAGCTACCACAAATTCTAAGAACTGTCTCGTCAAAGTTTGGCAATTTTTTCATCTTAGGGAGCGCTTAAGGGACTTTGGCGATAGCCTACTGCCCTGAATGAATGCAATGTTTGGCACACAAAACAAGACCTCCCTTGGCATTTACCCACCCACCCTGATGCGTCAGTAAAGTCCATTCAGACCCACAAGCTATGGAATGCAAACTGTCACTCCTAGCACCTTTCCAAACATGAGGAAGAACCACAACCCAATCTAACTCCTAAAAGAATGAAGACACTAAGAACACTAAAGACATGGAGGACAAATAAGCATGAAGACATGAACTAAATCCTATCATGAGGAAGAACCACAACCCAATCTAACTCTTGAAAGTATGACATGTTATGATGAAGAAGCACAACCAAAATCCAATGATCCAATGGCATGAACTAATGACATAAACAACTATGTCCTACTATTGTAACATGATAAACATGAATGTTATGAACTAACATCCAAACCCTTTGACATGAATCTTGATATGACATGAGTCAAACACGAGTGAACAGGATTAAGACCAATTAGGATCAACTTCATCCATTACTTAGATCTAACCTCATGAAACAAATCAAATGAAATGTACATGAAATATATAACATCACTTATGTAATCGATCACTTACAAAACAAAGTACATTACTTATGCAATTCATACTACTATTTATATACAAAATAAAGTACATGTAACCATCTAGGAAAGTTTTATGCATACTTACAAATTAATCCAATGAACCATTTGGGTCTCTTCTACTCTTTATTGTGTCAAGTATGGCCTCATGGTCAGAGTCACGCACCTTCCACAAGGTCTTGTTCAAAGGTCTACCTTGATATTGTATCAAATGAACATTGGTTGCCACGACAAGGTTGGAGTAATGAAGAATCTTCCGATGCATGTCAAAGTCCTTAAACAACCAAACATTAAGACTCTTATGTGGGTACCTTCTAAGCCATGTTCCAGTAACGACCACTGAGCTTGTAGGGTATTCGATGTTTTCTCCATCTGTAACTGGGGCCTCCAATTTCTTTTTGGCCTCAACACAATGACACAAGTAATAATCTATTCCCTCTTCATTATCTTCATCTACAATAATTACATAAACATGCCCTACAATGATAGGTGCAGCAAATTAGATGAAATTTCCACAACATTACAAAAATACTACAAAGTTTAAGATAACATTAGGAATTTCAAATTTAACTATGCAAGTAGATATATTACCTAGTTGAACTAGATCTGATATGTGGTCAAAGTCAACTGATGATTCCATCTCTGTCGATCCTAGTGCCGTCGGGGGTCAATACATGTCAAGTGGGCAAAGATAACTGAACTGTCATTCGTCAACCCACTCCCTTGACTCGCACTCATTCCAGGCTTGAATTGTGCATGCAGAACAAAAGTATGCCATCTTTTGCATATGTATACTCCATGAACCTACAATTGAGCTTATGATAGAGTGTAGCTCAGTTGATCCTGTCAGTGTACAATAGTCCTCATATGGTGCAATGTTAGTATCATCTATCAACCAAAAAAATCTACAAACTGAAGACTTACCTTGATTACCTAGACCCATCGAAGCATTACACCACTCAATAATTTATTTTGCATCTATCAGCTTTGCATTGTCTTTATACTTTAACTGTTCTCGTGCTATGGCTCTTTTGATACACGCTTCTTCACCATCATGCTCCCCCTTTCCATGCTTGACCTCACAAAAGTTCCACATATGCTGAACACCTGTAATATTATGCCTCCTGCTCAGCCAATAGAAATTTTGCGAGTTCTTGAATTGTGATGCATAGTTATCTGACCATATGATATGCTAACTAAATGATATGCCCCTTCTAGCCAGCTCATTGTAGAACACTTGAAAACAACCTTGCACGAAATCCGCAGAATGCATGCTATCATCGCTTATATAAAAATGATACTCCCTTATGATCTTTTTGTCATCCTCTGTACTATCAATCACATGAATGAATGTGATGTGCACAAATATAGAAACATGCGTCGAGTTATAATATTGGGATTACACCTCACACTGTGGCTGTAGACTGTAGTTCTCTGCAAAGTCGACGACTGAAACAATGCTACCAAATAGAAATGTGTCCTTGCATAACTTGAATTGCAAGTCCAACCATAGAGCTCTATGGACATGTTTTACATACTCATACACTATGTTGTCACAAAATATAGGCATAAACTGATACACTGGAATCTTCTGGATTACATATTGACACCTCTTTATTCCTTTACCATCTCTTGTATTATATGCCACTATTTTATACTTACTGAACTCTACGAGTCTGTTTCCAACCGCATGTGTTATTTCCATATGTTCACATATTGGCATACATTGCAAGCCACTGCAATGCTAACATGTGCCATCCAAGCATAATTTCCTGTAGAATAATTGACCTTCCTCTCTATCATATAAAATCATTGATATGAAGTCTCTTGAGGTAGTTGGTAGGGCATGTCTGCCACAATCCTACAAAACATTGTTAGTATGCAAATCTAAACATATAGATCGATAAACATCAAAATGGTTAGAAAATTCAATATGTAATCTACAACAACTAGTAGTACGTGTGTGATTTATTTTGACAAAGAAAGGTTTTAGCATTTCAAAATATCTTTGAGAAATTTTAATTTGAGGATACTTCTCTAGAAATTTACCAAAAAACTCTCTTTGAGTGATATCCAAAAAATGCTTTGGATGTGGCTCATGGTTTCGACTACCAATTCTCCTTCTTACCACATCCCTTTGATTCAAAGATACCCTTGTGTAATTCTTCGAAAAGTCTGCAATTAGTGATCTCAAAGCTTCGACAACAACTTTGTCTTTTTGTGGGAGTCTCCCAGAGAATGCCCACAATTCAATAGTGCTTGGATCCTCAACTCTTTGACGTCTTCCAACAACTCTCATTAGAGTGTTTCTATTTATTTTCAATGCTTGACTTGTCTTTCTAATGGGGTGAGCTTTTTTTGTTTGTTGGCTTACAATTGTCGATGTAATGACACGTCGTGTGATATTACTATCCTTGGTGTGTGAGGTGGAACCCACACTCTCATACGCACTCATTAGATTCTTGACAATTGATTTTTCACTTGATGCATTTGATGTTCTTAGGCCAAGAATCTTCATAGTGGGCCTAAATTTTAGATTTCTCATCAGTTCAACAAAGAGTTGACATCTTCCGATTTCATTTAAATTCTCAAAGAATAATTTCCATATCTTATTTGCATATCTTTGGCAAGTGTGCATGGGAATCTTATCCTGCATGGGGTCCAATACATTCTCATCAATATCAATTAGAAACTTAGGCCTCCTATGCAAAATTCTAGGAGGCATTTTATTTGGTAAAGTAGACTGAACATTAGGAATTTCTTCAATATTTACTTGAGATGGGATAGATGACGTACCTTTGATTGGAGGTGAAAAGGTTGAAAATGACATACCTTCAACTTGAGGTGTGAATGATGGCATGTGATCAACTTGAGAAGAAAATATAGATGTGCTTTCTACTTCACCTGCGAAAGATGGAGTGTCTCCAATTTGAGAAGATAATGATGGTGTTCCTTCAACTTGACCTGTGGACGATGGAGTGCCTCCAACTTGGAGATTCACTTTCGTCATTGCACGGAGCTTTTGCATTCATTCCCTTTGTGCTGCCAATTCCATCTCTTTCTTATCTTCGTTAGACATGGCACGTTCCTCTTCAATTGGCAATGGTGGAATATCTTCTTGTATGGTTGATAATTTCCTACTTTCCCAAATTCGCCTCATTCTTTCTCATTTCCTCTCATCCTCAGCTTCACGCTCTTCTAGTGTTAGAGTCTTTTCTCATTTCCTCGACATGATGATGATTTCTACAAACATGAAGAATAAGAGAATGATCATTAGAAATTTTATAATGACAATGAATAGCACAGTCAGAATGAATAACAAGGTTTTACAAACTTCTGAATAAGACACCTCATATCAAGATAACTTAAGCATACATAAGTCACGGAGTATGCATTTGAACACATATACACTTGAATCTAGCTTGAATAGAAGAGAGGAGGACAAACTTGGAGGAAGAAATAAGAAGTTATACCTTGTTTTTCTGTTGTAACTCGTTATACCCTATTTTCATACATTTTCCAAGTGGAAAGGGTGGCTAAATAGTGGTTCTTTGTGAATTTGAATACAACCTAGCCAAGTAAGTGTTCCTATAGCATATGCAAGACTATTTAAAGGTGAATCGAGTGTTAGTTTCTTCTTGGTTGGAGTGGATATGAGATTTTAATTAAAACCCCCTTATTTATGAAGAAATGAAGGGTTTCTTAGTTTACACCCTAGATGAGCATGGTTGTACTAACCAATGGTGGAATTTGAAGTTTTGTGACATATAGATCTGTTGTTTTGGAGTTTGGAGTGCTTATTGAATTATCCTAGGGTACTTGCTTTGTTAATTGGACCAAATTAGGCCTATTTCTAGAGAGGGTCAGTCATAGAACTCACATTTTTCCTGAAACAAGGGCATGAAATATTTTGATAGGTTGTTCTACTCCATAATGGGTGTCTAAATAATTTATGATGCCCTTAAGCACCTAGTTGGGCCATTGCAAGATTTTGGTTTATGGTTGAGTTGATTTGTGAAATATGGTATCAATGCTTTCAATTCCTTCTTGTGTCTACATCATAAATGATCATGCCAATTGAATGTGATGTTAGACTTACGGCACACAACTAAGAGGGGGGGTGAATCAGTTATCCAAAACTTCTCCCAATTACACACTTAAATCCTCTTAGTGATTAGCAGTATATTAATCACGAAACATAATGCACTTAAATCAAAAGAAGAAACACATCAACACATAAGACACCAAGAGTTTGACGTGGAAAACTCGGTTAAGGGAAAAACCACAGGGTGGTTAACCCAAGATTGTATTCTCTATTAGAAGAATAGAAAGAATAAAATGGCACATGCCAATTAAGGCTCACTGCCCGAGCACAGTGCTCACAAGAGGCTCACTGCCTACAAGAGACACATTGTCTACAAAAGAATAAGTATCACATACTTGAACTAGAAAATAGAATCTTCATCATGCTTGAATTAGTTCCATTGAAGCCCAATACTTCTGCTCTGCCTTCCACTCTTCTCCTCGCTACCACACTCTCATCACCACACGGACACCTTTGAAATGACTTCGCAATCCCTTATTTATACAAGACATCAACTTAGGAATAATCATCTAAGTCAGAAAACATCTACAAGAACATCCGCAAGATGTAAAACTCATCTGGTTGGCCAGTCTCAGGAAGAACACCATCATCCAGAAGTTATTCCTCAATTGCGAGCTCCAACTTCAATGCGGACCACCAACACAAACTGGACATGATACGAAGACCTCCACAAGCTTTTCTGAATCACCAAGAACATCCACACTTCATCTACTTACTGAAATCCTTCTCTCCTTCATCCAAAAACTCAAGAACACAGTCTGTCATCATTGTCATAAAGGAATAGATGCTTGCGGACCTTCAAACCATGAACTAATCAATTTGACACTCCACAAAGACTTCCTTAACACTCCCTTAAATCTGCAGAACAGGATAATGCATTTTTGGATCTCACCGGACTTGTCTGTATCACTCTGTCACCACTGAGCACCTATCGGAACCAGTTTTACTTGAATGGCCATAAGTTCTTTAGATTTTCATGCAGACCTCTGAAATATTTATTGGATCACCTCAAGACACATATCTACAAACCCTTTAAACCGTATCCTCTGATCCTCATCTTATCTTGGACTTTTACCTTACTGTCTTCACTGTTCTTCACTATTCCTGATTGAGACTAATTTTCTCAATATCCTCAATACATAGCTCATCCAATCCTTATCATTAATGCAACAGGAGTATGTTGACATCAATGACAACACCGATTAGGCCCATACTTGCAACAATCTCCCCCTTTATCATTGATGGCAACATATGATGTGAAAAAATGTTTTGATCATCAAGACAAGAACTTCTCCTTACTGTCATAGTTCCCCCTATCAGAAATAACCATTCACATGACTTCTCTCCCTTTACTGCTCCCCCTTTGATCAGCAACTACTTGTTTTTCACATGTCTTCTCTCCCCCTTTGACATCAATGGCAAAGGGCACATACTTGCAATTTCACCACTTTAGAATCATACCTGTTGCTCCCCCTGAGTAGCAGCTCCCTGTCATCAATTCGGACCACAAGATATGACTGTGATATCCACCAGACTGATGCACATCAGTGCACCTTAGTTCATCACTGGAGGGGTAATAACCCCTAACTTCTCCCTGAGATACTCAAAAGAGTTCTTAGGTAGAGGTTTAGTAAAGATATCTGCAATCTGATCCTTGGAAGGCATAAACTCCAATCTGACTTCATTTTTGTTCACTTGCTCTCTCAAAAAGTGAAACTTGATGGATATGTGTTTAGGCTTTGAATGCAACACCGGATTCTTAGATATATTTATAGCACTTGAATTATCACAGAAGATTGTGATAGGTTCTTCATACTCCACTTTGATATCTCTTAGCATCTACTTCATCCATAAAACTTGAGTGCAACTACCTACTGCTGCAATATATTCTGCTTTAGTTGTGGATAGAGATATTGCCTCTTGTTTCTTGCTTAGCCAAGAAACCAATCTCTTCCCCAAAAAGAATGCTCCACCACTGGTACTCTTCCGGTCATCCACATCTCCTACCCAATCCGCATCAATATATGTATGAAGAGAGAAATCAGGATCTCTAGGATACCACAGACCATACTTAATTGTCCCTTTTAGATATCTAAAAATCCTCTTGATTTCCATGACATGAGATTCTCTAGGATCAGCCTGAAATCTAGCAACAAGACCAATAGCCTGCATAATGTCTGGACTAGTTTGAGTAAGATACAACAGTCCTCCAATCATTGACCTGTACTTTGTCTGATCAGCCTTAGGAGAGTCATCATCTTTGCTCAATTTACATCCAGTTGCCATGGGAGTATTCATTGGTTTTGAGTCTTCCATCCCAAATTTCTTCAACAATTCTTTCACATATTTGGTTTGAGAAATGAAGATTCCTTTCTTTGTTTGAGTGATTTGCAGACCCAAGAAGAAATTCATTTCACCAAGCATGGACATCTGAAATTCACTTTTCATTTGATTTGCAAAAGTTTTACGCATACTATCTCTTCCTCCAAAAATGATATCATCAACAAACACTTCAACAATCAGGATGTTTTCATGATCAATTTTGAAATACAAATTACTATCAACAGTACCTTTGTTGAAACCAATCTTCAAAAGATGCTTATCCAATCTTTCATACCAGGCTCTTGGGGCTTGCTTCAGTCCATACAGTGCTTTCTTCAACTTTCAGACCATATCATCATGATCAGACAATTGAAATCCATCCAGTTGCTCAATGTATACTTCTTCTTCCAAGTCACCATTTAGGAAGGAAGACTTGACAACCATCTGATATACCTTGAAATCCTTGAAAGTAGTAAAAGCAAGAAATAATCTGACTGCTTCAATTCTTGCCACCGGAGCAAAAATTTCTTCAAAATCAACTCTTTCTATTTGAGAGTAACCCTTGTAGACCAATCTAGCTTTATTTATGATTACTTCACCAACTTCATTTAGTTTTTTCCGGAAGACCCATTTGGTTCCAATCACATTTTTGTTTCTAGGTCTGGGAACAAGATCCCAAGTGTGATTTTTCTCAATTTGCATCAACTCTTCCTCCATTGCTTTAGTCCAGTTTTCATCATTGCAAGATTCATTCACTGTCTTAGGTTTAATCTTTGAAATCAGACAATACTCATCTAAATTTTAAGCAATTCTCCTTCTTGTTTGTACACCTTTTCTTTTATCACCTATGATCTAATCTTCAGAGTGATTCAGTCTTACATACCTAGGCACTTTGGGAGTTACTTGCATTTCTGCTTCTTGATCAAGCTCATTCAAACTTCTCTCTTCTTCCTGATTTACCGGATCAATTTGGATCTGAATCTCAGAAGAGGCTTGGACTCCTTTAGTCAGAACACCATTCTGATCCTCTTCATCATATTCATAAAATCTTGAGGGTTTTTCAATTCCTTCATCAACCTTCACATTTGTATTTTCTATCATCTTTCTCAGTCTCTTGTTATAGCACCAGTATGCTTTTCTTTGAGTAGAGTAACCAAGAATATTCCTTCATCACTTCTAGCATCAAACTTTCCTAGATCTTCATCTCTTTTGATGTAACATTTGCTACCAAAGACTCTAAAATACGTCACAGTAGGAGTGATGCCAAACCAAAGTTCATAAGGAGTCTTACCAGTATTACTTCTGATTTGAACTCGATTGAAAGTATAGACTGTAGTGCTAATAGCTTCTCTCCAATAGATCTGAGGAACATTTGCTTCCATCATCATTGTCCTAGATGCTTTTTGGATGGTCCGGTTCTTTCTCTCAACTACTCCATTCTGTTGTGGGGTCCTAGGAGCAGACAACTGTCTCTTGATTCCATGTTTCTCACAGAACTCCATGAATTCACCAGATGTGAATTCTCCACCTTTATCAGACCCCAGACACTTCAATTTTAATCCAGTTTCATTCTCTACCATAGCCTTGAATATTTTGAATTTTTCAAGAGCTTCTGATTTCTCTTTTAGAAAGGTTACCCACATCATCCGAGAATAGTCATCAATTAGTAGCATGAAGTATCTATCACCTTGAATACTCCTGATTCTTGCCGGACCACAAAGATTAGTATGAACTAAGTCCAATAATCCGTAGAAGATAGTTCCTTACTTTTGAATGTGACTCTACTCAGCTTACCCAACTGACATTCTTTGCACAAGCTGTTAGAAGGTTTCACCAATTTTGGAAGATCTCTTACAGCCTGAGTATTGCTTATCTTGATGATATTATCAAAATTCACATGACACATCCTCCTATGCCACAACCAGCTCTGATCAACTTGAACAAATAAGTAACTTTTACCAGTACCAACCAAGTGAAAGATATTACCTTTATTTTGAGTACCGGATACAATCTTTGTTCTGAAACTTTCAAAGATCTTGCATTTTCCATTCTTGAACCAGAGATCATAGCCTTTGTCCACCAACTGTCCAAAACTAAGAAGATTGTGCTTCAAACCTTCAACATATAGTACATTACCAGTTTTGTTCCTTCCATCAAGAGAAATAATTCCTCTACCTCTGATTCTACCAACAGAATTATCACCAAACTTTACCACTCCTCCTTCATACCTTTCCAAATTTATGAACTTATTTTTGTCACCTGTCATATGGTGAGAGCAACCACTGTCAATGACCCAATCATCCTTTTCTTCAACTTGGGCAGCCAGAGCTCTTTCCATAATCTTATGATTGACAGATACAGAGGACACTGGATTTTCTTCCTTGATGGCAATGAACACCCATTCATATCCATATTTGTTTCCTATCTCTGATTCATCATCTATTACTCCTTCATTATCATCATCTTCATGTACATAGTAATAGTTCTTTTGGAACCTTGGCTTGTTAGGATTTTGCCTTGAAAACCTTTCTAGACACCTTGAAGCAAAATGACCAATCTTATTGCAGTTAAAACACTTAAAAGGTAATTTTCCTTTATACTTACCGGATCCTCTTGGCAGCCTCTTTGCAATAAGGGCTTCAAGTTGAGCAGTTTCTACTTCTTCTTCTTCCAGATCTTTTCTTGCTTTTTCATACCATGACAGCTTCCTTGATGAATTCTCTCCTGGATCAAACCTTTGTTTACCTTTAACAGAGGCACTGGCTTTGAATGCAGATTCAGTCTTGGGGGTATCATGTCCAAACTCTGTCATTTCAAATGCAGCCAATTTTCCAACCAATTGATATCTTGTGATAGTTGTATGGGCTCTGAATTCTTCAATGGCAGCAGCCTTGATTTTGTAAGAAGCAGGTAGGGATCTGAGAATTTTGCCAACAATTTTATTTTCATCTAGGACTCCATCAGCATTTCTAATTCCATAGACAATCTCATTTACTCTTGGCATAAAAGTAGTAATATTTTCATCATCTGTCATTTTTAGATTTTCAAATTTCCCTTTTAGACTCTGTAACCTTACACATTTAACATACTTGTCTCCTTCATGCAAAAGTTCCAATTTTTGCCAAATCTCAAAAGCAGTTGGTAGGTCAATAACATTTGAGAGCTCTGAATTAGATAATGCGCTTAGAAGAGCCTCTATAGTCCGCAGATTGTTTTCAACATCTGTGATTTCATTTTGGGTTTTCGAACCACCCTATGGAGGTACATACTGTGTTGTAGCCATGGTCTAGTACGCCATTCCCATACATTGCAAGTGACACTTCATGCGACCTTTCCAGAGATTAAAATTGGTTCCATCAAGCTTCAGACTATCCTTCTTGTAAAACAACATCCTAGATCTCCTCAAGTGGTTAAGCTCCTTTTAGAGGAACTTGGCTCTGATACCAATTGTTATACTTAGGGCACACAACTGAGAGGGGGGGTGAATCAGTTGTCCAAAACTTCTCCCAATTACACACTTAAATCCTCTTAGTGATTAGAAGTATATTAATCATGAAACATAATGCACTTAAATCAAAAGCAGAAACACATCAACACATAAGATACCAAGATTTTGACGTGGAAAACCCAGTTAAGAGAAAAACCACGGGGTGATTAACCCAAGATTGTATTCTCTGTTAGAAGAATAGAAAGAACAAAATGGCATATGCCAATTAGGGCTCACTACCTAAGCATACTACTCACAAGAGGCTCATTGCCTACAAGAGAGCCAAGGTCTACAAAAGAATAAGTATCACATACTTGAACTGGAAAATAGCATCTTCATCATGCTTGAATCAGTTCCATTGAAGCCCAATACTTCTGCTCTGCCTTCCACTCTTCTCCTTGCTACCACACTCTCATCACCACATGGACACCTTTGAAATGACTTTGCAATCCCTTATTTATACAAGACATCAACTTAGGAATAATCATCTAAGTCGGCAAACATCTACAAGAACATCCGCAAGATGTAAAACTCATCCGGTCGGCCAGTCTCAGGAAGAACACCATCATCCGGAAGTTATTCCTCAATTGTGAGCTCCAACTTCAATGCGGACCACCAACACAAACTGGACATGATACAAAGACCTCCACAAGCTTTCCTGAATCACCAAGAACATCCACACTTCATCTACTTATTGAAATCCTTCTCTCCTTCATCTGGAAACTCAAGAACACAGTCTGTCATCACTGTCATAAAGGAATAGATGCTTACGGACCTTCAAACCATGAACTAATCAATTTGACACTCCACAAAGACTTCCTTAACACTCCCTTAAATCCGTAGAACAAGATAATGCATTTCTGGATCTCACCGGACCTGTCTGTATCACTCTGTCACCACTGAGCACCTACCGAAAACAGTTTTACTTAAACAACCATAACTTCTTCAGATCTTCATGCGAACCTCTAAAATCTTTACTGGATCACCTCAAGACACATATCTACAAACCCTTTAAACCGCATCCTCTGATCCTCATCTTATCTTGGACTTTTACCTTACTGTCTTCACTGTTCTTCACTATTCCTGATTGAGATTAATTTTCTCAATATCCTCAATACACAGCTCATCCAATCCTTATCATTAATGCAACAAGAGTATGTTGACATCAATGACAACACCAGTTAGGCCGATACTTGCAACATGTGAGTGTGGATTTGGGAGTTTGGCAACCTGAATAAGGACTGTTTACTGAGTTTAGGGGTCTCTAGAAAGTTTGAAGAAGTAGAAAGCTGAAGTAGTAAATTGTAGAATGATGCACAAAGAAAACACCACTAAGGAGAATATTTTCCATAGCAAGGATGGAAAAATAAGTAACTCTCCAAAAATAAGGGAAGAGAAAGGCCAAAACAAACTCAAAGAAGATAACAAACAAGTTGATTTGAGTATGTACAAAGCTAACAACTATTGGTCTTATTTCAAGGTTGGAGGATATTGTTATGACAAGTGTTGGAATCTTCATCTAGAGATTCACCCAAATGACAAATGCAAGAGTAAGCAACCACAAAGGAAAAAAAAAGCACACTAAAACATCAAATTCAAAGAGAGAACAACTCTCACATGAGTCTACATCAACAATCAATGATGTTAGTATGTAATGATCTACTTGGATAGAGTATTTACTTGATTTGCAAAGGAGATAAGTGTGAGTTGCTTTCATTTGTAGGGGCATTTGATTAGCACTCCAAGTTTTTCCTATGGATTGAGTTGTGTTCAAGTTTTTCACTTGTAGAGCAAGAAAGTAGTACATTTCACTCACTATGGGTGAGTATGAGAAGTATGGCCACTTGGAGGTCAAGAAAGGACAAGGAAAATAGAGAATGTAAGAGCTAGTGATGACATGTTTTGGGTGTTGTAAGCATGCACATTTGTGTTCCATATTAGCATAAATGTTGTAGCATAACAATGATAGTTTTCATTATTGTAATGTGCACAAACTCTTATCTCAGTTGTAGCATGTGCATAGTTGTAGGAAGAGAACTCTAAGTTACACATTCATTGTAAACAGTATATAAATGTATGAATTTCATTGTATGTAGATGCAATAAGAAGGACCACTTTGTAATAAATTATAACTTTCATAGAATTGTAAATTGACCTTCAAATGGTAGGAGGATCATACATGGCAGCAGGGTTATATATAGACTATGATAGTGGACTATTATATAGACTTACATGACTGTCCTACACTCATGAAAACCTCCTTTTTAGTGTTTTATCTCCTTGTAACTCCCTTTGTATCATCTTATGTCATCCTAAGGCAAAAATTAAGAGTCTTCCAAAATCAATTTTGGCTCCATGTATACACTCGAATATGAGTATGACAAACAATTGTTCACTAAAATTATTTTATTAAGTATTTGATAGAGTTTTTCTCTTGTATAGCTGAAAATAGGTGAAATAAAGGCGTGAAGGGCGGAAACAAGGTGGAAACATAAAGAATTTGGAGTCTCTTTGATTGAACTAACTGATATACCTAGACACATATATGTCAAGAAGAACATAAAGAACATAAAAAACATAAAGACATAAAGACATTTAAAGACATAAAGAACATAAAACATAAAGACATAAAGACATTTAAAGACATAAAGAACATAAGAACATATATATGTGAATTAAAATTGAACATACCTTAGAATTCGATATTGCAATTGACCAATTCTCCAAAAGATGGCTTCAAAATCCTCAAATTCTTATTTTTCTCAAGTTTGATTATGAATTCTATATAATTCTAGAATAGGATTAGTAAAATTTATGTAAAAAATAAACATTTATCATCAATTTCAATCTATATATCAATGGTAATTAGCTTTGAAACAAAATCACACATGAAACATGAAACTTTCAGTTTAAATAATCAAGTTTTCTCAAAAAACATGAAAATCACTTCTTCTACATTGAAAAAACAAAAAAAGGTGGTGGATTCATATAAAAATGATTCTCAATTAGTCAACCAACATGAAAATCATTTTTTTATCTGATATACTCATGAAAAGTAGGAATAATAGGCATGTGGGGTCTGAAACACGGATCCCACATGCTTTTTTAGCATTTTCCATGCTTCCAATAACGCGCTCATGTTATAACGCGAGTGTGTTATGGGAAGCATGATAACATAAAGGTAACCTTGTATCTACATGAGAGAATCTCTCTCTCTTCATTTCTCTATCCTATATATAAAGAGGGATCGGGAGACATGGAGAGATAGAGAGGGACATGGAGATAGAGAGGATAGGTGGATATAGAGACAAGGAAAGGGAGAGATGGGGATCAAGATAGAGAAAGGGGTCTATAGAGGGAGAAAGATAGAGATACATATATAGAGAGAGGGGAGATATAGGGAGATAGATCTAGCAAGGGAGAGATAGATAGGGAAATATAGAGAGAGAGGTAGAGAGGGGTATATTAAGAGATGGGGTTATGAGGATAGGTAGCTCGATAGGGAAAGAGATCAAGAGATGTCTAGAGACATAGGGAGAGAGATTTCAAGAGGTAGAAGGATGGGGAGAGAGAGGTAGCGAGGGATAGATTAAGAGATAGGGATCCATATGTCCAGAGAGATAGAGATAGGGATCCCTATTCTCCCCTCTACCTAAACCATAAACCTAAACCTCTAAACCATAAACCCTAAACCCTTAATAATGCCTCTAACCCCTAACTCTAAACCCTAAAATCCAGCAACCCTAAACCCCTAAACCCCTAAGGTCCCTAAACCATAAAACCTGGAAGCAAAGGTAGGTATAGTCAGAGAGAGGGATAGAGGAGATAGAGATATCTCTCCCAAGCTCGGTCTCCTCTGTATCTCCCTATTCGCCTCTCTACCTAAACCATAAACCTAAACCTCTAAACCTTAACCCCTAACCCCTAAACCATAAACCTTAAACCCTAAATAATGTCCCTAAACCCTAACCCCTAACCCCTAAACCCTAAACCCTAAAAATGAGCAACCCTAAACCCCAAAACCCCTAAGGTCCCTAAACCATAAAACCTGGAAGCAACCCTAAACCTCTATCTCCCTATCTCTCCCAATCTCTATAACATGAAAACATGAAAACACTAAGCTTTCATTCCAACCAAATTCATTCCTAATCAATCCCAAAACATCCCTAATCCATTCAATTTCATCTCTAATCATCCCTAAACCACTTCTAATCATCCCTAAACCACTTATAATCAGCCCTAAACTACTTCACACCATCCCAAATCACATCCAAATTAATTTAACTTCATCCCTAATCATTTTCCAATCAACCTAGATTTCATCTCAAATACCATCCCTAAACTATTCCTAAATCATTTTAATCATTCCTTAATCAACACTAAACCACTTCAGACCATCCCTAAAACCATTCTAATCATTCCTAATCTAGTCCTTTTCACCTCTCATCATCCCTAAACCAACCCATTTCATCCCAACCCCATCCCAAATTAATCTAAGCTCCATCTCAAACGATCCTAAAAAAAATCAAAATCAAACAAATACCTCACCAGTAGCCATTAGAAGATCATAGTGCCAATATGTTAGTCATTTGCAGCATTTTGTATATCATATGTGCCAATATGCTCCTTAGTAGTACCTACCTATAAATCACAAACATCATTCTACACCTAGCTAGTCACAGGTGTCATTCTACCCTCGGCTAGACACAAGAGCCATCATAACATCATAAGCACCAATATGTTAGTCATTTACTTCATTCTATACATCATATATACCAACCATAAACCCTAAACCCAATCAACCCTAAATATGACCAACTCTAAACCCTTATCTCATTGTCTCTATCATCCCTCTACCTCTCAATCTCTCTGCCTATGTCTTTGGCTATGTCCATCACCCTCTATCTCCCTATCTCTCCCTCTCTAAACTCCTAACCCTTAAACTCTAAACCTGATCAACCCTAAACCCATATCTCCTTGTCTCTATCATCTCTTTACTCTCAATCTCTCTGGCTATGTCTCTAGCCATGTCCCTCACCTTCTATCTCCATATCTCTCCCTCTCTAAACTCCTAACCCCTAAACCCTGAACCCGATCAACCCTAAACCCTATCTCCTTGTCTCTGTCATCCCTCTGCCTCTCAATCTCTCTGCCTATGTCTCTAGCCATGTCCCTCACCCTCTATCTCCCTATGTCTCCCCTCGATCTCCTCTATATCTCTCTATCGGTCCTCTCTCTCTCAACCCTAACCTAAACCTCTAAACCTTAACCCCTAACCCCTAACCCCTAACCCCTAAAACTAAGCAACCCTAAACCCCAAACCTCTAAACCATAAACCCTGGAAGCAACTCTAAACCTCTATCTCCCTAGATCTCTCCCAATATCTATCGATCCCCTCACTCTCTCTCTCTCTAAATCCTAACCCCTATTTACCCTAAACCTGAGCAACCCTAAATCCCTAACACCTAAACCCTAACCCCTAAACCATAAACCTAAGCAACCATAAACCCCTAAACCCTATTTATAATTCCCCTAAACCTAACCCAAAACCCTAAACCCTAAAATTGAGCAACCCTAAACTCATAAACCATAAATAATTCCCCTAAAGGTCTAAGCAACCCTAAGCTCATAAACCCTAAATAAAGACCCTAAACCTAAGCAACTCTAAACCTCTCTCTCTCTCCCAAAACTCCTAAACCCTAAATAATGCCCCTAAATCCTAACCCTTAAACCATAAACCATAAACTTGAGCAGCCCTAAACCCTAAAGGATTCCCCTAAACCTTAAACTTAAGCAATCCTAAACTCATAAACCTGACCAACCCTCTCTCTCTCTCTCCAAAACAAGAAAACTAGGACTCTCTATCTCTCTCTCTCTCTCCCTATCACCAAGTTTCTCTCCCCTCCATCTTAATCCTCTCTCCCTTTTCCTCCCTCTTGCTCTCCCTTGTCGACAAAGAACATGGAAATGTAAGAAAAATAGGACATGTAAAGATGGATGATGATATAAATTGGGATTCAATGAAATGGAAACAATATAATTTATGAAATTTCTTTGGATGGGAAGAATGAGGAGGAGAGGTAGAGAGGGGAGGGAAGTAGAGAGTGAGAGAGAGGATAGGAGGTAGAGACAAGATGGAAGTAGAGAGTGGGAGAGGACCGTAGGAGGTAGATAGGGCAAGGAAGAAGAGAGAGAGAGGGTAGGAGGTAGACAAGGGAGGGAAGTAGAGACTAAGAGAGAGGGTAGGAAGTAGACAGGGGAGGGAAGTAGAAAGTGAGAGAGAGGGTAAGAGGTAGAGAGGGAGGGGGAGAAGAGAGTGAGAGAGAAGGTAGGATGTAGAGAGGCAAGGGAAGCAAAGACTCAGAAAGAGGGTAGCAGGTAGATAGGAGAGGGAAGTAGAGAGTGAGAGCGACAGTAGAAGGTAGATAGGGGAGGGAAGAAGAGAGTGAGAGAGAATGTGGGAGGTAGAGAGGGGAGGGAAGTAGAGACTCAGAGAAAGCGTAAGACGTAGAGAGGGGAGAGAAATAGAGAGAGAGAGATGAGATGAAGTGCAGTTGCCCTTGTAGACATGTATGTAAAGTGTGGAAGCATAGACAATGCATGTCAATTGTAAGACGTAACACCTCAAAGAGATGTTCTATAATGGAATGCAATGATTGCAAGATATGAAAAAAATGGATTTGTTGAAAAGGTTTTAGAAACTTTCAAGCAAATGCAATTGGCATGTGTATTTCCAGTTATGATGTGCTTTGTTTGACGTGTTTTTATCAGTTTTTAGCAAAATTTGGAGATAATCTAGAGCGTGCTCCCCATCAGGATGGTACTTTTTTCAATGAAAACTCAAAAAAATACAACCATAATCTTAAGCTCTCTATTAGCTATCTAACCATATAATTTTTTTCACATTTTGAGTACGTTTAGTGTTTCATCTTAAATTTCTTTTGTGTGTCCAGTTTTTGTCAAAAACTAGTGTCTAGTATTTTTAACTTATTTTTTTAACCGTTCATAAAAAATTGAAATAAGTTATATTTTTAGAAACTAGACTCCATTCTACACGAATTAAAAAAAAATTGATTTTTGATTAGTTTTTAAACATTTTAGGGGGGAGCAAGCTCAAATTTCTATTTTTCAGGATGTGTCCACTTTAAAAATTACTAAAAAATTGATTATTCATTAAAAAATTATCAAAAAAATCAGGGATAAACTACATGGTGTTACCTAATTTCTCACTAGAGCGATTATTGAAATATAAAAAAAAAGTTAACATTTTAGGGGGAGTACACCAGACGCTATGTTATGTATTTTTAAGAAAAATTAGGACCAATTTGTGTGCTCCCCCTTTTGAACCCCTTAATCTCAACCATTTTTGGAAAAAGTTAGTAGTTTAGAAACTAGATTCATAGCACTACAACTCTTGTTTTCATTCCATCTTCAAATTTTGAGTGTAGCTATCTTCAATTTCTCGTCCAACATCAATGTTTCTTGATTTCAGAAAAAAAAAAAAAAAAGTGGCAACTTAAGACCCTATTTTGGTCCCTCATCTTTGTGCACTTACCCTTTTAATTATTTACAATGATTAAAGGAACAAATCTTTACAATATACTAACCACAATGGTGTCACTTTCTGTGGCAATGCTTTTCTCCTATGGGTTTATAAAATGGTGGAAGATTTTCACACTAGATCAATGCTCATATATTGATCATTTTGTGACACTATTAATTATCCATGCGCTCTCCTTGCACTTCATCTCCACCAATGACCCATATGCCATGAACTTGAGATTCACTAAACATTGTATATATTATTTCACAACTTTAATTATTCCTAATAATTATCTTCATGGAATTTGTCATTCAATACAAACCTCCACTTGGTTTTCTATTGGCACACCCACTACATTTCTAAATAGTACAGGCATATTTTATGACAGCTATAAGATGCGTAAGAGCATTTGTCATTGCCTATTTTTAGCATGCAGTGCTCCAATCTTGGAAAGTCAAATCTTCCATGTATGACAGATGTAAGAGATGTATTTGTAGCTTGCACAAGTGTCCTTTGATGTAGAAAAATGTCCATGTGGCTAAGGTGGACGCCTATCTCACGAATCTTCCAGTATATACCTTGTATCTATATAAAATGCATTGTTTTGTAGTTGTACTTGCATAGTATTATTACAGGTACTATTATGCTACCACAATCACTCTAGAAATGACATTTGAAGACTCTTGGAAAAACTTGCATTGGAAGTGTATTGTAAACACACCATTGTTTTGATAATACATTATGTAGATTTTAGAGTGTGGGGTTTTTTACCTGAAAAGGTTTTCCCCACAATATATCTTGTGTCAATCTCTCTTTATGTGTTTGTGTTTGCTACTAGAATATATCTGTTATATGTTTAATATTGCTACAATTGTAAGGATTAAAAATAATTTGCATACTACTTCTCTCATTAGATTGGTGTAGGAAGTGTGTTTTGCTTACCTTGCTTCCTTTTATTTGGTATCAAATCTTGATCACCTTTGATCCTAGTTGTTGGGTAGGGGTTTTTTGAGCTGATCATAGATTGAGTGGGAGTATGTGCATAGTATTCTGTAATCTCATTGCAGGAAGGAGATGGCAGGCACATCCGAAAGAGTAGAGGTGGAAAAGTTTAATGGCAGCGATTTTGAGTTGTGGAAGCTTAAAATGGAAGACATGCTTCTTGATAGAGACCTATGGGAAACCATTTCTAGTGTAAAACCAGTGGCAATGTCACAAGATGATTGGGATCTCAAGGATCAGGAAGCTAAGGGTCTTGTGAGACTCTATTTGGCCGACTTTGTCTTGTTAAATATCCATGAGGAGAAGACCGCAAAGGAGTTGTGGAAGAAACATGGTGATGTGTATCAAGCCAAATCCCTAGTAAACAAGTTATTCCTATGGAAGAAGCTATATTATCTAAGGATGGAAGATGGAGGATCTGTTTCAAACCATCTGAATGCCTTTAACATGCTAGTTGCATAGTTGACATCCATTGGTGTGAAAATGGAGGAGGAGGATCATTGCATGACCTCACTTTGTTCTTTTTCAGACTCGTGGGATCATCTTTTTATGGCCATCGGGTGTACCACATCCACTTTCAAAATGGAAGAAGTCCAAGGCAGTGTGTTGGAATTGTGGTAAAACTGGGAACTTTTGAAAGGATTACAAGGAGAAGAAGAAAAAGAAGAAGAACACCTTTGATTCAGATTATGACAAATCTCAAGATGATGGTGATGCTTTCATTGCTACCCTAGCCACCCATGCATTAGATGATGTGCAGCTGATTGACTTAGATGCTTCTTTCCACATGACCTCACATCAAGGTTGGTTCACAAAGTATGAAGCGTTGAACTGCACCGTACAACTGAGAGGGGGGTGAATCAGTTGTCCTAAACCTTTAGCCAATTATGAACATCAAATTATCAATTACTTATAACCATGAAAGAAAGAAATGATAAGCTCAACACATTAACATAATCAACACATGAGACACCATATTTTTACATGGAAAACCCTAAAAGGGAAAAACCACGGTGGGTGTTAGCCCAAAAATATATATGTTATAACACAATACCAAAAAATAGAGGCTCACTGCCCAAAATGCTCACTACAAAAATGGCTCACTACCTAAGATTAGCTCACTGCCAAAGAATGGCTCACTACTGAATTTGTGAACTAATTAAATAGCATTTAATTCATGCCAGGGTTCAATTCCATTAAAGCACAAATGACTCCTCTACTCTACCCCTTTGCACCTTCACACTTATCTCCTCATATTCATAGCTCATCCATTTTTCACAACTTGGTTACATGCTTTTATACAATTCATCAACCTTGGAATGTACATCAAGGTCAGAATTACATTCATCAACCATTGGAACAATCTCTAAGGTCAGCATTACAAATATTCATAAAATAGGTCTAGACCTAATACAAATTTAGCTAAGGAAAATATGTAAGAATGTATGTGGATCATGCCACGCCTTAGCTGGGATTCAAACATAATCCTCCATACCATGAAATGCTTCTACGATCTTCAGTGCTTCTCTGCAAATAATGAATTCAACCAGGTCAGCCAAGATGGATGAGAGCACTGGGTCTGCCAAGAACATTCTTCATTCACGATCCAATTTTATCTTTGTAGACAAATCCAAATGTAGGAACATGACCAGGACACATCCACAAGCACATTAAAATCACCAGACCAACCACGCAATTTCTAACAACTTTGTCAAGAAGATTCTTCAAACTGGAGCAAAAGAACAACACTACCAGCCATTGTCATGAGCAAAAGATAGCTTGCGGACCACCAAATCACAAACCATTGTAGTTGAAGGCACTTAAAATTATCATAGACATGATTCCAGAACCACAGACCAAAATACTTCAATGCGAAGGAATGCGGAGCAAAATACTTTCTCACTGTCTCAACTGGATACATAGAAAAAGCAGGTTTTACTCTGGTGAACACAACTCACTCAAATCTTCATGCCGGAGGCTCAAACTTGGAATATAACATCTTCAGGTAGGCTTCTAAATAACTTCCAATACACAGGCAAAGATCTTCATTCTACAAGAAATGCAGAGCATTTTTCTGGATTGTTCTGCTGCATGTAATGCACTATTTTAACTGCAGTTCACTATTTTTACCGGTTGATCTAAGTTTTTGAATATCCTCAACATCTAAAAGAAAGTAACAAAATGAAGGGATAGTTGACACCAATGGCAACACAGATATGTTGACATCAATGAGAACACTAATTAGGCACATACTTGAAACAATCTCCCCCTTTGTTATTGATGGCAACATATGATGTGAAAAACTGAAAAGACCATCAAGACAAGATTCCCCCCTTTCTCTTTACACATCTTCATTCTTTCTCCCCCTGAATTTTTCACATGATTTCTCACCCCCTTTAACATCAATGGCAAAGGGCACATATTTGCATGCTACTGCTCTTATCTACTAAACTTTCTCTGTCACCAATCACTTAATTTAACATCTAGCTACTCCCCCTGAGAAGTAGCCCTCAATACATCAATCTAGATTAAAGAATTACACTTTGAGTTCCATTAGATTGATGCATTCCTATGTATCTTAGTTTAGGGTAGGAGGGGTAATGCGCCCTAACTTTTCTATGAGATACTCAAAGGTATCTTTTGACAGAGGCTTGGTAAAAATGTCTGTAATATGTTCCTTTGTGGACACATATTCTAATTTTACTTAATTTTCTCTCACCTTCCCTCTCAAAAAGTGATACCTTATTGATATGTGCTTGGTTCTTGAATGCATCATTGGATTCTTTGAAATGTTTATGGCACTTGTATTGTCATAAAATATTGCAACAAGATCTTCATACACAAATCTTATATCTCTCAAAGTCTTCTTCATCCATAGCACTTTAGTGCAACAACATGCTGCTTCTATGTACTTTGCTTTTGCAGTTGACAAAGAGATTGAATCTTCCTTCTTTCTCAGCCATGAAACTAATCTGTTACCCAAGAGGAAAGCACCTCCACTTGTATTCTTTCTATCATCAACATCTCTGCCCCAATCTGCATCTGTATAAGCACTGAGAGTGAAGTCATTGTCCTTTGGATACCATAAGCCATGATCTAGAGTACCTTTCAAATACCTTAGGATTCTCTTAACTGGGATCACATGTGAATCTCTTGGATCAACATGAAACCTTGCAACAAGGCAAACAACATGCATAATATCATATCTAGTTTGAGTTAGATGATATGTGTCCAAATTTGATTCTTCTTTTTGGTCACCAATGATTTGATCTTCAGTGTAATGCTCTTCCACAAATTCAATGAGTCTTAAAGATCTTTTCTAGAGCTTCTTCATTCTTCCCTTTTCTTCCTTCTTCTTCATTGCTTAATTGGTTCATATCCATTTTCTTCATAATTTATTAGGTACTGTCAAACATCATGAGAAATTGCTTTTGTACTAGGAGTAATTTTGTTTTATCAACCTGGACTTATACACAATTCTTCTTTTATCAAGTGCATTGGATCTTCTTCTACCAAAATTTCTTTCAGAAGTTTTCTCACAAGATTCTTTACAACATACCTTAGTACCATATTCCAATACTAACTTTCTGGCTAGGGGTTTTGGATTTCCAACATAGTTCCCCCTGAGCCAGAGCTCCTAATTTTCTTCTTGGAGGAAGTATTTGAACTAGAATCTAGTGTGGATCCTCCCTTGACATTGTCAACATCTTTCTTAACCCAAACCTTGTCCATTTCTTTCTCTATTTCAACCGGATCAACCTTTTCTTTTCCTTTATCATTCATTTACTCTATTTTCCTGTTTTCACTATGGTAGTTTCTTTTCACAGTTTTGCTTCTACAAATTCTAGCAATATGTCCATAGTTGTTGCAATTGAAACATACCAGATTCCTTTGTCTTTGATTCCTTCTATTTATCAGATTTGATCTGCATTGATTAGCCATATGTCCAAATCTGTTGCATGCAAAATACTTTCCATTGAATGATTAACTATTCCTTGCATTGTAGGAACCATTCCTTACCAGATTTCTACAATCACTTACTTTGTGGTTGTTAGGAAAAAGTGTCTCAACCTTGTAACCTCGAAAGGTTACTATTCTTCCCATTTTTGGTCTTTTTGGATACCCTTTATCTTGAATAAATGGTCTGAAACTTTCAAAGTTTCCATAAGATTCCAAGAGAGCTAAAAATAGTGAGACTTACTATTTTTAGTAATTTCTTTGATTGAGCTCGGAACGACCTAAATTTTTTCCCAAAAGGTACGAAATAGTCAAGTGAACATCTCAGGTGAGTTTCATCTCAAGATCATATATAGATCGCGAGATATTAAAGTTTCTATTTTTTGAAACTGTTGAAAAAAGTCTTTGAACTCAAATACCGGAATTGAAACTTCTCTAAATGTCCTAAAAATTGGGATAACTAGTGTAGTAGGTTATAGGGTGATAGATCTCTTCACGAGCTTTCTGATGCATAAAACGGTTCGTTAATCGGACACCCGGATCAAAAGTTATGGCCTCTGGAAGTTGGACCTTCTATTTTGGAAAATGTAAAAACGTGCTGGACACATAAAAGAGCTGTAAAGGGGAGAGTTACATGTGTTGGTGTGTGGTTTGGCACATCACAAGGCATATTTGATTGAAGATAATTTGGGTGCCACTTTTGGGTGGTTTTAGCTCATGGTTTTGTAATTACCGTTGGCGGTGTGCTGTATTGTATCTCCTATATATCAGGAACTTGAGATGGAGGTTGTATGTAGAATCTTATAGATGTCAAATTACCTTCTAGATCTCTGGTTGGGTATACTCCTGTAAAATCTTGCTCTGCAAGTACATTGTAATCTTCATGATTCCTGAATAATATATTGGGCAGCTTTAGAGAATGGGGTTTTTACCTGAAAGGGTTTTCCCCACGTATATCTTGTGTTGTGAGTTTTGTGTTTGCATTTGGAAATTGTTATTATTTTCTGTTAATGTGCATCTTAATCTATTACTGTAAAAGAAATTTGCATAAATCTCTCCTCATTAGATAATTGTACGAAGCATTTTCTGCATACCTTGCTTCCTTTCAGTTGGTATTAGAGCCTGATCACCTTTGGTTCTTGTTGTTGGGTAGAGGGTTTTTTGATCTGATCTTCATTTGAGTGGGAGCTTGTGCAGAGGATTTTGAAATCTTTGTTGTAGGTAAGAGATGGCGAGCACATTTGGGAGGTTTGAGATAGAGAAGTTAAACGATAGTAATTTCGAGTTGTGGAAACTCAAAATGGAGGACATGCTTGTAGATCAAGATTTATGGGAAGCCATATCTGGTACAAAACCAACGGCAATGTCTCAAGAAGACTGGGATCTCAAAGATCGAAAAGCTAAGGGTTTGATAAGACTCTGTTTAGCTGATTCAATGCTCCTGAATATCCATGAAGAGAAGATTGCAAAGGATCTTTGGAAGAAGCTTGGAGATGTTTATCAGGCTAAATCCCTGGTGAACAAGCTATTCCTGTGAAAGAAATTGTATTCTCTAAAAATGAAAGATGGAAGATCTGTCGCTAATCACCTGAATACATTCAATATTCTTGTTGTCCAGTTGGCTTCTGTTGGTGAGAAGGTGGAGGAGGAGGATCGATGTATGACATTATTGTGTTCCTTACCAGATTCATGGGACCACCTTGTTATGGCCATTGGGAGTACCACTTCCACCTTCAAGATGGAAGATGTGGTTTCTTTGTTGTTATTTGCAGAGATGTGGAGAAAGACTTTCGAATCGGCTAAGGAGGCTCTTGTGGTTCGTGGTAGATCTAAAGAGAAGGGAAAGAAAAAGGATAAGAAGAAGGAAGAAAAAGGAAGATCCAAATCCCGTGGGAGATCTAAATCTCTTGGAAAGTCCAAGGCCCTGGTGGCTAACCTAGTCACTTCCGTAAGGAGTACAAGGAGGAGAAAAAGAAAAAGAAAAAGAAAAAGAAGAAGAAGAATGATTCAGACTCTAACAAGTCCTCTTAGCATGAAGAAGAAGCATTTGTTGCTTCCTTGGCAACGCATGCATCTGAAGATGTGTGGCTTATTAACTCTAGTGCATCTTTTCACATGACCTCGCATCGGGGCTGGTTTTCAAAGTATGAAGAATATGATGGTGGAAAGGTGTACTTGGGTGATGATTCTCACCTGGATATTGTTGGCCATGGAAGAGTCTTGATTTGATTCCCTGATGGACGCATAAAGGGAATCAATGGTGTTCTACATATCCTTGGTTTGACATGGAACCTTCTTTTTGTAAGCAAATTGAATGATGTGGGTGTGAAAGTTGTTTTCTCGAATGGAGGATGCAAGATGACTAGAGGATCTATGGTGTTGGCTAAGGGTGTTTGGATTGGCACTCTGTTTCAGCTTGATGCATGCACAGTATAGTGCAATAGTGCCTATATGTCAAAGAAGAGAGCTTCAAAGTCTTCATCCTCACCATTGGAACCAGCAGTGAAGAAGACTGTTGCATCTACTTCTGATGGTCATGCTTTCTAGGTACCTAAGGGTGCTCATTCTATGGAGATGAAAATTTCAGCTGAGAAGACAATGTTATGGCATCAAAGGCTTGGTCACATTGGTGAAAAGGGTTTAAGAACCTTGAAGAATAAAAATCTTGTTGAGGGTATGAATGATTGTAACCTTCAGTTCAATTTCTGTGAACATTTCATTTATGGAAAACAAAATCATGTTTAGTTTTATTCTAGTTCTCACAAATCTTCCAGGAGGTGTTAGACTTGATTCATTCTAATGTGTTTGGTCCTGTTAATGTTCCTTCGATTTCAAAATCTATTTACTTTGTTTCATTCATTGACAATTACAGTAGAAGGACATGGGTGTATTTCCTTAGAAGTAAATATGAAGTCTTTAATAGATTCAAAGAGTTCAAAGCTCTTGTAGAGAATCAAAAGGATAGAAAGATTAAGTGTTTGAGGACTGATAACGGTGATGAGTACTGTTTAGTAGATTTTGACAAGTTTTGTAAAGAACAATGGATTGAGAGGCACAAGACAACTTTGTATACCCCTCATGAGAATGGAGTTGCAGAGAGGATGAATAGAACGTTGATGGAGAGGGCAAGGAGTATCCTAAGTGGAGCTAGTCTTAAACAAAAGTTCTGGGCTAAATCTATTTGGTGCAAGAGCACCTAACAAATCATTCTTTGTGTTTGTAATAAGGTCAATTTGACCAATGTTTTTTTTTTGCAGTTGTTGTTGTTCAGTTTGTAACCGACCAAGTGAGAACTGGTTGAAATAGGACAATTGGGGGACATAGGTGGTTGGTCTTCCTCAACTGCTCCGAATCAATTGGCCTCCCACAGCAGTGGGTTAAAAACATAGCAGAACGAACATTTGGGGGCTCTGTTTGGGTCCTGTATTCTTTGTTGATGTTCTTGCTAGTATTGTGTAAGAAATGTCCTGAAGAACAATAAAGCTCTATTCTGTCCATTTTGTGTTTTTTTTTTCTATTTTTAAGTGCAAGAATTTCTTACTATGCATAGTAGATTCTCCTTTCAGTAGTTTGTTGCAGAATGGTTCATTGAAGCATTCCACTGGTATGATTCTTGTCAAGATCGGTGGAATGACTTCGTTGTAGAAGTATGTGTTTTTGTTTCCTATTTTGTTTTCCTGTTTGATGGCTCAGAGAATCCAAATGGAGTGTCTTGCACAATAGATCACCTAGCATCTCCATGTGCTAGGGTTCGGTTGAAGAGTAGACGAATCGTAGGGTTGCAGAGCTGCTGAAGTCATTAACAGTGAGACCGAGGCCGTCAGAAAAGTATTTCACTCATGGATCGATAAGAATAGTCTGGCCGAGCGCAGGAAGTCTATCGGTGTATCGGCCTAGCGAAACTGGAGTTCGCCAATAGAGTTGAGTCTCACAGAACTTGAAGTCAGAATGCATCGGCACATTGGAAATAACAAAAGGAGATTTTCTGATAGTATCGAGTCTTACCGAAGACAAATGCCATCAGTGCATCAGGAGACAAGTTTAAAGTTTCACCGATAGAAGTGGGTCATACTGACACAGTCACAGTTAAGACAAAAAAGGGATATCGGTTAAGGTATCGGGGCATCGGCTGAAGGATAGAAGACTTCGCCGATAGAAGTAAGTCTCGGTGAAGGAAGTTCGTGGTCACATCGGCGTAAGTTTGATCATGGAGAGACTTAAGAAAGTCATTCTGACCAATGGTTATCTAACTGATCGAGGTGTATCGGTGGCTAGTAAGTGGAGTCTTGCCGACAGAAAACAAATTTGATTTTGTCTATGTTACCACTGCGCGCTCCCCATCACTATTGCTACCACTTGTTACCTAGTTAGCAGGTCTCCTACATCAGTGCTCAATCCTTCTTTTGTTGTCTTACAGCTAGAGAAAGAAGAGAAGAAAGATGATGTGGTTCAGCTTCCTTCCACCCCTAAGAAAGTTGAACTAAAAACATCTATTGGACCTGATAATGAGGAGAGCTCTAGTAGCTCTGAAAGTTTAGGAGAAGATGAAGAATCTCAACTTCAACCTCAACCTCAACCTTTGAGGAGGTCCACGCGGGTAAGGTAGCAACCTGATAGGTTTGGTTATTCATTGGATGATTCTAGTTGTATTTTTTCTTTGATTTCTAACACTGATGAGCCTAGAACTATGAAAGAGGCTATGGGTATGAAAGAT
Organism: Cunninghamia lanceolata; assembly: GCA_027924645.1. Lineage (NCBI taxonomy): Eukaryota > Viridiplantae > Streptophyta > Pinopsida > Cupressales > Cupressaceae > Cunninghamia > Cunninghamia lanceolata. The sequence continues at coordinate 6,608,128 of BSBN01000516.1, forward strand.
GTAGGTTCCTAGAAGGAGGCCATGGAAGAGGAGATGGCTTCTTTGGAAAAGAATAATACTTGGGACTTGGTGCCTTTGCCTAAAGGAAAAAAACTTGTTGGATGCAAATGGGTGTTCAAAAAGAAATTTAGTGTAGATGGCAATGTTGAGAAATATAAGGCTAGATTGGTTGCGAAGGGGTATTCTCAGGTGGAGGGAATTGACTATGGTGAGATTTTCTCTCCAGTTGCAAAGCTGACATCTATTCATTTCCTGTTATCTCTTCCAACAGCGTATGATCTAGAAGTGGAACAGATGGATGTGAAGACAACATTCCTTCATGGTGACTTGGAGGAGGAAATCTATATGTCACAGCCAGAGCACTATGTGGTTAAAGGTAAAGAAAATTTGGTTTACAAGTTGAAAAAGTCTTTGTATGGTTTGAAATAGTCTCCTAGATGTGGTACTAGAAGTTTGATGCCTTTGTGTTGAGTATTAGATTTCAGAGATCGAAATCAAATCATTGTGTTTACTACAAGGTTGACAATGATCACATTCTCATTATTGCATTGTATGTCAATGATATGTTACTCATTGGGAATGGTAAAAGTGTGATTTCTGATTTGAAGTCTCAGTTGTCAGCACAGTTTGAGATGAAAAATCTAGGGGCAGCTTGGTACATTCTGGGTATGGAAATCAGAAGAGACAGAGCAAATAGAAAACTTTGGTTAGGCCAAAGTAAGTATATTAAGACTGTGTTGGAGAGATTCAACATGATCGATTGCAAACCTTTGATTGTTCTTGTTACAATGGGGACAAAGTTATCTGTTGAAGATTGTCCAAAGTCTCCTTCTAAGATAGAGGATATGAGTAGAGTTCCTTATGCTAGTGTAGTTGGCAGTTTGATGTATGCGATGGTATGCACAAGACCAGACATTACCCAAGTAGTAGGAGTCCTTAGTCGATTTATGGCTAATCTTGGATGGGTACATTGGGATGCAGTGAAGAGAGTGTTCAGATATTTGTGGGGTACTTTTGAGTATTCCTTATGTTATCATGGTTATCCTACAAGACCTCGGCATTCACTTTGTATTTGTGGATTTGTGGATTCAGATTGGGCAGGTGACATTGACAGCAAGAAATCCACCAGTGCTTATGTTTTCACTATGTTTGGTGGTTCTATTAGTTGGGTGAGTAAGCGGCAACTTGTGGTCACTTTGTCCACTACTAAAGCTAAGTACATGGTAGCAACTCATGCTTGTAAAGAAGCCATTTGGCTTAAGAGATTATGTTCTGATGTTGGGTTTGATGCAGGGAATATTACTATTTGTTGTGTCAGTCAGAGTGCCATATGTTTGGCGAAGAATCCTACTTTCCATGCAAGGACTAAGCATATTGATGTCTAGTACCATTTTGTTCGTAACATGGTAGACGATGGGAAGGTAAACTTGAAAAAAGATGAAACTTTGATGAATGTTGTAGATTCCTTGACAAAACCTGTGAGCACAGAAAAGTTCAGATGGTGTTCAGAATCTATGGGCCTCACAGCCCCTAGCAATTAAATCATGGTGTTGATACTCCCTTTTCTCTTGTAAGGGGTTCGACAAGTGGGAGAATGTTAGGAAAAAGTGTCTCAACCTTGCAACCTCGAAAGGTTACTATTCTTCCTAGTTTTGGTCTTTTTGGATACCCTTTATCTTGAATGAATCATCTGGAACTTTCAAAGTTTCCAAAAGATTCCAAGAGAGCTAAAAATAGCGAGACTTACTATTTTTAGTAAGTTCTTCGATTGATCTCAGAATGACTTGAAAATTTTTCCAGAAGGTGTGGAATAGCTAAGTGAACATCTCAGGTGAGTTTCATCTCAAGATCATATCTGGATCACAAGATATTAAAGTTTCTATTTTTTGAAACTGCTGGAAAAAGTCTTTGAACTCAAATACCAGAATTGAAACTTCTCTAAACATCCTAAAAATTGGGATAATTGGTGTAGCAGGTTATAGGGTGATAGATCTCTTCACGATCTTTTTGATGCATAAAACGGTTCGTCAATCGGTCACCTGGATCAAAAGTTATGGCCTCTGAAAGTTGGACCTTCTATTTTAGGAAATGTAAAAACGTGTTGGACACATAAAAGAGATGTAAAGGGGAGAGTTACACGTGTTGGTGTGTGGTTTGGCACATCACAAGGCATCTTTGATTGGAGATAGTTTGGATGCCACTTTTGGGTGGTTTTAGCTCATGGTTTTTTAATTACCATTGGCAGTGTGTTGTATTGTATCTCCTATATATCAGGAACTTGAGATGGAGGTTGTATGTAGAATCTTATAGATGTCGAATTACCTTCTGGATCTCTGGTTGGGTATACTCCTGTAAAAGCTTGCTCTGCAAGTATATTGTAATCTTCATGATTCCTGAATAATATATTGGGTAGCTTTGGAGTGTGGGGTTTTTTACCTAAAAGGGTTTTCCCCATGTATATCTTGTGTTGTGAGTTTTGTGTTTGCATTTGGAAATTGTTATTATTTTCTGTTAATGTGCATCTTAATCTGTTACTATAAAATAAATTTGCATAAATCTCTCCTCATTAGATCAGTGTAGGAAGTGTTTTCTGCATACCTTGCTTCCTTTCAGTGGCCACTTTTCTTGCAATTGAAACACTGATCAAAGAATGATGGAACATTTTGGTTTACTCTACTTCTACATTGAGTAGCTTTATGACCAAACTTATTGCATTTGAAACAGTGGCCATTGAAAGATGGATATTTTTGAGCATTTGGCTACCTTATTGGAGGTCTTTTGGGTCTTCTTCTTTGATTTCTGAACTGGTTCCCTTTGTTTTGTTTTAACTTAGTGTTTGTTTGACCAAATTTTGAACTTTCTCCTTTCTCAAATCCCAAACCTTGCTTATCATCAGTACTCTTTTGACTAGAAATCATCTCATCAAGTTTTGCAGAACTTAGCTTGAACTTTTCTTCATAGCTCTTGGCTACTTCCAAATCAAATTTTAGAAGTAGCACTTCTTTGCTTATTTTTTCACATTCCTCTGATTTATCCATCACAACTTGATTCATATGCCTTTCAATTTCTTCCTTCTTTTCAACTTCCATTCTCAGCTCATTTAGGAACTCATGTGCTTTATCTAATTGATCATTTAGCTCCTTGCTTTTCTCTTTGAATTTCCTGACTTGCTCTCTTAGCTTTTGAATACATTCATCAGCTTCTTGAATATTAGCTTTTAGATCCCTGATTTCTGCTTCAGATCTTTCAAGATAAATAAGAGCTATTTCTAGTTCATTACTATTTAAAATATTTTCAAATTTCCTGGCTGCCATGAGTGAACTCTCTTAGATCTTCCTCAAGCTGTAGGGATTCTTCCAAGGAACCAAGGTCTGATACCAATTGTTGAACTGCACCAAACAACTGAGAGAGGGGGTGAATCAGTTGTCCTAAAACTTTACCTAATTATGAACATCAAATTATCAATTACTTATAACCATGAAAACAAGAAATGAGAAACTCAACACATTAACATAATCAACATAGGAGACACTAGATTTTTACGTGGAAAACCCTAAAAGGGAAAAACCATGGTGGATGTTAGCCCACAAAATATATATGTTATAGCACAATACTAAAAATAGAGGCTCACTGCCGAAGATTGGCTCAATGTTGAATTTGTGAACTGATTAAATAGCACCTAATTCATGCCAGGGTTCAATTCCATTGAAGTACAAATGACTCCTCTTCTCTACTCCTTCACACGTTCGCACTTATCTCCTCATATCCACAGCTCATCCATTTTTTGCAACTTGGTTACATGTTTTTCTACAATTCATCAACCTTGGAATGTACATCAAGGTTGGCATTACATTCATCAACCATTGGAAGAATCTCCAAGGTAGAATTAATAAAATACGTCTGGACCTAATACAAATTTAGCTAAGGAAAAGATGTAAGAATGTATGCAGATCACACCATACCTTAGCTAGGACTCAAACACAATCCTCCATGCCATGACATGCTTCTACAATCTTCAATGCTTCTTCGCAAATAATGAATTCAACCAGGTTGGCCAAGACGGATGAGAGCACTGGGTCTGCCAAGAACATTCTTCATTCTTGATCCAATTTTCTCTTTGTAGACCAATCAAAATGTAGGAACATGATTAGGAGACATCCACAATAGGAACATCTGCACAATCTCTAGCAACTTTTTTAAGAAGATTCTTCAAGCCGGAGCATAAGAACAACACTACCAGTGATTGTCATGAGCAAAAGATAGCTTGCAGACCACCAAATCATGAACCATTGCAGTTGAAGGCACTTAACATAATCATAGACTTGATTCTAGAACTGTAGACCAAAATACTTCAATGCGGAGGAATGCGGAGCAAAATACTTTCTCCTTGTCTCAATTGGATACACAGAAAAAGTAGGTTTTACTCTAGTGTACAAAACTCACTCAAATCTTCATGTCGGAGGCTCAAACTTGGAATATAACATCTTTAGACATGCTTCTAAATAACTTCCAATCCATAGGCAAAGATCTTCATTCTATAGGAAATGTAGAGCATTCTTCTGGACTGTTCTTCTACATGTAATGCACTGTTTTAACTGCAATTCACTGTTTTTACCGAATGATCTAATTTTCTCAATATCCTCAACATCTACAAGCAAGTAACAAAATGAAGGCATAGTTGACACCAATGAAAACACAAATATGTTGACATCAATGACAACACAAATTAGGCACATACTTGCAGCATGAAGAGTTCGATGGTGGGAAGGTGTACCTGGGTGATGACTCTCACCTAAAGATAGTTGGGTGTGGAAGAGTCTTGATCCGATTCCCTAATGAACAAGTGAAGGGGATCAATGGGGTGATGCACATCCCTAGTTTAGCATGAAACCTACTCTCTATAAGTAAATTGAATGATGCAGGTGTGCAGGATGTTTTCTCAGGTGGAGGATGCTATATGACAAGAGGAGCTATGGTGCTTGCTAAGGGTACTTGGAGAGGTACTTTAATTTAATTGGATAGATGAACTACTTAATGCAATAGTTCTTATATGAAAAGAGCTTCAGATTCTTCATCCTCACCACTAGAACCCACAGCAAAAAAGACTGTTGCTTCTACTTCCGATGGTAGTGCTTTCTGTGTACCTAAGGGTGCTCATGCTTTGGAAATGAAACTTCCTGCTGAAAAGACAATGTTGTGGCATAAGAGACTTGGTCACATTGGTGAGAAGGGTCTTAAATCCCTGAAAAATAAAAACCTCATTAAGGGGTTAAATGTTTGTAATCTCGAGTTCAACTTTTGCGAACATTGTATATATGGAAAACAAAACCGTGTTCAGTTTTACTCTAGTTCTCATAAGTCTTCTAGTGTTTTGGATCTTATTCATTCTAATGTGTTTGGTCCTATGAATATTCCTTCAATATCTAAATATGCATATTTTGTATCATTCATTGATGATTATAGTAGAAGGACATGGGTTTATTTTCTTAGAAGCAAATTTGAAGTCTTTAGTCGGTTCAAATAGTTTAAAGATTTTGTAGAGAATCATACTAGTAAAAAGATTAAGTGTTTGAGAACTGATAATGGTGGTGAGTTTTATTCTGAAAAGTTTGATAAGTTCTATAAAGAACATGGGATTGAAAGATATAAGACAACTCCTTATACCCCATAGCAAAATTGAGGTGCAAAGAGGCTGAATACAACATTGATGGAGAGGGCTAGGAGTATGCTTAGTGGTCGTGGAAGGATCTCCTTGATCTCATCACGGATAGCCCTCACCCACTCTCCTCTCACTCCTAAGCACATTTGTGAATTAGGATAGAGGTAGATGTGTGATTACTAACCTTAACTATATTTAAAAAGAGTTGGGAGTAGTCAAGCCTAAACATTAAAAAAGACTATAGACTTTGTAGGATTAATAAAAATTGTAAAAAATAGAATAATAATTCTAGTTATCAAAATAGTCATCAAAATATGGGAATAAATCTTTTCTTTCAAATACTCTACTCAACATAAGGTTTGTGGATGTACATATATTAACACATAAAAATAAAAGAAACATTAAGATTAATAGAGTTGGATCCTCTTGGGAGTTCTCTAAATTCCAAGGTATGATTTTGATAATTTATTGTTAGGAAATTATGCATATGGTGAGTAAACTTACACCGACACATATTTAGCCATAATAAGCTTACTCCTAGATATTAAAAACATATAAACATTTTCAATGAGCAATATGATTAAATTTTTAATACAACATGGTACACAAAGTTAGGAAACCTTAGGATTGAATGTTGTTTATATTTTATATTTCTTTTTCTATTCTTTTTTTTTCACATACCATGCAAAATTTAGTAATTTAGAGTGGCATCCACCATATGTCCCATAATATTCATACCATTCAACTTTAGTTGTAAGACGTTTTAGGAGTAGCTGCCAAATAAAGTGTGTGAAACATGAATTATGTATCAAAGGTGACATTTTTCTAATCTACTTTTTAGATTATTTTTTAGTATTTGTAAGATGATTAATTAAAATTAATTGATGGTAGGTATCAAGTATGGAAGTTGAAGTTCCTCTATCAACAAACTCTCCAAGAAATATACTAAACAATGTAACTAACCAAATACTAAATTAGAATTCAAAACATATTGCACTTCCTCCCAAATCATTTGTAGTCCTTCAATTTTTTTGGATCTATATTAATTGATGTTTAAATTTAATATCTAGAAAATCTAGGGAATATATTTAACTGGTTATGCTTCAACTTTTTATTTCATGTTCATCACATATTCTAATAGTGAAGATAATTTTGCATGTATCCTAGGTACTAAAGTGGGAAGACTTTGCTATTAAAGAGAGTTTAGTTAATTTATGTGGGATGGCCAATTCAAATAGGCATGAATATCTCTGCTAGTAGCTATATGGTTGGATGTAAAAGTAATGTTGTATTATAACAAACAAGGTAATGGCTTTGTGTGGAATTGCCAATTCGATTTGTTAATGATTTTGTTTGCTAAAAACTATGGTTGCGTGTTGAATTTACAATAAAAATGAGAAACATATAGTATTTCAAATAGGCAACATTTCTCTAATTTACAAATTATAAAGACGGTCTACCTTATGAAATTAAAATCCTAGTTCAAGACTCACCTCAATGTGGTTGGTGTGTAAGAATGATCTCCTTCGAACAAAGTTTGTATGTTTGCATCAATAGCAGATGGGATTAGCTTTAGAAATTTTAAATTGTTAGATTGTCAGAATTCTATATAATATAAGCATCTCCTTTTCCTATTAGCATCAAATATTTTTAGGCATATTGACCACAATGGTAACAAAATTTAAGTTGTTATATGTGGGCATACAACTAAGTCTAGAGCAGTGATGGTCATGGTGAAATTTAACTTACTTAGCCATGGCTATAATAGTGACCACATGGAACACAATTATATTACAAAAAGCCATGAGGTATCCAATGGGAAAGACACTAGAAGACTACTAGGACCCATGTGACACATCACTAGTTAGTGCTTAAATTGTGTAGAATAAGCCAAGACCTTTCGACGAAGTCATATATGGTTAGATCTTTATCTATTGAAATTAAATTAGTGCATCCTTTAGTCTAGTATGTTCTACGATTTCAATATTTTAGTTTAGGCTTAATTTCTTATATATTTTTATGTACTATAAATTGAGAGAAGGTGCTTAGATGAAGAGTTCCTCTCCATGATTTGAATGTCTCCACAGTTGGCTAAAAATTTTATGGGATGATTTATTGATCTATGGGCTATATTTGCTAGTCTATTATTATTTGTGATTAGTTTACTTTCACAATAGTTGTGGAAATCCTTCAAAGTCTTTGAGGGTGCTTTTCATAATAGCATATGAGATTGGTTGTGTGATGTTTCTTATGTCATTTCTAAATGAAATATTAGATCTTGGATGCAATAGTAGTTCTCTATATTTGATTTGTATACATGTTTGAATTTAATAATAAAGGTTGACTCTATCACTAAAGGATTAAAGCCTTGATTCATCAGTAGTTGATATTTCCACAACTCAAAATTCATTCATTATTTTCATTAGCTTAGTCAAGCAATGCCTCATAGGTTTGCATAATCTTGTAGTCTTAAACTTTACAATATATTATGAGAGCATATGCTTATAATTAATCATCTTTAGATGGTTATGCATTACTATATTTTCAAGGGTTATATGTGAAGTATGATCCTATAACTAAAGTCATATTGAGAGAGAAAATTTTATTTACATCTTTAATTGGATACATTACCTAATTACAATCTACTTTTTAAGAGATTTATAGGTCTACAAGACTAGTAAGCCAACATAAGTGGTGTTTGGTGACAAATATTTGGGATATTTCTTAGGTAGAAGGTGTGGTTGAGTTGTGTGACCTAATATATTTTTCATTTATCTTTAACTACCCTCTAAAAACATCTCTAGAAATAATCTCCTTGGAACTGCAAACCCAAAAGTGTGGAAGTGTTGGGATTGACAACTCATAAAACTCCTAGAAAACTCAGCTGCTAGAAAAACAACAACAACAGAAATAAAACTGAAAGCAAACTACCATGGCTTTGAACAGGGCCAACTAACTGTGCAACAACACTTCTTTGAAAAAAACAAATCAAACTAAAACGATGTGCCAACAACACTTATTTAGCTAAAAAACTTCTACTCTACTATCATACATATGTAAACTTTTGATCTTTAGAAACATTGCTTCAGGTGAATCCCATTCACAGGAATAGGTAACACCTCTCCATTTAGCTTTGAAAGCTAAAATGCATTATTCTGCTTGCATTCAGTTATCACATAAGGGCCATCCCACATGGCATCAAACTTGGTATGTTTACCAGGTTTACTTTAATGCTCATCCCACTTGAAAACAAGATCACCTTGAACACTCAGAACTGCTTTTCTATCAAAAGTCCTTTTCATTTGGGCCTGATGAACCTACAAATTTCTCAATGCTTCTTTCTTTGTTTCCTCTAGTTCCATTAGCTGTGCAAATCTAATTTCCATAGGCTCTTCCTCTAACATCTCCAGCTCATTAATCAAACTTACCATAGGCAACTTGACTAAAATAGGAACTCTAGCCTCTTTACTATAGGTAAGAACAAAAGGAGAGTTACCTGTAACTCTTTTAGGAGTGATCCTATCAGCCCATAGGGTTAGCTTCAACTTGTCATGCCAAGTCCTTTGATTGTCCTCGATTGTCTTTTTGATAATTCTGATCAAGTTCTTATTAGTGGATTTACCCTGTCCATTACATTGAAGGTAATAATTGGATGAAGTAGTTAGATAAATGTTATTTCTAACAGACCAATCAGATATTTTTAAGCCAATAAATGCCAATGCATTATAAAAAATAATGGAATCCATAGTACCAAACCTTACAACTAGGTCTCGATAGAAGTTGAGAATGGAAGTTTCATTGGCCTCCTTCAATGCTATAGCTTTAGACCACTTCGTAAAAAAATTAGTTGCTGTCAATATCCATTTGTGACCTGCACATGAAGGTGGATTAATAGGTCCAATAAAATCAAGACCCCAATTACCAAAGGGTTGTTCCACTTGGATTGGATGTAAAGGTAATGTTGCAAACCTTTGTTTTCCTGTAAATAAGGAATATTTAGTGTATTTAAATATATCAGGCCAAAAGTATCCAGGTCTCTCAATATGATTTGGCTCAATACACCTTAACAAAACTCCATCATAATCCTTTCTGTATAAAACTCCATCAATGATAGCATAAGGAATGGCCTGCAATCTAAAGTGTCTCCTCCTTGCATTGTCCAAACCTTCAAGACAATCACTAGTGTTAAGATAATGAATTATCTACTGAATCCAGTTTGTAGAAGAAACTGGAACAATAGTTGATTCATCATCTTCTAGCACCAAAACGGTCTGATTATTAGCTTCTTTGATGTCTATTTCACTTCATGCTAGCTGTTCACATAGGCCTTTTCCTCTAACTAACTTTGTAAACTTGATATTAACATCATACACCATTACCTTGGTTATCCAACCTAACCATTTATCATTTATATCCTTACTCAACAAGAAATCTTTAACAGTAGCATGAGCAACCAAGGACTAAATTTTGTTGTTAGAGAGCATATGCCTAAATTTTTTCAAACTTCTAATCATAGCTAGAACATGTTTCTCAACAAAAGAGTACTTTACCTCATAATCTTGAAGAACCTGGCTAAAAAATGTAATTGGTTGTTCTAGTCCTTCTTCATTTTGCTGACATAACATGGCTGAAATAGTATCAACATTTCCAAATGCATAAAAAATAAAATATTTATCAAAATTTGGGTTTATAAGTGTTGAAGCTATTGCAATGGCCTCCTTAATCTAATCAAAACTCCTCTTCCCTTCTTTAGTCCTGCTAAAACTAATCCCTTTTCTGAGCATAGAAGTTAGTGGTTGTAGAAGAACTTTAATATTAGGAACAAATCTTACAAAATTTATCCTACCTAGAAAGCTTTGCAAGCCTTTCTTGTGGGCTGGTAGAGGTAATGCAAGAATAGGAGTAATTCGTTCAGGATTTATTGAAATACCATGCTTAGAGACAATGTGTCCAAGTAGTTTGCCCTCATGAATAGAAAAAATTCACTTTTTTGGGTTAAGTGAAACCCCATATTCTCTACATCTATTAAATATCTGTCTCAAATGAACGATATGATTATCAACATTTTTTGAAAAAACTATAATGTCATCCAAATAAACCATTACAAACTTGTTCATCAAATCATGGAAAGCCATGTGCATACCTCTTTGAAAAGTGGCTCCTCCATTTGATAGTCCAAAAAGCATTTTTCTATATGCCATGGTTCCCCACTTTGTTGTAAATGTAGTTTTGAATTGATCCTCTTCATTCACTAGAACTTGGTTATAACCTGAAAAACCATCTAAAAGAGAGAATCTATCAAATCCAGATACTACCTGTAAGATTTGTTCCATGGATGGAAGCGGATAATGATCCTTGAGAGAGGCTCTGTCAAGGTCTCTGAAATCGACACAAAGTCTAATTTCTCCATTCTTCTTCCTCATAGGGACAAGATTAGACACCCATGAGGTATGCTTGATTGGGAAAATGATATTACTTCAATAAGCTTATTTAACTTAGCCTTCGTAAGGTGTTCAAATTTTGGATTCAAAGGTCTTGGCTTTTGTCTTACAAGTTTTACTTTGGGCTCTAGCTCTATAGTATGCTGAGCTAATTCAGGATAAAAACCCTTCAAATCGTTGTACTCCCAAGAAAACACATCAGCAAACTCTTGACAAAGTAAAACAAATGGATGTTTTTCCTCTAAGGTACATACCTTGCCAATCTTTAACAACTTGCCTTTGAAAATCTCAATCTACTCACAATGATCCTATTTAATGGATAAAACAACTCTCTTTTCTAACTTGATCATTTGAGTTCAAGGATCTAATCTTCATACTGCTAAGATAACTTTTGATGATTAGAAGCTAAAAATTTAGCTTCTTCAATCATGAAACTAATAATATTTTCATCGCTATCAAATACCTACCAATAAATGTTATTATCTGGCACAACAGGTCTAACAACTTTCACATAGCTCTGAATAGCAACATTTTTTATTTCAACTGGAATATCAAACTCAGCTCCCATTGCAATGAGTTTATCGGCTTGTTTATTTTGAGCTCTTGGTATGGACAATAAATTAAATGCATCAAATTCCTCAATCATGCCCCATACTCTATGGTTATACAGTTTTAATTAGTCATTTTCAATTGCATGAATATTCCTTACTTGATTAACCACTAATTCACTATCTTCAAATGCTTGAAGACACTTAACATTTTGTTTCCTAGCCCATTCCAGGCCATGAACAAGGACCTCATACTTAGCAACGTTATTTGAACAGCTAAAAAATATCTTTCACCACTTGGAGAAACTAGCATAGCACCTCCTCCAGCACCAACTTTGCTCCTTCATCCATCGAAGTACAAACTCCATAGCTCATTTGACTATTATTTTTCTTGCACTTTTACATCTTTAATCAAATTTGGAATAGAAATACCTTGTTCTTGAATCATGTAAACACCCAAGTACACTTCTTCTATATGATCAGCTATATTAACTTCATGATTCTCAGCTGCCCATTCATCTAAAAATAGGTCTACAATACCTTCGACAATGGTGTTAGGATCTTGAATAGCAAGCTGATCTTGCTGATCATGCTCATGAAATGTGAGATTTTTATTAACAAGACATGGAACATATGGCTCAATGTGATCTTTAGCCAGCAACTCAGATTTTATTGTGACTTTTGTACCATATCTGGTTCTAAAGAACAAATGTGACTAGTCAGAGGATAAGTATCCTCCTAACTTTGCTATAAAATCTCTAGAAAGACATAATGCAAAGGGAGTAGGAATATCTATTATATACACTTCTTGTGAAATTGTAAAATTTGGACAAGCATGTAATGTAAGATTTAAATCTCTGATTATTCCCACTATATTAATGGTTGATCCATCTAATTGAACAACTCCTTTTGAGAGTGCTTCATATTTTAAACCTAGCTGGTCAACAATCTCTTTTGGCATCACTGAACTACTAGCCCCTGAATCTATCATGTAGTTGTGGACAAGATGATTCCCAGTGATCAGTGATATAAAAAGGAGGTGGCTTGATTTCATGATTTGGCTATAACTTATTCATTGGTTTCTCTTTTTGCCGATCAGTTACAATATTCACCTTTGGCTGATCCTTACTTGGCTCATTTGACACACTTAGACTTGTTAATGCATTTTGTAATAAATCTCTTTGGCCAAGAAGAGCCAAAGAGTCCCACATTGAAACATTGATATTGGAATTCTTCATGTGATCTAAAATATTAAAGGAAGGTGAATTTACCTTCAACTATGCTTTTGGAACAGCAGTAGCCTCTCCTTGCAATTGCGACTGTGTTTGAATTTTCTGGTGATCTTTGCTTGGTACAACATGCTGTCTTGGAAAAATTTGAACTTATTGTAAGGGAATATGTGAAATACCTGGCTATTGACTTAAAGAAGCCTAATTTTGCATCGGATTAGGCTACTGTCCCAAATCTACAGCCCTTTTCTTAGATCTTGTATTTGCTGCTATTGAGTTATATGACTGATTCTGCCCCTGTCTTTGAGGCTGATTGACACCACAAAACTCTTCTCCTTGCCATTTCATCCAAGCCACTTCATTTTGACCATCTTCATTAGTCACTTGCCCACTATTTTACTGATCAACAGTGAAATTTTGCACCATAATTGCCTTATTTAACACTCCATTTGGACAAGACGATTGACTATGAGGCTGGTTACATGGAAAGCACCTCTCATGGTCTTGAACTAGATTATTTTGCATTGGAATCATCTCCTTTGATGAACTCACAATATTTGGATTATATGGCTAAAAAGGTCTTGGATTGTAATTCCTCCTTTGAGACTGAGGGTCATCTTGATTTGATGGCCTATTTGCTTGGTATGGAGGCTAGTAGGGTCTAGAATTTTGGCCTTGTTATTTTTTTATATTAACCAACTCATTACTACAATTATGTAATAACCCTTTTATCTCCTAAAGTTCTTGGGAAGGGGTTGAAACATGATTATTTTGAGCTATAGCTATGTAACCCAAAGTTGGTATAACAGATACAACAGTTAAAGGTGGGATTGGTAATGGAATTAATGGTTGTATTTTAGGAAAGATAGGCATTGACAACCTTGGAGCTATTTTGCCTACCTGAATCAAGCTATTTTCAGCTCTAATTCTAATTTCATAAGCAGCTGGTAACGAAGTTCCATTCATTGATTGGACCATAAGAGCAACGTCACTATTTAATGCTTTGATGAAATACAAAAAAGCATGTTTGGCTGTAGGTCTTACCAGTGTAGGGATTTTGTCCCATGTCCTTTGAAATCTGAAATTGAAATCATCCATATGCTCCTGGGGAGCTCTTTTTATTGTACTTAACTATTCCATTAGAGACAAGTTATCTGACTTGTCTTTAAATTGTTTGTTTAGAGCATCTCCCAATAAGTCCCAGGATGTGATAGAACCAACAACTAAATATTTGAACCATTGAAGGGCCTTTCCTTTTAGAGATGTAGCTAGCAATCTGACTATGACATTTTCCTACATTATGTGATGTAATGCACACAGTGTGGCTACATCTTTTATATGCTCAATTGGGGTGGTCTGATCCTCACCCATAAAGAAAGGTAAGCCTCTTAAGGCTACCACAGGAATGTCATCATGTGTTGCAAGCAATAGTGGGCTACCAGTATTAAATGTAACAAATAGATATTGTTTAGCCATTGGTGGAGCTTGAGGTATCTGCGGAGGTATCTGTGGAGTTTGAATATGAAGATCTATCACCAAATTCCTTTGATCAAATTATGCAGTCCTTGGAGGAGTAGATTTGGTCCTTAGTGTTGGACTGGGTGCCCTTTCTACTATTCTACCTCTTCTCCTTGGAGGTGAAAGATGTAAATAATCAAAAGAAGAAGAGCCTCCTCTTGTCTGTACTCTTCTCATATGCTAGTTTCACTAGATCTATTTCAAAAATTAGAGATTAAAGTTGCCAAGTATAATATCTGCATCTAAAAGGCTGAAAATACTATTGCATATACCAAAATAGTGGTCAAAGCTTTGAATTATTGACTGAAATGAGTTTCAGTGTCTCACCGGGCATGCCAAAAACTATTGTCATGAATCATTGCACCCTGAATGCTAAGCCTTTACAAGCTTAGGAATCCTGTGCAACATGGGAACGTTCTCAGATGTGGGTCTATCTATTTTGAGAACGAACCTCCAGAAGAGTCGGCTCCCTTCAAAAATCCCCTTTAGATCTATGACTTGATGGAGAAAAGAGATAGAAGAAAATTTAATAAATTGGAAACGGCGCCACAAAATCTATCCTAAAGGGGGTGATGCACCAATATTTTGATTTAAAACTCTAATATAACCCACAAACATTCTCAATAAACTTGCTCTTACAACCCAAATTGATTAGATTCACCATATAAGTATTTCATAGAAAGGCATGAATAATCTTGCTCAAGCTTGTGACTTGTAATAATCTAAAATTTGTATACTTGCATCTAATAAATGAGAAAAATAATTCAAAGGTTTTAAAACAAAACACAAAAAACTCTTATCAAATCACTGATAAAATAAGCAAGACACCTGAATTCGGATAGAAGAACCCTTGATTGTATTAGAAAATGGAAGGAATCTCTATAAAACTTAATAATAAACCGCTGGAAATAATGAACTGTTGCTACTGTAAAAATGAAAAAATGGTTGACTTACAAGACAATCTCCTCTCTGCAAGATGCAAAGGAAAAAAAAGTTAGAACTAAGAAAAAAAATGCATAAGCTTTTTTTTATACAAAACTGTCCCCAAAAGTGAATGGGCAGTCAACTCCAGTGCAACTGAACTTGAAAATATGCATGAATGAGTTTCAAAAAGTAACTCCAAGTTGATGGGTAAGCACAAGTGAAAAGCCTAAAATTTAGGCCCCAAAACTCTTCCAAGATGAGCAAAAAAAACTTGGAACTCCAAGTCTCAAACTCGACCAAGAAACTACCAAAAATAGTCATGTCAAAAATAGAACTCCAAATATTTCTCCTTGCATGACCTACACTTTAGTTTGACTTCTCTCCTATTTTTTGTATGCCTTAAAAGACTTCTGATCAAGTCCAGAATGGTATTCTTGGGAAAATATCAAAAATTTAAAAATTTTAATTTTTTTTTTTTTAATATTTTCTACATCTTAGTAATTGCCTTTTTGGAGGCCTTTAGAGCAAAATCAGGACAATCCAACCCAGAACTCAAGCTAGATAATTGGTTTATCTTTCTAACAAGTCCAAAAACTTTGAATTCTGATAAAGTAGTGAGGAGTTATGACCCTACCAAAAAGTTTTTGTTTTTTTTTTCAGATAAGAAGATAGATGAATGGTCTTTAAGTACCTGTATCTGCACAGTGAGCAAATATGTTAGATAAAATATAGATGTTGAAGCCTCTCTCTTGACTGTTTTGATATGATATTCTCTTCTTGTTTTATTTTAAGCCTCTTGCTTCCTGAAAGGATTAGAAAACAACTCTTATAGCCCAACCTAATTGGGCTGCCAAGCACAATTTGGTAACATTTTTGGGGACCTCTATGCCATTTTTTCCTACTAAAACTCTCGGGGCCAGTTGCCTATATGTCCATTGTGCAATAGAGTCTTTCGTTAGCCTTTGCAACTCATTAAAATCCTATAAAACTCAACTGCTAGAAAAACAATAGCAACAGAAACAAAACTGAAAACAAACTACCATGGCTCTGAATAGGGCCAACTAACTGTGCAACAACACTTCTTTGCAAAAAACAAATCAAACTGAAAAGATATGCCAACAACACTTATTTAACTAAAAAAATTATGCTCTACTATCATACATCTGCAAACTTTTGATCTTCTGAAACATTGCTTCAGTTGAATCACATTCACAAGAATAGGTACCACCTCTCCATTTAGGTTTGAAAGATGAAATGCATTATTCTGCTTGCATTTAGTAATCACATAAGGGCCATCCCACACGACATCAAACTTGGTATGCTTACCAGCTTTACTTTTAAGCTCATTCCACTTGAAAAAAAGATGACCTTCCTTGAACCTATAAATTTCGGCCTAATGAACCTCTAGATTTCTCAGTGCTTCTTTCCTTGTTTCCTCTAGTTCCATCAGCTATGCAAGTCTAATTTCCATAGGATCTTCCTCTAACATCTCTAGCTCTTTAATCAGACATAGCGTAGGCAACTTGACTGAAATAAGAACTCTAGCCTCTTTACCATAGGTAAGAAAAAAAGGAGAGTTACCTGTAGCTCTTTTAGGAGTGATCCTATCAGCCCATAGGGCTTTCTTCAACTTGTCATGCCAAGTCCTTTGATTGTCCTCGATTGTCTTTCTAATAATTCTGATCAAGTTCTTATTAGTAGATTCGGCCTGTCCATTACCCTGAGGGTAACAATTGGATGACGTATTCAAATAAATGTCATTTCTAACAGACCAATAATATATTTTTAAGCCAATAAATGCCAATGCATTATCAGAAATAATGGAATTCGGAGTACCAAACCTTGCAAGTAGGTCCTGATAGAAGTTGAGAATGGAAGTTTCATTAGCCTCCTTCAATACTACAGCTTCAAACCACTTAGTAAAATAATCATTTGCTGTCAATATCAATTTGTGACATGCACTTAAAGATGGATTAATAGGTCCAATAAAATCAAGACCCCACTTAGAAAAGGGCTATTCCACTTGGATTGGATGTAAAGGTAATGCTACAAACCTTTGTTTTCCTACAAATAATGAACATTTAGTGAATTTTCTAACCCAAGCATGAGTATCTTTAAATACATCAAGCCAAAAGTATCTAGCTCTCATAATCTTAAGGGTTGTTCTTCTAGCAGTAAAATGACCTCCAAAAGGTCCATCATGAAATTCTACTAAAATTTTATCAATCTGATTTGGCTCAATACACCTTAACAAAACTCCATGATAATCCTTTTTGTATAAAACTCCATTAATGACAGCATAAGGAATGGCATGCAATCTAAAGTGTCTCCTCTTTGCATTGTCCAAACCTTCAGGACAATCACCAGTGTTAAGATAATGAATTATCTGTTGAATCCAGTTTGTAGAAGAAGTTGGAACAACAACTGCTCCATCATCTTCTAGCACCAAAATGATCTGATTATTAGCTTCTTTGATGTCTATTTCACCTCCTGCTAGCTATTCACATAGGCCTTTACCTCTAACTAACTTTGTAACCTTGATATTAACATCATACTCCATTATCTTGGTTATCCAACATGCCCGTTTATCATTTATATCCTTACTCAATAAGAAATCTTTAACAGTAGGATGAGCAACCAGCAATTGAATTTTGTTGTTAGAGAGCGTATGCATGAATTTTTTCCAAATTCTGATCATAGCTAGAACATGTTTCTCAACAAAAGAGTACTTTACCTCATAATCTTGAAGAACCTGGCTGCAAAATGCAATTGGTTGTTCTAGTCCTTCTTCATTTTGCTGACATAACATGGCTGAAATAGTATCAACACTTCCAAATGCATAAAGAATAAAATATTTATCAAAATTTGGGATTATAAGTGTTGGATCTACTACAATGGCCTCCTTAATCTCCTCAAAACTCCTCTTCCCTTCTTTAGTCTAGCTGAAACTAATCCCTTTCCTGAGCATAGATGTTAGTGGTTGTAGAAGAGCTACAATACTAGGAATAATTCTTCTTACAAAATTTATCCTACCTAGAAATCTTTGCAAGCCTTTCTTGTGGGATGGTAGAGGTAATCCCAAAATAGTAGTAATTCTATCAGGATCTATTGAAACACCATGCTTAGAGACAATGTGTCCAAGCAGTTTGCCCTCATGAACAGAAAAAAAAAACATTTTTTTGGGTTAAGTGAAACCCCATATTCTCTACATCTCTCAAATATCTGTCTCAAATGAACAATATGATCATCAACATTTTTTGAAAAAATTGTAATGTCATCAAAATAAACCATTACAAACTTGTTCATCAAACCATGGAAAGCCATGTCCATAGCTCTGTGAAAAGTGACTCCTACATTTGATAGTCCAAAAGGCATTTTTCTATATGCCATGGTTCCCCACTTTGTTGTAAATGCAATTTTGAATTGATCCTCTTCCTTCACTAGAACTTGGTTATAACCTAAAAAACCATCTATATGAGATAATCTATCAGATCCAGATACTACCTGCAAAATTTTTTCCATGGATGGCAGCGGATAATGATCCTTGAGAGAGGCTTTGTTAAGGTCTCTAAAATCAACAAAAAGTCTTATTTCTCCATTCTTCTTCCTCACAAGGACAATATTAGACACCCATGAGGTATGCTTGATTGGGAAAATGATATTACTTTCAATAATCTTATTTAACTCAGCCTTCATAAGATGTTCCAACTTTGGATTCAAAGGTCTTTGCTTTTGTCTTACAAGTTTTGTCTTGGGCTCCAGCTCTATAGTATGCTAAGCTAATTTAGGATCAAAACACTTCAAATCATTGTACTCCCAAGCAAACACATTAGCAAACTCTTGACAAAGTAAAACAAATACATGTTTTTCCTCTAAGGTACATACCTTGCCAAGCTCTAATAGCTTGCCTTTGAAAATCTCAATCTACTCAAAATGATCCTGTTTAATGGATAAACTAGCTTTCTCTTTTTTGACTTGATCATCTGAGTTGAAGATTGACACAAGAGTTATAAAAACCTTTCAGCAACTTATTGGTTTTAAGTTGAAGGATCTGATCTTCATACTGCCGAGATAAGTTTTGCTGATTAGAAGCTAAAAATTCAGTTTCTTCAATCATTAAACTAATAATCATTTCATCAATATCAAATACTTGCCAATAAATGTTATTATCTGGTACAATAGGTCTAACAACAACTTTCACATAGTTTTGAACAGCAACATTTTTTATTTCAACTAGAATATCAAACTCAGCTCCCATGGCATTGAGTTTATCAACTTGTTTATTCTGAGCTCTTGGTATGGACAGAAAATTAAATGCATCAAATTCCTCAATCATGCCCCTTCCTCTATGTTTATATAGTTTTAATAAGTCATTTTTAGTGGCATGAATATTCCTTACTTGATTAACCACTAATTCACTATCTTCAAACGCTTGAAGACACTTAACATTTTGCTTCCTAGCCCATTCCAGGCCATGAACAAGGGCCTCATACTCAGCAACGTTATTTGAACAGCTAAAAGCAAAATGTTTTGCAAAGATTCCTTCCATTGTCATGAAGGATTGTGCTCTAAATGCTAAACCTTTACAAGATTGGCAATCCCGTGCAACATGGGAACATTCTTAGATGTCGGTCTATCTATTTCGGGAATGAAACTCCAAAAGAGCCAGCTCCCTTTAAAAAGCCCCTTTAGATCTATGACTTGATGGAGAAAAGAGATGACGAAAATTTAATAAACTGAAAATTGCACTACAAAATCTATCCTAAAGGGGGTGAGGCACCAATATTTTGATTTAAAACTGCAATATAACCCACAAACATTCTTAATAACCCTGATTTTACAACGCAAATTGATTAGATTCACCATACAAGTATTTCACAGAAAGGCATGAATAATCTTGCTCAAGCTTGTGACCTATAATAATCTGAAATTTGTATACTTGTGTCTAATAAATGAGACAAAGAATTCAAAGGTTTTAAAACAAAACACTAAAAACACTTACCAAATCACTCATAAAATAAGCAAGACACCTAAATTTCAATAGAAGAACCCTTGATTGTATTAGAAAATGGGAGGAATCTCTACAAAACTTAACAATAAACTATTGGAAATAATGAACTGTTGCTACTGTAAAACTAAAAAAAATGGCTGAGTTACAAGATAATCTCCCCTCTACAAGATGCAAAGGCAAAAAAGCAAGAACTAAGAAAAAAAAATATAAGTTTTTTTCTTATACAAAACTATCCCCAAAAGTGAATGGGTAGTCAACTTTAGCTCAATTGAACTCGAAAATATGCATGAATGAGTTTGAAAAATTAACTCCAAGTTGATGGGCGAGCAAAAGTGAAAAGCCTAAAATTTAGGCCCGAAAACTCCTCCAAGATGAGCAAAAAAAGCTTGGAACTCCAAGTCTCAAAGTCTTTGACCAAGAAACTACCAAAAATAGTCATGTCAAAAATAGAACTCCAAATATCTCTCCCTGCATGACCCTACACTTTAGTTTGACTTCTCTCCTATTTTTGTGTGCCTTGAAAAACTTTTGATCAAGTCTAGAATGGTATTTTTGGGAAAATATCAAAAAAATTTAATTTTTAATTTTTTTAAATTTTTTTAAATTTTTTTTGTTTTTGTTTTATATTTTCTACATCTTAATAAATTGCATTTTCGGAGGCATTCGGAGCAAAATCAGGACAATCCACCTCTGTCTTAGTAACCTGGAACTCGAGCTAGATAATTGATTTATCTTTCTAATGAGTCCAAAAACTTTGAATTTTGATAAAGTAGCGAGGTGTTATGACTGCCAAAAAGTTTTTTTTTCTTCGGATAAGAAGATAGATGAATGGTCTTCAAGTACTTGTATCAGCATAGTTAGCAAACATGTTAGATAAAATGTAGAGGCTGAAGCCTCTCTCTTGACTGTTTTGATCTGATATTCTCTTCCTTCTTGTTTTATGTTAAGCCTCTTGCTTCCTGAAAGCATTAGAAACCAACTCTTACAACCCAGCCTATTTGGGCTGCCAAGCACAATTTGGTAACAGGTACAAAAGATGATGAATGATTTTTTCAATTTTAAGAAAGAGTTGGGAGTAGTCAAGTCTAAACATCAAACAAAGATTGTAGACTTTATAGGATTAACAAAAATTGGAAAAATTAGAATAATAATTCTAGTTATCAAAATAATAATCAATTATTGGAATAAATCTCTATCTCCAAATACTCCACTCAACATAAGGTTTTTGGATTTATAGATTGAAACATAAAAATGAAAGAAACATAAGATTTATGGAGTTGGATCCTCTTGGGAGTTGTCTAGATTCCAAACAATGTTTTATTATTATTTATTATTAGGAAACTATGTAGTCGATGAATTCACTTCCACCGTGTCTTTAGCCACAATGAGCTTAGTCCTAGATATCGATTACATATACACATTTTCCATGAGTAGTATGGGTGAATTTTTTTAATGCAACATGGTAGGCAAAGTTAGGCACCATTAAGACTGAACGTTTTTTCTATTTTTATTTCTTTTTCTAGTTTGTTTTTGGATATACCACCCAAATTTTAGCAATTTAGAGTGACATCCACCATATATCCCCTATGGTCTAGACAATTCAACTTTAGTCATAAGAGTAGTTGCCAAATAAAGTTTGTGAAAAATAGAATAATGCATCGAAGGTGATATTTTCTCTTCTACTTTTTTTTAAATGATATTTGGAAGATGATCAATTGCAAGTAACTAATTGATGTGCCTCTCTCACCAAACTCTCCAAGAAATTTACTAATGTAACTAAATAAATAATAAATAGGAATTCAAATAATTGGATACATAACCTAATTATAATCTACTTTGTTAAGAGATATATAGGCCTACAAGACTAGTAAGCCAATATAAGTGGTGTCTAGCAAAAAATCTTTAGAATATTTTAAACATAAATGTTGTGGCTAAGTTGTGTGACCTAACAATTTTTTTTACCTCTCTTTAGTTGCACTATAAAAAGATCTCTAGAGTGCCATCCTTGGTCTTGCAAAGCCAAAGTATGGAAGATTTGGGCCCGCTCTTATCAATTGCCACATAATTTCCTATAATCTAACCATGAGTTTTGTCTCGTCAGTCTAAACCAACATACTTGTCTCCAGGTTTAGGTCTTGAATTCGTTCTCTAGGATTTGGGATACAATTTAGATCACCAACACCTTGTTTGACACTTAAATGTTTGTTTACATTCATCAATTTGGTCCATTGCTTGTTTATAGCTTGGATTTATCTTCCATATTTCTACTTCAGGTGCTCATATATTCCTTGATTATATTTTTTCATGATCTACACCACACATTTGTGATTGCTTCTCTATGGCACACTCAATATGCTTGTCATGTTTATCATCATCACAACTTATGTTCATCATGCCTACCTACTTTTGACTTCACCTTTGTCAAGTTTTATACTTATCATTTTTCCATGCCTATATTTTGCATCCTTGTGTCACTTTGCTTATGAGCCTATATCTCATTTTTTATACATTATCACCATTTGTACCTACATTTTCTAATCATGCTTTTAGAGATATCTTCTCATATTTTTTTATATTGGGGTACCCATACTTACATGAACTTTTATGATCATAGCCTACTTCTTGGGGCTTATATGTTTATATCTTGCTTTGATTACATATTTGATATGCTCACATAATTCTTATTTAGCCTTTACGGTCATCCTCCTTTTATGACAGGTCTATATTGGGGGGCACATTTATTCCCAGTGGTAGTCACCAATTTATGATCTCAAATGCTTGTCCTATGATGATACATCTTTACATGTGTTATGTCCCTACACCAAAATTATTCAATATTAATCATTTCCTTGTCACACAATGTTACTTATGATGATTATTATTCTTTTGCATGCTACACATTATGATATATATGTACTTACATTGTTATATCTATGATCTTATTACTTTATACTTTATTATGCATCACTTTTCCTCTCCTTCAATTCCTTTGTATCCATTGGATGCAATCAGTTGAAGGGAAGATATATTATAATTTGTACTTATGATTGAAATTCTAGGTAGTGATCTCTACTATATAGAAACTCATTACCATGTCCATATAGAACTTTCTGATTGCATTACCACATCACATAAATCACATGATACATGACCATATCAGATGTGGCCAAATGAAGTATTTTCATATTACTTTCTATATAAGCTAAATCTCTAACCCTAATCTCTCTCTAGTACTCATTTTTATAGAAAATTATAACTACTTTAATTGAGTGACAGTTACTAACAAGACCATATCTAATGATATGCGCATGATGCTTAACCTAAAGTTTGGTCCATGTCCTTAATGCTCACCGTAAATAACCAGCACATTGTGTGCTGATTGTTTTACAAATTTTTCAACTTCTCAAATTGTTGACTCTTGCTTCTGACCAATTCATTCAACTAGTCTCAATTGATTCGACCTCTATAAATATCGATTAATTTGTCAAAAATATGCTCTTTCGACTAATTTGAACTATCGGTAGTTTAAGCTCTTCTATCCTATAATGTGGTGACATATGGTCACACAATGGGGTCGGTCAACTTATTGTATGTGCACAATGGACTTCAAAATGTGCTGAGTTGTAATATCATTGTCCCATTTAGTTTTATCCAGTTTGAATGCCTCCAAATTAATGGCATCGTGCACATGCGATATTGCATATATGCACATTTTAAGATTTTCCCCCTACACAAAAGCAAAAGGGTTATCCTCTCGAGACGTGACAACCTAGTTAAGAAAGTTACTTAATGGCCAAAAAACTAGGTAGCATAAAAGCTAATCTTGCATTTTGCTTTATGTTATTTTTGGGAAAACAATGGAAGTCCACTATGTAGGTATATAAATTATTTCAGCAGGCCTTAGTTTGATAGCCATAATTCTTCCAGCAGTACTTAGTTTGATAGCCATTTTTTTGCAACTACAATTATATTTACAAACCAACATGGGCAGATGAAAACTAGATGTCTGTTATAGGGGAGACAAAGGAAAACAACATAAGACTTTCTAAAACCTAAAGTCGGGACTACTAAAGAAAGATTCTAAGCTTTTTGTACTATGCAGTTGCAAAGTTTTTATCATCCTTGAATCTAAAGATGGTGAGGAATTTTCAAAAAGTTTTAATGGTGGTGCAGATCAATGTCTTCCAACATTAGGGTCAACTCTACCATCATTTTCTCCTCCTCACAGCAACAATTGTAATCAACACCACAACTTGACTCATACTAAAGATGCAATTGCCCCTGCAGACCGCTCATCACAATATTCATTTCCTAAAATTCCTTGCTTCACCAATGCTTCCTTTACAATGGAAATGTGAGAAGATCAACAACTTTATCTTGGTTCATCTTCTACTGATAGTAGTTTCTCCAATCAGATGGATTTTTGGCAAGAAAATCTCTTCAATAATATTAATAATGATGAGAAGGTAACTCCAGGGATGGATTTTCTGTTCGCAGAAGAATCTTTAAATTCAATATTTTGTTAGATAACTAGCTTTATTAAAAAGCTAGGTTAGCTTGGAATAGCAAAACTTCTTGAATTGTAATTATTTTTTGGTAGTCAAGCCACTGGAACTTTTTTAGCTGGCATCTTTTGTCAACTTTTATAGTTATAGACTGTATATTTTTATATTCTTAGCAATAACAGGGCTTAACAAATGTTTGTCATGGTTTTCTATAAATTAAGATTGATTTTTTGTTTATTAAGAATAAGTAAACTAATTATTTGATAGGCTTTTCTCTGTGAGCTTTTAAGCTAAAAAATGCTGGAAATTTTGCCTTAAGGCACTCCAAATGTCTAGTAAGAAAATTGTCTTACCCCAAAAATTATTTTTCAATCACCAGAAAATCTCCCCCAAAGCATCACATCTTGTAGCCTTGCCTCATCCACTGAAAGCCTTTTATCCAGAGGAACAGTAAGCCCCTTGGGATTCTTGGAATTTGAAATATAGGGCAAAATTTTACAGTATTTCCTATCCTTGACATTAATTGGTTGCGGCAGCAAATGCAAGACCAACACAAGCATAACCTAGCTGCCTTAGGAACCCTCTTATGCTTGAATTTTGGTAGTACTAGCATATCCTTTAACATTTGAGCCATCCTGATCATTCTTTGCACTATTCCAAGAATATTCTTGTTGCTGTATTTTCTCTTTTTTGTCACTTTCTTCGAGTGTTTGATAGGAGCCCTTGCTCTACTCTACATGTTGTTCTTGATGCAATTTCATTAGTCTAGATAGATAATAGGCTTGGGTTCAAATCTAGGACCAACTCTAGACTAGTGAATTTTCAGGATTAATGTTGTTTAAAATTTTGCAATGGATTGAAATTTAACCTAGGACCTATGGCTGGGTTGATAAGCAGTTCAACAATTAAGCTATTGCCCATAACATTATGGATTTGAACCTAGGTCATGATGTTATTCTATGGATGCTTCAGCGGTTAGTTTATCTATCATTCTTATGATGCATTATTCAGTAGAATTAAGAAAGCAAGGAAGGCTGTTAGGATTCAGGAATATTCTTATTATTGGTTTTGCACTTTTTTATCATTTTTTTGAGTTTTTAACAGAGCCCCTGCTCTGCTCTGTAAGCTGATTCTTGATGTAATTTCATTAGTTTAGATAAGTGTCTGTTTCAAAAATCTTGGACATGCTTGGATTCAATGTAGGACCTACTCTAGACTAGTGAGTTGTTCTAACATTAAGCTACTTGTCACCATTAATGGAAAGAATTTTTATTTTCTTACTTTAGCAGATAATTATGCCCATTAGCACCAGCTTTAGATGTGATTGTAGCTGAAGCCTTCAGATATTTACAAATATACAACCATATGCACCATAAAAAGGTATCTCTCCTCTAAGGTTTGCTAGCTAGTGAAGAGACGATTATGGATAATTTCTTATCAATTACTTTTGAGGAAAAAGAATTTTTCAGACATGCTCTAGATTGTGTAGACACTTCTATAATTTCTTAAGATCTAATATTCAATTTTGTAAAGTTGCATTTGAGAAGAAACAAAAAAGACCTCCCGGTCTGATTTTGGATGAGTTGAGGTAGAAAATGGATCCGACAAGGTAAACTTTTTATGTTCTTGTGACTTCTCTATGCCTTTTGGGCTCTCCTGCTCATTCATAATAACATGTTAACCAAAATATTGAAATTAAAGTTGCATATTGGATTAATAAGCCAATGTCTTTGGCTCCTAAATCCTATATCTTTTCAAGGGTGTTATGTGCTACTAGTGTAGTATTCTAATTTTTATCATCCCTTTTACACAACTATGCCAAATTAGATAAAATTATGCACTCTTTGGTCTAGGATTTCAAACAAGGGTAGGCTTGTGATGGTAGAGAATATTGAGTAGTTCTTTTGTTAAAATTTTGGATAAATTCTCATTCTGCTTCACAATTGCATCAAAGCCAATGCTTCCCACTGCATCTACACAGAGTGGGATTATTTCACAGTTTCTTTTCATCCTTGTAGCCCATTTCCACAAGCTATTCCGTTAGATGGGAGCTTTTCTACTAGGATTTGGATTTTTGCACATGAGATCTAATATGGATGTTGATGGATGCTGAGAACAGGAAAAGAAGGGAGTGCCGAAATGAAAAGCAACCCATCAAGAAGGCAAGTGTGATTTGTGTAGAAGATGACACAAAAATGAAGATCCACGCTTCAATGAATGCGCAACCTAGAGACATTTTCAACCAACTCTCCCTACGAAGAGAATTCAATTTTTCTATCGAGAAAAGCTCCCTCACCAAAGGGTAAATGTTTGATTGAGTTGTGATGGATGATTTTTAAATTTCGTAGGTGATGTAGATGTACCAGAACCAGTCCCATAGGACATTATGTATATTAGTACTTGTCTGAATTAGGTATTTTTAGTCTAGAAAATGCTTGAGACAATTTTGAAATCGAAAGAGAAAAAACATGGGTTGTGTGTTCTTTCTAATTTTTTCTGGTTGGTCTTTCAATTGAATCCCATTCACTATTTCTCTTTTGCATGATTTTCATTAAAAAGACCAATCCTTTTAGAGTGTACTTGGTTTGTTGTACCATTAGAGAGAGGGTGGAGGTATTATTGCAGAATTGAATCCCATTTAAAATGTTTAATTGTAAGTCACATGCATAATATTTTTTTATGATTAAGTAGGGCCTTTTAGAGAGCAAGTACAAGCATAGATGATATGATGTTTAATATTCAAACTTTTAACACACTAATACTAGGATTCTATAGAGATAACAATTTAAATTTTATATAGGAGATATTTATTGAAATGGAAGAGGCAAGTTGTTCTACAATTCTATTCAATTAAAATATTCTAATGGATGGACTTTGGGCACATAGGAAATATAAAAATAGTGAATGGCAGGGAAAAGGTAAGTTGTAGGTATTAAATTTTCTTTTTGTTCATAAGCATATAAACAAGTTGTGGGTCCAGGCCCTTGGAAGGAGTGTTGCCAACACCCTAAGGGTTATGACTACCATGGTTCATGCCCTACAAGGATCGTGGTTCCCATGGCCTACACCCATGAGTGACAACCTTTGCAAGTTGACTCCAAAAAACTATTTATTTTTAATTATTTACAATGATTAATGGAACAAATCTTTACAATATACTAACTACAATGGTGTCACTTTTTGTGGCAATGCTTTTCTCCTATGGATCTATAAAATGGTGGAAGATTTTCACATTCGATCAATGCTCATGTATTGATCATTTTGTGACACTATTACTTATCCATGTGCTCTCATTGCACTTCATCTGCACCAATGACCCATATGCCATGAACTTGAGATTCACTAAACATTGTAGATATTCTTTCACAACTTTGATTATTCCTAATAATTATCTTCATGGAATTTGTCATTCAATACAAACCTCCACTTGGTTTTCTATTGGCACACCCACTACATTTCTAAATAGTGCAGGCAAATTTTATGACAGCTGTAAGATGCGTAAGAGCATCTATCATTGCCTATTTTTAGCATGGAGCGCTCCAATCTTGGAAAGTCAAATCTTCCATGTATGTCAGATGTAAGAAATGTATTTGCAGCTTGTACAAGTGTCCTTTGAAGTAGGAAAATGGCCATGTGGCCAAGGTGGATACCTATCTCAAGAACCTTCTAGTATATGCCTTATATCTATATAAAATGCATTGTTTTGTAGTTGTAGTTGCATAGTGTTTGTGCAGGTACTGTTATGCTGTCATAATCAATCTAGAAATGACATTTGAAGACTCTTGGAAGAACTTGCATTGCAAGTGTATTTGAAACACACTATTATTTTGATAATACATTATATAAGTTTTAGAGTGTGGGGTTTTTGACCTGAAAAGGTTTTCCCCATGATATATCTTGTGTCAATCTCTTTTTATGTGTTTGTGTTTGCTACTGTAATATCTCTATTATATGTTTAATATTGCTACAATTGTAAGGATTAAAAATAATTTGCATACTACTTCTCTCATTAGATTGGTGTAGGAAGTGTGTTCCGCTTACCTTCCTTCCTTTCAGTTGGTATCAAAGCTTGATCACCTTTGATCCTAGTTGTTGGGTAGGGGTTTTTTGAGCTGATCTTAAATTGAGTGGGAGTATGTGCAAAGTATTTTGTAATCTTGTTGTAGGAAGTAGAGGTGGAAAAGTTTAATGGCAACAATTTTGAGTTGTGGAAGCTTAAAATGGAAGACATGCTTGTTGATAGAGAACTATGGGAAACCATTTCCAGTGTAAAACTAGAGGCAATATCGCAAGATGATTGGGATCTCAATGATCAGAAATCTAAGGGTCTTGTGAGACTCTATTTTGCTGACTCTGTCTTGTTAAATGTCCATGAGGAGAAGATCACAAAGGAGCTATGGAAGAAACTTGGTGATGTTTATCAAGCCAAATCCCTAGTAAACAAGTTATTCCTATAGAAGTAGCTATATTCTCTAAGGATGGAAGATGGAGGATCTGTTGCAGACCATCTGAATGCCTTTACCATGCTAGTTGCATAGTTGATATCCATTGGTGTGAAAATGGAGGAGGAGTATTGTTGCATGACCTTGCTTTGTTCTTTGTTAGACTCATGGGATCATCTTGTTATGATCATCAGGAGTACCACATCCACTTTCGAAATGGATGAAGTGGTGTCTTCGCTATTATCCGAAGAGATGTGGAGAAAGTCATCTGTGTTGACAAGAGACACTGTGTGGCTTCATTGGTGTTGTCATTGATGGCAACAAAGACCACTCCACACATCTGCAGGACATGGTGTATCTTTACCAGAAGTCAGATTGAAGAATACTTTGGTTCGGTAAGCAAGAATAGAGCATGCAGCAAGGTCTGTCAGTTAGGTCTGGATCTCTTATAAGTAGTATCTTTGTAAAGTGCAGACTTGGGGAAGTCAAGAGGAATACCTTGACTAATAGATTCTAGGGATTGAGCCTCCAGTGATGAAAGAGTAAAGAGATATGAGCATCTAAGTATTGGGGTCTAGTTTGGCAGAGTAGACAGAGGAAGAACTGACCGATAGAGCATCAGAATTATTCCAGATGAGATATTGATGGTGATCAAGGTTCTTAAGGTATCATTCATGATTGGCTGACATGTTAGATGACTTCTATAAGTATCTCCTTGATTCACATCAATTGGTAAGCAAGGATTTAGCCGATAGACTAGAGTTTGGGAAAATATTGACTATTCCGGATGCCGACTAGAAAGAGGATGAAATCCTTTGTGCAGATATATATACCAGATAGATTTGGATGTGAAGGGGTGTGTGGTGTATTGATTGGTGCGAATAAAAGAAGAAGAGCAATGTGAAGGCAGTAAGACAGGTTTGGAATGTAACAGGACAGCAACACCTAAGAGAGTAAGAATGAAGTGTAGCAGATCAGTATATTGAGCTTAACCGGAATTGAACCTCAGCATTTGTGGATGCTTCTCATCAGTTCAAGTATCTAGTTTCCTTGTATAAACTATTGTAGGCAGTGAGCCCTAATTGGCAAGTGCCATTCTTCACTATCTTATTCTTCTAACAGAAACTACAATCTTGGGTTAATCACCCTGTGGTTTTTCCCCTAACAAGGTTTTCCATGTCAAAATCATTGTGTCATGTGTATTGATGTTATTTCCATCTCATGGTTATGTTTTCTTATTTAATTTAATATTGCACTAATTGATAAGGAAATTCAGAAAGTTGAAATAATTAAGATAACTGATTCACACCCCCCCACTCAATTATCAACAATTGGTATCAGAGCCAAGTTCCTCCAAAAGAGCCTAACAGCTAGAGGAAGATATGGGAACTCAAATGGATGTGTATGGTATAAGGGAACAACTTCAGTTTGCCCTAGATGATCTTGAGCAATCAAACTCTGAAGTCAATGAATTGAAGGAAAGACTCAAACAGGCTGATGATTTCATAAATGAACTAAAAGGGAAACTGAGTATCTCTATGAAAAAGAGAAAAGATCTACTTCAGCAATTGGCAAGTCAAAGTGAAGACAATGGTACAAATGAAGATCTGAAGGAGAAAACCAAGTTACGTGAAAAGTTATCAAAAGAGGTCATTATGGTAAGACATGAAATGGAATCAGGAGTTATGAAATTCACCCAAGAAATTGAAGAGAAAAGAAAAACTGAAGATGATCTAAGACAATCTCTCAAGGAGAAGTCAGAAGACTGCCACAAAATGGATAGAATAATCAGGCATCTAGAATTTGATCTTGAAGATGCTAGAGATAATGAAGAAAAACTTGAGGATCAAATTGACATTCTTAAAAAGGATCTTCAAACAACAAATGAATACAAAGAGAAATTAAAGATAAGTTCTGCTCAACTTGAAGTTCTTCTTGAAAGCCAAAAGAGGGTAGATGACAAGCGCGGCTTGGGATATGAGAAAGGTAAAAGCTCCGGATCTAGTCAAAAGAATTTTGGATCAGGAAATCCAAGTAACAGGCCTAGAAGACCTCCAGTAAGGCAACCTAATGCTCAAAGATATCCATCCTTCAATGGATACTGCCACAACTGCAATAACTTTGGTCATAAAGCTAATCAGTGCAAAAAGAGAATAAATCAGACTAATACATCCTTCTCTGGATAGTGTTTCAACTGCAAAAGGTATGGCCACAAATCTCATGAATGCAGAAATATGCAAATGAACAATTCATTCAATGGTAGATGCTTTGCATGCAATAGAATGGGACATATGGCTAATCAATGTAGTTCAAGAGGATATCATTCAAATATGCAAACAAAATGGTGTTTGCCATAATTGCAATAGATCCAGTCATATTGCCAAATTCTATAGAAGCAAGAATTAGGACAAAAGGGGTCGGGTGCATCATAATCAGAATCAAGACAAAGGAAAAGGAAAAGTGAATGCGGATGAAGTTAAAAGTGAGATGAACAAGATTTGGGTGAAGAGAAGTACAGAAAATGTAGGGAATGGATCCGCACTAGAATCTAGTGCTGATATTCCTTCCAAAAATTAAAAAGTGAGCTCTGACTTAGGGGGAGACACAAGGAAAAACATTTTCCCCTAGCTAGTTAATTGGTGCCTGAAATTGGCACATGGGAAGTTGCGGAATAAAAGGATTTTCAGAGAAACATCTAAAGAAAGCTTGGTAAAGATATGGAAGATCCGCAGGAAGATTTGAAGAGTCTAATCTTCCAAGATTGATCCAGTTTAACAGTCATCCAGTAAAATAGGATTATCATAGTTAAATCCAGTATGATTCAAATTCAAGGCATCTTGTTCTGTGGATAGATCAAGTGTTTGGGGAAAGTAAGATAATTTGTTATTAATCACCAAGGATAACTCTAAGTATATCTTAGTGATCCAGAAAAAGATCTTTCTCAAAATAAGAAGAACTAGGCAACCGGAATGACTTGAGTTGCGCATTTATTGCAATATGAAATTAGGGTTTTCCCAGAAATAAAAGGGTTCATTCGCTCGTCATTTGCACATTTGCATTCAAGAATAAGAGAAAAGGAGCTCTGTAACTAATTATCTCAAATTCTCAAAAGAACAACCGTTGATGTCGATTCATCCAGCAAATTAATTCGGCTCATTCAGCGAACCCTAGAAACACAAAAGGTATTTTCCGTTATTGAATATTTCTCTGCAAAATCTTTTGAAGATGACTACACCGAATGTTGTAAAGATCACTGATAGGCTGCATCCTAAATTCAAGAAACATCCATATAAATCCCTAGAAGTTGATCCCCTAGGCACCTTTTCAAGCATTTCGCATGGGGTTCTACATTTAGAAGATATTAGGGCATATATTCATGCGAATATTGAAGAATTTGGGGAATCTAAGCTAGTTGATATCTATCACAAGCATTTGATAGATGACTCATTTGAACTCAAAACTTAATATAAAGCCATCCGGGACAAGCATTTTGCACAATGCATTCATTTCCCCTGTTTTGTAGAAGATGAATGGGTTTGGTATGTTCTATGTAGAATGCATGATAAATTTATATGGTTGATGAGGCCATTTAAGATAACCAAGGATGCCATTAGGGCAGTAACTGGATTGCACTCATCTGGTGGGATTCTTGTTCTCAAATCTATCAAGAATCAAACTATGAGTGAAGCTACCGGATCAAAATTTGACAAAAGAGCAATGACAATAGAAGACATTACCGATCCGGATGTCAAGTTTGCCTCCATGATCATTGGTTATAAGATATATCACTCTAGCAGGGAAAATTCAGTACCCAGAACTACAATTTACACTATTTATGAAATGTTGAGGAAAAATGCAGATTATGATCTTTGTGAACTCAACTAATGGAAAACCTACAAAAGATCAAGAAGGACAAGAAGAACTCCTTCAAGTATGGTGGGCTGATACTGTGCTTTTTCTTCTACTTCATGAATGAGCTTCTCGGATCCAGTGGTTGGGTATGGCAGAATGATAGACCAGTAGCCATCCAAATCAGAGATTATATACTTGGGCTTGGTGATGCCAAGGCACATAATACAGCACTCTGGGGCTATTTCAAGAATTTTTAGAGCATGATGCAAGCAAGAGAGAGAATCCCCCAATCTGTAGTTGAAAAGTATAAAGATACAGTATGCTTTATGGTAGAAACTGATCAATGTCTAATGGAGGCAGTAGAGCCAAGAATAGTCTAGATCATGCCAATGGGGTATGAAGTAGATGAGAAAATTGTTGAGCTACATGTTCAACACATGCTCAGTCAATCCAAGGATCCTAAAGCAGAAAGGTTTGGAACCTTTGAAGAATTAAGTGTGAAGATCCATGTGGAAATAAGACAACTGAAAATAAAAAGAAAAGTGAGGAGGGAAGTAGAAGGGTTTTCCAAGAGGCATGGAATTTCAAAAGAGGCACTTGATGCAAATAGAGAAAAGACAGAAAGGGCAGAGAAAGAAAAAGAAAAAGCAAAGAAAGAAGGTGCTCTGATGGAAGTCCCCTCCCGGACTAGATCCTCTAAGACCTCTGCACCTACCACTGCAAAGAGCTCTAAGGCATCAAAACCGGAAGCAAAATCATCCGAAAAAGGAGAGAAGAGAACCAAGAAAAAGGCAACAAGGTCTTACACAAGCCAAAAGGATGAAGAAGAGACAGAATCAAATGAGGAAGTAAAGAAAATGAAGAAGAAAAGGAAAACATCCGGTGAACCTTCTACTGAAGAAGTAACAGAAGAATTTGTTGAGAAACCTACTCTGTGCATTGATGACATCATAAAATCAGTTACTGTGGATGGGAACCTTCAACCAATGGCTGAATTCTATGATGATTACAATGAAGCTGACCAAAAAATCTTGCAATAAGCCACAGTCAGGTATCTGAATATCTACAACAAGGATTTTATTGAAATCATATCTCTTATTCCCAAAAGCCTAGAAAAGGAATTAGAAATAAGAGAGAATAATGCTATGGCAAAGGATCTTGAGATCCGAGAATAGATAGCTATTCAACTATATCCTTCAATCACTCCTAAGCAGAAGAATATGATCTTCAAAGATTGTAAGGATGAGTTCTGAAGCAAAGCTAGAATGAATCAGCTTATGCTCGGAGAAACTGACAAAGGACCAAAAGAGACAGAAGAGATCCTCCGGAATGCATACAAAAGATTCAACATTCCTATTATAGAGGACTTAGGAGATGATCCCTCTGCTATAGATGTTGAAGAAGAATCTACTGAGACAGTGGTGGAAGAGGTAAAGGAGACGGGTGAAGAAAAAGGTAAGGACTTAGATTCCTCTACTCCGGAAGAGGAGGTCCATGATCAAGAAAACATCTCTCCTCCGGTTTCCACTGCTGACTCCAGACTCAAAGAAAAAGAAAGAGTACAAGAGAAGATCAGTCAACAAGCAGAGGAGAAGGGAAAAGAAGATGACAGTAGTAAGGCTACAGAAAAAGAGAAAACTCCAACAGAGAAGGCCACAGATGATGGTGGTAAGGGTGCAAAAGGGGAGAAAACTCTGTCTCCGGCAAGAGACACAGCAGAGGCAGTCAAAGATTTCTTAACCAAGGAGATGATGGAATTTGATGAACCAAAACTTCTTCAAGGACCATTCAATTTTGACTCCCTCTCCCTGGTTCAAACCATGAAGCTAGCGTCCTTCACTTCAGCAAAGGCAAAAGAAAATCTTCTGAAGTCTCACATGGAAGACTGCAAACTTATAGAAATTGCATCCGGTGTATTGGAGAAGATCTTTCCATCGTTTCAGAAGGATCCCTCAACCTCTTCATCCAGTAATCTCAAATCTCTAGTTAAAAGTGTTAGCACACATTTTGATTCCTTAGAAAAGTCAGCAGAAGATAAGGTCCAGAAGGAATTTTTGGTAAAA
Organism: Cunninghamia lanceolata; assembly: GCA_027924645.1. Lineage (NCBI taxonomy): Eukaryota > Viridiplantae > Streptophyta > Pinopsida > Cupressales > Cupressaceae > Cunninghamia > Cunninghamia lanceolata. The sequence goes on from BSBN01000516.1 coordinate 6,643,320, forward strand.
AGATTATCAGAGGTACAAGGGTTAATATCAAATGACAGGAGAGTTATGGATATTGGAATAAAGAACCTAGAAATTTCTCTCAAATATGGGGGAGATATATATAAGTTTTGTTTATCCTGGCCTAAAGTGACCAAGGACATTGAGAAGAAAGTAAAAGAGCAAGAGGATAAACTATTAAGTTTATCTCAAAGTTTTGATCCCATATCCTCTTCCATAGTAAAACAAGAGTGTCAGACTATTGTAGTCATAAATGAAATAAAGACACTTGAGAAGGAGAAGAAAAATAGAATAAACAAGTTTAGTGAAGTTAGAGGGATCATTATCCCTAAGTTAGAGGCTATGCATGAAGCCCTAACTGATGCTCAGATCACAGCCTGAAGTAATGATCTGACAGATCTTAAAAGAGCAGAAGCTTTTGCATTCCTATTGAGTGGTCACATCTTAATTTTGGACAGGATGAAGCTGAGTTGGGCAACAGAACTTGTACAATTGAAAAACACTTTTGCAGATATCTTAAAGTATATGTAAAGTATAACTGGATAATATACTTATGCAATTAAGTATAGATTGAGTTTTGCAAATTTTGGTGTGCGGACCCCACCATTTGCCATTGATGTCAAAGGGGGAGTGAGGAGTAGTGAAAAATGAGGAATCCAACTAAGGGGGAGCTCTAGAAAATGTTCATAAGAACAAAGCATTAGCCAAGGGGGAGTATACTGTGACACTTAGTCATTTTTCACTAAGTGTTGCCATCAATGCCAAAGGGGGAGATTGTTGACAAGAGACATTGTGTGGCTTCATTGGTGTTGTCATTGATGGCAACAAAGACCACTCCACACATCCGTAGGACATGGTGTATCTTTACCGGAAGTCAGATTGAAGAATGCTTTGGTCCGGTAAGCAAGAACAGAGCATGCAGCAAGGTCTAACAATCAGGTTCAGATCTCTTATAAGTAGTATCTTTGTAAAGTACAGACTTGGGGAAGTCAAGAGGAATACCTTGACTAAGAGATTCTAGGGATTGAGCCTCCAGTGATGAAAGAGTAAAGAGATATGAGAATCTAAGTATTGGGGTATGGTTTGGCAGAGTAGACATAGGAAGAACTGATCAATAGAGCATCAAAATTATTCCAGATGAGATATTGATGGTGATCAAGGTTTTTAAGGTATCATTCATGATTGGATGACATGTTAGATGACTTCTATAAGTATCTCCTTGATTCACATCAATTGGTAAGCAAGGATTCAGCCGACAGACTAGAGTTTGGGAAAATATTGACTATTCCGGATGTCGACTAGAAAGAGGATGAAATCCTTTGTGTGGATATATATTCCAGATAGATTTGGATGTGAAGGGGTGTGTGGTGTATTGATTGGTGTGAATAAAAGCAGAAGAGCAGTGTGAAGGTAGTAAGACAGGTTAGGAATGTAACAGGACAGCAGCACCTAAGAGAGTAAGAATGAAGTGCATCAGATCAGTATATTGAGCTTAACCAAAACTGAACCTAAGCATTTGTGGATGCCTCTCATCAGTTCAAGTATCTAGTTTCCTTGTATAAACTATTGTAGGCAGTGAGCCTCTTGTGAGCAGTGTGCTCGTGTAGTGAGCCCTAATTGGCAAGTGCCATTCTGTACTATCTTATTCTTCTAACAGAGAATACAATCTTGGGTTAATCACCCCGTGGTTTTTCCCCTAACAAGGCTTTCCACGTCAAAATCATTGTGTCATGTGTATTGATGTTATTTACATCTGATGGTTATGTTTACTTATTTAGTTTAATATTGCACTAATTGATAAGGAAATTTAGAAAGCTGAAATAATTAAGATAACTGATTCACCCCCCCCTCTCAGTTATCAACAATCTGAGTCGGTCAAAGAGGCTCTTGTGGTTCATGGAAGACCCAAAGAAAAAGGGAAGAAGGACAAGAAAGATAAGAAGGGAAAATCCAAATCCCATGGGAGATCCAAATCTCCTGGAAAGTCCAAGGCAATGTGTTGGAATTGTGTAAAAGTGAGCATTTCCAAAAGGATTTCAAGGAGGAGAAGAAGAAAAAGAAGAACACCTCCGATTCAAATTCTGAAAAATCTCAAGATGATGGTGATGCTTTCATTGCTACCTTGGCCACCCATGCATCAGATGATGTGTGGCTGATTGACTTTGGTGCTTCTTTACGCATGACCTCACATCGAGATTGGTTCAAAAAGTATGAAGTGTTGAACTGCACTGGACAATTGAGAGGGGGGTTAAATCAATTGTCCCAAAACTTTAGCCAATTATGAACATCAAATTATCAATTACTTATAACCATGAAAGAAAGAAATGAGACGCTCAAAACATTAACATAATCAACATAGGAGACACCAAATTTTTACGTGGAAAACCCTAAAAGGGTAAAAGCATAGTGGGTGTTAGCCCAAAAAATATATATGTTATAGCACAATACTGAAAAATAGAGGCTCATTACCTACAAGGCCCACTACCCAAAATGCTCACTGCAAAAATAGTTCACTACCTAAGATTGGCTCATTGCCGAAGATTGGCTAACTACCAAAGATTGGCTCACTGTCAAATTTGTGAACTGATTAAATAGCATTTAATTCATGCCAGGGTTTAGTTCCATTAAAGCACAAATGACTCCTCTACTCTGCTCCTTCGCACCTTTGCACTTATATCCTCATATTCACAGCTCATCCATTTTTCACAACTTGGTTACATGCTTTTATACAATTCATCAATCTTGGAATGTACGTCAAGGTTGACATTACATTCATCAACCATTCGAACAATCTCCAATGTCAGCATTACAAACATTCATAAAATAGGTCTAGACCTAATACAAATTTAGCTATGGAAAAGATGTAAGAATGTATGCGGATCATGCCACACCTTAGCTAGGACTCAAACACAATCCTCCATGCCACAACATGCTTCCACAATCTTCAATGCTTCTCCGCAAATAATGAATTCAACCAGGTCAGCCAAGATGGATGAGAGCACTGGGTCTGCCAAGAACATTCTTCATTCACGATCCAATTTTCTCTTTGTGGACCAATCCAAATGTAGGAACATGATTAAGAGACATCCATGAGCACATTGAAATCACCAGACCAACCATACAATCTCTAACAACTTTGTCAAGAAGACTCTTCAAACCAGAGCACAAGAACAACACTACCAGCCATTGTCATGAGCAAAAGATAGCTTACGGACCACAAAATCACAAACCATTGCATTTGAAGGCACTTAACATCATCATAGACTTGATTCTAGAACCGTAGACCAAAATACTTCAATGTGGAGGAATGCGGAGCAAAATACTTTCTCCATGTCTCAACTGGATACACAGAAAAAGTAGGTTTTACTTTGGTGAACACAACTACTGGAGGCTCAAACTTGGAATATAACATCTTCAGACATGCTTCTAAATAACTTCCAATCTACAGGAAAAGATCTTCATTCTACAAGAAATGCAGAGCATTCTTTTGGACTGTTCTTCTACATGTAATGCACTATTTTAACTGCAGTTCACTTTTTTTACCGGATGATCTAATTTTCTCAATATCCTCAACATCTGCAAGAAAGTAACAAAATGAAGGCATAGTTGACACCAATGGAAACACAAACATGTTGACATCGATGACAAGATCGATTAGACACATACTTGCAACAATCTCCCCCTTTGTCATTGATGGCAACATATGATGTGAAAAACTGAAAAGACCATCAAGACAAGATTCTCCCTCTTTCTCTTTACACATCTACATTCTTTCTCCCCATGAGTTTTTCACATGATTTCTCTCCCCCTTTGACATCAATGGCAAAGGGCACATACTTGCATGTTGCTGCTCTAATCTACTAAACTTTCTCTATCATCAATCACTTACTTTAACATCTAGCTACTCCCCCTGAGAAGTAGACTTCAATACATCAATCCAGATTAAATAATTACACTTTGAGCTCCACTAGATTGATGCATTCCTATGCATCTTAGTTCAGGGTAGGAGGGGTAATGACCCCTAACTTTTCTCTGAGATACTCAAAGGTATCTTTTAGCAAAGGCTTGGTGAAAATCTCTGCAATCTGATCCTTTGTGGACACATATTCCAATTTTACTTCATTTTTTGTCACCTTCTCTCTCAAAAAGTGATACCTTATTAATATGTGCTTAGTTCTTGAATGCATTACTAGATTCTTTGAAATGTTTATGGCACTTGTATTGTCACAAAAGATTGCAACAAGATCTTCATACACAACTCTTATATCCCTCAAAGTCTACTTCATCCATAGCACTTCAGTGCAACAACATGTTGCTACTATGTACTCTGCTTCTGTAGTTGACAAAGAGATTGAATCTTGCTTCTTGCTTAACCATGAAACTAATCTATTACCCAAGAAGAAAGTACCTCCACTTGTACTCTTTCTGTCATCAACATCTCTGGCCCAATCTGCATCTGTATAAGCACTGAGAGTGAAGTCATTGTCCTTTGGGTACCATAAGCCATGATCCAGAGTACCTTTCAAATACATTAGTATTCTCTTAACTGGCATCACATGTGAATCTCTTGGATCAGCATGAAACCTTGCAACAAGACAAAGTACATGTATATTATCAGATCTAGTTTGTGTTAGATGATATGTTTCCAAATCTAATTCTTCTTTTTGGTCACCAATGATTTGATCTTCAGTGTAATGCTCTTGCACAAGTTCAATGGGTCTTAAAGATCTTTTCCAGAGCTTCTTCATTCTTCCCTTTTCTTCCTTCTTCTTCATTGCTTAATTGGTTCATATCTATTTTCTTCATAATTTATTAGGTACTGTCAAACATCATGAGAACTTGCTTTTGTACTAGGAGTAATTTTGATTTATCAACATAGGCTTATGCACAATTCTTCTTTTATCAGGTGCATTAGATCTTCTTCTACCGAAATTTCTTTTAGAAGTTTTCTAACAATATTCTTTACAACATACCTTAGTACCAGATTCCAGTACTAACTTTTTAGCTGGGGATTTTGGATTTTCAACACAGTTCCCCTTGAGCCAGAGCTCCTAATTTACTTCCTGGAGGAAGTATTTGCACTAGAATCTGATGTGGATCCACCCCTGACATTGTCAACATCCTTCTTAACCCAAACCTTGTCCATTTCTTTCTTGATTTCAACCAGATCAACCTTTTATTTTCCTTTATCATGTCTTTGCTCTATTTTCCTGTTTTCACTATGGTAGTTTCTTTTCACATTTTTTCTTCTACAAATTCTAGCAATGTGTCCATAATTGTTGCAATTGTAGCATACCACATTCCTTTGTCTTTGATTCCTTCTATTTATCGGATTGGATCTTCATTGATTAGCCATATGTCCAAATCTGTTGCATGCAAAACACTTTCCATTGAATGATTGACTATTCCTTGCATTGTAGGAACCATTCCTTACCAGATTTATGCATTCACTTGCTTTGTGTCCACTTTTCTTGCAGTTGAAACACTAACTAGAGAATTGTCAAACATTTTAGTTTACTCTACTTCTACATTGAGTAGCTTTATGATCGAACTTATTGCATTTGAAACAGAGGCCATTGAAAGATGGATACTTTTGAGCATCTGGCTTCCTTATCAGAGGTCTTCTAGGTCTTCTTCTTTGATTTATGAACTAGTTCCCTTTATTTTATTTTAACTTAGTGTTTGCTTGACCATATTTTTAACTTTCTCCTTTCTCAAATCCCAAACCTTGCTTATCATCAGTACTCTTTTGATGAGCAATCATCTCATCAAGTTATACAAAACTTAGCTTGAACTTTTCTTGATAGCTCTTGGCTACTTCCAAATCAAATTTTAGAAGTAACACTTCTTTGCTCAATTTTTCACTTTCCTCTAATTTATCCTTCACAACTTGATTTAGATGCCTTTCAATTTCTTCCTTCTTTTCAACTTCCATTCTCAACCCATTTAGGGACTCATGTGCTTTATCTAATTGATCATTTAGCTCCTTACTTTTCTCTTTGAATTTCCTAACTTGCTCTCTTATCTTTTGAATACATTCATCAGTTTCTTGAATATTAGCTTTTAGATCCCTGATTTCTACTTCAGATCTTTCAAGATCAATAAGAGCTATTTCTAGTTCATTAATGTTTGAAATATTTTCAAATTTCCTAGATGCCATGAGTGAACTCTCCTAGATCTTCTTCAAGCTGTTAGGCTTCTTCCAAGGAACCAAGCTTTGATACCAATTGTTGAACAATACTGGACAACTAAGAGGGGGGTGAATCAGTTGTCCTAAAACTTAATCTAATTATGAACATCAAATTATCAATTACTTATAACCATGAAAGAAAGAAATGAGAAGCTCAACACATTAACATAATCAACATAGGAGACACCAATTTTTTACGTGGAAAACCATAAAAGGGAAAAACCATGGTGGGTGTTAGCCCAAAAAATATATATGTTATAGTACAATACCGAAAAATAGAGGCTCACTACCCAAAATTCTCACTACAAAAATGGGACACTACCTAAGATTGGCTCGCTATCGAAGATTGGCTCACTGTTGAAGATTAGCTCACTGTTGAATTTGTGAACTGATTAAATAGCATCTAATTCATGCCAGGGTTCAGCTCCATTGAAGCACAAATGACTCCTTTGTTGTGCTCCTTTGCATCTTTGCACTTATCTCCTTATATTCGTAGCTCATCCATTTTTTACAACTTGGTTACATGATTTTATACAATTTATCAACCTTGGAATGTACATCAAGGTTGGCATTACATTCATCAACCATTGGAATAATTTCCAAGGTTGACATTACAAACATTCATAAAATAGGTTTGGAACTAATACAAATTTAGCTTAGGAAAAGATGTAATAATGTATGCGGATCATGCCATGCCTTAGCTGGGACTCAAACAGAATCCTCCATGCCATGAAATGCTTCTACAGTCTTCAATGCTTCTTCAAAATAATGAATTCAACCAGGTCGGCCAAGTTTAATGAGAGCACTAGGTCTCCCACGAAAATTCTTCATTCACGATCCAATTTTCTCTTTGCGAACCAATCCAAATGTAGGAACATGATTAGGAGACATCCACAACCACATTGAAATCCCTAGGAACAACCGCACAATCTCTAACAACTTTGTCAAGAAGATTCTTCAAACTGGAGCACAAAAACAACACTACCATCCATTGTCATGAGCAAAATATAGCATACAGACCACCAAATCATGAACCATTGCAGTCAAAGGCACTTAACATCATCACAGACTTGATTCCAGAACCGCAGACCAAAATACTTCGATGCGGAGGAATGCGGAGCAAAATACTTTCTCCCTGTCTCAACTGGATACACAGAAAAAGTAGGTTTTACTCAGGTGAACACAACTCAGTCAAATCTTCATGCCAAAGGCTCAAACTTGGAATATAACATCTTTAGATAGGCTTCTAAATAACTTCCAATCCACATGCAAAGATCTTCATTCTGTAGGAAATGTAGAGCATTCTTTTGGACTGTTCTTCTGCATGTAATATACTGTTTTAACTACAGTTCATTGTTTTTACCAAATGATCTAATTTTCTCAATATCCTCAACATCTACAAGAAAGTAACAAAATCAAGGCACAATTGACACCAATGGAAACATAGATATGTTGACATCAATGACAACACCGATTAGACACATACTTACAACATGAAGAGTTCAATGGTGGGAAGGAGTACATGGGTGATGACTCTCACCTAAAGATAGTTGGGTGTGGAAGAGTCTTGATCTGATTCCCTAATGAATGAGTCAAGGGGATCAATGGGGTGATGCACATCCCTAGTTTAGCATGAAACCTACTCTTTGTAAGTAAATTGAATGATGCAGGTGTGTAGGATGTTTTCTCAGGTGGAGGATGCAAGATGACAAGAGGAGCTATGGTGCTTGCTAAGGGTACTCAAAGAGGTACTTTATTTTAGTTGGATGCATGCACTACTCAATGCAATAGTTCTTCTATGAAAAGAGCTTCATATTCTTAATCCTCACCATTGGAACCTGTAGCAAAAAAGACTGTTGATTCTACTTTCGATAGTAGTGCTTTCTGGGTACTTAAGGGTGCTCATGCTTTGGAAATGAAACTTCTTGCTAAAAAGACAATGCTATGGCATAAGAGACTTGGTCACATTGGTGAGAAGGGTCTTAAAGCCCTGAAAAATAAAAACCTTATTGAGGGTTAAATGTTTGTAATCTCGAGTTAATCTTTTGCGAACATTGTATATATGGAAAACAAAACCGTGTTCAGTTTTACTCAAGTTCTCACAAGTCTTCTGGTGTTTTGGATCTTATTCATGCTGATGAATGTTCCTTCAATCTCCAAATCTGTATATTTTGTATCATTCATTGATGATTATAGTAGAAGGACATGGGTTTATTTTCTCAGAAGTAAATCTAAAGTCTTTAGTCGATTCAAAGAGTTTAAAGCTTTTGTAGAGAATCAGACTAGTAAAAAGATTAAGTGTTTGAGAAATTATAACAGTGGTGAGTTTTGTTCCACAAAGTTTGATAATTTCTATAAAGAACATTGGATTGAAAGACATTATAAGACAACTCCTTATGTCCTGTAGCAAAATGGAGTTCCAGAGAGGATGAATAGAACATTGATGGAGAGGACTAGGAGTATGCTTAGTCGTCATGGATGGATCTCCTCGATCCCGTCATAGATAGCCCTCACCTACTCTCATCTCACTCCTAAGCACATTCGTGAATCAGGATAGAGGTAGATGTGTGATTACTAACCTTAACCAGATTTAGAAAGAGTTGGGAGTAGTCAAGCCTAAACATTAAAAAAGACTATAGACTTTATAGGATTAACAAAAATTGTAAAAATTAGATTAATAATACTAGTTATTAAAATAGTCTTCAAAATATTGGAATAAATATTTCCTTTCAAATACTCTACTCGACATAAGGTTTATGGATGTACATATATTAACACATAAAAATGAAAGAAACATTAAGATTGATGGAGTTGGATCCTCTTGGGAGTTCTCTAAATTCCAAGGTATAATTTTGATCATTTATTGTTAGGAAACTATGCATATGGTGAGTAAACTTACACTAACACATATTTAGATATAATAAGCTTACTCCTAGATATTAAAAACATATAAACATTTTCAATGAGAAATATGATTAAATTTTTAATGCAACATGGTACGCAAAGTTAGGAAACCTTAGGATTGAATGTTGTTTCTATTTTATATTTCTTTTTCTAATTTTTTTTTGCACATACCATGCAAAATTTAGTAATTTAGAGTGGCATCCACCATATGTCCCATAATATTCATACCATTCAACTTTAGTTGTAAGAAGTTTTAAGAGTAGTTGCCAAATAAAGTGTGTGAAACATGAATTATGTATCCAAGGTGACATTTTTCTAATCTACTTTTTAGATTATCTTTTAGTATTTGTAAGATGATTAATTAAAATTAATTGATAGTAGGTATCAAGTATGGAAGTTGAAGTGCCTCTATCAACAAACTCTCGAATAAATATACTAAAACAATGTAACTAACCAAATACTAAATTAGAATTCAAAACATATTGCACTTCCTCACAAATAATTAGTAGTCCTTCAATTTTTTTGGATCTATATTAATTGATGTTTAAATTTAATATCTAGAAAATGTAGGGAATATATTTAACTGGTTATGGTTCAACTTTTTATTTCATGTTCATCACATATTCTAATAGTGAAGATAATTTTGCACAAGTATCCTAGGTACTAAAGTGGAAAGTCTTTGCTATTAGAGAGAGTTGAATCAATTTCTATGGGATGGCCAATTCAAATAGGCATGAATATCTCTGCTAGTAGCTATATGGTTGGATGCAAAGTAATGTTGTGTTATAACAAACAAGGTAATGGCTTTGTGTGGAATTACCAATTCGAATTGTTCATCATTTTGTTTGCTAAAAACTATGGTTAGGTGTTGAATTTACAATAAAAATGAGAAACATATAGTATTTCAAATAGGCAACATTTCTCTAATTTATAAATTATAAAGATGGTCTACATTGTGAAATTAAAATCCTAGTTCGAGACACACCTCAATGTGGTCAGTGTGTAAGAATGATCTCCTTCAAACAAAGTTTGTATGTTTGCATCAATAGTAGATGGGATCAGCTTTAGAAAATTTAAATTGTTACATTGTCACAATTCTATATAATACAAGCATCTCCTTTTCCTATTAGCATCAAAGATTTTTAGGCATATTAACCACAATGGTAACAAAATTTAAGTTGTTATATGTGGGCATACAACTAAGTCTAGAGAAGTGATGGTCATGGTGAAATTTAACTTACTTAGCCATGACTATAATAGTGACCACATGGAACAATATTATATTATAAAAAGGCATGAGGTATCTAATGGAAAACACACTAGAAGACTACTAGGACCCATGTGACACATCACTAGTTAGTGCTTAAATTGTGTAGAATAAGCCAAGACCTTTCGACGAAGTTAGATATGGTTAGATATTTATCTATTGAAATTAAATTAGTGCATCCTTTAGTCTAGTATGTTCTACGATTTCAATATTTTAGTTTAGGCTTAATTTCTTATATATTTTTATGTACTATAAAGTGAGAGAAGGTGCTTAGATGAAGATTTCCTCTCCATGATTTGAATGTCTCCACAGTTGGCTAAAAAATTTATGGGATGATTTATTGATCTATGGGCCATATTTGATAGTCTATTATTATTTGTGATTAGTTTACTTTCACAATAGTTGTGGAAATCCTTCAAATTCTTTGAGGGTGCTTTTCATAATAGCATATGAGGTTGGTTGTGTGATGTTTCTTATGTCATTTCTAAATGAAATATTAGATCTTAGATGCAATAGTAGTTCTCTATATTTGATTTGTATACATGTTTGAATATAAAAATAGTGGTTGACTCTATCACTAAAGGATTAAAGCCTCGATTCATCAATAGTCAATATTTCCACCACTCAAAATTCATTCATTATTTTCATTGCCTTGGAGGTTTTCATAATCTTGCAGTCTTAAACTTTACACTATATTATGAGAGCATATGCTTACAATTAATCATCTTTAGATGGTTATGCATTATTATATTTTCAAGGGTTATATGTGAAGTATGATCCTATAACTAAAGTCATATTGAGAGAGAAATTTTTATATACATCTTTAATTGGATACATAACCTAATTACAATCTACTTTTTTAAGAGCTTTATAGGTTTGCAAGACAAGTAAGCCAACATAAGTGGTGTTTGGTGACAAATATTTGGGATATTTCTTAGGTAGAAGGTGTCGCTGAGTTGTGTGACCTAATATATTTTTCATTTATTTTTAAATACCCTCTAAAAAGATCTCTAGGAATAATCTCCTTGCAACCACAGACCCAAAAGTGTGGAAGCATTGCAATTGACAACTCATAAAACTCTTGGAAAACTCCACTGCTAGAAAAACAACAGCAACAGAAATAAAACTAAAAGCAAACTACCATGGCTCTGAACAGGGCCAACTAACTATGCAACAACACTTCTTTGAAAAAAACAAATTGAACTGAAAAGATGTGCCAACAACACTTATTTAATTGAAAAACTTCTACTCTACTATCATACATCTGCAAACTTTTGATCTTCAGAAACATTGCTTTATGTGAATCCCATTCACAGGAATAGGTAACACCTCTCCATTTAGCTTTGAAAGATGAAATGCATTATTCTTCTTGCATTTAGTAATCACATAAGGGCCATCCCACATGGCATCAAACTTGGTATGCTTACTAGGTTTACTTTTAAGCTCATCCCACTTGAAAACAAGATCACCTTCCTTGAACACTCTCATTACTGCTTTTCTATCAAAAGTCCTTTTCATTTGGGCCTGATGAAGCTCTAGATTTGTCAATGCTTCTTTCCTTGTTTGCTCTAGTTCCATCAGGTGTGCAAGTCTAATTTCCATAGGCTCTTCCTCTAACATCTCCAGCTCTTTAATCATACTTAGCGTAGGCAACTCAACTGAAATAGGAACTCTAGCCTCTTTACCATAGGTAAGAACAAAAGGAGAGTTACTTGTAGCTCTTTTAGGAGTGATCCTATTAGCCCATAGGGCTAGCTTCAACTTGTCATACCAAGTCCTTTGATTGTCCTTGATTGTCTTTCTGATAATTCTGATCAAGTTCTTATTAGTAGATTCGACATGTCCATTACCCTGAGGGTAATATCTGTTTTCTAGTGCTTACCTGAGATTGGGGGCTAGAAATAGTCCTCCAACCTTTGGGTCTGCCTTAGCTCTATGCGCTTGGCATGTTTGATGTGTTTGATGTGCTTCGACCATACTTTAATGCATGTATGGAATCATAAGATCATACATACATTAAAGTGGGGGCTAAATGTTATGGAGTAAAAAGTTTCCCTATGCCTTTTTCTCCTAGTTTAGCTCCTAAGTCTCTGTGTTTACACTTTGCAAGTTAAATACTAATCCCGAAGCAATTTCCGCCGAAACCCATGTTAAATGGGACTTAGGGGCCTATTCTAAATGCTTAAACATGACCAAAAAGGGCCTTGGGACTTGGGCGCTCATGACCAAGCCCAACTTGATTTGTTGGGATAAAAATAAATGCATGTTAGCTTGGGCCCTCTTAAAAGGTTTCCCTCTATCAGCCTCTTCAATTTAATTTACAAATGTTAGAAAGAAAGCATATATAAGTGAGTTTATGATTTCATTTTACACCTAGATGGATAATGCAAACTTGTGATATTGAGTAAAGAGATTTCAAGGCCTTCATTATGTTTCAGAGCAAAATTGTGTTGTTATTATGTTTGTTTGTTGCAAATTTGGCTTCATCAATCCATCTCCTCGTGATTTGAAGGATCTTCATCTCTGTGAGGCCTTCACCTCTAAGGTGACATCAATTTGTGTTTTCAATCATTTCATTTCATCATTGGATTTGCCTCTGCCCTCCTTGGGCATACACTCTATCTAACAACAGTGTTGGAAGATTTGAATGTCCTTTTGGGGCTTGACTGAGACAAGCTCCTAAACACCACAACCCCTAACCCCCTTTCTTTGTGATTGTAGGTTACAGGTGCTGGAGTTGGAAAAGTACAAGTGCAGAGAAGCAGTTTAAAGAATAAGGATTTAGGATCTTGAAGAATCTTGTTGATATTCCTCCCTCCTAGACTAGGGCACCTACACTGTAATCCTCCTGACAGGCTTGGCCTTGAACTTAGGATCTGGATACGGTCTAACATATCTCACTGCTCTGAATCTATAGAAATGTTGCCCTATCAGACTTGGGCACCCGCCCTATAGTCCGTAAAGTTTCTATTTCTAAAAACTCAACTTCTGGTATGTTTATTATCATCCATGTGTATCTTCCTGTATAATTTTCTGTAGTATTCTATCTATTTGTACCTGATTGCACTATAATTAGGGTTTGAGGCTTGTTTGATCTAGGGTTTGACAAATCTCTCAATCTAATCCATTCTTTCCATATCATTCTTGAGCACATAAACCTACAGTTGAGTCCTCATTCATCTGTAGTGACTTGGCTCAGTTTTTGTCCTTGAGTGTTATTGTGAAAGGAGGGTTTGATTTGATATAATTTAACACCATCCACCATATTCCCATTTTTCATACATAACACAAACAAAGGTAACTCATGATTCAAATCAGGTACACAAACTAAAATTTCTTAGTCATACCTTTCCACTTGTCCACCCAAATCTGCATAATCCTCTTGCTTGCTCACCTCATGAGTCTCTTCCTTTGCTTGTTCCACCATTATGCATTCTTCCCTTGGAAGAAATAGAGACTGTGGATGTGCTTCCCTTTACCTCCTTGCTTGATCTAGATGATGACATCATTCTTTGACCTCTTACAAGTGTTGTCTTGCTTGGGCAGCCAACATCTTCGCCTTGCTTTCTTGTTGCAACCAACCATCACACAAGTCTTGAGTTCCTTTGACATCCTCCCAAGTATGATGAATAATTTCAGACTTCTTAGTGCTTGAATCTTTCATATCTTCCTTATGCTCCATACCCAAATTACATGTGCCAATCTTGGGTGACTTTCCAACCTCTTCCTCACTATGTGAAGTGGCTGCCAAAAATGAAGGAACATGACTGTTGTCATGAGTCCAAAAATTAGACTTAATGTTATACCTCTCTAAGCTATTCTCTATCTCCTCAATCTTGTCCTCTTCCTTGGCTTCATGTCCTCCTACATGTGTAGAACCCAATGGTGACTCCAACTGAAAATCTCTTTCCTCCAATCTGAACCAAACCTCCATTCGTTTGGCTACCATACTCATAGGTGTGTTGCTATTGATTGCCTTCAATATGATTTGCTTGCGATTTGAAGTGAACTCGAGCTCCATTTTGTTGAAGTCCTGTATATACCTCCCCAGTGATTTGAGCCATTGAATTCCTAAGACAATTTCGATTTCTCCAATGCCCACAATGAAGAACTCATCCTCAAAAGTATAGTTATCCAATTGAATGCTCAAGTGAGATATCTTCTTTGTGCAACTTATTTTGAAACCATCCACCAATAGAACATTGAACCTTGGAAATTCCTCTACTTGCAATCCCTTCTTAACTACGAAGCCTTCATCAATGAAATTATGTGTGGCCACACTATCCACCAAATAAGATAATCTTTTCCCTTTTACCATACCTCTAATCCTAAAAGGATAATGCTTTGGAACCCCTGAAAGAAAAGCAATAGTACCTTGTGCATCATCAATCTCTGCTTGTCGTTCCCCCTTGTCTCCTTCTGAGCTAGTGTCAGGGACTTCCTCATCTTCATTGAAAAAGACCTCAATGTAGTATGTCTTGCCCTTTCCTTGACATCTATGACTGGGCACCCATGGTTCCTTGCATGTAAAATAAAGCTTCTTCCTCCATAACTTGTTCCTTGTCTCGAAATCCATTGTGGGCTTCTTTGGTTCATCCTTCGAAGAGTTCTTCTTGGGATCCTTATGAAATGGCTTGCCTTGAAAATTTGGTTTGGGTGGTGCCAAAAACTTCATTCCTTGGGCCCTCTTAATTGCTTCCCTCGATTATGGAGGATCTAAGGATTTAATCCAACCATGGACTAGCTCCTCAAGTTCTTCAATGAAGAGAAATATCAATCATGTCTCCGAGACATTTGGTACCAATACAGAAAGCTTTTGAAATTCTGATATGTATGCATTCAATGATTCCATTTGCTTGAGTTTCACCAACTCCCTAAAGAACTGCTTTAGATTAGTATCATCATTTATCTATCAATCAATCTCTATGAGAACTCCAAGTATGTGGTGATTAGATTATGACCTTGGGTTACCAAGCCATTGAACCACTAATCAAGAGCATTGCCTTCCAAGTGGAGTGTAGCAAATTGTATTGCATCCTTCTGGGTCATAGGGCTCAATGTGAGATAATTGTCCAATTTTTGTATCCAAGCCTGTGCCGTAACTTTCCCCGAGCCATCAAATGGTGTGATATTTACCTTTCCCAACTTCTTTTGCAACTCATGATTGGTGTGACGGATGCCCTTTTTGTCTCTAGGTCAATCTCAATATCAGAACTTAAGGTTGCAAAAATCATTCCACGTCCAATCTTGTCGACATTCTTCACTAATGCCACCCATTCTCTCTAGAGGTCTTCAAGCGTCTCTTCCCTTGCCTATAAATCAATCTCTACCCTCCTTTGTGGCTCCAAAAACGTAGGCATGAGAGGTCTATCCATAGTTGTATGAGATGTATGCGTCAGAGTACTAGCTTGATTCTCGAAAGTGCTTGCATTATTATGCCCATTATTTTGATTGCCTTCAACACTTATGTTATTGTCATTTCCTCCATTATTGCTGACGTTGTCCCTCACAAATCTATTCAAGAATTGCATTAATTCCTATTGCCCTCTTACTAGGATATTGATCGTATCTCTTATTCTAGGCTCTTCATGAATTCGGTCACTCATATTGCCTTCTTCTGAATCAAACCCAACAATACGCTATCTTCTCTGGTAAGTGATGTATCGTTCATCTTCAAAACTCATGGGCCAACATTAGATGGTCACCACTTTACAATCTCAACATGAACCCTACAATTTGGTAGGATCCAAGCTTTTATACCATTGTAATATCCCAAATGGGGATATTTTGGACAATTTTGGGTTCACCGTTTTTTTTTCAAATGAATTTTCTGAGTTCTGCCCTAATTTTTTGCACTTTAGTTTTTGCTCAAACCCTAACTTCTAAACTTCAAACGAGACTTAAACAAATGCATACATCCATAAAATATGACAAAACACCATAATATCATTTCCAACAATATTTCCAATATCACATTTGAATTCCACCACAAAATATGCAATTAAACGACTTCAAATTGCAACCACAAATGACTGAAATATAATTCAGAAGTTTGTTTCTATAAAAATTAGAACTTAACAAGTCTTCAATTACATCTAATAGCATGGGCAATAAGACAAACAAGCCTAGATCAAATATGCCCTAAACCCTAAGGTTGTACATACCAAAAACAAGGCAAAATAATGATAGCAAAGTCTTCCAAAATGATCTTCAAATCTGATTTGCAATTCTAATCCAAAAACAATGAAGTGCAAGTGAACTCCCATCATAGAATCCTCCATAAGAAGAGCTAGGTTTTTGTCCAACTCCTCTAAGATGCTTGAGGTTTTCATCCCAAGATCTTCTCCAAGAGATAAAATCCAAATTGTTGAATGAATGAATGATTGAATGATGATTGAAATGTCAACAATTGACCTTATATAAATACATAACTTGTCTCCTCTCACCTGGTCGACCTAGAGAGAGGTAATTTTATTTATTAAAATTCATCTTTCCCTCCCAGAGGGCCAACCCAGCTCAAGACACATTGGCATCTAGAAATTTAATTAAAAGATATGAAATTTGTCTTTTGTTTCCTTCTCCCATTTGTCTTCCTCCAAGCGCTCAAGGGAAAGCTATTTTTTTATTACTTATTTCTCCTTAGTAGGTCGACCAACTCCATAGTGTACAATATCAAACATAGAATGTGCTAAAATTAGTCTCTTAGCAAATGACAAGTTTCCACACTCAATTCCTCCAAATGGTTCGCTCCCATGGAAAAGAAAATATATTAAATGAAACGATCACATCCAAACCATTAGAACAATATGATGAGTCATCCCCAAACCTCAATCCTTCTTCCAAAAATCCTGGAGTGTGAAAACAAGTCCCTCCGCTCATTAATGGTGATCACTCCAAAAATGGGAACATTACATCAGTCTTCATATTAAGATTTGTCACAACAGAAATTATATTCAGAAAAATTAGGTTTTGTGTTGCATTTGGATGGCTATATCTTATGTATTTCATGGTGGATTTCATGTTTGATATAATCAACAATCAGTAGTATCAATTGGGATGTTTTTTGGCATTATTTGGCACTTGTATGTCCATCTTTGTATTTGTTTACAAATCAGAATTCTGAGTTAGGGTTTGAGTAGAAATAAAAATTAGAATTTTAGGGCAAATCCAGTTAGGGATTTTACAAAGTGTGCTTAAGGTATTTTTAAGAACAAAAAGAATAAATTCCTAATTACTTACACCACAACAACTATATTTACCATAAACAATAACTATATTTACCATAAACAATAGACACAATATTTTTTTTTTTTTAAAATTGAACTTATAATTAACAAGATGGAGAAGTCATCTCAGTTATTGAAGTCATCAAATTAAATAATTGTGTACTCTTTTTTTTTTGACAATTATCCATTCAAAATTACTTTTCAAATAATAAAACATATTTTATTAAAAAAATTATATATTGTAGATTATATATATATAGTAATTTTTGCCTAAAATATGATTAAAATTTAATGTGATATAGTATTTTATGACAAAATTACTAAATGCGTCCATTAAATATAGGCATTTCCAGTATTTGTTTTATTCCATACACTAAAACATGGCAATAATTTTTATGGCAAATGTTGTGAATTTCAAACAAGCCTCACAATGTAAACAAAATTCAAATCAACTCACCCAAGAGCCAAGTAAATACATAGAACCTATATATATATATATATATATATATATATATATATATATATATATATAATGGTAAGCTGGAATTGCATAGTGTATGTGTGTGTGTGTGTGTGTGTGTTTCTATATATATAATGGTAAGCTAGAATTGCTGAGGTTACTCTTGGAGGAGAGGTCCTAGTTTAGGGCCCATAGTAGAAGAAAAGGACATCATTGTCCTTGTTGAAATGCATGAGCACAAGGGCTGCAAAGTTTTGAATTTTGAGGGTTACAAGAAAGTTTTAATTTCTAATGAGCTAATCAAAAGTTGCAATGGTCATGGGTGTGTCATTGTTCTAGCGAGAGAATCATGGAGAAAAATCATACAAGTAGAAAAGGAAGACCCAAGTAACCAATACATATGGATGAGGATAACAAACAGGGAATCTACAATTTATCTTGCCACTTGTTATTTCGTGCCTCATGGTTCAACATTTTATAAGAAAAAGAACCTAGACAAAGAGGACCCATATGTAGCATTAAAAAAGGACATATCAACCTATAGTGCCACATGAGAAATTATTTTAATAGGAGACTTTAAGGCAAGAACAACAAATAGCCAAGCTCTGTGCATTAGGAATGAGGAGGGGGTAAAAATAATCCTTTATGGTTAGAGTAGGAAGATAATCAAAAGTGGGAAATAAACTCCTAAGATAAAAAAATGAGGTATCACGTAGTACAAAGCAAAATTGTTAGGGTTATGTAGCCTTTGTCACACCCCGTTTTTAACAAACATACTTATCATTTTTATTTTTGAGAACAAAGATAGTTAGTCAGAGAAAATATTATGATTAAAGTAATGATAGAAAATACATTTGATTTATATTAGTTTATATGAAAAGAATAATTGTTTGTGACATTATTATTAAGCACGTGGTTAAATGATGTAATGGACTAACTACCATTGTGCGACTGAGGTGGATCAAGGAACAATGTTTTCCCCCTCTGAGATGAGGAGAGAGAGTATCACCATGGAGAGGATGCTAGATCATGTGAATACAGTGATGCTTATGCCATTTGGAAACACACACACACATACTTGTTAGAGGATAAGCCAATTTTAGATTAAGTCTTAATCTCTGTCTTTGGTCGTCTTAGAAATATTTTTAGCATTGAGATCATTTTATACTTGTTAATTTTTGTCGTCATCAAGTCGATGGCTAAATCTTCTCTGTTGACAAACAGTAAGGTAGTGTATACCTTTGAATGTTGAGTCGACGTAACTAATCGACCAGACAAGTCCAATTTTGTCGATTAGGACTAAGTCGACTTTGTGAGTCTCCATCGTCGATAATTGTGCTTGAAAATAAGCGTAATTAAACCATTCAAAAGAATGCATTAGTGACATATATGAAATAGGTGTACTATTGTTTATTTTAAATTATTTTAAAGCTTAGTTATGATTAAATATAATGTTCAGTTTCAGAAAGAAGTAAAGTCTTTGATGGATAGACTCCCATCATACTTTTCCCCTAGATGTTTTTAGGAGTGGGGAGGAGCAGTAGCTCCATACTCCCTTTTTCTAGCATGAGAAGCCACGGATGGCTGAGGGAATAATGGAGAGTTAGTATGTAGTTGCATAATTGACGGTAGTGGGAGAAAGGATTTAATAGGATTCTTTCTTGCATAAAAGTACATGGAAGAAAGTAAAGAGAGGGTGGAATCTCTGGTACTGGAGAAGCAAGAAGGGATACAAAAGCTAAGGAGTATCGGTTCTACTTGTTTTAGCATTACGGGTAAGCGTACCATCCTTAATAAACTGTATAGATACTTTGAGTATGCAATTTGATATCTGTAAGAAACAAATAGATGGTGGTCATATAGATAAACACTACTTCGTGTGCCTTAAGAGGCCGATTTATTTGAATGATATCATAATGCACTGTATCAAGAATTATTTTACTATTGTTACACTTTTGGCAGAGGTATTTGTCTATAGATATATCGTATAATGGTTGTTTAACAAGATTTGTATTATGTATTAATACCTTTTAGAAGTCAAAAGTGTCATATAAAGAGATTATGTTATATATATACGTATGATTGTGTTTATTAAAGTCGAATGACTATTATGCTTTGTATAATCTATTTAAGGTTTTTCTTAAGCAAACAAACCCCGTGGAAACCATTAAAGGTTGATTGTACGTAATGGCCAATCATTATATATTAGCTATGCTTTGATTAATTCAACCACCTGAATAAGGTCGAATGTTGGTGTGTTCAGTCGACCTAAGCAAGGTTGATATATGTATTCCAATCTTATTATTATCTAGTGATGAGAGCTTTTTAGAAAATTGTAGCATACTGAGAGTTCTTATTTTCTTGTGTAAGGTCGAAGTATCAACATTAAGTTATCATAGTATCTATCTAGAAGAGCCATAACTATCTGTTATGGAAGGTATCATCACCTTAGATAATAACAAAAACTTATAGCTTGTTATTACTTGATGTCTTTGTTTAAAGGTATTTGATATATAGACATCTTATTCTGTTAACATGCAGAAGAATTTATTTACCTTATTACCT
The DNA here is from genome assembly GCA_027924645.1 of Cunninghamia lanceolata. NCBI lineage: Eukaryota > Viridiplantae > Streptophyta > Pinopsida > Cupressales > Cupressaceae > Cunninghamia > Cunninghamia lanceolata. The sequence goes on from BSBN01000516.1 coordinate 6,663,929, forward strand.
GTAGAGGTAGTTTGATATGGATGCTATCTTTTTATTATTAATAGGTAACCAGAGTTATCATGAACTATCTTTATTCTAGTTTAAAAAGGAATATTATTTATCCTAATATAGACTAAGACTAGCCAATAGATTGTCGTGAAATATACTTACCTTACTATGGCAATGTAGGGTCAATTTTCTATAGTTTTTCATTGAGAATGAAACTACTTATTATTTGGAATTATCTTTTGATATACAAGTGGAAATGTGTCCAATATGAAAGATTATGAAGTTTATTGTTTCCTTCGACAAGTTATAAGTCGAATATAATCCTAGACTAAGACAAATAGAGTCTTTAATTATCAAACCAGTGACTTAATGTTAGAATTTTGCATATTGTTATCAAAGAATACTAAATTTACTGATGAGTACAGAAATAGGTAGACAAGCCATTAAGTAGATGATAGGACGTCATAGACATGTGATTGCAATGATGTAAAGAGGGTTTCAAAGTATGTTTCATAAGTTACCTAAGCTCTCATCCTATACTTGTCTAGTTGATGAGTAGATAAGGGTATATTTTATGTCTTTTAGACTGATATTGAACACACAAGTCAAAGTATGTTGATATATATTATTTATTGAATTATAAGAATGTTGTCTCCAAGTTGAGAAAAGATTGAGTGAACATATGACTCTATTTATATGAAACTTTGGCCAAAGTAATGCAAAAGTCATTGCTTGCATTGTTGGTTCACTATGTACTAGATAGTTGAACAGTTAGAGTGGGTTATACATAGCTAGAGCTAGACTAGAGTTGTAAGCCCAATTGTTATTATCTACGACACTTCACTAGTTCTTAGATGACATAAAGAATCAGTTGATTCTCATTATCTACACCCACACGAAGGGAAGGGCCACTTCCAGAAGGAAGGTGTGAGGGGGACCGCCAATATGAGAACATGAAACATTACTTATTATGTAAATAAAATTGATAAATATTGTAAGTTGTCAGGAATGCGACCATTTGTTATATGTTTATGATAAAAATGTGAAATTTGCTAGTCACATGTGAAGCAACCATCTTTTGAAATTATGTATTGTACTTGGACATTGCAAATGCAATATTATTAGATTTTGTTATATATAAAAAAAATAAATGAGTTTTTTTTTGTATAATTTGTGTTTAATGTTATTTAATATTCAAGTTGGGATATTACACATGGTATTAGAGCTACCAGGTTCAACACTTGGACCTTGGAGCTCATTGCGAGGTTTCTCAAGATTGGCAAGATATGCTAGTGATAAAATGATTGTTCTTGTGCCAAAATGGTGAGAAAGAGAAGGACAAGAAAGCAAGCCAAGAAAATTAAACCTAGTGATATGCCTAAGATCACCATTAAGAAAGAGCCATCTCCTGAGCCAAAAATGAAGGAACTAGTGAGCTATGCAGAAGGAGCTTGGCTCATTGATTTTGAGACACTAGCTGATGCACTCAAACGTATCCACCTAGAAAGGAGGAAACGTATTGAAGTAACAGAAAAGCTACCAACTCCTACTATTGTTAGTATTAGTAAACCATCCGCCCACCATGATATGCCTTTTGGGTGTGGTCGGGATGCACCTGTAATAGGAAAAGAGGTGTTTATTGAGTACTCATGAGTACACCCACCCATAAAGTTTGTGTTACTTGATTATGACGGGGAGGAGGAACTCGAGGAAATCCCTTTGTCAAAAAGTGATATGTAGACATTTCTTATACACGAAAGCAGAAAAGTTATGTATTTGAATAAGGATGTAAAAATCCAAAGAGTGAATGAAGTAAAATTTTGACTTTTAGTATAAACAAATGTTTATGTGATGCATCTTTGACTTTCTGTATTTAGGAATTTGCAATTTTATGATAACATGTCAAAAGTTCAATGTTTTGATAAATTTCTATACAAATGTTAGGTGTGGATAAGTATTGTTATGGAACAAACTAGAAATCAACTAGGAGGGAGCCCTGGCAGCCCAGATCCTAAAAATAATCCTATGGCATAATTAGATCAAATTTTATCAGTTTTAAACAAAACAAAAGAAAGATTGGAAACCCTAGAATAGGAAGTTAGAGGGGGAGAGAACAATCAAGAACACCACTCTGAGGAAAGAGAAGAATTCAATTTTCTTGGTGAACCAAGAGTAAGTAAACAAGATTCTTTGATTCATAATGAGGCAAAAACTTGTCTCACAATTGAGTTAGCTAGAGACATGAATAAGGTTACTCCCCCTCAGTTTGATGGAACTGTGAGTGGAGACGCAACTGAGGCTTGGCTGATAGAGATGGAAAAATATTTTGAGATAAGGAGTTACTTTGAGATCATTAAGGTTATGTGGGGTACTAGTTAGCAGGAGAAGCATCCACATCGTGGATGAATAAGAAAACATAATTAGGGTTGAGTTCCTTAAGTCTAACTTAGGATTAGTTTGTGGCCATTTTTTGAAAACGATGGTTGCCCCAATTGTATTTTGTTCAAAAACTAACAGATTTCCAAAATTTGCGTCAAGGAGATGACTATCACTGAATACTGGTAAAAGCTTATTAGATTGTTGAAGTATGTGCCACAATATCAAAAGGATTAGAAATTTAGAATAAGGAAGTTTATTATGGGCTTGAATGCTCAAATTGGCAGAGAAGTGGACGTTCATGGACCTACGACTATGGATCAAATCTTTGAGAAAGCCATCAAACAAGAGCAAAAGCTCAAATCTATCTCTATGTATTGAGAAAGATGTCAAAAGAAATCTAACTGGAGTCGTCCTTCGTCATCCTTCAAAAAGAGAAGTAGGAATCAGGAAACCAAAGAGAGATGTTATTGTATATTTTACCTATGTGTTATTTTACCTCACATGGGTAAAATACATGTGTCGTAAGTTACTTAAGTGGGTTGTGTGTCGACTTGGAGAGATCAACATAACTCTCCAAAGACACATGTCAACATACTTTTGACACTTGGTGAGTGGAGTGTTGAAGTCAACTCAACCTCCTCACCTATATGTACAACTTCTTTTTCATAATCTATCACTCAGATTTGATGCCAATTTTTGGCATTATTGATCATTCATTCTTTTGTCCTATCAGAGCCTCGTTGAGTTTAACACTGGTTTGTTTGGAGGCATAAAACTCCCATTTGACATTTTATAATGGCTCAAGTTGGGCACTGAGGGTTTGAAGAGTTGGAGAGGAAGCCTCTTTTAGGAGGGCATTTGAAGCTTTCTATGTCATCATTATGAGGAGTTCTTGTTGCAGGTTGTTGCAAAGCTTGATTGAGGTCTCCAGTCAAAGTTTATTACTGGTTCAGCTTTGTTTGCACAGAGAAAGCTTTTGTGAGGTCATTTCTGCACCAGGAAGAAGTTGTCTTTCACCTGAGGCTGTCATTTCTCTAGTAATGGTCATTGAAGGTGAGAGAAGTGTTGGCCATCTAGTCAAAGGCACACATTCTACATTAAAAAATGACTAGATTAGAAGGTGCTTAGCATTGAAGGTTTTTTGGTGGAGGTTGCACCTCTTCATGTGCCCTATTCGAGTGTCCTACAGCCAGTGATTCCTCCTCAAAAGGTGATAAAAAATTCCTATGATCAAGATTTTGATTTGCATTTGCAGACGGCATCTACATTTGTGGAGAGAGATTTTGATTTCATTTTGCCTTTAGTGGAAAGCTCACGGCTTGGAAGTGCCCCGCGCCATACCTCCATGCCAAGAGTGCCTGCACATTTAACACATTTTATAAAAATTGTGTTTGAATATTGTAGAGAAAACATTTTTTATACACAGGGCAAGTGTGGAAGGCTGAGCGACCTGGTAAAGAACTCCACATGCATGATGTAGGAGGAGGTCGAACCTCAAAGTGCCTCAAAACCCTCATTTTTGTCTTGCATTGAGTTGTTCTGTGGAGGAGGTACACATTTGTTTGAAGAGGCTAATCTGCAAGCAAATTAAGGTGCAACTTGGAGACCCATGCATGGCGTGGAGGACCAGGATTGTCTTCCTAACCAGATCACCCTTGTTTTGCTTTGGGGGGGGGGCAATTTAAAATTTGGGGTGGGGCATTTTAAATTGGGGAAAATTTCTTTGAAGAAATTACTAGTTTTTAATAAACTCTTGTATCTTCGCTAGTCAAAGACGAAGGGTGAGGCTTGGGTTGGCAGGAGGCCAATTCCCTCTCACGAATCAAAACCATTGTATTCTTTAATCTTTTTCGACTCCAAAGAATGGTTGAATGGCTAGGCTAAACTCTTTCCATAGGCATTTTTTTGCTTTCCAGTGCAAATGTATTAAAATAGGTCATTTATGAGAAATTGATTCTGCAATAACTTTTGCTTGGTAGCTCGAAATTGAGCACCGTTTTTTGCAAATGTTAATTTTTTTTAATTTTCCATGCATTGGACCTACTTGCATTGTAAAACACACTAAGTTATAAAGTGCCAAAACTAGGGGGTTCACCTAATCAAGGGGTTTGCCTATTGTATTGATTTCTATTGTCTGAAGGAATTAACCTATTCTAAAATCATGGGATATCAAACTCCCTCTTCTGTAATCAACCTAAAAATGGGAAACTATAAGTCTTGGTGTGAAGGCATACTGAAACATATCAGGTTCCATAATCTCGTACCCTATCTATATGGACTTGTCCCTGAACTTGGTAAACAATCTCGGAAGGCTAAGTGGTTTAATCATCGTGATCACATTGTTGGATTAATCAGTTTACATATTCCATATGATGCTTGGTATTCCATCATGGATATTGACTATCCACATGCATTATGGATCAAAATTTGGGAAATACATAGAGACTCAAGCATTTCTTCCTTCTCTCATGATCTTGCTATAATCGCAACACACTTCCCTAATCATGATATAGAAATAGAATGTCCAGTTGACATAGAAGAAGTCATCACTCCTCCTATTGCTTCATCAGATTTCAAAGATGCTTCTTCAAAAACTTCTAGCACTTATTTGCAATAGTATATCAATCTTTCTAGCATTGTTGATTGGGATAGATTTCTACCTGACATCACTTGTTTGTTTGTAGAGTCCAGCATTATTGACATGGAAGCACACATTGAGGACATCAGTCTTCTCTTCGATGATAGTTTTGATGAAGCTACATTTCCATGATCCTCTTCGGCTATTCATGTTCTACATCCATCTACACATGGTTTTGGATTGTCATCATCTTCATCTATTAGGCATGCACCTAATTTGATTATGGTATCCTTCGGCATCGACATATGGACACTTGAGCACTCTTCAAAGACATCGACATGAGCACTATCATCCTTAGATCAGCTTCAGCATGATTCAAGATCATACATACATCTTCTCACATGGGAAGATATCCTGCATCTTCAGGTGGTTTCATTTCTTCCTAAGGTAAGGAACATTGTTCGACATTCTTGGATCTACATTTGCATCCTTTGTCGACTATCCAGCCTCACTGCAGCAGGACATGTATTATGGGGGGGTCTCATAGACCTTCTATCTTTTTCTCTCCTATGGGGGGAGTCATTTATTGTACTTAGTGAAATAAGTAGTACTTCTTCACTTGTGTAATTTTTATGCATTTTTTCTGTTTTTGGAGGGTAGTTTTTTTCCCACAAGGTTTTCTACCTTTCTCCACTTCATGAGAGATTACTTTGTAAATGGGTACCTCACCAAGCCTAGTAGTCGAGACCCATCCTTCTTGTACCCACCTAAGCTATGCTTAAGGAGGGGTGTTAGTGTATATTTTACCTATGTGTTATTTTACCTCACATGGGTAAAATACATGGGCAAAATACATGTGCCATAAGCCTACTTAAGTGGGTTGTGTGTTGGCTTGGAGACTTCGACACAACTCTCCAAAGACACGTGTCGACATACTTTTGATAAATTGGTGACTGGAGTGTTGAAGTAGACTCAACCTCCTCACCTATATGTACAACTTATTTTTCATAATCTATCACTCAAATTTGATGCCAGTTTTCAGCTTTGTCGATCATTCATTCTTCCAAGAGAAACTATGGTAAAAGCTCTAGATATAAAAAGAATGGATCCAGGGACAAAAATAGGGATTTTAATCCTAAAAATAATGATGATAATTCCAACCGATCTTCAAGAAAGAGAGGTCCTCCTAGAGGGTGTTTTACATGTGGAGGTGATCACTATGCTAATAAGTGCCCCGCAAAGAGTCAAGGGAATTCTTATCGAGGCAATCCTTTACCTTCACAAGAAATAGCTTTTCAGCAAAGGATTCATGCTACTTTAGATAGTCATCAAGCTGAGTATCAGGTTACTCCTATTGAAACCACAAGTACTCTATTTGGAACCCCAATTTCTAGTCTTATAGATACAAGAGCAATTAAAAATTTTGTGAACCCTAAAATACTTGATAAGATGTCTAAGAAAGCTGGTGTCATGGCTAATTCATGGACAATAGAGTTTGCAGACTAGTCAAGAGCTCGGGTAGAGCAATGCTTGTTTGAAGCCAGATTAACCCTACCTACTATTTCCTTAGAGGTCGATCTATATGTAGCACCTCTAGGGTCTTATGATGCCATTTTAGGGTTGAAATGGTTATCACAACATAGGGCAAAAGTTGATTGTCTTTCCAAAATAGTAGAATGCCTAGATGATGATGGAAATGTTGTCCTTATCCAATGTTTTCAGTGAGAAATGAAAATCAGACAAATTTCTGTGATGCAATTGAAAAGAGCAAAACAGAAAGGTTGCCAGATGTTTGTAGTTAAGATGGATGAGGTGAAAGATGAAGAGGAGAAGGAACTTAAGGAAAATTATTTTGAAGCGTACCCTTATCTCCATGATTTTCAAAATGTGTTTCTTGAAGACCTTCCAGATCTACCCCTGAAAAAAGTTTTTGATTTTGCAATAAATATTATTCCTAGTTTCGAACTAGTGTCCAAAGCACCTTATCAGATGACTACTACTACTGGGTTGATGGAGTTGAAGGCTTAACTCTAGGAAATGTTGTCAAAAGGATTGATTAGACCTAGTGCGTCGCCTTGGGGAGCGCCAGTGATCTTTGTTAAGAAGAAAGATGGCACTCTACGCCTTTGTATAGATTATAATATGCTTAACAAAGCAATGATTAAGAATAAGTATCCTTTACCGTGCATAGATGATCTCTTTGACCAAATGCATGACACAACTATATTTTTAAAGATTGACCTAAGGTTAGGTTATCATTAGTTGAGACTGAAAGAAGAAGACATTCACAAGACAACCTTTTGAACAAGGTATGGGCATTCTGGGTTCACAGTCTTACCTTTTGGTTTGACCAATGCCCTAGAAACATTCATGAATTTGATGAATAATGTTTTTAGATATTGTCTAGGTAAATTTGTTCTGGTGTTTTTAGATGATATTTTAATTTACTCTCACAAGGAGGAGGAACACCATCAGCACTTGCGGATAGTTCTGCAATAACTCAAGGAGCACAAACTTTATGGAAAGATATCCAAATGTACCTTCTTCTAAAAATAGATGCAATACTTGGGCCATATCATATCAGCTAAAGGAATTGTTGTAGATCCTTCGAAGATAAAGGTTATTTTGGAATTGCCTACACCTAAAAATGTGCATGAAGTGTGTAGTTTTGTGGGATTAGTAGGGTATTATAGAAAGTTTATTTTGAACTTTTCTAAAATTACCCATCCCATTACTTCCTTACAGAGGAAATGAAAAAGATTTGAATGGTCTGACAAGTGTGAAGAAGCTTTCAATATTCTTAAAAGGAAATTGACTTCAACATCAATTCTTAGAGTGTCAGACCCAGAGGGTCATTTTGTTGTTGTGATTGATGCTTCAGGAGAAGGGTTAGGGGGGGTGCTCATGCAAGAAGACCAAGTTGTGGCCTATGAGTCCAAGAAATTGTGACCTTATGAATAGAATTGTACCCCTCGTGATTTGGAATTAGCAGCAATTGTGCATGCTCTCCAAGTATGGAGGCATTATTTGTTGGGAAAACAATTTGAAATAAAATCTGACAGTCAAGGTTTGAAGTATATCTTCACGCAACCTAACCTTAATGCCCAGTAAAGAAGATGGTTAGAGCTCATCTCTGATTATGATTTTAAGATTAACTACATTAAGGGTAAAGAAAATTGAGTGATTGATGCCTTGAGTTGAAGAAGGCATATAACGACAATGGTGTCAGTGCACTCTGATTTCAAAGCTCAAGTATTGAAGAATTTGACCGGAGATGAATATTATGAGAAAATTATGAAAGCTCTAACAAAAAATCCTCAGGATACAAGGTATGATAGATTTTATTTTGAACCTGATGGGTTATTAAGATTCAATAACTGAATTTATGTACCAAATCAGGGAGATTTAAAAACTATGTGGAAAGAAGCGCATTTTGCACCATATTCAGGACATCCTGGAGTGACAAAGTTGTTAGCTGACGTGAAACCCTTATATTTTTGGAAGGGAATGAAGAATGATGTTGTGAGATTTGTGGTAGGATGTCTAAAGTGTCAGCAAGTTAAGGTTGAACACCAGCACCTGACAAGACTTTTGTATCCTCATGATATTCCTGAATGGAAATGGCAGGTGATTAGTATGGATTTTGTCTAGGGATTGCCTATGTCACGCTATAAGTATGATGCTATTCTTGTAGTAGTGATTCTAAGGTAGCTCATTTTATACTTGGTAATCTTACAGATGGAGCACCTATTTTAGCCAAGAAATTCATGCAAGAAGTTTTTAGATTGCATGGAATTCCAGGAAAGATAAGTTTAGATAGAGATGCTTGGATAACTCCAAGGTTTTGGAAAACCTTGTTCTTGGCTTTGGGAACACAATTGAATATAAGCTAAGCCTATCATCCAAAAATGGATGGTCAAATTGAGAGAGTTAATCAAATACTAGAGGATTTGTTGAGGATGTATTGCATAGATCAACAATATAAGTGGGAAGAATATCTTCCACTAGTTGAATATGCATATAATAACTCTTATCATTCTGCAATTAAGATGGCTCCCTTTGAAGCATTGTACGACAGGAAGTGCCAAACTCTTATAAGTTGGGATAAGCTAGAAGATAGGATTTGCCTTGGGCCATAAATGCTATTGAAGATGGAAGATAAAGTAAAGTTGATCAAGAAAAGATTGGCAGAAGCAAATGATAGACATAAAAGCTATGCTGATGCCAAGCGAAAACCCAAATTTAAGTAGGAGATAAAAGTTCTCTTAAGAGTCAAACTACATAAGAGACCAATTAAGTTTGGAAAGTCTTCCAAGCTAGCACCTAGATATGTTGGACCTTTTGAAGTCCTAGAAGTGGTTAATCCAGTTGCTTACAGGATAGCTCTACCACCAGCTCTTGCAAGAATCCATGATGTTTTCCATGTGTCATATTTGAAGAAATATATATCAGGATCTAATCATATACTTGATTGGAATGCTCTCCAGGTATAGGAACCAGGGGTGGTCATGATCGAGCCTCTCAAAGTGCTTGAGGTACGCAAGCTCCACCTGCGTAACAGAGAGGTTACTCAGTGCAAGGTCCAATAGGACCACTATTTGAAAGAAAATGCTACCTGGGAGGATTATGATGATATTTATCAAAAGTTTCCACATCTTTTTGTGCAACCATGATTTAAAAGAACATATTTGATATATTTATTTTGTTTTGGACATAATCATCAAGGATGATGATCTCTAAGGGGGGAGATATGTCACACCCCATTTTTAAACAAACATACTTATCATTTTTATTTTTGAGAAGACAAATAGTTAGTCAGAGAAAATATTATGATTAAAGTAATGATAGAAAATGAATTTGATTTATATTAGTTTATATGCAAAGAATAACTATTTATGGCGTTATTATTAAGCACGTGGATAAATGATGTAATGGACTAACTACCGTTGTACGACTGAGATGGATGTAGGAACAATATTTTCCTCCTTTGAGATGAGGAGAGAGAGTATCTCCATGGAGAGGATGCTAGATCACATGAATACAACGATCCTTATGCCATCTAGAAACACACACACATATACTTTTTAGAGGATAAGCCAATTTTGGATTAAGTCTTAATCTCTGTCTTTGGTCATCTTAGAAATATTTTTAGCATTGAGATCATTTTATACTTGTTAATTTTTGTCATCATCAAGTGGATGGGTAAATCTTCTCCATCGATAAATAGTAAGGTAGTGTATACCTTTAATTTTTGATTTGATGTAAGTAATTGACCATACAAGTCCAATTTTGTCGATTAGGACTAAGTCAACTTTGTGAGTCTCCATCATCGATAATTGTGCTTGAAAAGAAGCATAATTAAAGCATTCAAAAGAATGCATTAGTGACATCTATGAAATATGTGTACTATTGTTTATTGTAAATTATTCGTAAGCTTATTTATGATTAAATATAATGTCTAGTTTGATAAAGAAGTAAAGTCTTTGGTGGATAGACTCCCATCATACTTTTCCCCTAGATGCTAGGAGGAGTTGGGAGGAGCAGTAGCTCCATACTCCCTTTTTCTAGCATGAGAGGTTGCTGATCACTAAGGGAATAGTGGAGAGTTAGTATGTAGTTGCATAACTATCGGTAGTGGGAGAAAGGATTTAATAGGATTCTTTCTTGCATAAAAGTACATGGAAGAAAGTAAAAGAGGGTGAAATCTCTGGTATTGGAGAAGCAAGAAGGGATACGAAAGCTAAGGAGTATCGGTTTTGCTTGTTTTAGCATTACAGGTAAGCATACCATCCTTAATAAACTGTATAGATACTTTGAGTACACAAGTTGATATCTGTAAGAAACAAATAGATGGTGGTCATATAGATAAACCATACTTTGTGTGCCTTAAGAGGTCAATTTACTTGCATGATATCGTAGTGCACTATATCAAGAATTATTTTACTGTTGTTACACTTTCGATAGGGGTCTCTTTCTGCAGATATATCACATAATGGTTGTCTAACAAGATTTGTATTATGTATTAATACCTTTTAGAAGTCAAGAGCATCATATAAAGAGATTATGTTATATATATGTTACTCTTTTTAATTAATGCTGTGAATAACATACTAGTCTACGATTTGTGATATAGTCATATGATCATGTTTGTTAAAGTTGAATGGCTATTATGCTTTGTATAATCTATTTAAGGTTTTTCTTAAGCAAACAAACCCTGTGGAAACCATTAAAGGCTGACTGTATGTAATGGCCAAGCATTATACATTAGCTATGCTTTGATTAATTCAACCACCTGAGTAAGGCCGAATGTTGGTGTGTTCAGTCGACTCAAGCAAGGCCGATATAGGTATTCCAATCTTATCATTATCTAGTGATGAGATCTTTTTATAAAACTGTAGTAGACTGAGAGTTCTTATTTTCTTGTGTAAGACTAAAGTATCGACATTAAGTTATCATGGTATCTATCTAAGAGTCATAGCTATATGTTATGGAAGGTATCATCACCTTAGATAATAATAAAAATTATAGCTTGTTATTACTCGATATCTTTGTTTAAAGGTATTTGATATATAGACTGCTTATTCTGTTAACATGCAGAAGAATTTATTTATCTTATTACCTGTAGAGGTAGTTTGATATGGATGTTATCCTTTTATTATCTATAGGTAACCAAGAGTTATCATGAACTATCTTTATTCTAGTTTAAAAAGGAATAATATTTATCCTAATCTAGGCTAAGACTACCCAACAGATTATCGTGAAATATACTTACCTTACTATGGCAATGTAGGGTCAATTTTCTATAGTTTTTCATTGAGAATGAAACTACTTATTATTTGGAATTCTCTTTTGATATACAAGTGGAAATGTATCCAATATGAAATATTATGAAGTTTATTGTTTCATTCAATAAATTATAAGTCGAATATAATCTTAGACTAAGATAGATAGAGTCTTTAATTATCAGACGAATGACTTAATGTCAGGATCTTGTATATTGTTATCAAAGAATACTAAATTTACTGATGAGCACAGAAATAGGTAGACAAGCCATCGAGTAGATGATAGAATGTCATACACCCATGATTGCAAGGATGCAAATAGGGACTCAATGTATGTTTCATAAGTCACCTAAGCTCTCACCCTTTACTTGTCTAGTTGACTAGTGGATAAGGGTATAATTTATGTCTTTTAGACTGATATTGAACAAACAAGTCAAAGTATGTTGATATATATTACTTAATGAATTATAAGAGTGTTGTCTCCAAGTCAAGAAAAGAGTGAGTGAATATGACTTTATTTATATGAAACTTTGGCCAAAGTAATGCAAAAGTCAATACTTGCATTGTTGGTTCACTATGTACCAGATAGCTAAACAATCAGAGTGGGTTATACATAGCTAGAGCTAGACTAGAGTTGTACTAAGCCCAATTGTTATTAGCTAGGACACTTCACTAGTTCTCAGATGGCATAAAGAATCAATTGATTCTCATTATCTACACCCTCACGAAGGGAAGGGCCACTTCCAGAAGGAAGGTGTGCGGGGGACCATCGATCTATGGTTGGAGGAAAAGCACCAGGGTGATGCTCTCTCTCCTGTAGTTGACTGTTGAAGACTTGAGAACATGAAACATTACTTATTATATAAATGAAATTGATAAATAGTGTAAGTTGCCAGGAATGCGACCATCTATTATATGTTCATGATAAAAATGTGAAATTTGCTAGTCGCATGTGAAGCGACCATCTTTTCAAATTATGTATTGTACTTGGAAATTGCAAATGTAATATTATTGGATTTTGTTATATATAAAAAAGAAATGATATTTTTTTGCATTATTTGTTTTTAATGTTATTTACTATTCCAGTTGGGATGTTACAGCCTTTATGATTTTATCATATGTAATGGAATAAAAACATGACCGAGCTCAGGGAACATTACTTGTCAAACTTACAATGGGCAAAACATAGTTGATTATGTTATTTGCTCTCAAAATATTATGCGAAGGCTAATAGAGGTAAAGGTGGGGGGTTGTCTTATAGAAATGAAATATGATCATATAATCCTTTATATGTAAAGATTGGTATGCAAAAAGATATCCAACAACAAGATAGATCACAAGAAAACCAAAAGAAAATGGCTCCTCAAGGCACAATCCTTATGAAACATGAGAACCAATAAATCTTTCAAGCAATTCTTGAAAAATAATTGTAAGAAATAATAGATAGTGGTATGGCCAATATAAACAAAAGAATAATAGGCAAAGATAGGTTGATAACAATAATCCACAAAGCTCTTAGTCTGTGCAAAAGGTCTAGGCCTAAGAGAGACAAAAAAACACCTCTCCAGTAAATTTGTGGTATGATGAAGATTGCAAGGCAACAAAGAGAATGTTGAAAATCATGGGAAAGGAAAAGGAAAAGAAAAGGGGTTATGAAAAGCTAGTGAGATCTAAAAAACACGAATACATGCAAACAAGGAGGAAATAAATGATTTTTGTTGGGAAACATAATCCTAGAGGTTTTTGGAAATAATTGTAGCAAAAAAGAATAGTTAAAGAGAATAATATCATAGACTTCCAATGGATGGTATATATAAAATTGTTGTTGAGAGAGACCAAGATAAAAAAAAAAATTCCTAGTAATTAATTCAATGGCTAAACTCTTTTCCATGAAAGATATCAAGGAAGGAATTAAAAAGTTGGTGATGGGTAAAGCGCAGGACATAGGAGGTTTACAGGAAGAATATGTAAACGGGGCTTAGAAGCCCTCTCACCACACTTCAAAAGGATATTCAATGGGGTCATTTATAATGGATTTCTGGCAAATTGGACAACTAATGTCATCATTCCTTTGCTAAAAAAATGAGATGTCAACAACCCATCAAACTACCACACTATAATGATTAATCCTCTTTTCAGAAAACTCTTCGGGAGTATGATAGAGCCTAGAATTAGTATTTGGGTAGAAAAGGAAGGAAAGAGGGTGAAAGGGCAAGTATGTTTTAGGCCAAAACACTCTACAATTAATCACTACATTGCCCTTAAGAACCTGGTCGAGAAGATCTAGGATAAACAAGAGGAAGAAGTCTTCTGCTGCTTCATTGACTTTAAGAAGGCATTTGACACTGTTCCTAGAAACAAACTTTGGGGCAGAATTGAAGTGTTGGGAATTTTGAAGATGTATAGGGCTACTGTTCATAGGTTGTATGATCAAGTTTGGGCCAAAATTAGAACCAAGCAAGGATTATTAGAATGTTTTGGGAGTGACATTAGGGTCAAACAAGGATGAATGTTATCTCCTACCATGTTTGGACTGTACATTAACAAGTTAGAGGAGTGGATAGACAAGTTTGGTGGTGGGGGTGTTCACTTGGCTAGCTATGTAATAAAGTTCCTTATATATGCACATGATCTTATTTTAATGGCAAAAACAACACTTGATTTGAGAGAGCACTTGAGAGCTCTAGAATTGTTTTGTCAAGAGGTAGGGATGCAAGTGAATACTAACAAAACCAAGGTCATGATCTTTACCTTGAGAATAAAGAAGATCCAAATAAACTTTGTTTTTGAAGGCAACCCCTTGAAAGTGGTAAATGAATATAAATATCTTGGCCCCAATTTCCGCAACAAGCTTAGCTAAGAGGCTTGTAGGGCAAAAAAAGATACAGAGAGGATGGAAAGCTTTATACTCATTTCAAAATAGATGTAGAAGGGCTAAATTATGGGATTGGAAAACTAAGAAGACCCTTTTCAGGTTGCTTGTTGCGCCAGTGGTGTTATATGGGTGTGAAGTTTGGGGTAGCAACATGTCAGCGATGAAATGGAAGTAGATAAAGAGGTTACAAAAGCACATAATCACAATTAGTTTCAAAATGAAAATGTCAATTCCTCATGAGATCGTTATAGCTAAGGTTGATGCCTTTCCTTTGGAGGCATCGACTTTGACCTAGATGTTAAGTTATTTAAAGAGATTAGAGAACATGGAGCTACATGATTGGACCAAAATGGCAGTGGAAGAAAAGTTAAGTAGAAGGAAGAACATGTGGACAAAACAAAATGACAAGTGGTCGAGTAAGTGGAATATTAGCATGAAAAAGTGCCCAAACACTAATGTGGAAATCAAAAGGTATGTGCGAGAAAAAGTCAAGGCAACCATGTGGACAAGGCATCTTGGGAGGAAAAAAGAACACTATGTCAAGCATTTCAATCTTACATGTGACCACACAAAATAATTATATAGGAGTGAAAATAAAATGGAAAGCGAAAATGTTAATAGCTTAGCTAAGGACTAGTTCGCACCATCTTAGATGGGAGACTAGAAGGTGGACAATGCCTAAGGAAGAGTGGGCATATAGAATATGCTGTTTTTGTACTTTGGGGTTAGTGGAAACAAAATGACACTACACCATGGAATGCCCAACTTACAAGGATATTTAGATCAATTACATTGATATTTTAAATGTGGGCTCCTTGATTACCTTGTTTGAAGAGGAAAGGCTAACAAAAACAATAAATTATTTGATCAAGATTTATAATAGAAGATCCAAGATCCAAAACGAAAGAGATGTCAGTTAGACATAATGCGAGTAACCGACCTCTTGGGACTTTTGTACATGGCAAGTCATTTATGCCCTATCATCCCTCCCTCCATTCATGAATCCAAGATCCAAAAGGAAAGAGATGTCAGTTAGACAAACAACCTACCTCTTGGGACTTTTGTACATGACAAGTCATTTATGCCCCGTCTTCCCTCCCTCCATTCATGAACATAGACATACATAGAAGGCACCCTTACCGAATCGAATGGGTCCTAATATTTCCTATGCTAAAGGACTTTCTCCGACGTTGAGACACCTGAACTAACCAAATTCTGTCATAAACATTGGGAAGGCTCTTTGGTCTCTTCTCACAAGGCATCGAGACCAGCCACGCAGCAAACAATGGCGGATTGCAAGCCTACAGATTCCACTCCAACCCAATATCCGATTCCTCCCACAGCAATCCCAGACGAAACAAGAGAAGAAGTAGAAGCAAAATCGTCACTATTACCGGCAACAGAAGAAGAAGAGGAGCAAAAACCATCATCCGAATCGACAAACCCTAATTCAGAAACCCCCACATTTCAATCCCCTCCCAAACCCTCGGAGGACGCGTGCAATCTCCCATATCAATCACATTCATCCTGTGCCTGTGCAGGCACGCAAAGCGGCCTTAACAAGATCACGTTAGGATTCTCCCCGCCCTTAAATTACAGACCCATAAGGGCGCCTGCCCTCTTGACGCCCCCCAACACACAGGCTGTTGTATCCGCTCCAGTTCCGCAAGCCATAAAAGTCCCGCACTTATCTCCTCCCTATGCCTTTCAAGCCCCAGTTAAAAGAATCACAAGCCCTGCGGACATAGAACACTTTACCTCTTCCGACTCTGGAAAAACCTTCCTAGGGTTCGTAGTCTCGCTCAGCGAAGCGATCCGTGGACGCAAAATTTCAGATTACTGCTCGGAATCCCAGGCTGTGAAGGCTATTGCCGGAATACTGGATGAAATAGCGAGTTGGGTCGATGAAATACCGCCCGTGCAGCAGCCTGTCCGGTATGGTAACCCTGCATATAGAGTATGGTATGAAAGATTGGAACAAGAAGGCTTTGCATTCATGGTTAGGGTTTTGGGTCAAGATTTTCGCGAGGCATCTGTTGAAATTTTTCCTTATTTTGCCGATAGCTTTGGAAATTCATTGAGAATTGATTACGGCACAGGCCATGAAACGAATTTTGCCGCGTGGCTGTTTTGTCTCGCTAGATTGGGGATTTTGAAAGAAAACGACTATCAAGCTGTGGTTTCCAGGGTATTTGTTAAGTATTTAGGGCTTATGAGGAAATTGCAGACGACTTATCTTTTGGAGCCTGCGGGATCCCATGGGGTTTGGGGGCTGGATGATTATCATTTTCTGCCCTTTGTTTTTGGGTCGTCTCAGCTGGTGGATCACAAGTATATGAAACCTAAGTCTATACACAATGAGGACATTTTGGAGAATTTTTCGAATGAGTATCTTTATCTTTCGTGTGTGGCTTTTGTTAAGAAGATGAAGAAGGGTCCCTTGGCTGAGCATTCGCCCATGATTGATGATATTAGCGGTGTGCCAAATTGGGGCAAGGTGAATAGTGGGATGCTTAAGATGTACAAGGCCGAGGTGCTGGAGAAGGTGCCTATCATGCAGCACTTCTTGTTTGGATCAATTATTAAATGGTAAGTTAACAACCTAGTGCAAACCAATCATTTTTTTCAGGTTTTAGAGTATCAAAAGCTTTATGCTTGGGCAGTCCATAATATGAGGGGTATTCTGGATAAAAAGTGCTTATCATATGTCGTGATCCATCGTCATTATCTGGGTATACATTTACTATAGGACAAAAATCCTAGAAATTTTACTGTTATTTTTGTTTTCTACTACTTTATACTGTATAATTTCTTTGGTTGATTTTTTGGTTAAAACTTAAAAGTTGATCATTCGAGGAAAAATAGCTCCCCAAAAGATGCCGTAGCCCCATTGCTTAAAGCGGTTTGACTCCAATATATGCTATAATGATTTCTTAAAAGGCATTTGGCTTTACTCTGCTCGACTTTTAGTGAATCAATCTGGAAGAAGAAAGGAGTATGAAGATGCATATTTTTATAGTGTTCCGATGCAATTATGTGCAAATGTATAATTATTTTCTAATAGCATCATATGGTATTTTATAACCGCAAGTCTATTCGTCTTTACCCGAGTTCTGGAAAAACTTAAGTGAAGATGAAATTTGACATTAGACTTATAATATCAAAATGAAAAACCACATCCTGAGAACATTTGCTCATATTGATTTTGCACTCATTGCCTTCCATGAGACCATGCCTGGATTATGCATTTTGTCAAATAATTCATGAGTCTTCTTTTTGTAACCACATCTTGTATATATGTCTATTAGGGTGGTTACAACCTCTTCAGAAATTTACTTATTCAATTATATTTTACCACATCTCCACACCATGCACAATAGGAACACAACACTTACATTGTAATGACACAGCAAGGTAGGAGTTTGCATTAAGTTTATGGCATGGTAATGTGTAAGTTTACTCATCCATTCAAATGATATAGGTTTTTAGGATCAAAATGTAGTTTTTCAGCAAAGCCAACCAAATAATAGTTCTTATGAGTTTACCATAAGATGAATGGATAGATTGATTAACGACTCTGCATACTGAGTTGGTATATTGGAACATATTCTTGAAGATTCGACTATGGGCAAGATTTGGGTCTGCATTCAGGACATACATAGTTGGGCCTATGAAAAGGCAAGTTCAAAACTGTAATATCCCCAATGGGATCTGCCCTAAAATTCTGATTTCTGTCCTAGAATTCTGCACTTTTGGTTTTCTGCTGAAACCCTAATTTCTGATCTGAATTTTCCAATTTAAATATATATGGACAGCAAACACAATTGGATCCAAATACTCATAATAAAACGATTATGATCCCTTACAATTATATTTTCAATCATGAATTATCCAACCAAACATATCATCAAATTGCAATCATAAAAATGGTACAAATCTGATTTCTGGATTGTACATTCTGCTCCTATAAATCAGAATTCTGAATATGCAAATTAAATTCAAGTATATAGGCCAATCATGCCCAAACTCATCATAGATTTCTGCTGTTACAATTCAAACCTAATGATAGGTTGATACATACCAAAACATAGCAAAATGAGGATCAAAAAGTGAAATTGCCCTCCTAGGGAAGTGATGCCAATCCTAGGGCATGAAACCCTAATGCAATGAGACACAAACCACAAAGAATGCTGCTCCCAAATGTGGCGCTCAGATCTGCTCCAAATGCTGCTAGGAATCAGGGTTAAAGAAACCTTAGACAATGAAGAAATCGCCTCCAAAACTGCCAAATTGCTCATCCCAAACTTGGCGTTCCAATTAGGGCAATGCCTAATTCAAAATGAACATCAAAATGCCTCCAATGGAATGCTGCTCCAATCTGATCTTGAAATCTGAATATGCAAATCTGCTCTTCTCCTTCACGAATCTCCAATGAAGTACAATTAGGCTTCCGTCATGAAACCTTCACAAGATGATTTAGGTTTTCGTCATTGGATTCAAGCCCAACTTTCATTGCAGCCAAAGAGTAAAAACTCCAAGAGAAAATATGAATGCATGATATGATGAAATGCCTCCAAATGAACTCTTATTTATACATGATCTTTCCTTCCATCTCGTAGACCAACTTAGGCAAGAAATGTCTTTTATTTTTTAATATTTTCATCTCCTAGGATGGCCGACCACCTCTAGGAAAGATTGGTGCCCAAAATACAAATTAAAGAGTTGTATTTTATATTTATTTCCTCCTTAAGCCGACCTCCTTATGAGCGCTTAAACAAGAGATATATCATTATTTTATTTTATGCTTATTTACTCATTTTTCCAACCTCCAATTGGGTCACTCTTCTATAGGGCAATTTATTTTATCAACATTGACTCCTCCAAAAATACCATAAAATTATACCAAATCATATTCCATCATTGATTTGCTCTACAAAAATGGATAAGTATGAAAACTTGCCCAATAGGATATTCCCTGAGCCCTCCGGCTTAGCCTACGGGAATGAAAATAGGCTAGCCATCTCCACTAGGTGATCACTCCGAAAATGGGGACATTACAAAAACCAATTAGATGCCAGGGGAAAGACAAAGGGATGGAATTTTTAAGTGAAATTTTCTAAAAAAGTATAGAAGAATTTTCAAAATTTTCTATGTCAAAAAGTAAATCTTACAAGTTAACATTTGTGGAAAATTTGATTTTTTACTTGTAAAGAAATAGTAAATTCGATATCAATATTTTCCCCAACCTTTCTTTTGAAAATTTGCTAGTATTGAAATTTAGCTTTTATATGCAATTTGTAAAAAAACTTTCACAAAAATATGGTGGTGCATATTTTTCACTTCTTTGAATGTTACATTGATTTCCAGAAGCTCTTTGGCCCTATCTTTGAAGGACTGGAGAGTACATCTTTTTTTTTTTTGATTAATATAGAGGGAGTTCCACACCCTTGAGCTACGAAAGACAGGATACATATATATAAACATACAAAGCACTTGCAAGAACTAGACAAAAGGCCAAAAGAAATTAGGCCTCCTAAAATACTTAACACTATGAGTAGATTGGACACATAGTAGAAAGAACACAAAAGAGAAGGGCTAAGAAGCTCGAGAGACATCCCAACCTCCACATTGCTCATCGAGCCACCATCCCTATCACCCAACTTAGAAGCTCCAAACCAACCTTTCCTTGCAATCACCTCATATTTCGACACTGCAACCCTATCACCAACACAATTTCTAAGGCTCCAAACTTCACACCATGAATAATTTCCTCTCGTTTCTCAGCCCGTACTAGGACATCATCAGCAAGGGACGATAACATGAAAGCACTTATCACCTCCAAGACCCTATGGTAAACCAATAAGTGCTATACCACCATAGGCAAGTCCATATAGAATGCTATACCACCATAGGCAAGTCCATATAGAATGCTTTGAAGATCTTGCACAGTTATATTGTCTGCAATCGATTCTTTAGAAGATCACTCATTGACTTCAGCAACTCCAAACCACTAGAAACACCCCTGCCTTTCACAAACCCTGGTGATTAGAAAGTGTGAGGGTTATGCATTTTCATCATGAAATTGTAAAAATCTAAAATTTCAGTTTGGGACATGACATTTTATGATTTTATGAGTTGAATATCACTTGGCATTTACTGAAAGCTTTGTATTGCAATAGATGTTAGGTTGGTCATCATAGCTTTGAATACAACTACCATGTTTAACTTATAATGTCTTGTGCACTGTGTAGATAAAGCAAATTGAAGTGTTTTTACTGTTAACTATAGGCTTTGTATTGCAGATTGCAGTGAAGTGGGTCTTATAGCTTTGTATGCAATTCCCCTTATCTAATTTACCAAGTTGTTTGTGTTGTTAAAATCAAATCCAAACTTTGTGTGTGTACTTGCACTGCTCAGTCTTTGCCTTTAGCTGAATAGTGTAGGCGTGGTAGTTATCATAAGTTTTATTTTGTATTGCGTACTTAAAAACACACATTTGTTTTGTTCGCTATGCGTGAATCACCTCAAAAAACATTTTACAAATTGTAAATGGCAAGTACATATTGTTCAGATTAGGTTACTTTTTATTTACAAGGAACTTCCCTTTCTAATTCAAAGAGTGGCTCTACCGCACATCTGTTCTGTTTTGTCTTACTGAAAGGTGCGAGTTAAAATTCTAACAATACCTCAAGCAAAGACCAACTAAAAGACCAAATCAAACACGCATATTCAAAGGCAGGATAAATTTCGAGGGCCCTATACATTCAAAGGGAAAATGCAAAATCAGTCAGCTAATCAGGTCATTACTTTCAGCGCTCATTCCAAGGGAAATTCAACATTTTAAAAATTTGCTCATGAGCTATGAACTTGCATTGGGCCAGCAAGTAAATGTTAACAAATCTAGTGTATGTAAAAGAGAAATCCTCAGGATGTTTGAATTAACAGAGGTAAAGCTTCTTATGGTGTATTTAGGCTTTCTGTTGCATTGGAAATTTGTGAAAGCAATTTGGGAGCTCACCATTAACAAAATAATATTCAAAATAACACAATGGACAAATGGCTGGCTTTATTGGCAGGCAGAATTCAATTGTTACATGTAGTCCTACAAGTGGTCCCAATTTACCTTCCCAGCCTTCTTCCATTCCCCGAGGAGTAATTAACCAACATGATTAAAATTATAAGAATCTTCCTCTGCAGAAGAATGGGATAAAAGAGAAAAACATCTGCTAATTGCCTAATCTGAAATTTTTAAATACAACGGGAAGGAAGCTTAAACCTCAAAGACAAAAGGCTCTTCATAAGGCCTTCACCATGAAATGAGTGTGGAGGCACAGGCAAGACCAGATTGCTCCATGGAGTTACATCATTCCAGCAAATATTACACCTTCCCATATGAGGATTCATTGAAAATGAAATCTCAGCTTTAAGCCATGACCAAACATCTCGATAGAGGAATGGAGCTCCTAGTTGAGGAAACAGTGTGGCTGTTGGGTTGGCAACAAATTTTGGAAGATATTGGGTATGTATATCTGATGGAGCATTAAACTACCACAGTACAAGACAAATTTTCTAGAATACGGTGGCAAGAGAATGCAGAAGCGGACTTAAGGATCAAAGCAAGAGCCTGACAACCAAAAATAACCAACCTGCTTATTTTCTATGCTCCTAACCCAGACAAAAATGTTTGCCATTTCACAGAGGGTGATTGTACATTGGCCAGACTCACAGAAGGCGAGTGTAAATTGGTCACAACCTATGGTACTGTTAGACAACAGAATTAGTGGATAATACAAAATGCGGAGATGTATTAAAAGTGAAAGCCTTGCCTTAAATCAAAGCTTTCATTTGGTTAGTGTTACTTAGCAAAATATTAACTGCAGATAACAACCCAAATGCGGCACTCAGTGCTGCTGCCATTGTCACAACACTCTCAAACTTGGGAGTCACCATTGCTGGTCTGACTAAAGAAGTAAAAGAAAGTGGCCAAAATGTCCCTGTGCTGCAAAACTGCATCCTGCAAATGGCTGCTAGCAGTGAACCTTTGGGGGCCTGCAATCAGTTTCAGCAACTTCACATCTCTTGTATAGAAGATCTTCTATGCAGAGATCCAACACAATGAAGGTATGCAGAGCCCATACTAGAGTGAGGATATTATTCCTCTCCGAATGAATGCCAGAACATTCTTATTCCACTCCAACCGATGGATAACACTCTTTATCCTTCACTGCCCACAGTCGGAATCCTGGTTGGTTTATCTCTGCTGCTTGTGCTTCTGATATTTTCTCTTGCTGCCCTAAGTCACCTGTGGCTTAAGAATTTTTTGACATTCACTATATCAATATTATTTGCTTTGTTTTAAAAATAATCAATGTACTGGATGCACTTGAAATCAGATAAAATTGAGCAGGTTCAATGTTTGGAGGGGACTAATATTCTGCCTTTGATTGCATTTTATATTGGCACAGATTTTTCGTTCATTTTATAAATTGTATTGTAATGATGAGATGCAAGTTGTTCTTTTTGCCAGGGAGTGAGCATTCAAATTACAAGAATAGGAGTGATTTCTGACGCAGAAGTAAGGTCCTTAGTTTTGCTGACTGAAGCTCTCTTGGAGGGGAGCTCTGCCCGTTCCTTTATGAATGAAGAGAAATGTAGGCACCTTTTTTATTGCTTGTCAACTTCTGTCTGTCTCATCTGCTATAAATTCTCTCGAATGGGTCACCAAATATTTGATTTGTCGTGAATGTTAGAACTATTAATACAGAAAGTAAAGGTATTGATATACAAGTCACATTTAGTAATGTTGGAACAAGCATCGGAAATCTCCTATGTAAGTAAATATCTGTATATTTTAACCTTTTTGCAGCTAAGCAGATATAGACTAAGCTGCAGTTGTTTGATGGTTAGCTATAGAGTTAAAAAGGTTCACACCAAATCCTTGTATATGAAATTTTGTTGGATTCTTTTGCACCACTTTGAGTATAAAGGACCAAACAAGTTTCCCTGTTTGTGAAATTTCACTCTTCCTTTAAGAAGAGGTCCATGCCTTTGAGATCAGATATATTCTTTATGATTCTATAACCTGAGATGAATATTCACTAGTTCTTTTTTTCCCTTCTTTTTGTAAATAGCTTATTGGTTAGCATGAAGGTCCTGTGGCTTCCTCGCCCACAGTTATGCCATATTATTTATCATAAATAAATTTCCTGTAAACCATGTGTTAGAGAACTTAATTTTTATGACATATTTAGATTACATTACTACTTGTTTAATGTCGAGGTTTAGTACACATTTCCCTTTATTTTACACTAAAAATTCCCAAAATATTGTAATTTGTCCCCTCAAATTCCGAAGACTTTAATGTAAAGTTAAGGAAAACCTATCCCCATTTAATCAGGTTAAGAGGTGGCATAAATTAATCTGAGGAAACCAAGCTAATTATTGTTAAAGGGCAACATTAATCTCAACCCAAGAGTAGACTTAGTGGTAATAAGGAATTAGTCGAAAGGCAACAATCAGCGTTTTGCCTGGCCCATCAGTCATTTCAATCACCATCGCAGCTCACAATTACTCACTCTTAGATATTGGCCTTGAACAGGTTGGCTGGATTAATAAATTTGATTTTAGCTTTAACAAATTGTTAGAGAACAAGCTGCAGGATAAATTCAGATTTGTTGGTGTCTTAATTTGTTAGATGTGGGCAAGGAGTCTGGTGCAAATAAGATCGAGGATTAGGTAAAGAGTTTGATTTGGCTCAAGTTGGATTAGGTATTGAGACAACCTGAACTTGGGATATCATCCTGTGATCATGGAAGGGATAATTATCACCTATGCAAGTGCATTGATATCTTAGATCTGTGGAAGTTCATGAAGGATATGGTTTAGAAGGCTGGTTTGTTGATAATCTTCCATGGCAAGTTAGGTAAGATGGCAACAAATATACATGCAAGTGCAGTGAAAGATTTAAGGGACAAGGAAGGATTTTATAAGTAACTCATCCTGACTAATATATTAAGTACAAAACTCAAGGGAGTGAAAACTAGTGTTTTGAGCCTAGGAATGGATTTGGAATATACGTGGAAATATTGCTATATGGTTTTCATAGATGCAATTGAAAGTGAGCATCAATCACTATTAGAGATGGTTTTATGAGGCAGTAAGTTAGTACATTACAACAAGACTGAACAACCATATTGTGGAAATTTAACCTTTGCACTGTATAGTCTATTAGAAAATTGAAATTGTATTATACTTAAATAAAGAAAGGAAAAATATGAAAACATATTAGATGGTATATAAATATGAACCTAGCTGCAATCTCAAGATAGAACATGAGCTCTCACAAGTTGCTATATTGATTGATGAAATGATTGTAATAACATGAGAGATTTACTGTGTATGTATACATATGCCTCCCAATTTGAAAATTGTCAATATGTTGAAATTCTGCAATTTATTAACATTTGGTCTTATGAACATTTTAGGAGAATCTTGTATGTTTGCTTTGATTGCGGTGGCTAGGTGGAGGGAGTTACTTAGGAGTTACACTTTGACCCCTTGATTCTTGCATGACATTCTTAAAGAATAGCACCACATTTGGAAGGAGCTACTTTGGAGGAGTTACATTTTGACCTTCATTCATGAATCTTTTAGATTTGGCACCGCAGTTGAAAGGAGATAAAAAAGAGTGAGGAAGAGTTGAGGAGAATTAGCTTCCATAAGAATTTTTTCAGGTTGAAGACAAGTCGTGGAGTTTTTGTGTTGTAGGTTTGGGGAGTTTGTGCTTGGCCTTTGGGTTGTGTATTGGTAGTAGTTGTTGGATGCATGTGTCATATAGGTTCTTGTAGGGTTGAAAGTATGATTTTGTAGGGGGAAATTTGGCCGAGATCTCCCTAGATTTTGTAATCAATTCTTATTGCGTTTGATGAATCTGCTGTACCTTTATTCCTATTTTGTTCTGTTTATTGGTAAATCTTATGTGTATGTGGGTCTTAAAACAAATCAGACTTGAAACTTTACTTTTAATGGTTGAAATTGCTAAAGTCTTGAGTTAACTTGGTGAAATTGTAAGGAGGAGTTCACCATGTGGGAGGGTGTGTTTGTTTTGTTCAAATCTCCAAGGTGACATTGAGGGTTGTTTGTGTCACTGTGCCTTCAAGAAGGCAAGTTGGAGTGGTTGCTTTGACAAGAAGAATGGAGGAACTCTTTTAAGATCTTCAAGTTAGAAACATTGTCCTCTACGTAGACCATTGGAGAGAAGAAGATAGTAAGATGGAAGATGAAGTAGTGAGAAGAAAGAACAAGAACAAATGAGCACCCTTGGAATGTTAAGATAGGTTCATGATTCATGAGCGCCCTTGCCATAATTGGAAGGGAAACCAAGCTCATTGTTCCCAATTTTTCCAAAACCTTGAATCCAAAATAGCTAATTGATTGGGTTAGCGAATTGGAAGAACATTTTGAGTATGAGGATGTCCATAATCATCTAAAGTGTAAGAATGACACAAACCAAGTGGAAATGGCACATTGACTTTTGGTGGAGGGAAGTACAAAATGAAAGACATTGAAGTGGTCATGGAAGGGTCACCCATTGGAACCAAATGGTAACTAGGCTAAGGGAGAAATTCCTACTTGGATACTATCAATTAAAGTTGTTGAAGAAGCTTTGAAACTTGAGGCAAAGGGAGCTTAGTGTCAAAGACTATGTGAATGCATTGAGGCTCAACAATTAGGATGAACTAAGCATGTTGAAGATTGATGTTGTAGAGGAAGCTTACCACTTTGCCTTGAAACTTGACGAGTTGTTGTATAGGAGACAACATAACAGAGGAAGAGGAGGATTTTCTAGATGAAAAGGCCAAGGAAATATTGGTAGAGGCAATATTAGACAAGGCACTTCCTAGATTCAAAGTAATGAGCACATACGAGCAACTTCATCTAGAGGAAGAGGTGTCTATGGACCTAGTGGTAGAGGATTTGTTGGAGCTTGCTTTCGATGTGGCCAAATGGGTCACATAGCCTTCAAATGTCCTCAAAATTAGAATGAAAGGGCACAAAGAGAATGAAGTTGATGTAAATCTTGCAGAAGTTGTCAAGGAGTCGCTTCACCTATTGAGGAACCAAAGTAAGCAAAAACCTTCATGATGGAAAGGGTTTTGTTGAAATTGCATAAAGAGAACAATGGGCTTGTGCAAAGAAGAAGCCTCTTTCGAGCATTATATAAGTCCAAAGGCAAATGTTGCAAAGTCATCATTGATAATGGGAGCATGGACAATCATGTGTTTGTAGAGATGGTGGAAAAGCTTGGCTTAAAGAAGTGAGAACTATCAATGGATCAACATGTGGTAGTGAAAGAACAATGCCTTTTGAGTTTCATGGTTGCAAAAGGATCAATGTGTGGTAGTGAAAGAACAATGCCTTTTTGAGTTTCATGATTGGCTCCTATAGTGATGAGGTTTGATGCAATGTCATACCCATGGACATGTCATGTTTTTCTTGGGAGGCAATGGTAGTTTTAATTGAGTTTCCAGATTCTTCTGATCGTCTCTCGAGTCCCTTGTCGGTTCCTTTTGCTTCGGCCCAGATTGCTACTTCATCAGTTCTTGTTTCATCTTCGGATTTGCCTACTTCTGGTTCGACATCTTTGCGGGAGGAATCTCTGGCTACAACGTTTGTTGAGGCTCCCCTCGAGACCTTTTTGGTTGTGGCATCGAGTGAGGATCCCCTCTCACCTCGCTTTGCGGATTTTGACTCAGAGCTTTCTTGGACGGTGGTTCAGCGAAAGAAGAAAGGACTTCCCAACTTTGTTGCTACTTTGCACCCTAGAGTCAAGGGAGTTAGGTTTGCTAGATCGGGATCTGGTGTAGTGTAGGTCCTTTGGTTGGTTTTATTGTTTTTCAGTTGGGTTGTTGTGCCTATGTTGTTGTTTTTGCTATTTTTTGGCCTATTTGAGCCTGCTTGTTCAACCTTGGGGGCTTGTTTATAAAGGGATCAGGTGCCTTGTTTGCTGCTTATCTTAATAAAAAACTACACCCTTGTGAAGGATGGCAAGAAGTATCACTTGAGCCTAGTGAAGGAACATGATGAATGTTCTCTAGAATCTAGAGTGATGTTGATCAATGGGAAGGAGTTCCTTAGTTGGCTGCACACAAAATGTGGGCTTCACTCTTGTTGCTAGGCTAATATTAGAAAACTTAGAGTAGGGTAGTGAGCTACTTGAAGAAGTGAAAAGGTTGCTTGAGGAGTAGAAGGATAGTGTTCAATGATGTTCTTGATGGGGTTCCACCCAAAAGATGCATAGATTTAATATCAAGAGCTAGTCTACCCAACATAGTTGCATACAAAATGACACTTATGGAGAATGATGAAATTAATTGACATGTTGAAGAGTTGTTGAAGAGAATCAATTAGATATAGTTTGAGTTTATGCATAGTACCACCTGTATTGACACCTAAGAAAGGGTGGAAGTGTTGTATGTGTACGGATTTTAAAGCCATAAATGAGATCACCATCAAATACCAATTTCCATGACCTAGGATTGATGATTGGATGGATTGCTTGAGTGGAGCCAAGTACTTCATGAAGATAGACTTGAAAAGTGGATACTCTTAGATCAAGATATGGGAAGGTGATGAGTGGAAGATTATATTTAAGACTAAGGAGGGCTTGCATGAGTGGCTTGTCATGCATTTCAAATTGACAAACACCCCTACTACCATTTTCATTCAACTTATGGATGAGGTATTGAAGCAATTTTTTTTTTGGATTGAAGATTTTTCACAATTTATATAAATCAAAACAAGAGTACATCCTAAGGTGATCAAGGTGACCACCATACACCAGTCCATATATAGATTACAATCCAAAAAGTGAACCTACTATAAGATTGTGCTTCAATAATAGGTTTAAAGAGAAGTACTGTTCAAAAAGTACTGTTTACATATATGAGGGGTTGCATATATCAGATAAAAAACAGTAGGTAATTGACACTATTTTAATATAAACTTAACTACAGGCTACTATTGTTGCATTGCTTCAAACCCATTTGTATTAAGTAGTCCATTCCATCTGCATTATGGTAGTTCCATTCTTCTTCAAATTCTCTAAGGTTCCCAGAGGTCTCTGTCACTCTGCCCTACTGTGGAGTAGAAAAGTCTGCTAGTCTTTTTCATCAATGGTTTCATCTAAGTCTGTGCCATCATATACCATGTTAGTCTTGATGAACTTTTTCTTAACTTTGTCCTGTTTTGCTTGCCCCAACTTGTCTAGTCCTCTCTTACAGTCCCTATTGTCACTGACTTTGAAGGGTTCCACATCTTTAGATATCTCTGGGGGGTGATGTAGTTCAAGAGCTCTGCTATTTCCATAGAAGTTGTGAGAAGTGATCTTGCTTAGCCTCTGATCTTGATTCTCTGTGCAATCTACCTGGTGCAGTTTGCAATATTCAATTTGAAAGTCTGTGTACTCTCTAAGGAAGCTGTCATTCATCTTACTATCTCTAGTGCCCATAGTTTGCATTCTGAATGTCTTCTTTATACAACATTGCCTCTCCATCCATTATCTCTTTGTATTTGTCCACCGGAATCTCCACTGTCATCATACATGTTCAATCAATTTCAAGTTTGTGAGTTTAAAAGATAACTTAGTGAGAGACCTCTCCTTACCTTGAAACCTCTCATCATTTTTCATCTTCCACAAAAACCACAGGATCTTTGTAGATAAGGCTAGCCATAAGGTATTAAGTTTTCTATTTAACCCTTTGACAAAACCACACAATATTTCTTTCCAACTAATAACATTTCTAGGTTCCTAGTTTGCCACATTACCCATAAAAATAGCCCAAGTGGCTTTTGCATAAACACAATCAAAGAACACATGTTGACAGTTTTCACTTACATTACACAAAGGACAGACACTGTTGTCCATTCCTAGAGCCAAATTTTTTAGTAAAAGTAACCATCTAAAGCTCCCCTTTTTAGGTTCTATACTTCTAGACCAGAAACATTCAAAGGCTTTGGATAAGGTTCTATGTTCTAATTTATGATCCCAAACAGAGTTTATATGCTCAAGGACCGCCAGAGGATTGACCATCATTTTATGAATTTTCTTTGAGTTGACCTCTTGAAGATTAGTTCCATCTTTCCACTTGATCTTTCTAACACAGTCCACCCCAAGAAATGATACTTCCTGGGGGAGTCTACACAAGAAAGAACAGGAGATAAAAGAAAATGTCCTTTTTCTCATTCCAGAAAGGCTAAATTCTTGTTCAACTTGTTCCCAATTTTTGGCTCTACTCCCATCAAACAAGTCACTAAGAGAACTTAGACCTTTACCATGCCAAATCTTAGCTGAGCACGCTTGCAAAAGGGCAAGTGGTTTGCCTTTATGAAATATGTTCCACCAAATTGATCTGTGTCCTATAATTATGCCCTTTTCAATATCATATGCCCTGCCATTATCAATTACAGTTTTAGCTTGCTCCCAAGCTTTTTAGATGCTGTTAAAGATAGTAGATCCCATAGGTTTAACTGAAGCAATTTCTTCGAAAATTTGTGATTGTTTATTTTGATGGCATTCTTATTTCTAGAATTAAGGAACACTTGGAACATATCAAGCAAGTTCTACAAAAGCTAAAGGAGGATAAATTGTTATTAAATCTCAAAAACTATAGTTTTATGAAGATAGAGTTTGTGTATCTTGGATTAGTGATTGTGAGTGGATCTTTGAAGATGGATCAAGAGAAGTTGAAAGCCATTTTAGAGTGGTCAACACCCAAGAGTATGTTTGCAACAAGGAGCTTTCACAATTTGATCAATTTTTATAGAAAGTTACATTCAAAATTTCAGTAGAAGTGGTGCTTCTATTATCGAGACCATCAGAGGGGTTCATAGAGATTTCAAATGGACCATTGTAGTTGAGTGAAGTTTTAGTTATTGAAGAAGTTCACAGAACTAGTATTTTTGGCCTTACTAGATTTCAACAATGTTTTTTTGAGGGAGATTGTGATTGTTACATCCCTCCTTTTGGACAAATTTTTACTATTTACTTTTACCTGTTTCATGGATAGAAATAGGCATGTGAATACGTTTATGATAATGAGAAACAATGTTATGATTAGAAGTATTAATTTTATGAAATCATAGTTTTATCTCTTGAATATGATCAATTTGATGATATGAATTAAAATGCCTTTTCAATATGGAAAAATTGAAATGTTATGATTTTATTATACTTGGACCGGGATACCGGTACATTGACCACAATCTGTATGTGGGAATGTTTTGACAGGAACAAATAGATTAGGCTCTCCAAGAAACAAAGGGGAGAGAAGGTATCTTCGGGGAAGGGGAGTATAGACTCTGGATCACCAAAGGGTGTTTGCCACTGAGTTCATACATCAAACAGATTAACCTAATTGTCTTGAGGTAAGTATGATTTCGGTTAAGTCAAAGTTATCAAAAAGGTCGTCAAGGGTTGTTAGAGTGAGTCACTCTTTTATTATGTCGTGGAAGAACAACATTGTTTGTCCAAACGTCGTTAATACGATGAGAATGGTCAATCGACATCTATGTCGTATGATGTGTCTTGTTAAGTTATTCAACGTAAAACGTCGACAAAAGTTTGTAAAGGGGGAGATAAAACTCGACCCCGAAATGTCGACCGCACACCTCGTCAATGCGGTTGCGTAATTGCTCCAAACATCGTTGTCATCGTATGCCTTATGTGCGTACGATGTAAACGTTGTGATTCAGGACTATGATGGATGTAGAGTTATTCTTATGAGGTGGTTGTCATTAAAAAGGCTTAAACAACGCCTTAAATCTAAGTGATTCGCTAAGTGTTATATGATCGATTGTAATTCGTAAAAGTAACGTAACAATAAAATATATATGTATTTATATATATTACACACCGAGAACAAAACAAAGATTAATAGGTATAGCTAATTATCAGGCTTTAGCTTGAAGGACTTAGTTATAAGTCATTATTACATGATACCACTATATGCTGTAACATTGTAATCATTTCAAGCTTTGATATAGGTCGATAAGACTGAGAGTCGATCACAAGTCATTTCGTGTTATTAACTATGACCTCAGCTCGTAAACTTAACTTAGATGATGAGGCATAATGCCAATAACCACTTTCACCACCTCATTGCCCGGTTACATCACTGTTCGAAAAGCCACGATGGCAAATGAAATGGTAAGCCCGAAGTTAACGTTAGTGGGCTGTCGTGGAAGGCAGATGATAGGCGAGCAAGTTAAAGCTTATCAAAATGGATAAGCTGCGGGTTAGTTAGGGTTAGGAGTTAGTTATATCTCTCACCATCATTAAGAGTATCGGGGGGAAGTCTTAAAAAAAACACAAGATTTGATTTCATCGAAGGACAGAAGCTTAAGTGAGGCAATACGATTAAGGAACTGGGAGAACGATAAGAATTCAAAGCAGAAAGCTAAAACACGAAGGCCTTTATCCAAGGTCTTGATCTTTCTGTTTACTCTGCATATATTATATAATCATTGTTGAAAACGTGAACTTGAAATCTGCATGATGTTGGCTAATGTTAATGAGGAATAATAATAATCATTCTGAGATGATAACTAAGGTCTTGATATACGCTTTAATCCTTATGGTTTTTCTCTCAAGCAAATCATAGTTTCTGCCTTTGGTTCACACGATAGTATATGTGTTAATCGACAACTCCTATCGATGGATAATCGTTCTTTTACACAGAAATTGCACCGGTGGTACAAGGGCCTGAGAAGCCGTAGTTCCTGTTATAAAGAATCCTTATTTTCTGAGTATAGTTACTTGTATTAAACAAGCTATTTTTCGACTATTAGTGAGCAAAACCTTCAAGTTATGATGATTATAGAAAAACTAACGCCATCTCTGTGTATAAATATTGCTGCTATATACATATAATACTCAAACATATTCTTCAGCCCTGTGTTGTCGAGTTAACAACATGCTCTAGATCTCCGAACTTAGCAAGTAACACATTTTAGAAAATATAAATAAAATCTGGTCCATTCTTCACCACTAGGGTATGACATGTGTGCCTTGGTGCAAGCCTGTGTTTACAAATTGCTTCACGTAGTATCACCAATAATCTCCACAAGAACATTGTCCTTGTTTGAAATGATGGTACCGATTCGCATCTCTTTTAAGAATTTCTCTCGCAACAACCTTGGAGATAAACTTGATTGTAGTGTGACAGTCAATACCTACTCAAAGGTTCTTCATGACTCTAATGGTTGTTCTAGGGGATGTGTTTAACAATCCAAATGCAATTGCCAACTTCTCACTATGGTGGCAGAGAAATAGTTCTTTTTCCTCTTCTTCCACATCATTCAGTACATGCCTTGGATTTGGAAAATACCTTGCTGCCTTCTTTTCCCAAGATAATTTATCCAACTCTGCATATATCTCCTGTGTCTGTGGGTGTGATCTGTCTCCCACACAAAAAGCATGTACCA
This sequence comes from Cunninghamia lanceolata, assembly GCA_027924645.1. Lineage (NCBI taxonomy): Eukaryota > Viridiplantae > Streptophyta > Pinopsida > Cupressales > Cupressaceae > Cunninghamia > Cunninghamia lanceolata. Next base: position 6,697,014 of record BSBN01000516.1, read on the forward strand.
TTTTCTGGGCTTCTATCCAACTACACCCTGGCACCAAGCAAAGACGTCCATACAACCACTGTAGGTTTAATAGGCGTTTTTAATGATAACGTTTAGAGTTTTCTCAAGATAGCTAGCATGACCAATAAGTTCAATCATGCACACATAATGATCCAATGTAGGCATGATGCGATAAGAGTCACTCATATCATTGAAGTAATTACAACCCTTACCCACTAAGCCTGCATAGATGCATGCTAATAAAATACAAAAGAAGCTTACACGGTCAGGGTGTGTTCCATATTACATAATGTTAACTGTTAGCTTTGTCAAATTTAATGTTGGCCACTATTGGTAAATAGTGTCGACCTAGAATTATCCTATTGATTTGGCTCTCTATATGAAAGTATCTGGCCTCTAGAGTCATCAATTATCATTGACCTCTATTGTATATAATTATCGGCTTTGGATAAGGATGATATCGACCTCTATAAAGGTTAATGATTATTATATGATGAGATTGATTGATATCTCGATATGTTAAATGTTTCTTTTGGTAGGGTTAGAAGAGATATGGATGCCCCCAATGAGCGAGTTCACCACTTTTTATGATTTCATTGATCAATGTCTTTATACCTTGACTAGTAAAAATATTGTCATTTGGGCATGAGATTATTGTTCCCAACTATTGATGTTTTGATTTGATGAGAATGATTATTATTTTTTATAACAAGATGACATTATAGATCTTAGTGAAGAATTATTATTTGATGACTAAGATGGATCCATATACACATCCTTACATGTGGAATTATTACACTCATTGATTATCTATACATAGATTTTGGTTCATTATATAAACCAATCACAAGAAAGATTATCATGACTACTATTAATTGATTTTCTTATGACCGGTTGAGGATTGTTATTAATTTCGAATAGTAATGGTGCAACTATTCTTGTATATTTTGTGATTGGTATCAAAATGGGTTTTTACCATTGGTGTCATACTACCTATTATGTTTAACAATTATATAACTATGCCATGTTTAAATACCAACGTCGACATTAGTTAATCATAATAACAAATGATCCTTTTAGAAACTAAAGACCACTTCGTGGATGATTTTACCTCCCCAAAGTATTAGAGTATATACTCTATGATTCTCTTAGGATATCGACCTAAAAATGGCAGGATGTTAAAATGATAGGATGACATTTTCTACTGGGGAAACCTAGAAGGTTGTTTATAAGGTTTCAAGAATGATGGTACCAAGTGTTATAATGAAATTATATGAATTTCATGGACTCATATTGCAAATATAGTCTAGATTAAGGAATGATCTGAGTCAGTTTGACTGGAATGGATTTACCATTTAGACAAGTTTGTGTCTAGTATAATTAAATGAAGGGGTAAGGACCCTAGTTATGTTTATTTGATTTTATTTGTGAGAAGAGATAATTACCTTGACTATGATGCTTAACTTGGGTAAGGTAACCATTTTAGCTGTAATAGATCGACTTAAACTCCTTTAAGTGTCGATAAGTCTTGGATCTTGGGTATTGCAAAGTTGCAATGAGAATCCTTGTATGGAAAGTTAATCCGTAAGGATTATAGAACCTAGACAATATTTGAAAGCTAGTTGAAGACATAAAGACTGAATTAGAATTGATAAACTATAAATATAAACATAGATCACCATATTTGGGATGACGTAACCTATTGTGATGATCATACTTAGTTAGAGGGTATCTAGAGTTGTATGATCAATAGTGTTACGTAGGATACACCACCAGTACTAATGGCAAATACTAATGGACATCATAGGTCTATACTCTTCGTGCAGGGTAGGGCCACTTCTGGTTAGGAAGGTGTGCGGGAGACTGTCGGTCTGTGGATGGAGGTAAAGCTCTCTGAAGATACTTTCTCTCTCTCTTCAGCCAGAGGATAGCCGAGGGTTGTGACATGGGGGTCGACAATCAAGTTGCAGTGATCTCTTGGTGAGTTTTTATTTTGTAAATTTTTCCTTATGAATAATATTTATAAATATCATATTGTTGATTCATTGAAAATAAATGGACCTCTTTGTGATTAAATAAGTTGTTGATTAAACTTCAATGTTTGAAAAAGTGAATTTTTTTTATCAACCTTTTTCCTCTTCGAATTTTACTTCATGGTAAAACTGGGTTATAGTGTTAGATTCCATTTTGGTTATTATAGTGATGCTAGTGGGAAAACCATTGGAGTAGTGTTGGAGTCAAGAGGGGCGACCCATAACCCAATTTCGTGAAAAACTTAACGATGCTAAGAGAAAGTACTCCAGTAATGATTAATAATTTTATACCATTATACAAGCATTGAAGAAGTGTAGGCATTATTTGCTTCCCAAGGAGTTTGTGTTGTATATAGATCATTAGGCTCTAGTACATCCATAAGGAAGAAAAGTTGAACAGATGACATGTGAATGAGTGGAGTTCTTTTAGAGCTACTCATTTGTATTGAAGCATGAGTGGAAGTACTAACAAGATTGTTGATTCCTTGAGTAGAAGTTCATTACTCATAGAAATAAGGGTTGAAGTGATTTGATCTGATGGGATGAAAGATTTATACCTAGAGGATGACATTTTTAGGAAAATATGGAAGGGATGCATGGAATTAATAAGTGGAGACAAGACTTTATGGTTGGATGTTTTGAGCCAAGATGGATTATTGTTTAGATGGAAGCAATTGTGTATATCCTAGGGGTCGATGAGAGAACCTAATTAGATAATGGGGTACTAGCTAGACATTTTCGTATCAATAATACTTTGGGTCTTTTGGTGGAGCACTACTATTTGTCAAGGAAGAGATTAGATGTTTAGAGGTTTGTATAGGAATGCCACATTTGTTAATATGCTAAGGGAATAATATAAGATCCTATTAGCCTCTATCTATACTACAACGACATTAGTACGATATTAGAATGGATTTTTTACTTGGGCTACCTACAACTCGAATGGGACACGATTCAATCTTTATTGTGGTGGATAGGATGTCTAAGATGACACATTTGATTGCTTGTTAGAAAACTAGTGATGCTTCAGCACATTGCTAGTTTTTTATTTAAGGATGCAATGAGGCTACATGGGTTACCAAAGAGCATAGTTTTAGATAGTGATGTTAAATTTGTGGGTTTGTTTTAGAGGACTATATTGAAGAAGTTAGGGACCAAATTGAATTTTAGTTCAACTTACTAGACATAGACAAATGAGAACATAGATGTGGTAAATTGGAGCTTGGGAAATTTGTTGAGATGTTTAGTTGTTGAAAAACCCAAATAGTGGGACTTACTCTTGGTACAAGTTGACTTTGCTTAAAACTCATTGAACAAAAGCATAGGTAGAATGCTATTCCAGGGGGTAAATGGGTGCAACCCTAGAATGTTGAATTGAGTGATGCAATTGAGATGTGGGTACCAAGAGTGTAGAAGCAAAGGATTATAGAGGTGGTAAATTGGAGCTTGGGAAATTTGTTGAGATGTTTAGTTGGTGAAAAACCCAAAGAATGAGACTTAGTCTTGACACAAGCTGAATTCGCCTATAATCAAAGAACAAAGGCATAGCTTGAACACTATTCTAGGTGGTGAATGGACACAACCATAGGGTGTTGTTGATTTGAGTGATATAGTTGAGAGGTGGGTACCAAGAGTGCAAAAGTAGAGGATTTGGTAGAACACGTTAGATATTTGATGAAGAGCAATGCAAGGAATATGCATATCAATGAAGGAGAGATGGTGAGCAATGCAAGGAATAAGCTCACCTTAGGAGAGAGCTTTCCAAAGGGGCAGTATAATAAACTTTGTTGGAAAGAGATTAGATCTTGTCGAGTATTGAAGAAGATTTGTACAAATGCCTACAAGATGCACTTCCAAATGGAATAGGTATCTTATCCATCTTTCATATTGCAGATCTTTATGCATATCACTTAGGGATTATGAGATGGACCATAATACTAAAACAAATGTTGCATTGTGGAAGAAAAATGTCACGGTTGTGTATGCTAGAAATTGGAAAGCAAATAAGAAACATAGTGATCCTATTCCAATGCCTACATAACTCAAGAAATAATGAAAATGCACGATAATAAAATTCAAAGCAAATAACAATGCAAGTTACCACAAAATGATATTTATTCCTTTGTGTATTGATATGTGGATTGCTCTAAATGTAGCATAACCTTGATTGCAAATGCGTGGATGGAGGCACGATTCAACAACATAAGTTCGCAAAAATTAAAGATCCTTTTTTGGTTTGGAGAAGGCTTTATCTATACATTTTTGATGATGGAGGGATAAGGATTTGATTTTGGAAATACATATTTGATTTTTGCTTTATTCGATCATGAGAGGAAATAAATCAAGAAGATAAGATTTGGAAGTAGAAATGGATTTGATATTTGTTAAAAGGAAATAAATCCAAAAGAAGATAAGATGAGAGATGAAATGATAATTGATAAAATTATCTAATTAATTTAATTAATTAGATACGCATGAGTTTAAAAAAGAAAAGAAATCGAGAAGATGTGGCTTAGACTTGTTAGTTAAATAAATATTTGTTTTATTTAATTAATGTTGGAATATGATTTAATTAATTAAATAATTATAAATTATATAATTGACATTAGAAAAATGAATGGATTAATTAAATAATTGTAAGTTATTTAATTAATGCTAGGAAGTGAGAAAATTAACTTAATTAAATAATTAATAATTACTTAATTAATGTGAGAGAAAAAGGTAGAACAATTTTAATAAAGATGGATGAATTTAATTAAGAATTATTTAATTAATGTGGAACTATGAATAATTAAGCTAGGAAGTAATGCGAATGCAATGCACTGAAAATGCCTTGGTGAATTTTAGGTGTCTACAATGGTGACCAAAGGAGGAGATTGAGAGTATCTTGAGATATGGTTGTTAAGAAAGCCAGAGGAAAAGAATATGTAGAATATCTAGTTAAATGGAATAATGAATTAAAAGAGGATGCTAGTTGGTTATTTCCATTTGAGATGAGGTAGTATGGTTTTAACATAGGGAGACTACATGCTTTATCGTGAGCAAGAGTTCACTTTTGTTTCTTACCTAGGGTATCTAATGTAGGAGCATCTCAGGGTTAGAGAAAATGACATCACCAAAAACATGTTTTATTTCTTTAATTTTGGTTTGTTTGTGCTAACTCTGGATTCCTAGGTGTGGATGACCACTTTAACTTCAAAATTATGAATTTTATATGGCTTTCCCTCTCAAATTGGGCACACACCTTGGAGAGAATCTTGGAGGGCCCCATTCGAGACTTGTTTGAATGTTCATGACACTCTAAGGGAGATGTAGAGTCACAACTCCATGATGGCACTTGGGATGGTGGGCCACTTTGTATGTTGTTGACTCCATTTGCATGCCATTTTCCTTGATTGGAACACCTATGTGGAGGGGAGTTACTCTTGAGGAGAATCTTGCATACTTGCTTTGATTGTGGTGGCTAGGTGGAGGGAGTTACTTTGGAGAAGTTACAATTTGACTCCTTGATTCTTGCTTGACCCCCTTAAAGAATAGTGCCACATCATGAGGGAGTTAATTTGTAGGAGTTACATTTTGACCTCCATTCATGAATCTTTTAGATTTGGTACCACATGGAAGGAGATAAAAAGGAGCAATGGAGAGTTGAGGAGAATTAGCTTCGATAATATTTTTTTGTAGGTTGAAGACAAAGTGGTGGAGTTCTATTGTGTGTTGTAGGTTTTGGGAGTTCATGATTGGCCTGTGGATTGTGTATTGGCAATTGTTGTTGGTTTCAAGTGTTGTAGAGGTTCTTGTAGGGTTGAGGTGTTGAATACTAGTTTTTATTATTTTTCTAGAAATATAGTGTATAGATTATTAAAGGTCAATTAGGTATTATATAGTGTCAAGTAATAGACCTACGAGCTATAGAATTGTAAAGTGTTGTATAAAAATTATAATTGTAACATTTTTCTTTGATATATGAAAAACGATGGCTCATAGGTAACACCAATATAATATTTTTTTTTTAAAGTGTGAGGACCTAATCAAATCCCTTAATTTTTTTATTTAAAACATAAGAATATCTTGATTATCCATCCTCTACAGAAACAAAGCACATGCAAAGAATTTTATAGGGAAAATAGTCATAATGAAGTGAGATCATCCTAGCTATAGATCCATGCTAAAAAGATTGAGGGGTCTTTGTAAGGTACTTACAATTTTTTAATTTATTATTAATGGTGTGAGAACATGATAACCACCTTAGTATTGATCTTTAACAAGTTTAGATTGCTTTATATAAAAGTGTAACTTCAAAAATTGCATACCCTTATAATTTCATGTTATATTTTTGCTTTGCTTTAGCATTCATTCCCTTAGTTTGTTTGTAGGCTCATTTTTGTTAGTGTAGGAATACTAATGCTATCACTTATTATTTAAATAAGTAATTGTGTGTATATTCCACACATGGCTTTAAGCCACCTTAGGTGGTTGACTTGGAGAGTTTGAAACAACTCTCCAAACTATGTGTCGACACTCATTTGCTTAACTTGGAGAGTTCGAAACAACTCTCCAAGCTATGTGTTGACACTCATTTGCCACCACTCTTTGAGTGATTGAGTCGACTTCTAAAGTGACTCAAAGTCTCAGCTTTATATGTACAACACACTTGTTCATAATCTATTACCGATTATGTCATTATCTAATTAATCATCTTTTGTGTCATTTGTTCTTGTTTGCTCCATTTTGTGATTAGCATTCTCTCAGTCGATCCTTCGTTCTCACATGGTATCAGTGCGGGTTTGGGTTGTTTGCTGGTTCGTTTAGAGGCGTGAAACCCCTGTTTGGCGTATTGGAGGCATTTCCTTGTGTTCGGCGCTAAATTTGCTTGTGTTTGGTATGATCTAGGTGCAGTTGTGTTTGGCCTGATTTGCAGTAATGATTCGTTGTGAAGGCCATGATTTTTTTAGTATGTGGGCAGTTGCTTAGGCCTCACAATAGGCACAAACAGGAGGCTATGACCTAGGGTCTAAAGGCCGCAATTTTCTCTGCGTTGTTGCAAGGCCATCACAACCTGAAGCCCCTATTCGAAGGCATAAGGCATCCAATTTAGGCATCTCCAAAGGTCTGTTTGGTGTGATTTACAAGAAGCCACCATAGTAGGTTGCGATCTCTTCCCTGTTGTGATCTGCAAGAAGCAAAGGCGTCCTTTTTATTGTGCGTAGGTCTCTCATAGGTCACAAGTGTAAGGCGATTTGTGTATTTGGTGTGTTTTTCATGAGCATTCAGCCCTTCTTGGGCACCAATACATGTGTCAAGGCGATCTTTGTTTGGAAAGTGTTTGGCGATCAAGACATTTGAAGACCCTACTTCAATTTTGCATTCTTGGAACGATCTCTCTCCCACGCGCGGTCCACTCTGGCTTCGCTCCACATGTAGGCACTGCTCACCTCACACAACCCTCATTCCTGGTTTTACCTTTATGCCCTGTTCGGTGGGGGATTCTTTTCCAGAATTTGCAGACCCAATCTTTGAAGAAGAGAGGCAACGGATTCATTTTTGATCGATGATAGAAATCCCCTTTGAAATCGCCTTCCCTGCGGCCCTGTACCTCACACATGTCCAACCACGACCTGCCCTGTGATCTCACGCCATTCTGGTGTGCAAGGCACCATTTTGGCCGCCCCATTCTGCCCTTCTGCCCTAAAATTTGGGCTTGACTCTTCAAAAATTGCCCTAATTTTATTTTTAACAGCATTTAAAATTATGCTTTTCAAAATGCTAACAAAATAGACAAGTTATAGTGTTAAAATAGGGGTAGGACATTTAAAAATTGGGGCAAATTTGCTTTGATAAGGAATTATGGTTATTTAAACCCTTTTATTTTTCGCTTACAAAGACGAAGGTTGGGTTGGCAGGAGGCCAATTCCCCCTCACAATCAAAGCCATTGTATTCTACTCTTTTTGGGTTGGCAGGAGGCCAATTCCCCCTCACAATCAAAGCCATTGTATTCTACTCTTTTTGCTGATTCCAATGAGTGGTTGGAAGGCTAGGTTCATTCTCACCTCTAGGCTTTTTTTTTTTATTTTAGTGCAATTTTTATTAAATATGTTATTTACGGGAAATTGATTGTGTAATAACTTTTGATTGGTAGCTTGAAATTGAGCACATTTTTTTGCAAAAGTTAATCTTTTTTCATTTCTCACACATAGGACATATTTGCATTGTAAAACACACTAAGTTATAAAGTGCCACAAATTTGGGGGGTCACCTAATACTGAATCTGAGGGGAGTGTATAGAATCGTGCCAAGAACACTTCTATAGAGTCGTGTCAAGAGCACTTCATTGAGTCGTGTCCAGTACACTTCCACACTTCTTTCCACACTTTCAGTTAAGGGGTTTAATCAAGCAAATTGGGGGTTATACACACACTCAACTTATAAAGTGCCAAAATTAAGGGGGGATAAAAATATTGAATTATGGGGGGGTTCATAGAGTTGTGTCAAGAGAATTTTCGAGTTGTGCCAAGAGCACTTCCATAGAGATATGTCAAGAGCACTTCTACTACTCCATCATTCTTCAACATTTTTTTCGCATTGTATTGAGTCGTGTCAAGTACACTTTCATGTGTCAAGAACACTTCCACTACACCATCACCTAATGCTACATGTGAATCCAAAGTTGATTCTTAGAGAACTTCCAAAAATTCATCACAGTAGAAGATTGATATCAATTCCTTTGCTTCTACAGATTTCAGAGATGTTTCATAGAAGGCTTCCAGAGAATCTTCAAAGCATGACTTCATTGTAGCCACATGGCATGCAAATTTTCATATTTCTCTCTTTTGGAGGAATGTTTTTTTTCCCACAGGGTTTTCTTTTTTTCTCCACCTTATGAGAGATGCATTTGTACATGGGTACCTCATTAGGCCTAGTAGCCGGGACCCATCTTTATGGTGTCCACCTAAGCTGTGCTTAATGGGGGGTGTTAGTGTAGGAACACTAATGCTATTACTTATTATTTAAATAAGTAATTATGTGTATATTCCACACACGGATTTAAGCCAGCTTAGGTTGTTAGGTGTCGACTTGGAGAGTTCAACACAACTCTCCAAGCTATTTGTCGACACTCATTTACCACCACTCTTTGAGTGATTGAGTCAACTTCTGAAGTGACTCAAACTCTCAACACTATATGCACAACACACTTGTTCATAATTCATTACCGATTATGTGATTATCTAATTAATCATCTTTTGTGTCATTTGTTCTTGTTTGCTACATTTTGTGATTATCATTCTCTCAGTCGATCCTTTGTTCTCACAATTTTAGCCTTTACATTAGCCTTTTTCCTTCCCATGGTGCTTAGGCCTTGTTTCCTGTGTCGTCTTTTTATCAAATCTATTGTCACTTTTGTGTTATCCATGGGATCTAGTGTCTCATTGTTTTTGAGCCCAAACTGTTCGGACATTAGTGCTTCGTGTGGACGTCCGTGCGATGGGCTAGCGTATCATGACAATTTCATGTTTGTGACCATTTCCAAGCATTCCGCCACTTGTCACCTTCCCAAGTTAGTGGTAATAACTCAAGATGGTTCGAAACAACTCGTCAACCTCTTTCTCTTCCCTCTCTTTTTGAATCTATCTTTCTCTCTCTTGGTTCTCTTTTGCAATTTTCCTGCACTCTCAAGCCCTCGACAACTCTCTACAACATTCTCCTTCAGCTCTCTTTGGATTCTTCAAGCCCCTTCAAGGTGAGATATTATTTTTGTTCTTTGCTATTGTAAGCATTTATTTTGTTGTGCCCCTTAGCACTTTGGGATCCTCACATCCCTTCTATTTCCTTCATTCTAGTTTTTCACTATTTGCACAATCATTACTCTTACCATTCCCAAGCACACTTAGGATAGGAGCATTCACACACTATTTTTCTATCTATCTATCTATTATCTAGTATCTTGCTGGTGTAATCTCTTTTTTGGTTTTGTAGATTAGGCAAATTGTTGATTGAATTTTCGTGTTTTGTAGGAATTGCTTGATTTTCTAGGCCGTACGAATGACAACGCTTAGTATGGATGTCCACGCTACATGGTGGCATCTTGGAGAGTGGCTTCCTCCTTCTGGCTCCAAGTTCTTCTCTTCATTCTCTTTCCTACTCTATAACTTATTTATGTAAATTATTTTCCAGTTTCTTGTAAGTTAGTGTTTTCCATTCCAACACATAATGTAATCTTGAAATTAGTAGTAGCATAATTTTTATATTACAAAAAGTTAGATTAAACCATGTGTAAGTGAGAATCAAGATGGCCACATAATGGTTGACCTTCTATCAAACTGCTTGTATGGTAAAAAATTGAACTAGTACCGTCAACTAAACTAAGCTATATCTGTTTATGATAATGATGTCGTCTTTATTGCATTTATAATTTGCATTACTCACTAAATTTGTAATTGTAGGGGATTTTTTAAGTGTAATTTTTTGACTAAGAAGTTGAGAAAATATCTTATTTTATACCTCCGTTGAAGACGAGGATTTTTTAACGTTTTTGAGGATAAATAACAAACTTGAGTTTGTAAATTTGGGTGGATGTTTTTACAAAAATGTGCTATGCACGCTTCTTGTGGACTAAATTTTTATATTTTAGTTACATAGATTTTCCTATTGAAGAAAAGAAGCACCTTCCCAAATCAATTATTGATCACATGTATTGCATTCACACAATATTAATGATAGGAATGTGCTTTGATGTTTTGATATGTACACCAATGCTTCAATAGTAAAAGCACATTGATACTTTGATACTTACAACTTTGATGCTTTGGTATTCGTAGTCGTTCTTTGTAAGCATCCTCATTTATGTTTTCATGACAATACACCAATGCTTGTGTTTGTCCATGGATTAATGTAACATCTACTATTCATTGGTGTAGGTGAAGCTATTTATGTATATGTAGATGATGTTGCATATGTATAATTTTGAACACATAATTGAATATTAAAACAAATTTCATATAATTATTAGTAACATAGTTGTAAACAAAATTTCCTTGTATAAAATGGGGTATAGCTATAGAAACAATCTTTCCATTTACAACATTGTAGAATATATCATCCATGTCTTTGGGAAAGGGGAGGAGTATATAAAATTAAATAGAATATATTTAATATAATATTTTAAAAATGACATTCTTATAAAGTTTATTGCCATTGTAAAAACTTTTAAGAATACAAAGTTTCACTTAATAATTTATCTTTTACATCTAAGCCCCTAGATTCCTATTGATTGATATGTAAGATGCTTATATAGTTTCACTCTTTTGCACTAAGAGACGGGTATGTGAGTTTGCTCCTTTCTTTCTACAAGTAGTTGTTGAAGTTAATGTCAATATTAAATATTACATATATTTTAAAAAAAATACATATATTAATTATAAGATATTTACTATCGTGCTTACTATTCCACTTGAAATTATTAGCAAATTTGAAGTTTTGAAATAATGTCATTTAACTTGAAAGGGCATGCCATTTCACACACAAATGTTTGGTTGGTATATTGAAATTGATTGGATAAACAATGCTAACACATGGAAGGATCACTTTTTAATTTAGAAAAGTAACTCCCTTCTCTCCTATATAGAATCTTGCTTCAATCTCCAAAAAATGACATGTCTATTTACATAATATGCTACATAGACAAGAAAAAGGGTTCATCATTTCTCAATATACCAAAGTATTTTATACAATTGCAATCCTAGATTAAGCGAAAATCGTGTTTGTTCACTATACAAATATTCAAAAAACATAGTTCAATATTGCTATAATTTAGCATAAAATCAATCAAAATCTAGAACATTGAAGTATATCAGATCACAAAACAATAAATTACATGGTGTGCATGTTGGAGTTCCAACATATGATGTGCACTAAAATATGCTTTGTGCATATGCTCCAACATGTGTTGTGATCACTAGTGCATAAATCTATTGAGGGAACACAACACGGTTAATTTTGAAGGAATCTTACAATAATAGGAATGTTTATGAGGGCTAATTCTTGCACAATATATAACATCAACAAAAAAATTGTTTTGAAATATCCAATGTTTTTTATTAAGAGTAAAGCAAGTCTTGAAAGGACCTGAAACCTTTTACATAGGCAAGACAATGACTACCAAGAGATGAACAAAAACACAACTGTAGCTAAGCTGACACAATTGAACACCAACTTATGAAGCAACCAAACCAACCTACACAACTCTTGACACCACCCTTGCAATTTGCACACCATTGACTCGGGTGTGGGATTTTGATACAAATTCAGGAAAACCTCTCTTCCTTCTTTGAACAATTGTCCATTATTTAAATCCCCAAATCAAGGAGAGAGGAGAGAGGAGAGGGATATTCTCTACTGTTGCCTCACCCAGGGTCACCTTGTGCGATGAGGGAGAATGACTATTTGAAGATGTCGAGTGTCGCACAGAAAATGTAGATAGATTGGGAGCAAGGATCCCAACACTACATGTGTGATCTGACAAAGGGCCTACTAGAACTTGGTCTAAAGAAGTCTTAGCAGGAATCAAGGACATCACCAGAGGTGCGCCAGTCCTAGGGGAAGCCACCTCAAGAGGAGGTGCCAAGGCCACATCAAGACCCACTATTGGGGGAACGGGGCAAGAGGACTCGTCATCCTGAGAAATAGAAACATTAGAATTTCCCACAATCAAATGGTCAGGGAGGGCATTCTACCACCACATAGCCACACCTGTAATCTTACTATGACACATGAACAATCAAAATCAAGGTGCCTAATAACAAAGCATTGCTCTCGACAGAAGGGGATACCCTCATAATCGAGCGATTGAGTCCAAGATCTATCCTCCACCATCAGGGCAACATCTCTTGGAAGATCCTTGGAGAGGTCAATGTGCACTAGAATATGTTCAAAGGTAGTGTGGCTGATGCTCGTAGTAGAAGAATTAACCTTCAAAAAATAACCAATAGTATTGCCAATAGCCTCAAAATAGGAATCTTCCCAAAATTGGATAGGGAGATTGGGCAGTTTGATACAAACTAGCCTAACATTGAGGGATTCAGTAAGTGGGTTGAAAGAAGGGAATTAAGGCTTGAGTGAGAGGGAATGCTCACCCCACATCCATAACTTGCCATCCAACATTGACTCCATGTCATAAGAAGAATCAAAGGTTGCAATAAAAAAATTCCTAGCACAAGGATATAGCTTGATTGTGCCCTCAATGAGAGGTTTCCAAGACTCCAAAACCCATTGATGCAAGTTAGGAAGAGAAGGCCATAAGATGCTAAATCTATAGATCAAACCACGATGAACATAAAAAAAATCATTGTTAATCACCTCTTGTACACAAACCACAACAGGGGAGGATTGACAACAAGAAAGGGGCCAAAGTTTGCTATGCAGAGGAGGGCAAGAAGGGACCGCCGACCTAGCTATGGCCTCATAGGACAAACGACCGACCCAACCACACCATCTAAAAGGAGAGAACCACCATTGGACATCTTCACACCGCCAACATCCAAGGACTCATGAGCAGGAGAAATCCTAGCTTCAGGCACATTGGTCTTAGGAGGAACCATGCCAAAACCAACCTCATTGTGACCAACAGAACATGAATCAAGGGAGCTAACAATGACAAAAACAACCTTTAAGGAGCTAGAACCATTGATTGAAGTAGGTGCAAGGGTGCATGGAATCAAACTAAGGGGCGAGACATAGGTGCTGACATTGGAAGCAACAACCACACCTGTGCAAGAGGCCACAAGGAGTGGTGGAAAAACATCCTTTGAATGTAGAGGAAGGGTTCCAGTAACAGGCGAGAGTGGTTGCATTTTGAATCTATTAAAACATATTAAAATATCCAATTTTTTTGATTAAGATAAGGAGGTTTTGAAAGTGGCCTCTCTCTTTTACATCAAAACAATTAGTAGGCCCAAAGGATGAGCCCCATGAGGTGTGGAAGCATCACCAAAAATAACGAGATTTTGAAAGAGCCTGAACCCTTAAACAAAACACAACCAAGGTAGCCCCACTGCAACACAACAAAGCAAAACAAAAAGAACTACATAACTCAAGATCTCAATTTAGCAAATCTAAGTCCCTTAGCATGAGGGTATGAAGCAGAAACAAATTTAGGGAGTCCTTTCTTTCTTCTTTGAACAACTGTCCAAGATAATCCAGAGTCCAAATCCTCAGAATGAGGGGAGAGGAGGGATTCCTCAACCGATGCCTTGTAATATATTCAAACATATTAAAAATATCCAATGTTATGTAAGACCATATTAACATATTAAAAATATTATAATCTATTAAAACATTAAAAATATTGTAATCCATAAAAAATCTAAATAGAGTTTTGTCTTGTTTGACTATGAAAAATAATATATGAAAGTCTTGTCCAAATGCATTGATTGGCAAGTGAAATGAAATTATTTTATTAAGAAAACAGATAATAATGTCCTTTTGTAAGGTTGGTATACTTTTCAGTGGTGAGTGATGAGTGCATTGGTGTGATAGACCATGCAACCAAGTGTACGATGAAAATAGTGAAGGTTTTTTTGAAGACATGTCCTAATGAGATGAATGTCTTTAGTTGTTGCAAAACTATACACACTTGTGACTTATCATTAACAATTTATTTATTATATTTTTAACTTCAAGTAAGTGATTTTCTATCTTGAAACTCAAACCCTAGGTATATGAAGATGCTAGTAATAAAAAACTAAACTCAAACCCATTGTGGCTAATCTTTACATGGAACACTTTGAAGATTTGGCCCTCAACTCTTTTCCCCTCAAGCCAAAGTGGTTGAAACGCTATGTTGATGACACCAACATATGTTGGTCCCATGGTCGTGAGAAGCTTGAAGCTTTCCACTTGCACCTTAACAACGTAGCCCAAAGCATCACCTTCACCACATAGTTGGAGACCAACAACCAGCTCCCTTTCCTGGACATTTTGCTCATAGAAAAACCTGATGGAACCTTAGGCGGGAAGGTCTATAGGAAAGCTACCCACATTGATATTTACCTTCATGCCTCGTATCATCACCACCCTGCCCAAAAAGTTGGAGTCCTAAAAACTTTGGCCACGAGAGCCTTTCGCATTTGCGATGAGGATAACTTAGATCTTGAATTTGCCCACCTCTCCAAAGTCTTCAAATTAGATGGGTTCAAAAGCAAACTCATTTCTAGAGCCTTCAAACAATCCAAATCTCGATTCTACTCCAATCCTAAAGTCTCTCAACTTCAAAACCCCCCTGTGGCCTCTATCCCCTACATTGAAGGCTTTTCCAACAAAATAGCTAAAATTCTCCAAAAAAAGGGCCTTCAATGCGCCTTTAAACCCGTCTCTACCCTTAGGAGCCGCATCCCATCTCCCAAAGACCCTAGAGATATCTTCCTTAACTCAAGTGTCTACAAGGTTGTTTGTTCTTGTGACACCCCCTACATTGGGGAGACTGGTCGCTCTTTCAGCACCAGGATTAAAGAGCATAGTGCTGACATCAGGCATGAGCGAACTCATAAATCAACCCTGGCAGAACACTCCTCGAAAAACAAACACCACATTTGCTTAGAAGACACCCAAATTTTGGTCAAGGAAGACAACTTCTTCAAAAGGAAACTCAAAGAGGCCATAGAAATTGGCAATCACCCTTCTAACCTCAATCGAGACGAGGGAATGAGCCTTAGTTTTTATTGGCAACCCCTTCTAACCAGTCTCAGAAACCGTCCTCTTCCAACCACTTGATCTCGTTCCCTCTTTGTTCCCCTTTTACTCTCGTTCTTTCCCCTTGTCATATTTTTCCTCTTCTAACCCACTCTCCCCTCCCTCTTTATCTTGTCTTTCCATCCTCATCCCTCCTACACCTTGGCAAACCTCCTTGAGGCCTCCTCCCCTTGCCTCACCTTTTTGGGGAGGACACTCTAGTTTCTTGTCATTGGCACCCTCCTCGTGTGCCTCCTCTTTGTTCCTCCTTAGTGGCTTTTACCCGGTCCTTGCTTTCCTAATATGTCTTCTTCTTTAGCCCATTGGCCCCCTCTTAGCTCCCATTCTCGCCTTCTTTCACTTTGCCTTGTTTTAAGGTTTTTTCGTGGTTGGTTTTTTGTCCTTGTATATGGTAATGTCTCTCTTGCCTTTGCTTGCCTTCTTTTTTATTGTCCTTGTCCTTTTTCATGGTTCTACTTCTTCGTCT
Organism: Cunninghamia lanceolata; assembly: GCA_027924645.1. NCBI lineage: Eukaryota > Viridiplantae > Streptophyta > Pinopsida > Cupressales > Cupressaceae > Cunninghamia > Cunninghamia lanceolata. The sequence goes on from BSBN01000516.1 coordinate 6,713,254, forward strand.
TCTGCCTTTTCGCCTGTTTGGTTTAGTTTCTTCTTGTTTTCTTGTGAATGTGGTCTTAGTTATTTTCACACACAGAGAGAGAGAGAGAGAGAGAGAGATATATATATATATAAATACTCTTTCTTTTTAGATTTTGGTGGTTGTGTTTTATATATTTATTTATATATAATTTATTATTATATATTTGTATTAGATTTATGCGTAGGGGTACCTTGTTATATTTATCACTTTTTGTATATATATATATATATATATATATATATGATAATATAATATATATAATAATATAATATATATAGAGATATATACTATATAAACATATATTTAATTGTTTATATATATATAAGCTTACTTAGCCTTCCCCACTTACCGCTTTTAAGGTTTGCTCTGTGTGTTGTTCTTTTTTGTGTTGGCCTCTTCTAACCACTTGATCTCGAGCCCTCGCTGCAATCCCCTCTTCGCCCTCCTGCCCTTGTTTGTTCCCTGTTTCATCCCTTTCCCCTTCTAACCCGCTCCCCTCTCCTTTCCTTTTTCCCCTTTCCCTTCCATCATCACCCTTCCTACTCCTTGTCAAACCTCCTTTCTTCACCTTGCCTTACTAGGTTTGCCGCTCTGCCTTTTTGTCCTTGGTACCCTCCTCCTCCTTGGTCTTCCCCTTTACGGTTTACCCCCGATCCTAGCTTTCCTTAGTGTGTCTCCATCTTTAGCCCCTTGCACTTTCTTTTCTCTCATTCCCAACAACTTACTCTTTGCCTTGCTTTGTCAGTTTTCGTGATATATTTGTGTCCTTGCATGTGGCAGTGCCACTCTTTTCTTTGTTTGTCGTCCTTGTATTTTCCTGGTCCTCTCGTGGCTCCCCTTTATCGTCTTGGGCCTTACACTCCCTATATATATTTCTTCTAATATATACTCATTTATACATTCTTATTAGATTGTTGTGAATGTGTTCTTATATATATTTTACAATATATATTTATTTATACATACTCATTAGATATTTGGGTTTGTGGTCTTCTATATTCTATATAACACACATTATTATATATACTTTTTGTCTTTTGTGATTGAATACTTTTTATTTATATTTGTACATGTATATATTTATATTAATATATATTATTAGATATATATGTATTAGGTGTATTTCTATTAGATGTATATAGACATATATAATGATTTATTATATTATATATATATTTTACTTTTTCACACACACACACAGATTTGTATTTTAACCTTTTTTTACTTATATATTTGGTCTTTGTTTTGACTCTTTTTAATTTCCTTTCTTTTTATACCTTCCAACTTTGTAGTTGTTCTCTCTCCCCTAGAATTCTCTTGGTTACCGCATCACACTCCTCTCTCCCTCTCTTTTTATTTAGATTGGGCCTGCAATTTATCATTTTTATGCCTCTTCTCTTGCTTTCTTTCTCTTGATGATGGATCACAGAGTGTGATCCGAAACGTTGAGGGAAAAATCTCGATCATAGTCAAATCCAAAAGCACTCATGCAACAACTATGGACTGTGGAAGTTTAATGAATTCGATAAACTTCATTAAATCGAAAGAATGTAAGATGATGACACACCAAGTTGTTTCTTCAATTGATAAAGTTATTTTAAATTTACTCTTGCTTTGTTAGCACCCCTCTTAATCTCCTCAAAATGCATTGATGTTTTTTATGTGACAAAAATAATCGTTTGGGCACAATGTTGTAATTTATAAAAAGTAGGGTTTCATGTTCTTATTAATTAATTGGCGAGTCCAAGTTAACTAACACAAAATACTTAGAAGTGCAAGTTATTAAAACATTTTAGATGATCTAAAATATGTAAGTTAATTTTGAGTATAAAACCAACAAGGCACCAGAATTTTATCAAAAAGTTAAAAAAGCAATAAAAAACATACTAAGTGCTTGTAATTACATGTTTTGATATTACAATAAAAACAATATCTAATAAGTATTTTTTAAACATAATAAATGTGTAACATCCTAACCAATATCTTGGAATAAAGTATTCAAATTAATTGGGACAAACTTTAATGGTTGATTATGGAGTGGTCTTGAACACTTCGAGACAAGAAGGGGAAGGCTATCCCATCAATTTAAGTTGTTAGCAAGTTTTCATCCTTCATGGCTAATCAAATATATTTTTGTGTGCCCTTATCTCAAAACTCCCTTCGATCAATAATCTTACCTAGGCTTTCTATTTCAAGAAATTATCAATCATTCATAACTTGAGTAATGAGAACCCACCTTCTCTTCCATATTATAAAAGATAGCCATCCCTAATTTCTAATACTAATCCTTATAATCATAATAAATTTGGAAAACATTACATTGTATGGGCCATGTATCAATTTGGCAGTGCCCTTAAACATTTCTTGGTGCACTATGTCTCTTGTAATAAATTTGGTGTAGAAGGACCAATTTTATTATGGAGAGGACAACAATCTATGTAATATAGAGTTTGGTTGAATATTAACTGAACAAGTAACCAGCTCCCAACGAATATATAATTTATACAAAAGTACAAGTTAAGAAGAAAATGTTTGAACTTAACTACTTCAAGTGATTTGGTAAACATGTTAGTGTGTTACTCTTTATGTTGAACAATACTAGAGTGGAATATTGCCATAACTATCTTGATGGTCTTGATATTTACTATGGGGCAAAGATTTCCTCATAGTTGATGCCTTACTTAAGTGCATTTCCCTTAGCCAAAAGTCAGGGCTTGTGCTTGTCAATGATAACATCTGTATTATATTTTATCTTAAACACAAATTTGCATCCAAGACCTTTCTTCCTCAGTGGAACATGAACAAGTCCCTAAATGTTGTTTTTCACCAATTTCTAGTGTTTTGCATCCATGACATATTTCCAAGACTATGAATCAAGAGTCTACTTCACTATTTTTGGTTGTGTTCTATATCATTGTGTATATGAGAGCCAAATTTACTTCCTCATAAGCCTTATTGTGATTCTTTGGCCTTGAAGCATACATATTGGAAACTACATTTGACTTTGCATCCTTCATAGTGGGTGTAATACCATAGGTATTTTGTGCACAATAGATGAGCACAAGGATGGAGGTTGTTATGTCTAAAATAAACCTTCACCACCTTCTTCTTCATGTTCAATGTCCTCAATTTCATCTTCTTCACTCTCATATATCTTTGGTGCTTGTTTTGAAGAAGTACATGGTTAGATAGGTTTACTGCAAGCACACTCCTCATCAAAGACAACATCTTAGTTGATGTGTAACTTCTTTGTAGCTAGATCTAGAAGCTGATATCCCTTTGACTATGAACTATACCCAATAAAAATACATTTCAAGGATTTTTCATCCAATTTTTTCCTCTACAGCTTGGGAATGTGCATGAAAGCTATAAAACCAAACACATTTAGACATGAGATGGAGGGATTTTTTGGTCCATGCTTTTTTCAGAGTGATGTCATCAAGCATCTTTCTAGGTGCCCTATGATGAGGTCGTAGTAGTGTTTGTTAATTCATCATCATTTAATTATCAATCCAGAGGTATCTAGAGTGATCTGCAATAAGACTCTTAATGTGGGGGTTTTTGGGGTGGAATCCGAATCAGTGGTCAGTGGACAAAGTTTGGTTTACTCAACTTGCAAGAACAAACACACATGCAAGGAATGGAAACTATCTATTTTCTTGAAGGGAAACACACATACTTTGAAAGAAACTATTCTAATTGCCTTTGAAATAAACACACTTGCTTGAAAAGAAATTATTCTAATTACTGGAAAAATAAACACACTTTACTTGAAACAAAACTAGTTAAATTGCTAGAAAGAAACTATCTTAAGTGCTAAAACAAAACTTTAAAGTAATTGCATCCATTGTTAGCCTACAACAATGAGATACTCTGAATACAACAGTGCTGCTGAAATAACTAGTCTATTTTTGGTATTTTCAGAATTTATAAGACAAACCTGTAGGTGACAATTAGCTAAACATCATATAGAAAAGAAAGGACACATCACAAGATCAACATGCACAGATGATATAACTAAATAGAAAGACAAAAAAGAATTGCATGAAAATAAAATACCAAGAGATCTCCTCCAGTTTGGGGAAGTGAGCCCTACTTTCCCAGCTGGAGATGATCCTCTTGAGCTGGAACTAGCTTTAAGAAGAATTCCCCTTTCATTTGCATTAAATCAATGTCCAAAAAGGGACATAGGCATAGAATTGAAAATGAGGAGTTTTCCTCCAACTTAAAATACAATATGACTAACAAATTTAACTATGAAAAATTGGAACTAACTTAAAGAGACGACCTGCTCCTATTTATACAGTTGAGCTTTATTAAAAGGAAATAACTATCAACAAATCTAACTACAACGAACTGGAATTAAAGCCAGTTGCTTATTTATTACATTAATGATTCCACTATGAGTTACTAGAGATCAGAGATTTGTATCGACTTGGCTATTGGCGGACTGAGTGATTTCTTGGAATGGTACGACGCTTAGTGGTAGTGACTTCAGTTGGAACTGACGCCAATTAACAACTATTTCAGTTAGTCACTAAAATGAATCGATGTGGAAACTTAGATCATAACAACTGCTTTAATTGAGGTGTGGGTCATATTTGCGTTGTTGGACCTTTTGGGTAGCCCTAGGATTGACTTGTAATAGTCATCGGCTCGAGGAGAGGATGGCTCTTTTGGAGGGTAATGACATTTGGAGCCGTCTGGAGTTCAGGGTCTTCAAAGGAAAAAGGGCTCCAGAGGGATCCAGAGACCACTGGGAGTCTCACCATTGTAATCCTTATGCAAACATACACCACTTATACCTGAAATTCAAGAGCTATGCACTTTGAAAATGTAATTCAAGTATATAAGATAAGAGATTGCATCAAAAAAGAAATGAATACTAAACATGTGCATAATCCATCCAAAAGACACACACACACACACACACACACACACACACATATATATGCCATAATGTTTTATCAAAGTCTTTTGGAACACGAAATACAAAGAAATAAATGATTCATAGATCTGACTCATCACCCTATTCAATAGAGTCACTACTAAATGAACTATTTTTTCCTAGAATGTAGGAATGAGATCTACATCCTTTAACATAAACCACACCATTTCCATGGTATGATTATGCCTATTTGCAACACCATTATGTTGAGTCTTATATGCAGTGGTCATCTATTGTTTGATCCTGCATTCTATAATGTGTAGAGAACTCATTGCTAGTGAATTCCCCTTGATTTGATTGAATCAACTTGAGAGGGTAAACATATCACTTTTCAACAAGGGCTCAAAATTATTTTAATGTTTCAAATGCTTACGCTTTTCTGGTCATGTAGTATACCCATGTCCTCTTGGTGTGGTCATCCAATTGAAAATACCAGGAACACACCAAATTCAAAGGACCATGGGCTCGCTCTCCAGTAGCAAGAAAGAGAACCTAATGTTATTTATCAATAAGAAAATTGGAGCAAAGATCTTACCTTTTTTTCATAGGGGGAAGTCCTCACTCTATGTCTCGTTTACTAAAGGCAAGAAGATATACATAACTAAGATGACCAACATGTTTGTGCTAGAGTGTGGTGGATGAACAAGGCATGGGCAACAACTACTTGACTATGAGACTTGTCTCGAATGAGACAAATCTTTTCACCATTTTGTTGATTAAACTCAACTTTCAATTTGTACTCAAGTAATTGACTTATTGACAAGAGGTTCTTAGTGAGCCTTGGAACATAAGTAACCTTTGTAAGTTGATATTTGTGGGTTTTGAGTGGCTATGAAATATTATCAATACCCTCTACTTCATAAGTAGTATCATCTCCTAATGAGACTTGTCCATATGAAGTAGAATCATTCAAAGTGACGAATTACTCTTTTTCACCTATCACGTGTTTGGAGGCCCTTGAATCAAGATACTGTAATGATAATGTTGAAGAGGATGCAGATGTTTCTACAACATACAAGTAGTCTCCATCATAATCTTCCATGGAAGCAATATTTTCTTGTTGCTTACAAGTCTTCTTTTCCCATAATTGATTCTTCTATTTGTCATGCTAGGATTTTTGGTGTGGCTTTTGCTGGCTTGATTCCCCATTTGCAAAGAAGTTGTACAAACTTTCTTGGAGAGTATGCCCCTTCTTTCCACAAATAAGACATTTCTTCTTTTGTGGTGCAGACTGATTGTCTTATTTTCATTTGGGTGGACCACTCCAACATTTAGGTTCCTTTCCTCATTGTTGTGATGTGAGAGCTTGATTATCTATGGAGTTTGTGGTCTTATCTTGAATTGTTTCTTGTTGAAACACATTCAAGAACTCTTCAAATGTGGGTTTTTTCCTAGCCATATTTAGATAGGCGATGAACACTCTAAAGGAAGGGGACATTGCTCTCAAGATGATTGGTACAAGAGAGACATTTGAAATGGTTTACCCTAATTCTTGGAGTGATGTTTGCAATTTGACTACTCTTCTAAAGAATCCATTCAATTTTTCACCACGTTGAATTCTTAAGTAATGTAATTGAATCTATAAATGGAGTATCTAATTTTGATTTTTTGCTTCATATAACATTTTGTCTATCCTTGTAAGTATAGAAAAGCACACATGCCTACATGGTAGTACGATGATGATATAGAGATCCAAATCATGACCCAAGAAGGCATGAATTATACTCCTCTCAACAATATAACACTTGATGACATGTGCCCCAATATTTTTCCCTCTTGGACCTTTCAACCTGTGAACTGAGTTCTAGGACCTCACAACTATCGAAAAACCCTTTTCAGATCTTCAATAGGAGGGTCATCTAAGAGACCCTAGGTTCACTTGGGTGACCTATCCTTAAGTTGTAGGTCCACAACCCACCTTCGCAAAAAGGGTGACCTAGTTCCCAAAAGGGCCAACCCTGTTGTGTTTTGGCATGCGTGATTTCTTTCAGTTCCACCAAATTTACTTCTATTTTTGGATTTTGATTGAGCATTCCTTTATGCACAACTGACCCATTACTTCCATTGACTATTTTTTTAACTCTCAATCACTCTTTTGTTCACTCCTAATCAATCCATAGTAATCTTCTGATCAATCTTCTATTTTCACCTCTTCAAGCCTTGTGATCTTCCAATCAAACCCATTTATCTCCTCAATTAATCCTTGTTAACTCCTCAATCACCCCCACCTACTGTGTTTATTTTCTACCTATAAATTGTTGGAATTAGTTCAGACAACTGAGAGGGGGGGTGAATCAGTTGTCCCTGAATTTTAACCTTTTCTGCACTTTCAATCTTTTTTAATTTACAAGCAAATTACTGATGTAAACATTTAAGCATGAATCAACATATGAGCAGAAACAACATGAAACATAACACAAGAATTTTTGACTTGGAAAACCTGGTTAAGGGAAAAACCACAGTGGCGGTTAACCCACAAAAATGCGTACCTTGTTAAAAGTACTTAAGAAAATAGAAGGCACATGCCTTCAGGCACACTGCCCAGAGCTCACTACCTATAAGAAATTATGATTCACACAGAGACAATGAACTAAGAAATAGCATCTATATTCATGCCTGATTTAGTCCCTTTGAAGGCTTACAAAAAATTCTGCTTCTATCCTCAAATTCTTCTTTACTGCCTCTTCACTCTTTACTCCTTTTGCTCCTCTTCTTCTCTGCTCTGCTTTTGATCCTTTCTTCAGATTTAATTCATTTTGTACAAGGATGATTTTTAACAACTCTTCAACAAGTATTTATACACTTCATCAACCTTGAAATGATCAACAAGTTCGGCTAAACTTGATGCGGATCTTTACACTGTCGGCCAAACATAGCTGAGACTTGAATCTTCCTCTACTAACATGCCACACTTCATAAAATGCTCTTTAGATCATCCACAATATGTTAGGAACATCCGGTCGGCCAAGATTGGGAAGAACATCAACTTCAAAGAGAAAATATTCATCAACAAGCTCAAACTTCAATGTGGACCTCCAACATAGTAGCTGTTGGTATTTTTCCCAGATTGGATGCTTATTCCCAGTTATCCGTACAAGGTAGCCATCATTGATCAACAGGATTCCTAGGCCAGGGGCCAACAGTATAGGAGATAGACTCTATAAATATCTCCTCTTCTTCTTTAGGCTCTACAGAACCAAGGGGGCTATTCCCTACTCAACATCCATGAAATATAACTGTGCAAAGACTGGGATGCTGACACAAAGTAGATAAATCCTCTCTTATGTAGACCAAAACTATGAAAGAAGTGCAAAGGGGCTAGCTTTGGGCCTATGCTCAGTTGTGAGACAGAGGATTTTGGTCCTAAACTACTTATAATATCCTAAAAGGTTTGTATATGAAGTTTGAGTTTGATTTTATGTTTGGATGCAAAACTGAGACTTTAGGTTGCAACAGAGATACAAGACCAGATCGGTGCCTATCCAGGGCTCGGATTCAATAGACATATATATGTGAATGTTTATCGTAGACCCAAAACACTAATTAGATTTCAAGGGGGTTTTTGCAATGTCTGCCTTACAGATAATACCCAAGACAAAGTATTCAGTTATTTCTACTTATAACATCCTCACTGCAATGTATCCTTCTCAATACTTAACCCAAAACATTTAATCTACTCCTTAAGCAGAAGTAAAAGACTAAGCATTCAATATGGGAAAACCATATCCTAGAATCTCTAACATCCCTTAGATGTTTAGATTCAGAAGAAAAACACATTCAATATGGAGACAAATAACATAATACATGCTATAAAGCATTATTCATTTAAATTAACATGAAACTGATGAATTCTATGCATAATACATACAACATACAACTCATAAACTCACAAGACACCCAAAACAGAGTCACCAATGAAGTTGTATTTCCTTACAGCACCAAAATTTATCTAGTTTTTCAACCCCCAATGAGTAACACAGTTTGGCCTTTATACCAAGACTGTGTACCCAGCAAAATTAATTACATGGCAGGTCAAAAAGTTGCTAGATTCAATGCATTAGAAATGGTGCTCAGAATCAGTAAATGTAGTAGAGAGACAAAGAGGAATGAGTAGGTGAACTCAGGATCTGGGCCGCCGCTCTTCGATCTTTATCTTCAATCAGGCAGTTGACCTGTCCTTTCCGTCGTCCATCCTTTGCAAATCCTCCATCAATGCCTCATCTACCCGCAGGCCCCTGAAGACGCAGCAGCAGCAAGCCTCTGAAATTTTCCCGCCCAAACGCAGCCGTGGATACAAAAAACTATCGCTGCTGCGAACTTGAAAGATAGCCGTCGATTTTGATTCCATCGCTGAAACAAACGACTCCAAAAAATGCTGAAAAGTTGCCCACCTGTAATATCGTGCCACGTAGGCACTACATACTCCTACCGTTGACTTCTCCTTTTTCTATTTTGCCTTTTTCGCCTTGTATATGCATGCTCAAAGGCATATACAAGCGCCACTGTTCACCCTTCAAGACCCTTTGTATATGCAAGAGCAAATGCATATACAACCTTTCAACATACAAGGCAGACGTCAGATGCTATAAAACAAATTAGAATTCAGTTCAGGTCCAGCTTGTATCTCCTCCATTGCATTTTTCGAATGTATATTTTGTTTGTATGTTGAATATACAAACACAAACATACAAGCAGGGAATCTTTTTAGAATATTCGATATACATTCTCCCCTTGCATGTTGAACATGTACAACCCTATTTGTATAAACTTGTGGCGGGCCCCACCAATTATACCTTTTCAATGTATAAACTTAATGTATGTCAGACACACATTCATTCCTTCCCGCATATACTTGCAGACCTGACCTGCATTTTAGTCCTATTTTGAACCCTTTTTTGAAATCCACAATGTATATTTGGCACTGTATGTCGAACATACAACAAAACAAACATACAACTCACCTGCTCGGTACAACGGTGGTATTTTCAAGGAATCTTCAATGTATATTCTGCCATTGTACATTTTTCGCTTGTATACCCAGCACTGTAGCAAATGTATGTTGGGCCTTGCATCTTTTCTCTTGTATATAGCAGTTGTATGTTTCAACATACAATACAATTATGCAAGCAAACCCGATATACAATCAGGGAATATTCTCAAAATCTTGCAAAAGATTCCCCCAATGTACATGCATCCTTTTGAACCCGATATGCATTTGGAAATGAGTACAACTGTAGAATATTCTTGGGAATCTGCAAAAGATTCCCCTTTTGTATATGCAACCCGATATGCATAAAGAATGCATATAACTCAAAATTTTTTACCATTTTTTGGAGGCTGATTGAGATTTCACAAGCTTGCCAACATACATCTACACTTGCATATACAAACACTTAACATTTTTCTTATGTGCGATAGGAAAAGGCGGTGAAAAATTGTGCGGAGGCTGGTCAACCTATGAACACTAAAGCATGAGGATGAGACCTACTAATTGGGAACCCATCACAGAAGGTCACCATAAGAATAGACAAAACAATGCAAAACCCCATACATTAGAAATTTCAAGGTTTGAATGAGAAAACCTGCAAACATCCAAGCTTGAAACCCTAAACATAAATGAGTACCAACAGTAGCCACACAATCCAGAGACTCCACAAGCACATTGAATTCACCAATAACATCCACTCTAAATTAAATTACCAGAATCATTTGTATCTTCCTCCGAAACCTCAAGAACACTGTCTGCCATGACTGTCAAACTAGAAAGATAGCTTGCGGACCTCCAAACTATGAACCACTAGAGCTGATGATACACATTGACTTCCCAAACATGCCTTCAGTTTTGAAGACCATAATATTTCACTGTGGAGCAATCCAGACCAACTTACTGTCACTCTGTCTCTTCTGAATACTGTAAAATCCAATTCTACTCAGATGACCATACCTTCTTCAAATCTTCATGTGGACTTCTCAATTCTTAACTGGAACAACCTCTGACAATCCTCTACACATCCATATGGTCCGAGAACATTGAGTCTTCATTAATTTCTCAATATCCTCAACATTCCAATCTCCTGAATAGGCAACAAAATAAGGCACAATTGACACCAATGACAACAAGAATATGTTGACATCAATGACAACACCGCTTAGGCACATATTTACAACAATCTCCCCCTTTGTCATTGATGGCAACATATGATGTGAAAAACTGATTCAACCATCACGACAATAACTTCTCCCCCTGACTTCTGCAACCATTTTCTTCAATGCTCCCCCTGTCATCAACAATTTGTTTTTCACATGTCTTCTCTCCCCCTTTGACATCAATGGCAAAGGGCACATATTTGCTATCTTTACTCCCCCTTTTTATTTCAGACTGATCTCCAACATTTGCATACTGACTACTCCTTATAGTAGTATCTTCTCAACATCAATTTGGATCTCAAAGTATGACTGAGAAATCCACCGGACTGATGCACATAAGTGCATCTTAGTTCTGATCAGGAGGGGTAATAACCCCTAGCTTCTCTCTGAGATACTCAAAAGTATCCTTGGGAAGAGGCTTAGTGAAGATATCCGCAATCTGATCTTTGGAAGACACAAACTCCAACTTGACTTCATTCTCATTTACCTTCTCTCTCAAGAAATGAAACTTGATAGATATATGCTATGTCTTTGAATGCAACACTGGATTCTTTGAGATGCTTATTGCACTAGAATTATCACAAAAGATTGTGATTGGCTCCTCAAATACAATTCTGATGTTCTTCAACATTTGCTTCATCCACAGAACCTGCATACAATTATTTGCTGTTGCTATATATTCTACCTCTGTAGTAGACAGAGATATTGCTTCTTGATTTTTGTTCATCCAAGAGACCAATCTTCTTCCCAAGAAAAATGCACCACCACTAGTACTTTTTCTATCATCCACATCTCTTGCCCAATCAACATCTGTATATGCATGAAGAGTGAAGTCATTGTCCTTTGGATACCACAATCCATAATCAATTGTCCCCTTGAGATATCTAAAAATTCTTTTGATTGCCACAACATGGGATTCTTTTGGATCAGCTTGAAATCTAGCAACAAGTCCAACGACATTCATGATGTCAGGTCTGGTCTGAGTCAGATATAGCAATCATCCAATCATTGATCTATACCTTTTTTGATTTGCCTTGGGGGAGTCATCATCTTTACTTAACTTGCATCCGATTACCATAGGTGTACCTACTGGTTTGGAGTCTTCCATTCTAAACTTCAATAATTCTTTGACATACTTGGATTGAGATATGAAGATACCTTTATCTGACTGAACAATTTGCAGACCTAGAAAGAAATTTATCTTCCAAACATTGACATCTCAAATTCACTTTTCACCTGATTAGCAAATGCTTTGCACATACATTCATTTCCACCAAAAATGATATCATCAACAAAGACCTCAACAATCAGGATGTCCTCATGATTAATCTTGAAGTAAAGAATACTATCAGTAGTACCTTTGCTAAAACCTATCTTAAGCAAATATTTATCCAATCTTGCATACCAGGCTCTTGGAGCTTGCTTGAGTCCATACAAGGCTTTTTTCAATCTACAAACCATATCTCCCTGATTAGACAACTGAAATCCTTATGATTGCTCAATGTAGACTTCTTCCTCCAAATCTCTACTCAGGAATGCTGATTTGACATCCATCCAATACACTTTAAAATCTCTGAAAGCAGCAAATGCAAGAAACAATCTAATTGCCTCTATCCTTGCCACCGGAGCAAAAGTTTCTTCAAAGTCAGTTCTTTCCACCTGGGAATAGCCTTTGCATACCAAACTTCCTTTGTTTCTTACAACTTCACCATCTTCATTTAGTTTATTCCAGAAGACCCATTTGGTTCCAATCACATTTTTTTCCTCAGGTCTAGGAACAAGATCCCAAGTGTGGTTCTTTTCAATTTGCATTGATGATCAATTCTTCTTCCATTGCTTTTACCCAATTTTCATCATTGCAGGCTTGACTTACTGATTTAGGTTCAATCTTTGAAATCAAACAAATCTCTTCTTGATCTTCAACAACTCTTCTCCTAGTTTGAACACCTTTATTTCTATCTCCTATGCTTTGATCTTCAGGATGATTCATTCTTACATACTTGGGGGTTTTGGGAATTGCTTGAGCTTCTATTTCTTGAGCTTGTTCCTCATCATCTGCACTAGCCTCTTGAGTTACTAGAGTTATCAGATCAATCTAGATCTGAATCTAAGTCTGGACTTGCCTTTCTTGACTTTGACTTTCATCTTGATCATCTGAATCATATTCACAATGCCTGGAATGTCCTTCTTTGCTCTCATCAACTGTAACATTAGCACTTTCGACAATCTTTTTCAACCTCTTGTTGAAGCACCGGTAAGCCTTACTTTGAGTAGAGTATCCCAAAAATATTCCTTCATCACTTCTTGCATCAAACTTGCCTAAATCCTCATCTCTTTTGATATAGCATTTACTACCAAAAACTCTGAAATATCTCAGGGTAGGAGGATGACCAAACCATAGTTCATAAGGGGTCTTACCAGAATTTCCTTTGATCTACACCTGGTTAAGAGTGTAGACAACAATACTTACAGCTTCTCTCCAATAAACTTGAGGAACATTTGTTTCCATCATCATAGTCTTGGCAGCTTCTTGAATGGTCCGGTTCTTTCTTTCCACAACTCCATTTGCTAAGGAGTCCTAGGAGGAGATAACTGTCTTTTTATTCCATTCTTTTCACATAAAGCATCAGACTCTCTAGAAGTAAATTCTCCACCTCTGTCGAATCTTAGACACTTTAATTTCTCACCAATCTCATTTTCAACCATCACCTTGAACACCTTAAACTTGTCAAGAGCTTCTGATTTTTCTTTTAGGAAGGTTACCCACATCATCCAGGAGTAATCATCAATTAGAAACATGAAATATCTGTCTCCTTGCACACTCCTAATTTTAGCAAGACCATAGAGATCAATATGTACTAGTTCCAATCATCCACTTGAAGCTTGTTCTTTACTTTTGAATGAAATTTTGTTTTGTTTACCCAATTAAAATTCTCTACATATGCTATCAAGTTTTACAAGTCTTGGAAGATCTCTTACAACTTGAGTGGAACTTATTTTGACAATGTTATCAAAATTCACATGACACATCCCCCTATGCCATAACCAACTTTGATCTGTCTGAGCAATCAAACAACTTTTGCCAGAACTACTTAAATGAAAGATATTACCTCTAGTTTGAGTACCAGATGTAATTTTAGTTCCAGAGCTCTCCAAGATTTTGCATTTTCTATCTTTGAACCGAAAATCATAACCCTTGTCAACCAACTGTCCAACACTGAGAAGATTATGTTTCAGTCCTTCCACATACAAAACATCATTGGTGCAATTCTTACCATCAAAAGAGATGGATCCTTTTCCACGGATTCTACTAGCTGAGTTGTCTCCAAATTTCACAAGCCCACCTTCATATTTTTCAAAACTCACAAACTTACTCTTGTCACTAGTCATATGATGAGAACATCCACTATCAATCACCCATTCATCCTTTTCAACAACCTGAGCAGCCAAGGTACTTTCCACATTTACACAACTAGTAGATTCAGTAGACACCGGATCTTCTTCCTTGATAGCAATGAACACCCAATCACTTTCAGTGGAACCTCCATGATCAAATTCATCATCTGTGATTCCTTCTTCTCTAGCTTCTTGGACATAGTAACATTTTTTTGACCTTTATATCTGTTAGGGTTTGGTTTTGAAAACATCTTCGAACATCTTGAGGCAAAATGACCAATCTTATTACAAGCAAAACATTTGAGTGGCAACTTTCCTTCATACTTACCGGATCCTCTCGGCAATCTTTTGGCAATAAGACCTTCAAGATCTGCAGTCTCAATTTCATCATGTTCAAGATCCTTTCTTGTCTTCACAAATCTGTTTGATCTTCCTAAAGAACTTTCACCCAGATCATATCTTTGCTTTCCATACATACTGGCCTTGAATGCAGATTCATACTTAGGGAGAGAATCACCAAACTCACTCATTTCAAATACTGAGAGCTTACCAACTAACTGATCCCTTGTGATAGTTGTTACTGTCCTGATTTCTTCAATGGTTGCAACTTTATGCTTATATGCTGGAGGTAAGGATTTGAGCACTTTGGCAACAATTTCTGATTCTTCCAATACTCTACCTGCATTTCTGATACCGGTCACAAGTTCATTTACTTTTTGCATGTAGGAAGTAATGTTTTCATCTTCCCTCATTACCAATCTTTCATATTTACCCTTCAGGCTTTGTAGCTTGGCACATTTAACATATTTGTCACCTTCATACAAATTTTCCAACTTTTTCCAGATTTCATGGGCAGTTTTCAAATCTAGGACATTTGCCAATTCTGTATCAGACAGGGTACTCAATAAAGCTTCTTTGGCTCGAATATTACACTCAGCTTCCCTGAGTTCGTCTAGAGTAGTAGGGCCATTCTTCGGAATCTTATAATCATTCTTTTTTATCATCCAAAATTCATTACCAATACATTCCAAATGACACTGCATGCGTACCTTCCAAAGGGAGTAATTTGTTTCATCAAATCTCAGACTTTCCTTCTTATAAGTTGACATCTTGGATCTCCTCAAGCGGTCAAGCTTCTTTTAGAGGAACTTGGCTCTGATACCAATTGTTGGAATTAGTCCAGACAACTGAGAGGGGGGGTGAATCAGTTATCCCTAAATTTTAATCTTTTCTGCACTTTCAATCTTGTTTCTTAATTTACAAGCAAATTAATGATGTAAACATTTAAGCATGAATCAACATATGAGCAGAAACAGCATGAACACACAACACTAGAATTTTTGATGTGGAAAACCTGGTTAAGCGAAAAACCACGGTGGGGGTTAACCCACAAAAATACGTACCCTATTAAAAGTACTTAAGAAAATAGAAGGCACATGCCTTCGGGCGCACTACCCAGAGCTCACTGCTCAAAAGGAGGCTCTTTGCCTATAAGAAATTATGATTTACACAGAGATAATGAACTGAGAAATAACATCTATATTCATGCCTGATTCAGTACCTTTGAAGGCTCACAAAAACTTCTGCTTCTATCCTCAAATTCTTCTTTACTACCTCTTCACTCTTTACTACTTTCCCTCCCCTTCTTCTCTGCTCTGCTTTTGATCCTTTCTTCAGATTTAATTCATTTTGTACAAGGATGATTTTTAACAACTCTTCAACAAGTATTTATACACTTCATCAACCTTGGAATGATCAACAAGGTCGGCTAAACTTGACGCAGATCTTTACATTGTTGGCCAAACATAGCTGAGACTTGAATCTTCCTCTACTAATAGGCCACGCTTCATAAAATGCTCTTTAGATCATCCACAATACGCTAGGAACATCCGGTCAGCCAAGACTGGGACAAACATCAACTTCAAAGAGGAAATCTTCATCAACAAGCTCAAACTTCAATGCAGACCTCCAACACAGTAGCCACATGATCCAGAGACCTCCACAAGCACATTGAATTTACCAATAACATCCACTCTAAAACCAAATCACCAGAATCATTTGTATCTTCCTCCGGAACCTCAAGAACACTGTCTGCCATGATTGTCAAACTAGAAAGATAGCTTGCGGACCTCCAAACCACGAACCACTAGAGTTGATGATACACACTGACTTCCCAAACATGTCTTTAGATTCACAAATCATAATATTTCATTGTGGAGCAATCTGGACCAACTTACTGTCACTCTATCTCTTCTGAATACTGCAAAATCCGGTTCTACTCAGATGGCCATAACTTCTTCAAATCTTCATGTGAACTTCTCAATTCTTAACTGGAACAACCTTTGACAATCCTCTACACAACCATATGGTCTGCAAACATTGAGTCTTCATTAATTTTCTCAATATCCTCAACATTCCAGTCTCCTGAACATGCAACAAAATAAGGCACAATTGACACCAATGACAACAAGAATATGTTGACATTAATGACAACACCGCTTAGGCACATATTTGCAACATAAATACCCCCCTCTATTATTCTAGGGGAGGCTGATAATTATTCTTGCATTATTGTCTTTCATAGTAGCCCCCATAGCATTTTTATGCTCGTATAGGACATCATAAGCCTTTTGTTTTTATTTTGCTTCAAAGCCCTCGATCTCAACATGAGGCTAAGAATTACTCATGCATTTTTGTATTTTTCTTTGAGTGAATTTTATCTCTAAGAGATTTCATCTTATTCATAGATAGCCCCCATAGTATTTTATGTTTGTGCATGACTATGTGAGCCTTTTATTTCCATTTTTCTATTGGTTCTAAGCCAAAATCTATTTCCTCATATCCTTGTCTTTGTCCCTGTTGTCAAGAGGACTCCATTGTTGTAGAGGAGGAGACAGTTGCCACATGATCTTTGAGGATAAAATCCTGGCATTGGCGCTCGATTATTCACAGGTTCCTTTATATGTTTTCATTAGTAATTAGCTCATTATCTTTCCCTCGAGGAAAGAAATTCATGTATATTTTCTCTTGGTTAGTTTAGAGTTCATTGCTTTTTATTACTTTTTAGATTTATATTTACTTTCAATTGTGCTTAGAGTAATTACAATTTTGCTTTCTTAGAGTAGCTTACATCAACATCAAAATACAAAAACCAAAAACATAGACAAATTGCATCTAGGAAAAGTCATTTACATTTGCATTCATATTTCAGTTTTTAGTAGTAATTAGTTCATATCTAAAAATTGGAAAAAGAACAAAAAGCTTGCATTCATTTAGCGTAATTGCAAGTAGAGATTCATACAACTCTCATAAACATTCAAAACAAGAAGGAAAGCCTTTGATATCATCACAAGGTACACAACTCAACAATTTCAACAAACAAACTTTCAAACAAGGAAGCCCTCGATCTCATCACGAAACACAAAACACAATGTAGTCAACTCAAAAATTAAAAATAAACATCTATCTCCTCTATTTAGCACTTTCCTAAGTGTGGGAAGATTGGATCAAAACAGTCTTAGAAGAAATTAGGAAGAACCTCCCCACAAGAAAACCCCACCGAGGAAACCATTCAAGAACAAATGTAAATCTTACAACAAATCCAACGAGATATAATTAGGACTCCATTCCTAACGATCTTTCAAATTCAAGGTCAAATTATCAATCAATTCCATGAATAAATAAGGCGAGAATTAGCAATCATAAGAGAGCCAAGGAATGTAAATCTCAATCTACTACAAGTATTAACCACTCAACTTTGTGAAATAAACATCAATAATTGGAAAAATCATCAACTATACACACAAGAAAACAAAACGATCAATTTAACTACGATCTGTGATGTCTTGCTTCTCTAAGAACATAACACCCCTTGCTTCCACCACCACTCGACTAGCTCTTGCCATGTGAGTAGGAGTAACTGGGCAGGTGTCTTTAACAATGATATAGTTCATGGGCTATGTTGAACTTTGACTCAGTAGCGTTGAGCTTGGGTCAATTTCAAACAATACATATTTTGGTGAACCCAACGTGAAGAGTAAATCCTTTTGGGTGAGACTTTTGCATCTCCACACTCTTCTTCCATTCCACTTTCATCTTTCTCTCTCTTTCATCCATTCCATTTATGCTATGGTGTCTCTTACTCACCCATAATATGATAGAACCAAATAGATTCTAGGGGAACATCACCTCCAATGAACCTTTAATGCCATCTTTCGAGAGGTACATCCCATCAGATCCATTAGCACCAATCTAAAATTGCTATGATTTTGAAGATTTAGAGGGGCATCAGACAAGATCCCCACAACTTCTTTAGTTTCAACAACCCTACTTGGAATCAAGATACTGTCATCCAACCCAACTATCCTAGTCAAGGTAGAGTAGGTTGAGTGCTCATTCAAGTTTGAAGTCTATCAATTGGATCATCCTATCACAGGCTACAAGGAAATGGTCACCTAGATGGACAATGAGGTGAGATGCCTAGAAAGAAACTTACAGGAAGCTTAGGAAGCTCTCCATGTGTCATATCAAGCTAAGTTATTCATGATGCATCATGCATTGTTAGAAAACATTTTGAAAGAAATAACCAATGATGTAACTCAATCACAAGAAAATTCACTACAAGGTGGAGAAGTTCAAAGGATAGAGTTGACAACACCTACTGACCTCATAGCCACATTGGTCCAACATACCAGGATGCTATAGTCTGGAGGTGTTGAAAAACCCTAACAAGATAAAATTGAAGAATTACCTAGAGCACAAGCTAATCCTTTTATCATTAGGGACAACCCAAAACCCCCCTTATTTGAACTTCTATTCTTGAAACGCTAGTAACAATACAATTCCTCCTTTTCAATAAATTAGTGGAGTCTATTCAATGTAAAATTTTTAGGCTCCCCTAGTGTATCAACCTATCAATGCCCAACCAATGTACCTAGTCATCCTTAGATGCCAAATGAATGTTCAAAACTAGCAAGTCCCACCCATGGTGCTCATGTTTGCAAGAACAATGCCAACTTCCCAAAACTCATTTTTAGGTACATGCTTAGTATACTTAAAACAACCCCTCAATTATAACATCCACATTGTTTTGTTACTACGTCCCCTCCTAGACTTATCAAAATTCAAAGGAGAGGGAGACCCAAATTCTCATATCAAAGCATACACAACAACTGTGCCAGAAGGAGGAGGAATCCATTTCTCACCTCCTGCTCCACTGTGAGTTTTCTTGGGAGGTTGGAGTTTGGCTTTCCAAAACTTTGGTATCTGCTGGAACATGAATCAAGATTTGACCTCCTTCATAAATAGCTGGTCTGCACCTTTCTCCCACCCTATTTGTAAGGAGTTGTGGTATGAAATCCCCCTATTCTTGCTTGGAGTTTTTGGAAGGATCGTAATAACAGGATATTCAGAGACAATTCCAAGTCTGTTAAGGAAGTTTTTTGTAAATGTTCCAAGTTACTGGCTGAAAATGTCTGTAACAACACTCTGAAAGCTATGGAGACCCATCCCAAGAATGAAGAAATTAGTATCCTTAGAAAATGGAATGTTCCACTCCACATTTGCAAGGTGGATAATTCTAAGAATCTTGCTCGCATAAATACTAAATGGACCCCCTATGAAAGGATGGACGAAACTTAATTTTGATGGGGCTGCTAAGGGGAACCTAGGGATGGCCAGTGGGGGGTCCTCAGATCTTCCAAGGGGGAATTGGTGGCTGCTTATACAGGGGGACTAGGAGATAACTCCAACAATGTGGTTGAGGCAATGACGCTGCTATGGGGGTGAAAGTTGCCCTTTCCATTGGTATAAAAACCTTCTGATAGAAGGAGACTCAAAGCTCATTTTAGATGCTGTTCAAGAGAATTCAGAGTAGGTTGGCAGGTTGTTGATATCATTCATGACATCAAACACCTCCTCATGAGATTTGATGAATTTGAATTAAGGCATATATACGGGGAGGGTAATGGTATAGCTGATGCTATGGCAAATTTGGGGATTAATTTGAATCCCAAGAGACGCAGGAGGAATTCTAATAATCTTCCTAGAAACATTAATGAATGCCTATGCTTGGAGGCCCAAAATATACCCAGTTAATGGATTTCATAAATTGGATTTCTCCTATTGTGGAATATATTTCAATGTATATTCTTTGTATCCATAGGAAGCATAGACTCGAAAGCAATCCTTATCGTGTGATAAGAGGGTGAATTATATTTGAGCATGGGGTGAATGGTATCATGAGTGAGAAGTTGATATATTTAAGGTCAAGCTGGAAAAAGGAGGGTCACACCATCTCTCGCCAGCTCAGTGGGTTCATATGGCTTTTGGTGAAGTGGACTATAAGGCTAGTTCAAAAATTGGTGACGCCTCCTTCTAATGATCTCCCACACAGAGTTCATAATTATAGTAATTATGAGTTGAAATGGGAAGGGACTGGCAATGACAACTCAAGTTATGTGTATAGCTGCCAGAGTAAAATCAATAAGTGACAAGGTTTTCTATTGAATAGAAAATCTAGAAAGATCACTAGAGCTATCAGAAGCCTCTGGTTTTTCTTGCTATAGCTGTATATTCTTCCTTACTGGAACTAGAATAGGCTGAATATGGGGGTGATAAGTTGAGAGCCAAGCCCATTTCCTACGAGGAATTCAAAGCTGACAACATGTTATGGAGCATTTGTTATGAAGGGGGTTTCAGCCCTTTCCTAGAGTGTCTCATTGGATTTGATGAGAACCTTTCCGTGCAGTTTGCCATGTCCTGGGACTCAACAATGGTTCAAGTTGGTGGAGTGCAATTTGAGGTCAGTGAGGATACCATAGCCTAGGCTACATGTTTATCCTGCAATGGGAAGAGATTGAAGAAACAAAGTAAAGTCCAGGAAAACAAAAGCATGGCCCTATTTTTCAAGGAAGGAGAAAAGCCAGTCACATTGTAGGGAGGATTTGAAAGAGATAGTCTTATGTCTCCGTGGGACAAGGTATACTTTCTGTTGATGAATTATGTGACCCTTGAGGGTTATTATAAATGTTTCTATCACTATCAATTTGCACTGTTGAATCATTTCCATCACAAAGCTCTCATTAGTTTTCTGTTCTACTTGTTGTCCTCCCTTGAATCCTCAATTAAAGTTTCTAAAGTCGCGCATGCCAACAACCCTAGTGTCATTACAGTCCTCCCGCATCAAGGCTTAATCTTTTGTCTCTAACAGTTTCACCTTGCCCTTTGCCCACCCAAATCTATTCGGGTTTATCTGATTGAGGATGTGCATGAAGAACAGTCTGGTGAGAAAGCTCTGCTTCCTACTGTTAAGGATGGGTCTAGTCCTTCTAAGTTTGTTGTTGATAGGTCCCCTGTTGAAACCTTAGTATCCTATTCTAAAAAGAAAAAAAGAAAAAATTGTGAAATCCCCCTATCTGTGAAGAGTTCGGTGACCACCCCTGAGGTTTCTACTATTAAATCCTCTCCCCTATCATTGCCACCTAGCTGGTTCTCTTGGTAATTCCCCTCAAAAGGATGCTGCTGATGGTCTCTGTGACCTAAAATAAGTCCTACTCACTTTGGGGATAGGAAGAGGGATTGGAGGAAATGTGGCTTGATAGAGCCTTCAAAGAAATCCAAGACCAAAAAACAAAAGTGTGTTGTGACATAGGCTGTGGTGGTGGAGCCTAAAGACATTTCTCCTAAAGATAGTCTTAAGAAGGTCACTGGTGATGACAGGGAGAGAGTTGAGAGGGTTGCTTCACAGGAGAAAGACACGGACAATACGGTGGGTATGAAGAAGAATAGTGGTGTTGCTCCTAGGAGGCCTAGTATTCGTCATTTTTGGAGGCTAGCGGGCAAGCAAACCCTTTTTAAAATTGTGGATTACTCCAACGCTTCTGATCTTGAGGAAGAAGTTGAAATTTAGGAAGTCAAACTCACTCCTGAGCAGTTTGATTTCCAAGATGGGGCTAGCTTTTTTGACGAATTAAACAATTCCTACTATGATACTGATGATAAGGAAACTGAGCTAGAACAGGATGATGTGGAACTGGTTAAAAAAATAACTCCTAGGTAGAGTGAGTGGAAATTGTACAACAAGATCAAAGGTGAAATGGTTGAGCTGAGATCAAGAATGGACGCCCTCAAGAAGAAGATGAGAGTCATGGCCACCTTAAGCTTGAAGGTTACGCATTGTGCTGCCACTACCTTGGCGGTTCTCCAGGACCTTGAAGTGAAGAATCATGACATGTACCTGAAGACCTTTGCGAATTACGATGAAATGTATGGCTTCCTCAAGGAGGATTGGAGCCACATTTTCCAGTAGTTTTCCTTTTTGTTTTGGTGTTTGTTTTTGGTTATGGTACTGTTTATATTATATGGTCTTTAATATATTTGGTTTCTGCAGGTGTGCTGCTTCTCAGCTGTTCATGGCATGTTGGGCTTGTTTTACTACTCGTGGGGTTTTTTGTTAAAGGGTTCTGCACACTGGTTTGCAAATTACCGTAATAAGAAACAACTGTGAGAGAGCTCCTCCTATAAGATGGAGTTGTAGCTATAATATTTCTGAAGACCCTTAAAGGAATCATGCTATATTGGTACTATCACCTCCTAGAGGCCTCTATAAATTCCGTTTGACAACTCATTGACAAGTTTGTGATAGATTTCAATATGAACAAGTTGGTCAAGATAGGCATTCGAGAGTTATTAACTATGAAGCAAGACACAAAAGAATCAATTGCACACTTTGTCACGTGTTGGAGGCAAGTCCTCTACTTGTTGACTAGTGCCCCAAATATGGATCATAGAGAACTATGTGGCCTATTTCTACATGACCTTAATAGGGATACAAGTGAGGAGGTTCAAAAATTGCCTTGTAGGTCTTATAAAGAGGCTTTGGAAATCATGTTGATAATTGATCAAGCTGCTATTGATAGTGGGCGAAAAGTTTATGGTGCAAATGGATGATTGGTTATTCACCAAGCAACTGACAACAATGCAACCAACCCTTCTTCTATCAAGATCTTGAAGAATAATTGAAATGCAATGATTGATGGGGTAAGTAACATATCCATCACAAAGAATAATGCCAATAGAGGCTATAACGATGGGTATGATGTAAGAGATTATTTCCCTTAAAATTTTAACGCTGTTGATTATCCTTGAAATAACATCCATTATCAAAGGGATTATCAACAATAGGGGAACCACCACTATTATGATAGTAGGTATGAATCATATCATTGACCATATGAGCATGTAATTAGTTTTTATCATTTCATAAAGCAAGAGGACATAGCATTGAATCGTGCTGAGAATACAATAGATTCATCTCAGGATTAGTAGATGACCAATAACGTTTGTTCACTAAGATGTTCCTCAACCCACAAGAGGTGACATTTAACAGCAACAACAAAAACAACAATAACAACAACAACAACAACAACAACAACAACAACAATGTCTGAAAAACACCTAGTGCCCCACAAAATGCAAATATGAAGATTTTTGAGGATCCTTTTCCCACCATCGCAATAATGAACCAAGTACTCAAAGTTTGACAACTTCAAGAATAACTAGCATACCAAATGCTATTGAGCCAAATACATCTTCTCAACTAGGATCAAAGGGAGAAACTAAGATTCTAGGCTTGGTAGAAATAATTCATGACAAAGTAGAAATAGAGCCTAATGTGAAGCAAGAGATAGAACTCCATGATAAAGCCATCTCAACAATTGATTCCACTCTGTCTCTTATTGAACTATATGACCTTGTAGAGGATCTCAAAAAGACTTACATAAAAATCTCCTTCATTGACCTCCTTAGGAATTTTCCATTGCATCGTGCAAACCTTTTACAGACAATTGGTTTGAAATACCTTAATCACATTATTCCACCCTCAAATGAGCAAATAAACTAGGTCAATCTAGATATAAACCCACCAAATGCAGAATTACAAGACCTCAGTTTCTTCTTCTATCTGAAACAAATGCCTAGGGAAGTTGATTTAACCCAAATGGGGGATCCAACCCTACATTTTCAAGTTTGGATCTATGATACTTGCATTAAGAGGAAGCTAATAGATGATGGAGTAGTTGTAAACATTGTACCATTTTCCCTTCTTGAAAGGACATGATATGGATACATGAACATAATAGCTTGCCGAGATACCCTTCGCAGATATGACAACTTGAAAGTAACTACAATTAGAAAAATAACAAAATTGGTCTCTCCATGACCTAAAATGGTCTTGATAGTGTTCTATGTCATTGACAAGGACATGAGCTACAATTTGATATTAGGAAGACCTTGGATTCATAGAATGAAGGTTGTTCCTTCAGCCTTATTCTAGGAGGTTCATTTCCTACATATTGGAAAGATTTATGTCACAAAGGGAGACCTTGACCCATTTAGTATGCTAAAAGAAGATGCAATGAAGAAAAAGATAGGTATCTCAATCGTATACAAATTATCTACCAACAAGATCATAATACTGTAACCTACTCCTCAAATCTTGCATTTAAGAAAGAAGGATGATCAAGTTAAAACTGCAACCGACACATGAATCACAATGGTAGAAAACATGAGTCATCAAATCAAGGATCAATCATCTCAAAGGAAATAATTACAAAGGTCATGGGATTATTGGAATGTGACAACCCTATACAATATGCCTTAGATGTTTGCACTATTGGCGTAGTCCTAGAAGTAAACATGTTTGAAGGAAGATGAAACAATTCAACCAACTAGGCCTATCCAAAATGAAATTCCTCCTATTTTGAGGTGGCCATGCTTGAAAATCAAATTTAGTTGAGGAGAATTGACTTAACAAAGATAGACTCCAATGCCTTCATTGGCATTAAAGAAGACTTATTTGAAGGCTATACTCCATTGACACTACCTAGGGAAGCCTCATCAAGTGAGTCATACATGCTGTTAATGCTAATGCCAATGCCAAACAATTACTTTACACCTGTCACACCCCTAGCGAGTCCTACACTCCTTGAACTCTACCAATATAGATGGATTACAAAATCACTTTTACGCTAACTCAATTGACAACGAGTCTACGAATGATCTTGAGGTTTCTTCTAAAGATTTTAGAGATCATAACTTGCATAACGCACTATCACCTTCAATCTCCATATAATCCAATGACATGTGGGAGCCACCACAAGTCCAAATTGAAATGTTTGAAAGATTCCCCAATGAGGATGAGGTGAGTGTGGGAGAATTTTGAAAAGAGAACAAATTACACATAATGATTGGGGTAGAACACCCCACTATTCTCAAACTTCCTAAAAAGTACATGTGATACTTAATGCACTTGCGACCAAAACCAAATGTGTAAACAAGAATAATTTTTGTCCCTCCAGAAGAACAAATGGAGTCACTACCTTCAAATTTTTCCAATTTTTGTAAAGTATTCAAGAGCATATCCAAGTCAAATTTTACATGCAAGATGAGTTTGACCTTCTCACGGAGTTTTTGGCCAATGATGGAGCCTTATACTGGACCCAATTCCACAACATATCAATCTTTATCTCATCTCACATCAACCCAACCTTCACAAGCCTCCAAAAGCATACTTGTAGAAAAACAAATCACAACTAGACCCTTCAAGATAGGAGAATTTGTCTTTAGGAAAGGAAGCACAAATAATAAAAGGTATAGAATTTTTTTTTTTTTTTGAGAAGACTTAAAGGGACCTTACATGGTTAAAGAAGATGTTGGAAATGATTCTTATCACTTGTGCATCATGGAAGGAGAAGAATTTAGTGAAACGGTTAACACCTTTCATTTGAGGAAATATTATATCTAAAAATCCAAAAAATCAAATAATTCAAAATTTTAAAAAAGTATAAAATTAAGAAAAACCAAAATTTCAAAGTATGCGTTTCTTTTTGTCCATCCTTGCATTTGTTAGTGATTTTCTCTTGTTCAATTTTCATCCTAGTAAGGAGTCTTAAGGTTACCTAGCATAGATTGTCCTTGCTAAGCCTTAGAGATTCCCAAAATCATCATTATCCTTTGTCCTTTACATGCGCAAGAATTTCAAACGAAGGAAAAATTTAAGATTTATACTAAAGCTAGTCTTAACCACCATCTAGTCAAGCCTAAACAAAGCAAGTTTTCAAGCCTATAGTACCTAATAGAAGCTAGCAAGCAAACCTCCCCTAATCCTCCTTAGCAAGAGGGAAGTCTTAGGAGTTGCCTGTCCTTTTAGTTATGCCTAGTCCCTTACTTGCCTTGCCTAACCTTTAGGGGTGACCCCTTGCTTCTTCCTGGTAGTGTGGGGTTAGGTTGAGGGGGTTAAAACTCCAATTCTGTAAAATAAAATAGCATGCCCACACTTGCGTAGTCTAATCTTTGGTGATGAGATCTTGCATCTCATTGATGGCATGGGGTTAGACTATTGTTATATGGAGCCTAATCAGACTCAGAGGTTAAATTTTCCCCACTTTTATCGGCGTGGTTTCCCCCCAAATTATTTAATGGGGGTTTGGGGGCAGTGCCCCCAAGACAGGGTCAAGGGGTAAGGCCCATTGTGGGGTCCTGGGGCAGCGCCCCTGGTGTGCTCCCTATCGCGATACAGGGTGGGGTTGAGGGGCAATGCCCCCAAAACCTCAAACAACTTTTATTATTTTATAAAGGCATCGAGAGTTATTTTTCTATTGGCTAATATAAAAAAACCCTATTTTGTAACCGACATAAGTCTTGATAAAAAAGGCTAAGGGTTGGGGTTTCTAAGGATATTGTATTGTAGCGGTATTGAGTTGTAAGGATTGCTGGTTGTAATTAGTTGGATTTACTGGATAATAATATTGGACTCTCTATTGGTGGATGTAGCTTGAGTTTGGGTGAACCAAGTTAAAAATTATCTCTCGTTGTTATTATTTTTGTGTATTTTCATTCCTTTGTTTAATCTTTATTTGCATTTAATTGATATCTTCTGCATGCAATTCCTAACATAGACTATGGAGGTGATGTCAAAAAGGTAAAAAAAAAAAAAATGTTTAAATGTTTGTACTCATAAGTGGAGATCCAAAAGGTTGAAGCTATGTGGGTGGCATTCCAAAAGAATAAGGAGTTATAAACACAAGAGACAACAAAGTAAAATATGTCAACTTAACTAAGTATAGATCCCAATCAATCAAGTCACAATTAATACGTGCATAAAAGTGTTTGAGTACAAAGTTGCTCCACCAAGGGAGTCTAAAAGCAAAAGGTGTGTACTCAAGCGTGCAAATCTCCCCATTAAAGGGCGAAAAGTGAAAATCTTTGCAATAAAAGTAGGTCTATCAAAAGATTGCAAGGATGACTATGACCTATAGAACCCCCAAGGCTCTTGCTCTATGGTCCCCTCTTGGTATCTACCACATTTGAAAGTTTGGGAGTCCTCTGAGTATGCCCCTATGAGGGGACATGGCCATGAATATGTGAATGTGACAGTCCCGATGTTTGAACCCATGAAGCAGAGGTTCGTCTATGGACCTCAAGGCTATCCATCTCTAGACAAAAAGTGACCTCAATCTCTAACACAAAAACTCTAGTCCTCTGAGATGTCATTCCTGGCCATCATGATAATTAGGAGCAAGAACATCTATATGTCAATCTGCTAGTGTAGTTATCCCAACATCAACTAAGAGTGCCTCTCTGGCTTGTCTATTGGCAAGGATCAAGATATATAAATAAGCATTTTTGAAAAGGTCTCTCCATCCATTAGTAGTTCTTGTGTCAAAGAACAAACAAGAAAAGTGTTAGTCAAATGTTAAAGCATAATCATTCTTAGATGAGCAAGTACAAGAAAGAAAGGAGTGGATTAGCATAGTACTCATGAGGATCTCTAGGCTGCTATGAGGCATCAACTATCCTTATTTCCTCCTTTGTCAGCTCTACAAGTGGAACCACTTGATGTGCAGGCGCAGTATCCCCTGGTGCCACTTCCTCATCCTTTAGAGCCAAGTCATCTCCCTTTGATGCTATCTCATCTCTCTCCTCCTCAGGATCATAGTTCTTATCTTTCTCATTAGTAGTCTCCTCATCCTCAACAACAAGTCTTTAATAGTGATGAGATCTTTGCTACCTTAGGCCTGGCCCTTAGAATGGTCGTGCGATCATAACTATAGGAACAAGTGATGCCCATAAAAGAGATCCATGTTATGTATCTATCATCTCTTGGATAGATAAATTGTTAGGAAAGTCATCTCCCAGCTGTTTGAGTACTCATACAATAGGGTGAGTCTCGATTAAGCCATTCTTGTTTATCAAATGGCTAACCCCTTGACAATTTAAGATCAATCTTGTCTATTTCCTAGCCATAACCCCTCCATCTCTCTATAGGGGTCTAAAATGGAGTAAGCATTTGTCAAAGTAGCGACTTCTCGTGTAGAAGTGTCAAAGTGCCCAAGTTGAGCCCACCCCATAGCTCGTGACAGTCTCAAGTCTAAAAGGGGCATATCTCATTGGAATGGTACAATGTACTTGAGAATCCATGACATAACTAATGAAGGGTGACTAAAATCATGAGCCCCTCATTGTGAGATGTGATACAAGTCTTGATAAATCAATGCTAGAATGTCAATCCCCCAAGCAAAAATTTTCCTTGGCTCAAGCAGTTGAATGATTGGTTCCTAGCACTACCTAAGAATAGGGACCTTCTTGCCTCTTGACAAGTGAGTAGCATTCAGGCCAATTAGGACCTTCCATGGGGGAGAAATGGGAAGTCAAGGAACTAAAGTGACTAAATGCCAAGTATATCTCTCAGTTGAGCCTGTCCCATCATAGCTACCCAAACTAGTCTCTCTCGTTTAGACTCCCTCTTAGGCAATGTAAATGGTTCCCCTCTGATAGGGACCTTGAGTGATCATCCACTCTTCATAAATAAATGGGAATAAAAATGTGTTCTGATCAACATCCCAATAAGTCAGGATGTCACAACATATGCGAGACAAAGGGTGGACAATTGGTAGCTATTCCACCTTAGCCAATCTTGTCCTCTAAAGAATGGCGTGATATACAATAGATAATGCCTCTAAAGCCTCCATTTACCAAGCCTGCTTATAGGTAGCATTGCACCATATGTAGGCCTCCTACAAGAAGAGAGCATCATTTTAGATCTTTTTCGTAAAACTCCAAAATCCATAAAAATTAGAAAAACCTTAAAAATAAAAAAATCGTAAAACTCCAAAAATTCCTAAAAATTGAATACAATATTGAAAAATGAGAAACAAACAAAAAGTGAGCAAATTTAAGCATCAAAGTCATTAGTTTTTCCTTCGATCCTATCGACAAAACCTCTTGGCAGGGTCTCTCGAATGACCTAACCAGTCTCTTGGGCGACCCAAGTTGAAGTGGAAAGGTCGCCCAAACAACCTACCCTAGAAAAGCGGTGACCCATGGCCACACCCTAGTGTGCCCCAGTGGGCCCAAAAAATGTGAAAATTGATCAAAAACAAGAAAAATAAAACAATAGAAATAATGAAAATTTAAAACCTAGGCAAATACAACAAGAAATTTCAAGTTAAACAAATATTTTCAAGCGAAATCAAGTGAAAAGGAGTCTAGGGTTTTAAAGAGGGGTTTTCTCATTTCTCATACCTTGGGATTTATGGGAGGTGGAATGGTGGTAATCTCCTCATCCTCAACATTATGTCGACTATTCCCTTGCATAGTTTTGTCATTGTTTGCTCACTTTCCCTCTTTCCTCTTCTCACTCTTCTTTAGCTTAGCATGTGGTAATGATCTTTTTTCTTAGTTTAGCTTTTATAGTGTATCTTTTGTCCTCATTTTGTGCATCTTTTACCATCATGGCAAGTTATCATGACAAGGTGAAGTGACATAGGTAAATGTCAAACTCATGCATCAATAGTATGTTTTCTTGTCTTCCTTTTGTACTTACTTTGAACTTATCATGTATCAAACTTACGCTTGAACCATCTTGTTGATTTATAGGTCCATATATGGGACAAAAACAAAGGTAAAGGCCATGCTTTGGGAACAATATCTACCTTTCATGTAGACTACCATACCTAAGAGGGAAAATATATAAGTATAGAAAAGCACACATGTCTACAAGGTAGTTCTATGATGATACAAAGATCCAAATCATGGCCCACGAAGGTGTGAATTATACTCTTCTCAGTAATCTCGCACTTGATGATGTGTTCCCTAGTGTTTTTCCCTCTTGGACCATCTTTTCCAACCTTCAAATTGAGTTCCAGGACCTCACAATTGTTGAAAAAACCTTTTTCGATCCTCATCATGAGGGTTGCCTGCCCAGGTGACTTGTCCTTAAGTTGTAGGGTCACCTGGGTGAGCTGCCCTAGCAAAAGGGGTGATCTAGTTCCTGAAAGGGCTGACCTTGTATGCGTGATTTATTTTAGTTCTACTCAATTTACTTCTATTTTTGGATTTGATTGAGAGTTCCTTCATACGCGACTGAGCCATTACTTCCATTGACTATTTGTCAACTCTCAATCACATTTGTTCACTATTGATCAATCCATAGTAATCTTCTAATCAATCTTCTATTTTCACCTCTTCAGCTCTTGTAATCTCTCGTTCAAACCCAATTATCTCCTCAACCAATCCTTATTAACTCCCCAATCACCCCCACCTATTGTGTTGTTTTCTACCTATAAATACCCCCTCCTCTATTGTTTTAGGGAAGGCTAAGAATTATTCTTGCATTCTTGTTTCTATTTGGTTTGTAAGCCCTCGATCCCAACATGCGTTTGAGAATTACTCATGTATTCTTTTATTTTTCTTTGAGCTAATTTATCTCTATGAGATTCAAACTTATGCATAAGTAGCCCCCATTGAATTCTTATGCTTGTGTAGGACTACGTGAGCCTTTTATTTCCATTTTACTATTAGTTCTAAGTGAAAATTCATTTCCTCATATCCTTGATTTTGTCCTTGTTGTCAAGAGGAGGACCCCATTTCTACAGAGGAGGAGATAATTGCCACATGATCTTTGAGGACAAAAACCTGGCACTGATGCTTGATTAGTCACAAGTTTCTTTATATGTTTTCATTAGTAATTAGCTCATCATCTTTCCCTTTAGGAAGTGAAATTCATGTTTATGTTCTCTTGGTTAGTTTAGAGTTCATTGCTTTTTACTACTTTTTAGATTTAGATTTACTTTCAATTATGCTTAGAGTAATTGCAATTTTGCTTTCTTAGAATAGCTTACATCAACATCAAAACACAAAAACCAAAAACATAGACAAATTGCATCTAGGAAAAGTCATTTAGATTTGTATTCATATTTCAGTTTTCAGTAGTAATTAATTTATATCTAAAAACTAGAAAAAGAACAAAAAGCTTGCATTCATTTAGCATAATTGCATGTAGAGTTTCATACAACTCTTAGAAATATTCAAAACAAGAAGGAAATCGCTCAATTTCATCACGAGGCACACAAATCAACAATTTCAACAAACAAAATTTCAAACAAGAAGTCCCTTGATCTCATTACGAGACACAAAACACAACAAAGTCAACTCAAAAAATGAAAACAAACAGATCGATCTCCTCTACTTAACACTCTATGTGCCTAGGTGTGAGGGAAAATTGGATAAAATAGTCTTAGAAGAAATTAGGGAGAACCTTCCCACTCAAGAAAACTGCACTGAGGAAGCCATTCAAGAACAAACTCAAATCTGACAACAAATCCAATGAGATACAATTAGGACTCACATCTTAAGGATATTTCAAATTCAAGGCCAAATTATAAGTCAATTCCACAAACAAACAAGGTGAGACTTAGCAATCATAAGAGGTAGGGAATGAAAATCTCAATCTACTACAAGAACTGACCTCTCAACTCCATGAAATAAACATCAACAATCACAACAATCAACAACCGCACACACAAGCAAACAACATGATCAATATAGCTACAATCCATGATGTTTTTCTTCCCAAAGAACAAAGCACCCCATTCGTTCCACCGCCACTCTACTGGCTCTTTCCATGAGAGCAGGAATGACTGGGTGGGCACCTTTAGCAAATATACAGTTCATGTGTTGCATCAGAGTCTAACTCACTAATGTTGAGCTTGGGTCAATTTCGAACAACACAATTTTAGGTGTCTTTTGCAAGTTTTTGGTAGTCCTAATATGAGGTTGAATCTCATCACTGATTCTAAACAATATGATTAATTTGGCCTTTTGAGTGGCCTCATCAAATCTACTTTGGTGATTTGTATTTGTTGCAGCTTATGATAGTGTCATTTACAATATCTCATAGGTCTTCAAACTCCAATTAGGTTTGGATTATTGTTTTTTATGTGGAGTAGTTATTACCTTTCAACAATTGAGATTGCAGAAGCATTATATATGGGGGTTTCTTATCTCTTCAAATAGGTTCCTGTTTCCATATACTTGCCTAGCTAATATACCAAGCCTCTTGATATACTCACTCTTGACATACTCATCAATACATTGTTGAAGTGGGTCCTTTCTTTATATCCAAAGGTAGGTGAAAGCTTGGGGATTCTCTTAATAAACCAATGACATAACACGTGTTTGTAGGGTACTAATAAACACCTCTAATTTTATTTTGACCCCTTAAATTTATGTTTTTGATACCTCCTCTCCATATACGAGTATAATTAAAATGCCTCCTATTTTCATGAGGTATCCTATGCACCTATTTTTGGTTACATTTTTATATCCACTTATTATTTATACCTCATCAACCAAGGGCATTGCCTACACCTACATTTGACTGAAAGCTAATTTTGATTATTATCTCATACTTTTAAGCCTCGACATAGAGAACCTAGATGAGCTATGACAAATATGTCATCCTATAGAACTTTGATTTAAAAGCAATTAGACATCTCAACCTACCAACTCTAACCATGCCCATCTTCATTAAGGTAAAGCTCTCGACTTAGTCGATGTTCCCAAACCCACCCTCACCCTGAACTCTATTCTCTATCCTCTATTCTCTATTCTGCCGCGGGAGACCCCTCAAGCCTTTGGGGATCATGGGATATGGCATCGAGTCACACTAATATCAAATATCTCAATTATAGTATACATATTAATCTAAATTATAATGGAAGGATTTTAGATATACTTGGCGATTCTTTTGGGTAGGGACATGGCATTACCAAAAGGTGTCCAATAACTAGTTTTAACTTGCATGACCTTGTGTGACCATTGTTTCCTTTATTAACTGCATTAGGGTTAGGATTAAGCAGGCACCCCTAGGATTATGAGGCTTTGACATAATACAAGACTATATGGTGTACAAAAAGGACAACTTCAATGACCTTGGCGAGACTAGCATAGTGAATGATATTTCCTTTTATTGACTTGTGCAAATTGATTTGTATAGAATTTGGAACACCACTTATAAACACCCTACCCCCTTCTATGCATGCTTTTCAACTCCTAGTACCTACTTGTATCATATTAATTAAATTTCCCTTTCCCCCTAATACTAAAATAATATATAATTGGCTCACAATTTGATTATTAAAAACTCCAATATGCATGTGTGTGATAAGGTATTGCTTTAGATGTTAAATCTCTTGGGTGTAAAAGAGATGTGAAGGCACATGAGAGCATGGTGATACATGATACCTTGTAAATATATGAAAGAGATTGGTGTTGCCAATGCCAACCTAAAACAAGGTCACTTCGTACATGGAAGAATAAGCTTTCGATATACTTTGTAATGGCTTGCTCAAACTTGTATAGCCTAACAACAATACACAAATGGATTAGAAATGGAGTGAAATTTGTAAATATTCAAATGCTTATTTCTCCTCGACGATTTGTAGGGGTCAATGACACAAACACCTTTGTTGTAGCTTTATTAAGCATTAGATACAATAATTTGACAATACAACATTACCAAACACTATTGACAATACAAACATTACTCCTAAATACAAAATAAAGACACCATTTATACCAAACACCATTATTCTTAAAATTTTATCAACAAATACAAATTTACTTAATACAATAAAAGAAATTAATAGAATTTTAAAAAAAGAAATAGTATTATGCACTTTTTAATATTTGTTTTTGCAACTATCGAATTGCAGAATTCATTCCGACTTTCTGTTTTTAATCAGTTTATTGCCATTTAAAATTATGAGTGTGGAATAAATATGCATAGAAAGAAGAAATTAAAATTGCACCTTATGGCTTGCCCATAGATGCTGGGATGCGCTAAACGGTCTCTTCATGAGACTTGCAATCTCTTTCCGCTCAATGAGCGAGCGGAATCAGACAGATGCTCCTTCAACAACTTGACCGCTACCATGAACAAGAGAGGATGAACAACTCTCCATTCTCTTTCAGAATGGCATCTGAACAATTTTCTTTTATGTTTACAATTTTATTGAATTTTTAATTTTTTTCAAATATTTTAATATTATATAGAATAGTTAAATATTGATCAAGAATTGAAGATTAGAAGAAGAGGTGTAATAGGTTTATGTGTCACATTAGAAGGAAGGTTATATCAATAGTGACAATATTGTTAGTAGGGGGGACTTATGTTTTCACTGCACTAAACTGTATTAGTGTTGCATTTAAAACAGTACCCACCAAATAAATTTATGCTATTCTTTAATGTTTTGGCATGATTTTTTTTTTCCATTTTTTGTGAGAAGAAAAAAAAATTGTAGCTTCTGATTGGATACTCAGCTGCTGAGTATTTTCCCAGTAAAAATTAAAATCTTAGAAAAATATCTTCCAATGAAAAAAAGGGCCAGAGAAAAATTAAACACGATTTCTATAGTCTGTGGTTGTTTTTCCAGGCAGGGCAGGTGCAGCTAGCTACGTTTGGACGTGGCAGGGAATAGGCAAAACTTGTTTTTGCTAAAGGCACGTAGCAGGAGGATATCTGAAGAAAGACCAAAGCCATCGTTGGAAGTGTACTTCTGTACATGATACTTATTATTAAGAATGTTGCAGAGCTTTTACCTGACAGGAAGGTATGTTGCCTCTTGGATATACACTTAAATCTTTGGGTAATCTATATTTTTGAATTTTTTCTCTGCTATTTTTTAATTTTCTTAAATTACATGTTTGGGTAATCTATATTTTTGAATTTTTCCTTTTAATTTTCTTTCAATGGCACTAAAATTTGTTTACAGGTTTATGTGAGAAAGGAGTAGTGATTTGTGTAGATGCCAACAAGACCTAAAAATACTAAAACTACAACTACTAGTATTAATGGCTAGGGTGAAGTAGTATTGTTTCTATTCTAAATACCCAAATAACAAAAGTAATTAGCAGTAGGGTAAAATTAGAAAAAAAACACATAATTACAATTACAAATTGCATTGTAACCCATAGTTTCCTTGTTTTGTAGGAGATTGAAGATTATTGCTTCTGTTGGACATCCTCAAAATAAGTTTCTGCAGTTCTGTAAATAGAAAGCTTCACTTTTCCTGAAATTCTTAGTGATTATTCCTCTTTTTTCTTTGAAATAGCTTCAAACCACAGGGCTGCTCTTATTTTCTTATGCGATTTAATTTCTTGCAATATTGTTAAGTGTCTGGGAACAGAGCAATACAAATACAAAATAGCGAGAGAGTTAGCTGTTAGGGTTCAAACACATACTTATGGGTATAGAGGCTTAAGGCTTCTGCAAACCATTTATATTGTTCTTAACAGAATACTATTGTTATTTTTCCAGAGAAAAAAAATAGATTTTAATTCTTGGTGCAGGACGATGTTCAAGTGCGAAGCCTACGTGCTCTTGTTAGTAAGAATGATAAATACGAAGTCGTTGTAGTATATTATTAGCCCTAGTTTTTCTTTGTTTTCAAATGTCTGAAGTGAGAGAAATTTTGAACTGGCCTAAATATATAGACTAATTTAGATTCTGCAATGAATGAATTAGAGGGCATTTTGGGTATGGTTGGATTGTCACTGACAAAGAAGGCTCAACTCACAATCCCCAGGGATGTTAGGATTTCTAAATTCCAGCCACACCATATTCTTATAACATTATTGAATTAAATATTTTTTAATTGCAGGGCATTTTATTTCTCTAAACATGAAAGAATGTCTCTTATTGTGTTGAGTTTGTGAATAGATTTGCTTTTGAAATAAATCTTTTCATGAAAGTGGGCAATTTTCATTGTCTTCCTCTGTTTTTCCTATTGCCATGATTAATGGAATTGAATATTTTAATTGCAGAGAAAAGGAAAAACTAGAATTAGTTTGTGTTATTTTAATTTCTTGTATGGCTCCATAAAATCTACTTAGAAACTAGGTTGAGGCCTGACAATATTGTCTAATTTTTCCTGAACCCCCGGTGGGAGGCAAGAAACATGAGTTGATTCCCCCAGCCTGAACCCCCAGTAATTTTTCTCTCTTTTCAACACTGATTGATAAAATTTGAAATAAATTTCATATTTGCCTATTTGTTCAATATTCTCAAGTTACATTCTGGAAAAAGAAAACTGGTAGAATTGAAGGGCAAGTTTCTTTTTGAAAGTGGAGATGTCTTTTGTGATTATTCATATCATTTTATGCACAACCAAATATATTAATAGGTTTTTATGTTTCCTTTATAGATTATTTCATGGATATCCAATATGGTATGCAATATTTTCCATCTTGACTGGTGGTTTTAGTGGAGCCATGCCAAGGCTTGGAGAGGTATTGGCATATTAAACGCATTCAGGAGAGTGACCATTAGGTAGGGGGTGAACTTTGGAGGCTTTGAAACAATGCTAACATTATAGAAAAACCAAGTAGCCATGCCTCTAGTGCCACTGATATATTTCTATAGCCTCCTATGTTGCTGAACACGATAAAGGCAAGGAGATCTTACAAAGAGCACCAAACATCTATTACAACTAACAAAGCTCTCAGGACCTAATGCATACAGATAGGTGCCACAAACTATTGCCAATTATCTGGGAGTTGATGCATACATGCGTAAAGCTTATTACTGAAACATGACGAAATAAATTCATATTGCATGCTTTTTTTTGGATGTCTATTAGAAGAATGTTAGTCAAAGCATGTTTGTGGGAGGTGTTCACCAGAGCTACCCGTGCCAAAAGCTATGAATTGCACATAATCATTTATATTCATTACATCATACACATTGTTTTATTCTTCTAACCCAAATGACTAGGCATAATGCCTACAATAAGACTCGTTCTAGCCTAACAAATACCACTCGAACAATATTTGAGATTCTGGCTCAAACATTTCTGAACCATTAGTCTTCAGCTTTGCATGATGAACTATTGCTAAAGGAACTAGATATGGTACTAGTGCATTACACGCATTGATTTTGCCATACATTTTTCTATCATTAGATCACTTTGATTCAGCAAGTCAAGCATTACACTTTTCATTTAGTAACACCATTTAAGCACTTTTTAACCATCTGCAACTCCCATTCTCAACCATTCATTCACCATGCTAGTTTGCATAATATGTCCATCAACGTCATACAAGCCATTCTGCTCATGCTATATTTCTACTTTGTTTGTACTTTGTCTGGAGTTGAGTATGATTGTCTAAGTTAAATCCACAATTACAGACGTGTCCTATGCCTTTGGATTTGACCCTACGTAATTGTGCATTTTGCTCCTTTGTTCACTTCAGAGATATTTGTTCACCCTACTCCTTAAATTGATCATACCTTGGAATGGATTTTATTCTATTGCAAAAGAAAAGATCTCCTAGGTCAAAATTTCATTCTTAACCTGGTGCATTCGATGCAAAGAGCTTGATTAGACTCTCATTTATTCTATGTACACTATTTTGAGCAATATATAGGGTAAATTGAAAAAGAATCTCCTTCTAGACTCTCATTTATTCTATGTACACTATTTTGAGCAATATATAGGGTAAATTGAAAAAGAATCTCCTTCTAGACTCTCATTTATTCTATGTACACTATTTTGAGCAATATATAGGGTAAATTGAAAAAGAATCTCCTTTAGGGTTCCACAAGGGGATTTTATGCATCAACTTGGTATCTCACTCGCTGGTGACCTAAAAACTACTTCACCTTTATTGGAGTTTCAAAACGAAGTATTATATAATAAATGCCAGTCAAATGTATATAAATGTCCTAAAAACTACTTCACCTTTATTGGAGTTTCAAAACGCAGTATTATATAATAAATGCCAGTCAAATGTATATAAATGTCAGTCAAAGGTAAATCTAGTATATATTTTACCTATCCTTTCTTCAAAAGCAAAGGTATCTAATTTTTTTTAGGCCCCATCCCATGCAGCTGCAGCTGCAGTGGTAACTGTCGCACGAGCACTGGTGGGCCTTCCTCCTCGCCAAAGGCTAGCTCATGGATAATAGAAATGAAGGAAGTAGACACAAAACCCAAATAAGGTGGAATGCCAAACCCTGGTTGCAAAATATTTTTCTCTTTTATCATTTTCCAAAATGGCTAAAAATAAAATCCATCAAAAATGGCTAAAAATAAAATAGCTAAAAATAAAATCCATCAAGAGTCTTTTTATTTGCTAGATCTTTACGTTTCCCTTCTTGGCATGCTTTTGCAGACTCTGGCTGCATTGCAGCTCTTGTTTGGAGAAGAAATGGCATTGACGTTTTAGTAATAGGTGAGAACATTACACATGGATGAGGAACAACTTACCTTTTCTATTCGAAATGAAATTGTCCCATGTACAACAAACTAGCGTAGCAAAGCCTCCTATGAGAAGTTAAATTGGTTTGATCTTCTGCTCACCCTTGGCCATAAACACACCCATTGGAAATTGTTAAGGTGGTGGGTACTCATTGTAAAACTAAATTATATAATTCAATTCTACCCTAAATGTCTAGTAATTAAAGGTTGCACTCTATTATCACGATTCTAGAGATAGTTTGATTATCATGATTCTAGAGATAGTTTGATTGTATGAAATTATTGAGTTCACTCGCTAGAAATGAGAGGATGCATTAGGAAATGTAAGATGTTCATTGTCCCTTGATGGAGTGAGCAAGCTTGTACAATTAATCGATAGTAGAATTTCACTTGAGTTTTTCTCTTAATTAGGTTTCTCTATGGTAAATCACTTGTGTTGATTATCTCTTTATGTGATGTTTTTGATATTGATAAAAGCAAGTTTTTGAAAGGGCCCAAACCCATTAACAATGAAGCAATCCTCAGGAAAATGGTATGAGTACCATGAGATATGGGACAAACGAAACAAACCAATACAATAACCCCATTGCCACTCACAAACAACTAAAAGATCATCAACCTACACAACACCTGATCCCAACCTAGTAATTTGCACACCCTTAACCCAAGTATGGGAATAAGAAATAGATTTAGGAAGATCTCTCTTCCTTCTTTGAACAATCATCCAGGATACACTAGTATCCAGATCCTCAGATCGAGGAGAGAGGAGGGGGATATCCTTAGTCAACGCCTCCACCAGAGACATCTCACACAAAGATGAAGACAATTTAGTCGAAGAAGCTGGAAGCCATAATGAATCCATATACATATCTGGAGTAGGGATCCCCACACTATGCACCAAAGGAGGAGCTATCAGGGTTTGGTTAGGAGAAGAGGACTCAGAAGGAGTCAAGGGACTTGCTAGAGTTGCGCTAACCACATGAGAAACTCCATCGGGAATGTGACTCACCACAAGGGGAATGGGAGGAGACCCAACATCCTAAGAAGACTCAACATCCTAAGAAGATCCATCAACTAGAGAGTTAGAAGCGTTCATAGTCAAGTGATCATTGTGGGCATTCCTCCACCATGTAGCCATGTCATTACACCAAGAGTGTGGACAATCAAAAGCTAGGTGTCTAATGGAAAAGCATCATCTGCATCTAAAGGGAAGACCCTCATAAACAAGTGGTTGAGTCTAAGGCCTACTCTACACCATCAAAATGATATCCCATGAAGAGCCTTAGAGATATTGATGTCCACTAGAATACATGCATACATAGAGTGACCTATGAAGGAAGTAGTAGAGTCAACCTTTAGAAAGCGATTAATTGCATTTCCAATGGCCTCAAAAAATGAGTCTTTAAATAGGAAGATTCAGTAACCTAACCCAAATTGGATTGATATTGAGAGGTTCTGAGAGGGGGTTGAAGGAGATAGACCATGGCTTGATCGATAGGGAGTGCTCTCCCCACATTCATAACTTTTTGTCTAGCACCAAGTCCCTATCCTTTGAAGAGGCGAAAGTCACTATGAAGAAACCAAGGCAGCACATGGAAATAGCTCAATGTTTCCTTCAACAAGGGGCTTCTAAGATTTTAGAACCCATTTGTGTAAGTTGGGAAGGGAAGGCCACAAATTGTTAAATATGTAGACCAAGCCATGACAAAGATAAAAGTCTTCATTATTGATCACATCCTGTCCACACACCACAACAAGGGAGTTTTGTGAATAGGGAAGGGGCAAAATTTTTTCATGTAGAGATGGGTGGATAGGAACCCTCTAGTTAGCTATGGCCACGTAGGACTACCGGGAGCCACGCCCCAAGTCCAAAGCACCAAACTGAGTCTTCAAACTAGTAATACCATGACTTGGAGAAGCCATAAACACCTATTCATCTACCTATGGGATCTTGATGCCATTATTGTTCCCAAATAGAACGTGACCATCACTAGGGGTAGGTGCAATGTCAGAAAAAAACAACATTGCCATTGCCATTGCTAGGAGTCTCACCTCAACCTCGGCTAGAGTCAGGGAGTGACAAAATAACAACTAATTGTAGGGTTCCAGAAATGAGTGAGAGCGGCACCATTTCATATTTTGTGGATTGTTACACCATCTTTATGCAATATTTTATTTTAATTGCTTATATCATTTCCTTACAAGTTTCTAACATCTCATAACACAAGTAGATAATAATCAACTACATTCAAGGATCTATAGTTGTATGTTTGATTCACAAGCATTCATCTTATTCTTCACTAAGTAGAATTGTTGTAATTAACCTCACATAAGCATACTCTTAGGTGCACTATTGTTCTGTAGATTGGGTAAACATTCACATGTATGTAGTAGTATAGTTTGAGTGTGAAAGAAAAGATACAATGAATGCATACATGAATCTAAGCATATTTAATTTTATGATTTGAACCTTGTCATAAAGTTAAAGGAACATCATAATTTATAGCCTTTTCCAATAAAAATATATCTTGTGCGATGCAAGAAAATATACGTACTAAAAATATACTATTAGTTTCATATACTTATGTTTTAACATAGTTGTCCTTTTTATAGAAAATAATTTCCAGTATTGTAGTAATCCATATTTAGAAAAGCTCTCTCTCTATATAAATATAATTTACTTAATTTTTTTTAAGGAAACAATATAACCATTTAAATTATTTTTAATTTTATATATAGACAAAATTCTAAGTCAACCACACAAAGCTCATAACTTTTTATAAAATAATAAGTATTTAAAATATTTATTATATGTATAATTTTTAAAGAAATATAACAATCTACATTATTTTATTTCTATCACATTTAAGTGATAATAATTTATGAAGTGATTAAATATTTTTTTAATGTAGTTTGTATTAATTATACTTTTGTTTAGAAGAGAAAATGCCATATTTTTAAGGAACACAGTTTGTAGAACAATTGTTTATTTTTATATTTCATAATTTAATATTTTTGGAATGGTGAAATTTGTATATTTATGTCATTTTCTATTTTGTTTTGTGGCTATTTTGAAGAAATAGTTTGATACATGTATATATTAACAAATGGCACAATCTTGCTCATGAATATTCAATTATTTCCCTCAAGTTCCTCCATATGGAACAATGTTGTTAAGTGTAAATCCACTCTCTCAGAGGGGTTCTATTGGAAAGTGGGAAAGGGGAACAAAGTCAGGTTCTAGGAGGACCCCTGGATTTTTTACTCGCCTTTAGATTATCACCCCATCTGCTTGGCCATCAAATATATTCTACAGGAAAAATTGGGAAGGTATGTCAACAATTATTGGAACATGAAAGACGATAAGGAGGCGTGGAAAATTTCTCAGTCAGAATTTGATTATCTACTTAATACAACTACTGATACCTCGCTTAAGCTACTCCAAAGCCATATATTCCATAGGAAATTTATGGAAGATTATTTGGTTTGGAGGGAAGACAATATTGGTAAATACACAGTAAAGTCTGGTTATAACAACCTAGAAAATTCTTGCATGGATGGTTATAATTGGAGTCAAATATGGGATAATAAATCTATTCCAAAGGTCAAATTCTTCTAGTGGACTGTCAACCATAACAAAATTCTTATGGTTGATAACCTCCAAAAAAGAGGTTTCCAATTGACCAACAAATGTCTGCTTTGTGAGAAGGATAAGGAGAATGTTGACCATTTGTTGTTCCATTGTAACTATGTGTGGAAGACTAGGTAAAAAATAATGTGTAAATTCCTCCTCCCTTGGGTTTGACAAGGAAAAGTTAAGGAAATTACTGAAAGTTGGACTTCTCCATTGAAACATCCTCTTATCAAAGAGTTGTGGTGGCAATATTTATTACATGTTGGATGGGGGATCTAGAGGGAAAGAAACAACAAGGTCTTCAAGGATGAGAAGAAAAAATGGAAGGTTACAGTAGAGTTAATCAAAATCAGAATCATAGAAAATGTTAAAGTTTTAGACCTCAAAACTCCTAGTCAAAACCCCACCAATTTGGAAAGAAAAATAGCTCAGAACTGGGGGTTACAAGATAGACTCAACCAAGCTGATCAAGATAAGAAGAATAGGAGAAAGAATACTAGCTGGTCCCCCTTGACCCAGCACTAGTAGAATTTGGCAAATAAATGACTATGTGACTAAAACTTTTAGTCATTCTATTAATTTTTTGCAATACAGCTATAAATGACTAACTAAATGACTTTAATTTGATTGTTAGGTGAAAAACACAACTAAATAATTAGTCACACAAATAAAAATGACTAAATAATTTGTCACACAAATAAAGCTACTTGCATGGGCGATAAAGCTTGTTTGGAGAGGACCTAGAGACTTCTGAAAAGGCAGGCAAGGAATTTGTCTCTTCTTTCCTCTGCTCTTCATGGACTCTCCTCTTTTTCTGTTATGCTCTGCTCTTGTTGCTCAAGTATTTGTCTCTCTTCTAATTTTCACTCCTCTTGCACCATTTCTTTTTTTAAAATAATATATATTACTATTTTTCCACATCTTTTAAATATAATATATTTAAAAAATACATATTAATTTAACTAAACTATAACATCTAAAATAATAAAAAAAACACTTCCCAATATAATTTTATAATAAGTACATCCCACGTATTACTTAATATAGCAACTCTTAAAAGGGGCAAGTGCAGTCGTTTTATTTTTCTTTATTATAGACTCGAAGAACACCCTATAATCAGGGATTAAATTTGATAGTCGACTTTGCTTGTCAAGCAATTTTTAATGATGGTTTATCTATTCAAAGATGACCTTAAAATACTATGATATATTTTAGTATAAGTAAAATTTATATATAAACCAAATCTCTCTATATATATATCATTATAATTCCATATAAATTTTGATGGTCTATCCAAAATCTCCCCTTTCATGTGATACAATCTTTTTAAAATTTTGATTGTATTTTATGGCAAAAATGTTTAAATACAGGGATACGGCCATCAAATTTAGGCCTTGCCTATAATTACTTAAAAATAGGTTTAGTTTGTGGAGGCAGGAAAGTATAAATCAAAAGCTCAAAAGAGAGTGGGGTTGTAGACAAATGGTAAAATCTCATAAAAATAGGGTGAGGCCAAGGCATATTTCTCACACAGATTTTTTATTCTTTTCATCTCCATTGCTAATTGAATTCATTTTGCACCATGGATCTTGAGGTATACATCATTCTCACAATTTCAATTTGATATTAAACCATTCAATCCTTGCCCTAGGTAGTTTAATTCAAATCTATTAAGTAATATATATCATGTGTGTTCTGTTAGGCTACTATGATATGCTAGACAATTTAGAGTGGATGAGAAATGGGGATTACAACGCCTC
Organism: Cunninghamia lanceolata; assembly: GCA_027924645.1. NCBI lineage: Eukaryota > Viridiplantae > Streptophyta > Pinopsida > Cupressales > Cupressaceae > Cunninghamia > Cunninghamia lanceolata. Next base: position 6,757,759 of record BSBN01000516.1, read on the forward strand.
TAGATTTCAGGTGCATGTAGATACAAACAATCTTATATGTGGGGCAAAAACCCAAGTTTGGTTATTTTTATTACCCCATATGTTTATATTTTTGGTTCATCATTTGGGCTTTGTTATAAATTGATTTAAGGAAATAAAAGTTGGATCCGACATATGTTGGTTTATTTGTGCAGTCAAATCCTGAGAACACAGTGGGTGTAATGACTTTGGCTGGGAAGAATGTTTGTGTATTAATGACACCCACAACTGATCTTGGAAATATTCTTGCTTGTACATGCATGGTGAGGGTTTTGTTTATACCCTTTCTATTATGTATGTAAATGACTTCTTTTCTTTATTTTTTAAGGTCTTGTTTGTTTTACACTTTTAGAAAGATAAAATCATGTCTTGAGATGGCATATGTATTGTCATGTAGGCTAGGTTGTGAAATTGATACCATGATTGATTTTCAATTGAGGAAAGGTTATTTTTTAAAGTTTTGAACCTTAGCTTAAAATTACTAGGGCACTCATGCTCAAACCTAGGCCGCAGAGAAATTTCTAGCAGGGAGCACAAACAAGTTACCAGAGGGCAGGGAATTCCATTGACCTAAGAATTACTCTATTTCTTCCAATAGTAGGAGCCAAAAAATCTTGCTCTTGCATACTTGAAAGTGGCTTTTGTGTACTTGGGTCTATATATAGACTGCTCATTAGGTCTTAGAAAAGTGGATTGTTGTTCTGGGAATTAGCTACCATTCACAAGAGTGGAATGATAGGCCTTTCAGTTGATTGGGGAATAGATTAAAGATAGTTGGATTGTAAGTCTATATGTATGCCTATTGATCTCGTTGTATCCCATGTAAACTTTAGTGATAACAAACGAAGAGGAAATGCTTTAACGTAACACTAGTGCCTAAGCATATCAACACTCATATTTAACTCTAAACAAATCCCAATGACAATAAATTATGTTTACATTCATATAGTGTGTAAATAGTAAAAGGGAAGCATGTTATTTATTTCTTGCTTAGCAAAGATGGTGTCACCTGGTTAAGTGTAACACTTGCTCGATCCCTTGGGTGTGTGTCTCTAAGAGGTAGGATTTTGGTCTCCCCTTACTTGAATGGCCTTGGGGGAACAAAGAGCCCATCCAATTGAACTATACATCAATTCAGTATAAGCAATATTGAGTGACCAACCAAAAAGACGCTTGACTCAACCTTGGTTGTGGCAAGTGAGAATTTAATTCCTTATTTTCTTTTCATCCTTTTTCAAGTAAACTTTATTTAATTTTGGACTTCAAAAGTAGAAATCTAATATTCAAAATTTAGATATAAATATTGGGAGTTTTTGGATTGCATTACATGGTGAGCCTAGACTTTTTACTTGAATACATATTGGGAGTTGACCTGGTAAGTTGTAAGATCTAGTTGTCTTTATAGTGTGATGTTAGCAACACCACAAATAGGTTTATATTACAAATCTTTGTTTCCTTGCAGTTTTCTATTCCAATACAATAAAACTTAGCCCACCATAGCATTCACTTTAAAAAATTCCCACTTCTAAACTAGTAGCCCTTACGAGCTGAGATTGTAACTAAGTAGATTCATTCACGAAATGTTTTAGCAGGTCTTTTCATGAAACTTAATTAATAATTGTATATAGATAATATTCGTTGTTAGGAATGGTTAAATTGGGAACATTCTGTACAGTATGTAAAGTCTCAAAAATTTGTCTCATTTCATGATAATTATGATTAAGGACACACTATTTTTTAAACCTTTGAATTTTTGAGAAAGGGAAAGATAATGGTAATTTAAAATTATATTGAAATAACTTTTAGGTGTTTTCTATAAGATCCATCAATCAATTTATTATTTTTCTATCTCTTTCTCACTGCATTACAAGAAATTGATTTGTGAGCTTGTTTCTTAACCAAGTATTTGGAGAAGCAATACCTGAAGTAGAGTAGCAATTGACTGCTTGCATTTGAGTTACATAGTAAGACTTTCAAAGTTACCATCTATCAATTTTTCTGCAGGTGCATCCAATTTTGATGCTTGTTGGCTTAATATTGCTCAATGGAAAAGGTAGGTAGCTCGAGGAAAGTTATTTTGCAAGAGTAAATTTAAGGAAACTTTAATATAATCAAGAATTGTTGTAGACTATATTTTAGGTATCATTCGCACATGCTTATTAGAACAGAGCATGTTAGCAGTAATATGTTATATACTAGAAGGGAACAATTTATAAACATGCATTATGATCTAAATGGTTTTTGTTGATTTTTTTGTATTATATAGCTATGTTAGTAAACAAGACAATGCTTGGAACAAAAAACTACAAGAAGGTTCTGCATCTTGTCCTGCAAGCTTTTGCACTTGCCCTAGGAGTAACTAGCATTTGGGCAGGTTACAAGTTTCACAATGACAAGGGTATTGGTGGGTTTTACAGTCTACATTCATGGCTAGGCCTTGCCTACATTTTGTTATTTGGTATTCAGGTTGTTGGCATCTCTAGTCTCATAACTATTTTCTGACTTCTATTTTTTGTTTCTTATAGCAGTGTTGTTGAAAATTGATTTCCTTGAAGATCATCATAGTTTCTATATCTATCTGAAAGGAATCCTTTTTCTTTCATCAATATGGTTTCTTAGTGTCCTCCACTCTACCATCTTTCCTTTATCTATTTTTTTCCCGTGTCCTGCTCTTAAAATGCCAAAGATAGCCTTAATAGCTGCACCAATTCCAGAGGAGGCTTATGAGTACTAGTCCCTGCATTCATGTGAAATCATGCTCCCTGTTTTCAATAACAAAATAGTTTGATGGTTGTGTGTTTTGAGAGGATCTTTTTGGCTTTATAATTAAAATCTCATTTAAATCTATTAATCTTACTTTTGCAGTGGCTTGCTGGGTTTGCTTGATTTTGGTACACAAGGAGTGGAAGAATTAATAAACATATTATATTACCATGGCATGCATTTTTGGGGCTTTACATTTATGGATTGGCTGTGGCAGCTATAGAGACTAGGTTTTTAGAGAGACTAACTTTTCTACAAGCAAGTAGAATAATAACCAGAGACTTGCTTGAAGCTTTAGTATGCTTAGGACTTGTACTGGCCCTACTCAGTGGATGTGTTATTTTATCAGCTATAACTTTGAGGATGAGTAAAGATGATGTTTTTGGTGTGTCCAATAGTGTGTCCAATAGATAAAGAAAACTCTACCTTCATTTTGATAAGAAAAATGAAGTTTTATCCATTCTTTTATGTTTATATTTGATCTATTTTCTAATATTCTTTTTATACTTTGGGAAAATGATTATTTAAAGCTAGGAGTTTGCAGAATTTAGAGGGTCATTACTATTAGATTAGGCCCTAGTATATAAGCATTTAGACTTTGCATGATTCTTCCTTCCCTTTCTTGTTCTTTTTAATTCATGCATCCAATTTTTTATATTTAATTTGAAGAGAGTAGTGTGATGAAGAGTGATTTTGTTATGTTTCTTTATTCTCTCGTTGCATGTGACAATGGATATGGTGAAATAAAAGGTTCTTCATTATCCACATCTTTGCTATTTCAAGAAAGTTTTGGATATGGTCTATTGTTCTATTTGCACATGAGAGGTTACCAAATCTAGAATAGATCCATCTTAAATTGATCTGGCACACATAGATGTATCCAAAATACTTCATGTTGCATCCCACAAGCATATAGTTGTGAGAATATAAGGATTGGCACCTTGAGAGTATTTGGGACACCTCATAACACATGCCAGGTCTAATTTAAGATGGATATATGATCTAGAAGCACGTGCAGACACTGCAAAATATAGATTACATCACAAAATGCCATTTCTATACATACATCTCACTGCATAGAATATGTTTCATGTTGCTTTCCTTCCATTCGAGGGACCTTAAAACTTCTTATCCCGATATGTTATATTCTGCTTGATGATGTTCCTTTATACAAATTATTTTGTCAAAGAGACTTTAGAACAAATCTTATTGATATGGTATGGTGTCTTCGATGATGTTTGTTTTATCAGGGAGACTTGAGAGTAGCTCCCACCGATACGGTGTAGTCTCTTTGACGATGATAGTTATGTTGTCTTTGCACATAACAGTATTCAAGCTAAAGCATGCTAGTACTATATAAGTTAATGAGAGCAGGTAAAATGGCATTATTCATGTTAATAAGTTTATAAGTGATTGTATGCATTTTTATCTTTCATATTCTTGATCTATCTTGTTACTAATTTGAAGTTTCTCCTTTTCTATTTTGCCTCGGCAATGCTTACAACATGAATTGCAAACACAATCATTTTCACTTCCTTTTGACGATGTATGTAATTTGTATCTTTCATATTCTCAAGGCATTTTTGATTACGTAATTTTAGTGACCTCAAGAAGCAATACTGTTTCAACTCTTTTCATTGCTTGTATGGACCAACCACTTAGCCAGGATTGAATCTTTGAATCCTACAGTCTAATTATGTGTCTTTCAATTGAAACTAGAATTCAATGCTACTCCGTTTGTTTATTTTTTAAATCATCCTTCTAGATATCTCTTACTATCTAATTCTTTATTGGTTTAGAAATCATCTTATTATCATGATTAATTTTGTTGAAAATTTATTGATATATTATGTGTATACTAAAATTGTCAGAGGATGGGATTGTGGTCTTTCAATGTAATGTTTTGACCATTTCAAACCTTCCTCACACATGCTCTATAAACATGTTTGTTGGAAATTACATCAGTTGGTGAGATGGAAGTAGTTGAGAAGATGTAGTAGATATTTTGGATGACCTGTAACAACAATTCCAAATATCTAGCAGTAGTTTTTGCATCATTTTTAATCATAGGACAATCCAATTATAAAGTGACATTCCCAAAGATGAGATAATTTGCACAAAAGGAAAAGAGGATATTGAGTTTGATCTCTGCAATCAATATTGCAAATTAGGGGCATAATGATGGTTTTTACTGGTAGGAGAAGTTATTGCATTGAGATTTCGTATTTTAATACCAAGGAATGCTCTAAACTACAAGATGAATATGGTCACACATTGAAGGTTTTAGATTATGATTTGAGACAACATTCTTCACCTAGGAGAAAGGGTAGAATATTTTTCAGTCAAGTCACCAAGAGATGAAGTCTCTTCAAGACAAAAGAAAAATCATTAAAGATAGTCACCTTTTTTAAAAATATGATAGTCCCAAAAGGCATTGAAAGTCCAAGATGCTTGATTGTATAGAAGGCACACTACCTAAACTTTTGAAGAAAGTTACAGTCTAAGCGACACATGTTAATAACTCAATTGGACAATTTTTTGAGAAGCACCAACCCTAGTTTCTTATGGAATGCACAGTATAGTGCTTGTAGATCATAGAATGGTGAAAGTACTAAGTCCAGTGGGATAGGAGACTGTTGCAAATGCCAAAGTTTAGTGCTCACTGAGATTCAAATTGCACATGCTGATGAAACAATGTTAATGAGGGTAGCTGATAGAGTTAAGGTGTGCACTCAGTGAAACCAAATGGTATCAAGGAAACCACTTAAGAAAGGACATTATTAGATCATTTAAGCTATAAATAGGAAAGAGCAGTTTCAATTAGCTCATGAAGGATTCATAGAGGCATGAAAGATAGCTTTTATGTGAAACTCAATGGTTAAGTTGATTAACAGATGGAATAAACTTGAAGTACAATGCTAGGAAGCTCTTGGTATGTGGTGTTAACATATGCAAAGATATAGTGAATAAGGGCATGCAATCAACATAGTGATAATGCCACAATGAAGTTCACATGAATGAAGTGAGGATTATTATGTTACTAGCAACTTTCAAAGGGATTGTTGTGCATGAAAAGGTCATGAGGGTGTTAGAAATATAATGAGGACAATTCAAACAAATTGTATAGGTATGCAAGAAGGACAACAATCAACTTGATGTAGGGAAGTATTCATACATGTCACAGTCCTTTAACAAGCAAGGTAATCATGAGTCCTAAGGGTAGTCTTAAGAATGATGAAGAAACTAATCTTCCACATATTCATCTTTGATGTTGAGCCAATACAATGATGGGTTATAACTCCCTAGGAATCGGGTTTGTGGTATGTTCACTGTTGGCGTTGAAAACTTTTAGTGGTTAGGGTGTATTGGCCCATAAAACTATATTTCCTCATGGCGTGACTGGTATAGGGTGTATACTGGTAATATTCACACAAACTCCATTATTTTCAGCAATTTTGAATTGAGAACTTAAATATTTCTGTAGACATTATTGCAACATTATTTCATTTTCAATTTAATACCTTTTAGAGTTGATGTGTGCTCTAGTTCCTCACCAATGCCCACCTCTTGGTATGCTTCTTTTAGCTAGAGAAGACTTCTACGCGAGTGAGTTGCTAACTACATTTGTTTGAAAGTTTCTAAAGCCTTCTGAATAAATCCATTTTGTGCAAATTGTGCAATCATTATAGTCCATGAGAGATAATATTTATTTGAGGCATTCTATCAAACAATTCATGTGGCTTGTCTATGCCTTCACATTTTTCATCCATGTCTACCAGTGCATTTCCAACTATTATGTCTGATGAAAAAACCCCTTCCATTATGCTTTGATGGATCTCTATATCATGTTCCAAATCTCCCATTTTTTGTAGTCCATAATATCACATTTGTTTGAGTCATTCTATTAAACAATTCATGAACCTTGTCTATACTTCCACATTGTGCATACATGTCTACCATAGCATTTTCAACTATTATATCTAACAAAAATCTCCCTTCTATTATGTTTTGATGAATCTCCATACCCTATTCTAAAGTTGCCACCATTTTGGCACAGGCAGGGAGGATGCTATCAAAGGTTGTGGATTTTGGCTTTACAACTGTCAATTGTGTTTACTTGAAAGTTTCTAAAGCCTTTTAAACATATCCAAATTTTGCATATCCTGCAATCATTACAAGTGATTGATGAAATTGATGGGGCCCTTGGTGATGGGAAGGGTGCTGTTGAAGTTTTACTAAAGATGCTACACACTTGTAGAGGTTCTTGACATTTTATGTTAACATTTGTTTAATCTGCATGCTTTTCTATGGAGTTAGATCTTAAATATTTCTCACATATGTGATTGTTTGATTCAAACCAATGAATCACTCAGTTGACCTTGCCTTGCTAAACTTGTCATTTTCTCTAATATTTTACAACTGATTTTGCAATTTTTTTCATGAGTAAGAGCAATACTCACAGTAGTCGTAAACCTAGGTTTTTGGAGAGTGTTGGTTAAGGTTTAGCCACACTCTCTCTAATCTAAGTTAACCCTATATCAAAATATTCTATATAAAAGGCTATATGTTTTTTCCTTTTTTCTTTTGGTTGAATATATTTCTCAATTTTGAACATGGCTACTTTTTACTCATTGATCATTTCGAGTTGATGTTGAGTATGAGTTAGGCTACTATGCCAGAGTCCAGCTCCTTTGGACATCAATACCTCCAAAATGCTAACTAAATACAAATTATTTGTAGATATTTCTGTATTATTAAATTAAAATGTCTCTTTTATTGGTTGTTCCTTCCACAGGTATACCGATTGAAGAAAAATTGTGATTGAGCATTTTATACAAGATGTGTCGCTAGACCCATTTCTTTGGTCTACATATGAAGAGTTGTGCATCCTAGGTAATTGCTAACATTGAAATAAATCATAATATTCCTTATTTATATCAAATTGCACTTGTTATTCTCTATCGCAAAATCTAACACTTTTTAAAAGCCCTGGTTTCCTTTTGTTTTCATATCTAGTGGTTTTTCAAGAGAATTAGATTAAATGTTAGTGATTTGTATTATAGTGAAAAATTTAGTCTCTAGATTATTTATCGGGGACCACAAACCTGGTGATTTATAATCATTGTTCTAACTCTACAGTCATCATATAAATTGAATTGATTTCTACTGCTCCGTCTACACTGAGGTTATATTCAGTGCATGGTTTTCACTTGAGATGTTAACTATTAATAGTCTGAAGTTTAATCATTCTTTAGGGAATGCATTCTACAGTCTTAGAATTTAACATTAGCATTTTTTTTTGCTAAATAAGTGCTACCATAGGGGGTAGCTCTCGTTATATTAAATCCAAGGATTACAAAAACCTACTATACTTAGCAGCATGGATTACATACAACATGGTTGTATAAGCCTAATATCTAGTTGTGCCACAGCACTCTAAGACCCTCCACCAGCTTTGAGGCCCTCTTAATTTGGGTAGGGGATAGAAGGTCACCATAGCTTCGCATGTAGAAGACAAAGGTTTCCATATTGTTGTGGTCAATGCCCTGCCAAAATAGTGCCAAAGCTTCAGCAAAAATCATGGGTGTCTCTGCTTTCATGTTGACTGCAACTGCATTGGCAAAGAAGGGCAATGATCGCAGCCATAGCAATATCCTTCATGTCTTCCTTGACATAGGCATTGACTAGAGTTTCCCCGTGAGCTTTCCTTCCTGAGACAAGGACACAGGTGGCCAGGAATTCTTCGTAGATGAAGCTGTCATGGACATGTTCCTCTGGGAGGTTATCTGCACCAATTACCTTGAGGATGGCTTCGTCTATGTGATCGGATTCAGCTACAAACAATTGCTTAATTTGCTTGATCTTGGTCTCTTGTAGTGGCTCCTCCAGGATGCCACGATCCTCCTGGGATTCCCCAATGACCTCAAGTTCTTCTGTAGATCCTTTTGAGGACTCTTCTTCCTCACGCTGGTAAATGCAAATGTAGTTCATCTCCATGGTGGCGTATGGAGTTTGGGTGTTGCCTGGAGTCTTAAAGGACTCCCTGAAGTGGTTTCTGGTATACCGTCTCTGCAAATTAGAGATTCCCCAAATCTAATTATTCCAAGGAGGACCAACAAATCATCCGAAGCTGCCCAACGTACCACCGGATCCTGCTATTAATGCAGAGGGAAGTTCGGCCATGGTTCACATGACTCTGTAATGATGGCATCCTCCTCTTGTTCACATGCCAAGTTTGCCAGATGGTCCGCTGCCGAATTGGCTTCCCGGTAGATGCGACTGAGGGTGATGTTGCCAAGCTCGGGCAAGATCTTCCATATGGCTTCAGCAATATATCTTAGTTTCCAATTATGGATTTGCCTTGACTTTATGGCATTGATGCAAATAAGTGAGTCCCCCTCAATGTCAAGGTCCACGAACTTATAAACCTTGCAAAGGCGGAGCCCAAGGAGCAAGGCTTCAAATTCTACTTCATTGTTAGTCCCCTTCGGGAGCCTGTTTGAGAGCGCCACCACTACCTCTCCATCCTCATTCCTTATGATGACTCCCGCACCTGAGGGCCCCGGATTGCTCTTGGCCGCACCGTCAAAATTTAGTTTCAATCTACCTTTCGACGAGGCAGTCCATTTTGTAGGGGCCCTCACTTTCTTTCTCTCTTTTGCTACTCCGGGGTGGAAGCTTTGGGCTGGGAGCACAAGATCCAGCCAACTTTTCATCATTTCCCCGTCCTAACCAGCAAATGGTATTAGGGGTGAGCTATCCAATCTTACATTAACTAATTTGCTGATGCCTGCCTCGAGCTTCCCTAGAACAATTTCTAGATTTGACTCTTTATCTTGGAATATCCTACTGTTCCTCTCATGCCAAATATGCCAAATCAAGAGAGAAGGGCTTGCCAGCCACAAACCTTGCCATGTTGATTTCTATCCTTTAGGCCATCCTTTGAAGAGGTCCTCAATTTTATCAGGGAGGGTACTGATCCATCCTAATTTCCTCCACAGCTAGTCCCAGCATTTAGATGCCAACGTGCAGGAAAGCAAAAGGTGGTCGGTTGTCTCATTGGCTTCACCGCACAATACACATCTAGATGGTCCTTTAATACCCAATGACTTGAGCCTATCACCTATTAGGATCTGCTTGTGAATAGTGGTCCAAGCAAAGGCCCCTGCCTTAGGGAGCGTTCATTTTCTCCAGCAAAGGGCTGAAGGCCAATCACTCCTTGTCTGTGGATTCTGCATGGCATACCCAAATTTTACTTTATAATGTCCCGACTTTGATCTTGTCCAGAAGATTTCATCCTCTTTCCCTGAGGGAATAATTCTTCTTGCCTTGAGAGCTTCTTTTAGTTCAAGCATTGCCTCGTTGCTCAATTGGAGTGACGAAATCAATTCCCAGTTCTAGTCTGAGTCCTTAATGTAGCATGAAGCTTTCCTACCATGAGCTGAGGAAATATCTCTCTAGTGTTCCCTTACTCCTACAAGCTCTGCCAGTGAAGGAAGTCCTTTTAGGGAGTCTTCCCAGAAATTGGCTCGAGATCCATTGTGGATAGTCCAAGAGATGTGGTCTGTTATGAGCCATCGACATTGTTGCATAAAATTCCAAATATGCGATCCTCTTGGGGGGTTGGGGGTTGTTAGGACACGGATTGGATCATCTAAATCAAGATAATTTTTCCTAAGAATTTGACACCATCTTGCTGTTGGATCTTTAAACATCGTCCAAATTAATTTGGCCCCTAGGGCTGTGTTTTGTTTTTCCAGGCTTCGGAAGCTCGCGCCTCCATCAGCTTTACTTTTACAAGCCACTTGCCATCCGATAAGTGGAATCCGCTTGACTTCATTGGCTCCTTCCCAGAGGAACTTTTTAAGGATTCCTTACATCGAGCTACATGCTTTCTTGGTTGCCAGGTTGCTGCTCAATTGGAAGATAGGGATCACTGAAAGGACCACTTTAATCATCTAAATTTTGCCTGGGGGCGTGAGCCATCTTCCTTGCTAGGAGGATGCCTTAGATATGCATTTTAAAATGGTGTCTTCCCATAAAGAGGTGCGCATTGCACCTTTAAACATGGGAACTCCAAGGTATTTGCTCAGGATCTCTGCCTTCCTGAACTTGAGGATAGTCAAAATTTGCCTTTGCATTCTTAAGCCGGTGTTAAAGAAAAAGATGCTTGATTTCTCTTGGTTAATTTCCTGCCCTGAAGCTTCCTCATACCTCTGTAGGAGTGAAGAGATTTCCACTGCTGAATTTGCCTGAGAAGAGGCGAAGAGGAGTGTGACATCCATGAACTACTGGTGAGTGACCAAGGGAAAGTCATCAGCTACCTTAACACCATCCCACCTCCCAGAGCTTGCCAAGTGTCGAATGCTCCTTCCCAGGGCTTCTGCCATAATGACAAAGAGGAAAGGCGACAAGGGATCGCCTTGTCTGAGTCCTCGAGTGGGTTCGAAGAACCCACATGGGGAGCCATTAACTAAAATGGAGTAGCGCACCATGGATATGCACTGATATGTCCATTCAATCCAACTTTTATCAAATCCAAACCCCTCCATAATCTTCATTAGAAATCTCCAATTAACATGATCATAAGCCTTGCTTATGTCCAACTTCAGGATCATGCAACTTTGGTTTGACAATGTGATGGAATGCAATGTCTCATGTGCCGAGATAATGTTGTCAATTATATTCCTACCTGGTGTGAAGCCACTTTGCTCCTCGGAAATGATGCATGGTGTTGGTTTTTTCCCAGACTGGATGCTTATTCCTAGATTTCCCTACAAGGTAGCCATCAATGATCAACAGGATCTCTAGGCCAGGGGCCAACAGTATAGGAGATAGACTCTATTTTTATCTCCTCTTCTTCTTCAGGCTCTGCAAAACCTAGGGGGGTATTCCCTACTCAACATCTGTGAAATGCATCTTTGTATTAGCTAGGATGTTGACATAAAGCAGATAAATCCTCTCTTATGTAGACCAAAACTGTGAGATAAGTGCAAAGGGGCTAGCTTTGGGCCTATATTCAGTTGTAGACAGAGGATTTCAGTTCTAAACTACTTCTAAAGTCCTAATGGTTGTTTGGGAGTTTGATTTTGATTTTGTGTTTGGATGCAAAGCTGGACCTGGTGTATAACTTCAACATAGAGCTAGATTGGTGCCTATCCAGGGCTTGGAGTCATAGACATACACATGTAAATGTTCAACATAAACATACTAAAACTGGATTTCAAGGGGATTAGTGTGATATCTGCCTTACAGATACATCCCAGAACAAAGTATCAAGTTATCTCTACTTATGATATCCTTACTGCAATATACTTTCCTCAATGCTTAACCTGAAAATAGTTTAATCTATCCCTTGAACAGAAGTTAAGAGATCAAGCATTCAATATAGTAAGCCTATATCCTAGAACCCAAGACACCCTTTAGATATCCAGATTCAAAAGAAGAGTTTATTCAATACAGGAGACAGATAACAAAACACATGCAGTATAGCATTACTCATCTAAATCATCCTAAAACTAATGAATTTATGCACAAAACATAAGGCATGAGACTCATAAACTCATAGAATCCACTACACAGAGCAACCAAAACCAGATGTATTTCATTACAGAGCCAGAGAATGTCCAACTTTCAACAACACTAAAAATGAGTCACACAGTCCCTTATATACAGCGAGGAAGGTGCACTCAGCATTAATTACATGGTTGACTCAAAAAAAATCGCCAGATACATGCATCAGAAAAATGGCGCTCAAAATAGTAAATGCTGCAGCAAGAAACAGAGGACAGGGCAGGTGGGAATCAGGATCTGGGCCGCCGCTCAGGGACATGCATCATCAATTTAGGTGGTTGACCTACCAACTCGACCCATATCTCTGCAACTATCGCCATTAAAGTTTCATCTACCCGCAACCTCAAGAAAACAGCCACATCAAGTTTCTCCCGCCAAAAACAGTCGCAGATACTCGAGAAAAAATGCACGATGCAACTTTAAAACCTGGCCGTCGATGATTTCCTAGTCACTGAGATCCACGGCCCCAAAAAATGTTGAAAAATCACCCACCAACCAAATCGTGCCACGTAGGCACTTGTAGTTTCTATCGCTGGGTCCCTTTCACTTACCTTCCCCGCTGAGAGGTTATTGCCGGAGCCTCACGTGGAAGCCACCACGTGGCAAGCCCCGCGGCACCCCTGAAACACTAGGGACTCTCCAAGAAACCCCAGCAGAAGCTGACATGTGTCGAGCTCCGCAGCATCTCTAGAAACGCAAAGAAACATCCCAGAAACCTTTGCGGAAGCAACCACGCGTCGAGACCCGCAATACACTTGAGAAACATTTGAAACAATACTGGGACCCACGCGGAAAGTGACACTTGGTAGGTTCTGCGGCCTCCTGAAACCTCAAAGAAACTTTATAGAAACCTCGCGGACTGCGACACCTGGCGCCCTCCGTGCTCCACTTGAAACACTTAGAAACCTTTGTTGAAACTCCTGTGGAAGCCGCCACGTGGCACCTTCTGCGGACCTGTATCTTAAAACTGGGTCCCACCTCCAGCCTCGCTAAGCATTGCAACAAAAAGAAACAAACGCGAAAGTTGACACTTGTCGGCTTCCGCGGCAACCTCAAGGGACAGATGGCGCATTCTGCCCGCCCATTGCAACATATAGAAACTGCCCCTGTTGTATAACACTTGGCACCCTCCACCATACTGAAACATTATAAAGGGGCTCTTTGAAACTCAGGCAGAAGTTGCCACTTGGCAGGTTTCGTGGCAGCAGGGACTCAACATAGGGACCCACCACTTCTGTGCCAAACTCGAAACAAAAAGGAAACTATCTCAGAAGCTGACACTTGTCAGCTTCTGCAGCAACCGTAAGGGACACACGGCATCTTCCGCCCTTGCTTAGAAACTTTTAAGAAACTTCGCGGAAGGTGACACGTGGCACACTCTGCGTTAGAGTTATCACTTAAAAACAAAATGCGGCCTGAACAGGGGCTCGACACTTGGCAGATTCCACGGTAACGGCAAAGTGAAACCCTTAGCCACCCTCAAAAACATTCAGACACAGAAGCTACGACTCGATAAGCATCTGGAATGCATGTGACCCAATTTTTATCATTTTTCAGGGGCCGATAGAGATTTGAGACCCGCCACTGCACATTTTGACTCGCACCAATCAGATTTTTGGCATTTTTAGCACTGTAGAGGCCAAAAGACAGAAATTTTGGATTTTTTGGGAAGGGGCCTGCACATTTAAATGTCTGAAACTTGAATGTTTATGCAGGCACCACCACATGGGAGGATACCTTTGAGCCTATTTTCCATTACTTTTGTCACTAACTTATAGATAGTGTTGCAAAGAGAGTTGGGTAGAAAGTCCTTCAGGGAAGTTGATTCTACTTTTTTTGGAATTAGGGCATTAAAAGTGTTGTTGATATCCTTTATCATCTTCCTTGATTTCCTCAAGTCTTCAACTACCTTCCAAATGTCACTTTCCAAGATGTCCCAGAATTCCTGGAAAAACCTTGCTGGGAAACCATCCGGCCCGGGGGATTTGTCAGGTGCCACCTGAAAAGCCATGGCCTTCAACTCTTCTCTGGTGATGGGCCCTAGGAGATATTCATTTTGTTCCTTAGTGACAAATTCTAGAATAAGATCCAAAAAAACTTGTTGTTTCTGCCCTGAAGAGGCCTCCATGTTGGCCAACAGATTTTGGAAGTAGTTGACTACTTCCTTTTGGATGAGCCCCTCATCCAAAATCTTTATGCCCTCTTATGAGAGGATCATAGAGATTTTGTTGTGATTCCTTCTTTGTTCTGTGGTGTTGTGGAAATACTTGGTATTTAGATCACCTTCTTCCAACCAGGTTTCCCTTGATTTGGATCTCCAATAAACTTCCTCTCTGGCTAGGAGTTCCTGATGGGTTTTCATAAGCTCTTTCTCCTTTTCGAACTCAAAGTTAGTCATACTGTTGTTCAGAACCTCCTGATTCAATATCTCCAATTCAGCCTCTATCTGTTCCTTTTCTTTAAAAATGTTTTTGAAGGTTCCATCATTCCAAACTTTTAGATGCTCCTTTATTGCTTTAAGTTTTTTCACAATAATGAACATCTTTAAACCTTTCTGTACCTCTGTATTTGTCCACCAGTGTTTTATTAGGTCTTTAAGGGATCCGTCTCTCAGCCACATTTTTTCAAATTTGAACAGGCTTCGAACCGGCGGTTTGTCTTCTCTTAGAGCAATTAGAACTGGAAAATGATTAGATCCCAAAATCGGAAGGATGTGCGAGTCAACTGCTATAGGGAGCTCAACCCAATTCACTGGAATTAAGAACCTATCCAGCCTTTCCGCGATATTGGTAAAACCTTTACGCTTGTTGGTCCAGGTGAATTCTCCATTTTTAGGAACAATATCTATTAGGTCAGAGTCTTCCACGAAGCATTTGAAAGCTTCTTGGCTTTGACTGATTTGACTCAACCCACCCTTCTTCTCTACAATGGATAGGACTATGTTGAAATCACCCCCCAGAATGAGCAAATCATTCTGGTGGTGAAGGATTAACTCTGAAATTGAGTTCCAAACTTCAAGCTTCTCTTATGTTTTGGTCAGACCATAAACATTCCAGAGTATGAATTGTAGGTGTGTTTGTGTGTCTTCTTCAGTCATGGCCATCCAGTTGACTGATTCAACCAAGATCTTGATGTCTATAGTCCTACTTTTCCAAAGTGCACAAAGCCCTCTAGACACACCCAAGGATGGTCTTAAAAGGCCTTCCCATCCTTTGCAAGATTTGTAGAAATTTTCCCCTTCTTTTACTGATAATTTGGTTTCTTGAAGAATGACTACATTGGCATCCACAATTTGAAGATGACGCTTCAACAAGCGTCGTTTGTCAGGGGCATTGAGGCCCCTGACATTCTAGCTAAAGATCTTCTTGGGTTCCCAAGGGAGGTCACTCCTCCCTTGGTACTATTAACAAATTTTTTCAAAGTGGCTTGCCTGCCCTTGGATGCCTCTTCTTCCCTCTCGAGTTTTGTTTGATTTCCTACCCTTTTTTCTCCCTTTAATGCTCAGATTGGGTTTTAGGATTTTAGCTGCTTCTTGGCTAATGTATCTTACCTCGGCTTCCCCAAATTCATGTTCATCTATGGACTCGCACTCTGTCCACTCAGATTCATTTCCCTCCTCTCTTAGGTCCTCGGCATTTACAGTTCCCAAATCATTTCGGATGTGCTCCTGTTGCGATGCTTCCTTCTTGACTCCATCTGCCAAGTCTTGAGCAGTTTCTAGAAACCTTGAGATGGTATCTAGGGAAGGTACTGGCTTTGGGGATGCGTCTTCCAGAGGAGGCATAGAAGGGGAAGCCTTCTTGGATGGCTCGATAGGAGAACGATGATCCAGTGCTTGCGTCAGGAATCAACTCTTCTCCTTCCAGACCCAATTGATTTCCCTAGGGCATCCTTCCATGGGATAATCTCTCTGTCCACAATTTAGGCAAAAGAATCTAACATCCTCCTGCTCAAATTTAATTGTGCACGATCCATGTTCCGTGGTGATTTTAATGGAATTTGGAATATATTTAATTGCCACCACCTTTAATCTTGCATAAAGATAGGAGTCTCCTTTCATAATTTCTTCATCTAGTTCAATTAGCATACCAATCGATTTCCCAATTTTCTTTAAGCATGCCTTGGACCAACACTCAAGTGGTAGGTTGTACATTTGTATCCATCTGGGAGCATCATAGGGTTTTGCCTTGCATGGATCAAAGAGAGGCATCCATTCCTGAATGAAAAGAGGGGTGCCTTCGATTTCCCACTAGCTAAAGGAGAGGATTAATTCGCACTCTTCTTGGATTTGAAATAGAACCATAAAAAAAACCCTTGGGAAGGAACTTAATGGAGCTTGGCCATTTCCAGTTTTTGAGGATCCAATCTGTAATTGCTTTCCTTGCAAATTTTTTCCCCAGAGGCTTCTTGATGATTGCAAACTTACTAAGGTTTTCTAGGTCCTACTCCACTTCCTTGGAAAGATCAAGTTCAGCTTGTCCATTCGCCTTCCTTTCTGCTTGGATTATTGAATTCACTCCCCAAAAATTTGTAGACCACTTTCTCCGTGCCATTTTTTTTACCATGTCTATATATTATATATTAACATTAGCATTTTCCTTTCTATTTGTCTAAACACATTTGTTGTTTGCTTTGCTCAAGGCAAGGAGGTAAAGTCCATATGTTTAGCTAAAGGGGACTTGGTACTTTCACCATTCTGTGATCTATAAGCACTATACTATGCATTCCATAAGAAACTAGGGTTGGTGCTTCTCAACAAACTATCCAATTGAGTTATTAACATGTGTCACTTAGATTGTAGCTTTCTTCAAAAGTTTGGGTAGTGTGCCTTCTATACAATCAAGCATCTTGGACTTTCAATGCCTTTTGGGACTATCATATTTTGAAAAAAAGCGACTGTCTTTAATGATTTTTCTTTTGTCAATCTCAGAAATGAATGGGCAAGATATCATCTTGTGAACCATGAATACCATAACACAAGTTTCTCCTTTGCATATGACACCATGGAAAATTCCTCAACACTGAGATGAATAAATATGTATCTCAGACATTAGTAACACACCAAACCAAGTATCTTTGACATCAATGACAAACACACCAACAAACTCCCCCTTTGTCATTGATGGTAAATTCAACACCATCAACCAACTCTCCCCCACCTTTGACATTAATTGACAAAGGAGCATGTACTCATACTCCCCCTATCAAAATAGGTTATACAAATCATTATCAAGATGAGCAAGAGACTAGAAAACTGTTCTAAGATCAAGACATTGAGCAACTACATATCAATACTATATATCAAGTCAATTGCCACTAACCATAGAAAAAGCTATGTGGTATTGAGAGCACACCTCTACAATAGATGCTTCACAATGCAAACTAGAAACCGATACCATTGAATTCAACCAAATGTGTAAATAATGACTTTGCTACAGGAAATCACACTATCCATTCAAAATGCAGAGACATTGTTAAAGCACTAGCACTGTCACAATACATCACTATCTCAAGGCAAACATTATTGTCAGTAGGATGACAATCACTTTTGTACCAACTAACAACCCTATCATATAGTTGATATCAAACTCCTTTAAGAAGGAATAAGTAATGAAACACAAAGTACCTTTGCATTTTGCATCAAATACCTCTGACTTTTCAACATATATCAAGTATCAACATCATGAAAGTACTATATTTTGGCAAATCCACATCACTGCCACTGCAAAAATTAGATAGGGGATTGCTTACACTCTCTATGCCATGCATACCCACTGTCAGCTCTATCATTACACTTGCACTATTACCATCAGTTTTACCAAACACACATTACACAGTCAAGTACTAAAAACATGTATAGAGATCATTGGCAAAGTGTCATAGTCTTGACCAACAGTGATTGTGAGCACAAACAAATAGTGACCAAGAGAAGCGTCATTTCATTGTCTATTATCACTTGTCAAAACATCTCACAGTGTTGTAAAACACAGAGATACACTATCCATGCAAAGTGAATAGCACTGTCAAGATGGAACTTGTGATCTACAAAGGCACTGTTATTGCACTGTGACTAATATCACCATATAAGCATCAAAGCATTATTTAAAAACCATTGTCCAAAATCTATATCGTACTACAGATAATAAACATGAATGCCACTAACACTTTAACCATATCATTGTCCATCATCAACAAAAACCAGATTAACTGTGCATTTGCAAGTTCTAACACCACAGATAGTGAATTGCAAAAACATGTTGCAAAATGAATGGATATCATTAATCCCCCTACAAACCACTGTCAATATTTTGCATATCACGGGCTTCTTCAAGGGCTGAAAGTGTTTTGACTTTGGACTCCTTTTCTTCTTGAAGCTACAACTTTAATCTCTGATTACTTTGTGGTAGAAGCACAATCAATATCTCCTAACCATGATATGTAAAGGTTATTTCAATTGTGAGTACTTTTATTTTGTTGCCTCTAGTAGAAGTGTTTTATTTTATAGCTTGATGGTTGCTATGTTGCATGAATCCTGTAGAATGGGCTTGCTACTAAGGTGGAGAACAGTGATAACTTTAAGGAAACCCCCCTAAAAAAACCTATAAAATCCTGGCGAATCCTAGCTAAGTGCTATAATTTTCCTGGTGAATCTTTCCTTAAAAAAAAAAACTATTAATTTTCCTGGCAAATCTATGCACATTATTAAAAAATTTAAAAAATTGTGGCGAATCCTAGTGAAAACTCACTAAAAAATAAAACCAATGGCGAATATTAGAAAATGATTAGTAAAGAAATTAATTATAATGGCGAATCCTTCCCTTTAAAAAATTGCATATTTGGTTGACACAATCCCCCATATATTCTTTTGTTTTTTGTTTAATTTTGAAGCAGGGGCCCGGGGACGGCAGCCACCGGCGGGGTTGAGGGGGCAGTGCCCCCTCATGGGGTCCGGGGATAGTGGCCCTGGCGCACACCTGTCATGGTGTAGGTAGGGTTGAGGGACAGAGCCTCTCGCCACCAAGCACAAATTCACTATCCAAAATGCATTGGATTAAGTATTTTTTAAATATTTCAGTTTAAAACAAGACTAAAATAAAACTAAATTCTCGCCATTGATTATCATTTTGATCAAATGGATGTGGTTGAATTTCGTGACCTCTTTCACATGTGCCTTTTAAAAGGCTTACTGGGGCCTGAATTTTTTTTGGGGCCACAAGATCATAATCTAATCGTGTGGCCCAAAACAAATTTCAGGCCCAACAAGCCTTTTAAAAGGCACATGTTAAAAGGGTCATGGAATTCAACCACAACCATTTGATTAAAATGATAATCAATGGTAATGAATGAAAGGCATATTCAAAACAAAATTAGCCCCAAATTATAGGATAATGTATTATTATAATGGCGATATTACCCCGAAAGTAATGACAAGAATATAATAGTAATGGTGAATCCAATTAAGATTTATAAATTTATTATAAACTATTGGCGAATCAACTATAATGACACATAATTTACTTGGTGAAACAATTTAATTTATTGGTTTACAAAAATAATTCTCTGGCGATTTAACCACGAAAAATTAAATTTTTGTAAAAATCAGGTGATTTAGCCCCTCATTGGTTGCAATTATTCACCAAATTTGTATTTCCAGATTCGAACTATTCACCAATTGGCGAAGATTCGCCACTAAAAAATCCCTGGTGGAGAAGTCTAGGAAGCAATTGAAAGAGAGGAAGAACAAATCTAAGAAGATCCATGGAGTCAAGAAGGTAAATATTCTTTCAAAGAACATGTTAAAGTAAATTACTTATTTGCTTTCTGTTACAAAGGGGCAATTTACTTATTGCATTGCTGGGTTCTGTTTGTGCAGACCAAGGTAGGAGATGCAACAAAGAAGAAGAAGTAATGCAGCAATTAGCAATATTAAGCAAGTTTTGATACATTTATTCAGATCTTGAGATGTAAAAGCCTATGATGAAATATTAAGGTTGAGCATATTAATTGTGATAGTATTGCAATTCAGGAGTGATAGGACCCATGCTTGGGATGAGATATAGGACCCTTAGGCTTGATTTTTCAAGTAGTTATTTCATGTTTTGGAGCCATATAAGCAAAAAATAGAGCATTGTAACTCAGTTTTCTTAGTCACAGCACTGAGAAACACACTTTATAACACATTTTTTTAAAGCCAAGACACATATTTAAGTCTTATATCTGCTGTACTTGAACACCTTTTCTCAATAAAATTTTAGTATTTTGCCTTCTTAATAGCTATTTCATTATGTGCAAATGAATGATTGATTATGTTTTTCTGTGTTTTATGTTTAAACCTCAAAAGCATTGTCTCATTTCCAACACTTTTAGGCAGAAATCAGTGAACAAAAGCAATTAAATAAACTACCAAATGACGACAATTAAAAATTAAAATGACTAAATTTACTAGCAATTAATGGAAATTAGTCAATTAAAATGACTAAATATACTACTAATTGACGTCAATTAAATTGACTAAATATACTATCAATTGACAGAAATCAGTGAATAAATATGACTAAATATATGACTAAATCAATGACTAAATTAACGATTAAATATACTACCAAATTGATCAATCAAAACAACCAATAAATGACTAAAAATGGTTTAGTCATACATTTGGTCACATTATAAATGACCAGCAATAAACTACTAATGGTCACCTGACCAAGCTTAGTCATTTATATGCAATTTTTAGTAGTTTTTTTAGTCATTTATTGTTATTTTTCTACTAGTGTAGGTTGGATCAAACTTAACTTTGACGGGGCATCTAAAGGAATTCTTGGTCAGGCGGGTGGGAGTGGTCTCATTAGGGACAATAAAGGTCATGTGTTGTGAGCTTATGTTGAGAACTTGGGAATTTAGATGTGCAATTTTGCTGAAGCCAACGTGACTTATCATGGTATAAATGGCAATTGACAAAGGTATAAAGAACCTAGTGGTGGAGGGTGACTCCAAAAACATCCTCAACATGCTTCACTCTAAAGTCAAACCTTGCTAGTCCTTTAAAGACATAATTGAATTAAGAAAAAACAAGTTGTCAACCTCAAAGAAGGTGGATATTTGCCATATTTATAGGGAAGGGAATGGACTTGCTGACGCCCTAGAAAACCTTGGTACTAGAGTTGAAAATATAATATGCTGGAAAGAAGGGGAGATCATCCCTAACCCTATCAAAGCCATCATTAGCAATGAAGAAAACAAATCCACTTAAGGTGTTGAGTGTCTCTATTAAGGATAGGACCTCTCACACAAGGGTTGTTAATCAAAAGACTGAGAACAATAATGTCAAGTTAAGCCCCAACCTCACTACTTATCTTTCTCACTGTATATGGTTACTCCTCATTATTGAGACTAGCTACCGTGTGGAGTTTGAAGCTGTTGATTCTAAGTTGTTCACCATAGGAGGTGACTTGCTGCAAATAGAGTTGAGTGACCATGACAATATCAAGAATGATGCTGAGCTTTGGGAAATTCTGGAAAGAGGTAAATTCACCCCTTTTATCAAGGCTATGAATGGTTTTGATACTCTCATCTCTAGAGAGTTTGCCACCTCGTGGAAGGTCGGTGTAGTGTATGCTAGAGGTATTTCTTATAGGGTGACTGAAGAGCTCATCACTGAGGTCACTGGATTGAAAATGGAGGGAACTCACTTCTTTAAGAAGGTGAAGGGTAATTATTAGGAAGACATGAGAAGGTTTCTACAGGAGGGGGAGAAAGTGAATAGACTACAGAATAGATACTGCAACGATGACTTGCCTAGAGTGTGGAAAGGGTTGTGGAGGTGATTATGAGGTATGTCACCCTTGAAAGTCGATTCAAAAGATTTCATGCATACATGTTCCCTTTGCTTAATTATTTTCGCTATAATATTCAAGTCAACATTCCCTACTAGATTTTTATCTCCCTTGAGGACTCTATCCAAAAGGTCCTAGTTTGGGGAGAAACCCCTCCCTCTCCACTGGGGTTTGATTTATGCAATTTACAAGTTTGAGTTATCTCTTACCCCAGCCCTTGCTTTTAAGCCTAGAATCTACAAACCCTTGCTGGTTGAGAAAATGCTTGAAGATACTGGGAGAATGAAAACCCAAGCTATTAATCCCACTACCTCTGCTAAAACCCTTTCTAGAGAGGATGAGACCACCCCTATTAAGGCCCATAAAGATACTACTTCCTGGGCCCAAGCTAGCAAGAAGAAAAGTTACAAGGTGACCAACCCCCCTATGTCTAGCCATGTGAAGGAAACTACCAATACTCCCAGCAAAAGCAAATAGAAGTTACAAGTGGATTGCCATACATAGGGAGGGAAGGACAAAGGAAAAGGTAATTATAGGGGTGATTCCCCAGATGTTGTTGAGTTGTCCCAAATTAAGGGCAAAAGGAAATTTCTGAATACTATTGAGAAACAAAGCACGAAACACAGGGCTAAGGATTTTCCCCCTAAGGAATTTTAGTTCACCCCTTCCCCCTGTAGCCCCTCTGTTACTAACCCTAGCATCGAGAATAATGAATGCAAGTCCTGCCAATAGTTGGTGGACAAAGTGGAAACTTTATACCAAGCTATGGACCTGCAGGACCAAGTCCTCAAGTGGTAATTAGCACAAATGCATCATGTGAAACATAAAATCCAACACTTAGAGGTAGTCACACAACTTGAGACTTTTGAATGGCTGAGGGAAAACAAGGACGAGTTATGGATGGAGGTCGAGAACTTGTCCAAGATGTTTGAGAAATGGGAAAGAATGGAGGAGGAACTTAACAAGATAAAGATTAATCAGGAAAATATAAAGAAAAATATGGAGGAGATAGTGGCCTTCAGCAAGGAGATGGTAAAGAATTTTGCCACAACATTGTTTGTGTTTCAAGTAGAAATGGAAAAAAGAAAGGTGGCTAGAGAAGCTCAAGTTGGGACTACTTCTAGTAACAATTTGATGCAGACTACTATAGGTCTGACCAATAGGACCAGGGCAAAAATAAAAGATAGCAAAGGCAAGGAGATCATCAAAGACCCTCAGGTTGATCAGGACAAGAAGATGCAGGAAATCACCTTTGAAGACAAGCTGGATTTTTTGAATAGGGAATGACAGGCGATAAGTGGCCTGAACAATCTATCTAAATAGTAGTTACAACTACTGGTCTATTTCTGGCCTTCCTAGTAGCTGGTGGTTTTGCTGGTCCTATCTCTATTTTCTGTTGTTTTGTATGGTTTCTGTGTTTTTTTTACTCATGAAACTCATTCTATTCGCCTGTTTGTCTTTTTGTAATGGGTTCATGCCCTTCCCAATTATCTAATTCAAAACAAATGGCACAACCTTATACAAATTTGGGCTCATTCCTTTAGTTTTTGCCTATTTCTATACATACATATTCCCACATATTGATCCCCCACCTTATCCTTATACACACATGCTTAAATATTCACATAAGTCTTGCATTTATTATATCTATATGTACACCTACCTAGATATAGTTGTTATACACTTGGATATGATCATTTTCCCACCTAGCGTCATTTCCAAGGTCATGAGGGCGAACCCACAATTGTAGACTTGATTGTTGCTTTCTAAAACTTAAATTCAAATTTTGGTTGACGACCCCCTTTATGATTTGATTTTAGTTTGAGAATTGGAGGACAAATTTGTGTGTAGGCAGTGATATAGCTAAGCCAATGGAGGTAGGTGTTATCACTTGGATTTGCACCAGGCTAGTTTGAACTTGGTTTGAGCTATCCAATGATACAATGGGAATGATCTCAAGGTGTGGGACCTTGCTGTTGAGATCAGACCTCTAGAGAAGGTTGGTTCCTCTCCAAGCCTAAATACCAGAAAATAAAACTACTACTAATCTTGTTCTAACAATCACTAAGGAAAAAGGGGAGAAGAAGAATGACTGAACACACCAAATAGGTTATGCATTCTCTAGATCTATCCTTAAGCACAACAATGATCTCAAAGTATAAAATAACCTCACACAAACTCATAAGAACTTCAACAAAGGATAGGATAAAAAATTGAAACTACTGAAGGGATCATTTATACACAATATAAGCTTACAATATTCAAGAAAACAAAGTGCAAAAGTCTCTAAGGGAGGCAAAATATTAGTTTCTCTTATTGATCATGAAGGCTAAACATCTGTTACAACTCCTTCAAAGAAGGGGAGAAGAAGAAGAAGAACTAGAAGAGAATCCCAGAAGAAAGGTCTAGAATCATGTATAAAAAGTAGTCCCGACACCACCTCACTTGGATGGGAATCACCTACTCTAGCCACTTTTGTTGAATCGACATTGAATCAAACCTAGTTCGCTGCTTCCCCACTACCTCATCCTTAATCCGCATTGATGGAACCTTGGGAGAAGAATAGATAAAACTAGATTCACCCATACCTATTTATGAGACTCAACAACTTGATCAAATAGTGCACCGCAATATTTATGTAAATTGAATTAAGGCATGGTTCGGGCCGCTGTATGGGATGAACTGGACCATGATATTATGATTGATTTGAAATTTTCTTGGAGGGCCGATCCACCAAACTATCACTTGTCTCTTTAAAGATGTTGAATATTCCTCGCAAGGTTCAGAGGCCAATTGACTCACTTGCTTCATTTAATGGTGGGTCACCCTGCATCTATTGGAAATGAAGAGATTTGGTGATGTGTGGGCTGTGGATTGCTATAGTCTCATGATCAGACGATCATGATGCCTTGATTCCTTACAGAGAGAAAGGGCCCCACCAACGGTGATGTGGCTTCAAACGGGCTAATGGTGCAATGCTTAGGGAGATTTGGGCTTGCTTCATTGGAGAACCATACCATTATGACATGTGGAACCATTTGAAATGTGCTAACTATTTCCTTTGTTGCTATTGGGCCCCCAAAAGATGGGCCTCACCCTGTGATGGCCTAGATGGGACAACCAATGATGCATCGTGAAAGAGTGTTAGCACTTGGCTCTAAGACAAACCACGTGATTGCACAAAGTGTCCCCTCCCCTTGTTCTTTCCTTAGCCTCTCCCTTTGCAATAATCCAGGACCATAACTAGGTTGAGTCATCGTCGTTGGCCAATGATGCAATAGGAAATAGATGTCAGACCTTCCATCTCTTGTAGGTGTGCGGGGCTAACATATGGCATCTAAAGTGACTCCAAACATTTACTTATGTGTAACACAGGAGGGACCCGCTATGAGATGACTTAGCCACCAATCAACTTATGGTGCATCGTTCTAAAGTTGTTAGAACTGATAACTTTAGAACATGCACAATAACGCCACGTGGTTACATTAAATGATTTTGAATCAATGACTCCACAGCATTGCTTCCCTCAATGAATATTTATTAACTTAGCCCTACCACAATTTGATTTGGATGCCCCAACCAATGGCACAACATCTAAGCCTGTTAGACTTCTCAAGGTTTAGATGTTGCAAAAATGTTATACATGGAAACTAGGAACAAAGTGAGAAACTTCCATGTGGTGAATGATCCTCTAAATTTGATGACCCACCATAGACCTTTGGTAAAACAAGAGGTTCACGAACCCACTGAACTGTCACAATTCATCTTGGTTTGCATCTAACTTTCCTTCTTTGGTTCACATCTTTTCCTTTCAGTGATCCAATGAAATGGCTAACCGGCGAACCTCTTTTGGCAATTTGGAAAAATGGAGAACCAATGATTCTTTTGGAAAGTTCATGAGTTTGCAAACTTGTTGAACCACTGAAACAATTGACTTTTGAGCTTTCGACAGGTTTGTGAGATCGTGAACTTGCTGAAAGGAAAACACTTAGGCTCTTTTCTTAAATCTTTTGAAGATGGGGGCCCATTGAAAATATCTCAAATTGAATATATATGATGGGAACAACATGGGAATGCAACATAAGGGGCACATAACTTAAGAATTGGATGGATTTGGGGAAGACTCAAATCTATTAATAATAGGTTTACTTCCAATGGAAAGATTGATATGTAGAAGCAATTTATATAATTCCATTGCAAGAGGAAGCAAAGACATGACAAAGGCATGGGGAACCTTGTCCTTAATTGACCAATGGTGTATAATACATGAATTATAGGGAATCTAGTAGGAAAGTAGGCTACTATAATTATATAGGGAAAAAGCATCCACATGATTTGACAAGAGACCTTAGAGAGGTACAACCCATGATAATGGTGGTGCTATGAGGCTGCAAGTGTAGACTTGGAACAAATTGCACTATGTGTTGTGAGTTGGAAACCCCCCCACCTAAGCTATGTACAAT
Source organism: Cunninghamia lanceolata (assembly GCA_027924645.1). Lineage (NCBI taxonomy): Eukaryota > Viridiplantae > Streptophyta > Pinopsida > Cupressales > Cupressaceae > Cunninghamia > Cunninghamia lanceolata. Next base: position 6,784,412 of record BSBN01000516.1, read on the forward strand.
AGATTTATTTATACAATGGCTATCTGTAGACACCCAAAATTGTCCATGTCATAACATTACCTAGTCATACATGACCTTGTAAAACATCTTGTAATATTTTACCCTAGGTCATTACATTATCCCATTTATCCCACTTATAAATTCCACTTGATCACCTTTCCAATTAATTAAATAAACCCCTTTATTTAATTAATTCCCCTTCACATGTATCAAAATAATTCAAATTAAATATTGGAATTAATCCCTCACCATTTACCACATTGCAACATGTGTCACATAACTACAACTCTTCACATGCACTACTAATTTAAATAATTTATTATTTAAATTAGACTTATCCCACACACGTCTCTCATAATTTAAATAATTTTATTATTTTAAATTATGAGATTCCCACTCACATCCTATTTTTAGCCCCATTCATTGTGCATCATAGGCATCTTTTCCTCCAAAATAAATAAATGAATCCCACTTATTCCCTCACATCCTAATTTTAGCCTCATGTCATAACCCACTTAATGTGCGTCATAGGCACTAAAATCAACTTTTAATCCTAGCCATACACATCACATAATTGACTTTTAATCTTGGCCATCGAGTCATATCAGCTCTTGCCTATAAATCTAGCCTCACACAAGCCATTTAAGATCCACTTTCTTCTAGTATCCTCACTCTGCCAAAATTCTTCCAATCTTCTCATCTCATCTTCATCTATCTATTTTCCTCTATCATCTTCATCTTATCATTATGCTGCGAAAATGAGCAATCAACATTAACATATCAAACCATTCAATCATTCAACGATCATGAATGAATCTATCATTCGAGATATCTGAGCTATTGAAGGGTTTAGATTGAGGTAATGCACTTGTTTTGTTTTATCTTTTTCGTTTTGTCCAAATTTTTTGCATACACTATCAACTAGGCCTACAAGTAGAATGATGACATGTCATGCATGTATGGTGTGATTTACATGTGGATGCATGGGTAACAAATGTTAGACCCATATGGTTCTGGTTGTATTAGGCATTATTTAGTGCATGAGATAGAATAATGTAATAAATAATAAATTAACATGTTAATGTTAATTTATTAGATGTTAGTTTTTAGTTAGTTATTAGTTATGTGTTAGTTGATAGTTAGTGATTTGGGTATTTAGTAAGTTGAATGCCTTTATAAAGCCATATAATTTAATCATTTGAGTGTTGAAGATGAATGATTGAGAGATTATTGTGTTGGAGCCTTGGGCTCTTCTTCATGCGTCACATTTTCAATATGGTATCAGAGTAGGTTTCTTGTGAAACCTCTTTGTTCACCTTCCATTCATTCATCTTTCTTTCTCCAAAGTGGTTCATACAACAACCAAGTAGTGCAAACCACGTGCAATAGCCATTATTGTCCATCCACTATTCTTGCATTTTGTTAAAAATGTTGTAGTGCAAACCACGTGCAAATTTGTGACATTCATCATCCATCTACATTTGGTTTCTCATCTCTTTATTTTGTTCACTCTTTTCATTGTTTTCACTCCATTTTGTTAATTTTCATAGCATAAAAAATTATTAAAAAACTATACATTCAAAGTTACATAAATCTACGATGTTGCAGAAAAGTGTAAGTGGTTAAGGTGGTTTCAGGTGGTTGAGAAGAAGTTTTTGATCTTTCTCTTATGAGGTTTTATTTGTTTCAAGATTTCTATGGATGTATTATGCTACTCTTTGATGGATAGTAGAGGGGTAAAATGTAGACACCTAAAATTGACCACTTTATCCCAATCAAGTCCCGATTTCCCAAATCGACCATTTATTTCCCAATTTTGATCAAATATCTCATGATTATCCTAATTTATCATATTTTCCTGATTGGCCATTATCAGGACTTGTGATCATAATTATCCCTAATTTTCCCCTAATCCTAAATCATTATTCCTAAGTCCTAAATCATTTCCCTAAGTCATAAATCCCCTTTCCCACACATGATTTAATTGATTTTATTAATTAAATCCCTCTCAAACTACCAAAAATGAATAAAAGAAATTAAAGTTCTTTTATTTCACCATAACTAATTCATAACCATCTCCCAAAAATATTAAAAATCAAATAATAAATCTCTTTTATTCATCTCTCATCAAATCCTCACCGTCGATCCTCCTTCTTGGTGGTCTATAAATTGACTTAATCATGAGCCATTTCCATCAACAATCATTTGAGAAATGTCATGCAAATGAGTCAAGCAACCACATCCATATCATTTTGAGCAAATCCACCATTTCGGTGCAACAAGAGATCATGGGTAACATGAGTTCGTTTCATGCATTTATTGTTGATTTCCTTGCTTAATCGTAGTTCATATTGAATGTGGATTTAAGGGTTTGCATTGTGTTTAAATCTTTTCATTTGATCTACATTTTAATGTGTACAGGTTGTATTCAAATTTGTACCAAATTTTACGATTTGAATAAGGAATCTCCTAAAGATGATTTTCCTTTACCAAATATTGAATTGATTTTCAATTCAACTAAGTTACAATATTTTATTTGTTATGGATGGGTTTTCAAGTCATAACCAAACTCTTATAAATTTGGGCAAGATCAACAAAAAATACTTTTAATACTCGATGGAATACCTTTTGCTATGTCATCATGCCCTTTATATTTAAAAATGTTGGAGCCACATATCAAAGGGCCATGAAACTCCACTTCTATGATTTCACATATTGATCTAAATACTGACCTATCTTGTAGCCTAGAATTTTTTAGATTTTCTTAATAATAAATTTTGTTGATGGTTACACATATATCCCATGATTTAAAGAACCACTACCATATTCCCACTTCTATAATGTAATCTATGGGATTATTTTATAATTATTTTTATTTTTAATGACAATGGATTTGCTTCCATTCAAATGTGAACCCTACTATTATAATGCATACACAAAACTATTTATTTATAATTTTAGATGTACCTTGGGACCTCAAGTGTGACGCTATTAGTGATAGTTACAAAGTGATTTAGATTTTATAAGAATAGAAGGTACTTAATAACAAATTCCCTTCCTCTATTGTGAACATTAAATACATTCATTATAAAGACTTATATTAACTTAGAAATGTATGTTTTCTTATAGCCATAAAGTTGTCAAATGCATTTGCATGAGAAGAAGAATTAAAATTCATCATTCTATATTCTTTCAAAAAAACTATTTTTCTTGCTTTCATTATTATTATTATTCACTGTTACTTCTTGTGGATTGAGAAACATCTCAATGAATAAATGTTGTTGGTCTTCCAGAAGTCTTTCTATGAACCTTTTGTATTCATGAAATGGCTCAGTGCTATGCCCCCTAATTCTATGGAAGAAACAAAATTGATTGTGTTCAAAGGGTCAATGATATGGATCATCTTGGTTTTCAACCCAATTTTGATTCCCTGATTGTTGTTTGTCCCTTTGATGATAATTATTGTTTTGAGGGTAGTAAATAACATTAACATTTGGAGGGAAATAATCCCTTCCATTGTAATAATCCCTTACCTTATTCCTCATGGGAGGTTGATTCATTACCCCATCTATAGTTGCATTTGATTATTTTTTAGGATCTTAATAGTAGAAGGGTTGCTTCTATTGTTGTTGTTCACTTGAGTTATCAATCATCTATTTAGGCCGTAAGTCCTTCACTTGCTATCGATTGTAGCTTGATCAATTCTTAATGCACTTTCTAATGCTTCCTCATAGGATTGATATGGTAGTTTTTTTACTTCCTCTCTAGTGTCCTTGTTAAGGGCATGCAAAAAGAGGTCATACAACTCCATGTGGTCCATGTTTAGGGTGCTTATTGATGAATAAAGCACTTCTCTCCATCGTGTGACAAAGTATGCCATCGATTCATTTGCGTCTTGTTTCATGATCAGGAATTCCCATATTCTTGTTTCGATCAACTTGTTCATGTCAATTGTTGTTATGAACTCACCAAAGAGTTGACATAGGAATGAATTGAAGCCTCGGGTAGGCAATAATACTAGTCTAAGGTGATCCCTTCAAGAGTTTTAAGGAAGATTCTTGCCATGACTCCATCCAAAGGAAGGAGTGGTCTTATGACTGTGGTATAATCTTTAACGTATCAATTTGGGTTTCCCTCCCATTTGAACTTTGATAGATCAAGGAAAAGACATGGTAGTAACACATTGTGTATGTTGTGATCAAGGGGCTCTTTTAGATATTCAAGATAAGTCCCTGAAAATGTGTTTTGAAACACTAGCATTGAGAGCACGAGTCCTATAGATGAGACTTGTCGATTTGGAATTTGATATCTAGGAATGGCTGAGTATGTTGGTTGAACTTGTTGATAACTTTGGGGAGCTTGATAGTTATGCATTGGATAGGCTTTGCTTAGTTGTGAAAATTGTTGTACAATGTCATTACTGGGCCATTGTGTGAGTAAAAATTAAAGGGCAGTTTTGCGTTGCCCCTTGGTTTTGTTCAACCCTAGCATTATGTGGATTCACTTGTGTTTTGATTCCTTGGTTATTTTTAATTTGAGGAAGTTGTTTTGCTCTTACGACCTCTAATGGACTAATCCATTGGACCAAAGTGGCTATGAGGTTTGTAGGGGTTACAACCCATATTCTTTGAGCTTCTTCAACATGTGAGATTTCATGATTTCCTCCATTTGTTTTCTCTTTAGAGACATTTTCTAGTTGCTTAGCTTGATATGCAACATGCAAAGCTTGTCGAGCCTCTCTAGCTTCTTGTAGATGCTTTTCTAAATGTTTTACCTCATGTCTAATTGAGTGAGTATTCCTATGTAAGTTGCTAAAGGTTGGTCCACTTGGTGTATTCTAATCGAATGAGCACTTTATGTGCTCTGCATAGGATAGAGTGACTAGGTTGTATTGTTGTACCTTGTTCCTATGTGGGATTGTCGAATGTGACAGAACGATGAGTTTCTCGCCTATCATTCTCATAGTTTGAATCTTTTTAATCAAAATAGTTTGTGATGGGTGCCAAAGAGTTAGGTGGCATGCGACTATCAAATGAAGGTGTTTTTGGTTCTCTTTATGGAATATTTCCTAGGTTTTCATCTAATTCTGTCATATTCAGGGGTGTCATAAACATCACATAATAAATGGAAGAAGAGAGAGGAGAATGATAACATTAAGTGAAATAAAAATGAGAATGGTGAATGGAAGTGAAAATATCAATGGAAACATGGAAACACAAAAAACTCACCCTAAAAGGATTTTCTCTTCACATCAGGTTCACTAAAATATGTGTTTGGTGAATCTGGCGTCGAAAATGAAAATAACAATGGAAATGAGATAGAAGCAATGAAAGTGCAAAAATCTCAACTAGGAGGTTTTACTCTTCATGTCAGGTTCACCAAAATATATGTTTAGAATTTGACTAAGATAGAATGTGAGTGAGTCAAACTCCAACAAGACACATGAATCGTATCCTTGCTATGGGCAACCTCCTAGTCTCTCCCACTCTCATGGAAAGAGCTAGTTGAGTGGAGGTAGAACTGAGGGGTTGTATTGTTCATGAGGGAGAAGAATTCCATAGATGGTGGTTGTGTTATTTGTGTGATGTGTGTTTGTGTATGTTTGATGAATGTTTTGATGGAAGAATTCAATTATTGTTGTTGTTGTGATAATGATATGACTCAAAGAGTCACTTCTCCTAAGTCTAGTACAAAGACTATTTTGCTCATTCAAGATGCAGAGGCATTCTAACCTCCTTTCTTCATTTTGAATAGCTTGATGTATGAGTTATTGATGATCGTTGATTCGTTGTTAGTGTTCTTCGGCTTATCTTATCTGTTATATGTCTCATTGGATTTGAATTGGATAAGGGATGTTCTCCCTAATATTGTCTAGGATAGATTTTATTCTTGATCTTCCCTAATTCCTGGGCATGCCAAATGCTAGACAAAAGGGGGAAATGTTTTTTGCACATTGATTTTGAATGTGTTGAAGATGTTGACCTCGTGATAGAATCACTTTTGCTTTTTTGTTTGTGTTTTCTAATGTTTCTGGTCTTTTGATGAATGCAAAACTATATGAAAGTAAAACATATTTTTTATTCTTTTTCTCTAAATTTCAAAATGATCTAATTATCTAGGAAGGGAAAATGAATGCAATCCATATGATTTTATTATGTAAGCTAAACTATATTTTTGTATTTTTGTGGATCAATTTGTGCTTTGTAATCTAATGAAATTGAAAGTTGCAACTAATCTAAATATAATGAAATTAATCTAAGAAAATGACTCAAACTAATCTAAGCAATTGAAATGCAAAAATTACTCTAAAAAAGAAAATTAAATTTCCTATCAAAAGAAAATAAAGCAATGTGTTACTTTCCCAAGAGAAAAGTTTGATCTAATTACTACTAAAAAATTGAAGACCCTATATGAATCGAGCAGTAGTTCCTGACATGAATCCTCATAAGTCCTTTGGGAAACCATTCCTTTGTAGTAGTTAGGTCCTCCTCTTGGCAACAAGGACAAAATGAAGCTAAAAGCAAGTGGCTAGGAGCTTGGCAGCTATGAAAATTGGAAAAAAGAAATTGATTCAAGCATATGGATTTTATGGAAACATAGATGGCTTGAACTATGAAGCTATGAATGAAAGGAAAAGGCACATGAGGTCCAACAACGAGCATAAAATGCTATGGAGACAACTATTTGCAAAGAAAAAAGCAAGAATGCGATAATGATTTGCCTCCATAAATGCATAGAGGAGGGGGTATTTATAGGTTGGAAATCCACACCAAAGGTGGTGGTGATTGGGGAGTTAACATAATTTATTGATGAGTGATTTGGCCCTGATTGGAAGGGAACAATGGTTGGAGAGTAGATCATAGAAGAATAAATGGAGATAACAAAAGATTGATTGAGAGATAAGAATAGATTGATTGGAAGTTAAGAATAGACTGATTGGGTGTATAGAAATAGTTAGGGGGAGTGGATAGTCAATTGTGCATGAACGAGCTTTCCATCAAGAGCTAAAAATGGAACTAAATAAGAATAAATCACACATGGAAAAGATGACAGGGTTGCCCCTTTGAGAAGTGGATCACCCCTTTTAGCAGGACAGGTTACCCTTGGAGACTCAAGTTAAGTTGCGGGGTCACCCAGGGAGACCTTGAAGATAATAGGGCGGCCTAGGCACAGTGATTTGAATATGTGGTTTGAAAGTGGAAAAGTGGTCTTGGAAGGCTGGAAATGGTTTTAGAGGCTTGAAACAAGGAAGAACACATCAAGAGAGTGGGTCACCAATTTTAGTAGGGTAGGTCACCCGTGGAGACTACACTTCAACAATAGGGCTTCTCTAGGAGACCATGAAATCAATAGGGGAAACCAAAAAAGAAAGGTTTAGACATGCAGATTGATGGTACAAAGTGTTTTGGAACGTCAATTGAATGGTTACAAAAGAATGATGAAGAAGCCCCTAGGTAATAATGAATTTTCCCTCTTGGGAGATTGATAGGTCATGTCATTAGGGATAGAAAGCGATAGTTGAACATGGGCTAGGTGGTTAACAAGAAAACATGTAGGACCTTAGAAGCTTGAAGGTTAGGGAGGCACAAACAAAGAGAAAAATAATTGAAAACGTGTCAACAAGAGAGAATCTACCGAGAGGTCTATATATTTCAAGCTCACATGTATATTATTAGAACTAGAGCTCATCATCAAACTATCTTGTAGGCCTATGCATCTTTTTCATACGTACAATGACGTGTAAGTCCCAAGATGAGGAAACTAACTACTTTTGATCACCCAAGATTTCTCAAAGGTACAAGTGGAGAGCATACATGGCATGCATTCCCATTTCTATGGGGAATAAACACTTGTGTGCAATGAGTAACTTTTCAGGCCTAATTTGTATCTAGTACATTACAAGCATATACGAATGAAAGGTCTTAAGCTAGGATGAACATGGCTTCTAGGGGCATCCTCAATATACTCAAGGTATGTGAGGTTAATGTCTATGTGATGAAGAGCATGTCTAATGGCATGGTTCAAGAGGGTAACCCAGTCTCCTCCAGTTTGTAAGGTAGAAAGTTCTTGCAAGCTAAGCCAAAAGTGACAAGTGTCCCCCAATGGGAGAGTCTTTCGATTCTCTCCCAAATTTTTACACTACACACGTGGGTCCGGGTTGTTGGTACCCATTTATGTCTAGGGTTTTAAGCTTGAACGTTTGCAGGTTTTTTTCATTCAAACCCTAAAATTTCTGGGTCATGGGGCCTTGCGTTGTTTTTTCTATTCAGATGGTAACCTTTTGTGGTGGGTTCTTGGTTATTAAGTTTCATCCTCATGCTTTAGTGTTCATAGGTCGACTAGCCCCCATGCATTTTTTTTACCGCTTTTTCCCATCACGCATGAGCAAAATGCTAGGTTTTTGTATGTGCAAGTGGTCATGTATGTTGGTAAGCCTAAAAAATGCAAATCGTCTTTCAAAAAATGGAATAATTTAGTTGTATGCATTTCTGAATGCATATCAGGCTCAAAAAGGTGCGTATACATTGGGGAATCTTTCACAGATTCTAGGAATATTCCCTGAGTGTATATTGGGTTGCATGTATATTTTGTGTTGTATGTTCAAACATACGACTAGATACAAAGGAAGGCATGCAATGAAAAGATGCATTAGCGGCATGCAAGGAAGTTATACAATGCTGAATGTATATCAGGTTCACTGTAGCTGATGCATATGGAAATATACAATGGAAAATGCACAAGGCACAGACATGCATTTGCTACAATGCAATGTATCATTGGCCGATGCATATGCAAGGAAAGAATGTGCAAGAGGCCGATATACAAGTGTGCCATGGATATACAAAGCCGATTGTACATCAGAAATATGCAAGAGGCACATACAAAGTAAAAGTTGCATGCAATGGAGAAAGACAAGGGGTCCGGGCCCACCAGTTGCATACAAAGACAATTGTATGCTGGCGCATGCAATCAAATATGCAGCGCCCGGACCCGAGAAGTTTTACATTTTACTTAATGTAGGTTTGAGATCCAGGTTAAATATTTTGTTTTGTATATTTGCGTTGTATGTTTGCGATATACAAAACAATGATACAAAGGAAAGATACAACGTAGATTCCAGGGGATATTCCAATCTAGCAGATAAGGTGTTGAAGTCCGTAGCTTGCATGTATATGGCATTGTATATGCCGATATACAACCAAAAGGAGATACAAGGCCCATATTTGAAGGTTTTTCAAATCTGATGGATAAAATGGTTGGGGTCCGTTGTATGTATATCGCATTTGTATGATACGATATGCAAGGAAATGTACAAGTGAGGAGATGCAAGCCGCACCTAATTTGAATTTCAAAGCACCTCATAGTCATTTGAGGTCCGCGACATGTATATCGTGCATTGTATATGCCGATATACAATGCGATGTGCAATGAAAAGGATACAAGCTGGACCTGAATGAAGTTTCAACTTATTCTATACAAGTTGGGATCCACCTTGTATATAAGATGATTGTATATGCGTTTGCATATACAAAAGTGGTAAGGGTAAAACAGAAGCAGGAGAAGTCAGCAATGACAAGGAAGCATCTGCGTGGCACATTCTCATTAGCCATCGACTTGCCTGTTTGTTTTGAACTGTAGATTTGGGAGGTGCAAAGAAGGATCGACGGCTGTGTTCAAATGTTCGATGGCGATGGTTTTCCCATGCATATGTAGTGGCATTCTTGGCAGGAAAATTGTTTATGCATCTGCTGCTGCGTTTCCGCGGTAGCTACAAGTTGGTATGCCATTAATGGTAGGATTGCAGACAGGTATGGGCCGAAGGACATGTCAGCTACCACCTTCAAGTGGAAAGTCTTCTAGCGGCAGCACAGGGCTCGAGTTCAACTACTCCTTGCCCTTCTTCTACTTCTTCCCGTTTTGTCTTTTGCTGCATTGATTGATTTGGGCGCCATTCTTGGTGCATTGTAATTGGCAGAATTTTGATTTGACTTTTGTACGGTTCTATTGAGGGCACACTTTGAGTATATATGAGGTGTGTGCCTCATTGTTTTGTTTGTTGAAAACTAGACAAATTTTGGTGTTGTAATCAGACACAATCTCATTGGTGGCTCTATTTTGGGTATTTTGTGAGTTTATGAGTTGTATGTTGAATGTCTTATATACAGAATTCATCAGTTTCATGTTGATTTAGATGAGTAATGCTTAATAGCATATATTTTTTTATTTGTCTCCAAATTGAATGTGTTCTTCTTCTGAATCTAAACAGCTAAGGGGTGTGAGAGATTCTAGAATATGGGTTTCCTATGTTGAATGCTTAGTCTTTTACTTCTGCTTAAGGAGTAGATTAAATGTTTTGGGTTAAGTATTGAGAAGAATACATTGCAGTAAGGATGTTTGTAAGCAGAAATAACTAAATACTTTATCTTGGGTGTTGTCTGTAAGGCAGATATCGCATAATCCCCTTGAAATCTGATTGTTGTTTTAGATTTGTGATAAACATTCACATATATATGTCTATTGACTCCGAGCCTTGGGTAGGCACCAATCTAGTCTTGTATTTAGGTTGCAACCCAAAGTCTCAGTTTTGCATCCAAACATAAAATCAAACTCAAACTTCATATACAAACCTTTTAGGACATTAGAAGTAGTTTTAAGACTAGAATCCTTTGTCTCACAACTGAACATAAGCCCAAAGCTAGACCCTTTGCACTTATCTCACAGTTTTGGTCTGCATAAAGGAGGATTTATCTGCTTTGTGTCAACATCCTAGCTAACTTGTAGATGCATTAAATGGATGTTGAATAGGGAATACCCCCCTTGGTTCTGCAGAGCCTAAAGAAGAAGAGGAGATATTTATAGAGTCTATCTCCTGTACTGTTGGGCCTTGGCCCGGGAATCCTGTTGATCAATGATGGCCACCTTGTAGGGATAACTGGGAACAAGCATCCAGTCTGGAAAAAATACCAACAGATTTGGCAACTTTGTTGGGGAATGCTTTGTGAAAGAACCCTGATTTTAAAAGAAAACAATTCCTAGTTGTAGGTGGCGACTCTGAACAAATCTCCCAACCGGTAAAGTGAAAATTTGTATGCAAGTGAGGAGATCCTTGCGTAATCCTCTGTTTGAAGAGCTATCCATAAAAATGATGTGCAGGAGAAAAGGGACTATTCAAGCCAGTCGAGAGGGTTCTCCCAGAAGTAATGATAATATTCAGGACAATCCAGGATCTTCAGAGCGGACAATACCCTATTTTTCAAACACTGAGGCTGAAATCCTGAATGTATATGAAAGACAACAGGGTAGTGGATTGAGAATGAGGTCGGAAGTGTTTCAAGAACGCCCTTTCCTTGATTTCCCTGATAGATTTGAAGAAGTTGAATCCCCAAGGGATGATAATGATGGTCAGAATATAAGGAAACCATCCTCTTCTATGCCTAGGGAGGAGGAATTAGCCGAAGAAATCAAGAGTCTGAGAGCAGAATTAGAATATTTGTAAGCAGTAAAAATTAGAGATGACATGAGACAGAAAGTGCAGGCTCTTAGAACTACTCAGAATGATTCAGTTCCTACCCTTGAGAATATAAATGTGCTGAGAAACTAGCATAGAAATGAAGTTCAGGATCAACATAATGATCAAAGACAGAATGCAAATAATGCTAGAGTACCATTTAATAATGTAAGGAATCAGAATGTAAATAGAAATGTAAATGCAAATCAATTTGATAGACAACCTATGCAGCTGGATAGATTCAGACAGCTAGTTTTTGATGGCATTCCTGGTTACCCCAATCCTATTGACAAATATATGAGGCCGCAAGTGCCAAATTTTTTAGAAAATAATGTTGTATCAGGTGAAGACCACTTGAAAGCTTTTCAGAATATCATGGACAACTCTGAGGTTGAGCATGAGGATGTTTTTATGAAATTATTTATGCAATCCTTAGTTGATGAGGCAAGAGAATGGTACAAGGGTCTACCTGACAGGAGTATTTCATCATGGGAGGACTTCAGAAGAATTTTCAAGGAACAATATGGTGACAAAATTGATCCAAGTTTTTTCATTAATGAATTCACTGGCATTACCAAAGGATCAAATGCACAGGTTGCTGATTTCAATGCTAGATTCACTAAGGTATTGAACAAGTTGCCACATCACCTAAGGCCTAATGAACCTATGTGCATAGTGTTGTACATAAATGCTTTTGATGCCAAAACAACTTATAGATTAAGAGATAAGGGTCCTCATAGCCTCAGAGATGCTTTCAAAATTGCAACAAATATTGAAAATAACATAAAAGCATCTGGTAAGACAAACAAAAGAGATGATGTAAAAATTTTGCAAAACCCAAATACTAAATCTCAAGGTGTTCAAGGCAATGCATCTACTTCTGAGGATAAATTAGACAAATTGACAACTATTGTCAAGGACCTGAGTTATAGAATGGCTAAAAATGAAAAGGGGATAGGTCCTGATAGACAGGTTTACCAAAGGCAAGAAAGAAGACCATCATTACATGATATGGCATATAATACCAATTGGCATAATGGTAAACCCATTCTCCCAAATAGTAACCCAAGTCAAAGGACTCAAAATGTTAGGGAAACACCTGATCCTTTGAAGAAGGCTATTAATATTGTTAATGACACCCCATGGTGCATCATATGTCAAATGCCTCATTCACAGTCACAATGTATGATTGCTTAGTCTCTATATAACAATGTCGTGGCCTGTGATGAGTGCAATGAACCACATTGTATGGAAGATGACAATGTCAATATGCTATCTACAAATAGGGAGTATCCTTTTCCTGATGTTGATGCAAGCACAAATAATGAGATTCAAGTCTGCCAGCAGTTTCCTTGTGATGAAGATGATGAAGATAGTTATGCTTATGCTCAGGATTCACACAATTTTTTGAATAACTTGAGGAGACCTTCTGATGAAGAGATTAGAGCCCTCACAGCTGCAGCAATGGTTCAAGTCAAAAGCAATTACAATCTCATGGGTAAAGCCTGGTGGTGCCTGCATAAACATTCAAGTTTCAGACATTTAAATGTGCAGGCCCCTTCCCAAAAAATCCAAAATTTCTATCTTTTGGCCTCTGCAGTGCTAAAAATGCCAAAAATTAGATTGGTGCGGGTCAAAATGTGCAGTGGTGGGTCTCAAATCTCTATCGGCCCCTGAAAAATGATAAAAATTGGGTCACATGCATTCCAGATGCTTATCGGGTTGCAGCTTCTATGTCTGAATGTTTTCGAGGGTGGCTAAGGGTTTCACTTTGCCGTTGCCGCGGAATCCGCCAAGTGTCGAGCCCCTGTTCAGGCCGCATTTTGTTTTTAAGTGATAACTCTAACGCAGAGTGTGCCATGTGTCGCTTTCCGTGAAGTTTCTTAAAAGTTTCTAAGCAGGGGCGGAAGATGCTGTGTGTCCCTTACGGTTGCTGCGGAAGCTGACAAGTGTCAACTTCCGAGATAGTTTCCTTTTTGTTTCAAGTTTGGCACAGATGTGGTGGGTCCTTGTGTTGAGTCCCTGTTGCCGCAGAACCTGCCAAGTGGCAACTTCCGCCTGAGTTTCAAAGAGCCCCTTTATAATGTTTCAGTATGGCGGAGGGCGCCAAGTGTCATACAACGGGGGCAGTTTCTATATGTTGCAACGGGCGCGCGGAATGCGCCATCTGTCCCTTGAGGTTGCCGCGGAAGCTGACAAGTGTCAGCTTCTGCGTTTGTTTCTTTTTGTTGCAATGCTTAGCGAGGCTGGAGGTGGGACCCAGTTTTAAGATACAGGTCTGCGGAAGGCGCCACGTGGCGGCTTCCGCGGGAGTTTCAACAAAGGTTTCTAAGTGTTTCAAGTGGAGCGCGGAGGGCGCCAGGTGTCACAGTCTGTGAGGTTTCTATAAAGTTTCTTTGAGGTTTCAGGAGGCCACAGAACCTGCCAAGTGTCACTTTCCGCGTGGGTCCCAGTATTGTTTCAAATGTTTCTCAAGTGTATTAGGGGTCTCGACGCGTGGTTGCTTCCGCGAAGGTTTCTGGGATGTTTCTTTGCGTTTCTAGAGATGCTGCGGAGCTCGACACATGTCAGCTTCCGCTGGGGTTTCTTGGAGAGTCCTTAGTGTTTCAAGGGTGTCGCGGGGCTTGCCATGTGGTGGCTTCCGCGTGAGGCTCCGGCAATAAGCTCTCGGCGGGGAAGGTAAGTGAAAGGGACCCAGTGATAGAAACTGCAAGTGCCTACGTGGCACGATTTGGTTGGTGGGCAATTTTTCAATGTTTTTTGGGGCCGTGGATCTCAGTGACTAGGAAATCATCAAAGGCCAGGTTTTAAAGTTGCATCGTGGGTTTTTTCTCAAGTATCTGCGACTGTTTTTGGCGGGAGAAACTTGCTGTGGCTATTTTCCTAAGGTTGTGGGTAGATAAAACTTTAATGGTGATAGTTGCAGAGATATGGGTCGAGTTGGTAGCTCAACCACCTGAATGGATGATGCATGTCCTTGAGCAGTGGCCCAAATCTTGATTCCCACCTGCCCTGTCCTCTGTTTCTTGCTGTAGCATTTACTGTTTTGAGCGCCATTTTTCTGATGCATGTATCTGGCAATTTTTTTTCAGTCAACCATGTAATTAATGCTGAGTGCACCTTCCTCGCTGTATATAAGGGACTGTGTGACTCATTTTTAGTGTTGTTGAAAACTGGACATTTTGGCTCTGTAATAAGATACAACTAGTTTTGGTTGCTCTGTATAGGAGGTCTTGTGAGTTTATGTATCTCTTGTTGTATGTCTCATGCATGAATCTACTGAATTCATGATTGATTTTATATGAGTAATGTTGTATTTGCATGTGTTTTGTTAATTCTGTCTCCAGTATTGCATGTGTCCTTCTTCTGAATCTAGATATCTAAGGGTGTCTGGTATTCTAAAATACAGAATTCCTGTATTGAATGTTTAATCTTTTAACTTCTGCTCAAGGTGTAGATTAAATTGTTTTCAGATTAAGTATTGGGAAGGGTATACTGCAATAGGGATACCATAAGTAGAGATAATTTAACACTCTGTTCTGGGAGGTATCTGTAAGGCAGATATCATAACATCCCCTTGAAATCAAGTTTTAGTGTGTTCATGCTGATCATTCACAGATGTATGTCTACCGACTCCAAGCCCTGGATAGGCACCAATCTAGCTCTGCATTGAGATTACATACCAGGTCCTAGTTTTGCATCCACATACAAATCAAACTCATACTTCCAAAACAACCACTAGGACGCTAGAAGTAGTTTAGGACCAAGATCCTCTGATTCACAACTGAACATAAGCCCAAAGCTAGCCCCTTTGCACTTATCCCACAGTTTTGGTCTTCATATAGGAGGACTTATCTGCTTCATGTCAGCAGCCCAGCCTTTGTATGCATATTCTCATGGATGTTGAGTAGGGAATACCCCCTTAGGTTTTACAGAGCCTGAAGAAGAAGAGGAGATAAAAATAGAGTCTATCTCCTATACTGTTGGCCCCTGGCCCAGAGATCCTGTTGATCATTGATGGCTATCTTGTAGGGAAATCTGGGAATAAGCATCTAGTCTGGGAAAAAACCAACAGATTTTGGTGACTCTACTGGGGAGATCAATGCCATATCCATGAAAATTTGAGTCTAAAAGATTGAAAAATCAGACCTGGAGGTGCTTTGTTGCAGCAAAGGGAAAATTTTTATATGTAGCTCTGCTGGTGGATGACCTAGAAAGAAAGAAATCAATTTTCAGCTTCAGCCTGTTTGAAGCTCATTCCTCTGCCAAGGAGGTGGCAACTCTATTGAACGAACCGATCAGCAGCTGCAACATATCCAGGTATTTGTACAAGTTTTTGAAAAGTTCCCTATTTGGTGAAATAGCACTGGTTAAAAGGGAAACATTGGTAAAAGCAGAGCTTGCAAGCTTTTGTTAGAACCTACTCTGTATTTCAAAAGGGCATACAATATTGTTCAAAAGACTCATATAGAGGACTTTAGGCAGGTTGAAATAACAGTTTGTATTTTAAGGGCCTAAGGTCATATTGTGATTGAAAATCTGAGTAGAGAAGAGGGTTGCAAAAGAATAAAAAGATGTATTGTCAGCCCATGCACCCTTGTGAGGTGTCAAATGCAATAATGTATAGTAGTCAGTCCCAACCATGTAATAAAAGAAGTTTCAACATAGATAGATATAAGCCCATAAATTTCAGTGGCATTTGTGGTTATCCAAATGCTCTTCCATCTAAAATCAAAATTTTTTTGCCTAAATTCAATGGTGTAAAGGATGAATCAGCTGAGAGACACTTGTAACAGTTCATAAATGTTATAGATGACTTTAAGATTGACCATGAGGATGTAGTTATGAGATTATTTGTTCAATCTCTAGATGAGGATGCAAGGGACTGGTTTTCCTATCTTCCGGCTTTCTCTGTCAACTCTTGGCATGATTTAAAATCTGCATTTCTAGTGCAATATGGTGAAAGAATTTCTGAATATACAGTCATTAGTGACTTTATGTACATCCATATTGAAGAAGATGAGTTGATCCTAGCTTTTAACCTCAGATTTATGAGGGCATTGAATAGAATACCAGAATGCATGAGACCTAATGATGCATTGTGTCTAGTTGTCTATTTGGGAGCATTTGATAAAAAAATGAGTTATAGATTGAGAGATAAGGAGCCCACCACATTGCATCAAGCACATCAGTTTGCAATTGATATTGAAAATAATTGGAGGTATGGAATACAAAAGGGTTATTTTTCTAAAAAATTTTGTTGTCCTGCAGCCCCTAATGTTAATGAAAGATTTAATTCAGGGGTTGACAATGAATGTCAAAGTGCTCACACCCCTGTTGTCCCAGTTTTTGCATCATTCCAAGTGGATGATATTCCTATTATAGAGGAAGATGTCCCATTTTGCCCAGAAAATGAAGTTGAAAATAATAATTTTTCAAGTAATATTTACATACCAATCCTAAATAAAGAGCCTTCATGTTTAAATGATCCAATTGTGCAAAGTTATGATCATATGGATCAACAATCAATATCAGTTTCATCAGAAAGTATCAGAGGGCTGGAAAGTGATGTGGATTGTTCAACTTCAGAATGCATTGAAGTAGCAAAAATTTTGTATGTGGGGCAATCAGAGATTAAAGATGATAAAGATGATATCCATGACCAATTCATGGATCAGGTTTGTTCTTTTTATGACTTTAGATTTGATAATGAAAAAGAAATAGATTGTCAGGAAGAAGAAGCAGAGGCCTTTGCAGTGAGTGTGAATCCCCTTTATGATGAGCCTCTGGATGCATTTATTGTTGTGAGTCATGACCTTCATTGGTGCAGGGTTAACCCTTTGTTTGAGGATGATGATATTGATTTGCAAACTATGAATAATGAATGTTCATCATCATTTGGTTCAGACATGTGCAATTATGGATGTGTAGATCAAGTTTTGTTATCATTATCCATAAATGATGTAGATAATGATGAGGGTCTCACTTTTTCTGAGTGTTTTCAGTTTTTGGATCAGCTGGATGAGTGCCTGATGGTGTGCAGCAGCAAGATAAATGATGAAGAATGCCAAGAGCAATATGATATACTGTCTGAGGGATATAACATACATGTGTTGCCCAATGTTGAAGAATATTATGTGTATGATTATATGTTTAATTTTGAGATCCAGAGTGACAGAGGCAATACTACAAGTGGCAAGTTGTCAAAAATGGTGGAATATCTAATTGAGCAAATGACATTATGGGCAGATTATGCCAATCTTTTCAGTTGGGATTGGGATCTTCCAGTGTGAAATCAGGCATTTGACAAGAAAAAATTATGGTTCTTCCTTTTTGGCTGCCTTGGGCCGCCAATATAATGTTTGAAAATAATGTGTTTTATGTTGCAGGCTGGTGCAGTATGTGACTCTGTGCCCAATGGATAAGGGACTGGTCTGCACCCCAGAGATTTGAGGTTCTTGCTGCAGTCTTACACCTGCACGTCCCCAATCAGAGCCACTGGTGGTGCCTGCATAAACATTCAAGTTTCAGACATTTAAATGTGCAGGCCCCTTCCCAAAAAATCCAAAATTTCTATGTCTTTTGGCCTTTGCAGTGCTAAAAATGCCAAAAATTAGATTGGTGCGGGTCAAAATGTGCAATGGCGGTCTCAAATCTCTATTGGCCCCTGAAAAATGATAAAAATTGGGTCACATGCATTCCAGATGCTTATCGGGTCGCAGCTTCTGTGTCTGAATGCTTCCGAGGGTGGCTAAGGGTTTCACTTTGCCGTTGCTGCGGAATCTGCCAAGTGTCAAGCCCCTGTTCAGGCTGCATTTTATTTTTAAGTGATAACTCTAACGCAGAGTGTGCCACATGTCGCTTTCTGTGAAGTTTCTTAAAAGTTTCTAAGTAGGGGTGAAAGATGCCGTGTGTCCCTTACGGTTGCTGCGGAAGCTGACAAGTGTCGGCTTCCGAGATAGTTTCCTTTTTGTTTCGAGTTTGGCACAAACGTGGTGGGTCCTTGTGTTGAGTCCCTGCTGCTGTGGAACCTGCCAAGTGGCAATTTCTACCTGAGTTTCAAAGAGCCCCTTTATAATGTTTTAGTATGGCGGAGGGCACCAAGTGTCATATAGCGGGGGTAGTTTCTATGTTGCAACGGGTGCACGGAATGTGCCATCTGTCCCTTGAGGTTGTCACGGAAGCCGACAAGTGTTAGCTTCCGTGTTTGTTTCTTTTTGTTGCAATGCTTAGCAAGGCTGGAGGTGGAACTCAGTTTTAAGATACAGGTCCGCAGAAGGCGCCACATGGCGGCTTCCGCGGGAGTTTCAACAAAGGTTTCTAAGTGTTTCAAGTGGAGCGTGGAGGGCGCCAGGTGTCGCAGTCCGCGAGGTTTCTATAAAGTTTCTTTGAGGTTTTAGGAGGCCGCGGAACCTGCCAAGTGTCACTTTCCATGTGGGTCCCAGTATTGTTTCAAATGTTTCTCAAGTGTATCGTAGGTCTCGACGCGTGGCTGCTTCTGCGAAGGTTTCTGGGATGTTTCTTTGCATTTCTAGAGATGCTGCGGAGCTCGACACATGTCAGCTTCTGCTGGGGTTTCTTGGAGAATCCCTAGTGTTTCAAGGGTGCCGCGGGGCTTGCCACGTGGTGGCTTCCGCGTGAGGCTCCGGCAATAAGCTCTCGACGGGGAAGGTAAGTGAAAGGGACCCAGCGATAGAAACTGCAAGTGCCTACGTGGCACGATTTGGTTGGTGGGCAATTTTTCAACATTTTTTGGGGCCATGGATCTTAGTGACTAGAAATCATCGACGACCAGGTTTTAAAGTTGCATCGTGGGTTTTTTCTCGAGTATCAGCGACTATTTTTGGCGGGAGAAACTTGCTATGGCTGTTTTCCTGAGGTTGCGGGTAGATAAAACTTTAATGGCGATAGTTGCAGAGATATGGGTCGAGTTGGTAGCTCAACCACCTGAATTGATGATGCATGTCCCTGAGCGGCGGCCCAGATCCTGATTCCCACCTGCCCTATCCTCTGTTTCTTGCTGTAGCATTTACTGTTTTGAGCGCCATTTTTCTGATGCATGTATCTAGCGATTTTTTTTGAGTCAACCATGTAATTAATGCTGAGTGCACCTTCTTCGCTGTATATAAGGGACTGTGTGACTCATTTTTAGTGTTGTTGAAAACTGGACATTTTGGCTCTGTAATAAGATACAACTGGTTTTGGTTGCTCTGTACAGGAGGTCTTGTGAGTTTATGTATCTCTTGTTGTATGTCTCATGCATGAATCTACTGATTTCATGATTGATTTTATATGAGTAATGCTGTATTTGCATGTGTTTTGTTAATTCTGTCTCCAGTATTGCATGTGTCCTTCTGAATCTAGATATCTAAGGGGTGTCTGGTATTCTAGAATACAGAATCCCTGTATTGAATGTTTGATCTTTTAACTTCTGCTCAAGGGGTAGATTAAATTGTTTTTAGATTAAGTATTAGGAAGGGTATACTGCAATAGGGATACCATAAGTAGAGATAATTTAACACTCTGTTCTGGGAGGTATCTGTAAGGCAAATATCATAACATCCCCTTGAAATCGAGTTTTAATGTGTTCATGCTGATCATTCATAGATGTATGTCTACTGACTCCAAGCCCTGGATAGGCACCAATCTAGCTCTGCATCGAGATTACATACCAGATCCTAGTTTTGCATCCACATACAAATCAAACTCATACTTCCAAAACAACCACTAGGACACTAGAAGTAGTTTAGGACCAAGATCCTCTGATTCACAACTGAACATAAGCCCAAAGCTAGCCCCTTTGCACTTATCCCACAGTTTTGGTCTTCATATAGGAGGATTTATCTGCTTTGTATCAACATCCTAGGCCAACCCACAAGCATATTCTCATGGGTGTTGAATAGGGAATACCCCCCTAGGTTTTGTATAGCCTAAAGAAGAAGAGGAGATAAAGATAGAGTCTATCTCCTATACTGTTGG
This sequence comes from Cunninghamia lanceolata, assembly GCA_027924645.1. Classification (NCBI taxonomy): domain Eukaryota; kingdom Viridiplantae; phylum Streptophyta; class Pinopsida; order Cupressales; family Cupressaceae; genus Cunninghamia; species Cunninghamia lanceolata. The sequence continues at coordinate 6,804,900 of BSBN01000516.1, forward strand.
CCCCTGGCCCAGAGATCCTATTGATCATTGATGGCTACCTTGTGGGGAAATCTGGGAATAAGCATCTAGTTTGGGAAAAAACCAATAAAGCCCAGGTAAGTGACTCACACCAACCAGAGAATACTTTTGTGAACCAACTAGTGCATAGTCATAAAGGGGCTGAAACACAAAAGAAACAATGGAGTAATAATAAGAAAAATTTTAAGCAAAAAATAGGTCATGATTCTCAAGGGTCAGAAAATAGAATTCCCTAGGTTGAGGATCAAAACAAAAATTTTCAGATCAAAGATGACAGTCAGGGAGCCACAAAAATTAAAGCTAGATCATACCAAGATAAAAAAAAAATTGTAGATCAGGCTACAACTGTTATACAAAATTATTCTTCATTTGACATAGCTCAGGTCTTGTCCCAGGTAAAGGTTTCTGTTCCATTGATGGAGCTGATGAAAGTTGAGGAGTTCAGAAATAAAACATTGTCCCTGATTTCAGGAGTACCTTGTCAAGCTAATCAGAGTATTGAGACTTAGGGTAAGAAACAAGCCATGTGTGTTGATGAGGATGAGACTCCAGAAGTATATTTGGGGGTAACCATGAAAAAATGCCCTTCACAGGTTGAACCATTTTATGTCTCTCTTGTCATAAATGGAAAAGTGATTAAGAATTGTATGCTTGACTCAGGAGCATCAATGAATATCATGCCTTTGGCCATTATGCAGCAAGCTGGGTTAAAGATAGATAAGGCATGTGGGAAATGCTATGCCATGGATGCTAGAGAAGTACCTGTCATTCTAATCATGGAAGATGTGGATTTCAAATTGGTAGCATATCCTGAAAAGACCTACAAAATAAATATAACAGTTGTTGATAACAAGCCACAGTATGGCATGTTATTGTCAAGACGATGGGCAGCATTGATTGGTGGAAGTATGCAACTAGATCTATCATATGCCATGATCCTGATGAATGGTAGGGATGTGAAACTGATCAGAGAAGAAAGGTCACTGGACACAGTTGAGGATCAAGAATCAGAGGAGCATATATGTTTTGTGAATACTGGCTGTGATAATTTCAGGATTGTCTCTAATGATCAAGAGGGTAGAGGGAGAGATGTTTGCATTCAAGAGCTTGACCAACAGGGTCTATGGACCATGTATTTTGATGGAGCTTGTTCAAAGGAAGGCTCTGGTGCTGGAATTGTATTTCTGTCTCCAGCTGGTAAGCTTCTAAAATTCTCTTTTTTGTTGAGGTTTGCCTATACAAATAATATTGCAGAGTATGAAGCTCTGTTATTAGGAATGAATGTTGCTTTGAAGCATGGGATCAAGATGCTCAAAGTATTTGGGGATTCAGAATTAGTTGTTTCCCAAGTTAGAGATAAGTATGCATCAAAGAATAAGAGGTTAAAACAGTATAAGCATGCTATTTGGGATACAATTGAATTGTTTGATGCTTTTTCAATAAGTTGGATAGAGAGATGAAAAAATGTCAGGGCAGATTTTCTAGCTAATGTAGCCATAAGGCCAGATGATATCACTCTATCAGATGTCACAAATGTTGAAGTCAAACTTAGACCTGCAGTACCAGATAACGTATGTAGCTGGTAGGTGTTTGATGATGATAAAGATTTGTTGAGATTTCTACATTGCATTGATGAATATGAGAACCAGGAAGTGGATTTTTAGAACTTTGTAGAAGTTGTGGATGGGAAAGAAACTCTCTTAGGGAATGAGGTAATTCAACTCAAGACAAATAAAATCCCTAGAGGGTTGGTTGCTTTAGAGAGAGTATTTGACAATAGGGACCAATTTGTTACAAATGCATCTCCAACAAATAAGAATGATTTGGAGGAGATAAACTTGGGGACATCTCATGCCCCCAAGAAGGTATACATTGGCAAACAACTCAAGCCACATATCAGAACTATGCTGATTGTATTACTGAGAAGGTATAAGCATGTCTTTGCCTGGTCATATGAGGACCTGAAAGCTTATAGAGAGGATTTATTTCAGCATGAAATCCCTTTGAATCCTAGAGCTAAACCATTTAGACAAAAACAAAGACCTATCAACCCAACTTTAGCTCCAAAAATGTAGGAAGAGCTTATGAAGCTTAGGGAGGCTAGAATAATTATGCCCATCAGACACTCAACTTGGGTGTCTAACCTTGTTCCAGTTAGAAAGAAGAATGGTGACATAAGAATTTGTGTGGACTTTAGAAATCTGAATGTATCTTCTTTGAAAGACAATTATCCATTGCCTAACATGGAAGCCATGTTGCAGAAGGTGACTCGTTGTGAACTTTTATCCATGATGGATGGATTTTCAGGGTACAATCAGGTAAACGTAAAAGAATCTAAACAATTCAAGACTACTTTCACCACTCCATGGGGAACCTATGTATATGTAAGAATGCCATTTGGACTGACAAATGCAGGTGCTACATTTCAGAGGGCTATGGATGTTGCTTTCGCAGGATTGATTGACTCAATCCTGGCTGTATATCAGGATGACTTGACAACTTATTCGAAAAAGGAGGAGCAACATTGCATGCACTTGGAGCATATCTTTATTAGAGCATTGGAATATGGCATCTCACTCAACCCAAAGAAATGTGCTTTTGGGGTAGTGGAAGAAAATTGTTTGGTCACATTGTTTCCAAGGATGGAGTCAGGATTGATCCTGAAAGGGTTGCTGCAATTGACAAAATTTAGATCCCTAGAATAGTGAAAGGTGTTCATTCCTTCTTTGGACAAATTAATTTTGTTAGGAGATTTGTTCCTAATTTTGCAGAGACCACAAAAGATATCTCCAAGATGTTGAAGAAAGGTGCAACTGTCAAATGGGAAGATGAAGCAACTAAATCATTCCAGAACATCAAAGAGGCCATAAAGATGGCTCCTGTGCTAAAATCTCCTAATTTTTCTAAGCCATTTCAGTTATTCTCATTTGCTTCTTTCCATACTATTGCTGCATGTTTATTGCAGAAGAATGAAGAAGGTTTTGAACAACCTATAGCTTTCTTTAACAGGTCATTGCAAGCTGCTGAATTAAAGTATGACATCATGGAGAAGCAAGCATATGCATTGGTTAAAGCAGTCAAAAGTTTCAGGCCATATTTGGTATGCTCTCGGATAGTTGCATATGTGCCTCATGCAGCAGTCAAAGATATTTTTACTCAACAGGAGGTAACTGGAAGAAGATGCAAATGGATAAATAAATTGCAAGAGTTCAACATTGAAATATAGATCACAAAATTGGTAAGAGGACAAGGTTTGGCAAAATTGATGACACAGTCAAATCTAGAGGCATGCCAAGTGAATGTAGTGCATAATGAAGTTGTAAATATGTCAGAATTTCAATGGTATAAGGACATGGTACATTATTTGCAGAATTTGAACTGTCCTTCCCATCTCAGTGATAATCAGAAGAGGACCTTGAAGCTACATGCTATTAAATACATCATTGTTCAAGGGGAGCTATATTGGAAAAATCCTGATGGTGTATTACTCAGATGTATAGATGAAAATCAGGCCAGGAATATTCTAAGTGACATGCACAAGGGAGTGTGTGGTGGACACTATGCTACCCAGACTATAGCCCACAAAATTCTTAGAGCAGGCTACTGGTGGCCAACTCTCTTCTCAGATGCACAAAGAATGGTAAGAAAATGTGATCCTTGCCAAAGGTTCTTAGGAAAACTATAATATGAAGGTGCATTGCCCCTTAGAACTATAATTGTAGAAGCTCCATTCCAGTAATGGGGAATTGATTTTATAGGGGAAATCTCAGAAAAATCAAAGTGGAGGACATAGTTGGATTTTGGTTGCTACTGATTACTTCACTAAATGGATTGAGGCCATTCCAACTAAAAAACCTACAAGCAAAGTGGTGATGGATTTCATTCTAGAAAATATTGTTATCAGATTTGGAGTACCAGCCAAAGTGGTCACAGATAATGTAATGTGCTTCAAGTCTAGTGAATTTATTGATTTTTGCAAAACTTATGGAATTGATTTGTCTCATACATCACCATACCATCCACAAGGAAATGGTCAAGTAGAGTCAAGCAACAAAAGTATCATGAAAATCATTAAGAGGATGATAGATAAAAACAAGAGGGCTTGGGATTCAAAGCTGAAGTTGGCATTATGGGCTGACAGGGTGACAGTGAAAAGAGCAATTGGAAGGTCACCTTTTGAATTAGTATATGGTGCAGCAGATAAACTACCTGTGAACAACCTCCTGCTAGTTTATAAGTTCATTCAAGGCAATGATGAGGAGATTGGGGACTCAATGTCTGAAAGAATAAATCAGCTGGTTGCATTAGATGAAATCAGATGGGAGGCACAGAAAACAAACATCAAGAAACAACAAAAAGTGAAACGTCTGTTTGATAAAAGGGCTATAGAGAGAAAGTTTTAGATAGGTGATATGGTCCTTGTATGGAATGCAAGAAGCCAGGATAAGGGCAAGCATGGTAAATTTGAGCCCCTATGGATTGGCCCATATCAAATTGGTAACATTCATGAAGATGCTTCCTACTTCCTCCAGGCCCTCAATGGTGAACTACTGGAATTGCTTGTGCACGGTAAATTCCTTAAAGATTATTTCTCATAGATGAATGTCTTCTGTGCACATTGTAAATTACGTGTAAATATTTTGTACATGCCTTGTATAGTCGGTCGTGTTTTGAGTTTTGCGTTTTGTCTAGTCTGCCTCGGAGTAGTCTGGTTCTCGCTACAATCTTGTGCCTACACGTCCCCAATTGGAGCCTGTGTTGGTACCCATTTATGTCTAGGGTTTTAAGCTTGAACATTTGTAGGTTTTTTCATTCAAACCCTAAACTTTCTAGGTTATGGGGCCTTGCATTATTTTTTCTATTTAGATGGTAACCTTTTGTGGTGGGTTCTTGGTTATTAAGTTTCATCCTCATGCTTCAGTGTTCATTGGTCGACCGGCCCCCATGCATTTTTTTTACCGCTTTTTCCCATCACGCATGAGAAAAATGCTAGGTTTTTGTATGTGCAAGTGGTCATGTATGTTGGTAAGCATAAAAAATGTAAATCAGCTTTCAAAAAATGGAATAATTCAGTTGTATGCATTTCTGAATGCATATCAGGCTCAAAAAGGTGCGTATACATTGGGGAATCTTTCACAGATTCTGGGAATATTCCTTGAGTGTATATTGGGTTGCATGTATATTTTGTGTTGTATGTTTAGACATACAACAGCTAGATACAAAGGAAGGCATGCAATGAAAAGATGCATTGGCGGCATGCAAGGAAGTTATACAATGCTGAATGTATATCGGGTTCACTGTAGCTGATGCATATGGAAATATACAATGGAAAATGTACAAGGCACAGACATGCATTTGCTACAGTGCAATGTATCATTGGCCGATGCATATGCAAGGAAAGAATGTGCAAGGCGCTGATATACAAGTGATGGGGCCCGCGGATATACAAAGCTAATTGTACATCAGAAATATGCAAGAGGCACATACAAAGAAAAAGTTGCATGCAATGGAGAAAGACAAGGGGTCCGGGCCCACCGGTTGCATACAAAGATAATTATATGCTGGCGCATGCAATCAAATATGGAGTGCCCAGACCCGAGAAGTTTTACATTTTGCTTAATGCAAGTTTGAGATCCAGGTTGCATATTTTGTTTTGTATATCCACATTGTATGTTTGCGATATACAAAACAATGATACAAAGGAAAGATACAATGCAGATTCCAGGGGATATTCCAATCTAGTAGATAAGGTGTTGAAGTCCGCAGCTTGCATGTATATGGCATTGTATATGCCGATATACAACCAAAAGGAGATACAAAGCCCAGATTTGAAGGTTTTTCAAATCCGATGGATAAAATGGTTGGGGACCATTGTATGTATATCGCATTTGTATGATGCGATATGCAAGGAAATGTACAAGTGAGGAGATGCAAGCTGGACCTGATTTGAATTTCAAAGCACCTCATAGTCATTTGAGGTCTGCGACATGTATATCGTGCATTGTATATGCCGATATACAATGCGATGTGCAATGAAAAGGATACAAGCTGGACCCGAATGAAGTTTCAACTTATTCTCTACAAGTTGGGGTCCACCTTGTATATAAGATGATTGTATATGCGTTTGCATATACATAAGTGGTAAGGGTAAAACAGAAGCAGGAGAAGTCAGCGATGACAAGGAAGCATCTGCGTGGCACATTCTCATTAGCCAGCAACTTGCCTATTTGTTTTGAATTGTAGATTTGGGAGGTGCAAAGAAGGATCGACGGCTGTGTTCAAATGTTTGATGGCGAGGGTTTTCCCATGCATATGCAGTGGTATTCTTGGCAGGAAAATCATTTATGCATCTGCTGCTGCGTTTCCGCGGTAGCTGCGAGTTGGTATGCCATTAATGGCAAGATTGCAGACAGGTATGGGCTGAAGGGACATGTCAGCTACCACCTTCAAGTGGAAATTCTTCTAGCGGTGGCACAGGGCTCGAGTTCAACTACTCCTCACCCTTCTTCTGCTTCTTCCCGTTTTGTCTTTTGCTGCATTGATTGATTTGGGCGCCATTCTTGGTGCATTGTAATTGGCAGAATTTTGATTTGACTTTTGTACGATTCTGTTGAGGGCACACTTTGAGTATATATGAGGTGTGTGCCTCATTGTTTTGTTTGTTGAAAACTAGACAAATTTTGGTTTTGTAATCAGCCACAATCTCATTGGTGGCTCTATTCTGGGTATTTTGTGAGTTTATGAGTTGTATGTTGAATGTCTTATATACAGAATTCATCAGTTTCATGTTGATTTAGATGAGTAATGCTTAATAGCATATATTTTTTTATTTGTCTCCAAATTGAATGTGTTCTTCTTCTGAATCTAAACAGCTAAGGGGTGTGAGAGATTCTAGAATATGGGTTTCCTATGTTGAATGCTTAGTCTTTTACTTCTGCTCAAGGAGTAGATTAAATGTTTTGGGTTAAGTATTGAGAAGAATACATTGCAGTAAGGATGTTTGTAAGTAGAAATAACTAAATACTTTATCTTGGGTGTTGTCTGTAAGGCAGATATTGCATAATCCCCTTGAAATCTGATTGTTGTTTTAGGTCTGTGATAAACATTCACATATATATGTCTATTGACTCCGAGCCCTGGATAGGCACCAATCTAGTCTTGTATTTAGGTTGCAACCCAAAGTCTCAGTTTTGCATCCAAACATAAAATCAAACTCAAACTTCATATACAAACCTTTTAGGACATTAGAAGTAGTTTTAGGACCAGAATCCTCTGTCTCACAACTAAACATAAGCCCAAAGCTAGCCCCTTTGCACTTATCTCACAGTTTTGGTCTGCATAAAGGAGGATTTATCTGCTTTGTGTCAACATCCCAACTAACTTGTAGATGCATTTCATGGATGTTGAATAGGGAATACCCCCTTGGTTCTGCAGAGCCTAAAGAAGAAGAGGAGTATTTATAGTGTCTATCTCTTGTACTATTGGGCCTTGGCCTGGGAATCCTATTGATCAATGATGGCCACCTTGTAGGGATAACTGGGAACAAGCATCCAGTCCGGGAAAAATACCAACATGAGTCATCCCTTAAGGTGATCAAATCCTTAGGCATGCCTACTAAGAGGAAAGAGACCTAGGTGCTTTTGATCCCTAAGATTGCCTTTCAACGTAAAGGGAGAGCATATGCAGACTAGGTTCTTGGGATTGAAAATGGTAAAAGATTGATCAAGTCAAAGATTTTGATCTCCAAGGTCACCTAAAGGTGCGAAGAGAGAGCATACGCTTATGAATTGATCACAAAAAAAACATACAATGATTAATTCCCCTTAGAAAATAAAGTGTGCCTAATGATTTTCTGATAGAAAGATATTGTCTTCGACAAACGTGTTGCAAACACAAGTTCATAGTTTGATTTCTTTGTCTTGGAGAAGTGATTCCTAAGCATAAAGATGTTAGATGATAAGGCACAACATGAAAATGATTAGTGCTAGGTTTAGATTGATTCAAATCCTAAGAAAAAGTGATAAGTGTCTTTGTAGACACAAAGATGCTTGTATGTGGAAATGGGTGTTTAGCCTACATACGCGCTTGAGTTCTACACAAATGCTTGTTTAGATACAAAGGAACTTGAGTACGCACAAAGGTGTCTATCTATGAAAATAGGCTTGGAAATGTAAGATTTTGACAAAAATCTAACAGAAAAGGGGGTTAGATGTGATAAAGGAGATGGTTTGATGAAATTTTGGGATTAGGACCCCCTATAAAGTCAGTCCCTATCAAAATTTATAAATGTTAGGTTTTTCAAATTTGATAAAAATGATATTTTTGATGCCTAAATATAAAGGTGCTTGTTCATGCTACAGAGATGCTTGAATTTTACAGACACAGTCATCTGTGATCTAGGCCAAAAAAATGATGTTTCAGGCTACAAAAAAGATGGTTAGGCTACAAAAAAGAGGGTTAGGATGATATATAAGTGATTAGCATGATAAAAACCTACAAAACAATTAGATTTCAGCCTAAAATGATGGTTAAAAAGCCCAAAAAGAATGATTGAAAATATGAGGAAATAGATTCCTAGGCCTAACACTAAGGTACTTGGTTATGGCACACCAACACTCAAGTATGATAAGCCAGCACCTAGGTATGAATAAAGGTGCTTGTCTATGAAAAGACACTCCAGGCTTGCATAGAAATGCTTGAATAGGTCATGAACGTGCTCGAGTAGCCCCTGCAAGTTAGAAAAGGCTTAAAAACACCAAAAGGAGGTTAGATTAAGGGATAAGGTCCCACTAGGTGTGCCAAAATGTACATTACATATAAATACGAACATAAAAGAGAATAAAATAAACTAATATTAGCCTATTCCATTCACATCTAATGCAACCTCCAATTGAGCAAATAAGGAATGCATATATAGAATGAAGCTAACTAGTTAACTAGAAATGAAAACCTTGATTATTTTGGATGTTCTCCTTGATGTTGAATGTGTGATTGCTCTTCAAACTAGCAACATAACTTGGAGACTTGAAAATGGCTTGGGTTGATGGCTACTTGTAGATTTTTAGGATTGTTAGAAATGAAGGTAAACAAGTATCAATGGAAATTTGATTACAACTGTAATATATATATATATATATATATATATATATATATATATATATATATATATATATATATATATATATATATATGCAGAACCAAAATGGAGATAGTATGAAATCAACACAGAAATAATGGAACAGAAGATCAAACACATAACATAGTGTTTACGTGGAGAAAACCTTTTGAGAAAAACTCCACACAAGAAGAGCTGCACCAGTTTGTATTAACTTCAATAGAGTTTACAATACAACACTGTCAATCTCCTCTTCAGTCTTCAATCCAACAACACTTGTTTTTCCAGTCTAAACTCTTTACTCTTATCTCACATAGATGTAATACAATATTCTCATAAAGGGGTTGCCTTCTAGGGAAAGACAAGCCAACATAACCTTTACCATCATATCTGTGACCTAATGATGAATGGTCCAGATTTACAATGAAAAAATATATAAAATGTAGCTTTTGGGGGCACTTCCCCTGAACCCCCACTAGGGTGCACGACCCTCAGACCTTGTAGGGGGGTACCCCCTTGCACCTCCAAATAACCATCATCCATCAGGTACTGAGATCAAACATGCGACTGAAACAAGATCGCTACTTGATGAATACTTCTTCCCTTACGAAAATTTACAAACAACATTAGGAGTAATTAATTACATAGGATTTACAAGGTTGATGATACCTTAATCCTAATAGGGATGATGGATGGAGGGCCATGATTGATTTGGGATGATCGATGGCTCATATTGGTTGAGAGAATTGAGTTGATGAGAGGCCACCAAGTGACATGATGGGATTGGAGGACAAGTGAAGTCCTTGGATTAAGGAGAGACCAATGGTGGAGGATGATCTTGGAAGAAGGGGATGGATGAGATTGAAGGAGGACAAAATGACCCTTTTAGAGGGATGTGCAAGGTACTTTCCCATACTCTTGTAAGAGGACCCATGTGATTTGTACAAGGACCCATGCCTTTGTACATTTCAAGGAATGTGATGGGTTTGAATGGATTAAATAAGGATTTGGAATGTGCAAGTGATGGATTAAGTTGATTAATTAGTTTTAACCAATTTAATCAAAAGCGAACAAAATATAAATTAAACAAATAGAAATATTTATTTAATTTTTGGGATGAGGATGAGGGACAGGTAAATAAATATTTTGATTGATTTAACTAAGGTGGACTATAGAGGAATGGTGATAAATGATTATTTAATAATTAATTCTAGGATGAGGTACATGTGAATAGTGATTTTACTAATTAAACAATAATATATTATTTAATTAATGTCGGAAGGGGAATTGGATATTACGGATGAATAGTGATGAGACGATTTTAGGTGTCTATAGGGGCTTTATTGTGAATCAAGTGTTTGATGATTTGGAAATTAGTACTATGACATGGTTATGACTATACTTGATGACCAGTTATTGAATTGAGACAATTAGTTCATGATTGAGATTGGTTTTAAATGCATTTAGATTGTGAAGGTGTAACTAGGAACTTAGTAAACCTTGTTTTATGAGTTTTAAAGTATGAACAATTCTAATTTAAGTGATCTAGCATGATCTTGATGTTAGGGTTAGACGACATAAGATATCAATTAAATGCAAATAAAGATTAACAGAGGAATGAAAAATACACAGAAATAATAACAGCGAGAGACAATTTTAACGTGGTTCACCCAAACTTGGGCTACATCCACCAACAGAGAGTCCAATATTATTATCCAGTAAATCAAACCGATTACAACCAGCAATCCCTGCAACTCAATATCGCTGCAAATGCTACAATACAATATTAATGGAAACCCTAACCCTTAGCCATTTTTATCAAGACTTATATCGGTTACAAAATAGGGTTTTTTTATGTCAGCCAATAGAAAAATAACTCCCAATGCCTTTATAAAATAATAAAAACCCGTTTGAGGTTTTGGGGGTGCTGCCTCTCGACCCCACCCTGTATCGTGACAGGGAGCATGCTAGGGGCGTTGTCCCTGGACCTTGCAAGGGGCGCTACCCCTTGACCTCGTCTTGGGGACGCTGCCCCCAAACCCTCGTTAAATAATTTGGGGGAAACCGTGCTGATAAAAGTGGGGAAAATTTAACCTTCGAGCTTGATTAGGCTCCATATAACAACACTTGAAACTAAATAAAATTCTTGGTTAAATTTTGAGCATGTAGATGTTTAGGGTTTTGTATTTTCAAACTTGTATGGGACTTTATTTTATTGATTTCTACCTTCTAGAAGTGTCATTTTTTTGAATTAATTGATTAAGAAGGTCTAAAAAAAACTTAGGAAGAATTTTGGGTAGAAAGTTTTGATGAAATTTTGATCAACACACTAGCACAATTGGAGGATTGTAGCACATTTGCAATGGTTTCCATGAAGTGTGCTAGTGTCCTCTAAACAAATCCCTTTTGGTTTTGATAGATCACTTTGTTCACTTTCTTTTACATTCTATGGACCAAAAATAAATATGTTTTGAGAAAGTTATGTTTGTTTATTTAAAAATTTATTGTGCAATAACTAGCTGAAATTTGATGATATGAAGGTCTTTTTACCTTCTTGGAAATGTCTTGGTGTTTTCTAGATCATGGCCTAAGATCTTTTAATCATTAGACAAGTCCTTCAATAGTTTTATAAGTAATTTGTGCAATCAATTTTGATTTCTAGGTTGAAATTCTCAAGTAGGACTATAGCATAAATCAATGATTATAGTGCAAGTGTGCTAGTGTCCTGAAGTGCACTAGTGTTTATGTTGACTAATGATTCTAAGAGTTACACATAATTCTAGGATGTCTTCCAATTTGTGTTTTGTCTATAAGAAGTGACATAAACCAATATATAATTTCTTTATATAGGAAGGTTATAATGGTTATCCTACTTGGTTGCATGTAATTCCATATGTAGTTGGTGTTGTACTATCATTGTTATGAATTAAACGTGTTTGGTATTTTGGTGATGTATGAGTAAGCATAATTGAAAGTGTATTCCATGCTTCTCTACACCATGGGTATTATTACTAGATTGTGAGTACCTTGGTCACCTATAAGGTACCAATATTATATTGGTTTGATAGGAGGTGAAGATGGTAACATCTGACATCATTTTCTCTACTCCTAGTTCAATACATTTGAATATCACCATCGTGTTAGAATAGGGTTATGTGAGAATTCAAATCCAACTCTTCTCACCATAGACTCATACGACATAGGATCTAACTGCTCTTGATGGGCGGGGCTTCACATGTGGTATACTCAAATGTAGTGCCCCGTTAATCACTATTACCAAGAGTTCTCCAATGAATACCTATGGCCAACTTACTATGTACACCATTATTCACCAAATGGTGGTGTGCTTATGTGTTACTATGGTTAAGTTTTTTGAGGGAGTTGACATATGGATGTGGTGTGGGACATTACAATTTTATGGTATGTTTATCTTGTGTACTTGGTTTATGAGTGTTTGTCTCGTGTAGTTGTCATGTGTGTTTGCCTTATGCATTTGATTTATGTGTGTTGTTTTGTGAGTTTTAGTTATGTATGTGTGGTGTATGTTTGATATTTGTGAATTTGTGTTATTGATATATTTCAGTTTATGTGTTGTGCTAAGGCTAGGATACATTTAGTATGGGATGCATGTTATCCTATCTTGAGCATGCATTTCTTAACAAGACATATGGCACTTGATGAGATTTTTTGTAGTATGTGAGTAGTAGTTCATTTGGATTGTTGCATATGATCTTGAATTTGTTGTACTAAGTCAATCCTAGTAGGGTTGTAAGGTATTGTGGAATTTAATGATAATCATTTTGGCATGTTTTATGTATTTTGGTTATATGTGTATTTGATCTGAAAATGGTGTTTTGTGAAATCTTGGTGTCTATGTATGATTGTTTGACATGTGTATGTTGTTGTGAATGTGTGTTGTGAAGTTGATTTCATGTGTTTGAGGTGTTTGAATGTATGGTTTATTATGTATGTGTAATGTCCCTAACCAAAATATTTTGTAAATAATATCATATTTGAAATATCTCAACATATATTGAACAAATATTGAAATTTCATGTACCAAATTTGTTCAACAATAATCAATATAAATTGACAATTTTTACATAAACAAAGAGTGACTTCCCAAATATGCTAGAGATGATATGTATTGATAAAATATGCAATAATAATCTAAAATACAATAGATCTACAACAGCAATATGAAAGATAAACACATTTGCAAACAAACAATATGCTAGAGCTTCCTTCTACACACTTCTGTAAAATTGAAACTATTGCAATTCTTTCAGTACAGATGCAACTTCTAGGTGAAATTGCCTTTAGAACACTAGAGGGTTTTATTCCCCCAATATCCAAGAATCCAAGGAGTTTCATCATCAGATTGATGAATGAACACAAGTGCTCAAACAATTTTGATAGAGTTTTGGTAAGATAAAAAAAGATGTTGAAATGAAGAAACTGCTTGTATTTTATAGATCTGCTGAAGGCCCAACTTGGGTGCCCCAATTCCAATCCCCCTCATTTATAGAAAATAATAAAAATATTATTTTTAATATTCTCCCTCCAAAATTTCCCACCAAATGATAAGACATAACCTCCATTTGATCCCTAGCTAAAAATAGATGGTAACTCCATAAAGTTTGTAATAGAATATACTAAAAATAGAGGGAGTTACACAAGGCCCATGAAGAATCTCACACACCATTAGAAGTTGAAATGGGCATCTAGCCAAGGACATACTAGCAACACAATTAAATAAGATGTACAAAAATATTTATTTTAGTTACACCAACTTGGTGAGATCTTAACTCCTAGCCCAGTGGGTGAAAATCAAACTTCTTAGGTGTTAGAAATATCTCTAGAAGACCTACACCAAGAAATAAAAATCTAGGCCTAGAAATGCTTTGAAAACCTCTGAAAATGCAATTTATGAAAATGTAGAAAATACTAAAAAATTGAAATTATTTCCCTATCACTTTCCTTAAGCCCACTAGAAATATGGAATGAGCTTTTAGGTCCTCAAGTTAAATTATTAGAAAGGGGACATTATAGTATGCTTATGAGTTAATAAAGGAGCAAATTGATCAAGATAATCACTAGTGTCATACTCATCTATACTATTAGATTATGGATGAATACTTCTTTGCCTCGACTGATGGATGGAGAGGAAAGGGACTTCCTCTAATGACATGTTTAATGCCTTGATCAGTAGAAGGAGGTTGGGATCTTGGAGGGATTAGCTTGTGGAGTTGAGCTTGGACTGCTTTGGATATATTTATAATGTGCTTTGTATATGTGGTAGTTGGCTACATGGCATATTGTGTTCATTATCATTGATAAGGGTTGTAGTACTTGACCTCTTGTATACTTGATTATTAAGATCTACTTGATGGTACTTATTATTGTACTTGATGAATGGTAATTAGTATTTACCATGATGTTCTTATACTACCTCCATGGTTTTTCATATTGATGTAATATTTATGTAATTGGAAGAAAAAAATTAGCCACTTTTGAGAGGTTGTTACAATCCTATGTGAAGCTTGCAAGGAGAGATGTGCTACATAGACTAACCAACATGACTAGACATGTTGATGTTACATGACACACCATGCACTTCATGCGACTTGTCATCCTAGGCCCACCATGCCAAACACACTAGTCATTTTTTTAAACATGTGAAATTCTCTAACTTCACTCATTTCTTGTTTCCTATTTCCTAAATAGTTATGCAAGCTATTATTTCATACTTAGTTTTCACTTGTGGGAAATAAGCGACTCATGGGATATTTTTACTCTATTTTGCATGTTCCCATGGAGAGTACATGTCAAAATGCAAATATGTATGATTACTTTATATGGATCACTAGTGACATCCTTTGATGTTTGAACATTTACTTTAACTTGGGATACATGATCATTTTAAGATTCACATGCACCTTAATGTGGGGCAAAGGGTAATGGAGAAATTTGCATATTCATGCCATTTCCCATTTAGTTTTGTGTCTGTTTTGGGAAAAGGTCTTCATACATGTACATATTTACAAATGGTGCATTCTTGTGCATAGTTAGGCTTATTACTCTAGCCTTTTACCTATTCCTCTACATATATTGTCCCATGTATTTAGCCCCTACCTTATCCTTATACACACATATTCTTAAATATTCACCTTATCCAAGCATTTATCACATCTATTCACCTCAATTTTATTGTTACTCACCCCAATTTGACTATTTTCCCATATAGGGTCATTTTTATAGTCACAGGTTAACCTTGTGGTCACAAACTTGTTCAATTAGCCCTCTTTATTTTCATGCCACGAGCTGACTAAGTACATGTTTTGTGAAATTTCGTGCTATGTGCTAGAATTTAAAGGCATTAAATTGCATTTATTTGATCATCTAAGAATTTATTTAAATACCATTTATATTTAGGGAAGAAAACACTTCAATTGATGCAATAAAAAGAATCTAGATTTGCACAATCATTCTAGGAGCATATGCATGACTAAATAATTATCTTCAATGATTTACCTAAGTTTTTTGGGGGTTGCCCTAGGAGAATATGTCCTGTTATGATGCAATGCGAATCCTTCAAAGGTATTTTTAAATGTATCATGAGTCCTTAGATATTAGAAAAGGTAGATTGAGCACAGACAAATTAGGTGAAGAAGAAAGTAGGATTGTACAGATTACTTGATCATTTTTGTAGGTGTAAGATATTTGTACAAGCATGGACTCTACTAATCCTTAGTGGACATCAAATTTCCAGAGTCCATAATTTAGTAATTCTGTGTTTCAGGATTTAACTGTGATGGTTTTTTCTCTCAACGTTTTTGGATCACACTCCATGATCCATCATCACGAGAGCAGAGAGCAAGAGAATGATCCTCAACGTTCTCCGATCACACTCCATGATCCATCATCAGGATCATTCTCTTGCTCTCTACTCGTGTGATGGGAAAATATTGAGAGAAAAAAACCATGACACCGTTAAATCCTGAAACACAGAATTACTATAATCCTTAGGTTTGACCCTCCAATATAAAAACAAAATATTTTTAACCTAGATAACATTTGATAAGCCCAAGAGAAATCTCGCACAAAATCTCGCGGAAAATCACGCTCGCATTCTTGGCACAAAATCACGCTCGTATTCTAATGCCGTACTTGACCAAACATTTTCTTACTAACCAAAAAAATACTTGTGGAGGGAAACATTTTGGGAACTCTCAATTTTCTTTAAGAAAACAAGACTTGGCTGAGCATTCAAATTGACATGGACATACGAAAGAACATACGAAGGAAACAACTTGGAAAATTTTTAAACTTCCTCTTTCGATGTAAGAGCGTAGCTTTCTCCACTCACTTTTTTCAAATCTTCTATCTCGTGGATGGATTTTTCCACATGTTTAGAGTGCATTGCACTTCGAATGGGCTATAAATGTGTCTCATTTTGGAAACCTATTTCAAATTGAGAAGCCTTTGGGATTTACAAACTGAGTTGCTCATTCTGTTTTGTCATAGTTAGTTTTGCCTTTTTCTATTTTTGGAAGGCAATAAAAATGGCTTTGCGCATTTGGTGGTGGTTGTTGCTACTAGTACTACCTATTATCTGTTGTTCTGCATGTTTGGAAGAGGAGAGAAATTCTCTCTTGGATTTGAAACAAGGCCTTAACTTTAATGCCTCTTCTAGCACATTGGAATCGTGGAGAGGGTTCAATTGTTGTGCTTGGGAAGGAGTAAACTGCCACCGGCACACTGGTCATGTGCTCACCTTGGCTCTCAGTGCACATTACTTTCAATGGAGCGAAATTCGAGGGGGCCTATTCCAACTGCTGCATCTGGAGCTCTTAGACCTCACTAGCAATTTCTATGACTCTCCTCTTTCCATCCCTCCACAAGTTGGAGAGCTGAGGAGATTGAAGTATCTGAGCTTGGCCGATTGTGGATTTATTGGCCGAATTCCAAGAGAAGTGGCAAAACTAGAGCAATTGGAGCACTTGGAACTGAGTTTTAATAATCTCCAGGGTGCCATTCCAAGAGGATTGGCTAAGCTGCAGCGATTGGAGCACTTGGACCTGAGATATAATAATCTCCGGGGTACCATTCCAAGGGAGATGAGTAACATGTCTAGCTTGAAATCCCTTCAAATGGGAGGTTGTGGGCTGTCAGGAAAAATTCCTCCCTTTTTTGCAAATTTCTCATCGCTTCAAAGGTTGGACCTTTCAAGGAACTCATTAAGAGGTATGATTCTTGCATTTGATGGAGCTCTTCCTCTTTTAGTTCTTGACCTTTCTCGAAACAATTTGGAAGGTTCTCTTCCCTCCTCTTTAGGCGGGCTCTCAAAATTGCAGTGGCTCCAGCTCAATTCAAACAAATTAAATGGCAGCATTCCATCTACTTTAGGTAATCTCTCAGCCCTGAGTGTTCTTGAATTGCAAGATAACTCTTTTAGTGGTCCAATCCCAACTTCCTTTGCTAAGTTATCCAAGGTAGAGTATCTTGCTCTAGACAACAACAAGTTAAATGGAACTTTCTCATTTTTTATTTTAAATTTCCCTGAACTTTACGCTTTGGATCTCTCAAACAATATGTTGATCATAGAAGTCAGTGCCTCTATCATTCCCAAGTTTCAGCTTTCTTACTTGAGTTTACATGGGTGTAATATTACAGGAAATTTCCCCATGTTTATTTCAACTCAATTCCATTGAATACTTAGATTTGTCAAACAACATTCTTAGGGGCTCTATTCCAAATTGGCTTTGGGATCTCACATTCCTTTCTCATGTAGATCTGTCAGATAATTTATTTGATGGATCAATTCCAAAAATGAGTAGTACATATACTCAAGATCTTAACTTTTTTTCATTAGCTAGAAATAATCTTAGTGGTTTTATTTCAAATTCCATTTTTCAATTGGAGAGTTTGAAGATTTTAGACTTGTCAAATAATAGGTTGAGTGGTGGGATTCCTCAATGTCTAAAGAATTGTGCTAACTTGATTGTCTTAAATCTAGAGAAGAACAACTTAAAAGGGATAATACCAAATATGTTTAAGAGAATGGATTCTCTTGAGACATTGAAATTAGGAGACAATGCTCTTGAAGGGCATATTCCATCATCTCTTTGGAAATGTACCACTCTGACAATCCTTGATTTGAGAAAAAATAATTTACAAGGAAGAATTGTAAAGTGGGTCAAAAGCTTGGATAGTCTCCAAATTTTAATACTGAAAAATAATAAATTAAGGGTAAAATTCCATTGCAATTAGCAAAACTACAAAATCTTCAAATTTTGGATATGTCAAACAACAAGTTTTCAGGAGTTATTCCAAATGAACTAATGGAGTTGCATACAATGGCAAATCAATTAGACAACCCAAAAATGCTTGAACATATATATGATAATAGGTATTTCTTTTCAATTGAAGACCTTTCTTATATAGATGAAGTAACAATTAAGAATAAAGCACAAGATATGGAGTTTGTGAAAATATTGAGATTAGTAAAATGTCTTGACCTTTCCAACAATAATCTATCAGGCAACATTCCTTGGAATATTGGATCCCTCAAAGGTTTGATTATTCTCAACATTTCAAGAAATCATTTCAGTGGTGAGTTTCCTAGATGTATGGGAGAGATGACGCTACTGCAATCACTTGATCTTTCACAAAATAAACTATCTGGGGCTATTCCTAATGAGCTGCAACTTCTCACATCCTTAAGTTACTTTGATGTGTCCTATAATAAGCTATCAGGGATGATACCACAAGGAGGATAAATGATGACATTTGATTCTGCATACTTCTCCAACAATTCGGGCCTATGTGGCCTACAAATCTATGTGTCATGCTTAAGAAGTAGCCCTCCTAATTCTTTAAAGGCACATGAAGAAAATAATGAAGATTCAGAGGACGATTTATGGTGGGATATGGGAATGGCACTAGGCTATGTGATTAGCTTTTCGATTGTAATAGGAATGTTGTGGCTTAACAAAAAATGGAGTATCATGTCATTCAAATTCATGGATGACATTATTATTTCTCTATTTCAAGCATTAATAGAGTAATTAGATTCTACAAGGTAGGATAATTTGTGTTCTACTTTTGATCAATAAGCTAATCATGCAACATGTACAGTCATATTTTCATGTTGTAGAGTGCAAAATATATGGGATGATATTTTATTGTGCATTGTACGCTAAAATCCTACGATGCATATTGTGTGTTAAATTTCATAAATTTTAGTTGGGAATTGTTCAAATATTTGTGTTTTTTTTAAATGAGCTTTAGTAATGTTTTCATGTGGGAATTGGGATTAATGTTGATCATATATCTTTTCTTGTACTATTATTATCTAGTGGTGATATTAGATTTGAAAGGAAGTTAGTAGATATTTATTGTTGATGATTTGTATGCAATAATACCTTCTTGTTTGGTCTTTCTAATTTCTCCTGAAATTAATGTTAAAGGTTTAAAAGCACAAGAATTGATAAAACATGAGTCATACATATAAATAAATAATATTGATAAATTTAAATATAGGATAAGGAATGCTAATAGTATCTTAAATTCAATAGAAGGAAAACAATGACACACTTACAATATAACACAATTATGTGCCCTAGGAAACATTCTTAAAAAACTCAACAAAAACAACACTCACTCTATTAAATTAATCATTCACAATACAATTAGATATTTCTCACTTGTACTTAACTCTAATTTATGTGCAAGTACTTTATAGGAAAAACCACTAAACGATATTACAAAATAATGATTATAAGCAATGTGCCAATAAACCACCTACTATCCCAAAAATTTCAATGTGGCTCTTCATATTCTAGAGATGAAGTTTAGCTCTATATCACACCAAATATGGTAGGGTGTAGAACATGCAAAGTATACAACACATATCCAAAAAATCCTCCACTTGTGTTAAAATAATGAGAGAATTAAAACTAAATTGATTATGTTTTTATATATACAACTAAAGAAGACTACATAATTTATATAGCCTTTATGAGGGTCAACAAATTCCTACAAATATGGATCTAGTTAAGCCACCTAACTATCAAACTCAAGCTCTAACATTGCCAACTATCTAGCAAACTGCCAGTTGTAGGGTATGTGCACAAAGATGAGGGGCTAAAAAGTGATTAAAAATGCTTTAGAGGTGAAATAAAAGATAACACACTCACATTATAAAAACATAACATGTTCACATTATAATGTGAGTGCATTAAGGCTTAGTCATGTTATAAATGCATGTGTTTATGTTTGGTTAATCCAAAACTAAACATGCTCTTGTTAGAATCCACTTGCATTATAAATGTGAGCATGTTTTTTATTAAGATAAGCAACAAATAAGGGTGTTGAACCTTTTACAAAATAGCCCCTAGGGCAACAAAAAAAAGGCCCCAAACTAGCCATAAACAATGCACAAATAGCATGCTAACAAATCATTAACATGAAAGAGTTCATAACAATCTTAATAAAAAACCACAGTGAAAAGACATGAACCAGAACTAAGTAGAAACTAGGAGAACAAATGTCCTTAATCATCTGTAAGAAACCTATACATTTCATCATAATTGATCATCTTCTCCGTACCAATGCCATGTTTTTTAAGCTCCAAGTCTTGTAAAACAAAAAGAGTGGTGGTAGATCGGTGCATTATCTTTGTGCTAAATTTGGTCATCACCTTCATATTCTCTTCCATCTCAGAAACTTTGGCTTTGAGAGTAGCCACTTCCTTAGTAGTTTGATCACAAATAGAACAACACTTTTGGGCAGGCTCAGTATCAAGTAGAGGATCAACAACATCAATAACAGAGTCATGGGCATTTACCTCAGCAACCAGGATAGTACCTTCCCTTCCTTCGCTAACAGTTTCAGTATCAACATCAGTATCAAAGTCAGGGGCATTCATTTCAAGAAACAAACTATTACCTTCACCACCCTGATTAGAGACCTCAGGAGTAATATCCCTATTCTCTTCCTCCATATCCTTATCTTTAGTTTGCTGAGAGTCACTAGAAACCTCGATGTCTTTGAGATTAGGGGTTTGCAACCCAACAATCCTATTAGATCTCCTAATACTTGGCACCCTCTTCCTTTGTTCACCAGCAGCATCAGTCACCAACACTATCTTATCATCCATCAAAGACTCCTTCTCAGCCACCACAGCCTCCTTCTCAGTCAAATCTTCCTCCTTCTCATCACTAGTTTAACCCTTGGGAATGAACAAACCAGTGCTGACAATGTTGCTTTCACCAACCTCATACATGCACCTTTAGGTTTTTTCCCTTTGTGTTAAGGTCATCTGCCAAGTTCCTCTTAGGAGGCATGTTAGCAACCCCATGCTTCTCAGAGGGGATAAACTGAAGGGAGAAAAGACTAGCAACAACCTCCTTCTAGGATTTAGAGTTTGAACAAGTGGATTTCGAGGTGGATTTAGATTTGACAAGGTGTTTAGGTTTCGACACAGAGCTTTTAGGTGAAAGGAAGCAAGGTAAGTAGAACACACTTCCTACACCAATCTAATGAGGGGAATAGTATGTAAATTCTTTTAAATCCTTACAATTACAGTTATGTCATGTGTTTAACATAGAGATTACATTGCAAACACAACACAAGAATGCAAGAGAGAAGATATATTGTGGGGAAAATCTTTTTAGGTGAAAAACCCCACACTCCAAAACCTGCACAATGTATTATCAAAACAAGATTGTTTACAACACAATTGCAATGGAAGTTCTTCTAGGAGTCTGTAAATGTCATTTCTGGAGTAATTTCAGTAGCATAATAGTACCTGTACAAACACTATTCAACTACTACTCCAAAACACCTCAATATATAGAGTTACAAGGCATAAACATGAAGCTTCTAGAGATGGGTATCCATATTGGCCACATGGCCTATTCCTCACACCCAAGGACACTTGTCCAACATGCATACATCTAATTTACATCTGTCATACATGGCAAATTTGACTTCCCAAGAATGGAGCGCTCCAGGCTAAAAATAGGCAATGATAGATGCTCTTACGCATCTTACAGCTGTCATAAAAATCTGCAACATAACAACACTTAATGTTGTAAGAGAATCTGTCATACATGACTAAAAATAGCATATTCATGTTACATGTCATAACCCAACTTGGGAACCCAAAGATGCCTTCTCCACATGCAAAGATTCTCTCTGACACTTGTCTTCACTTGTCATAGGAATCTCTATACTGGCTCTTACGCATCATAGATTTTGTCATACAAAATAACTTCTATGTCATAACACAAGATGTCGACACATGGCATATTAGTGCCACCTCAAATGGGACGCCTAAATCCACATGTGTTTGACTTGACCATCCATGTCACATTACAAGTAGGATGACATGTCACAATGCCACCTTATACTAAATGACAAAACAAAATGTGCAAGTAAATACAAAATAAGGCAAATAAATAAATAAATAATCTAATAATCAATGCTAGGAATTGCAAGGTTGAGACACCTTAATTCCCAACATTATCCCACTTGTCGAACACCTTGCAAGAGCCAATAGAATGACAAGATTTAACTGTTAGGGGCCAAGAGGCCCATAGACTCCGAACACCATCTGAACTTATCTATGCCCACATGTTTCATCAATGCATCTGCAACATTCTTCAAAGTGTTAACCTTCTCCAACATCACCTTCCCATCTTCTACCATATCATGA
Organism: Cunninghamia lanceolata; assembly: GCA_027924645.1. NCBI lineage: Eukaryota > Viridiplantae > Streptophyta > Pinopsida > Cupressales > Cupressaceae > Cunninghamia > Cunninghamia lanceolata. The sequence continues at coordinate 6,827,756 of BSBN01000516.1, forward strand.
ACAAAATGATACTGAACATTAATGTGCTTTGTTCTGGCATGGGAAGTAGGATTCTTTGCTAAGCAAATCACACTCTGACTGTCACAATAGATAGTAATTTGTCCTGCATCAAAACCAACATCCGAACACAACCTCTTAAGCCAAATGGCTTCCTTACAAGCATGAGTTGCTGCCATGTACTCTTCTTCTATCGTGGACAAAGCAACCACATGTTGTCGCTTACTCATCCAACTAATAGCTCCACTAAACATAGTAAACACGTAAGCACTAGTAGATCTCCTGCTATTAATGTCACATACCCAATCAGAATCCACAAATCCACGAATACTCACAGAATGCTGAGGTCATGTAGGATAACCATGATAACATAAGGAATACTCAGAAGTACCCCTCAAATATTTGAACACTCTCTTCACTGCATCCCAATGTACCCATCCAGGATTAGCCATAAACTGACTAAGGACTCCCACTACTTGGGTAATGTTTGGTATTGTATAGACCATAGCATACATCAAGCTGCCAACCGCACTAACATAAGGTACTCTTTTCATATTCTCCATCTCAGAAGGAGACTTTGGACAATCATCAATAGATAACTTTGTCCCTATCGTAACAGGAACATTCAACAGTCTGTAAACCACCATATTGAATCTCTCCAACACAGTGTTAACATACTTACTCTGGTCTAACCAAAGTTTTTTGTTTTCCCTGTCTCTTCTGATCTCCATCCCCAGAATGTACCTGGCTGCCCCTAAATTTTTCATTTCAAACTGCGCTGACAATTAAGACTTCAAATCAGAAATCAAACCTTTACCATTCCCAATTAGTAACATATCATCAACATACAATGCTATAATGAGAATGTGATCATTGTCAAATTTGAAATAAACACAATGATTTAATTTCGATCTCAGAAATCCAATACTCAACACAAAGGCATCAAACTTTTGGTACCACATCCTAGGAGACTGTTTCAAACCATACAAAGACTTCTTTAACTTGCAAACCAGATTTTCTTTACCTTTTACCATGTAGTGCTCTAGCTGTGACATGTAGATTTCTTCCTCCAAATCACCATGAAGGAAAGTTATCTTCACATCCATTTGTTCCACTTATAAATCATAAGCTACTGCAAGAGATAATAGGAACCAAATAGATGTTAGCTTTGCAATGGGAGAAAAAATCTCACCATAATCAATTCTCTCCACTTGTGAATACCCCTTCGCAACCAATCTGGCCTTATACTTCTCAACACTGCCATCTGCACCAAATTTCTTCTTGAACACCCATTTACATTCAACAGGTTTCCATCCTTCAGGCAAAGGCACCAAGTCCCAAGTTTTATTCTTTTCCAAAGAAGCCATCTCCTCTTCCATGGCCTCCTTCTAGGAACCTGCATCTTTCATACCCATAGCCTCTTTCATAGTTCTAGGCTCATCAGTGTTAGAAATCAAGGCAAAAGCACAACTAGAATCAAGCAATGAATAACCAAACCTGTCAAGTTGCTTCCTGATTCGTGTGGACCTCCTTAGAATTTGAGGTGGAGGTTCTTCTTCTTTTGAACTTTCAAAGCTTCTAGAGCTCTCCTCATCATTAGGTCCAATGGGATCTTTTGATTCAGTCTTCTCAGGGTTAGTAGGAAACTGAACCACATCCTCTTTTCTTTTTCATCTGGCTGTAAAACAATAGGAGAAGGAGTTACCTCTCTGAAAATAACACTTTTTCTATACAAGACTTTCTTGGCCACAGGATCCTAAATCTTGTACCCTTTCACACCGACACCATAGCTAATGAAGATACACTTAGCTGCCTTGTTCTCCAATTTTGACCTCTTCTCCTTAGGCACATGTGCATATGCCTCACAACTAAAAACACGAAGATGTCTCAATGTAGGCTTCTTACTAGACCACACCTCCATGGGTGTCTTATCAATGAGCACTGAAGTAGGAGACTTGTTAATCAGGTAGCAAGTAGTGGCTACAGCTTCAGCCCAAAACTTTTGTTCGAGGCTAGCTCCACTAAGCATATTCCTAGCCCTCTCCATCAACATTTTGTTCATCCTCTCTACAACTCCATTTTGCTGAGGGGTGTATGGAGTTGTCTTATGTCTTTCAATCCCATGTTCTTTACAGAACTTATCGAACTCTGCAGAACAAAACTCACCACTATTATCAGTTCTCAAATATTAATCTTTTTACCAGTCTGATTCTCAACAAAAGATTTAAACTCTTTGAACCAACTAAAGACTTCAAATTTGCTTCTAAGAAAATAAACCTATGTCCTACTATAATCATCAATGAAAATTGAAGGAACATTCACAGGACCAAACAAATCAGAATGAATAAGATCCAACACACCAGAAGACTTGTGAGAACTAAAGTAAAACTGAACATGGTTTTGCTTTCCATATATACAATGTTCGCAAAAGTCAAACTTGAGATTACAATCATTTAACCCCTCAACGAGGTTTTTATTTTTCAGGGCTCTAAGACCCTTCTCACCAATGTGACCAAGTCTCTTATGCCACAACATTGTCTTCTCAACAGGAAGTTTCATTTCCAAAGCATGAGCCCCCTTAGGTATCCAGGAAGCATTACCATCAGAAGTTGAAGCAACACATCTCTTCGCTGCTGGTTCCAATGGTGATGATGAAGAATCTAAAGGTCTTTTCTTCAAAATAGAAGAACTATTGCACTGAGCAATGCATGCATCCAGCAGAAACAGAGTACCTCTCCAAGTACCCTTAGCAAGCACCATAGCTCCTCTTGTCATCTTGCATCCTCCACTCGAGAAGACAACCTGCACACCTACATCATTCAATTTAATTACAGAAAGCAGGTTTTGTGCTAAACTGGGGATGTGCATAACCCCATTGATCCCCTTCACTTGTCCATTAGGGAATCAGATCAAGACTCTTCCACAACCAACTATTTTCAGGTGAGAGTCATCGCCCAGGTACACCTTCCCACCATCAAACTCTTCATACTTTGTGAACCAACCTCGATGTGAGGTCATGTGGAAAGAAGTACCAGAGTCAATCAACCACACATCTTCTGATGCATGAGTGGCCAAGGTAGCAATAAAAGCATCACCATCATCTTGAGATTGTCATAATCTAAATCGGAGGTGTACTTTTTCTTCTTTTCCTCCTTGCACTCCTTTCGGAAATGCCTAGTTTTACCACAGTTCCAACACACTGCCTTGGACTTTCTAGGAGATTTGGATCTCCCACGAGATTTGGATTTGCCCTTTTCAGCTTTCTTGTCCTTCTTTTCCCCTTTCTCTTTAAGTCTACCACAAACCACAAGAGCCTCTTTAGCTGACTCAGAAGACTTTCTCCATATTTCTTTAGATAATAATGAAGACACCACTTCATCCTTCTTGAAGGTGGTTGTAGTACTCCCAATGGCCATGACAAGGTGGTCCCACAAGTCTAGCAAAGAACAAAGCAAGGTCATGCAACGATCCTCCTCCTCCATCTTCACACCAACGGAAGTCAACTGTGCAACTAGCATGTTGAAAGCATTCAAGTGATCTGAAACTGATCCTCCATCTTCCATCCTCAAAGAATATAGCTTCCTCCTTAGGAATAACTTGTTTACCAGGGATTTGGCTTGATAAACATCACCAAGTTTCTTCCATAGCTCTTTCGCGGTCTTCTCTTCATGAACATTTAATAGGATAGAATCAACTAGACAGAGTCTCACAAGAACTTTAGCTTTACGATCTTTGAGATCCTAATCTGCTTGAGCCATTGCCATTGGTTTTATACCAAAAATTATTTCCCATAGGTCTCTATCAATAAGTATGTCTTCCATTTTAAGTTTCCAGAACTTGAAATTGCTACCATTAAACTTTTCCAACTCTATTCTTCCAGATGTACCTGCTATCTCCTTTCTGTAACAAGATTAAAGAACACTCTAACAGACTCCCACTCAATTGAAGATCAGTACAAAAAACCCCTACCCAACAACTAGGATAAAAGGTGATCAAGCTCTGATACCAACTGAAAGGAAGCAAGGTACACAGAACACACTTCCTACACCAATCTAATGAGGGGAATAGTATGCAAATTTTTTTAAATACTTACAATTACAGTTATGTCATGTGTTTAACATAGAGATTACAATGGCAAACACAACACAAGAATGCAAGAGAGACACAAGATATATCGTGGGGAAAACCTTTCCAGGTGAAAAACCCCACACTCCAAAACTTGCACAATGTATTATCAAAACAAGATTGTTTACAACACACTTGCAATGCAAGTTCTTCCAGGAGTCTACAAATGTCATTTTTGGAATAATTTTGGCAGCATAACAGTACCTGTACAAACACTATGCAACAATTACTACTCCAAAACACCTCAATATACAGAGTTATAAGGCATAAATATGAAGCTTCTAGATATGGACGTCCATCTTGGCCACATGGCATATTCCTCAGACCCAAGGACACTTGTCCAACATGCATACATCTCATTTACATCTATCATACATTATAGATTTGACTTCTCAGGAATGGAGCGCTCCAGGCTAAAAATAGGCAATGATAGATGCTCTTACGCATCTTACAACTGTCATAAAAATCTGCAACATAACAACACTTAATGTTGTAAGAGAATCTGTCATACATGAATAAAAATAGCATATTCCTCTTACAACATGTCATAACCCAACTTGGGCACCCAAAGATGCCTTCTCCACATGTAAAGATGCTCTCTGACACTTGTCTTCACTTGTCATAGGAATCTCTATGCTTGGCTCTTACGCATCATAGATTTTGTCACACAAAATAACTCCTCTGTCATAACACAAGATGCCAACACATGGCATATTAGTGCCACCTCAAATGGCATTCCTAAATCCATATGTGTTTGACTTGACCATCCATGTCACATTACAAGTAGGATGACATGTCACAATGCCACGTTATACTAAATGACAAAACGAAATGTGCAAGTAAATACAAAATTAGGCAATAAATAAATAAATAATCTAATAATCAATTCTAGGAATTGCAAGGTTGAGGCACCTTAATTCCCAACAGTGGGTCAGACAATTTTCTCAATAGTCTCAGAGGGTTTCTCCGGAGTCTCCTCTTGAATGGACACCAACTTCTTTAGTTTACTTTTGGAAAGAGAAGAGGGGGATGTGACCATAGCATTGGGGACAACAATCTTAACCTTTTTGCCAAGTGAGGAATTCTCAATAAGGCAAACTTTGATAGGTTTCGGTGGGCACATGGCTAAGTGAAAATGGTATAAACAAAGAATCAAACCCTGGTGGAGTGGAATGGGGGGCTTATCAAGGCTTTTAGCATGCACCTATTTAGCTTCCTTAACATAAGACTCAAGGGAGGAAAGAAAATAAAAAAGAAAGATTAACAGGATTTTGTGCCTAAAATGATTTAACAGAGAAAAATGGTAGTGGTAATAACACCTAAAATGACCCTCCAAAGTGAAATACTTCATGATAACAAAGCATACCTTATCCTAGGGTTCAAGTAGTTTTTCTCGCTTGAAACCAGCTTGTAGCTTAATTGGTTCTCACCTTCCTTAAAGAAAATGGCCATAGTTTCGGTGTCAGGAACCTTGCATTGTCTCCTTAATGGCCATAATGCAAGCATGCTATAATTGACATAACATAAAAAATAAATAGTATCCAAGAGCTACCTTTTCTCATTTTAGTTTCTTCATTAGTAGCAAAACACAATAAAAGAAAAGTGCAACCTTGTTTATAAGTTGAATCGAAGCCATCTCCACCTCATCAATAATTCCCTTGACTAACGCACCCTTTTACCTTGCATGATGATTTTACTTTCTGACAAGTGGTTTTGCAAGATGCGATCCCTAACACTGTGGTGTTTCAAGTTTCTAAGCTAGGGCTCCATTCCTTCACTTATTGACACGTTGCGTCCTCTACAGTATCCTTTTGGGTATTCTTTTCATGCTTATTTAATTTTAGTACTACATTTCTGTACTTTAGCATGCATATGCACGTAGTGTCATACACCCACTAAAGTGGGGGCTAAATGTAACATCATAAATTGTGCTGGCCCACAATTTCACATTATGTTTGGTACTTTCTTTAGTGTCCATGCCTTAGTGTTTTTTAGGATCATTTCCAACCTTGGCCTTACCCTCGACCCACGAGATACACCTATGGACTGCATTGACCATTTTTGCCAATCATGTACAAAAACCATAAAAGTGCCAAAGTCATAGTCTTGTCCCAAGCTAATCAAACCTTTTTAGAATTGACATTACTAAGATTCTAGCACTTATCATGGACATCTGTACCATGCGCAGATATCCTAAAAGCCTCTGTCAGTCTTGTGACCGATTTCGAAAGTTGTCTTTTCACTTGCATGATTAGCTAATATTTTCTTGACACTTATCAGTGCCTAAACGACTCTTATGCTTGATTTTTCTCCTTTTCCTTCTCTATTTAAGCAAGTAGATTTGTCATTGCAAAGGATCAATCCTTTTCCATAGTGAAGCTCTATCGAAATTGATCTATTGACTTTCTTCATAACAAAACACTGCTAAGATTTGAGAACCAACAATATTGTTATTTACTTTACCAAGCTCATACTGCATCTTTTTCATCAAAGTGTGGTGAACTCCAAAGAGTTCCAATTGGAACCATTGCCTGTTGAGCTTCTTTCATCTCCTGTTGTGAGGTGACAAAGTTTTGATTAACTCTCGACTTTATGCTTTGATCGTTGTGATCTTCACGAGTTGATTTACATTACCTATTTATCTCTTGCATGTAGATATCACTATACAATCCACTCGAAGTCTTTGAGTAGGATTTATTTTATAGCATTATTATTATTGTCACTACTCACCACAATTCTAGACACTTAGAATTCAGAGCACACACTATTTTATCTATTTATCAATTTGGTTTTCATTGAGGTGGAAACACCGAAACAAGTTTTGACTAGAAGGCAAGCCCCTATATAGCCCAAACCTCTTCCTTTGTCTTTGTGTTTGCAGGTTTCATCAAGAAGTCTAACAATCCAAGGAGCAACTATGAAAGATGGCACAAAACTCGAGGATAGAAGGTCATATTGTACCTATACCATATAGGCTACAACACGATGCACAAACATTTGTGCCATGTATTGTCATCTTGGGAAGTGGGCTCCATCCTCTAGTGCCAGGTTCTCTATTATTGTAGTTTTTCATTTCTGCATCTCATTTCTTGAAATATTCTATAAATCTTTGTATTTTTCCATTCCTAGTTAGCTTAATTGTCTATTTTCTCAACTACAATAGAGGGATATAGACCGGACACTTTCACCCCTTCCAGGTTGGATAGAGGTAAAATATATGTCTTCATCAGCTAGTATCCTAATGTTCAATAACTAATTATTTTTTATTATGATTAAATTAGTTACAAGCAATTTTTTGATAAACAAAACCCTAATTCCAACCTGATTCTAACCCTAAACCTAACACTAATTCTAACCCTAATTGTAACAATAATTCTAATTCTAATCCTAACCCTAATTCTAAATATAATTCTAACCCTAACCCTAATTCTAACCCTAAGCCTAACCCTAATTTTAACCATAATTCTAACCCTAACCTTGAACCTAATTTTATCCCTAATCCTAACCCTTATTTTAACCCTAATTCTAACACTAACCCTAATCCTGGCCCTAACCCTAACCCTAATCTTAATCCTAATCCTAATCATAACCCTAATCTTAATCATAACCCTAATTCTAACCCTAACCATAAACCTAATTCGAACCCTAACCATAACCCTAATTCTAATCCTAACTATAACTCTAATTCTAACCCTAATATTAACCCTAACCTTAATTCCTAATTATAAACCTAACCCTAATTCTAACCCTATTTGTAACCTTATTTCTAACCCTAACCCTAATTCCAATTGTAATTATAACCCTAGCCCTAATTCTAATTCTAACCCTAACCCTAATTCTAACCCTAACCCTAATTCTAATCCTACCCTCAACCTTAATTATAATTCTAACACTAACCACAAACCTAATTCGAACCCTAACCATAACCCTACTTCTAATCCTAACTATAACTCTAATTCTAACCTTAATTCTAATTCTAACCCTAACCACAAACCTAATTCAAACCCTAACCATAACCCTAATTCTAATCTTAACTATAACTCTAATTCTAACCCTAATTCTAATTCTAACCCTAACCTTAATTCTAACCCTAACCCTAATTTTAATTCTAATTCTAACCCTATTTGTAACCTTAATTCTAACCCTAACCCTAATTCCAATTGTAATTATAACCCTAAACCTAATTCTAATTCTAACCTTAACCCTAATTCTAACCCTAACCCTAATTCTAACCCTAACCCTAACCCTAACCTTAATTCTAAACCTAACCCTAATTTTAATTCTAATTCTAACCCTATTTGTAACCTTAATTCTAACCCTAACCCTAATTCCAATTGTAATTATAACCCTAAACCTAATTCTAATTCTAACCCTAACCCTAATTCTAACCCTAACCCTAACCCTAATTCTAAACCTAACCCTAATTCTAATCCTACTGACAACCTCAATTCTAATTCTAACACTAATTCTAACCCTAACCCTAGTTCTAACCATAATTTTAAACCTAAACCTAATCCTGATTCTAACCCTAACCCTAATTCTAACTCTAACCCTTTAAATTCTAACCCTAACCCTAATTATAACCCTGATTTTGAACCTAAGTCTACCCCTAACCTTAATTGTAACCCTAAGCCTAACCCTAACTCTAATTTTAACCCTAACCCTAACCCTAGTTCTAACCCTAACCATAATTGTAACCCTAATTCTAACCATAACCATAATTTTGACCCTAACCTAACCCTAATTTTAACCCTAATTCCAACTCTAACCCTAATTCTAATCCTAGCCCTAATTCTAATCCTAGCCCTAACCTTGATTCTAACCCTAACACGAATTCTAACCCTAACTCTAATTCTAATCCTAATAATAACCCTAATTCTTTTTCTAGCACTAATTCTAACCCTAATTCTAGTTCTAACCCTAACCCTAACCCTAACAATAATTCTAATTCTAAACCTAATATTAATCCTAATTCTACTCCTAATTATAACCATAACCCTAACCCTAGTTTTGACTCTAATTCTAATTCTAACCCTAACCATAATTCTAATCCTAACCCTAATTCTACCCCTAACCATAACCCTTAAATTACATATAATTTTAACAAATCTAACTACGTATATAAAGGTTATACATATATATATATAGGATTATAGTATAGTATAATATTATATAATAATATGAATTATATATGTAAACCTCTTTCTATATATAAACCTTTATATAATCCTATATTTATAAACTTCTATATATGTAGACAATTTCTTTGAATCAACAATTTACAGATTAAGACAATGGTTATTGAATTTTAAGTCGCAACTATTCAATCAACACAAAAAGTTGAATGACTTATTGAAAAGAACATGAAAGGTAGCATATACAAACAAAATCCCACTCAAACATTTCAACACCATTGGACTTTTGTGTTTCAATTTGAAAGTTTTCATCTCAACTTCATTCTCTTGGATGTATTGACAAGTCAATACAAGGCTTCTTAGAAGGAGGAAATACAAAACTATACTACTTTGGATCTAGCCATTGATCAAAATAACTAATAAGAGTGCTTTGTGCTTGTGTTTTCATGAAATCCCTGAGCTCAACCATTTGGGAAAGATGTCATGGGTGTTTGTTTTTCTCTTTTGTGAGCTCCAACATCCTCTCCAGACCTTTAAGACAAGTTTGTACAAGGCCTTTATTGCCACGTGTAATCAGATTAGTAAGGAGATATATATAATTAAGATCCACAAAGTATTCCACCTACTTGTAGCTCATGCTTATAATACCACTAACAATAAGTTACTTCTTCCTTTATACAATCTACTACCTCTGCAAGGAGCCCCACAAGTGCATAAATTAATCCTGCGTTAATTATAAGCTCAATGTCATCCTAATTGAGTGTTGTGATACTCAAGATGAATCTACAAATCTCCATATGAAGCTGCCTCACTATGTTCGACTCTCTCTTGTCACCACTTAAAATGATTGCCACAATATGTGAGAGTACTTTATCATTTAGAACCTCCTTATAATTCCCATACTTTGCAATGTTGGCCATAGTTTCCATGAGAAAAAAGTAGTACATGTGGAGAATCATGAAGGAGAAACTCAACAAAGCAGCGGACAAATGTCATTTCCAATGATAAATTCAAGACTCTTGCCTTCTTAAAAAAATATAGAAGAAACCTCACAAGCAAGCCTTTGAACTTAAAGGTCTTCCCTGTTTCAAGAAGCTCCTTCATGGTTGTAAGAGCAATAGCTGTGTCCTCAGGTTTGCAACAAATGATGTATACTTGTGCTTTGAGGGTAAACTAGAAGAGCTTAAAAGGAGCTTTAGGGCGATAGAAGAAAGACAATATATTAAAAATAATGTCGTCAGGGATGGCTTCAAAGTCATGAGAGTGGAAAATGTGGTCTACAAGAATGGCTATGGCCTGAAGCACCTGCTCCTACACTTCTTTGCTGGGGTAAGTCAAAATCTTACTAGACAGAGGCACCATGTCATTTTCAATCAAAACAAAAGCGTCATCTCTGGCTAGATAGCATAACATGCAAGTTGCCTCATAGTGAAGCTCTACTGAATCATCCTTGGCCAGATAGTCAACCAACATAGGCACTATTTGTATGTTGATGTGGTTCTCTTGGAAACTGTAAATCTTTTAGAGTTGATGGAGAGATAAAAGCTACCTTGTTGGCTCTCAACATTTCACTTCATCTACAACCAATCAAAGATTATTACTACTAGTGGTCTCCTCTTCACCTGCTATTGATTCTTTATTTGCACTTAAATAAAAAATCTAGATCAAGGTTGGCATCATCTTCCCCTTCCACTAATTCTTCTCCATTTCTTGAAAAAGGAACCACTCCTTGTTGTCTTTTATCTTTAGCTCTGCCATTTTGGCACGTTCAAGAAACACCTTGATTGTGACAACACAATTGTAAATGGGTCAAAAATATTTATGCTAAGAATAGGCTTAGTTTCAAATATCTTTAGGCAACAACCATTTCCATTCATTGATTCATGCGGGTCCACAATAAAAGTAAGATATATATTAGTTATTGTAAGGGTAAAACGTGAATCAATCAAATGAATAATGTATGACCCAAACATCAACAGAATAGGAGATAACAAAGAAGATTAAACGAAATTAGCAATGAATAACACAAAGCAAACCTTCCCTGAAATCGATGCTTCTGTTGTTTGCCTATTACGATCGTCCTTTTGCAAATGAAGTGAGACCTCAGAGAGTGCACTCCTTTAAGCTGTGTTCGAGGAAGTCGGCGGTAAATGGTTGTTGTGATATGCAATGAAGATGAGCTCCAAGGCAAGTATGTGATCTCAAGCTTGTGGATGGTAAAAGGGTGCCAAAGGTGCGCCGGTGATATTTCTGCAGAGTAACGATGTCGAAAGCCTGGATCAATAGAATGGAGGGATGAAGCTTCATTTATAGACTTGGAAGAATGGGAATCAACGGTTGAGAGGAGATATGAAGATCAACGGCTGAGGATGGTTGAGGAATGTGCAACCAGTAGAAATGTGACAAGTGTCCCAGCTCCATCATGAAAGAGGGAATGTGACAAAATTGATTGGAGAGTTAACTCCATTGACTGATCAGTTAACAAACTTGATTGATCAGTTAGAAGAGTGGATTATGGAACTAACTGAATTGATTGACTAGTGAACTGGGTTGATTGAGGAGTCAACAGAATAGATTGACTAGTGAACTCAAATGACTAATTAGTTAACAGATTTGATTGATTAGTTAACTAACTTCTGATTTGAGAAGAAATAGGCCATGTGGGTGAGAGAAAAATAAGGTAATTAAATATTAAATATATTTAATTACATGTGCAACCTGATGAGGTGGAAAAGGTGAGGTGTAAAAGGTGAGGTGGATTTTTGAATTTAGAACTTAGGATAGAGGAATTTGGATTAATTAAATAATTTATGATTATTTAATTGGGTAGGACATTTAGAAGAATTTTAATTAAATAAATTGAATTTATTTAATTATGGAACAGTGAATCGATTAAATAAATTTAGAATATTTATTTAATTAATAGAAGAATGGAATAAATATTTAGAATATTTATTTAGGATGAATCATGTCATTTTTAGGCGTATACATTTTGCCCCTCTTTGATGCAATGCTGTTTATAGCGTTGTTTCAAAGAAATCGATAGTCTGAATGATACATGCCCCAGTTTGCCCTTGGTACAAGTTTAATGACAGGATGCCCCCTCGGGAGATTGGACGAGGAGGAGGCAGAAGGCGTGAGACGGACAATCTCACGAAGACAAAGGGAAGCTAGGTTAGAATGGAGAAATCGGTTGAAGAAAGAGTCGAATGATATGCGATGCAAGATGGAATGATGACACACACAAGTAAGCAAGTATGCACAAATGACACAAGAACAAACAAGGTATTTCCCCTGTCAAGCGGTAAACCAATAATATACTAATAACGATATACAACAATGTTGTCATGGTGGGGAACGATGTATCCCTAGACCAACACGACAGGCGTGTTGTCATGGCGGGGAATGATGGATCCCTAGAGCAACATGAAGGATAGTGTCTGGTTTCAGGAAATGAAACATGTCGTGTAAGACGCGTGTGTTGGTCTGATTTTGACAATGCAACATCCTGTATAAGACAATTGATTGATTAACTGATCGAGTTGGTTTACGACCAGACAAGGATCAAGACCACTGATTGTGAGTGGATCATTTGTGCAAGATTGACTTGACTTGATTGGTATGGATTAAGGATGGACCTTGCATTTGGATCATTGCTCAGACTGACTGGACAAGGATGAAAGATCTGATGATAGATAGAAATCTGATTGATAGAAGAAAGACTCGATAGAAGGACTCGCAAGCTTTTGTAAACATTGATAGTCTGCATTGCTGGATCTTTATTGCATGGGGTATGGTATGGATGTATAAATGGATATAGGATGGATGCTTTGCTATTGGAGTGCTTTATTTCATCATTGGGCATTGTGTTTTTGGTACATTTTCTGAAATGTTGTAAGTGAATACAAGCATCTAGGTATAATTGAACCGAGATGACCTGAGTACCACTTACATGGATTTGGATTTAGCAAGTTAATACAAGCATCTAGGTATAATTGAATCTAGATGACCTGAGTACTTCTTGCATATCAACAGACAAGGATTGCCCCCGTTCATGTTAGACCTTTGATGTCCTCGATGATCTTTTGCCGATCATGTCCTTAGACAAGGTGTCACACTACTAAAGCTTAATCCATAGATAGCAAACAAAGAAAATAAGCAAGTCCCCATCATAGCATCTCTAGCTTTTGGCATCCTTGAGTAGCATAGAAAGACATGATAACAAAAATCAAGACTCTGTAACTTAACCATGGTTCCAATCCATAAAACATTCTTGCATTTAGATGTGTTTGTTTCTTGCCATAATTTGGGTAAAATCATTTAGAAGGCCTTAGGAGTTTGTTTGCTTTGCTTTGGATAGGTTAAAGTCTTGTGTCAAAATTTCTTCTTGAAAGTGGACTTTGCTTGTGCTTGCTTGCCTGGTGAGAAGATTCCACAATCTTTATTAGTGAGACGGACCCTAAGGGACTGACCTAGTGCCTCGGGGGCACATTGCTAAATGGCCTTGCCTACGTGATGACGCAGAGGCAACGTAGTTCGGGGTAAACCCTAATGGACCATGGATGGACTAGAAGAAAGACGAGAAGAATGAAGACAAGAAAGGGGATGAATGGGACCATGGAAGAAGTGGAAGCCTCGGGGGCGCATTAGAATAATGGCCTTGCCTACGTGACGGCGCAGAGGCAACGTAGTTCACGAACTTGGACCATGGGCACTGACAAGAGACCCTATGCTAGGCTCATATTGAGGAGACGGTATGGGACAAAACCTTGGTTGACAAGGCCACAAGGAAAGTATCAAGCCATGATAGGTAACTGTCAAGTGTGTATTTGTGGGATAGATATGGGTTGAATGGGGCAAATGGAGAAAGAATGGACTCAAGGTGATTGGATTCTCAAAGATGGAGAAGGCGGTGTATCACAAGTAACGCCTGTTTACCAGGTTCTCATCACTTACTTTTATTTGCACGAGAAGCTACAAAGTAACATGACGCTTGATTGCCAGGTTTTCATCATGATACCTATCCAAGGCACCTGTTTGCCAGGTTTTCACCAAAGGATGATTTTTTTTGTATGCTTTCTATTTTTCTCTTTTTTTTGTTTTCTCTTTTCAACTTTTTTTTTTTGGATTTTTTTGATTTTTGATTTTATTGTGCCCTCTTGCATTGGGGTTCTCCTAGGTATAGAACCAGCGAAGATGCATGCTGTTGATTGGATCATCTAACAACTCACCCTCTGAAGTGGCCAACTGATATGCCCTCAATCTGTAAGTAGCTACAATCACATAGGGTCCAAGCCAGTTAGGCTCGAACTTACCTTTCTTTTCTTTGTCTTGTTGATTGCGAGGGTTCTCTTTTAGAACTAGGTCCCCAACCTTAAAGCATCTTGGGTGAACCTTGTGATTATAACTTCTGGACATCATCTGTTGATATGCTTTAAGATGATCGAAGGCTTTCTAGCGCCTTTCTTCTAGCAGCTCTAGCTCTTGTAACCGGGAGACTCTGTATTCTTCGTCTGATATGAGACCTTTTAATGACACCCTGAGGGATGGTATTTCGACCTCAATGGGAAGGATGGCTTCGGAACCATAGACAAGGGCATAGGGTGTAGCACCTGTGGGAGTGCGTATACTAGTTCTATAGGCCCACAGAGCGGGATTGAGTTGGACGTACCAATCGCGACTAGCTTCATTGACAGTCTTCTTTAGGATTTTCAGAATGGTTTTATTCGATGCCTCAGCTTGGCCATTACCTTGGGGGTAGTATGGAGTGGAGAAACGATGTTGGATTTTGAAACGCTCACAGAGTTCTTAGACATCCTAATTTTTGAATGGTCATCCATTATCCGTTATGATGGATGAAGGGATGCCATATCGGCAGATAATGTAATTCAGAATGAAAGAGGAAATTTGTTTTCCTGTGACGGTGGTTAGGGGAACAACTTCAATCCACTTTGTGAAATACTCAGTGGCGGTTATAATGAATTTGTGGCCGTTGGAAGAGGGTGGATGAATCTTTCCCACAAGGTCAAGTCCCCACTGACAAAAGGGCCAGGGTGTCGTTAAAGGCCTCAACTCTTGAGCAGGTGCATGGATCAGGTTCCCATGTATTTGGCATTGTTTGCACTTCTTGACAAACTGATATGAATCCATTTCCATATTTGGCCAGTAATAACCCAAATGCATGAGTTTCTTAGCTAAGGAAGGGCTGCTGGAGTGTGTTCTGCATATCCCTTCGTGTACGTCTCGCAAGGCAGTTATGGATTCTTCTTGTTCCAAACAATGAAGCAAAGTACAATCCAGACCACGTCGGTAAAGGGTATCGGCTATGATGGTGTAACGAGAGGCTTGTCGGATGAAAGTACGTTTTTGGTTGGAAGAGAGGGCCGGTGGGAGAATATTGTCCTTGAGGTAAGTGTAAGTCTTACCGTACCAAGGTGAATCAGATCCGACTAGGAGGCAAATGGAATGGGTTTCAAGGAGATCATAAGCTGGTTGCCGGATGGTTTCCACTAAGAACTCATACCGTGACTCATATTCAGGAATTTCTAGAAGAGAGGCTATGGTAGCCATTGCATCCGCTGCTTTGTTCTCTATCATGGGTATTTGCTCAAAGGAGATGGTCCCAAAGTGTTCTTTGAGGTCGTCGACCATCCGTTTGTAGGGGATGAGCTTCTCATCTTTGGTCTGATACTCATCGTTGACCTGATTTATGATAAGCTGAGAATCACCGTAGACATGTAGTTCTTGGATTTTCCACTCAGTGGCCATCTTGAGACCAATTACCAAGGCTTCATATTCCGCTATGTTGTTTGTGCATGGAAATAACAGCCTGTAAGACTTCAGAATTGTGTCGCCTTGGGGGGTGATAAACAGAATACCTGCCCCCGATCCATGGTTGGTGTAAGACCCATCGAAGTAGAGTTTCCAAGGAGATGTTGATAGAGTGAATAAAGACTCATCAGGAAACTCAAACTGCATTGGTGAAGTGTCTTGTAATGGTGCTTCGGCCAGTTGGTCAGCGATGATTTGTCCTTTGATGGATTTTCTGTCCACATATTCTATATCATATTCACTAAGAAGCATAACCCATTTTGCTAGTCGACCTGTGAGAGCTGCTTTGCTGAGAAGATATTTCAGTGGGTCGATCTTGGCAATGAGTTTGACAGGATGTGCCAACATGTAATGTTAGAGTTTTTGTGAAGCAAAAACCACCGCAAGGCATGATCGTTCTACCTATGAGTTTGCAACTCGTAGCCCACTAAGGTTCGACTGATGTAGTATACAACTCTCTCCTTGTTCTCGTAGTCTTGCTGTGCTAGAAGGGCCCCAAGAGCAGTGGGTGTAGCAGATATGTAGAGAATTAAAGGTTTTCCTTGGATCGGAGGCATGAGTATAGGAGGATTCATAAGGTACTCCTTTAGCTTGTTGAATGCCTCCTCACACCGCTCATCCCATTTAAATGGAATGTTCTTATGTAGGAGGTGGTTGAAAGGTTGGCACTTGTCTGCCAGTTGTGAGATGAACCTGCGGATGGCCTGCAGCTTGCCCTGTAAGGATCTCAACTGAGTAAGAGTCTTGGGTGGTGGCATGTCCATTATAGCTTTGACCTTGGCCGGGTCTACCTCTATTCCGTTTGCCGACACGATGAAGCCTAGCAGCTTGCCTGAAGTTACACCAAACACACATTTCTTCGGGTTCAGTTTGACTTGGAATTGGTCTAATCTCTGAAAGACTTTTTCTAATATGTCCAGGTGTGAGTCTCTTGTGAGAGATTTTGCCAAGATATCGTCAACATAGTCTTCCATAGTCACATGCATCATGTCATAGAATATAGTTGTCATGGCCCGCTGATATGTAGCACCTGCGTTTTTCAGCCCAAAAGGCATGACATTCCAGCAAAAGGTACCCCATGGACAAGTGAAAGCTATTTTGTGTTGATCCTCAGGTGCTATTTTGATTTGGTTATACTCTGAGAATCCGTCCATGAGTGATAGCATTGTATGCCCTGTTGTTAGGTCGACTATGATATCGATGTTTGGCAATGGAAAGTCATCCTTGCGGCATGCTTTGTTTAAGTCTCGAAAATCATTGCATAGTCGAACCCGATCATCTGGTTTAGACACTGGCACAATATTAGATATCCATTCTGGGTAATCTATGGCTCTAATGAACCCCACATCTAGCAATTTCTTGAGTTCTTCTTTGACCAAAAGGGCTATGTAAGGATGCATCTTTCTTAGCTTCTGTTTTACTGGTTTCACCCCTGGATCCAATGGCAAATGATGTAGAATTAGGTTTGGGTCCAAACCTGGCATGTCTGCGTATGACCAAGCAAAGTTGCCTCTCTTCTTCTTAAAGAATGGTACAAATCTGGTTTTCTCTGGTGGTGTGAGAGATTTGGCAAAGTGGATAATCTTGGGTTGCTCTTCGGTTCCAATATTCACAGGCTCTGTTGGCTCTACCACAATCTGTGACCTTTCCTGGTACATATCACTAGGGAGAGTGTCAAGCATTCCATCGTCAGGTGCCACAGTTGGGTTTTCACCGTCAAATGCGTCCTTTCTTTTTACTATTTTATGATTTGACACTGCCGCAAGGCAGTTTTCACTGTCAGATCCATTTTTGATCTTTATGTTTTTGCGACTGGAAGGCTTGGCACCCTCCTCGAAGTAAGCCATAGTATTCAATTCTATAGCAAAACCAACTTTATGATCTCCTTTTGGCAAGTGGTCCCTTAGTTCCATATAGTCAATGTAAGCATCATCATTCTGGAACATATCTAATTGGGGGGTTCCTTGTAAATCCCAGTCAATAAGCTCAGGGTGTAAGAGGGGAAGGGAGTCAGATGAGAGACCTAATTCATTGATGGTGTGAATGGAAATGTTAGGATTATTGGCGGGGGTAGTGTTCTGGGTGGTACTTTCTTCCAAGTTGTTTATCGCAATGGAATCTAAACTTTCCTCGAAAGCCATAATCTCAGGGGTGGGCAAATCAGACTCCAGTGGTCTATCCCGTTGCATTTGTCCCTCATGGTAGGGGCTAAGAGTTTGCATGGTGTCAACCTCTTTGTCATCGTAGGAGTGCTCTGTTAGCTCATCCCACTCATACTCATTGGAATCATCTGAATCCGTGTCATTGTCCACTTGGAGTATTTGGATTGTCTCCACAAGGCAGACATTTTCCTTGGCTTTTCCCTTGCCTTTGTAGCCTAGGCCACTCGTGTTTCTAGCTGAAGAGGATGAAGAAGGTTGTATAGGTTCAATGATTCCTTCTTTTCGGAGGCCTATGGGGCCTTGTCCTTCGTACCCCATCCTGTGCAAAATAGTCTCACCCCGCCCATAGAGTTTTGTAGGGAGTTTAGGCGGTTCTTGGGGTGTGTTTTCTTCTTCAGCATAAAGCCACTGCAGGAGATCTCGCTCCTCTATCTCATCAGATAAGGTCCCCCATTTTACAAAGGGATTTGCGGGAGCTACAGGGGGATCAGATGGCTTTGGAAAATTTTTGGGTGGGTGTTTGGGTTGGCCGAAAGAGCGAGGGGACAAAGGCATCTTGGCAAGGTTGAGGCTGTGCTCAATGGAGTATTCCCCCATGCCATTTTCTTTTATGGTAAGTTTCAGCGATTTGGGCCTTGAGGAGGAAGTTTCAGCGGTATGGTGTTGTGGGGTAGGGGAAATGTAGGCTCTGTTGTTGGGTATGACACATTCGAGTTTGGCACGGAAAGAATTGCAGTGCTGGTAGGGGTCGGGGTCGCCTTGAATGGTGACCTGCTTGCCATTGTGCGGGAACTTAATGCATTGATGATAGTTGAGGGGACAGCCTTCATGGCGTGGATCCATGGTCTCCCTAATAGAATATTATAAGCAAGCTCCTGATCAAGGACTTGGCACACCACATCTTTAATTACCGGTCCCACTTGAATGGGTAGGACAACCGTTCCTTTTGTGGTTCTTTCTTCCTCATCATATGCCTTAATGGTAATTTTCCTCCTTGGATCAACTGCTTGTTCGGAGAACCCCAGTGCAAGGACTAGCTTCAATGTGCAAATATTTAAACCGGCACCCCCATCAATGAGAACCCTCTTGAGGCGGTGCTTGTCTATGAATGCGACAATGTGCAGAGGGGTGTTATGAGGCTAGGAGATAGAGAGGTCATCTTGCTCAGTAAAAGATATGGAGTTGGAAGATGTCAGATTGCCTACCATGGTCTGAAACTTTTCTTGGGCCAGATTAGTGGGGACAGTGGTTTCCACTAAGGCTTTCTCAAGAATCTCCTTATGAGAAGGAGATAGACGCAAGAGCTCCAATATGGAAATGTGAGCCGGAGTTTTTTGTAACTGGTCGATGACATTGTACTGACGGAAGGTGGATGGAGATGGGGATGACCTTAGAGGAACGGTATTGAGCATGACTTTACCACTGTGGGTAATTATACTACAACCAGTTTGGTTGGGTCCTGGTTGTTGGTTGGGTGAGATGACATTGACCTGCGGAATATGTTCAGAAATGCAGTTAATGGTGTAGCCAAATGGAACACTTGCATAGTTAGCATTACTCATCCTGCTGTTCTGATTTGGCCGGTTGCGATTATTGTTGTTGTCATTGTTGTTGTCGCCATTGTTGTTATATGGCCTGTTATGATTCAGAAGTGGATCCATATAGGCCACATGAGTTTCATTGGAGGTATGCTATTGTGTCCCTCCTTGATTCTGATCCAGTATATCTTGAATGACATTTTTGAGGCAAATGCAGTTGTTAGTTGCATGCCCCCTTCCTCGGTGATATTCACAATAGTCGGTGTCCTTCCAGTAGGGAGGTTTGACTATAGGATTGTAATCACTTGTTGGCGGTAGAGAAATTTCATTGTTAGCCAACAACTTCCGTAGCGCAAATTCTTGAGACTCACCTAACGGTGTGAATTTTCTTCTTGGGTTTGAATTGTACCAAGTGTTGGTTTTTCTTCTGAATCAGCATTAGGGTTTGCCACTTCTAATGCACAGGCAGATTCAACCAACTGAATACAGGAGGTTGCGTGAGCTCCTCCCCTTCACTTCTGGTTCTGCCGCACCAAGGGGGGTGTCCCTATTTGATAAAAGTATAACCTTGATTAGCTCAATGACAGAAGGATTTAACTTGACAGCAACAGGTAGAATACTCTCATGTATGGACCAAGATTTGTGTAACAAATCACAAGGTTGGCAACATTCTTGGACATGATGTCTGGTTGGGTATGAGAGCATGCAGGGATCCTAATCCTACTCCTACAACTAACAGGTGGAAGGATGAAATGGTTTGATTTGATTTTTGGATGCAAAGCTGGACATGGTATATAACCTCAACACAGAGCTAGATTGGTGCCTATCCAGGGCTTGGAGTCGATAGACATACACCTGTGAATGATCAGCATGAACAACTAAAACTAGATTTCAAGGGGATATACATGATATCTGCCTTACAGATATCTCCCAATACAGAGTGTTAAGCTGTCTATACTTATGGCATCCCTATTGCAGTATACCCTTCCCAATATTCAATCTGAAAATAGTTTAATCTACCCCTTGAGCAGAAGTTAAAAGATTAAACATTCAACACAGGAATTCTATGTTCTAGAATCTCAGACATTCCTTGAATGCCTAGACTCAGAAGAAAGATACATGCAAAACTGGAGACAGAATCAGCACAACACATGCAAACATAGCATTATTCATATAAAATTGACCATGAAATCAGTGGATTCATGCACAAACATACAACAGGAGATACATAAACTCGCAAGTTTTGCTGCACAGAGCAACCAAAACCAGTTGTATCTTATTACAGAGCCAAAATGTCCAGTTTTCAACAACATCAAAAATGGTAACACAGTCTGCCTATATTGGCCAGAAAGTGTACCCGCAGCAATTAATTACATGGTCAAAAATCAAAAATCCGCCAGATACAGACTCCACAAAGGAATGGCGCTCAGAAGTTATTGCAGCAACAGACAAGAGAAGCCTCGAGCCCTGCACTGCCATCTGGGAGTCTTCACTCAAAAATCGGGCGACATGATCATGTGTACCATTACCCATACCTCTGCACTGTCGCCATTAAAGGCCTCAACCACCCACGGCCTACCTGGAAACCGTCGCTGTGTTCAAACAAAAGTTCCTGCCAAAATGCACTTTACTGAAGTTTCAAATGTGCAGGAAGAATAGTCCCACATTGGTGCCGCGGAGACTCCTTCAATACCTCAAAAACATGGTCACGAGCATAATAGGTGTCGAGCGCCTTTTGCCGCGCTCGACGCATAAGCCTTCTCCAAAAGCCCATCGCTAAAACCCAAGCCATCGGCACACCCCAGAATTCTCCTTCCGATCTCAACGGTCTCGCCGACCACTACCTTCGCTTCCCCATCGGCCAGAGATGCATCATCGGGCCAACCATCCAAACCTTCGCCGATCTCATCAGTTACACCGATGAAGCCACCGCAATCCCCTGTCGGCCAGACCAATACCGTCGGCAAAGCAAAAGATCCCTCTGCCAATAGACCACACTCTCACCGATGCACCAACGAATTATACTCTGCTCCTTCATCGGCGAGACCTCCCACTGTCAGCCCACCACAATCCATCCTCACCGACAACACAAGTCACGCCAAAGACCATACACAACACTTCCCTTCATCAGCCAGAGATTAGTCTATCGGCCAACCATTTCACCGTTCACCCGACAATACAACCCATGCCGATAGACCCTGGCTCTTCCCCTTCCGTCGGTGTAACACACACCATCGGAGCATCCAAAAAGCTTCCTGCTAATCTCAAAGGTCATGCCGATGACATCTTCGCCAGCCACACACTGCTCCTCCATCGGCCAAACTCCTTACATTGGCAGGCCACAAATTTGCTTTACCGACAGCCAAACACACGCCGATAGACATCCATCGGCCAGACAAAAACAATCGGAGCACTCAAGAAATCTTTCGCCGATGAGGCCGATCACTCCGATAAGACCAAAAACATAAAGCTCTGAACTGTTGAACCGTTGAACCACGAACTGGTTCAACCCGATGGTTCAACCGAGAAGTTCAATGCCGAACGGAGCACTTCAAAAAGAACATTCGCCGAACACAAACACAAAGCCTCGAACCGTTGAACCCTGAACCAAAAGGGTTCAACACTAGGGTTCAACGCGATGGTTCAAACATCAAAAATAATACTCCATAGGCAAAAAAGCTTCGAACCATTGAACCTTGAACCAAAACAAAAAGGTTCAAGCGGGAGGTTCAACGATGCAATATTTGCGCAAGGCAAATGCATAATGCGACCCGTTAGAAGAAAAATGAACCTCAAACTGCTGAACCATTAAACTTAGAGAAAAAGGGTTCAAGTTCAAACCAAAATGTCAAAGACACAAAAACGAACGCATGCCGATGCAGAAAAGACGAAGACCCCTCCTCAAGAAATGAGATGCAGATGCTGAAAAACACTGAAGGGGTGCCAAAACTTAGAACCTTTTGGATATTTCGGGATGGTGCCTGCATGAAAATTGCTAAATTAACTGACAGTGAATTCAGGCACCAACACCAAGATCTAGGCTCCCGAGAGGGTGGTTTGTTGATTGCACCATTGTTTGTGTCTCCCTTAAGAGTGAATATGGGTTGTTGTTTAGGAGCTGCCGCCTTGGCGTCAACTACCCCATCGTTGACCACATTCTTGTTCTTTGTCCAAAACTTTGATTTATCCGTTGTGTAATTGGAATTAGGCGTGTCCTTATATAGCTTGAGAGTTCCTTTAGTGATCATAGCTTTTTCAATGAATAGGCCCATTTCAATGACTTTGGAGAATGATGTAGGGCATTGTATCTGAATCTGATAGCTAAGATCCGTGTTTAGGTTGTGGACAAACATTTCCAATAGTTGCTTCTCAGGTATATCATAAAAACACTTACTAGCTAGCTGTCTCCATCGTTGTAAGAAGGTGGTGAATGACTCACCACTCTTTTGTTTAGTATTGCATAGATCTAGCATAGATACCTTGTGTTCTATGTTGTAGGAGAAGTGCGTTATGAATTTATTGACAAGTTCATCAAAAGTTTTGATTCCTGGTGGGAGGCGCGAGAACCACTCCATAGCTTGACCACCTAAGGATCTTGGGAACAGTCTCATCAAGTAGGTCTCGTTGTGAGCTACTTCTAAACATGCGGCATTGAATTCCCGGATATGATCTCTAGGGTCCCCCTTCCCTTTGTATTTGTCGAACTTTGGGACTCCGAACTGAAAGGGGAAGGGTTTCATGACCAAACTTTTGTCAAAAGGATACGGAGCTATATCTTCCAAAGAGTATTGCTTGGAACTTGTACCAGTTTTAAGGTTGGATATTTTTTGTTTTAGACTTTCGATTTGTTGTCTCACGTCATCCATAGGAGCATTTGGATCTATGTGTTTCTTGCCTCTATCTTTTGTATCTCTCTCATTTGCATGTGGGCCTGTGTCATTCGTGCCCCTCTCATGATCATCACATCTCTGCTCATGACCATTGTCTATGTTTTCCATGATGGAGCTTATGTCAAAGTCTGCGGGGAGTTTGACTCCGAGATTAGCAAGATGGTGGAAGTATTTATCGGGGTCTTCAAGGAGCACCCTCTCTACCAGGTGTTGGAATTTTCTATCTTGGATGTGCGCTACTAATTCTTCATGAGAAATTTCTTCGTCACCACCACATGGTGGGGCGATGTGATTAGATGAGTCAGCCATTTCAATTTGCTTGTTGTACTGGGATTGAGTAAGAACCATGCAAGGTGGGGTGGGATGAAGTGGACCACGATTAGAAATTTTGGCGAGGTGCCGACTGAGACTGTTATGAATGGGATACCTAGGACAAAATTTGGACAAAGGATTCTCGTGCTCAATGACTTCAAGTAAGACGGTTGACGCTAGTAAGGGTAATCGATACCAGTCTTACTGTGTAGGGCTTAGTCGTTCAACAAGACTACTAGCAAAGGTACTGTGACATACTAGGCTTACATGAATTCACAAATGACACGAAAAGGGACCTATGTCGAACCAGTATGGGATAAACTGACTTTGGGACAAGAGGGGTTGGGATAGAAAGTGAATGGGACGATTGACGAAAGAGAGAGACTTGTTGAAACGGATGAAGACTGACTGCAAGGTTGAATCCGATCTCAGAAGGTGAAGCTAGGCTGAAATGGGTGTATGCGCAACTTTGATTTGTTTGGCAAAATTTTGGATTTTTCTTCTGTTTTTGGTATTTTTTGGCTGGAAAAGGTCTTCTTGATCTGATATTATGAATTAACAGCAAGAAAACATAGCAAGCACAAAGAATATTTTGTAGTTTTTCATTATTTTTGTAGTTTTTTTTTACTCTATTTTGGACTAAACTGAACAAAAGCAAGCACAGAAATCCTAGGTGAGAAGTGGATTATAAGGGATTTTGGGCCACTAGAACAAGAGGTATTTAATGTGGGCAACCGTTCAAGTGGTTACACATGCGGCGGCACTACTCTCCGTTATGGAGTCTCCCAGCCTCAAAGGGTTACGCCTTAGAGGGTTTTGGGGGAGGTTGGTCGTCGGTGTAACATAACAGCACTTGTTGCAGGAAGTTTTCACCTCAAGCACAATTTATTTTAAGTGGCTTGGTAGGGCTTAGCGTTAGCCTGTTACCACTCAGGGTCATTCCCACTTGGACAAGCGTGCATCCAAGGGCAGGCCCCTCCTAAAGGTTAAACAAATAGAATGACAAGTATGGCACTCTAATCACCCAGAAGAGGGGAGAGCATAAGCCTATTGTCATTCGCAAGCATAGAATACACTGATTAATCCACCCTAGTTAAAAAGTGAAAAAACTAAATGGGCTAATCTATTCAAACACAAAACTTTGAAGTGATTTCAACAATATAGCAGTGGTTCAGTTTTAACCCCAGAAAGCAGTGGTGAGTTTAGTTTTAAATCCGCGTAGCACGAGATTGTTAACTTTGAAATTCTGGTCTCACGATATAGCAATGGTTCATTTTAACTTCAAGATCATTGATGAGTTCAATTTTAAACCACGTAGCACGAGATTGTTAACTTTGAAATTTTGGTCTCACGTTATAGCAATGGTTCATTTTAACTTCAAGATCATTGATGAGTTCAATTTTAATCTTAGATAGCAATAACTTGGAAGGTGCTTTGCAATGCAAGCAAGAAATAATCCAGTTACTTTCTCCCTAATTAGAGCTAGGTGAGGATTTGAATGCAAGTTGCATGAACAATGGGTTACTCCTTCCTAATTAAAACTAGATGAAAGTTGTATGCAAGTTGCATGAA
The DNA here is from genome assembly GCA_027924645.1 of Cunninghamia lanceolata. Lineage (NCBI taxonomy): Eukaryota > Viridiplantae > Streptophyta > Pinopsida > Cupressales > Cupressaceae > Cunninghamia > Cunninghamia lanceolata. The sequence goes on from BSBN01000516.1 coordinate 6,853,318, forward strand.
CAATGAGTTACTCTTCCTAATTAGAACTAGATGAAAGTTGTATGCAAGTTGCTTTACTTTCCCCCTAGTTAAACTATGATGTGTGTGTGTTAAGGAAAATAAAACTATCCAGCTCTCAACCCTGTAGAAGATATATCAAAAGTTTCTTTTCTCCTTTCTTTGACAAGTGTTTAAGTCAAGCTGCACAGATAAATCATTAGTTTTCAAGAAAAAATGTTAGATTTAAGCTTGGAAATATAGCTGAACTTTGACTATAAAAATAGCTAACAAAATGATAAAATCACTTGATCAAACCTGCTCCATTGTGAAGTTCACAGAATTACCTTTCTAACGAGTGTTTATTTGTGAGATTACGAGTTCGTATGCTCCTGTTATGACAAAAAGAAAAAGATACCACCCTTATGACATGTAGAAGAAGGCAGGATAGAGGATTGCTGGATAAAACGATGCACCCTACAGAAGCACCCTTTGGACCATTGGATAAAAGGATGCGGAAGCACCCTTCGAACCACTAGATAAAACGATGCACCTTGTGGGAGCACCCTTCGGACCGCTGGATAAAAGGATGTACCCTGCGACAAAGCTATTAGGACAGTTGGATAAAAGGATGCGGGAGCACCCTTTGGACCGCTGGATAAAGCGATGCACCCTACAGAAGCACCCTTTGGACCGCTGGATAAAGCGATGCACCCTGCGGAAGCACTCTTCGGACAGCTGGATAAAAGGATGCACCCTGCAAAAAAACCTCTTCGGACAGTTGGATAAAATGAAGTGGAAGCACCCTTCGGACTACTGGATAAAGTGATGCACCCTGCGGAAGCACCCTTTGGACCGCTGGATAAAGCGATGCACCCTGTGGAAGCACCCTTTGGACCGCTGGATAAAAGGATGCACCCTGCAAAAAAAAACTCTTCGGACAATTGGATAAAAGGATAACAAGAAAGATTGAAAGTAAATAGCAATGAATAACACAAAGCAAACCTTCCCTGAAATTGATGCTTCTGTTGTTTGCCTATTACGATCGTCCTTTTGCAGATGAAGTGAGCCCTCAGAGAGTGCACTCCTTTAAGCTGTGTTCGAGGAAGTCGGCGGTAAATGGCTATTGTGATATGCAATGAAGATGAGCTCCAAGGCAAGTATGTGATCTCAAGCTTGTGGATGGTAAAAGGGTGCCAAAGGCGCGCCGGTGATATTTTTGCAGAGTAACGATGTCAAAAGCCTGGATCAATAGAATGGAGGGATGAAGCTTCATTTATAGACTTGGAAGAATGGGAATCAACGGTTGAGAGGAGATATGAAGATCAACGGCTGAGGATGGTTGAGGAATGTGCAACCAGTAGAAATGTGACAAGTGTCCCAACTCCATCATGAAAGAGGGAATGTGACAAAATTGATTGGAGAGTTAACTCCATTGACTGATCAGTTAACAAACTTGATTGATCAGTTAGAAGAGTGGATTATGGAACTAACTGAATTGATTGACTAGTGAACTGGGTTGATTGAGGAGTCAACAGAATAGATTGACCAATGAACTCAAATGACTAATTAGTTAACAGATTTGATTGATTAGTTAACTAACTTCTGATTTGAGAAGAAATAGGCCATGTGGGTGAGAGAAAAATAAGGTAATTAAATATTAAATATATTTAATTACATGTGCAACCTGATGAGGTGGACAAGGTGAGGTGTAAAAGGTGAGGTGGATTTTTGAATTTAGAACTTAGGATAGAGGAATTTGGATTAATTAAATAATTTATGATTATTTAATTGGGTAGGACATTTAGAAGAATTTTAATTAAATAAATTGAATTTATTTAATTATGGAACAGTGAATCGATTAAATAAATTTAGAATATTTATTTAATTAATAGAAGAATGGAATAAATATTTAGAATATTTATTTAGGATGAATCATGTCATTTTTAGGCGTATACAGTTATTATGAAATCTCTTCATTTTTCCTTATCACACTGAGAGGTGTTCTACAGTCACAACAGGGATGGAGGAGAAGAGATTAAAAATTTCAAATTCCTGTTTAAAGAAAAACCCAAAAATAGATATGAATATGCAATACAAAAAATAGTAACAATATGATAACAGCTACACAATCAGAAAAACTAAATAAAAATTAGAAAATATTCATCGTGGTTACTTTTTATTCATGGCGGATGTTAATTTTATAGTCATATTTCCTAATGGTCGATGCGTTATCAGATCGCATTATATGCACCATGATTGCTCCCCTCCAATATTACACAGAGATGTGAAATCAAGTAACATCTTGTTGAACGAGGATTTTGGGGCTAAAATTGTAGATTTTGGCCTATCCAGAGTGATTGATAGGCTGGGAGATGAGTATACGACGTCTGGTTACGCTGAGAGGCATCCTACAATGACAGAAAGAGCTGAATCCCATAAACAAATAAACATGTAAATATTATTCAAAAAATTCTAAAAAATTCAAACAAATTAAATAAAAAAATAGAATAAAAAATTGAAGTGCCATAATAAATGGCTAATAGTGGGATGATGATAAATTGAAGAACCTAATTATTACCTGTAGTGGGCGCCCAAAGAGGAAAATGAAGTGAAAAAAATTAATTTAACTGAAACATATATTATAAAAAATTAATTTAGTTACCACAAAGTTGTGTGATTCCAACCTTGAGATTTGGCATCCTTCATATAAATATTTTATTTAATGTTAATTCCATCTTGTGATGTAGTGGGTGAATCTCATCCTTTGTTCTGTATTTTTGTTTTAGTTTCTGGTTTGTTGCACAATATAAAACATTCTAAAATAAAATTTATTTTTATCAGATAAATGAAATGTTAAGATATATATTATCTGAAGTTATTGGAAATTTTATTCTTTCCTTTTTAAAAGATCTTAAATTCTAAAATCCTTAAATTATACTTGCTTAACCAACTTTTAACAACTTTCTATAAACATTGAAAAAGTTTAAATAAAAATACATTTGTAGACTATTAAAGACCTTTAAAAAACATTGTATATCCAGATGCATAAATTAAAAGATTTGATTTCTCTCAAAACCCTTTTAAAAGGACTTAATTACAATCCAAAAATATTATAAAAAGCAACAGAAAATTGAAAAGGAAACATCAATATTTTTAGTAAGACAAATAAAAGAAAACAATAGTTAAAAATAAAAGAAAACATCTAAAAAGAAATTCATAATGTATGTAATTTGAAAATTAAAAATAAAAAAGACGAAATAAAAATTTGTATTTTTTTTTTTTTTTTTTTAAAAGAATATCCTAAAAAATCTTTAAAACCCAAGAAAAAATGCTAAATAATCAAATATAAAATGCAAAATAATCAATATTTTTTAATAAGAAAAAAAAATTACATATCTTTAACTTATAAATATTCAACAAGCATTTGAAGTGGAAATCCCACAAACATGTTGGATTCTTGGGATTTTCTAAAGCAAGATTTCTTCATTTAAGCTTTCAAAACCCTGCATCCCTACAACAAATCAGATCCTAGAAAAAGTACCAATAGGGTTAGCCAAGTAAAAATAAAAATAGGAAACAAAAATCAGCCTCTGGGTTAACCCAAATCCCATACAAACATTTGAAGTGGAAATCCCCACATGCATGTTGGATTGTTGGGATTTTTTGAATTAGATAAATTAAAATTCAACCAAGATTTCTTCATTTAAGCTTATCCCCACATGCATGTTGGATTGTTGTGATTTTTTGAATTAAATAAATTAAAATTCAAACAAGATTTCTTCTTAAAATAAAAATAGGAAATAAAAATCAAGAGCAATAAATCCATGAGGAGTATGAATAAATTTACTTCATCTCATAAAAACCCCTTCTTTGTAGCAAAAAAAATGAAAGGAAGAAGTAGTCTAAAGAAATTCTAAATCATTGTTTAGTGGGCTCCTACTCTATAGCTACTTAATTTAATTGAGATATTGTTACTTTAATTAAACTTTTAGATTTGCTTTTATGAGTAGAATATTAATTTTAAACTTTTAGATTTGCTTTTATGAGAAGAATATTAATTTTTTAAGTGTTAATTAGACTTTTTGTAGTAGACTATCATTTAGGATGACTAAAAAAATATGATTATTTGGTTATTTTATATAATTTAAATAAGATAGAGTTTTTATTATTAAATTCCATAAATACTAAGGCACTAAGGAAAATAGACATCTCCTTTAAATAGTGGAAAACCTCAAGTTTTAAATTTAATAGTAAATTGCACAATTACCTCCTTAAATTTAGCCCACTTGGACTTTTAGTGGAGTAAGTTGCTTTTTAATTGTTTTTTAATTTTATTTATGCTTTTAATAAATATATTGATAGTAATATTTGACTAAGTTTTAGAAATGAATAATTATTTAGGCTTATTCTTCATATTATTTTTCCCATGTTTAAAATTTTTATTAAATTTTAAATATAGATGGGAATTTAATTTTATTTGCTTTATTGTAGTAAAGGTAAGAGAAATGGATTATTATTATTAATTGAGTTTGTATTTTTAAAAATTAGGGTTAGGGTTAGGGTTACAATTAAAATAGGGTTAAAATTATGTTTATTGTTAGAATTGGGTTTGGGGTTAGAATTGGAGTTAGCATTAGGGTTAGGGTTGGGATTAGGGTTGGAATTAGGAATATAATTAGGGTTAAGTAGATCTAGGGGTAGAATTAGGGTAGGGGTAGAATTAGGGTTAGGGCTAGAATTACTGTTAGGATTAATGTTAGGGTTAGGGTTATATATACAATTTGGGTTGACATTACAAGTTAGGCCTACAATTAGGGTTAGGGTTATATTTAGTGTTAGAATTAGAGTTGAAATTAGAATTGTGATTACAAATAGAATTTGTCTTAGGGTTAGGGTTCAATTAGAATTAGGGTTTCAATTAGAATTAGAGGTAGAGATAGAATTACAATTAAAATTAGGGTTATGGTTAGAATTATGTTTATGGTTAAGTTTACGGTTACAAATAGAGTTATAATTAGGGTTACAGTTAGAATTAACATTAGGGTTAGGGTTACAATTAGGGTTAGGGTTAGAGTTGGGATTACAATTATACTTATGATTAGGACTAGAATTAAATTTACAATTATGGTTAGTGTTAGAATTATGGTTATGGTTACAAATAGGGTTATAGTTACGGTTAGAACTAAAGTTAGGGTTAAGGTTAGTATTAGTGTTAGGATTACAATTAGGGAAAGAGTAAGGGTATTAAGTATTAGACTTAGAATAGAGTTAGAATTAGGGTTCGGGTTAGAAATAAGGTTAGATTTAGGATTAGATTTAGGGTTAGAATTAGGGTTAAGGTTTCAATCAAACTTGGGATTAGGGTTAGTATTAGATGTAGGGTTGGGCTAACAATTAGAATTACCTACAATAAGAATTATGGTTAAGGTTTGATTCAAACTTGGGGTTAGGGTTAGTATTAGATGTAGGGTTGGAGTTACAATTAGAATTATCTACAATAAGAATTATGGTTAGGGTTAGAATTAGGGTTACAACTATGGTTAGAATTAGGGTTGGGGTTAGGGTTACAATTAGGGAGAGAATTAGGGTTATGGTTAGAATTAGGGTTAGGGTTAGGTTTTAGGTTATAATTAGGGTTCAATCTATGATTAGATTTAGGGTTACAATTTGTGTAAAATTAGGGTTAGGATTAGGGTTATAGTTACATTTAGGGATAACATTAGATTTATAGTTACAATTATAATTAACAAAAAAAAAGGTTAGGGTTAACGATAAAATTAAGATTATCAATACAATTACGGTTAGAGATAGAATTAGGGTTTGAGTTAGAATTAGGGTTAAGTAGATCTAGGGGTAGAAATAGAGTTAGGGGTATAATTAGGGTTAGGGTTAGAATTAGGTTATTGTTAGGGTTAGAATTATGATTAGAATTAGGGTTATATCCTTGACCTTAACTATATTCATAAACAAAACCCTAATTCTAATCTAACCTTGGTTCTAACTCTAACCCAAACCCTAATTGTAATCATAACCCTCAATCTAACCCTAATTCTTATTTTAACCATAATTAGATATATTATATAATTATAATAAGGGTAAGTGTAAGAAGATGGGGGGCCAAAAAGGGGTCTTAAGTGGCCACTTTTTTTCTAAAATCAGGAAATGCTGGCCTTGGATGAGAAATTGAGCATAGTTACACTCAAAATTTGGAGATGCAACCAAAACAATGTTCGTAGTGCTCTGAGTCTAGTTTCTAAACTACTATTTTTTTAAAAAAAATGGTATAGATTAAGGGGTTCAAAAGAGGGAGCCATAGAAATTGGTGTTGTTTATATCAAAAAAACATAACATAGCATGTTTTGTGGCTCCCTCAAAAGGTTAACTTTTTTTTGGTATTTTTAAAATTGCTTCAGTGAGAAATTAGCTAACAGCATGTAGTTTATACCCAATTTTTCTAATAATTTTTGATGAATATTTATTTTTTACTAATTTTCAAAGTGGACACATCCTAAAAAATAAAATTTTGGCCGTGCTACCCCTATAAATTTTGAAAACTAATTGAAAATCATTTTTTTCTTTTTTTTAATATGTGTAGAATGGAGTCTAGTTTCTAAATATGTAATTTTTTTGAAATTTCAATGAATGGTTAATTTACAATGAAAAAAAGACCAAACAATGGTTTTTGCCCAAAACCAGACACACAAACAAAAGAAATTAAAGATGAAAGGCTTAACATTGTCAAAATGTGAAAAAAATTACATCGTTAAATAGCTAAGAGAAAGCCTAACATTACCCAGGTGTTCGATTTGTTTGACCTTGAAACACATGCAAATCTGAGGGTTAGTACGAACAAAATTATGTGAAATCTTGTAGAATTTGCAAAAACACGTCTATGGATGTTGAAAAGGCACTCCAAGCCTTTGGGTTGGAAATCCAAAGAAAATCCCAAGCCCAAGGCTTGGGATTCCCAAAGCACAATATAACGTGAGTGCGTTATGTTGTGCTTTTTTTGCTTTTTTGCATGTTTGCCGATGTTTTCCCAGTTCGACATAACGCGAGCGCGTTATGTCTTCCTTTGAATGAGATATGTTCAAATTTCATAAGTATGTTTCATGGATGTTTATATCTATTCTTGTAGGTTTGTATGCATGTACATGTATGCATGCTTGTATGTATGTACATGTATGCATGCTTGTATGTATGCATCTTTGTATGTATGTTTGTTTGTATGTATGTATGTATGTATGTATGTATGTATATATGTATGTTTGTATGTATGCATGTATCTATGCATGTATGTATGTAAGTGTTTTGGATTTAGTGTATATAAGGACCTGAGCCTGTATAGTCTTGAGGGTTGAGGGTTGAGGTATTAGGGCTTAAGTAATAGGTAGAGGGTAGAGGGTTGTGGGTTACAGTTGAGGGTTAATATTTAGGTTGTTGAGTGTATAAGATTAAGTGTGTAAGGTGCGGGGATTAGGGTTTAGGGTTTACGATATGGATTGAGGGTATATAAGGCATAGGGTGACTTGGGTTGAGAGCACGTATGGTTTAGGTTTCATTTAAGTATAGGGTTGAGGCACAATATTCAAGGTTTAGGATATAAGGGTGAGGTTATATGGTCTAGGGATGAGGGTTTGAGGGTGTAGGCTTCAAGTTTAAGGTATAGGGTTGATGATTGAGGGATTAGGGCTTAAGTATATTGTTGAGGGTATAGGGTTGAGGATTTAGGGATAGGTTTAAGGGTTTAAGGTTTAAGGGTTAAGGGTTGAGGGATAGGGTTTAAGGTTTAGGGGTAAGGGATTAGGGTTTAAGGTATAGTATCTTGGGTTGAGGGTTTAGGAATAGGGATAGCATTTAGGGTTTAGGGATGAGGGATTAGGGTTGAGGGATTAATGTTTAAGGTATAACTTGCTAAGGGTTGAGTGTTTAATGATAGGGTTTAGGGTTTAGGGTTGAGGGATTGTGGTTTAGGGTTGATGGATTAGGGTTTAAGGAATATTGTTGAGGGTTGAGGGTTTAGGAATAGGGTTTAGGGTTGAGGGATTAGGGTTTAGGATCGATGGATTAGGGTTTAATGTTGAGAGTTGAGGGTTGAGGGATAGGGTTGAGGGTCAAGGGATTAGGGTTAAAGTAGAGTGTTGAGGGTAGAGGGATTAGGGATAGGGTTTAGGGTTGAAGGTTTAACGATTGAGGGTTGAGGGTTAAGGGATTGGGGTTTAAGATATAGTGTTGAGCATCAAGGGTTTATGGATAGGTTTTAGGGTTTAAGTTTTAAGGGTTAAGGGTTGAGTGATAGGGTTTAGGATTTAGGGATAAGGGATTAGGGTTTAAGTTATAGTGTCAAGGGTTGAGGGTTTAGGAATAGGGATAGCATTTAGGGTTTAGGGATGAGGGATTAGGGTTGAGGGTTGAGGGATTAAGGTTGAGGGTTGAGGGATTAGGGTTTAAGGTATAGTGTCGAGGGTTGAGGGTTTAGTGATAGGGTTTAGGGTTGAGGGTTGAGGGATTAGGTTTTAGGGTTGATGGATTAGGGTTTAAGGTATAGTGTGGAGGGTTGAGGGTTTAGGGTTGACGGATTAGGGTTTAGGGTTGATGGATTAGCATTTAATGTCAAGGTTAGGGTTAGAGTGTCAAGGGTAGAGGAATTAGGGATAGGGTTTAGGGTTGAAGGTTTAAGGATTGAGGGTTGAGGCTTTAGGGATGAGGGTTTAAGGCTTAAGATATAGTGTCGAGTGTTGAGGGTGTAGGGATAGGGTGTAAGTTTTAAGGGTTAAGGGTTGAGGGATAGGGATTAGGGTTTAAGGTATAGTGTTGAGGGTTGATGGTTTAGGGATAGGGTTTAGGGTTGAGAGATTGGGGTTTAGGGTTGATGAATTAGGGTTTAATGTTGAGGGTTGAGGTTGAGGGTTGAGGGATAGGGTTGATGGTCAAGGGATTAGGGTTAAAGTAGAGTGTCAAGAGTAGAGGGATTAGGGATAGGGTTTAGGGTTGAAGATTTAAGGATTTAGGGTTGAGGCTTTAGGGATGAGGGTTAAGGGATTAGGGTTTAAGATATAGTGTTGAGTGTCGAGGGTGTAGGGATAGGTTTTAGGGTTCAAGTTTTAAGGGTTAAGGGTTGAGGGATAGTATCGAGCCCATTGAGGGTTTAGGAATAGGGATAGTGTTTAGGGTTTAGGGATGAGGGATTAGGATTGAGGGTTGATGGATTAGGGTTGATGGTTGACATATTAGGGCTTAGGGATAGGGGTTAGGGTTGAGGGTTGAGGGATTAGGGTTTAAGGTATAGTGTTGAGGGTTTAGGGTTGAGGGATTAGAGTTAAGGGTTGATGGATTAGGGTTTGACGTTAAGGGTTGAGGGTTGAGGGTTGAGGGATAGGGTTGAGGGTCAAGGGATTAGAGTTAAGGGTTGAGGGATTAGGGTTTGACGTTGAGGGTTGAGAGATTAGGGTTAAAGTAGAGTGTCGAGGGTATAAGGATTAGAGATAGGGTTGGAGGGTTTAGGGATAAGCGATTAGGGTTTAAGGTATAGTATCGAGCCCGTTGAGGGTTTAGGAATAGGGATAGTGTTTAGGGTTTAGGGATGAGGGATTAGGGTTGAGGGTTGATGGATTAGGGTTGAGGGTTGACAGATTAGGGCTTAGGGATGGGGTTTAGGGTTTAGGGTTGAGGGATTTGGGTTTAAGGTATAATGTTGAGGGTTTAGGGATAGGGTTTAGGGTTGAGGGATTAGAGTTAAGGGTTGAGGGATTAGAGTTAAGGGTTGAGGGATTAGGGTTTGACGTTGAGGGTTGAGGGTTGAGGTTTTAGGGTTGAGGGTTTAGGGATAGGGTTGAGGGTCAAGGGATTAGAATTAAGGGTTGAGGGATTAGGGTTTGACGTTAAGGCTTGAGGGTTGAGGTTTGAGGGTCGAGGGTTTAGGGATAGGGTTGAGGGTCGATGGATTAGGGTTAAAGTAGAGTGTTGAGGATATAAGGATTAGGGATAGGGTTGGAGGCTTTAGGGATAAGGGATTAGGGTTTAAGGTATAGTATCGAGCCCGTTGAGGGTTTATGAATAGGGTAGCATTTAGGGTTTAGGGATGAGGGATTAGAGTTGAGGGTTGAGGGATTAGGGTTTAGGGTTGAGGGATTAGGGTTTAAGGTATAGTGTTGAGAGTTTAGGGATAGGGTTGAGGGTTGAGGGATTAGAGTGAAGGGTTGAGGGATTAGGATTTGATGTTGAGGGTTGAGGTTTTAGGGTTGAGGGTTTAGGGATAAGGTTGAGGGTCGAGCGATTAGAGTTAAAGGTTGAGGTTCGAGGGTTGAGGGTTTAGGGATAGGGTTGAGGGTCGAGGGATTAGGGTTAAAGTAGAGTATCGAGGGTATAAGGATTAGGGATAGGGTTGGAGGGTTTAGGGATAAGGGATTAGGGTTTAAGGTATAGTATCGACCCTGTTGATGGTTTAGGAATAGGGATAGTGTTTAGGGTTTAGGGATGAGGGATTAGGGTTGAGGGCTAATGGATTAGGGTTGAGGGTTGATAGATTAGAGCTTAGGGATGGGGTTTAAGGTTTAAGGTTGAGGGGTTAGGGTTTAAGGTATAGTGTTGAGGGTTTAGGGTTAAGGTATTAGAGTTAAGGGTTGAGGGATTAGGGTTTGACATCGAGGGTTGAGGTTTTAGGGTTGAGGGTTTAGGGATAGGGTTGAGGGTCGAGGGATTAGAGTTAACGGTTGAGGGATTAGGGTTTGACATTGAGGGTTAAGGGCTGAGGTTCGAGGGTCAAGGATTTAGGGATAGGGTTGAGGGTCGAGGGGTTAGGGTTAGGGTTGGAGGGTTTAGGGATAAGGGTTTAGGGTTTAAGGCATAGTATCAAGCACGTTGAGGGTTTAGGAATAGGGATAGCGTTTAGGGTTTAGGGATGAGGGATTAGAGTTGAGGGTTGAGAGATTAGGGTTGAGGGTTGAGGGATTAGGGTTTAGGGATAAGGTTTAGGGTTTAGAGTTGAGGGATTATGGTTTAAGGTATAGTGTTGAGGGTCTAGGGATAGGGTTTAGGGTTGAGGGATTAGAGTGAAGGGTTGAGGGATTAGGATTTGACGTTGAGGGTCAAGGTTTTAGGGTTGAGGGTTTAGGGATAGGGTTGAGGGTCGAGGGATTAGAGTTAAGGGTTGAGGGATTAGGGTTTGACGTTGAGGGTTGAGGGTTGAGGTTCGAGGGTCGAGGGATTAGGGTTAAAGTAGAGTGTCGAGGGTATAAGGATTAGGGATAGGGTTGGAGGGTTTAGGGATAAGGGATTAGGGTTTAAGGTATAGTATCAAACCTGTTGAGGGTTTAGGAATAGGGATAGTGTTTAGGGTTTAGGGATGAGGGATTAGGATTGAAGGTTGATGGATTAGGGTTGAGGGTTGACGAATTAGGTCCTAGGGATGGGGTTTAGGGTTTAGAGTTGAGGGATTAGGGTTTAAGGTATAGTGTTGAGGGTTTAGGGTTAAGGGATTAGAGTTAAGGGTTGAGGGATTAGGGTTTGACGTTGAGGGTTGAGGTTTGAGGGTTGAGGGTTTAGGGATAGGGTTGAAGGTTGAGGGTTGAGGGTCGAGGGATTAGGGTTAAAGTAGAGTGTCGAGTGTATAAGGATTAGGGATAGGGTTGGAGGGTTTAGGGATAAGGGATTAGGGTTTAAGGTATAGCATCAAGCCCATTGAGGGTTTAGGAATATGGATAGCTAGCTTTAGGGTTTAGGATTAATTGAGACCTAGATGGCTAAGGATGGATGGAGAGGTAGACAAGGAGCTATTGAGAGACATAGAGAGGGGAGAGGTAGAGAGGTGAGGGGAACATATAAGTGAGATATAGAACATGAGCTAATGGAATTAGAGGTGAGATATTGTAAAGGTGCTATCAAAGGTGAGATAGGCACAAATATTTATGGATCAATCTATAGCAAGACAAAATGTGAGCACGTTATAATGCGATCGCATTTTGTTCTGCTATATAAACGGTAAAAAAGTGTTGACCCCTGTGATCCAGGCCCACATGCTCTGTTTTCATGCTGATTATGTGTGTGTTCCGATAAAAAGGAAGTGCTTTCATGCTGTTGGGAAGTTCACATGCACATTTTACACATTCTACCACCTTTGCATGATTTTTTCACCACCTTTTCTACTTTGCCAACTTGAGGAGGAAATAACATAGTTTTCACACCAAATTTGATATATATCTATTCAAGTTTCAATTTTTGTAGTGTTGTAATGTTAATTGTGATTCAATTTTAGGAATTTAACATTATAGATTGGTTAATAGTATTGTTGTTACTAATTATATTTGAGTGCTATTCAATTTAACATTGAAAAGGAAGCAAGTGGTGAAAAACTCAAATTGTTGAGGAGTTTGATGCAAGAAGAAAAAAACACTACATAATTGGGTACTCTCTTCATTCGAATCTCTATTTTTTAGGTATGTCAAGTCTTTACATGCATGTTCTTTACATTTTCCTTAATTCTATTTAAATTACTTTATCATGCTTTATCATACATGTTTAAAATAGACACATTCCCAATCAAGAAAGCAGCCTACAATCTCACATGATGCCATGTATATTTTCTTGATTGACTATATAGCATTCAATACCCTAAATTACATAGATTAGTCTAATGATTTTTATGACAATCCTAGGTATGTGATGTAGAGGTAGGGTTCAACTCAATCCAAATGGATCATACCAATAGTTTCTTCAAATTTCATAAGCTTTCCTCTCAAGCAATCTCCCTATACAAAGGCACAAAGAGGGTCTTCAATACTTCAAAACCTAACAAGGCTACTAGAGGTCTTCTTACCCCTCAGGACCTTAGATACAACCATTCTAAACCCTTATTGAAGTCTACACTCTTCAATTGTTGTCTATTCCTTCACAAGCCACCCAAATCCTAGTATCCCTAGTACCAACAAAACACCTTCTCAATTCCAAATCCTAGTAGCCCTAGTAACAACAAACATGTCAAATTAGGTTTGCCTCAACCTTTTCAAGCATGAAGTCCCATGTAATCTTCACTTGTAGCCTCAATAGGTGACTCTCCTTTGACCTTATCCTCATCTAGGACTGAAGTGAACTTTGTACCATAATGTTTTGTATGGTTGCAATAACATTGTGCAATAATGCTTTGTATGGCTGCAATAATTTGCTTTGTATGCTTTGTACCTATTTTGGTTGAGTTACATTTACTCTTTTACATGATGATTGTATGTACATTTACTATGAAGGGTTGAATGACATATATTTTAGTTATTTGTATGGATTCATTTCTTAGGAACTAATATTGGTCTCTTTATCATGCTACAGAAAAATTCTCTGTCATGCCGACAAAATGATTAAGAATTAAGCCAACACAGGAAGAGATAGAAGCTAAGAATGCAAAAAAAGCAGCGGCTATGAGGGAACTTCGTGAGAAGAGGAAATTAGACATGATAAATGAAGACATGCCAATTGAAGAGGAACCACAACCATCACAAAGAGATATGGTATTGACGGCACAAAGAGAATGAATGCAAAAACTTTGTGCTATGAGAGATTTGAATACCATAGTTGGAGACACGTCCTCTACCGGAAGTCAATATGTAGGGACACCATCTACCACATCTCAAGTTGAGAGTACATCATCACTCACACGTGATGAAGGAGGTACGCCATCGTTCCCACCTCAACCTCAAGGTGTGTCATCTATTCTATCTTCGATCAAAGGTATGCCATCTAGCCCATCTCATTTAAATATTGATGAAATTCCTAATGTTGAGATGAATTTACCTAACTTAACACCACTTGAAATTTTACATAGAAACCCAAAGTATTTGATTGATATTGATGAGAATATTTTGCAACCAATGGAAGGTAAGATTCTAAAACACACTTGTAGAAGATATGGTCATAAGATTTGGAGATTATTCTTTGAAAAGTTAAATGAGACTGTAAGATGTCAACTATTCATTGAAATGATGCGAAGTATAAAGTATAGGTCCATCATGAAGATTCTTGGGTTGAGAACATCAGAGGCTTCAAGTGAAAAATCTATTGTCAAGAATCTAATGAGTGCGTATGAGAGTGTGGGTAACACCTCACACACAAAAGATAGTAATGCAACACGGCGTGTGATTACATCGACTATAGTAAGTAGTGAAATGAGGAAAGTTCATCTCATTAGAAAGATGAGTCAAGAATTGAGAATTAATAGGAAAACTTTATCAAGAGCCATTGGAAGACAACAAAGAATTGAGGACACTAATGCAAATGAATTATGGGTGTTCTCAGGAGACTACCACGAAAAGATAAACCAATTGTTGAAGCATTGAGATCACTAATTGAAGACTTTTGGAAGATTTACACAAGGGTATCTCCAAATCAAAGGCATGTGGTAAGAAGGAGAATCGGTAGTCAGAACCGTGAGCCACATCCAAAGCATTTTTTGGATGAGACTCAAACACAGTTTTATGGTAAATTTCTAGAGAAGTATCCTCAAATTACAATTTGTCAAAGATATTTTGAAATGCTAAAACCTTTCTATGTCAAGATAAATCACACATGCACTACTTGTTGTTGTAGATTACATATTGAATTTTCTAACCATTTTGATGTTTATAGGTCTATATGTTTAGATTTGCATACTAACAATGTTTTACAGGGTTGTGCCCTACATGCCCCACCAACATCTTCAAGAGACTTCATATCAAGAATTTTGTGTGAAAGAGGAGAAGGCCAAATATTCTACAAGAAATTATGCTTGCATGGCACATGTCAGCGTTGCGGTGGCTTGCAACGTTTGCCAATATGTAAACATATGGAAAGAACACATGTGGTTGGAAATGAACTAGTAGAGTTTGGCAAGTATAAAATAGTGGCATACAATACAAAAGATGGTAAAGAAGCAAAGAGGTGTGAATTGGTTATTGAAAAGATTCCAATGTATCAGTTTTTGCCTATATTTTGTGACAACATAGTGTATGAGTATGCAAGACATGCCCATAGAGCTCGATGGTTGGAATTGCAATTTAAGTTATGTAAGGACACATTTCTAGTTGGTAGCATTGTTTCAGTTGTCAACTTTGTAGAGAACTACAGTCTACAGCCACAGTGTGAGGTGCAATCACAATATTACAACTCCACATAGGTTTCTATATTTGTGCACATCGCATTCATTCATGAGAATGATAGTACAGAGGATGACAGAAAGATCATAAGGAAGTATAATTTCTATATTAGTGATGATCGCACGCATTCTACAGAGTTCGTACAAGGTTGCTTTCAGGTGTTCTACAATGATTTGGCTAGAAGGGGCATATAGTTCAGTCAGCATATCATATGGTAGGATAACTATGCGTCACAATTCAAGAACTCACAGAATTTCTATTGGCTGAGTAGGAGGCATAATTTTACAGGTATTCAACATATGTGGAACTTTTGTGAAGCCGGGCATGGAAAGGGGGAGCATGATGGTGTAGGAGCATGTATCAAAAGAGCCATAGCACGAGAAGAGTTAAAGTATAAAGACAATGCAAAGTTGACAGATGCAAAATCGATCATTGAGTGGTGTAATGCTTCCATGGGTCCAGGTAATGAAAGTAAGTCTTCAGTTCGTAGATTTTTTTGGTTGATAGATGATACTAACATTGTACCATATGAGGTCTATTCTACACTGATAGGATCAAGTGAGATGCACTCTTTCAGAAGCTCAAGTGTAGGTTCATGGAGTATCCATATGCGAAAGATGTCATATTTTTGTTCTTCCTGTACAATTCAAGCCTTGGATGAGTGCGAGTCAAAGGAGTGGGTTAACGAATGGAAGTTAAGTTATCTTAGCCCACTTGACACGTATCGACCCTCGACGGCATTGGAACTAACACAGATGGAATCATCAGTTGACTTTGACCACATATTAGATCTAGTTTAACCAGGTAATATATCTATTTGCATAGTTTTTGAAATTCCTAATGTCATCTTACTTTGTAGTGTTTTTGTAATGTTGACTAATTTCATGTAATTTGCTACACATATCAATGTAGGGCACATATATGCAGTTATTGCAGATGAAGATAATGAAGACGAAACATATTATTACTTATGTCATGTTGAGGCCAACAAGAAATTGGAGGCCCCAATTACAGATGGAGAAAACATTGAATACCCTACAGGCTCAGTGGTTATTACTAGAACATGGCTTAGAAGGTACCCACATAAGAGTGTTAATGTTTGGCTGTTTCAGGACTTTGACACGCATTGGAAGATTCTTCATTACTCGAACCTTGTCATGGCATCCAATGTTCATTTGATATAGTATCGAGGTAGACCTTTGAACAAGACCTTGTGGAAGGTGCGTGAGTCTGACCATGAAGCAATACTTGACACAATAAAGAGTAGAGCAGACCCAGATGGTTCATTGGATTAATTTGTAAGTATTCACATTGATTTTGTAAAGTCATGTTACATTGAGTTGTAAGTATGCACATTAATTTGTAAGGTTTGTCTTTTTTTATTTGTTGCTGCTGCATTTTTACACATATACACATTTTTACATCATGTTATGCTTCATGGGGTTAGACCTAAGTGATGGATGAAGTTGATCCTGAGAATAATGTATAAAATCTAGGTAATGTATAAAATATAGGTGTCTCTAGGTGTCTTGGTTTCTAACTAGATAATAGGTGTCTCTAATTGTGTCTTAGGTATATACGATATGTCAACTAGGTAGATAGAGACTAGAAAAAGGTATTTAATCTAATCTAAGTGTCTTAGGTAGATACTATATATCAAAGACCTATCTAGAGACTAGAATAAGGTATAATCTAGAATGATCTACATATCTTCTAGGTAGGTGTCTTCTATAATTTAATCTAGGTGTCTTAGGTAGGTACTATATGTCAACTAGGTCTACCATAATAGGTGTCTTAGGTAGAACTATAATCTAGGTGTCTAGTTGACTTAGGTCTAGACTACAATAAGGTATAAAGACTAGGTGTCTTAGGTCTACTATGTCTATAAAATCTAGATGTACATACTATACAATAGGTGTCTTAGGTGTCCTACGTCTACTAGACTACATGTGTCTTAGGTCTTAGGTGACGCCACATGAGCTTCCACTTTCACATGGTTGGCCTTGTTAGTATAGAATATTTATATTTCTTGAAGCTAAGGGAATCTATTTTTCTTAATAGGAAAACTTTATCAACTTCAGTTGCACTAATGGTGCAGGGGCACCCAGGTTGTCATGCCTCCAAAAGGGGTCAAAAAATGAAATTTTGTTTTGATTGACTCAATTGTATGTAATAAGGTCTTCTAAGACCATTTCATTTGTTTTTAAGTCACTTTGAGTCATTTGGGTTCAGTTTGAGTCTTTGAGTCCTGTTGCAAAAAAGTGTCAATGTTGTCAAGTTACACAAAGCAACTTTTGCATTTTTGGTGTCCTACTCCTGATGCAACCAAACTAATAGTTCCAACGTGTCTAGATGGGTACGTTTAGGCTAGGCATGGTTCTATTTTTCACCCAAACATGTCGAAACAGTCCAAGCTACATTGTACCGACGATATCCCTAAAAAGTCCAAAGTGCAAAAAGGCAGCAATCTTTGACGAGATGTTACTCAAAAACCATGTCACTTAGAAACATTCCTTTTGAGGCAATGTGATCATGTAGAGTGCCTCTACAATAACCTCTCTCAGTTTTTTATATCTCTGAGGTGTTTTCCCGTGGTGAAAGGTTTTCTATTGCCCCAAAAATTGTCAGGAGGCAGTGTAAAGTTACAAAGGGGTGTAACTTTCATCCTGCTCCTGATGCGACCAAACTGACTATTCCAACGTGTCTGGATGGGTATATTTATGCTAGGCATAGTCCTATTTTTCACCCAAACATGTCGAAACAGTCTAAGCTACTACCGACGATATCCCTAAAGAGTTTAAAGTGCAAAAAGGCAGCAATCTTTGGCGAGATGTTACTTGAAAACCATGTCACTTAGAAACATTTCGTCTAAGGCAACATGATCACGTAGAGTGCCTCTACAATAACCTATCTCAGTTTTTTATATCTCTGAGGCATTTGCCCGTGGTGAAAGGTTTTATGTTGCCTCAAAAATCGTCAGAAGGAGGCAGTGTAAAGTTGCAAAGGGGTGTAACTTTTGTCCTGCTTCTGATGCGACCAAACTGACTGTTCCAACGTGTCTATATGGGTACATTTACACTAGGCATGGTCTTTTTTTTCACCCAAACATGTCGAAACAGTCTGAGCTACATTGTACTGACGATATCCCTGAAGAGTCCAAAGTGCAAAAAGGTAGCAATCTTTGACAAGATGTTACTTGAAAACTGTGTCACTTAGAAACATTCCGTCTGAGGTAACACGATCATGTAGAGTGCCTCTAAAATAACCTCTCTCATTTTTTATATCTCTGAGGTGTTTTCCTGTGGTGAAAGGTTTTCTACTACCCCAAAAATTGTCAGAAGGAGGTAGTGTAAAGTTGCAAAGGGGTGTAACTTTCATCGTTCTCCTGATGTGACTAAACTGATTATTCCAACACGTCCGGATGGGTACATTTAGGCTAGGCATAGTCCTATTTTTCACCCAAACATGTCGAAACAGTCCGAGCTACATTGTACCGACAATATCCCTGAAGAGTCCAAAGTGCAAAAAGGCAGCAATCTTTGACGAGACGTTACTCAAAAACTCTATCACTTAGAAATATTCCATCTGAGGAAACACGATCATGTAGATTCCCTCTACAATAACCTCTCTCAGTTTTTTATATCTCTGAGACTTTTGCCCGTGGTGAAAGGTTTTCTATTGCCCCAAAAACTATCAAAAGGAGGCAGTGTAAATTTGCAAAGGGGTGTAACTTTAATCTTGCTCCTGATGTGACCAAACTGACAGTTCCAACGCATTGGGATGGGTATGTTTAGGCTAGGCATGGTCCTGTTTTGCACCCAAACATGCCAAAACAGTCCGAGCTACATTGTACCGGTGATATCCTTTAAGAGTCCAAAGTGCAAAAAGGCATCAATCTTTGATGAGTTGTTACTCAGAAACCGTTTCACTTAGATACATTTCATCTAAGGCAACATGATCACGTAGGGACCCTCTACAATAACCTCTCTCAACTTTTTATATCTCTGAGGCGTTTGCCCGTGGTGAAAGTTTTTCTGTTGCCCCAAATATCGTCAAAAGGAGGCAGTGTAAAGTTGCAAAGGGGTGTAACTTTTGTTCTTCTCCTCATGCGGCCAAACTGATAATTCCAACGCATCTAGATGGGTACGTTTAGGCTAGGCATGGTCTTGTTTCACACCCAAACATGCCGAAATAGTCCGAGCTACAAACACTAACTAGTCTTCAATCGTCAAACACTACAAATACCATGATATCCTGCATAAAGCTGTCTTTTAGCCTTTTATAAAGGCATGCCCATCAAATTCAACTGCATAGAGATGATTTTTTGTATTCCAAATTTAATTTAAATACTGACCTTCCAATCTTTTTTCTTGCCCTCATATCAATTAAATATGACCTTTGATTATGATATGGCGCTCGAGCTTATGAGAGTTTACCAGAGACACCGGTTGAAGGGCCGGTGAACTAATGACTTAAAGACCCTTTAGTAGGCTGATTTAAGTGATAGTATCTTTTAATTATAAGTCAATATTAAATTAAAACAAAAGTGCACTTTACACACGACAGGCAATTGAGGGTTTTAAAGTCTTAAGAAAAGTAGATACTTTTTAGGGTTTAATGCCCAATATGCAAACCCTAACTATCAATAAGATTATGATTATGAAAGCTTGTGTCTTCTCTAACTTCTTATTGCATGAACAAAACCACATCCACCATGAATATGAACCTTGCATCATATCAACCTTTCAAGATAGACCTTATCATGAAAACCATATTCACAACAAAACCTTGCATGAACAAAACCACATCCACCATGAACATGAACCTTGCATCATATGAACCATGTTTGTCTTGTGCAACATCAACATGAATTGAGAGACCTTATCATGAAAACCATATTCACAACATCATGCACCTCATGACCATCACCTACCTTGAATCACTGTATCACCTTATCAACATCATGGCATCAACCTTGACATCAATGACAAACAACCTTGATTGTTGATGACTTATGGAAGCCTATAGCCCCAATGTTATGTTGTATACTAAAATTAGGTAAGACTCAATGTAATCTCATAACCTCACCTTATATGCAAGAGGAATTACATTTAATAACCACAATGGTCATTAGGTGCTCATAAGCATATGATTTTGACTATCTTATTCAAAACAACAAACATACTCTTTGCATCCCAATATGGTATAATAACAAGAAATTAAGAAATATTTTCAATTGACCAACTCATAAAGAATATGGATCAACATACTTATTTGAATATTTTCAATTGAGCAACTCATAAAGAATATGAATATTTTTTGTTCAACATGATTCATTTTTATTTTAAATACAACTTTTATCTTTTAGTTCCAAAATGAGGTTTAAGTGATACTTGAATAACAATAGCTGGCTTATTGGATCAACAAACATCATATGTAATACAATTGGACTTTAAATATTTGAAGTAGTCATCTACAAATATCCATTCAAACATGGATTTATAATGCAAGTATGGACGCCATCAATAAAAAAGATTTGTATTAACCAAATATCCATATAGGCATACATCAATATGTGTCGATATAAGTACAACATATATACAAAATAGCCATATAGGCTTACAAGAATGCCATATAGGCATACAATGTCAACTATATGCAATACAAAATATATGTCCACAAATGCCATATAGGCATATAACAAAGGAACACAATAAAAAGTCATTCCCCTATGGCTGGTGAAGAGAATAGATCACGAGCAGCCTTTGATCTTCTAGGGGATAGAGACGCGTATGTTGGTGATCTACTTTGAACCCGAGGGCTGCTCCTCCTATTTAGTTCTTCCTGCATCTGTAGTTGTTACAATCAAAAGTATAGACATTAATATATAGAAATTACATGTTATAAAAAATGAAACATTTAACAAAATAATCACTTACCGCTACCATATAATCTGTCTCCTCACTTGCCTTAGTAGCAGGATTAGGCTGTGGTGATGTCATGTCCTATAGAAACCATCCAAATAGAAATTAAACTTCAAATCAATAATCTTTTAATTTTTCAAAAATAAACAACTATAACAATGAATGTAAATTGAAATTTACTAATCTGCCTCATACCCCTGTCAATGGCATGGAGCTATGAATCGCAGAGGTCACACCATGCTCCATTGCCCTATGAACATCGGGAGGTGTCTCCCCAGCCTGCATCATCTGGAAATAAAACAACATTATTCAATTATGAAAACTATAATAGTGATGCAAATCATGGCTCCTAACATACACACATGTTCACCTAAACATGGAAGTACACACGATAAAGCACACAAGTCACATACAAAAATCTAGTAAGTACAATTCATTCATTAAACTATTTATTTTATTACCTCCATGAAGCTTTGAAGTCCACCACCGTTAGCAAGTGTTGTCGTGAAATCTCCAATATTAACCTATTCAACATCCAAAATCAGATATTAGAATACCATTCATATAACGATGCTATTCACATGTAATATTTATAACTGTTTACTAGTTACATACCCCAACAGTAGATGATGTAGTGTAATATGCAGGTGGAGAACCACTGAAAACTGCATCAACGCTATGACCCTGAAATTTCATTAAAATCATCAAACTAAATTAGTTAATCTTACATTTAAAAAAAAAATTTAATAAATTAAATTCAATGAACTTGCTAATATTTACCTGAGTATCAAGGCCGAAATTCTCACTCAGGAGGGTATCTGTCATCACCATTTGCTCAGCTGCAGATGTAGCCTGTGCACCTATGTCCTGACTATCCATGGGGTCATAACCACAGGTTGACCCGCAAGTCTGACAAGTATGGGGTGGGACCCTACTCCTTGCACTATCTCCCAACCCACGTTGTGCTATAGGACTGGCATGCTCTATGATGCTCTGGGTCAAGGCACTAATGGACTGAAGTGTATCGACCTCAACACTCTCCTTCACAATGGAAGGGATAGACACATGCTCATGGGTTGGTCTGCTGATTACTCATCTCACTAGCCGCTGTGGGTCAACACGTGCCCCTGGTCTATCTTGTGCTGACCCCCCACCTCTACCCTGGAAGTCCCGCATATCAAAATAGTTTGGCACTTTATTGAGGACAAACTCGCAGTAGAGTTTCCTCAAAAAGTATTGCGGGACCTCATTATTACTGCATGGAGGATGGTCAAAAACCATCCACCATCTCTGCCCAAAATTGTCCCTTATCGCTTGGTTGTTGCACCAATGGATAGGGAACCTCTTGCATGTAATGGGTGGAGGTTGATTTGTTTGTGTGTTTGTGAAAATGGAACATAAGTCCAATTTTGTAATTTGTAACTTTTTCACATCTTCATATGATAGTTTGTCTGCATAATACTCTCTAAACTCTCTCCTCTTATCCGACCAACTAGATATTTGCTTGCTAATTGAATCTACATTTGACAACATAGATTCAAGAGATTGAGCAAGCATGGACCTATGCAAGGTGGAAGTTGAAGGATCTTTCAACCTTGCAATTATGTCTTCAATTTTTTTTTTATTGTTTTCAATTTGCCCCATTAGATTTTCTTGTGTTCCAGGGGCATGTCAAGGAATGGATGGAGGAGTTTGTTGTTTGGGTTGTTCTTCGGCAGGTATTTCCTCTTCAAGATTTTATGGATTTTGAGGAGGAGAAGGAGGAGGTGCATTAACATTTCCTGACAATTAAGGAAATTTACATCAAAAATTAACTCAAACCTACCTATTTATTTCTAAATTCAAACAAATAAATAAATAAAACTCACTCCTTTGGCCTGCTCGACGTCGTGGCGATATTTTGGTGATGAATCGGTGAGATCTTGGTGTCAAATTGGGTCTTCAAAAACGCGAGCACGCTCCTTAGGGTTTGCAGGCCGTAGGTGTAGAGTAAAAAAAGAAATCAAATGAGCATAAGATCTCTTATATATATATATATATATATATATATATATATATATATAATTAAACATAACGCGCTCGCATTATGTCTTAATTTTTTTTTAAAAAAAAATTGGCCACTTTTTGGCCCCCCAATTTTTTGCACTTACCCATAATTCTTAAAATTATATAATATAGTTAGAATTAGGCTTGTTGTTGTGAATACTACTAGTATACCTATATTTAAAAAATATATCTAAAGTACACTGAGAGATATCCTTCTCGAGGCGCCTATTTTTTTAATCAATTTACTACACATAGGTGGAAATAGGCGCCTCAGAAGGATATCTCTCGACGTACTTTATATATATATTTTAAATATAGGTATACTAGTTATGTAGGGTCACACGGATATATAGCCCCAGTTTTGATTTTATCTCTACTCCCAATATGCTAATTCGTTTAATTTCCAATTTCTTGTTTAGTAATTTTGAAACACCTTTAATAATGAAATCTTTAGCCGATAGGCTTATAGTGGGAGCTTTTTGCTCCCGGAAATCATCAGATGCCGAGAATGTCGAACGCTGGGAATTTCGTTCACCAGGTAAATTTCGTTCGTCAGAAAATAGTTTCGTCCGCCGTAGTCTGCTATGTTTTGGATGCGAGACTCATACAGAAAGATATTGTAAATGTTGTTAGACATATATTTTTCACGGTAGAAGGAGATGATGTTGGTTGGCCTAATTGGTGGAATGTTTCTGGGAAGGCATGTGATGAGTTTGTCTTTAGATTTCAAGTCCTCCTCTGCAACACCAATGCTTAAAGATTCGATGGGGAATAAAATCAATTCAAAATTTTGATGCATGGACATCATACATGGCCCAACCAACAACCATGCCACAACCAACCCGACATTGTTCCATTAATGCCCAGCTAGAGTAGGAACACAGGTTGGTGAGTTTAAACCTTCCCTGACCGCTTTCCTCCATTTGATCGATTAACTTGGTGCCCAAATTAAACATTTGGGTGGGATTTTGTCAAGTAATGAAAGAGGAGGAAGAGAAAGAGAAGCTATATGTAATGAAAGGGAGGAAAAGTGTGCAGGTTGAGTGGAAAAATAGAACAAGGAGAAGCATGTAGAACAGCAAGAGAGAAGGGGCCGCCATTTTCCATAAAAGAACTTAGTCAGTCCTGTAGTGCGTGGGGATTGCCAAGTCCACAAGAGAGAAGGGAGAACAAAATGGTGATAAGGATTTATTCCAGTTAAGGGAGCATACCACCATTTTAAAATCATACTTATTTATGTATGGTGACTGCAGATTGGGAAAGGAGAGGCCGAGAACAGAGTAAATAGGGGATGACTTTAATTTGTGATTAACTTAACTAGTTGTAATTTTTGTATTTCAATTTTAATGCTGCTGGGAATTTTTTACTTTACTTAAATATCATCTATTTTAATGGTCAAACATTCAATAGCAATTTTATACAGGTATCTCTTTATTGTGTGTGATTAGAGGTTTACTCTTAAATTGTGTACCTAATTTTTTTTGTTTTTAAGTGTTCTATAAGGTCCACTACTGCCACTAAGCAAGAGGACATTTAGTGTGCTGGTAAATATACATATATTATACTTGTGTGTTGTTTTAACCTGCAACAAAGAGAGCAGAGGCTGATTTAAGTCCCTTGTAGCAACTTTGGTACTAGGTGTGGGTCTATAGGACAACATACAGCAAAGGCATTTGACTTCTTTCATAGGCTATGAGAGGTGGTTTGGAGTCAAGTGATACTATTTAGCAAGGTGGTGCCGTCAAATTCTCAAGGTAAGATATCATTAAGTGATTGGAACAAGCAAAATAAGAAACAAATGACATAAGTGATACAGGCAAATAGAGCAACGTAAGATATTAGTAGCAGTTCTAACTGTTCTTAAACATCATCCACTTCAACAGTCTATAGTCAATTTTGATCAATAAAAATAGGTATAGGGAAGCGACTGGGGCACAGAAAGGGAGGAGGTTGGCAAGGGATATGAGATATGGCTTTACACCTGCCAGTGGCATTTGTTTAAGGGTTTCATTCATGTACAACAATGGATTCTCCTACAAATATCATTCTTTTTCAACCATTAGGTATGTGCATAATTTCTAAAGCCTTTTCAACAAATCCATTTTGTGTATATCATGCAACCATTGCATTCCATCTGATGATGTCTCCTTGAGGCATTCTGTCAAAAGTTCATGACCCTAATCTATGCTTCCATTAATCTTTATGTTGTTGGGGGCGCAGGCAGTGAGGCCTCACCATTTAGCTGTAGCAGGAAATGCAGTGGGTGAATAGGCTGACATACTGGTTTCTCAAGGAGGAAACTGGACTGTAAGTTGTATAACAATCTCATTGTTACAAAATATGTATCAGAATATTTTCCTGGTGAAAGTGGTTTTATCATTAACCAATTTTGATGATGTTTTAGGTTAGGGAAGAGTTAAAGTGGGTATGGAGGACTAATAATAAGTGTCCCTTGGTACCAATAGATAGGGATGATTTTTGCAGGTAATGTTCATTCTAGATCTTGATTAGGCTTTTGCATTAAGAATGTTTAGAAGAGTCTTTTTCTTCAATTCAAATATGCTATGCTACCTCTAGAAATTGCTTCTGCTACTGAAAAGCCTCATTTCAATGAATAAAGTGGGTTTCTTATATTTCTATTATTAACCCATAGTTAGGGCATTCGAATTTGAAGTAATTACTAATTTATGCATTTGTTGGCTAGGGAATGTGATTTTGGTTGTAGCCTTCATACATCTCTTGGGCAACACAAATAGTGGAAGGATTATAGTAGCTTTTAAGGTTATGCCATTTTCTCGGCTGAAACACATCTAGAGGGTATAGATGTACAGGTGAATCTTTTTATTTAAAAAATATATATTTCTAATAGTGCACTATGAAAAGGTTTTCTTCTTGTGATAGGGTCCAGAATTTTGGCTAGGGCTTTAGTTCAAGCTTACCACCAAGCTCTTGCAAGTAAGCTTCAATCCTTTTCCTGTATGCATCATGCTTGAGATGTTTGTTGCTGAATTCTATCACATGTAAATAAAATCTTTCAAGGCATCCAAAAAGGATGTCATTCTGATGAGAACTAGGTGTCAAATTTCAAACATTGTCATCTTTTTGAATTAAGAATTTTAGTATTAAATATGGTGTGCTTGCCACTTGCAAGGGACATAAAGCAAGCCATTTCAGTTGTTTTTCTATCAATATGCAAATGGCTATTTACTCATAATGCATGGCTCGAGTTGTTGACAACCAAAATGAGAATCACTGATTCTCAGCTCTTTGATAATATAAGGCTTCTAGCCATTTTTTAATAGCAAAGCATCAAAATAACTGCAAAATGCAACCTATATTAATTTGGGCTTCAGGTAATGGATCAACAATTGCACTTCCGGTAATGGATAAACCACTGCATTTTGATATATTAGAAATCTTTTACATATTTATTTGCATACTGAAAATTCAAAATGTTCTGAAGTTCTGAATTCCATAAATGTTCAAAGACAGTGGAATCATTACTAGGGTTCCTCATAGAACCACTTGTGTTCTTTGTTGAATTGGCACAAAGCTTCATATAATACATGCAATACAATATTTGCAATTTTATTTCAATTGATAAAAATGTAATAGACATCAGATTTAACTGTGTGCGAATTTTTTCTCAACGTTTCGGATCACACTCCATGATAAAAATGTAATCTGTTTGGAAGCACTGCTTCTCTCCTCTTTACTATTTTTTATTCCTTGAACATTAAGTATAGTTCATCTAATGTGTATCTTACATTACACATAATCAGATGCAACTATAATCAATAGCATAATCATGTGGGTTTGATATAATTAGTCAAGATGAAATAAGTGATTGTAGTATGAAGATCATAATTGTGTTGTTAGCTAAAATTGTGGGATTAGATTAGTGAAAAGTTGAAAAGAGTCAACATAGTTAGTTACTTAGGTAGATAGGTTGTTAGAGTTATCAGATGCATTGATTGGCCCACTATGTAACATGCATGGCTTGTTCATGTTACTAATGAGTTTGAGACTCTATTTCCCTTAGGATTTGATTAGTGCGCATAGTTATCTGTTGCATGCATATAGAATTCTTACTTTAGCATGGAAAATTTTCAGATGCCTCAAAGACAAGTGTTGCTCAAGAAGCAATGCAAGATGTTTACAAAACCAGTAAAGCCATGACAGAACAGGAAGCTAGACAAATTTTAGGTGTCAGTGAACACACTGCACGGGAAGAAATTTTGTAGCTTAGTTGGAAAGTTCTATTCACATGATAACTAAATTTTAACAAAGTATGAATGAGCAGATGTGCTTATTTCCTAACAATGCATTTTTATGTGTTACTTGAATTTGATAGCTAACTCTTATTGCTTTAATATATTGATGGACATTAAATACTTCAAGTGCAGTAGTGCTTTTGTCTAATGATTCATCTTTACAGGCATGAATGTTGCCTTTGGTTAAAACTTGAATATGCTATTGAATAATTTTGGATACGACAGTGTCAATGTTTGTAAATGCATGTAAAGGTCAGATTTTTTTTTATCCTTGAATGTAATATTTTTTTGTTATATCCTCAAATGTAATATTGTACAGATGATTTTTCATTTGAACTCTATAATATCCAGTTGCATCATACATAAGGTTGTATTTACAAAATTGCAAATTGATTATTCAGTAATTAGTAAGCTTTATCTCATGCAGATATAACTCACATCTTTCATTTTGATAATGCCATGTTAAATCTTATAGATCTACGAAATCAAAAGTAATACTTGGTTGCTTCTAAATAACAGAACCAGAAAATAGATTATGACCTAAACATTTCAGTTTGGTTTTTTAGGCACCTTTAAATTTGTAAATTTCATCTATCTGCTCCTCTACATAAACACTAAGTAACACTATGGTATAATGCAGATAATTAATTGCATATGCAGCGGTAAATCGACTATGTGTAACAATAATGAAACTATACCCTATCGGCTACTCTGTTGCGCACAAATTCAATGCAACTGCTAGTAATAACCCGTGTGAGTGTCTTTTGCATTTGATAGCTGATTTGATTTGCATAGACTAGAAATTCCTTGTAGTGAAGTCTTTCAAGATCTCCAATCCATTACTTTGCATTTAGCAAGCAATTGTTTCTGAAGATTTGTTTGTTGTGATCTATATATGTGACAGTTTACAAGAAGGAAATTTGAGTCCGGAGCAGCTTGCTGTTGTTGCAGTAAGTTTTGGTTGAATCTTTCTTTTCTTGATTGTTGTAGGTAGGTAGAAAAGGCTTTGGATAAAGTAAATGAAGGAGCTTCTTGAAGTAATGGTGTGTAGTTTGTAAGCAACTTTGAAATGTTTTTATTCCCCAATAAATGTCATGGGTCAGTCTTACGTTTTATTTGAATTCAAAAAAAAATTGGCATATAGAGAAGGAAGCCGTAGTCATGACTCAAACACTTCAATCTTCTAGAAATTTTGAACTCACCCATAGATCCACTCCCAAGTACACCAACAGAAAACTGCAACAGGATCAAGAATATGTTGAAGAGCAAGGGAGGGAAGACACACTGGTAAAATGGTCACACACACATACACTAGACATTCAGGCTTAAAGTCGCCTTTGCCTTGTTAATGCTCAATCGACAGGGCCATTTGAGAGGTGATTGCAGCAAAATGAGTTCCATCTATGACCTCAAAATCAAACTTCCTCGCACACAAATCAGTCATGTCCACCAATTATATTGCTTAGATTGTCTCTTGATTTTTTTCATCTCTCATTTGGTCGCATGAAACCCT
The DNA here is from genome assembly GCA_027924645.1 of Cunninghamia lanceolata. Classification (NCBI taxonomy): domain Eukaryota; kingdom Viridiplantae; phylum Streptophyta; class Pinopsida; order Cupressales; family Cupressaceae; genus Cunninghamia; species Cunninghamia lanceolata. The sequence goes on from BSBN01000516.1 coordinate 6,882,170, forward strand.
GCTATGTCCCCATCTCCCTTCGTTGCGGCCATGTGAAGCTTGGACATTGCAAAAACAAAAAAATAAAAACAAAAACAAAGTGTTCATATATTGGGTTTATGATGAATGGTTAAATTCCATTAGGGTTTTTTTTAATGTGTTTTTATAAATTGATGAGATATAATATGGTATTAATAATATATTTTCTTATATAACTACCTTAAAAAACATTTATTTGTAGGTATTAATAAATTTTAAAATACAATACATTTTTAGTTTCATTTCACAAATTTTATTCTAAAATTTTAGGGTTGAATACAACTCAAACTTGTAAATAATATTGATTTTGATATAATTTTATTTGCAAAGAGGATAATTCTATCTAAATAATTTAGTTACAAATATGTTGTGTACAAATCAATTAAATATATCTATCTTAATGGATATTTTGCCAAGATCACGGTGTTTCTACTAAAATGGTAGAGCTAAGGATAAAAGACAGTGGTGGAGCAAGTTCCTTTTTCAAGAAACCTTTTGACTTCCCCTAGTGAAGAAGTGCAAGAGCACACGCTTCAGGCCTTAGCAATTCTTGCATACCATGCTTTTAATCCCCACGACTTTGAAACCATCCCTAATGATATTATTTTTAATTTGTTGCCTTTCTTCTATCATCCTAAAGGTCCTTTTAAGCTCTTCTGGCTTGCCTTCAAAGCATTGGTATACATCGTTCGTTGCAAACCTAATGACACAGTTATTGCTTTTACAATTATGAAGGAGCTTCTTGAAATAGGGGAAGACCTTCAAGTGCAGAGGCTTGGTTTCGAGATAGTTTTTCTGAAGAAGGTGAAAGTCTTGAATTTATCATTGGAAACAATATTTGTCCATGCCTTGTTCAGCTTCTCTTTCATGAATCTCCAGATATACTACTTTTTGCATGGAAACTATGGACAACATCGTAGAGTATGGGAATTATAAAGAGATTGTGAATGACAAAGTACTCTTGCATATTGTGGCAATCATTTCAAGTGGTGACAAGAGAGATTTGAACAAAATGAGGCAGCTTCATATGGAGATTTGTAAGTTCATCTTCAATATCACAACACTCACCCAAGATGACATTGAGCTTATAATTAATACAAGAGTAATTTTTGCACTTGTGGGGCTCCTTGCAGAGTCAATAGATTGTCTAAAGGAAGAAGCAACTTATGCTATTGTTAGTGGTATTACAGGTGGTAGTGATGAGCAAGTGGAATACTTTGTGGATCTTGATTGTATAAATCTCCTTACTAGTTTGGCAACAAAGGCCTTACACAAACTTGCCTTAAAGGCCTAGAGAGGATGTTGAAGCTCACAAAAGAGAAAAACAAACATCCACATCTTTTCCAAACTACTCAGCGCAGGGATTTCATTAAAACACAAGCACAAAGCACTCTTATCAATTATTTTGATCAATGGCTAGGTCTAGAGCTCTATACTTTTGTATTTCCTCCTTCTAAGAAGCCTCGTACTGGTTTGGCAATACATCCAAGAGAATGAAGTTGAGATGAAAACTTTCAAATTAAATGCCATATAAATTTTGAACTAACGTTTTCTTGAAACACAAAAGTTCAATGGTGTGGAAAAGTTTGAGTAAGATTTAGTTTGTATATGCTACCTCTTTTGTTCTTTTCAATGAGTTATGTAATTTTTCATGTTGACTAAATAGTTCCAGTTGAAATATATAAAGGTTTTTATACATAACCTTATATATTTCAAGGTGTCTTCCCTCGAGGACCTTGTTCTTCAACATATTGTTGTTCTTGTTACACTTTTTTGTACTATTGGTGTACTTGGGAGTGGATCTATGGGTGGAATTCAAAATTTTCAGAAGATTGAAATGTTTGAGTTATGACTACCGCTTCCATCTCTGTAAGCAAATAATGCCAAAAAAAATCTTTTGAATTCAAATAAAACATGAGACTGATCCACGACACTTATGGGAGAATAAAAACATTTCAAAGTTGCTTGCAAACTACACACCATTATTTCAAGAAGCTTCTTCATTTACTTTATCAAAGCCTTTTCTACCTACCTGCAACAATCAAGAAAATAAAGATTCAACCAAAACTTTATGCAACAACAAGAAGTTACTCCGGACTCAAATTTCCTTCTTATAAACTGTCACATATATATTGGAATGTAATCCCAACTACCTATAATGAATGCAGTAGAAAAAACATTGTTTCCTCTTAAATGTTGAAGTCCTTCTAAAGGACTAATCTTTCTTTCTCTCATGCCTCCATTCTACTCTCCCACACATTGCTATCTTATCTTCTTTATTATGTATTGCTGCCCATACTTCTACAATCCCTTCATCTTTATGTCTCATTAAAGTCTATCAGGGGTATGGTCTTCCTTTCATCGTATGAAAAAAAAGGATGACTGTTTGTATAATTCTAATTAAAAGTAGTCTTGTTTTTTGTAGGGTGAGCTGTTTTTCTTTATTGTTTTGCTGGCATATCAAAACTAAAGTTTTAATACTCTTTTTTTATCGTAAGGGCAGAAGCTCTATTTTTTGTTTTTGGCTACACATGAATATGTCTTGTTTCCATGTATGATAACAACTTGTTGTTTTGAGTTGGAATGGAAAATATATGTATTGTGTTTTATATGTTGCATTAGCTCTAATATATGACAGCAGGTCAATATTGTTGTAGAATGCAAAGCACTATGAGTGTGCAAGATCAAAAATTGCAAATGCTCTGTTTTCTTCCTTCGTGTATATGAATTTCAAACATCAGCAGCTTTGTTTGTTTTTTAATTTCTCCTTTACCTTTTCCTTCACTTGGTACCAAAGTTGAAGATTGTTCAAATAAAGGTTTAGCGGTACTGAAGGTTATCGAAGCTAAGGGTATTTCAAGCAAGGAGTTTAGAGTAGGTTATCACTGTCAATAATGGCAGCAAGCACAAGCTTAACAAACCTTCATATTCCATAGTTTAATGGGAAGAACTATGATTATTGGGCAATCACCATGAAGGCATTATTTTGTTCTCAGGATATATGGGATCTTGTTGAGAATGGATTTCCAGAACTAGCAGATGTAGCAGCATACAATGCTTTAACCCAAGCAGAGAAAGATTTGTTAAGGGATAATAGAAAGGACTCCAAAGCTCTATTTTACATCTTCCAAGTAATGCATGAGAGTATTTTCCCAAGGATTGCAATAGCCACAAAGTCTAAACAAGCATGGGATATTCTCCAGACAACATATCAAGGCATGACAAAAGTTAAGATAGCTAAGTTGCAAATGTTGAGAAGGGATTTTGAAACAATCTACATGAAGGACAATGAATCAGTAGATTCATTCTTCACCCAAATTATTGGACTAGTAAATCAAATCAGATCTCTTGGGGAGACACTTGAAGATAGAAGAGTGGTTGAAAAGATTCTAAGGAGTTTGCCCACAAGATTTGAATCAATTGTTTTTGGTATTGATAAGCTGCAAAAATGGGTGCAGATCCCGATAACAAAAATCCCAACAGGTAGAAAAATAGGCCCACAGCCACGGACATCACGAAAATAGCTGACTAGAAGAAAACAATTATAATAGTATTAAGACTAAGTCCAAAGCATAAAACATAGGAAAAACTAATTAAACATTTCTTTCCAGTCATCCTTTAGAAGCTTGATCAAGTCCTTGTTCTCATTCATGGTGTCCACACCAGCAGTAGAGTGATCCTCCTGCAGAATAGAAAAGGTAGATGTCATCCTATGAAAGACTTTCATGCAAACTTGCATTGGCAACTTAACTTTATTCTCAACAACAGAAAGACGAGATTTAACATCCTCTAGATCTTGAGCAAGCTTCTTGTTGGGGTCATTAGTTCTGGTACTCACCACCTCCTTGTCCATTGTTTCCAGGATTTTGACATCATTAGGTTCACTGACATAGAACGTGAGTTATTCATCGAGTCAAAATGACTCGTACCTTCCTATTCCTGCACCGACATTGTCTTGACTTCTTTGATTTCTATATCATACTCAGGGTCATCTTGCTCTGATTTCAAAGAGCAATCCACAATCTTGAGAACCTGGGGCTTCCCTCCCACCAACCTAGAAAACCTTTTAATGCTTGACCTTCTACCAGAGCAGTCTTTACCCACCATTTTCCCTTTATCCATAGCACTATCCTCCAAATTCTAAAATTGGGAAATGTCCTGCTTATTCACAGTCTCCGGCTCCTCAATCATCAGACCCACATCACCTTTCCTATCTTTCTTCTTTCCTCCCTTAGTAGATCTAGGTTGACATTGCTGGCTTTTGCATTTTTCGCTACCTTGAGGAGGTGGGCTATTTTACAAACCACAAAGGCCCACCATCGCATCTTCATGGGAATGGCCATGGGACCCATCTACCCCACCAGAAACAGAGACCGCAGGGTCCTTGCCTAGGAACTGAGCCATAGGAGTAGAAACACCTTTCAAAGTGGGGATAAAACACTGGACAGTAGGGGACTTAGGCTGTGGGTCCGTAGGGTTAATAGAAACGTTAGCAGCAGGGGACTTGGTTTTAGGTTTAGAGGGGATACCATACTTGACACTAAGGGGAAAGTGATCATCCGAATCCTCCCTAACATTTTCTTCAACAAGACAGGCCTTAAGAGGCTTGACAGGACACAAGGTGAGATGGAAGTGATAAAGACGAAAGATAAGACCTTGGTGCAAGGGCACCACAACAACCTCCGAGTTACCTTCACGAGACTTCTTGGCCGATTTGACAGAGGACTCCAGGATAGAAATCAAGTAGAAGGGAAAATTGACCAACAATTTGTGTCTGAAATGGTTTAAAAGAGCGAAATGGTAGTGATAAAAACACCTATAACGACCTTCTAGGGTAAATAATTTCATGATAAGATGACATACCCGGTCCCATGGGTTAACCAAGCTTTCTCGCTTGAAGAATCCTTGGAGTCTAACCTGTTTCTCACCTTCCCTATAAAAGAGCTTCAAACCCTCAGAGTCTTGAACTTTTGTTTGTTTCTTCAAATGTTTTCCTTTGCGTTACAGCGCCATAGCCTGATCAATGGCATCCTTTGACACAACAAACTACACACCATCGGATTGAACCCTCCTATCCACATCCCATGACATGGCGAATTGAATGGATAAGCCTTCATCAAAGCCATTCAGACATTCAACGAACAGTGTCACCCCCCCTCATAGGCAATACCCCCCTCATAGGCAATACTCCATACCCGGGAGTCTTCTTTGAATTCCCCACAAGATGTAGGCTCTGTGCACACCTTATCACCTCCCATATTTCTTAACCAACAAAACTAGCAATGCAAACCGCAGGACCAACAAAAGGAAAAAAATAGGGTTTTTTCAAAAATTCTAGAAAGCAAGTGGTACTCATTAGCATTAATGCCAGCCACATCCCTCAAAATCCTATACATGTCCTTCAAAATCCCAAGCGCGTTAAAGGAATAATTGCATTCATAATTTAGCTCGTGGGAGTTCGCCACAGCCTAGACAGCCAACCAAGGATGAAAAGACTTTTGGTGCCACCCTTGCGAGGGTTCACATGGATTGCTTTGCTAGCATATGTCTAAGTGGAACCCTTGAGTCCAGCACGACCAGCGAAAGTGAGTAGTCATCCCCATGACGTCATTCTGGATTTGAATCAATTGTTGCAGCCACAGAGGAAACAAAGAATCTCTCACGGTTTTTAGTTGATGAGCTCCATGCATCTCTCATTTCACATGAACATAGGCTAAGCAGGTTAGCAAACACATCATTGGAGCATGCTTTTAAATCACAAGTTTCAATTAGTCATGGTAGAGGCAGAGGAAGATCAAATTTCAGAGGTAGAGGAAGAAATTCATATACAGGTGGAAGAACAAGCCCATCAAGCTCAAGTAGAAGAGGCAAAAGCCAAAACTCAAGCCAAAATCAATCACAAGGTCAAAGGTATGACAAGTCTCAAATTCAATGTCATTATTGTAAGAAATATGGGCATTACTCAAATGAATGTAGGAAGAAACAAAATGATCTTAGCAAACCAAATGCAAACTTCACAAGAGAAAATCAAAATCAGGGTAATATGTTCATAGCATGAAATGTAGCACAAGAGAATCAAAAGAATATATGGTTTTTAGACTCAGGTTGTAGCAATCACATGACCATGAACATAGAAATGTTTTCTAGTTTGGATGAGAGTGTAAAATCAGATGTCACATTGGGGAATGATAACAAAGTTTCAGTTATGGGAAAATGAAACATCAATATTCTAACCAAAAAGGGGGAGAAAAAGTTTATTTTTGATGTGTATTTTGTTCCTAGCTTGAAGCATAATCTAATGAGTATCAGGCAGCTTGTTCAAAAGGGGTACAGAATATTTTCAAAAACAATGAATGGACAATTTTAGATAAATTTCCAAGTAATCAGCTTATAGCTAAAGTCCAAATGAGCAGCAATAGAATGTTTCCCCTATGGATAAAACCACATTTGAAAGTAGAATTTGCTCAAGCTCACCCTTCAATGAACTCACAAGAGGATGAAGAGAAAACTACAGCAGTTACTCAAGTGATCTTTCAAGCAGAAATTAAAGATGAAAATTGGTTATGACATCTAAGATTTGGACATCTTAGTTTTGGAGGTCTAAATCTACTACATAGGAAAAGCATGGTAAATGGCTTGCCACTAATAGAAAAACCAGAAACAATATGTGAAGGGTGCATCTTGGGAAAACAACATAGAGAGACATTCCCAACCGGCAAGTCAATTAGAGCAAAGGCACCTTTGGAGTTTGTGCATTCAGATTTGTATGGACCTATGCAAACACGCTCAATTGGTGGAAGCTTCTATTTCTTGACCTTCATTTATGATTATACAAGGAAAACATGGGTCTACTTTCTAAAGCAACAGAATGAAGTTTTTAATTTTTTTCGCCAATTCAAGGCTCTTGTAGAGAAGCAAAGTGGGCACTACATCAAGGCATTGAGAATGGATAGAGGTGGTGAATACATCTCAAAGGAATTTTTAAGCTTTTGCAAAGACCATGGAATTCACAAGCAATTCACAACTAGGTACACACCTCAAAAAAATGGGGTAGCTAAAAGGAAAAATAGAACAATCATGGAAATGGCAAGAAGCATGTTGAAAGCAAAACATTTGTCAAATGAATATTGGGCTAAAGGTGTAGCTTGTGCAACATTTATTATGAATAGATGTCCAACTAAGAGTGTGAAGAATATGATTCCAGAAGAAGCATGGACTGGGAGAAAGCATAGTGTTGCTCACATGAGAGTATTTGGATGTGTGGCATATGCACATGTGTCGGATGAATTAAGAAGAAAATTAGACAACAAAGGAGAAAAGTGTGTTTTTGTTGGATATAGTGATGAATCTAAGGCATACAAACTATACAATCCAATAACCAAAAAAGTTATAATCAACAAAGATGTGTAGTTTATAGAAGATGAAGCATGGGATGGAAGTTTGGAAAAAACAGTGAATATAGCAGCCAAGTTTATACTAGTAGGTACTCCATCAAATGTGACTTATTCCACACCCATTCATGGTCAACAAAGTATTCCTCGAATGAAACCATCATCAAGTGTAAGGACAACCCCAAGCATTCAATCAACTACTCCTTCAAACAGACAACAAACACCATCTACAAGTGGCAATCAAGGTGCAGGACCATCAAGTCCACATTCCACAAGTCCAAGTTCAAGTGATATGTCAAATCCTACATTGGCAAGCTTGAGGAGACAAAAAGTCAGAAGTTTGAGAGACATTTATGATCAAAATGAAGGTGAGAACAATGCTGGTATAATTTCTCTTTTTGCATTTTATTCACAAGTAGAAGATCTAATTCATTATGAAGATGCAATTAAGGATAAAAAATGGGTAAATGCAATGGATGATAAAGTTGATGCAATAGAAAAGAATCAAACATGGGAATTAGTGAGCCTTCCAAAAGGCAAGGATGTTATAGGAGTGAAGTGGGTTTGTAAGACTAAGTTGAATGCAAATGGTGATGTGCAAAAGCATAAAGCAAGACTAGTGGCAAAAGGATATTCACAACAACCTGAGGTTGATTACAATGAGACATTTGCTCTATAGCTTGTTTAGACATTGTGAGAACAATACTTGCAATAGCCGCTCAAAACAAGTGGCCAATTTACCAAATGGATGTAAAATTATTTTTTTTGAATGGTTACCTTGAAGAAGTGTATGTGGAGCAGCCACTTGGGTATGATATTTTGGGTCAAGAAGACAGTTTACAAACTGAAAAAGGCATTATATGGACTCAAGCAAGCCCCAAGAGTTTGGTACAACAGAATTAATTCATATCTTTTGCAAAATGGATTCAATAGGTGCAGTAGCGAGCCTACATTGTACACCAAGATGAATGAGCAAGGTGAGATCATAATTGTTTTCTTGTATGTTGATGATTTGATATTCACAGGTGATTTAGCAATTGATTTGTTCAAAGGAGCTATGAAAAAAGAATTTGAAATGATTGATTTAGGACTCATGAAGTATTTTCTCAGCATTTAGGTGAATCAAAATTAAAATGGTATATTCATCTCCCAAACCAAATATGCAAATGACATTTTGAAGAGATTTAACATGGCAAATTGCAAATCAGCTCCAACACCAATTATAACAAGGTTGAAATTAAGCAAGGATGATAAAGGAGCCAACATTGATCCAACTTTGTATAAAAGACTTGTTGGCAGCCTCATGTATTTAACAGCACAAGGCTTGACATAATGCATGCAGTTAATCTTATCTCAAGGTTTATGGAGTCTCCAAAGGACTCTCATTGGCAAGCAGGGAAGAGAATTCTCAGATATGTAAGTGGAACAAAGAATTATGGGATTCAATATTCAATTTCAAATGAGTTCAAGCTCATTGAATATACAGATAGTGATTGTGTAGGAAGAATAGATGATAGAAAAAGCACTTCCAATTATGTTTTTCATTTTGGAATAGATGTAGTTTCATGGGCTTCAAAGAAACAACCAATTGTTACTCTTTCATCAGCTGAAGCAAAGTATGGAGCAACCACAGGTGCATCATGTCAAGCAGTTTGGATGAGAAGAATGTTGAAAGAACTCAGGCAAGAACAAAAAGAAGCAACAAAGATCTATTGTGACTACAACTCAGCTATAGCATTGTCAAATAATCCAATTTTTCACAAGAGAAGCAAACATATAGACACAAGATATCATTTCATTAGAGAGTTGATTTACAAATGGAGAGATCTTTTTGGATTTTTGCAGGTCTGAAGATCAGTGTGCAGATATTTTCACCAAGACATTAGGGAAAGAAAATTTTATGTTTCAAAGAGATCATTTGGATATCAAAGAAGGCAGTAGTTGTGATTAAGGGGGAGCGTTGGAATGTAATCCCAACTACCTATAATGAATGTAGCAAACAGAACATTGTTTCCTCTTAAATGTTGAAGTCCTTCTAAAGCACTGATCTGTCTTTCTCCCATGCCTCCATTCTACTCTCCCACACATTTCTATCTTATCTTCTTTATTAAATGTATTGTTTCCCATACTTCTGCAGTCCCTTCATCTTTCTATCTCATTAATTTATTTTGCAGAGAAGTCTATCAGGGGTATGGTCTTCCTTTCAGCGTATGAAAAAAAGGATGACTATGTGTATAATTCTAATTAAAAGTAGTCATGTTTTTTATAGGGTGAGCTATTTTTCTTTGTTGTTTTGTTGGCATATCAAAACTAAAGTTTTAATACTCTCTTTTCTGATCATAAGAGTAGAAGCTCTATTTTTTTGTTTTTGGTTGTGAATATGCCCTGTTTCCATGTATGAAAACAACTTGTTTGTTTTGAGTTGGAATAGAAAATATATGTATTGTGTTTTTATATGTTTCATCAACTCTAATATATGACAGCAGGTCAATATTGTTGTAGAATGCAAAGCACTGTGAGTGTGCAGGATTAGAAATTGCAAATGCTCTATTTTCTTCCTTCATGTATATGAATTTCAAACATCAGTATCTCTGTTTTTTAATTTTATTTCTCCTTTGCCTTTTCCTTCAATATACAGATCACAATAAACAAATCTGCAGAAATGATTGCTTGTTGAACGCAAAGTAATGGATTGAAGATCTGGAAAGACTTCGCTACAAGGAATTTCCAGTTTATGAAAATCAAATCAGCTATCAACTGCAAAACACACTCACACGGGTTATAAAGATTTCATTATTAAAGGCGTTACAAAATTATTAAACAAGAAATTGGAAATTAAATGAATTAGCATATCAGGAGTAGAGATGAAATCCAACCTGGGCTATAATCCGTGTGATCTTACATAACCAGACACATCATACTCATCTCACAGCCTATCAAGCACTTTGGATAGGCCAACATCTGCAAGTTTAGCCCCAAAATCCTCGTTGAGCAAGATGTGGATTTCACATCTTTGTGTAATATTGGAGGGAAGCAATCATGGTGCATATAATGCTATCTGATAACGCATGGGCCATTAGGATATGAAACGACAAAATTAACACCCGCCATTAGGCCTAGAATTTGACGGTCACCCCTACCTGTCATATAAAATGTTTATGACAGTTTGGTCATTTAACTACCTTTCAATTGACATTTTAAGAAAACTATAAGTTGTCAAAAAAAATGTTGAGTGAATTTTTTTGCATTGAAAAAATGCAGTTTACAAAAAAGCAGTCTAAAGATTGTGAAAAAGAGCAGCAATCAACAACACAGTCACAAAAAAAACTACAAACAACAAGACCTCTTCCTTTGCAGAAACTTCATGGTGATCAACTCGGATCAATTGTTTCAAGAGGTTCACCTTGACATTCACAACTATACTAATCTTCCCTTGGCTATAGAGGATTCTTAAAGTTGATCATTGATGTTGTCATTATAAAATAAAGAACAGTCAATGGACTACCAAAAATAGGTCATCTCACCAAACCAAGAAAAAAATAGGCCATAAAGTTGGAAACCATTAGCTGTATAAGAACAAGGTCTAAGTAAGACCATCAAAGAGCACCAAGTTGTTACACAACCTAAAATAATAATACCATCTGAATTGATTTTTAAAATATATTGAAGAGAAACATTTTTGAAAATATTATAATTTAATATATATTTCTATATCAATTTAAAAAAAACATTCATTATATTTCTATAAAAAATTATTATAAAATAATATATATTATAAATAAGAATATTATATTATATTACCATATAATAAAATTTTACAGTTTAGAATAATTTAAAGTGTCATATATACTCATGTAAAAATTTAGCAAGTCAAGTAATACGTCGTTACAGTCTAAAATGGCAAAAACCGTCAAATAGACCATCAAATTCCAGGCCTGCCCACCATGAATAAATAAGTAACCGCCACTAATATTTTCTGATTTTTTGTTAATTTAGTTTTTCTGATTGTGTAGCTTTATCATAGCTGGATGTTTCTTCACTAAGCAATATCTTGATCCAATGCCAGCTTAAAATTCTCCTTTTCCTACATACCCGCCAACATGTGCAAATACGTCTCTAGATTGTGCCAGCAACTGGCATTGACAAAGTCCTTAAAAAGGGCAAATTGCCCGTATCGGTTCGGATTTCCACGCCCATGATAAACAGTCGTTCGCATGAACATGACATAATATATAATTTTTAATGGTCAAAATGAAGGGACTTCATGTAGGGATATGATTCAAAGAGCCAAGACGAAGGTGGTAAGTAATAAATCTTCCATGATCTTTATTTTAATTTTAGCAGATAATTACATAATGTCTATTCTATTTTTTGATTTTTAGGTTATTATTTCCTTCATATTCTATTCTTAAAAAGAGTGGCATTGAGACTGTTCATATTATTCAAATAATAATAATAGATGTTATTTGAATTTTGTATATTTTCTGTTTTTATTATACTGAAAATGAGAGCTCTCACTTCCACCCCTTCTCGTTACTCTTCTTGGTGTAACTAGTATATTTATATTTAAAAAATATATCTAAAGTATGCTCAGAGATATCTTTGCGCCTATTTTTTGATATATTCGTTCTACATGTGAAAAAAAATTGAGGCAATATAAATAGATTGAATGTGTGTCTTTTCATATGCCATTTCATGCCATTTCTTTCTTTCATCTTAGTGCATAGTGATGACATCTTTGAAACTATCATCCATCTTTTTTTTCTTTTTTTTTTTTTTATTCCTTTCACCTTCTTTTTTTTGGTTTTTTTAAATTTGTGGAGTGACTATTTGGTTTTTTTAATAAAGGTTCTAGATTGGAATCTTATAAGTTTACATCGAAATTCCGGAATCTTTCAGCTCCCATCCATGCTGTGAATGTAGGAACGCCTCTCGGTGTAATTACATTGTGTAATGATTTTTATCATCTCTACATTTTTCTTTGATAGCTTGATTCTCAACTTCTCTAGCTGTTTAGAATTGTAACATAATTCCCTTTCATGAAGGGTGCTGATTAAAGACATCAAATTTCCATAGTTCATAATATGGGTTTGAGTGATTCTCGATTACATTGTGTAATGATTTTTATGACTATGTAATGATTTTAATAATGAGATAAAAATCGTTACCCATATTATGGACTATGAAATTTGATGTCTTTAATCAACACCCTTCATGGGGAGGGAATTATGTTATAAATCTAAACAAATAGAGAAGTTGAGAATTAAGTTATCAAAGAAAATGGTAGAGATGATAAAAATCATTACACAGTGTAATCTAGAAACACTCATACCTACTCTTCTAATATAGTTTGCCTAAATTAGAAGTTTGTATTATGGTAGAACAAGTGAATAATTATGATCTTTGTTTCATGCCTTGTATCCCCTTAAATTCTTAATTGTTATCTTTGTTGCATGCCTTGTATCCCCTTAAATTCTTTCTTTCATGGTTGTGGTGGTAGAAAACTATGAATTATGTTTAGCATTTTGCATGGGATGTTAATTTTAGCACAAGCAAAAGGAGTTACCTTATTCATTTGAGTGACAATTCACTCAAATTCCCCAATATGGATAGGGACTGACATATTATCTTCTAATTAAGGACATCAAATTTCCATAGTGTATAATATGGGTATATGAGTGTTTCTAGATTACACTGTGTAATGATTTTTTCATCTCTGCAATTTTCTTTGATAGCTTGAGTCTCAACTTCTCTAGATGTTTAGATTTGTAACATAATTCCCTCCCATGAAAGGTATCAATTAAAGACATCAAATTTCCATAGTCCTTAATATGGGTATAAGTGATTTTGGATTACACTAGTGATTTTGGATTACATAGTGTAATCCAAAAACACTCATACCCATATTATTTCTTCATCCTTGTAATCAATTGTGTAGTTTGCCAATGCATCTGTAGACCGTTACCTTCCCTATATAGTAGTGTTGGACATAATATGAATTTAGAAAAGATTGGATATACCACACATTTTCCATTATTTTCTTTAATTTCCTTAGACATTTTCTTACTTTTTTATGGAATTTATGATGAATATGAAATCCCCTTCTATCATGATATCCTTGAAGTTCTTGGAAATACACATATGAATACCCAATAACATTGTGTAATGTCCCCATTTCTAGCATGATCACCTAGCAAGGAGAGAGTTAAGCTATTCACCATTCCCGTAGGCTAATTCATGTGGTGAGGGAATGATGGGGTTGAAGTTTGGAGGATGGAATGTTATTTTATGTGACTTCAACTATTTTTATTTGACGAAACGAAGTTGGGGAAATGACTTTATGTATTTTTGTGGTATTTGTTGAAAAGTCAAAATTAATAAAATAATTAGCCAAGAAGAAAAGTGACCCACTTGGACAAGAGAAAATTAGAGAAAAAAAAAGGAAAAGTGGGAAATATGACAAATTACCAATATATAATATTTTATTTATTAAAATATTATATTATAAGCCAAATAGTGGCCACTCAAGGTGAAAAAGTGAAAATAATAAAATATCATTATTTTATAATTATTAAATATCTCTCTAAGTTAGCCGCACAACTTGTGGAAATTAAAAAGAAATTAAAATAAAAATATTTTCTTATGGAGGTGGACTTCAAAATGCATTAAAATACATTTCATATGGGCGCCCAAGTGAGAAATTGTAAAATGAGGAGTTTGGAGGTCATTTGTATCATTCAATGTTATTGCATTTTGATATTTGGAGAGTTTCTCTTGGCTGCAACTTCGTTTTAGCTTGTTCTAAGGATGAAAACCCTAAGACATTGGTGGTTTGGATGAAAGCCCATCCCACATTGAGAGATGGATCCATTCAGGATTCATTATTCAGCTTATTTGCAGGTTTTGGAGCTTCAACTAGCTAGAGTTTGATAGAAGATTGATATATCAGCTAGGGTTTGGAGTTTGATTGCAGATTGAAGGCATTGTGATTTAGATTTGAGGTTCTATTTGACACATTTTCATTAATAATGCTTGGCAAGGGTTTGTGGATGTAGTGCTTGACATTGGAGGACATTTTTGGTGATTGGCATTTTGATTTTTGTTTCAAACCTCTGATAATTTATAACAGGTGTAGATTAGAAGGTTTAATGGCATGTAATTGATGTTGCATTGACAAATATTCCATCTAAACCCTAATCACACCATTCCTAGGCATAGCCGCCATGTTTTGGAGGAGTTTTGGGCTTGATTTAAGCTAGGGTTTGTAATCATAGTTGTGATCAGCAGCTACAGGTCTGAGAATTAGTCATATATCAGTGGCATTGACTTCATTTCTTCATTGGTTATCTTCACAAACTAGGCGGCCATCATTGGAAGACATCACCTCAACTTGGAGGAGGGTTTGTTGATCATTTGGATCATATTTGTATACATCTGCAAGTCTGATTTTGTAATCAGTCATGGCTATCATGTAATCAACATCCCCTTATGTACTTGATTTTTATAATGTCATCATCCGAGTATGTAATTGAAGACACATCTTTCAAATCTTCAATTTGAAATCATCTATTTCAATTTTAGTCTTCTATGTTATGTGTTTTCTATGCAATTATGTTTCTATTTCATTATCATGTCATGGAAAAACCCTACATGCATTGAAACAAGCAAAAACACAAACAAAATCAAACCAGAACAAATTCAGAAAATCAGAACAGTAGTGTGAAAAATAGGATAGAATTGGTAGGGGTTCTTACACATTGTTTATGCGTCCACCTTGTTGTTAACTAGTCCTTGATTTCATTTTTTTAGAAATAAACCATATTATTATGTTGTTACCCTCTCTAGTGGCACATCTTGCAATTGAAGGGCCTAGATTACCCCTTGTAGCTCAATCAAAATTCAACTTGAATTTCCCTTTAGGGGGAGGGATCCATTTAACCCACTTTCCCTAGTTCAACTTTTGATTTAAGCCACATGACTCATGAGTGGTGGAGGGTGTTAATATTTCCCATCTCTTCAACATTTCATTGCCCTAATTATTGAAAACTCTCTTCTTGTGTCATCTGCTCCCAAACTCTAGCCATCACTACCTCACTTATTTCTATATCTAGTCTAATAAAAAATATTTCTTATTTCTATATCTAGTCTAATAAAACATATTTCCTCTGATAATGATTTATCATCAAATAATCTTTAGTTTCACTCCTTCCATATATGCCATATCAACATTGAGGGGCTAATAATCTATAGGCATGAGTATGTAGAATTAAATTTTAACATTGGTCAGCTTTAGAACATTTTGATTATATTATTTGGAAAAACACCTATTTAACCAAGCCTCACACATAACTATTACCAACATGCCATTATGAAGGGGCAATGGATTAATAGATGGTCTACAATTTCTTCTAAATTTTTACACATGACTCACCAAGAAGGGCCCTCAATGCCATACGTTATAAGTCTATCTCCTATTAGAATTCTTTTATGTAGTGTCACCTTGGTGAAAGCCTTGGATTTGGGGAGACATAACCTACTCCAACATTTAGCTAAAGGCCAATCCACACCAATTGGGGGTGTGCACAATACTTAATAGCCAAGCTTGATTGAATAGTTCCCAAACTTTGAGCATGTCCAAATAATACTATTGTGTTCCTTCCTTATATGAACCTTCCTTTTGTCAAGTTCTTCAGGTAAAGTCTCTTGATTTGTACACTATCCAAGTCAGAATATTTGAATGATATTCATTCCCCATTTGAAAACCTTTTCTTTTGTGGGCTGAGATAATCCTAGACCTTGTCTCCCCTTAATTGGGATATAATCCTTCTTATCTCATTCAATTATTCCATTGTTGATAATGGAGAATGGTTGTTCTAGAAGTCCTAGAAATTGAGATTTCTCACATTTGATTACCCAAGATAGGTCATTTGTGATGACGGGTCTACAATTGAGCATAAAATTCCATTTAAGGGAGCCCCTTGGGGTGTCTATGACTGTGAGGATGCATGTTGGTGCATTTGAATCAAGGTATTTTTCTCAAGAACTCTACACCATTTAGCTAAGGGTTTTGTGTACATTCCCTAGATCAACTTTGCTATGAGAGCCTTGTTATGAAGCACTTGAATCTACATCTTGGTGCCATCATTCTCTTTCAATTGGCACAACTTTTTTCACCCAATTAGTAGAATCCTTTTTTCCTTCTTGGACCCTCACTAAAGAAATTTCTTTATAATACCTTCCATAATGCTAAGTGTCTTTTTTGGCAATTGTAGACCTAAGACATAAGATATATGGGTATGGTGATTTTAGCATGTTGATTCACTTAACTAAAGTATGTCACTTCCCTTTCCAAGATTCAATCTTGGCTCTGTAAGTATTCCACACACCAGTCCAATGTCAGGATCTCCCCACACTTTTAAATAAGGGTACTCCTAAGTACTTGTTGGACAGTGCTCCAATCTTGAAACCTAAGGGATTTGCTATGGTATTTTAATATGATGCCTTGGTATGAAAGAAGATTTTTTTTGTTGTGATTTATGAATTGACTAGATGCAACTGAATTTTTATCCATCGTTGTCTTGATAACCTATGCTTCCTCTGTAGTTACCATCCCATACAACATGGCGTCATTTGTAAATTGATGGCTAGTGATATGATACATATCCTTGGCCATTGAGGTGTCTTTCCATAGTCCACATGGAGACACATTCTTATTTATTTCCCTAAAGCTTTCACTAGGATAGCAAACAATTAAAAGGGGATAATGGATTGCCTTGTTGTAGCCCTCTTGTGGGTTCAAAGAAAAATTAGGGACTTCCATTTACCAAAGTAGAATACCCAAGGCTTAAGATACAATTGTATATCCATTCTCTCCACTTTAGATTGAGCCCAAATTCCAAAATTTTCATCAAAAATCTCTAGTTTACCCTGTGTATGCTTTGCCAATGTCCAACTTAACAATCATGCTTTGCTATCTAGATTTTTTTATCGAGTGGATTGTTTCATGTGAGATTATGATGCCATCAACAATTGATCTACTTGGGATGAAAATTGTCTATTCTTCTGGAATAATGTTTGGGAGGAGGGGATTTAGCCTAGTAGCTATGACTTTGGATATGATTTTGTAAATCATGTTGCATAACGACATTGGCTTGAATTCATTGAAAGAACTCAATGATTGGCTTTTGGAAATAATTGCAATGAATGTAGTGTTAAAGTCTCATAAAATTTTCCTTGGTTTTCTTGATTCCTATACAACCTTCCATATATGTTGCCCATGAAGATCCAACATTGTTTGAAAATACCAATAGAGTAACCACCTAGACTGGATGCTTTGTTGGAGAGTAATTGTGATAGGGCCATCCATGTAAGTTTCCTCAGTGATTTCATCTAATAATTTTTTTGTTTAGTTCTTCATTAATTCGATTTGTAATATTCCCAACCAACTTTTCTTGATTCTTCAAGTCAGACCCATTCAGACAACATAGCAGTCCTTCAAAGTGGGTCATTGCCTCAACCGCTATATTCATGCACGCTCTATTAGTACATTCCCATCTTAAGTTGTTATGTAGGAAATCTTATTTTTAATTCTCCTTGCCTTTGTCAAGTTGTTGAAGAACTTGGTATTCTTGTCACCTTATTTCAACCATGTTTCTCATGATTCAGATCTCCCATATATCTCTTCTCTCGCTAGCAATTCTTGGAGTTATTTTTCTTTGAGATAATCTTCTTGAAACATTCCCTCTATAATTTTTTTGTTCAAACTTGCTACCTCTTTCCACACCACATCTTATTCATCAAATATATTTTTAAGGGATTCTTTGTTCAATTTTTTGATTCTTTTCCCTCCTTGTTCCATTTTTTGAGATAATCTTCTTGAGGAAGATTAGTTTCTTGACAAACTCAAATATTGTTGTCCCTTTCTGAACCATAGCATCTATCCACCATGATTTGACCAGCTTGAGGAAAATTTCATCTTTGAACCAAATTTTGTGTATTTTGAATGGGCATCTATATGGGGTCAGTCCTTAGATATGGATATGACAATAAGATAATGGTTTGATCCTGAAAAGGGCAATATTTCAAATTAAAAAATAATTGGGGAGAGAAGCTAAGAGCTATTGAAAATATTTTTTTTAGCCTTGTTGCAATGTTACTGAACTTTATCCTCCTGTTGGTCCACCTGTCTGTACCATTGTTGGGTATACTATCCAATAAACCCATATTGTTGATAGAGTTTTTGAAGTCAATCTATGACTTTGTTGGTCTTGAAACACCCCGCTTTATCCCAATTTCCTAAAATTGAATTGAAATCTCTTCCTAAAACAACTAGATCCTTTTCTCACCTTCCCAAGTGAGATGAGATTTGTTCCCAAACTATTTATTTTTCTACATGATTGGAAGGGCCATAAACATGGAAAAGAAAAAGTTTGAAATTTGAAATTAGGTTGTATGCCTTATCGACTTGTCGATTTTCTCCTTGAGCTTGTAAGTACAAAAAAAACGCATAGACCAACATGATAGTCTGATGATGATCTAAAGTCATAATCATGCCCACAAAGGCATGAATTATACATACCTCTCAACAATTTCTTTCTTGGTGATACATTTTCTAATGTTTTTCTCCTTTGTTCATGCATCTCTAACCTTCAGGCTAACCTTCCAAGGTCTTGCACACCTTCTTGTTGTCTGTTTAGGCCACCTAAACCAAATCACCCCTATCACCTGCCAAATCTCTCCTGTGACATTTGCCCTGACAACATGGGTGATTCACTTCCCAAGAGGAGATATTCACTTCTCTTAAGGGGTTATCTTGTCATTCATTCCTTTGTGACCATCAAATTAACCTTCTAAGGCCTTCCATACCTTCAAATTGCTTGACTAATATATTTAGGCCAACGCCCCTTTCATTTGTTAAATCTCCCCTAGAAGATTCAACCACTTAAGCCAAATTGCCCTTGTCATCTGTCAAATTTCCTTGGGTGATTTGTGTTGCTAACAAGGATGATTCGCTTCCCAAGTGGGGTGATTCTATTATCTTTTCCATGCGTTATTTCTTCCAGTTTTAGCCTAGTTTAACTCCATTTTTAGCTTTTGATTGCTAGTTCCTCCATGCATAACTGACTATTGACTTCCCCTAACTATTCATGGACTCTTAATTAGTATATTGTTAGCTTCTAATCAGTCTATTGTTATCTTCCAATCAGTCTTTTGTGATCTCCTCTCCAAGCTTTTGTTCTCTTCCAATCAGAGCTAGATCACTCTTGACTCATTCTTTGTTAACTCCTCAATCACCACCACCTTTGTTGTGGATTCTAAACCTATAAATACCCCCTAATCTATTCATTTGAGGAGGCAAAATCATTATTACATTCTTGGTTTTCTCAAGCTTTTGCAAAATTGCCCCCACTAACATTCTTATGTTCAATGTAGGACCTTGAGTGCCTTTTATTTTTGCCATAGCTTCAAAGCTCAAGCTATTTATTTATTTTCCATAGCATGCTTATTCTCAATCCAATTGCTTTTCAATTTTCATAGCTTCTAAGCTCAATCCAATTGTTTTCATATCCCTGTTGCCAAGAGGAGGGCCTCGCTATTGAAGAGGAAGAGATGGTTGCCAAAAAGGGCCTTTGAGGACTTATGTTAGTGACTACCACTCGATTCATACAAGTTTTTCATGCTTTCTTAGTAATTTAGACAACAAATCTTACTCTTGGGGAAGTAAAGCTTCATTTTTCTTTCTCTTGATAGGTAGTTTTTATTAATCAGTAAATATGTGGGATTATGGCCCACATCTAATAAATGAACAAATAAAAAACAAAGGCTACTTCAGACCCACGAATGGGGAGCACAAAGAAGACTAAGAATTAAGAGAACCTAAGACATATTGAGAAGATCAATAGAGAACACATTGCATTATTAAACATTGGAGACAGAGCTGCATCCAAACTCAACACAAGCCATATCCACTGCCCCTAAGAGACAAATCAAGTGGCCTTTTTGGCCATTCCCTTCCTCTTACTCCTGGTGAGGAGAGAATCCATAGTCCATTGCATTCCTTCTTCAACATCATCTATGTCTTTGATACGGAGATCTTCCGCTTCATATTTGTGTCCCTTCTTTTTGACAGGGATATTTGGTTTGGTGATGGCACTAGCAGTTTGAGCTAATGAGCACTCTTTAACAGGAACAAACAAATCATCGTTGTCCAAAAATTATGAGAAATCCTCATCCAAATCATCCATAAAGGGATAAGAGTCCTGAGCATCAGAGCCATCACTAGCCAAGGGATAAGAGCCCTCAGCATCAGAGCCATCACTAGCCACCCCAGATGGGTAGGGGGTGGCAACAATGGGCTGAGGGGGAGGGTCCTCCTGGGGAGCATTGAAGGGCGAAGAGGAGGGCAACATCACATCCGTAGAGGCCATAGCCGGGCCTACAGAAGTAGGTAAAGGGACCTCCTAAGTAGAAAAAAACTTCCATTATGCCAAATGAACTCCACATCACGACTACCAAACTTCTTAACCCGTTTCTTGAGGCTAAACTTTCGGGAAGAGACAATCAAAGAAGAAGAACAACCAACAACTTTATGTCCCAGAATGTTACAGTCAAAGCATCTGAAGGGGAGACCTTCATAATTTAGATATTGGGTCCAAGTGCTAGAAGTCGAGTGGATCAAGATAGAATGATGCACTGGTTTGGAGATATCAATGATGGCACACACCCTGAAGAATCTATTGTGGGGGGCTCCAGGATCCAGCTTTACAAAGGTTCCAAACTGCTCAACCATGTTTTTGATTAGCTATGGTTCTTGCATAATCGATGGGATATTGTACATCCTGATCCAAATGGAAACCTTTGTGATCCTAGCAGAGGCAGGATCGAAGAAACGTGACCACTCCAGGAAGAAGAGGCCAGATTAGCCAAAAAACCAAGGGCCCTTCTGCCTAACAAAGGAGAAATCCTCCACAATGGCAAAGCGGAGCAGGAAAAAACCAACATCTAAGATGTCAATGATCGGAGTGGGGATGTTGTTCTAGGAAGCCTTCATCCACTCAATAAAATGATCAGTCGAAGGCCTCTTGCTCAGGCAACGAACAAGGAGGGGTTGGTTTCCAATCTCCTCCGCTAGATCTTGGATGTAATTATCAGAGATGTGGAAGTCGATAGGGGTGTCCGTCAGGCATACCTCAAAATCACCCAAAAAAGAAACATGCATTGGATCGGTGTCAGAATTGACCGAATTAGTCTTGACAGAAGGTGGCATAGCAATCTGGGACAAATTGAGTTTTGCAGAACTCTGAGCATTCGTGGAAAGGGTTAATTTTGTTCCTGCACCCAACAATGAGGAAAGGGGCCGCAAGCTGAGAAGCAGAGGCCGATGGAGAGACAAGAGATCCCAACTGTGGCGTGGGCAGGGCTGAAGAGCCCTTTGAATTCTTCCTAGCCTTAGATTTTCCCTTTTGAGCCACCATCACGCTAGCATTAGCCCCCCACCGTCACCTCTCATCCACTGTTGCACCTACACGCCCAGTATCGCCTTCGCACATTGTGAGCTCCAAGGTAGTTTTAAATTGTTATCATAGAATAGATTTGCTTTTTAAATTGCTTAGATTAGTTTTATTTTCTTTAATAGAATAATTTCATTTTCACTGCTCTTAGATTAAATTTCATTTCATTAGATTACAAGTCAAAATTGATCCACAAAAATACACAAAAACATAGTTTAGATTGCATACAAAAAGTCATATAGTTTGCACATATTTTCCCTTTTATACTAATTATTCATCCAAAATTCAGAAAAAAGGAACTCAAAAGTTGTTTGCATTCATTTAATATAGCTACATTTAGGAACCCATAGAAAATACAAAAAACATTTGAAAACACGAAAATCAAATGTTATCATAGAATAGATTTGCTTTTTAAATTGCTTAGATTAGTTTTATTTTCTTTAATAGAATAATTTCATTTCCACTGCTCTTAGATTAAATTTCATTTCATTAGATTACAAGTCAAAATTGATCCACAAAAATACACAAAAACATAGTTTAGATTGCATACAAAAAGTCATATAGTTTTAAATTGTTATCATAGAATAGATTTGCTTTTTAAATTGCTTAGATTAGTTTTATTAGATTACAAGGTAGTTTTAAATTGTTATCATAGAATAGATTTGCTTTTTAAATTGCTTAGATTAGTTTTATTTTCTTTAATAGAATAATTTCATTTCCACTGCTCTTAGATTAAATTTCATTTCATTAGATTACAAGTCAAAATTGATCCACAAAAATACACAAAAACATAGTTTAGATTGCATACAAAAAGTCATATAGTTTGCACATATTTTCCCTTTTATACTAATTATTCATCCAAAATTCAGAAAAAAGGAACTCAAAAGTTGTTTGCATTCATTTAATATAGCTACATTTAGGAACCCATAGAAAATACAAAAAACATTTGAAAACACAAAAATCAAGTGATCAAACAAACCCTCGATTTCATCATGAGGTCAACAAATTTAATTCAATTCAATCAAAACATTCAACAAAAACTCTCCCCCTTTTTGTCTAACATTCTCTGTGCCCAGGCATAAGGGATGATCACAACAAACCCTTTGAAAACCCTTGAAATTATATTAATCCACCCTTGCTTTGTATAGGTGCATCTTGGCAAGCACACACTTGCTTTGTATTGGCATGTGCTTAATCTTAGATGTGCACCATTACATTAGGCAAAATAACAATAAAATTTCCTCCTTTGTATTGGCGTATTGCACTTGATAGGTGCACACCAATACAGTAGCTTGTTCAAATCTTCAAAAACTGCCCTCCTTTGTATTGGCGCCCTTGAGCTTCTTTGTGTGCCAATACACTAGATTTGAAAATTTTAAAAAAATGCCTTCTTTATAGTGGAGCTCTAAGCTTCTTGGTGCATACCAATGCATTAGGATATGAATGCCAACAATGTACCAACTCCTTTGTATTGGCATGTTTAGTGTTCCATATGCACACAAGGCACAGTAAAATTTTGTTTGATGTGGTGTGCCAGGCGATAGGCATGTGCACCACAATGCACTTTGCAAAAAAAAATTCTTCTTTGGTGGGGTGTGTGTGATGATAGGTTCATGTGACATTGGTCTACAAATTAAAAATTTGTTTGATGTGGCATTGCACGTCATCAAATAGGTGCATGCACCAATAGTCTAAGAGAAAACTTTCTTTGCACCAATCTCCTCAAATAGAATAGGAAAATGGATAGGAGGAGGCAAAAATAGGCATGTGAGAGTCACCTTGAAGAACATAGAGGACAAAAACAAGATACTAAGGAATAAAAGATTCCTTAAAGGCACGCAAATTTACATTGATGAGGACCTTACTATAGTGCAGCAGGAAGAAAGGAGGAAAGAGTGGGAGAAGGTAAAGCCGGCAAAAGATGCACAAAAATGGGCTTGGCTACAAAATGGCAAAGCCCAAATAGGTGACAAAGCGTCACACAAGAAATAGGAATTCAGGGCCCCCCAGGAGTACTTAGCAGTGGTAAGTTGGAACTGTAGAGGGTATCCATGGAGAAGAGGACCTGGATTGGGGCCCATAGCAGAGGGAAAGGATGTCATCATCCTTATTGAGACACATGAACATGATGGGTGTAGGATTCTGGATTTTGAAGGGTATAAAAAGACCTCAGTGTGGAATGAAAGAACTGATAGTGGCAAGGGACACGGTGGAGTGGCAGTCCTAATTAAAGAGGAATGGGACAGTTTCGTAAAAGTGGAGAAAGAAGATCCAAACAAGTAGTTCATATGGCTTAAAATTACAGAAAATCAAGTCACAACAAGGATGGCAGCATGCTACTTTGCTCCAAAGGGATCAAAATTTTATAAGAAAAGGAATCTAGACCATGAAGACCCATTTGCAGCTCTAAAAAAAGACATTTTTGTTTTTAGCAACATGGGAGAAATAGTAATAATTGGGGACTTTAATGCCTGAACTGCAAATAATCAAGCTCTCAATCTAAAAAACAGCAACATAGAAAAAGATAACCCTCTATGGTTAGAGGAAGAGAATGACCAACTTTGGGACGGGGTCTCACAAGACAGCAAAGGTGCAATTTCACACTTCGGGGCTGAACTCTTAGGGCTTTGTAGCTCTTACAGCATGGTCATCTGCAACGGTATGAGAGCATGGCCTAAATCAGGAAGCATCACCTGCAAAATGTACAATGGCCAAAGTGTAGTAGATTATGTCATTTGCTCGCAGAGCTATACCTCGAAACTGATGGAGGTTGTGATTGGGGACAATGTCTTAGAGCTGAAATCAGACCATAATCCAATTCATATTAAGGTTCACATTCTCATAAGGAAACAACAGGAAGAACAAGTCCACCTTAACCAAAAGAAGGCTACTCCCCAAGGTAAAATCCTTCTAAATCATGAGAATCAGGAAATCTTTAGAGCTGCAATCAAACAACTTTTCAGTGATCACAAAGAAAAAATAGCTAACATAAAGAATCGGTTCTCCAGAGAGAACATGTTGATTCCCCTAATGCACAAGGCCCTAAATGGTTGTAAGAGAGCTAGACCCAAGAGAGGAACAATAAATACTTTCCCGGCAAACCCATGGTTCAACGAGGAATGCAAGATAGCAAAAAGAAATCTGAGAAAGAGAGGTATGGACAAAAAGTATAAGAAAGAGTATGAAAAGATGCTATGGAATAAGAAAGAGAAATATGTAAACAGCAGAAGAATAGAGCTGATTGCCCTTGGAAAAAATAGTCCTAAAAGCTTTTGGAAAGAGCTATGTCAAAAGAAGAAACAAACATAAAACAATATCACCAGAAACCAATGGCTTGAGTATACGAAGTTGCTATATGAAAGGGACCAAGATAAACATAGACCCCCAATTGTCTATGCGAATACAAAACTTTTCAACACCGAAGACGTCATTCAAGGCATAAAACAATTGGCAAGTGGGAAAGCTCAGGATATTGATGGGCTGCAAGCTGAGCACTTAAAATGGGGTGCTGAAATACTGGCACCTCGTATCAAACACATCTTCAATAGGGTCATCCAAGAGGGCTTCCCGAAAGAGTGGACGACTAGTGTGGTTATCCCTATCTTCAAAAGCGGGGATACTAATAACCCGTCAAATTATCACACTATCATGGTTAATCCCCTTCTTGGTAAACTCTTCAAAAGCATGATAGAGCGCAGAATCAGCAGGTGGGCAGAAAAAGAAGGAAAAAGAGCTAAGGACCAAGCTGGATTTAGACCGAAGCACTCTACTATTGATCATGGAGCTACACTTAGGTTCTTGATTGAAAAAATATGGAACATTCAGGGGGACGAGGCCTTTTGCTGCTTTGTCGACTTCAAAAAAGCCTTTGACACAGTCCCGTGTGACAAACTTTGGAATAGGACGAAGGAGCTGGGGGTTCCGGATGAGCTTAGAGCTGCTGTCCATAGATTATATGAGCAAGTAAAGGCTAAAATCAGAACTAGTGAGGGAATGTCAGAGTGTTTTGGCAGTGATATAGGCGTCAAGCAGGGCTATCTGCTTTCACCAACTTTATTTGGACTGTACATTGATAAATTAGAAGAATGGTTAAATAAAGACAGTGGGGAGGGGATTCAACTAGCTAAGTATGTTATAAAACTGCTTCTGTATGCGGATGACCTCATTTTAATCACCAAAATAGCCAGCAACTTGAGGGAACATTTGAGAGCACTTGAAACTTTTTGTCAAGAGGTCGGAATGCAGGTGAACACAAGCAAAACCAAAATAATGATCTTCTCTCTGAAAAGAAAAAAGAAACAATATACCTTTACCTTTGAAGGCAGCCCGTTGGAGATAGTCGAGGAGTACAAGTACCTCGGGCTTGATTTTCACCACAATCTCAGCTGGGAAACTTGTAGAGCAAAAAGAATTCAAGGAGGTTGGAAAGCGTTGTACTCTCTTCAAAATAGGTGCAGGATTGCGGAGTTATGGGATTGGAAGACCAAGAGAACACTCTTTGGTTTGTTGGTTACCCCGGTGATTCTCTACGGGTGTGAAATTTGGGGCAGCAGTATGTCAAATCAGAAATGGAAGCAGATAGAGAGAATCCAGAAGCACTTCATCATCAGCAATCTCAAAGTCAAGAATTCGGTGCCGTATGAGATCTTACTTGCTGAAATGGGGTCCTTCCCTCTAAAGGCATCGGCGATGATACGATTATTAAGCTACCTCAAGAAGATTCAAAACATGAAGAGCCACATGTGGCCTAGACTAATTATGGAGGAAGAGCTAACTAGAAGAAAGAACACTTGGAGGAAGCAAAATGACAAATGCGTAAAGAGGTGGGATATTAGCATGCAGGAGTGCCCAAATACTAATGAAGAAATAAAAAAATATGTGAGAAGAAAATTCAAGTGTATCATGTGGACAAAACAAATGGGCCGTAAAAAGGAGAGCCTATATAGGAGCAGACATTAAGTGGAAAGCGAAAATGTTGATTGCCCAACTTAGGATGAGCTCACATCATCTTAGGTGTGAAACGGGTAGATGGCTAACTCCTAAAGAGGATTGGGAGGAGAGAATATGCCTCTTTTGCAACAAAGGCATGGTAGAGACGGAATGACACTTCCTCTTGGAGTGCGAGGCATACAAAGACATCCGATACAGTTATGGTGAAACTTTGATAATCGCCAACCTTAACACCATGTTTGAAGCGACAAGGCTTGGTAGTACGGCAAACCTCGTGGTCAAACTTCACAGCAGAAGGGAAGATCTCAAGAAGGAAGTTCAGGCAACTTAGAGGTCGTTTTGTGGCTATTGTTCCATTTGACGGGGCTGTGTGCGACTGTTGGGTCCCATAGGCTGCTACGGCCTCGTGGACATTATTAAAATTCTTCATTTGATTTCAAATGCGCTTGTTTGCAATTGCAAAAAATGTCTTTGATGAAGCACTTCTAGATGTAGGTGAGTGTGCATTGAAACACATTTTTAAATTAGAAAATCTTCAATGAGGTGTGCTAGGTGACATGCACACATGCCTCAACACACAAATCTAGAATTTCATTGTCTTTGCCTTCATCCTCTGTGCACGTGATGGCCATTAGGCGTGCCAATGGTCTAGATTAAATCTTTCAAACACTTTCAACTTCCTATAGGCACACCCATTAACAAGCCTATCAGCATATGGAAGGATAAAGATTTTGTTTGGAGGTTTTTTCATGCGTATGTGCTACCTGAATGATGCGTGCCCCTGTATAGGGAAGAACTTTTATCTTTGATAACACCTATGTAATATGGTGTGTGTGGATCTTCTGGAGTGCACTTTTGCAAACAATTTTCAAAAACCTAAATCCTTTGGTGAAGCACATGGGATGATCATTAGGCGTTCCAATGGTGTATTCAAAATAAAACATTTTTATATCTTTGGTGTGGCACAGTAAGTGTTTGGTGTGCACGCCATTAGACTAGGTAAATAAGATTTGAAACTTTGATATAGCGTGGGTGATAACTATTAGGCGTGTAGATGTACTTTGACAAAATTTTCCTTTGTGATGTGGTGCACCAAGCGTTGGGCATGCGCGCCATAGGTCTCTGCAAACATTTTTCAATTGTGAAGTGGCACGTGAGATGTCAAAACACATAGATTTAAAATTTGAAATCCTTCCTTCTTGTGAGTGTGGAGGTCTAGAAGTGCACTAATCTTATTGTTCGTTTGTTAGTATTCACATATTTTGTTGAGACACATCTCCAGAACCAGTTGAGTGTTTTAATGATCTTGCAGGGTTAGCAAAATCAACATAATGGTACACAAAAGGTAACACTTTCGAAACAAGTCAAGGGTGACAAATGAGGTTTTTTCATGATACGGTTATCAAAATACAAAAGTTTTGTTATGGGCACAACAATTGGCTCTATCTGGGGTCCATGACTTAGAGGACTTCAGAATCTCCGGGCTTGCAAGTAGACTGGTGATTTATTAGCTGGGCAACAGAGTTGAAACATTCCTAAATCACCTAACAAAACATGACTTTTCATAATACATGAGGGAAATACTAGACTACATAGTGAAAAATGCCACAAATTGGGAAACCCAATACAAGCAATATGAAACATGACAATGCTCTTTTTTTTAGCAAGGGTATAGAGAAACAAAATGAGTTATAACACAAAACCATTTACAGGTTGGGAAAAGTAACAACCTCTCCTCTTGAGCTAGGAATCCCCTCGTGGCAACACAGTGTGTCTCAACCTCTGCAACATTTTCTAAAAGAGCCACGGTTTAGGTTGATTGACATGATCATGCGGTGAAAAATTCATGATGAATTGATTGATATGCATTGGTTTTGGATGATCATTTTCCACATGGGGAAACGTCTCTAGCAAGTGAAGATTTTGAGCCTCCTTTTGAAGATATCTAGCAAGGCCCTGCAGTTGTAGTACTATTGTAGGAATAGTAACCACCACATATCGAATTTGATTTTCTTCGTCTGTCTCTTCAACATATGCAACCCTGAACTCAGTCCAAGTATCATCCTCTAAAAAAGGATAAAATTGGTCAAAGAGAATTTCCATCACTTGTTCTTGACTTTTTGGATCTGCAACTAACAACCATGTACTTTGTGATTGGTGTACCTTTTCATCCATCCAGGCCTTAAGAGTCTGAATCTGAAAGACCATCAAGGTCTTAATATTCAAGCACCTAATCATTATCAAAATTGAAAATACACCTACTGAAAAATATTTTTTGGGAGCTCACTTTGCCATCCATCATTCCATGTTATTGGACTTTGGATAAACTAAGTCTCTTCAATTTCATTAGAGCAAACGTCTTCAATGAATGTCCTTAGGATTATGACTATGAATCTTTGGAAACACTTCTTTTTCATTAATTGTCCAACTTTCTTCTTCTATATGTGCTGATGTATAGAAGTGTTGTATTGAATTTACCATCAATGAAACATGAGTACATTTCTCTGTGTGTGGCACATCAAATGTCAGAGGCGCACGCTAGTATACGGAAGGACAATGATTTTTCTTAGAGGTTTTGTCATGGCACACACCATTGTATAGGAAAGAATTTTTGTCTTTGATAACACTTGCTTAATATGGCACATGTGGATCTTGTGGAGTGCGCTTTTGCAAACAATTTCAAAAACCTAAATCCTTTGGTGAGACGCCTGGGATGATCATTAGATGCGCCAATGGTCTACTCAAAACAAAACATTTTCAGCTCTTTGGTGAGGCACATGAGGTGTCTAGTGCACACACCATTAGACTAGGTGAAGAAGATTTGAAACTTTGATATGGCGCATGTGATGACCGTTAGGCGCGATAATGTACTTTGGCAAAATTTTGTATATGTATAGTTATAATCTTATTGTTATGCCTAATGTTGGACATGTCGTCATTTTGTAGCTTTCAGACCTTTTGTTGTAATGAAAACAATGGAATTTTAATTTTTATTTCTATTATGTGAATCAACAAGCATTGAACACTGACTCTTTAATTTGATGCACATGTCAATGACTAAACTTGAATCTTCTATGTTGGGTACAACTAAACTTTAATTTTTTTTTTTATATATGTATGTATGCATATGCAATTGCACACACACACAGACAGATAAATAACTGCAGCATGCTATACAGCCAAAATAATGGCCTGTTGTACTATCATCCCTGAAATGCATTATGACCATCCCCATCTTGAAATTGCCATGCAACTCTTCTCCATTATGCAATGGGGTTCTAGTTCTCCTGGGCTGTAATATAGGACAATGTAGTTTTTTCTTATCAGGGAATAACTTTGCCGACTAAGGATTTGCTTGAGATTAAGATTAGCATATTCTTTGTTTTTCCTAAACAAAACAAACTAGAAGGAAAAAGTGCGATGATTAAAAATCAGAACATAGAAGAGCTTTGGCAGCAATATAGGAAGGGTTAGCCTTTGGTTTTGATTCCATCCCAAACTAAATACAAACCGACACGAATATCAACTGTGCAAGTATACAGACTGTTGGGTTCAAATAATCACATTATTTAGACAGCTTCATTTTGCTCCATAGATTTTTTTTTTTAACTTTTGACATTAGCCTTGCTGCTTTTGAGAACTGGAATCAGGTTTATAGGGGTTCTTATTTATTGTAAGCATTCCTAGGGGAAAGCACTGGCAAGCAGTAAAATATTTCCTAATGATTGCAACTACTAACCACATATGCCATCTTCCTTTACCACTCTAAGTCATAATCTCTATTGCAAGAAGGGAGTTTAGTGCAAATCAAGTCCTCACAAGAAAAGCAAGATTTAGGTTGTTAAGATATTCCCTATTCCTTGCAATTTCTAGTATTCTGTCCGTATGTATTTGACAAGTTATCTTGAAATACAAAAAAAATTATATTAACAGTTCACACATAGGCAGCGAATAAGTCCAGAATGAGGGTGACAAGTGTTTCTTGGTGATAATACATCTACATTTTAATTTCATAATATGAATGCTGCATTAGATACTTAATTGACATTCCCAGGCCTATAAACAAAAGGTTTTGAAAACAACAGCAAAAGCTTCAGGCAGATATTTGATTTTGGGAACACATGCAACTAAAACCAGCTGGTAAAGCACATTATCAGCTCCATTATCACTACATAACATAATAGCATATTTTTCCAATGGTAGCTGCATCAAATCTGAGTACTTTGTTCTGACTATTGTAGTAGAGATGTCATTACTGGAGCATACTGTCCTGCATGCATGATTTTGAATTATCCCTATCTTGTTCTTTAAATATATACATACACCTCCAAAAACACTTGCATAGATTGACTAGTTCAAACTATATGCTCAGAAACACTGAAACCTCTAGATGCTAATGCCCAACTGATCAAAATAAATAATCTGGACTAATTTCTTTCTACTAGAAAGCTAAGGAAGCCTTGGAAACTTTGAAAAGTCTGGCCGTCTTCGTTCCAGATATGCAGATTTTCCTTCATTTGCCTCCTCAGAACCATAGTATAATAATGTCGCATTTCCAGCCAGCTCCTGATATGTGAATAAAAGACAAATGTAGTTCAATTGAATTAGCAAGAAAGCATGGGAAAGTTCAATTTGCTTGAGATATTACCAACTTAAGTAGAGTTACTAACTTGTCCCCAACATCAAAGGAAGGACTATTTTAGACCCTACAATGAAAAAAACATTAGAGTATGGAAAATGATTATTACATGGATTCCAGCATGGCCGTCATCAACAGCATTGAGGGCAGCCTTGCATACCCGAATGGCTGTGGGGCTGTTTCTCAATATTTCTCTACACCACTTTAATGTTTCCTGTTCTAATTTTTCCAGCTGCATGATTGAAGATACCAAATTTCAGAATTCACATAACCAGACGGTTATTAAGAACCTTACTTTTATGACAAGATAAAAATGTGTAGAATCATTACATAGAACTTATGATCAAATCCTAGTTGATCTTTCTTCCATTGAGCATTCTGTTTAGGTAAAATATGCAGTATGGGGTGGGAAATTTTTTTAATACTATCTACCATAGCACTTCAATCCAAATAGAATGCAATAACCTGCATGTGAAGCATAATATCTTTATCTCAATTTCATTTTCAACTTCAAGAAAGCCTTGAATCTCCAAACAGGATACATGCATTATAAAAAAAAGTAATTTAAATTTCACAGAAAGTGATTTTGTTTTCAAACCAGAAGTACCATACAAGAGTTTAAAGTTGGTAACACAACAAATGCTGTGACTTTTTCCTTTCAAATCAAATTTTAATATATGAAAAAAATCTGAATTTGGTTTCCACATGTTAGCTATGCAATTGTTACCTGTCCCTTATGATGACAGTTTTTCAAACTTCAATTTGATTAGATAATTGTTGTACCCAATCCGAAACTCAGATTACTATATAAGATTCTCCATTCCTCTGTGTGTGTGTGTTGAGTCATTTTGTGAAAATTGAAATAATCATTTGTAGTCGCTCGCCCCATCAAAGTCCAAAATGTTTGAGTCTTTTGATCGCCAAGTCCAGTGATTGTTTTCAGTCAAGTTTGGCTGTCATTAAATATCATATTGTCAAAATCGAATCGTCATTCCAACTCCGTTGTTTCATCAAAATCCTAGGACGTCAAAATTGCGTGTTTATGTTACTTGTCCATCGTTTTGATTTCAATTATAATTTTTTAATTAATAATTATTTTTATTAAAAATGATTGTTAAATTGTTAATTATTAATTATTTTTAAAATTAAAATTGTGGTTTTGTAAAAAACCAAAAACCATTAAAATTTTTATTATTTTTCGTAATAATAATTATTGATAATTTATTAATAATTATTATTATTTAAAATTATTAGTAAAAAAACCAGAAAATTAAAAAAATAAAATATAAAATAAAATATAAAAATAAAAAATGCCTTTATAAGGCATGTGCCATTATAAAGAGTAAAATAAAAAAAAATCAAGGCAAAAGTGCCTTAAGAGCGCTTCCCATGCACCTTGTTCAAAACGTTTAACATGTAGGTAAAAGAAAAAGAAGCGCTAGCAAGTGATCTCCCACGCCAAGGCGAATGTAGGGATGCGTCAACAGTCAAAAGGGAGTGCTTCACATCAAACATCCTACACAACCGATCAAAAGGAGAAGATAAAGACAAGTTAACCAATAGCAACCAAGGAAAAGGGTGCAGCGACCAAAATAAGACTCCATAATCAAAAAAGATAAAAGTTAAAACAATGCCCAGTCAGCTGCAAACCAAGCTCATTAGCAAACAAAAGGATTCAAAAGCCATTCGACCATCCAAAGGAAGGTATAAGCAAATCAAAACAAAGAAGACCAAGAGTTCTTCTTTTTCAAACACAATAGGAGTGCCATTTTTCAAGGAAAAATCAGAAGCACTGTATTACAAACAGTAATCATTTTTTTTTCAATTCTCCTATCTGAAGAAGAATTTTGCAACAATTAGAGACGAAAGTATCAAAGCAGATTTTCGGAATTTCATCAAGGGTATCGGATTCAAGTCACCAAGATTAAGAGAATAGAGAAATTTTCAAAATATTTTAGAGGATTCACTAGAGAGAAGCATCGCCAAACTAGAATCCAATCATCCAAAGCCGCCTTCACAACTCTATTTTTAGCCCGTGCTAAAAATAGATCGCCATCAATTTTAGAAAGGACAAATTCAAAATTTGCTATTTTTAGCTAGCCTCATATGCTATTTTTAACATTCATTATTTTTAGCATCAACTAGAGTTGACTTCTATCCCATCATCATGCAAGAGATTCGAGCACAAAGTCACAGTTTGCAACAAGTTCGAACTACAGTTTAACCAAAGGTTGCATGCTTTAATCATTAGTTGAGCTACAATTGCATGATTTAAGTCTTAGTTTTAGTGGAGCAGATATTTTGTAATAAAATTTGCATGTCATGTAAACAACAATCAGCTAGAATTAAGAGTTCAATTAATTATTTTATTTATTTTTCATGCAATTGTTTTGTAAGCAGTATAAATAAGTGCTTTTGCACATAGATGAGGGATTTTCATGATTCATTTTTCACTATTAATTATGATCAGAGTTAGCATTTCAGTATTTTTCTAGAGTCAGTTGTATCAGAGAATTTAGTATTATTTATTATCAGAATTTAGTATTTCAGTATTATCAGAGTTAGTTGTATTCAGATATGTGTTGTATCAATTATCATGATCAATCAATGAATAGAAAGCAATGGCAATTTTCATGCCTGCAATATGCTGAAATTGTTATTCGTCATATATTCAACGTGATTGTGATTTTGTTATTCATTCAATAGATTTTATTATGCTTGTCTTGCTTCTAAGAATCTATTGAAATGTGCTATCATCAATGCTGAAAGTTAAGTCGATTCAATGGATGTACGAACATTGTGTCAGAGGCAAAATTGAAGATATAAGTCATGGCGTTGTACCGTCTTATATGCAATTTAATCATAGCATCCGTGATTATATGTTTGTGTTAATCAATTCAATCCAATCCGTGTGTGCTTGCCCTACTCAACCTCTGAATTTAGCTCAATACCGCAAGTGTATAGTTGTAGATCTTGATTTAAATCAAAAAGCACAAAAATCCTTGCCTTGTGATTGAAAATGTGTTTCAGCCTTTCACACGTCACGAACCCAAAAAAATCGCATATTTATGTTTTATTCAGCATAAACGTGAAAACACCTTTGAAAACACTGTAAAGCCTGTAAATTGCAAGTTCATATTGTACATCTTTAGATTAGTTATATTTTATAGGGAGCTTCCCCATCTAATTTGAAGAGCGGTTTTACTGCACATCTATTCCGTTCTATGTCACACTAAAAGGTGCGAAATAAAATGTTAACAGTTTTTGGCGACTCTACTAGGGAACGACATAAGACTACCGTCTTATCCATTGCAACATTCAAAAAGGTCCAAAGTTCACAAATATTTTAGTTCCAGACGAAGACTTCCTATGGCTAATTAGGAGGGTAACCGCATCAATAACAATCATTCACCTCCATTGTGCCCATGGGGAAATCAGATCAATCCATTGGCACTGGTAGAAAATCATGAACTTCTTGAAGGCTCAACGAAGAATTTTCCAAAGTTTTACGGTGATGGCAAGCAGCAACCCAATGAGCATATTTCCGCCTTCACCACCTCTTGTGGAATTCTCAACGTTGCACATGAAGATTTTGCAGTGCACTTATTTGTGGAAAGCTTGCGAGGTGCAACCGCTGATTGGTTTAGTCATCTTGCTGCTGGTTCTATCACGAGTTGGGAGTTGATGAGTGAAATTTCTTGCTCGTTTCAAGCCTGCAAAAGTCAGTCATGCCTTGTTTGCACAACTCTCAAATGCCAAGAAAGACGAAAGTGAATTGATGCAGGAGTTCGTGGCAAGATTCAATCATCCAGTTGACAAAGTTGCAGACACTTTGAATCCTTCTTCCGAAATTATTCTCACTTGTTTCATCAACACTCAATCTTCAAAAGTTGCTTTCTTTCTCAAACAAAGAAATGCTACAGAATGGAGAGAAGCTTAGGAATATGCTATTGAGTTGGAGGATCATATGATTACTTCGAGAAAGATACAAAGAGATTCAATCAAGTCTCTAGTTCCTTTGAGCGCTTCACCACTTCAGCAAGTTCCATCTCCTCCAAGTAGACAAGATGCTTTTTTTAATTATGTTAGTGATAGGTCTCTTGTGCCTAGTTCACCGACCAGACAAGTGGCAAATGTGTTTTCTGCAGCAAAAATATACTACTTGTTCCATGCAATAAATGAACACGATGGAGAAAGTTGTCCTAAAATGCTCAAATTCTTACAAATATTAATGACTTCAAATGAAAATCAAGGATTTTCGAATGATTCTGAACATCTTTTAGATGAATCCGACGGTGGCTCTGTAATGGGATTTACCCAATGTGAATTTGATATAAGAAGGAATGATTTTCATAATCCTATTTCAAGTGGCATCATGTATCTGCATAATTAGGAACTACAAATGGAACAAGAATATCCATCAGAAGCGGAAATCTTGCCTACTTTGCGTAAATTCTTTGAGGCCGAAGAAGGATTGTTGATGGGAGAGGAACTTGATATAATACAAGTATTGCATACTTTCTTTGAGGAGAATGAAGTGACACAAACCTCTCAAGACCAAAATTGCGAACTAGAAATCAAATATACTAAAGAGGACAATGATGAATCCAATTTCTTTTTTTCATCATTCAAAGGGTGGTTTGAAGAGCCTACATCAGATATAATCAAAGAAGGGCAAGACAAGGAAGATATTTTTCTCTCTCAAGGGTCTTCAGCTTCAAAATCAATTTCCATAAGCACTATTGATGAGGAATTTCAGAAGATATCTGATTAAGAATCCAAGCATCTCGTGTTAGAAATCGATGTCTTTCTTCAACATCTAATTCCAATGACATAAGACTTAAATGTTTCTTTATTTGATGAGGTTGCAGCTGTAACTTTTGTGAATACAAAGAGTGATTTCGATCAAAAGCTCCAGATCCAGGAAGTCGATATTGTTCATGATATCCATGACGGCTCACAATTAGATGAACAATTTGTTGGAAGTGTTGTCATTGATGTCAAAGGTGCATACACATGTTGTCATTGACATTAAGAAGATAGTCATGAACATACGAGAGTATAAGAACATATGGTCATTGATGTCAAGAAGGTGCATGAACAAGAAGTGGTGCCACTAATGTCAAAGACATAAGACCGAGATTGTTGGCAAGATTAATGTCTAAGAGATGTTGTTGTGGAGATTGATTGGATTGATTGTACAAGATATATGGACGAGATTGTCGAAGATTGTCATTGGTGTTGTCAAAGAAGTATGAATGAGATTGATGTCAAAGGCATGGAGTAATTAATGGTCATTGAGAGTTGCCCATTATAATAAGAGTTGCCCGTTATAATAAGAGTGGCCCGATATAATAAGAGTTGACCGTTGAAGAGATTGTGGAATGGATGGTCGATTTAAAGATATGGTCACGTTTAAATTAAAGATTTAAACATATTTAAGTATGTGAAAGATAAGATAACATGGGCCGACCCATATATATCCCTTGGTGCCTAAAGAAGATGAGCTTTATTTCAAATAAAAATTTCAATTTCAATTTTCAAGTAGCCGACCTCCAAGGAATGGCCGACTCCCTATATTGAAACATAGGCCAACTTCATAAAAAACTATATGGCCGACCTTATAAGAAGCGCCAAGAAAAAGGAATATTATATAAAAGGATGTGCGCTGATTAGAAAAAGACTCATGAAGCGATTTTAATGAATATTATTAGTGGTGTGATCTGCTATGAGGAGAAGCAACTATATTAATAAAGCAGCGATTAGATTTTATTAAGAGCAGCGATCAATATCAAAATGTGGCCGACTATCTTTAAGTTTTTGATGGCCGACTTCCAAAAGACAAAGCGCTAAGAAGTATAAAGTGTGATCTATATAAATAAAAGGTGTGCGATTTGTATGAGGTTAAAAAATGCAGCGATTTGAATTAATTAAAGGAGCAGGGATTCCATTTGTAAAGTGCAGTAATTATATATTGAAGGGCTGTGATTTATGTTAAGGAAAGATGTGATGAAATGAAGAGATACCTCCATTGACAAGAGACATATCCATTCATAGAGGTCACTCCTTTTGAGAAGATATAAAGTGGAAGAGGAGTGGTTAGAAGACAAGCAATTTAAATGAATATTATATAAATAAGAGCAGATTGAGAAAGTGTTAAAGGGCAGAAAATTGAAGTGCAATTCAGATTTATTTTGAGTGTATATGCAGCCCATGTATGAATGATAAATGCAAATATTTATGACAAATATGTGAAGATTAGAAGCAGAAATCTATGTGAAAATATTGGCATGATAATGATTAGATTTTGAAGAAAGGATTGTGTGAAATAAAGTGTGTGCTCAGAATTGTGAGAGGATAAAATATTTGTGTGTGTGAACCTGATTTGAAAAGAAAAGACTTGCACCATACAGAATCAGAAATAGTGATCAGATTTGTGAAAGAAGGTTATTGTGTAGATTGTGATCAAATTTGGAAGAAGATTATTGTGTGGATGGTGATCAGATTTGGAAGAAGGATATTGTGCGAGTTGCAATCAGATTGAAGATTCTGTGAAGAAGCATACTTATCAGCTATCGAAGGATAAAGAGGTTAGAGCCTCTTGCTGGGTTGGAGCTCAGTTTGTGTAGAGGTTGGAGCCTATAATTCTGTCAAGTGGAGATTGGTGTGTCTTGTGAGTTGGAGCTCACTATTTGTATGTGAAGTAGGTTGGAGCCTACAAGAAGAAGAAAGGATATATATATATATATAAGCAATATTGTGCCGTGGTTTTCTCTCAAAATGGTTTCCATGTAAATCGTGTGTTCTCATTGTGTACTTAATTGCTAGATCTTGCATATGTGTAGTTAATGTAATTAATTGAGTTTGGAAAAGTAAAAGATTGTTAGATACTGATTCACCTCCCCCCCCCCCTCTTAGTATCATTGTGTGCTCATCACAATTTCTTGGATATAATTCAGCTTTGATGGCGCCCGATAGATCAAAAGACCATGTAGAAGATTCTTTATCAAATTTGGATAGTTTTTTACAAGTACTTGAGAGTAAACTTTTAGCAGAAGACACAATTACATCTCTTTTGAGTTGTGACTCATCTTTGTCTTCGATAGACCTCATGTATGTTAGTGAGGAAGAAGTGGATCTTTTTCTCCAAGATATCATGGAAGAAGAAGAATGGCTGGTCAAAGAAAATGAAATGCCAACAGAATATCATATTCATACTTCTACCTCAGCGATAGGAGATAACAATGCTATGATTGATAGTGGAGAACTGAAAGACGTATTACTTAAAGATGATTGCACTAGAGAAACTCAATTTATCCAAGAGCCAACAATGTGGAATGATGGATGGTAAAGCGAGCTACTGGAAGATAATATTTTTCAGCATGTGTACTTTGATAAAAAAAAACTACCGAGAAACATTTATATTCCCTAAAAGAAACAATTACTTAGTTCTTTTAGATTTTTTATTTTCAAATTTTCTGGCAATAGTTCATTTCTTTAGCTAGGATTAAAGTCACTAACTTAGTTATTAGCTCAGTTAGAATCCCTTAATTTATTTGCTTTGCTTTAGATTAATTGTTTAGATTTCTTTAATTCTTAGGTTTAGAATAGTTCAACTCTTTAGGTTAGTTTTCTTTTCCAGAATTATTCTTGTACTTCATTTAGTTCAATTTGTTTTAAGTAATTCAACTAAGTTATTGGTTTAGGTTTGGGTACGGAAGTTTGGCATGTGGATATGGAAAAAAAATTGGGGGTTGGGTTCATTTTGGGTTTGTCCATACAAAAAACATATAAAGATTATAAATATATGAATATTTGCAGCTAAAAATAAGAATTAAATTTAGAATACCACATAGCATCATATAATAAACAAAACCACCATAAAAATTAAAAATACTACTTCAATGTCAATATGTCAAAATCGAATGTCATGATAGATATTCATTGTTCAACATTAAAACCTCATTCAAACCTCCTTACTCTATTTTCTCTCTTTTTTTCTTAATGCCCAAGTTATGCTTCCTTACCACTCACCGATGCTTTCACAACCACCACTTACAATAAGATAAAAGGTAAAAGACAAAAAAAAAAAAAGGTGGGGACAGTCACCAAATAATAAAAAGAAAGTGGGGACAACCCCCAAGTAAATTAAAAAATTAGAGTTGGTTATAATATGCAAAAAGGCTAGGATATAATTGGAAACTAGTTGAATTTGTGTAAGAGAGAAGGGACCCAAAAAACCAGCCACGGATTTGTTCTATCATGTCATCCCGCACAATAAGTCTTGCCCAACACCATTTCCACTGCCATTAAAACTTCTCATTTGCAACATTGGTTGGGGAAAAAGAATAAAAATCTATTGAACCATTTCATCATGTAGTAGATCTACGATAACAAATCATTTGCGCAGTAAATTTTGCAAGGCAACATAACACAAAAAGTGGATAGCCAACAAACAAGAAAAAACCCTAAAATTTTTACAATTGCTAGGGTTCGCTACAAGGGAAAGCGAAAAAATTACAAAATTCATAGGGTTCACTACGGGTTTGCCCTAGGCATTGCAAAATGCCCCCGGTTTGTCTAGGTACGCTACAGTGCATACCTAGCCAAACTTGGGGTCATTTTGTAGTGCCCTATCTACACCCATAGCGAACCTAATTTGGGGCCTAGGTTGAAATCAAATGGACAACTCCCTAGATGAGGATCTAGATGAAATTATGTGTGTGTGTGGAAGCTTTGTGAGACAAAATAATGCAAAGATTGAGAGAGATCTAGAACTAAAATAGTAAACGTATTATTATTTATTTATTCATCCTGTACATGGCATACTCTTGAGAATGATGTATGATTGCTATTTTCTAATCTATCTGCCTATCTGTATACTTAATTCAATATCTAAGCTATGTTACACATATGTATATAATATATATAGATTACATGCCATGGAGGCCAATGGTCATTTATGGAAGCTGAACCATTCCTATAGAAGTGAAATCGTTTCCATGTATGACTCATCTCCCAATGGTTGCGCAATGTTGAATAATTTGTTGGTAGGTGTACATTGTATTGGCAACCCAGCATGGAGCGAGCCGTAGAGGTGCCACTTGGATTGTCACGTAGAGTTAGACTACACTATCCAAAGTCCAAATTGTAACACTCATAACGGTGTAGTGATAAGCAATGTGAGTTAGCCTTCGTGGTTTGTCCTAGAGGTATGCCTAACCTTGTTGAAGCCATGGTAGAAACCACAAAAGGTTTGGCAGTATGGTTACTGCAGGAGTGTTTGTCCCTATGTGAAGTGCTATGTGCCACTATTAGAGTATGTGAGGTACTTGCTGGAGATGGATGGATAATCTTTGTGTTAACATGAGCATCTGGGAAGTGCTCTGATGTATTGTAGACCATGGAAGTGTTATTGCAAGTACCACAAGCCATGAGAATGGTCTTGGCCATATACACCTCAGGAACCTTGTTTGGTAGATCCTTCTAGATTAGGACTGGATCAGGAACTTGGACCGAGTAAGTATAGTACTCGGATCTAAGGGAGTTTTACAATGAAATGGTAACATAGAGTAATTGTTTAGAGTAATAGACTTGTGAAGTTTATTTCAATTAGTTTCTTAAAGTTTTCTTAGTGTTTATTTCTTTTTTTCTTAGATTAGCCTAAGCTTTCATTTGTACTCTAAATTAATTTCATCAGTGTTCAGTTAGTTTTTAGATTTTGCATTTGTGTAAATTTACATTTGAGCTTTAGGTTTAGTTTAGAACTTATATCTTAGCTTCTTGATGTTATAATTTTCTTCATGGGTTAGATAAAGGTTTAGATTGATTTTCTATCCTTTTTTTATCTTTTTGGTTATGTTTTCATTCTTTAGTTTGGTTCATTTTTAAGTCTCTTGCTTTAGCATAGCTCAATTCTTTAATTTAGATTTTCTTTTAACTTTATATATTTATGAAGGTTGATAAGTACCTTAGAAGTCTTACTTTAGTTTCGTTGTTCTTTAACTTGTTTTC
Organism: Cunninghamia lanceolata; assembly: GCA_027924645.1. Taxonomy (NCBI): domain Eukaryota; kingdom Viridiplantae; phylum Streptophyta; class Pinopsida; order Cupressales; family Cupressaceae; genus Cunninghamia; species Cunninghamia lanceolata. The sequence goes on from BSBN01000516.1 coordinate 6,923,692, forward strand.
TTTAGTTAATTGATTAATTTTAGTTGAGCCTTGCAATTTTAGATTAATTTAATTAGGTCATCATTAGATTGTAAAGAATTTCACAAAGCTTTAACATTCAAATAAAGACATTTATATTCCCTACAAGCTATCATTATCGGGAAACTCAAAATGAGTTAGTTTTCCTTTAAAGATTTTAACATCCAAAGCAAACAAAACTCAAACACACTAATATCCAATAGTTTAGTATTGCAATTTTCAATATCTGCCTAGGCTTCACACTTGACCATTCGATGTTAAGCACAATAATTAGATAAATCAATCAGAGTGATGCTAAAGTGTTTCTTTCCTCAGCGTGATTATTAACGTCTTGCTTTTCATTATTTAGCCTATAAATTAGCTTTGTGTTTACGTAGTTCTTTAAAATAATGAAGTTGAAGAAAATAGTGTATCCTCTTGAAGATGTCCACTTCTACTAAAATTCATCGAAACCTGTTAGATACCAGAGTGTCAACTTAATTGCAATCACATTTTGGTCTTTCAAAAGAGTTTCTGCAATTCTGAAACTATTCTTTTGTGGATTGGGCTTAGACTCATGCTTTGAGAACATTTCATTATGATTAGAATGATTCCATACTAACTTTCCAATTAAAGAAAATGTACAATTGTTGTTGCAGGGGTAAGATTTTCCGATGAAAATAGGCTCCAAATAATCTCCAAGTGCGGAATTCTATAAGAAAAAGGAAATGTAATTACCAAACTATCTAAAACTGTGCCAAGAAACTCTCAATATGGAGCAAATAGGAGAGCCAATTGATGACAGCCTAACTAAATTCAATCCCAAGGACTTCAAAAGAGAAATGGTTGGGGGCTACTGACCTTATCAAACACCTTAATGCTTCTCACAAAATCCTAGCAAAAGCTCTATCTAGGAAGATTTAGGCGTTGTGTTTCAAAGGTGTTTAAGCAAGACCAGTCAGGACTGATGAAAGGCGGGTTTATTTTTGACAGATTTATCATGGTCACAAGCACATGAATCTCATTTAAAAGTTCTCAACATTGAATAGACTTCAACAAGGCTTACGATAGGATTGAATAAGACTCCATCTAGTACATGTTTTTTGATAAAATGCAAGAGGTTTGTAAATTGAATGTAGTAATTTTTTTTTAATTTTATCATAACATTCGGCCACCAAAGGACATCAGGTGTCTGAGAACATGTTCAAAGGGTAGTCCATGATAGCTCCAAAAATTTTAAATAACAAAAGATACAAAACTACACAGAACACCCAAAAGAAGACAACTAACATAGAACAATACTAAATAACCTACACTGCCACTGCAACACCTGAGATTAACTGACAGTTGAACAAAACATTTAATCGATCTAACTTGCTACAATCATCCTCGTCTATCAAAAACCACTTGAAATTCCACCATGATTGACATTATGGTCTTCTCAGCAAGCATGTTCTCATGCACAACAAATGTTATCGATCCCTTTATTGGTTCCTTGTGCAGTCCTATGACAAGCTATCCTCTGTGTCATTCACTCCATCGTGGTTCGTGCAGCTATGCCCTGTCATGTCAAAGGCTTCTAAAGAGAGAATGAATGGACCTTAGCCTGGATGCAAACAGTCCCCAAACTTTCAGCTTGCACAGCCTGTCATTTTGTAGGGGGTGGAGACATGGTAGGCCCTTGCAGAGCTTCAAGATTATGCACGTGGAGAATGTATAGGAGGACAATATTTTATATGGCTTTATGAGCTCAATTAGCTTCTGAAGTTTTCAATTGCTTGCAACAAGATGCAGTATACATTGATTCAGGATTGGGGGTTTGAAGATTGTTGTTCAAATCTTTCACTGTTGCATCAATAGAAGGAAGGTGGTCAGTATTGCATCTCCTCTAGAAACCTGAACCACACATTCCAGGACATTGTTTGGAGATATCTCTCCCATTTTGTTGTTCAAATCTTTCATTGTAGCATCAATAAAAGCAAGGGAGGTGGTTGTTTTTGCATCTCATTTGGAAACATTAGACACACATTTTCAGCTCGTAGATCCCCCTTGTGACCCAACAGCATGGCTCTCTAAATTTTTAGTGGCAAGAAGGCCCAAGGACTGATGTGGAGGAAAAGCTACTGTCGGTGTTTTCTGAAGCTCATATAGAGCAGCAAAAGAACTGTTGTATGGGTATCTTAGCAGAAGATGTGTAAGGACGTGATTAAAGGATAGAGGTGAAGACTCTGCATGTTATGAGTAGGTTATAAAAAACTAGAGATGGTCTTGCACAACTTTCTTTGTGATAAACAGGTGGAGTGAAAGGGTTTTCTCTAGCTTGGTATATTTTCACTTTCCCATGAAGGCCTAGGCATCACGGTTATCATATCCTAATATGCAATTATTACATAAAAGGGATATTTAGAGTAATCGTTGGAGAAACTCCATGGCAAATCCTAATTTGCCACCAAATAATAACCCAACAAAACCATAACATCAGAGTGCAATTGAATTATGTGATGTAATTATCAAAGCAAAGGCCTCCAAACTGATTAAGTGGGCATCCCTCAAAAGGGTTTGGACTGCCTAATAAATGGTAATTGACCATCTTCATGAAACTATAAGGGGCCACGAGATACATGGGATTTAGCAACAAGATTGATTTGGAATTTCTCTTCTCCATGCAATCAACTTGGTATTCCTCCTTGCAAGGTTGGGAAATGATTGGAAAAGAAAGGTTTGTTCGGACTCCTAACTATGACAGCATGTTATTGTGTCTCAGTTCAATATGATGGTGCTTGTTATGAATAGTATGAAACTTTTAAACAATTTGTAAAATAACCATGCATAGCAGCATGCAGTGTTTGTGCATCCAATGTTTTAGAAAAGTGTTTTTCAACTATCTAAGACTAAATGTGTCTGACTCAATGTATGAATGTCAACCTAAAGTAAGACATATTACCATGAGATCTTTCGAATAAATAGGAATGAAAAACGACAACTTTTTAAAAAAATCTGGCTTCCAGAACTTTGTGCTAAACCTGAGTGAATGTATTCAACTATTTGAGTATAATGTTCCTTCACGAAAACATGTCCATTAAAATAAAGCAACAAAAGCTCTGTGGTTTAAACATGAACCGAATTCTTCAAAATCAAAACAATTAATTTAATTCAATCAAATAGAAGATAATGGTATCTTACCGGGACGACTATGTTGACTAGGCCCATTTCCATTGCTTCCTTTGCACTATAAAATCGTGAGAGAAACCACATCTCTCGAGCTCTTTTAGGCCCAACCTGAACAAAGCAATTAAGTAAATGAGGTCAATGGCGTCTTCAATAAATGCAGAAGGAACAAACTGAATTGATCTCCTTGCAGAATGACCTTTTGTGTTGATGTGTCTATTATCAACAATCCTACTTCTTTACAATCAAAGGATTGATAACGTGCATAAGGATCGAAGATGTTCTTTTACAGCTATGAAATATATTCAGCATACCCAATGTATATAGTAGAAATAAGCAGTAAACAGCTATACATTGCCACAAAAGGATGATTCATTATTTCACATGTCCATATAAATATATGAACTGTTATCACCAAAGCCTATCCCTTGGTGATACCCTTTTCAAAATAAACTCATATGACAAATATACTTGGTTTTCTAGAAGCAAATATAACTTGGTCAACTTGATGCTAAAAAATATGGAAAATACATCAAGTACCCGCTTCATTCCCAACCACACTAAAAGGTATAGCTAGACTCCCAACTGACTAAACTTGTTCTCCCAAGGTAGGTTGGTTTTGTTACAAGTCGTCACTCACTGCTGCAGCTATATCTATTGCAGGTCTATATTCATCCAACAATTCATCTTGATGCTGTTATTGAGGTCCCTAAGAACTATCCCGCTGCAGCTTTGCTTGGGAAAGTGCTATATGATCCCTTCCTTTTTTTGAAAGTGGCTTCCCATTTGATTCTGCTGATGCCCTAGATTGAGTTGGTGTCAAAGCTTCCAACCCTCTTTCAACTCTGGCAAGGGGAACATATTTATAATGTCTTCCACAATTGGCATGTTGAATACCTACCCAGCCACTCATAAACTCTTTAGGCAATCCTTGAGATGTTGATTTTTCTTTTCTGCTAGGATTAGTGAATTTTCTGATTGCTCTTTCCCAAAGTTTCAAACCTGTCAGATTGACATTAAGCTTCATGCGGATCAGCAGCAGTGCATAGCAAAGAATTTTGCTGGGCAACTGTTTCTTGCAAACCCTGCTTCTTAGTCAGAACCTGAGACAGTTGTTGTTTCCATTGTATCCACTCCTGTACCAACTCATCATTTTCCTCCAATTCTTATTCAGCTCCTCTTTGACCAAGTTTTTCCAAATTAATTTTCATGTATATGTGATATTGGTGTGCCTCTAACAAAAGCATGTGTAGACTAACATAAGCTGTTGTCATGCCTTCAAGCGTACAACCAGATTTGTCATATAAGACACATTAGTGAAAAATGTCATTATTGTGATAAATATATGTTTCAAGTTTCTTGTGAAAATCAATAAATAAAGCTTGGAATCCTTTGAACTTTTATTTTCTCCTGACCTGCATCAATCAAATGTCTGAACTTCAGCATAGATTTCACCACTTCCTCCATACATCAAACAAACAGGTGTATTCACTTCTACCTCCACTGTAGATACATTATATCCACCCATTCTATCAGCTGCTAAATAAAACTTGGAAATAATAACCGATATTTCCTTTCTTCCTCATAAGAATCATCCACTTCACTAGATGAATCAATTATCATCATCTCCTCTTGCATTTTTATTTGTTGCATATATGTCTTCACTGTTCCATGTCTTAAGTTTGTTTCGGTACTTGTTACTGTAGCCACAAAAGCTGATTGTGCTAGCAATTGCATGGCTGGCTTCCTCTCCTCTGAAGTTCCTTCACTTCATCTCACAGCAGTTTTTCTTTTTTCTGATTACTCATTGCTCATATAAGAGTCGTCACTACTCTCTAGATTTTTGGTCAATCAAGCATCTGTTTTCCTGGTTTTCTGACAATCATTGACTGTCAACACTTCTGGTTCATAGGTATGCTGTAATGCCTTCCATATTGAAGGCCAATACAAGTCTTCCCTATCATATAATCGAAAAATAAATAACAGTAATTGTGAATACAATGCACCATGAATGTCCCACTATGTCCCACTACCTTGTAAACAACACTAATAAAGCTTCTTGTTTATCTTCTTGGCTACATATTCAGCCCATATCCATTAAACCAAGAATGTATCTTATTCACCAAAAAGGGTAACTCATAGTTTCTATATGTTGGAAATAGCCTTCACATGGAAAACTAGCAAAGTTTTGGAAATAAATCTTTATAATGGCTTCCACAGTCTCTGATCCTTCATTATGTCCTTGGGATCACCTTGACAACCATTCATCAAAATTCCTCCCTGTTATTCTTAGCCAAAGTTTATCATATTATCATCTCCCCATCATTAGGCATATCAAAGACCTCATGCAACAAGTCTGGTGTAATCTTTGGCAAATCTACCCATGTCAAATTCATGACCAATTTAGTCAGTGCCAGTGGACCCATGATCTCCACAACCATTGGTATTAACTCCTTTACCCCATCCTGCATTCTTTCAATTCAAGAATGAAGTTTGGCCCAAATCATTGTCATAATAGAGAACAGTCCTTCCCAAAAAACATCTGCTTTGGCTGTCAAATGTGATTCAGATTTATCTGCTACCTTTTCTGGTTTTGTCTGTATCGAATGTCATGCTGTATGCTGCTTTTACTTGTTGACAAACCATTTGGTTTCTTTGGGGCCATATCTGACCAATCAATCACCTATTTGTCAACTTCTGCAACTTGAGCTTGACCAATAGAAGCAGATTTCATTTGTCTTTTCCTCTTTGTAAACTTGCAAATGCTTTAGAAAGTTCACTTATTTGACTTTTAGTCAAATCCCCTTTTAATCCTTGCTACTGTGTCATCTTTTCACTTGCCAATGGCTTTTTGTGCACTTATTTCCATATTGCATTGGTCAATATTACTGACTAATTGTGAGGGTTGTTAATTGTCATGGACACCAAGCAAGCTGAAACCAACTTCTTGCAAAAATGTCTCTCTTTTGGTCTCATTTATTCAAGAGCAGAAAGGCAATCATCAAATTCTGCAGGAGTTCCCTGCCAATCAGTATGAATGCTTCAATCTTCTGGGGCTAAATTTCATAAGCATTTAAATCGGAACCAAGGTCATTGAGCAAATCCTCACCATGAAGAAGAAAAGGAGGCATTTGCCTGATGTAATGTAATGCCACCACTGCCAGATTGTTGCACACTTCACTGCCAATGCCATGGGTTTTCAGTTTCCTCAAATGGAAAATATTGTTGGTTGGGAGACCCTATACACCAACCAAAGCTTCCAGTAGAAGTGATCAACTACTGGAGAGACTTGGCTGCAATGTGAACACAAGGCAAGGGAAAGAATGAAATGGGTGCCCTCACAACAAATGTCAGCATCTTCTTAACCATTCCGCATCTTAGAAGATATGCTGCTCTCTTGTTTAAGTCAAAAGAAAAGACGAGAACACACTGGCTTCAAGAACATTTTGCTGTGATCAATTTCCTATGTAGTACTGCAATGTTTAATCTTTTGTTGTTTTTTGCATTTACTAGATATAGCCATTTGTTACATATCTGTTATATGGTGTAATTTTGCTTTGTATCTGTTTCTTATAGCTTTCCCCACTTATGTAATAACTTTCTTTTAGAAGTACTTTGTGTCTGTGCTAGTGCCTTCACCATGGAAGCACTACTGGGTTTTTCCATTTTTGTAAATATTATATTTACCAATATCAATATTCTTATCCTTGATAAAAAAATAGTTGTTTGCATTTTTTTTTCTTTTTTGTTAGGAATACTTGGATCTAAGTGGCTCCAAACCCATAAAATAGGATAGCTATTCCCTCCCAACCCAATGCATGCTCCATTTACTCCAAGATAGACCACAGAATTCCATGAAAACAGGAATCGACATAGAGATTGATATAATATGTCAATTCAAAAAACAAGGAGTCATCTTTGATTCAAGCACAAATATATTTTGCTCTTAAACAAACTTTTGCTTCACATCTTCTACCAATAATAATTGCCATTAAAAAGAAGATGCAGGTTCTCTTATTCATTTCTCCTTTTCAAACAAAACTGAGCTCAAACCAACAAAACTGAAATGGATCTCCTGGACCATGAACCAAGCATATTAGGGTGCATAGCTTCTTCAGCCGACAACATCTATCTGTCCAATAACCATGGACATCAACAATAGACTCAGAATTTTCCACATGATTCATTCAAGCCTAGTAATCCTTAACAAAGAGACCTAGGATGTCTCTAACTGAAAGGATGGTATAGTATTTTTCTGTAACAACCTCCTTTGCTAGCATAAGACATACACCAATTTTCTACCATAATATTTGACCTACTGAAATTAGGCATTGTCAAATCCATCTGCTATCTTCAGCACCTCAACACCTCTTGAACTATTGAATTCAATCTCCATGATTCACATCTATATTTGTTACTACCATCTAAGAGAATTTTGAAAGTCACCCTAAACAATGAAGTCATTTGAGTATGCTATTTTTCCAATCAGAGATACCTCAAAAGGCCATTGCCTCTGCACTATTTTATGCGTCACTAAAACACAAAATCTTCCCAAGGAAAGAAAGTGGCCGGTACACATGCTGCTTGGGAAAGTTGTTGGATGCCCAATAACCAAAACAAAGGAAAACATACATAAACTAATCAAATCACTAGATTTATTAGGATGAAATTATCGAAGGAGATATGAAAATTAGATAAGAAATCCATAAGCATACAAGCAAAGGAAATATCAAATATCTTCACTTCATTGCATATGAAATTGTTTCCTTTCGAACCATAGCATATTAGAGAACCTAATTAAAGATGATAGAGAAGTTTTGTGACAAAATGAAAGAGACACTAAAGTTAACAATGTACTCACCAAACGAGCCATTGCACTACATCCATAACCAGCATCAAAGCTTCCTACCTATATGCAAAATATTACAACCATCATAAACATGCAAATTGACAAATTTCTTTCAACTTAAATACAAACAATTTCGTCTGTGTCAGAGATGCATAAATCCAAATGAAAACCCTGGCCAAATCATTTTTAATAATAGAACTGATAATGGCTATTTTGTATCAAGAGCAAAGATGCTCTTACAGACTTGGCATATAAATGACTAAACGAACAATAATATTGGTGTTAAAAAAACAAACCGACCAAATTTCAATCAGGAAATATGCAATGGGCTATAATAAAATATTTTTATATATATGCTTTTGCATTTGTTATATTCTATCTCTGTTAGAACTGATACACTAAATAATGAAATTTTTTGTGCTTGCTCTTGTGCTGAGCTAACAAAATAAGTAACTCCCAACTATTTCATGGCCATTGTTACTTTGACACCACATGCAAAAGAATCTAAACAGCCTACAAAGTCATGAAACATCTACACTCTGGCAAGAAAAGAATGGAAATTTTAGATAATAAGACCAGCAATGAAACATTCCTTAAAAGAACACACTGACTATTCTTGGAGAATCTATATTTCTTGTATCATCATGTGCTCAAAGTTTCTGTGCAGACATCATAATGAATTTTGTGTTAAAAACTATAATTGCTTAGTTCCTTCTCAATAATAATGCTTAATTACAAATTGTAAGAGAGAGCAAGCCAATATGAATTGCCTTCCTTTTATTCATCCTTTTGAGCATTGATTATTCCGTAGTTACACACCATAGAAGCAGAAATCAGAAAAAAATTGCAATTAATCATGAATCACTAGGTTTGCCACTTTTTCCCCCACAAAAACAGCGAGTTTTTTTTAAAATGCCTGCAACAATTTTTTCACATTTTTTTTTTCCTGAATAATCATGAAAAACTTGTGATTTAATCACCCAAATCATGTGTAATCGAGCATTTTACCAATTTCCAACTGTTTTAAGACGAGTTTGACTTTGGCAGGCGATTTTTCGGTCCGAAAAATGTACAGAAGTGTTGATAAACATGTAGATTGTAGATGCGAGTGGGAGACTATAGACCTGAGCAGCAGATTGCAGAAGGTAGGGTTTCGTTTTATGGCTTGTTTTAACTTTTCATTTGTTTGTTTTTCAAGAGAGAAAGGGTAGTGCTTTGATTGCTTCTAGAGTGATCAATATTCCTCTATTCCTCGGGTTCTATCCCTTGATTAAATTAATGACAACCCTCTCCTTGTTTATATATTTTACTCACCTCCATTTTATGGACCACTTCCCTTCTCTCTATAATTAATCTAATCACAGGGATTAGATGCATTTATTGGGCCCTACTATATAAGGGGGCGGGGTTGCTACCTATTTGCTCTTTTCGATGGGTTAATTGATGAGGAATAACTTTATTTATATTGCCATAATATTGCCCTAAATTTTCAACTTTTAAGTTTTAAAAGTTTGGATTTTGAAATTTTAGTTTCCTTATAAATATTTTTTTTAGCTCACATCAAAGTTTGAAAACCCCATTGTCAGGTGCACACTTGGGTACATGGGCCCACCTATATAAAGGAAAAATTAGATATTAAAAATAAATCACAGTTATCAAGTGCACACCTATACAAAGGAAATCAAAAGTGCAAGTTCAAAGTCCGTTTTATAGTGTATTGGTGCATGTAAAGTAGAAGTGCACCCCTATCAATGGGATTTAAAACATTGAAGTAGGTTTTTCAAGGTTTTTTAGAAGGTTAGCCATGATTAGAGGAAAAACTACAAAATCATCAAAGTCATCCAAAGCCACCAATCCAGAAGTCTATTTTTAGCCCGAACTAAAAATAGCCATCACCATTTTCAAAGAAACAAGCATATTCTAGAATTTGCCATTTATAGTTTGTGTTATTTTTAGTAGTCTATTTTTAGCGCAAGCAGCCCATGCTATTTTTAGTTTTCTACTATTTTTAGCATTTGCTATTTATGGCCTATAATCAGCTATTTGTAGATCATCTATCTTGGATCTTTTGCTATGCAAGAGATGTGAGCATTAAGTCATAGTTTGTAATAAATTCAATTTGCAGCTTAGCTGAAGGTTGCATGGTTTTAGTTTTAGACTTTAGTATTAAAGGATAGGATTTTGTAATAAAAATTGCATTTCATGCAATTAATTATTCTTAGAGTAGTAGTAGTCATTTTTTTATTTATTTTCATGCAATAGCTTTGTAAAACAATATAAATAAATGTTATTTTGCACTTATATTTCTAATGGTAAATGTCAAGCCTACCTATCGCTGAAATTGTTGTTCATCAAGTATTTGTGATTGTTAATCCAAAATTCACTATTTATTCGCTCAATAGAGTTTATTATGCTTATCTTGCTTCTAAGTGTCTATTGAGATTTTTTGTTGTGTGCTAAGATATATTAAATAGCTTCTACCAAATTTGCAAGCTTTGTATTGCAGGTCTTTTCAAAATTGGATATCCTGACTTTGTACCACCTCATTCATTTACTTTACCAAAGCGATTGTGTTTTTATGTTCTAGTTTATTCAATCTGTATGTGTATTTGTATGGTTCAGTCTCTACATTTAGCTAAACAACACAAACATGTAGTTGTAGAGATTTCTTTTAGTCAAAAAGCCCAAAAATCTCTTATCTAGTACTAATGTGTTGAATCGCCTTGTGCTCTGGATTGAGAAAACAAAAAAATAGGTTTTTATTTAATTAGTTTGTATCGCATACTCAAAATCACCCTAGAAAACACTATAAAGATTGTAAATAAGCAAGAACATATTGTATAGTTTAGGTCAATTTTCCATTTAAAAGGAGCTTCCCCTTCTAATTCAAAGAGTGGTTCTACTGCACATCTGTTCCATTTTATGTCACATTGAAAGGTGCGAATTAAAACACTAACACATTTATAGGATTTCTTAGGGAAGGGCCCAAAAATTCTAAAGGATCTAGTAGGCTTCCAAAGAGAATATAACCCAGAATCAGGATCAGATTTGTGCTTGTGTGGGTAACATAGCTCTAAAGTAATTTAAGATGCATCTCTCCCAAAACCAAGAATAATAATGGCATAACAAATTTCATATTTCTTCTTTTTTTTCTATCTTCTTCAAACATAAATAGTAGCAATGGCAATCGATTTCCTCACAAACTGATAAGTATTTTGCAATGTCCCCTTTTTTAGAGTGATCACCTAGCGGAGTTGGCTAGCCTATTTCCATTTCCGTAGGCTTGGCCGGAGGGCTCAGGGTGTTGAACACACCAAGATACTGAGAGGGGGGGGGGGGCGAGGGGGGTGAATCAGTATCCAATCAAACTTCAAAACCTCCGGAGCAGATTAAAACTTAAACATTACAGCATTAACATAAACATGAAAGATGAACACAATGCACATCAACACATAACACCAGATATACGTGGAAAACGTCAAAAGGGGAAAAAGCACGGTGAGGATTAACTCACAATATATGAAGCTCACTGCTATAAAAATTACAACTTTGTTTTAGGGCTACAACCCAAGGAAGCTACTACTCTCTGAAGACTTTGTTTTAGGGTCACTCCCAAGGAAGCTACTACTCCCTGAAGACTTTGTTTTAGGGTCACTCCCAAGGAAGCAACTACTCCCTGAACTGAGAATGAACTCAAAAATGATTACAGTATGACAGTCCTTCTACTGCCTGAAAACTGACATTGAAGCACACACCTTTGATGATTGCAATTTTGCTTCTTCTGATGATTGGATCAATTAGGCACACTCTTCACTTCCCTCTTGTCACATAAATGTCTTCAAGATGAATCGGGACAGCCCTTATTACTTCTGCTCTTTCTCCTTCAGTCGCACATCATAATGCATAACATGTTCATATTCTACTCTTTACACATTCATATTCTCATTTTTGCAATCATGCCTCACATATACCAACTAGGTTTACAATATATACAGACATTTCATTGATTTCATTACAAGTTGACCAATACAACAAGAATATTACATTTTAGTATTTTACAAGTTGGCCAGAGATCACAAAACATGAAACATGCATAGGGCAAGCCCTATCATGGACTACACGCTACTCTAGAAAGAAACACACGCCTTGTGGATTCCAACACATGCTTAGTCCTGTCCTAAACATCCTTCTCAACATCATCCTTCAAGGAAAAAATCTGCATGCTTCACAAATTTGAATTAGGTCGCCCTTAAGCAATACAACATGAAGCATGTAGCACATCGGTCTTCACAATCTTGGCGGTACTCATGAGAGATTAAACATTGCTTATTCTTCTTCTAGATGAGTCGACAAGACTTACACAACATCTCCAACCATTCCTTGAACTCCGCACAACAACAACTTTGTGGCACACATCATCAACCTTCCTTAGTCAGCTAGGCAAGAGCATAACCCAGCAACACCATCATTCTGGACCTCGGTCAATTCCAGAGAGAGGAGTAAACATCTTGCAGAGCAACAGGAAACATCACAAGATCATCTTCCATCAACCAATTTACCATTTCAAGCAATAACAAGTTGGTGCACATCATCAGCATATATTCTGAAAACAACTAGTCATCCTTAACCATCCGTACCACCTTTGTTATTTGAAAACTACACTTGCGGACCTCAAAATCATCTGAAACTCATACGGATGCACCCATGCACTGCTCTGAACATACCCTCAAAACCGCATGAGAAAATCTTCACTTGCGGAGGAATGCGGAGCATTCCAAACAGTCTTTATCAACACATTATACTGCCAGAGCATGGACCGGAACTCTGTCACTTATATCTTTCACTGCGGAGGAGCAAATGACTGAAACTTTGGATTTAGCACCTTTACATCAATACTGAGCTTAACTTCTGAACCACATGACCATATCTTCAAATGCGAAGGAATGCGAAGGAATGCGAAGCATTTTACCAGACAATCTTCCAGGCAGCTTTTTGCAACAACAACCTTCACCAACATCCGGAGGCCAGAACTTTCTTATAGCAACTCATACTTTCTTAGGATCATCAGGAAGGATCATATAACATGTTGTAGGTCATCAACAACATCTTCTCATCCTCAGCATAGCTTCTAATTCCCATCTTAATATATCATCATTCATCTTTATGCTTCTAATTCCCATCTTAATACTTCATCATGAAATCATCTTTGCTAACCACAAACATGCTCAATATACCTTGTCTTGACATTAATCAGGGCATGACATCCAACCATAAACATCAGCAATCAACCATGAACAATGCACCTTGTCTTGACATTAATCAGGGCATGGCATCCAACCATGAACATCAGTGTCATCACTGCATCTCTGTTACTACACTGGTATATCATCAACATGAACATTCATATCAACCACAAACTAAGTGTTGACCTCACTCTTAGTGTTGACATCAATGACAACACATATTGCCAACATAGGGAATAGCCTACATGGCGAATTCTCACACTTGGCTAATTTTGTAGGGCAATTGGAGTATAGGAGATGATTTGGCATAATTTTGTGGTGTTTTTGGTATAGTCATCCTTAATAAAATAAATTGCCCTAATGGACAGCGACCCACTTGGAGAGTGGAAGGTGGAGAATGACATGTCCCCATTTCCGACATGATCACCAAATAGAAGACTGAGTTACCCTATCCTCATTCCCATAGGCTAACCCATCAGAACAAGGGAATATTCTGGCTGAGCTAAGGCTTGGAAAAGATAATGTGGTTCAGAGGCTTGGAAAATGAAACGTTGGTTTACACAGCTCAGCTAATTTTCATAACGCTGGCAAAGGTGGAAAATGAATTAATGTAATTTTTACATTAATTATCAAAGGCAAAAAATAAAAATATTGATTTTTGGAATTGGGCGAATCACTGGAGGAATAAGGAAAAAGGGAAAAATATTAAAATAATATTTTGTCCTAGCATCCAAGTTTGAGGAAAATAAATTAAATAATAATATTTTAATATTATTTAATTTGAGCGCCCATTTTGTGGGAAAAAAGAGGAAATTAAATAAAATATCATATTTTATTTTGAGCGTTCACATTGGAGAAAGGAAAAAAAAATAGTAATAAAAAAATTATTATCTTCGGATTTAGGTGCTCACCTTAGGAGGATCAACAAATCAATAAAATAATAATATTTTGATTTTTGGGCACCAACCTTGGAGAATTAAAATAATAAAATATTGGCTCTTTGGCCGACAAGGAGGGAAAAGGCAATTCAAATCTTTAATTTGAATTTGTCGGTTACATCGAAAAGAAAAAGAAGATCCAAGTATAAATAAAGCATGAAGGAGCTCATTTCAATATTACGAATCTTTTGGCAACTTCCGCATTTATGCTTGGCAATTGTTTTGCTTGATCTTGCAAGGACGAAAACCCTTGTGGAGTTGTGTGTTGGACGAAAACCCAATCACACTTGGAGGTGGATTCATACGGAGTTCACATTTGCACTTCATTGGAGATTTGTTGGAGCTTCATCGATTCATCTTTCGAATATTTGGTCGGAGACCATTGTTGGAGCTTTCATTGAAGATCTTGTGGAGAAATTGTGATAGATTGAAGACCTTGATCAAGACTTTGATTGATAATCCTTGCATAATGATTGAAGAATTGAAGATCTACATTTTCCCTTGAGCGCCGATTTTGAAGGAAGCCAACTTGCATTGGAGCGCCGATTTTATAGAGACATCATAATTGTTTGGAGCGCCGAATTCCTAGGGACTGATCGCAGGTCTGAGTTCCTTACTAGCCGCCGCTATTCTAAGGAAATATCATCATTTGATAACAGTGATCTTGATAAGGGAATCCGCCTTGGATTTGTGCTGCAAATTAAGTGTGGAATCAACCTTGATTGGCCGACCTGCATCCCTTACAGCAGTGTCAATCACTAGAAGGTCAGCGCTCGGCTTGAGGACTGAATTGAAGATCAACAGAGGCAGTTTGCATTCCCACTGACAGTGATCAGTATTGAAGACCAGCAATCAACCTTTGACAGGTGCGATCAACACATCTGTAGGCAGCGATCAGCATTTGACATTGCATTGTATCATCACCAAGGAGACCAACCTGCTATAACAGTGGCAAAGATTCATCATTGCAATTGGTATGTTCATATTGAGTACATCTCTGATTTGTGTAACAGCAATATATGTTTTGTATTTGGACTGTCATAAAGCCATAGTGTTGGTGTATTGAAACAATAAGCAAGTCTGATTTCATATCAGCAAGATCTATTTGAGTTGATGTTGTAACTCTTGATGCAATTCATATTGAAGTAGTTGATAATAGTGCAATTGTTTTCCATCATTATTTGGGTACATGCTATTCTATATTTCATGTGTGAGAGTTGCAAAAATAAGAAATCAGATTTCAGTCCTACGGTTTTAGTTTGGAAAGTTGCAAATTCAGAAATTTTAGTTCAAACCCTAATGCGGCACATGTCAGTGGTATCAAAGCTTGGATCCTGCCAGCCTGTTGGGTAGATTGGGTAATTGACGAAAGTCAATACTTATTCCAATAGCATTCTTGTGCATGAGATTTGTAGTTAGATCCACCTTCATTGGTTGCAATTTGACTCAATCTTATCTAGGTGTTATGTGTGAAAAGTTTGACCTAGTCGAGTGTCAATTGCTATGCAGTCTTGCTCACAAGTTTATAGAAGAGTTAATCAGCAAAGAGAACCCGAAGAGATCAATCCAACTATGGAAAACATGGATAGAGAGAGAAAAGGAAGTCCACCAAGAGAGGATAGAAACATGGACAATATCTTGGAGAGATTGGCAATAGGACAGCAGCAAACAAATGAGGCTTTGACACATATGATGCAGTATGTGACACAAGCCATGGGACACATGAGAGTTAATGGAACACCTACCCGAGAAGGTACTGTGATTGGCACACCTCGAGTTGATAGAGCTCGTACTCCTACAAACATCAGGCCCATGAGGCCTACATTTCTTCCGAGTGAAGCAAAAGAAGAGGTTGTTGAAGATGAGTGGACACCACCAACAGATGAGGAGATGGTTGCTATACATCAAGCATATAGAACACTTCCAACACTCATGAGAGAGGATCTTTCTTTTCAGCAGTATTGGAATCAAAAGAAAAAAGGTGGAGAAATGAGAGGAGATCCGAAACCTAGGAGACATGAAAAGCAACATCAAGAATATAAGGAATCTTTGAACAAGGTCCCTCTACCGAATTTTGATGGGAGTGGAAAGATAAGTGCAAGAGCTTGGGTGAATAAGCTGGATACATTTCTTACCCTTAAGCCTATGCGAGAAGAAAAGGCAATTCATCTTGCAACCATGCATTTGGAAGGAGCAGCATATGACTAGTGGCAGTACGGACTTGTTACTCAAAAGTCAAAACCATGGAATGATTCAATCATATGAAGAGTTCACAACCAAACTCATTGCTCGATTTGACAAGGATGCAGAGGTATACTGCAGGGAGTTGGCACAATTGAAACAGATTGGGTGTGTGAATGCCTACATTGATGAATTTCAAAAGATTGCAGTGATGGTTCTTGATATGACTGAGAGAAGAGAAGAGTAATCATGTTGTTTGTTGAAGGATTGAATGATAAATTGAGAGGTTTGGTGAAGGCTCATAAGCCTGGCACTTTGGATGAAGCTATTCAGTTGGCACTTGATCTTGATACTACTCCTTCGTCATTCCAGCCACATAAGAAAACCTTTAAGGGCTCTAGTTCAAATCAGAGGAAGTTCAATCAACAGAAGTATCAACCTCCTAGGATGGATCAACAAACAAAAAATGAAATGAGGAGGAAGAAGCTTTGCTTTTCTTGCAAGGAGCCATGGGAACCAGGACACCGATGCCTAGGCAAAGGCAAGGTACATCTCATAGAGGTCATTTCAAAGGATGAGAGTGAAGGCATTGAAGATACTAGCTCGGATGGTGATGATGATCATGTGGAGCAGCAGCCTCAGTTGGAGCTTGAGCCGAACACTGGAAATATCAAAGGACATGTAACCATTGCATCAATTTCAAGAGTGCCATAATATCATGCTTTTCGATTGAAGGGAGTTATCAATGGACAAAGGGTTACTTGTTTGGTTGATAGTGGAGCCACTCATAACTTCATAGATGAGGGCTTAGTTGTGAAGAAAGGACTAAAGGATGAAAGTTTTCAAGGATTCAGTGTGACGGTTGCTGATGGATTCACCATGAGTTGCACTAAGAGGGTATCTCAGCTTGGTATTCAAATGGGAGACTACACATTGATTGATGATTTCTATGTGTTAGAATTGGGAGAGATTGATGTTGTTTTGGGTATCCAGTGGTTGCAATCACTTGGCAGATACATATAGGATTTTCAGAAGATGGAACTTGAATTCATTCACGATGGAAAGAAGGTTGTGTTGAGAGCACTTTCAGATGGAGGCCCTAGAGTTGTGTCAGCAAGGAGAATGGAAAAATTGTTTAGACATAACGATGTTGCTTGGGCAGCGCAATGTTTTGTATCTCAAGCAGAGTATGGTGTTTAGAGAGATTCCTCCTAGTAGACCACCATATCGTGGGTTTGAGCATGTCATTGAGTTGGAGGGCTTCAAGCCCGTCATCACTACACCTTATTGTCATCCGTGGCATTTCAAGGAGATTGAAAAAACGATTAAGGAGTTGCTTGAGATGGGACACATTCGTCATAGCTCTAATCCATTTACCTCTTCAGTTGTGTTGGTGAAGAAGGATGGCACAATGAGGATGTGCATTGATTACAGAGCTCTGAATAAGAAGACAATAAAGAATAGATATCCCATTCCCAAGATCAATGAGTTGCTTGATGAGTTACACGAGGCTATATATTTCTCTAAGATTGATCTTTGTTCAAGGTATCATCAGATTCGTGTCCATGAAGAGGATATACACAAGACAACATTCAGATGCCACTATGGACACTTTGAGTTCTTGGTTATGTCATTTGGTCTAACCAACGCACCTGCTACTTTTCAATTATGCATGAATCACATCTTTCGGAGGCAATTGCGTAAGTTTGTGTTGGTGTTCGTTGATGACATTTTGATATACAGTAAGACTTGGGAAGAACATCTTCAGCAGATTGATGAGGTATTGGGTATCATGGAGGCACAATCCTTGTTTGCTAAGGCATCCAAGTGTTAGTTTGGTATGACAGAGATTCTCTATCTGGGGCATGTGATTGGAGCTGATGGAGTCAGAGTTCGTCAGGAGAAGATACAAGCAATTCTGGATTGGCCACCACCACAGAACATTTCAAATTTGAGAGGATCTCATGGGTTATGTTGCTACTACAGGAGGTTTGTAAAAGGGTTCTCTCAATTGGCAACACCTCTCACAAACCTCATGAAGAAGGGAGCATTCAGTTGGTCGAATGTGGCCTA
This sequence comes from Cunninghamia lanceolata, assembly GCA_027924645.1. Taxonomy (NCBI): domain Eukaryota; kingdom Viridiplantae; phylum Streptophyta; class Pinopsida; order Cupressales; family Cupressaceae; genus Cunninghamia; species Cunninghamia lanceolata. The sequence goes on from BSBN01000516.1 coordinate 6,942,141, forward strand.
GGTTGCTTTTGGCAAACTCAAGAAGGTGATGGTTCATGCCCAGTATTGGCATTGCCATATTTCACACAGCCTTTTGTGTTGGAATGTGACACATCAGGGGAAGGCATTGGTGCAGTATTGATGCAGAATAGACATCCTATTGCTTTTGAGAGCAGGAAGTTGAGGGTTGCAGAAAGGCTCTATTCCACCTATGATAAGGAGATGCTCGCCATCATGCATGCATTGGCGAAATTTAGACAGTATTTGGTGGGTAATCGATTTGTGGTCAGGACTAATCACAATAGTCTGAGGCACTTTCTGTTGGAGACAGATTTGAATGAGAGGCAGCAGAAGTGGGTAAGCAAGATTCAGGCATATGATTTTGATATTGAGTATGTAAAGGGAAAGAATAATGTTGTTGCTGATGCTCTATCCAGGAGGCCTACTCTTTGCTCTATGTCAGAAATCTCAGCAGATTGGAAGTCTCATCTCTTGGTTGAGTACTCCAAGAACACATTTTCTTATGAGATCATGGATGGTAAGGTTCAGGATGACAGGTACAAGGTGATTGATGATGTGATCTACTACAAGGATAGGATCTATTTGGTTCTTGAGTCGAAATTGAAGGAGAAAATTTTGAGGGCTATGCATGATGCCCCACTTGCAAGCCATCCAGGGTTCTTCAAGACTGTCATGTGCCGGAATGGTTTGATATGATAAATTTTGCGGTTCTTTCTATTATGCAAGTAAGCTGATCTATTTCTTTCAATCACAATTGTCTCCAACAGAATAACTATTGTCTATGAATTGCAAACTACTACAATAGATATGGCAGTCTTAACAGTGAATGACAATAAGACTTGCAAATTACAATGCTATTGATATCTATGAATTGAGATCAGACCACACTGCTAAAATTCAGACTTCAACTCTTTCTTTATTTTATCAAAATGAGGCTCTAAAGCAGCCGATTACAATTGTAAATTGCTGTTACAAGTTCAGAGGGAAAATCATATGCAACATACCAATTTTTAGCTCAAATATTAGCAATTTGTCTTCAACTAGTCGCTGTCCTCCTGATGATAGTCCGCTGCCTCAATTCGAAGCCTCAAGGAGAACCAATGAAGTCTTAATCTAGATCGCTGGCCCAGTGATGATGTTCGCTGCCCTTACAGACCCGATATATCAATTATATTCCTACGATGTCCTCTGCTGATGTATTCACTGCTCCCAACAAGGCGCCACAAGCTACATCCTCCTTATGGTGATCGCTACACAAAATGTCCAAATCGCTGCCTTTCTAGTGGTGCCTGATGCACACAAGTGAATCGATCTTCCTCTAGGTGAAGCCACAACCAATTTGTCTATGCCGATTTGTACTTAATAACAATGCAACCATTCCCAAATAGAGACTCGCTGCGCCTTGATGTAGTCAGCCACACTCTTGTATCAATTCGCCCTAACAATCTGTGCTCAATCGTTCCTTAATGCCTTCAACAATGCAAGGGAAGGTCCTTCAATGAAATCGACTCAATTTCAGACCTGCAAACTGTGATGAATTCCTCACGCCACCAAAATAGGATCTTCTATGAGATTCGATAACAACCAAGGTCTCCTACCAACAATCTATGTACTTTGATGAAGCTCAATAAATGAAAGAAATGAAGTGCAAATGCGAATTCAGGATGAATCCGCCTCCATGATGTGATGGGTTTTCGTCCACACACCAAATCTCCGTCAAGGGTTTTCATCCTCCGAAGATTGAACAACAATTGCAGAGCAAAAGTGTGAAAGTTTACCAATGGTTCATGATGATCGAAATGAGGCACTCATGCTACTCTTATACCAATTCAAATTAAAGATTTGAATTGCAAGTTCCCTCCAAAGGCACATGATCCAATGCGAAGACCCAAATTTGAATTACACAACACACTCTACCAAGCTAAGCGCTCCCTTTATTTTTAAAATTTGTCTCCTTTACCCATTCCAAAGTGGGCATCCAAATAGGTCTAGACCTATTTCTTATTTTTTGTAATTTTGCTTTAATTAAATAATATTATTTAATTTATTATTTCTTCATGGAGCTCCAAATTGAATAATTAATGCAAATGCATTAATTCCATTTACCACTTCACCCAAATTATTCCCTTGAATTGATGAACTAGCCTACGGGAATGAAGATAGGCTAATCCCATTCTCCGTTGGGTGATCACTCTGGAAATAGGGACATGACAAAGACCTACTAGCAAGTGAGAGATTTTCATGGAAGGGTCTCAAAGAGGATGTCATGCAACATGTCAGAGAATGTATGACTTGTCAGCAGAACAAGTTGGAGAATACTTTCCAGCAGGCTTGTACTAACCCTTGCCTATTCCAGAGTAGAGATGGGAAGGTATCTCGATGGATATCATCACTGGTCTACCAAGAGTCCAAGGCAGGGATTGCATTTCTATGGTAGTTGACAAGTTGTCGAAGTATGCACACTTCTTTGCAATTCTAACAAATTATTCAGCACTTCAGCTTGCAAAGTTGTTCTTCAGAGAGGTGTTCAGATTGCATGGACTCCCTAAGATCATTGTCAGTGATCAGGACAACAAGTTTCTTAGCATGTTCTGGCAGGACTTATTCCGATTGGTTGGAATGAAGTTGACACCGAGCACGAGTTATCACCGCAGACAGATGGATAGACAAAAGTTGTGAACAAATGGGTTGAGGGTTACCTTCACAACTATGTTGCAGGGCAACAACGTGCTTGGATCAAGTGGTTGCACTTGGGTGAGTATTGCTACAATACCACCTATCACATGTCAATTGGCATGTCACCTTTCAGGGCCTTGTATGGTTATGATGCTCCATCATTGGTAGATTTGGCTTTTGAAAATTGCAGAGCTCCCAGAGCTAAGGAATTGACACAGGATATTCAGGATATCCTTAAGGCACTTAAGGATAACATTCAGTAGGCTCAGAATTAGTACAAGATGTATGCAGATAGACACAAGGTGGAAAGGACTTTTGAAGTTGGTGATTTGGTCTTCTTGCGCCTGCAGCCATACAGACAGTCATCAATGAAGAAGGGCGGAGCAGAGAAGTTGAAGCTGAGGTTCTATGGCCCCTACAAGATTCTAAGGAGAGTTGGTGAATTGGCATATGAGCTTGAATTGTCGGAGGGAAGCAAGATTCACAATGTTTTTCATGTGTCATGCCTCAAGAAGGCATTGGGACAGAAGGTTGCTTCTTTGCCAGACCTTCCGCCTCTTGATGAAGAGGGCACTTTGGTTTTGATTCCTGACAGTATTTTGGAGAGAAGGGAGCGACATTTGATGAACAGGGTGATTCGTGAGTATCTAGTGAAATGGAAAGATTTGCCATTGGAGATGCAACATGGGAAAGAGAGCAGATTTTGCAGCATCCGAATTTGTTATTGCTTGAGGACAAGCAATCTCGGGAAGGGAGGACTGACATGTCCCCATTTCCGACATGATAACCAAACAGAAAACTAAGTTAACCTATCCTCAGTCCCGTAGGCTAACCCATCAGAACAAGGGAATATTCTGGCTGAGCTAAGGCTTGGAAAAGATAATGTGGTTCAGAGGCTTGGAAAATGGAACATTGGTTTACATAGCTCAGGTAATTTTCATAATGCTGGCAAAGGTGGAAAATGAATTCATGTAATTTTTACATTAATTATCAAAGGCGAAAAATAAAAATATTGATTTTTGGAATTGGGCGAACCACTGAGGAATAAGGAAAAAGGGGAAAATATTAAAATAATATTTTGTCTTAGTGTCCAAGTTTGAGGAAAATAAATTAAATAATAATATTTTATTATTATTGAATTTGAGTCCCCATTTTGTGGGAAAAAAGAGGAAATTAAATAAAATATCATATTTTATTTTGAGCGCTCACATTGGAGAAAGGAAAAAAAATGATAATAAAAAAATTATCTTCGGATTTAGGCACTCACCTTGGGAGGATCAACAAATCAATAAAATAATAATATTTTGATTTTTGGGCGCCAACCTTGGAGAATTAAAATAATAAAAAATTGGCTCTTTGGCCAACAAGGAGGGAAAAGGCAATTCAAATCTTTAATTTGAATTTGTTGGCTACATCGAAAAGAAAAAGAAGATCCAAGTATAAATAAAGCATGAAGGAGCTCATTTCAGTATCATGAATCTTTTGGCAACTTCCACATTTATGCTTGGCAATTGTTTTGCTTGATCTTCCAAGGACGAAAACCCTTGTGGAGTTGTGTGTTGGACGAAAACCCAATCACACTTGGAGGTGGATTCATACGGAGTTCACATTTGCACTTCATTGGAGATTTGTTGGAGCTTCATCAATTCATCTTTCGAATATTTGGTCGGAGACCATTGTTGGAGCTTTCATTGAAGATCTTGTGGAGAAATTGTTGTCGATTGAAGACCTTGATCAAGACTTTGATTGATAATCCTTGCATAATGATTGAAGAATTGAAGATCTACATTTTCCCTTGAGCGTCAATTTTGAAGGAAGCCAACTTGCATTGGAGCGCCGAATTCCTAGGGACTGATCGCAGGTCTGAGTTCCTTCCTAGCCATCGCTATTCTAAGGAAATATCATCATTTGATAACAGCGATCTTGAGAAGCAAATCCGCCTTGGATTTGTGCTGCAAATTAAGTGTGGAATCAACCTTGATTGGCCGACCTGCATCCCTTACGGCAGTGTCAATCACTAGAAGGTCAGCACTTGGCTTGAGGACTGAATTGAAGATAAACAGAGGCAGTTTGCATTCCCAGTGACAGTGATCAGTATTGAAGACCAGCAATCAACCTTTCACAGGTGTGATCAGCACATCTGTAGGCAGCGATCAGCATTTGACATTGTATTGTATCATCACCAAGGAGACCGATCTGCTATAACAGCGGCAAAGATTCATCATTGCAATTGGTATGTTCATATTGAGTACATCTCTGATTTGTGTAACAGCAATATATGCTTTGTATTTGGGCTGTCATAAAGCCATAGTGTTGGTGTATTGAAACAATAAGCAAGTCTGATTTCATATCAGCAAGATCTACTTGAGTTGATGTTGTAACTCTTGATGCAATTCATATTGAAGTAGTTGATAATAGTGCAATTGTTTTCCATCATTATTTGGGTACATGCTATTCTATTTTTCATGTGTGAGAGTTGCGAAAAATAAGAAATCAGATTTCAGTCCTTGGGTTTTAGTTTGGAAAGTTTCAAATTCAGAAATTTTAGTTCAAACCCTAGTGCAGCACATGTCAGAGAAATAAAGGGAAAACATGGATGAGGCTTTGAAGAAAAAATAAGAATAATTTTAATATTTTCTCTAAAGTTGGGCGACTTGATTTAAGGCCAAACTTATGATGTTTCATGTACCTATTTGGATTGCCCTTGGAGAAGGGAAAGATAAAAAATAATTAAATAAATCAAATGCTGATTTGGGCGCCCTTGAGGAGGTCGCTCTGTGGAGAAAATAGATATAAAATTCAAATCTTCAATTTGTACTTTTGAGCGCCTAAATTGCCCATAAGAGGTCAGCCATAATGGACAAGGATAAATGAAAATATGATCATAGAAGGGTGGTCGGCCAGCTAGAGAGAATAAAGACAAACATGTGTAAAACAAGTTGCTGGAGGTCATTTGAGGACATCTCTTATCATTCATCTTTTATGGAGTTTTACTCTTTGGCTGCAACGAAAGTTGGACTTTGTATCCAAGGACGAAAACCCTTGCAATTCTAGGTGAGTTGGACGAAAACCTAGCTCATCTTGTGGAGGTTTCGTGACGGGAACCTAATTGCACTTCATTGGTGATTCGTGGAGGAGAAGAGCAGAAATTTCATAATCAGATTTGTAGATCAGAATTGGAGCAGCAGATCCGTGGCTTGTGCATCATTTGACTTAGGGTTTTAACCTAAGTCACAAGGTTCGAGTTCGAGTTCGTGTTCGGCACCTATAAAATTCGGATGAAGTTTGGCAAGGGGAAAAAAATTCGGCATTAAATTCGCCTATATAAATTTGATTTTTTTTTAAATATAAATAATATGTACACTAAATTATAAAAATACATATTATAAATAATTACAAAATAGTTATAAGTAATTACAAAAAAATTATAAATTATAGTTATAACTTATTAGTAATTACAAAATAGTTATAAGTTTATTAGTCTATTTAAAAAATAAAAACAAAAATACATATTATATTTTATTTTTTATTTAAAAACAAAATAAAAATATAACTTTATTTACTTATAGTTATAATTTATAAGTAATAAATTTTATTTCAAATACATTAAATTTTATTATTAAAAAAAACCTAAAAATTTAAAAAATAATATATCAAACCATATCAAACTCCCCAGTTCGAAACTAATAGAAGGGCGATCAGGTGTCTCTGTTACTCAAATATACTTCATTTACATTTACGCTACCTAGTGCGAAAGGATAATTGATAGTCTCCGACACCCAATCATATTCCATTTGCTGAACTTGCATTCCCGCGATTTCATCTGTAGGCGGATATCTTTGGAGTGGGTACAGCGATCGGATTTATTAGTGTGAGGAGTCATCAGTGGCCAGTTGAAATATAATCAAACAAATAAATTAAAGCAAATCGTTCAGGAGTGGAAAAACGCCAAAGGAAACCCTAAAATATAAATTTATTTGATTGAAAAAACCCGCCCTTTTGTCCATACGAATTTAATGACGAATTTTGCCCATTTTTTGGGCTGTTTAGAAGTTCGCCGAATTTCGAATTTCATAGAAGAAATTCGGCGAACCCTGTGACTTAGGTTTTAACCCTAGTTTGGAGCGCCACCTTTAGGAGAGGAATGATTTGGCTTGGTGAAGGGTGAATTGGCATTTTGAGGCAATTTCTTCATTGTTTGTGTTCCATCTGCTTATCAGCATTGGAGCAGGTCCGATTCGCCATCTTGGAGCAGCATTCTTGGTGTTTGATGTCATCATTGCATTAGGGTTTGCCCTACATTGAAGCACCACTATTGGGAGGAGTTCACTAGGTTGTTGTGGAGTCGTTTCACATTTTGGAGCAGCAAACCCTAGCTAATTTGGAGCAGATCTGAGTGCCTCATTTGGAGCAGCATATTTGGTGTTTTTGTTTTCGTTTGCATTAGGGTTTCAAGCCCTAAACTTGGCGCCACTTCCTAAGAGGGCGATTTCACCATTTGCCGCTCTTTTTGGTATGTATAAACCCTAGGGTTTAATCTGATTTGGAGCAGCAGAGTTTTCTGGGCTTGTTTGCCATGTTTGTAGCCCATGCTTGATGTAATTTCAGACTTCTATATTCAGATTCATAACAGCAGATTGGTTTCCAGAATTTCAGACTTGTTATGTGCATTTGATGGTCATATATTGTGTATTTCATCTGTGATTTTGGGCGAATCATTTGGCATGATACTTTGATGTGTTTTGATATTTTATATTGGCTGTTATAAGTGTTCAATCAATCTGAAAATAAAAATCAGAAATCAGAAAATTAGGGTTTTGAGCAGAATTCAGAATTTGAATATCAGAATTTTAGGGCAGATTCCCGTTTGGGATATTGCATATTCCTTCAAATTAATCATCCCTTATGCAATCCACTTGTAAGATTGAGAACCCCATAAGACATTGTAAGGTTGTAGAAGCAAAATGGGAAAGAAGAGAGACAGCTTTTGTTACAATGGTACTTGGATAGCATCAACTATCAAAAACATGTACTTTCAAGACCATGATCACTTTCAATGTCACTTATCTTTCTTTTCTATCTCATTTGTTGCTTAATTTAATGCACTATTTAGTTTCCTATAAAATTTTATGTTTGTTACTCAACCCAACCCTAGAGGTAGAATATTTAGGTAACAAGGATCAGATTGCTAATAAGGACTGGATGGACATGAGATATAAGCCTGCCATAATAAGCAGAAAACTTCTTTGGATCTATAACACCCAAAATATAAAGGTTTGTACCGTACAATTCTATTACTTCAACCCTGAACATGATAAAAGGGTGTAATATTTCCAGGTTCTCATTATAGAAGACAGGAAAGCCATAAATTGAAAGAAACAGTATGAAAAGGCATTTCAAGAAAATGACAAATGTGTATAAATGCTGATGTGAATCACGAAGCTCAAAATGTGAGTTATCATGAAACTTTTAATAGCATTGGGAAGAGAAAATATGAAATAGTCCAATAGATAATGCAGCTGTATAACTCTGTAGACCAAACAGAGGCAACCTAGAACTATGATCAATGCAAATGCTGACCATAACTAATACTTTGGTAGGTAACAATGGAGAACAACCTGATAGACTAGAATTTTGATACTCTCACAGTGTGGGTCCCAACTTCACCACTCCATCAAGCCATGGTAGATACATATTAGACAAAATCCTCAACTTTAAACAATTAAGATGATCGTTTATTCCTATGCAGGCAAATTAGAATGTCAATTGCAATCCATATGATTATGCAGATACAGAATACATCCAATTTGGAAATTTACTTCTAAAGCAATATGTAAATGCATACATAAAATGATGGTGGCAGCCAGAAAGTTAATTTTGCCAACTGAGACACATCAATTTTACTTCTATTTTTCAATGATAGGTCCACCATTGTACGTGTCCAAACTAGATGTGTAATTTGTATATATAATTCTTTTTTTTTCACAAAACTGTCTGGCAGAAGTATCTTCCTGAGCTGTCACATAGAACAGAAATCAGACCTTTGGACCGGTTTGACCAAAAACAGCATTATCCGCTGCAATTGTTAAGTCGCAAACCATATGCAAAACATGTCCACCACCAACTGCATATCCTGCTACCTGATATAGAGGAAACAAAAAAACTTAACCTCATAAATAAATTTGGATCAAACATAAATCTAAATCTTATGAGAAACAAGAATATGATAACTATGATACCATTGCAATAACTGGTTTTGGAAGCCGTCGTATCTGAACCTGCAACAGATAAAATAAATAACTAAATTTAAATCCTATTTTGAGTTTTATCACATCCAATTTCAATAGGTGGAAAAATGTAGTTTCAAATATTTAGACCATGTGTGATAAGTTTCTGTGAAGACTGCAACTTGGTTGCAGTATAATTTTCAAGGACACAAAATAAACTTCAACACGTGAAGGAAGTGATAAATATTTTATCTCCAAGTTACTCAGCTTAAGCATAAAGAAGACAAGTAGAGTCTTGTCTGTTGATACAGAGTAAACATATATAGTGAAAACATAAACCAATAGTGTTAAAATCCAATTAAACCAATTAAGGTACATGCAACTAAACCATTAAATGGAACATAGGAAAGCATATAAAAAATCAGCAAACCATAATAAACACTAGATATATGTGGAGAAACCTTTCAGAAAAAACTCTGCCCCCAAAGAGACACCGAGCTTGTATAAATCTCAAGAACAAAAGTACATCAATACAATCCATTAAATCTTCCTCATTCTAATAGTATTCCAGCAACATAACAGTACACCTGCATAACACTATGAAACCTCTATCTAATGCCTCTAATATATAGAGCAATCAGAAATAAGAAACCACCAAGTGGTATCCAAAACTAGGAGTCAAACCATGGGCTCTCAACTAGGCACCATCCTCCACTAACAACAATAAAATAAATAAATAAATTTAAATCAATTTTGGAAGCCATCATATCTATACTTGTAACAGATAAAATAAATAAATAAATTTAAATCCTAGTTTCATTCAATTTTAATAGGTGGAAAAATATGGTTTCAAATATTTAGACCCTGTGTGATAAGTTTCTGTGAGGACTACAACTTGGCTGCAGTATAATTTTCAAGGACACAAAATAAACTTCAACATGTGAAGGAAGCGATAAATATTTTATCTTGAAGTTACTTAGCTTAAGCATAAAGAAGACAAGTAGAATCTTGTATCTTGATAACATGATAAATAGATACAACGAAAACATAAACCAATAGAGTTCAAATCTGATAAAACCAATTAAAGTACATGTGATTAAACCATGAAATGGAACATAGGAAAACATTTAAAAAATTAGCAAACCATAATAAACACCAGATATACATGGAGAAACCCTTTCGGGAAAAAACTCCGCCACCAGAGAGACAATGAGCTTATACTAATATCAAGAACAAGAGTACATCAATACAATCCACTCAATCTTCTTCAGTCTAATAGTATTCTAGCAACATAACAATATACCTACATAACATTATGAGACCTCTATCTCATGCCTCCAATAAATAGAGTAATTGGAAATAAGAAACCACCAAGTGGTATCCAAAAACTAGGAATCAAAACCATGGGCCCAAAATTAGGCACCATCCTCCACTAGCTAAAATCCAATGCCCCACAATGTGCATTGAAACAAGCACTCAAGATAGAAATTGACCATTGCAAGCACCTTTAACCTCATTACTCCAGTAGGCCACACAATAACCCCATAGCACTCCATGATTGACATCATAACACATGAGGGTCCCACCATAATGACAAGATGCTCCACTCCCACAAATATAACTCCTAGGTGCTACATAAGGAAGATGCTCAATTACATTTATGATGCTGACTGTAACTCCCACTGTTGACCTTTCTCAGTAATCTCCCATTCAGTGATCACTTGCAACAATATTCGAAGTTCCAAAGAAAATAATAATAATAAAATAATATCCCTCAACTCCTCATGGGCATCCTCGTACCCCATTCCAAGAAGTTTGTAGAACACACACATTATACAGAGGATTGCAAGGTGACTATCACACTAAATCCTAAGATTGTTCTATATAGAGAAGATAGACTGAACTTGTATGAATTTTGAAATTTGAAGAACATAATATCTAAAGTCAAGTCAACCCAAGAACATCTGCTTCAAGAAAGAGGAAGAAAGGAAGAATAATAAGTTTGAAATAAAAAGTCTTTCTACTCTTTTTATTTTTCAATTAGTATCGATTGTGTAAATAGCATTTTTTACCTAGTATGTGGACTTTGGTTTACTCCTTTAACTCAACACACTTTTGATTCCCATTGACCTACTCTGATCATTGGTGGAAATCAATATAATTTATTTCTTTCTAATATAATATAAGCTTGATCCTGAGATAAAGCTAGTAATGACTGTGTTATATCACTGCAATTTTTTTTTTAAAAAACAAGTTTTCCTTTAAGAGGGCCAACCTGTGTTTCAGGTCTAAATTGGGCACACCTGTTTTAGCTTTAAATCAAAGTCATATTCATGTATATAGATGGCTGGAGCTCGCCTTTTCTTCTCAATCATTTGCAGCAACATACAAAGAGCTAAAAAGGCAACTTGGAGCAGAAGTATGAGTTCTTAAGTGTCAGGTGACTGAAAGAAGCACCTAGGAGGTAAAGAGCAGAGTTTAGATCGCTAATGCAGCTGTAAGAGGTTCCAGACATACCAATTAATAGCAGAGATACATGATATGCAGCATGCAGTTTTCCATTGCAGCAGTCCTCAACAGGTAGATCCAGCAAGAGAGAGAGGGGTTAAGGCAACATGACAGCATAAAATCGTGTGATCCTTGATCTAAAGGCAGTAGTTGCGTCCAAATCATGCGATCTAAATGCCTAAGGTCAGAAACAATAGGTAAATCACACAATCAGTTAGGTTTTGTTTGGCATGAACAATGAAATCACACCTATCTGCTAACATGAAATCAAGTGCCTGGAAGAGTCTGTTTGCAATAGAAGCATGAGAATCACGCAATAGGACCGTCTTCATCAGTGAGATGGGTGAAATCACATGACTACTCCTTGTTAGTCAGCTGTCTAGAGCAGAAGTCACACCTAAGTTTAGAGCCGGCCTTTAAAGGCCTAAATCCAGGAATATCTGACTAAAACAATGCACCATTTCTCTATTTATTTGCTTGAACTTGTCACTGCTTCACTTTTCATTCAATGATCAGGTTTCAAGGGCAGTTTTAGCACTAGGGTTTTCCTTGTGCAGGTTTTTGGTATATTCTACAGATGTCATATCATTGTTCTTTCTTTCTAAATCAATTTCAGACCCTCTTGTTGCTGCTGTCGTAAGGTATTTCATAGAATTCGGACTTAAGGTTTGCTGTTCCTAAAATTCAACTTCAGCTGCCTAAGGTTTGTCATCTGGTGCAGAGTTTTTGTGATCATTTTCATTGAAAGTCAGCACTAAGGTTTTATGTGTGATGCTTTGTGGTTGGAATCCTATCTTTCCTTGCAAGTTACAGCCATTTTGGAAGAGATATATCAGTGTATTGGGGTCATATGACAAGCATCAATCATGGCAGATTTTGGTGATGGTTGACGTGCATCTTTACCAGTTTCACCAAGTCTGTGTGCTGAGTTAGGGTTTCCAGTTTATCAAGTGGGTCAAGTGGGCGATCTATCTCATAAAGGTTTTTGATCATTACTGAAGGGCCTAGGATTTATAACTCTAAAATCTCTTTGCTTTCACGGAGGCAATCAGATTCGAGTATTCAAGTCATCAAGATTGGTTTGGTGAGATTCATGGCGGTCAGAGTTTCATGTTCTTCAAAGGATCCATTAAGTTTCAAAGCGAGAAAATGTATGAGAATCACAGAGATAGTTCGTGCATCAAATTGTTATTTTTAGTAATGGCTATATCTGGCAGTTGTTATTTCTAGTGTTCTATTTTCGGATAGAGGGTGAAGGCCTACTTTTAAGTCACTTTTAGTTGGATGTTATTTTACTATTTCTTTAGGAGTAGTCTTCCTTTAAAGTTTCTTCTTTTCTTGTTTTTCTACAGCTTTTGGACATTTGCTTTAAAACATTAATTTTAAGATAAATTATTATTATTCTAAAATCCCAAAAGAAGATATTCTTTGTAAACCTATAAATAAGTGCTTTGGACACAAGATGGAGATGATAATCAATGCTACGCTTATGATGCTGAATTTATTGTTGAACCTATGTTTGTGATTCTATTAATTGAATTGAAAGTGGATTTTACCATCAAGCTTTTTATTGAGGTTATTTGTCCACCTAGGTTGTGGCTTTGTATACAGCTTAACTGTTTAATTCTCAAAATCAAGTACCATCTATGTGTTGTTATTTCCAACTACTGTGTGTACTAAAATGCTGGTCTCTGTTTTTAGCCAGTAGGAATGTGTTGATGTTGTGCAAAACCCCAAGGAAGATATTGTATAGTGTTGATATCTGTATTTTTTGTCTATAGTGTGGTGTCTAGGGTCAGTTTAGCTTAGTGTTTAGGTGTAGTTTAGATCTTGGGAAGCTTCCCCTCACAATTTGAAAATATTTTTATCCTCACACACTGTTTTGTTTTATATTGTCTTGCAAAAGACAAATTAAATCACTAACACTATGCAAGATTAAAATATATATTTTAAGCTAACATAAAGCTTGATGTCTCAAAGCCAAAAGACATCACGATTATAATTCTATGTCAATGTCCCCCAATTATTAAAATCATATAGCATAATAAAAATCTCAATGATTAGGTAATTTAATGGAGAAAAAAAACAATATTAACTTTGAACCATACCTCAAATACATTTCCATTTTAGAACTTAGAAATTTCGTACCTGTACATCTAAAACATTGAGCCGTCCAAAGCTATCTGTATCAGCATAACCGTCAGGTCCTCGCAGTGCTTGATCCCCACCACTACAAAATGCATCATTACCCTGCCATTTAAGAAAGAAAACAAAATAAGATATCTATGATCATTCATAATAGGTCAAAAACTAAAAGTCTGTTTTTTAACGATAAGATGATGCTTTAAAATACAGTTTCAAAATTTTGAGGACAAACTAAGGAGAGAAATATGAAGCTTTAAATCCTGTTTCATCTTATAAGATCTAACGTGCATCAGAATTTTAGGCAAAAAAACACGGTTTTAGGTTGTTGGCATCATGCTGATTTTTCTCACAGAGCCGTAACAGGTTTCTGCATCAGGTACTCAGAATTGTCTTATTCACCATTTTCCTCCATAATATGAGGGAGAAAACTGCAGATTATGCTTAGAAAAATGCCAATTACTTGTGTGTATATGTCCTTTCATTACTATTCTTTATTTATTTTTGTTGTCATGTCAGTTGATGTGTCCTCGATTGGAAGAGATAATCACAAGTCAGATAGCAAGGATTAAAATAGTTATATGTTCAAAACATTTCTTAGTCCTTGGAGATTGTGTCATGTTTGATAATAACAGCGTAAAGAAGAGTTGTGAGTTTCTGGGTAAAACTGTGTAAGTTTTTTTAACATCAACGTTTGGGATCACACTCCGTGATCCATCATCAGGATGAATCAGAGGAAACAAATGAAAAAAGTATCCAACCAAGCACAATATAAAGGTGAGAACTGAAAACGAAGAGACAAGGAAGTTGAGACTCCTATTGTGCCTTTTCAACTTCCGTTGTCTTTGGGGAGTCTCAACTTCCTTGTCTCTTCGTTTTCACTCCTCACCTTTATATTGTGCTTGGTTGGATACCTTTTTCATTTGTTTCCTCTGCTTCATCCTGATGATGGATCACGGAGTGTGATCCGAAACGTTGATGTTAAAAAAACTTACACAGTTTTATCCAGAAACTTGCAACTCATCTGAATGGACTGTGGAGAAATTATGTCTATTACCATAAAGAAGGTCAAATTTGATGTTAGCAAGGTCATGATGATGTCATATGGTTTGTTGAGACCTCTATTGAAACTTTTTAATGTTTAATATATTGTTGATGACATACTGTAAGCTTGCTAGAGTCATAATATTTCTCCCTTTGGAAAGACTTACTGACATCAATGTGTGTGTGTATGCATGTGTCTGTATTTGTGGCTGTGTTTATATCTATGTCTTTTATAGTTTTACTGTGTCTATGTCTGTGTCAGAGTGGGTGTGTGAGTTTGTGTCTGCATGTTTGTTTGTGTGTACGTATGTTTCGGTTTATGCACGAGTGCTTCTGTGTCTCTATGTATGTGCTTCTGCATGTGTCTGCGGGTTTCTATGTCTGTTTGTATTTGTGAGTGTGAGTGTGAGTGTGAGTGTGAGTGTGAGTGTGCCTGTGTGAATTTCTAACTATGATAGGTCAGCCAATGGACAATGAAAATAAGATTCCATATTTAGAAAAATTCAGTTGTCATCCAAGTGCAATATGCATATTACAAAATACAAACCATAGGTCAAGCCTCAAGTAATCAAGATGTCTTTTAATGGGGCCTTTGTTTCATGTTGATGCTCTTCTTGTCTTTGCTTATATTCTTTTTTTCCATGAATTTCACAGTGTAGTTGATGGACTCTTGATCGAGTTCATTTTCTGTCCAAGTCAAGTTCATCCTCTATAAAACTTTGTAGCATTAACACTCAATCCAGTTGCTTAGCATGAATCACGATTGTTTAAGTCTAAACTGGAAAATCTCTTCTACCATTTTTCCTTAGCATTGGATGATCATCCCAGGCTTGACAAAGCTATATTCTTTCATCATTGCTTTGGTCTTCAAGTAAATGGAAAGTTTTCTCCCTCTAGGTAAGAGGGTTAAGATATCTCTCCATATTTTATATCACTTCTACGTTCATTGGCTAAAGTCACCCATAAAAATCTATGGAAAATAAGTACCAGTAGCATTGCAATCAACACAAAGTAAACTTTTAAAATTATGATTTCCATTTACAACTTCTTGTCCAATCAAAATGCTTTCTATTCAACTTTGTTTTGTAGTCCTTAGCTGGAAATTTGGAATTGAGGTAGCCACAAGGATGGTTTGTCCCTCCTAGAATTGTTCCCATAATAAGTAAACACCTACATTGCTATTCACATCACCAACTTTCTAGACTTTTGGTCTTCAACGTATGGTGAGAATCAGTCTTGTAGTGATCTCCCTACACTATTATCCACACCACAAACTTACAAGACTTTTTGTCTTCCAGAAATGAAGAGAATCATTCTTACAGTGTTCTGCTTTCTAGTAAATATCACTATTATTGCAATTATGTAGCTTGGTCCAGTTCACTAGAGCCTCGCTAACATGTGAAATAGATTAGCTAAGGAGGATTTCAGTTCACTGGTGCCCCACCGAGTGCACATAAGTTAGAAGAACTAAGGTGTTTTTGCATGGTCGATTTTGAGGCAGTTTGCATATGCCTGGCCTTATCCCACCAGTATCCAACTTCATGCTTGTAAATCTATTTAACCTACACCATATAGAGTGTATATCAAACATTTCCATAGCTTATCCTTTATGCTCTGCTCTGACCTTCTGCTGTTCATGTAAGGATATATAATTTGGTATCAATCTATTGAGACTCACCATACGGACCTGGACAGACTTACGAGTTCAGCTCTGAGGCACCCTCAGCAAAGTCTGCAGACCCAAATTGCAAACTCCACAAGTCTAGGCACTGGACTTGCCAAGTCTGCAGGGCCAACGACTTACAAAAAAATAACATAAGAAAAACTCCTTGTCCCAAAAATGCCATTAACACTTCAAAGTTCAAACAACTCATATGACCATTTTGAGCTTATTTTTACTTGCCCACTTGCATTCAAACTAGTTTCACCCTCATTCACTCTACTTAGTTTTTCATTCTTTCTTCAAAGGAGCTGATAGGGTTGGATTGACCGTGGATGTGTGCAAAAAGGGAACTGATATCAAGAGTTGGATTTGAGTTACACATTTCAAACTTTCAACTTCAAGTATCAAGTTAAGGTAAATTGAAAATGTTCATTTTTTCTCATTCATTCTTCTTTTCATTGTACAGTTGGATTTTCAGTTTTATACACTTTAAATTCAAAATGTTTTTTTTTTTAAATTCTTTTATCTTTTTTTTTCGACTTTTTTCCTTGCATTTTTGTTCTTAACTTTTCAACAAAAAACTTGCATTTTTGTTAGCTTCTTTCCTTACATTTTTAATTAATCCTTCTATTTTCTAGTCTCTCCATGATGTAAGGTTTACAATTTTAGTATGTCAAAACCAAAAAGGAAATATCCTTCTTGGAAGCATGGTAGGCTGGGCACAAAGAAAGTGCATTTTTTTTTGCAAATATTGTGGTGTGAAGTTTCTAGGAGGCATTAATCACCTCAAAGACCACTTTGCTTGCATACCTCAACATGATGTTTCCTTGTGCAAAAATATGATTTCAAGAAAAGAAGGAACAAAGGATAAGGCAAAACCAACAAATAGTTGTGTTTTCCACTTCTTCAATGCCCGAAAGTGAATAGGGTTCTAGTACCATGTAATGTCCCAAATTATGAGCTAAGTGTGTTTTTGAGCTACATGGGAAATGCAATATTGGAATTGTATTTTCAATTATGAGATTGGTTTTGACTTTTAATGATTGCATATGATTCATAGCTGGCCACCAAACATGAAGGAAGGATATATTAAATGCAACATTTATTTATTAAATGATTGCATTGGATCGATGGAATATGAGGTCGATTGGGTTTGTGGAAATTAAATGATTGCATTTAATTTGATATTGAGCTTTGAAAATATTTTAAATGCAAATTTTATTATTAAATATTTGCATTGGAGCAGTTGAGGGTTTTTATTAAATGCAAATATCATCATTTAATGCATGCACATGAGGTAGTTGTGGATTGAAGCAAGAATGGAGGAGCATTTTAAATGCAAGTTCATAAATTAAATGCCAAGTTGGTTATGTCAAGGATCAAGATTTTAAATGCTTTGAAGGTTATTAAATGCTTGCATTTGGATAGATTGATTTATTTAATGCAATCGCCCAATCATTGCAAGTACTAGTTGGAGGTTAGAAGGATTTTAAATGCATTTCAAACACAAAATTAAATGCATGTAGCTGATCGCCCAAGCAAAAAGGAAGATTTTAAATGATTGCAATCTCACAATTCAATGCAAGTGTCAAAGGCCAAGCTTAAGGAGGATTGATCCATAGAGGAGGAGCAAAATTCATTTAAAATAATTGAAGATTGTTTTAAATGAAAGCATTTCAAGTGAAGATCATTCAATGTTGTTCCATTTCCTTAATTTCTATTGATGGATTTCAAAATGCATTCCAAAATTGCCAAGAGGATGGACATCAAAGCTTGAGGAGTTTAAATAGATGACTTGAGCTTCATTTTGCAATGAATGATGCTATGGTATGTTTTCTTTATTATTGTTTATGACTGAAAATTCCAATTTTCTAGTTATTTTTCAAGGAGATGTTCCATTGAGTGTTGTGGTGATGATCCCATAACAATTTGTGAGATGTTGTCATACAGATTTCATCATTGGATTACATTTGCAGGTTATTTGAAGAGTTTGGAAGTGACATTGATATCTATTTGAAGCTCTTGGTGTAGAGGATTGACTACCAAGGTAGTTTAGTGAATTTGGAGTACATTTTGGATGGTATTTTCATGTTTTGCAGGGTCTGATTTTGCAACAGCAGGGTTTGATTTTTATAACAGCGACTTTACATTGGAATTTCAGGGCTTTTTAGGTGAATTTGATCAAGGGTTTGAAGATTGAAGAGTGGTTCTTGATAGAAGACATTCCTATGCATCCATAGAATGCATTTGGAGGAGTTATTTCATGATATTTCATTGTAAACCCTTGGCTGGGCAAAAAGTACACTTTTAGCAGTCATATCAGCATACAGAAAGTTTACATCAGAATTTTATTGAAGCTCTTTCAAGGGTGTTTTGTGTCCATTTGATAGCCATCATCATTCTAGAGGCATTGGGCTATAGTTGTATGCAAAGTTTGATGTATTTGGGCTTCCAATTGGTTTGTAATTAAGTCTGATATAAAATCAGACATGGACTGAAATAAATTCCAGCCACTTGACACTTCATGTTTCATTTTTATATATGCAAAGTTGATGTGAGTATGATGTGCTACAATTCCTTATTCATTTGGTGAAGCTATTTAATTGAAGTGTGCAAGAAATCTTATCTAAATTTGCAAAAAATTTCAATCATTTCTAGAAAGGTATTTTACAGTGGTATCAGAGCATTCAAAATTTCAGTCCAATATCCATTAGGGATATTACAGTGGTATCAGAGCATTCAAAATTTCAGTCCAATATCTATTAAGGATATTATAGTGGTATCAGAGCCATAGACCTGCCAGCCTGTGAGTCAGAGCCTCTGTCTTGCCAGCCTATGAGTTTTTGAAGGAAAAAAGCTGAAGCCATGAATACAAGAAGAACACCTACAGTTGACAAATCTATAGAAGAAAAATTGACAGCCTTGATAGGCAAGTATGATGCTCTTCCTAGGTATGTGCAAAACAGAATTAGCTTCAAAGCTTACATGAAGTTCAAGTGTTCATGGTATGATGAAGATTCAGATAATGAGGACACCCAGCCATTAGCTAGCAGCCCTAGAGGGAAAATTGACACAGTTTCATTCCAGCCACATGAAGTCAAGATTGAAGAAGAGCACGAAGAAACAAGTGATGTGGAAAAAAACCAATCATTATGCAGCCCTAAAGAGTATGAGGATTCAAGTACACTTCAGCCACATATTGAAGAAAAGCACATGGTAGTTGAAGACAAATCAACTATATTGGGTAAAGGTATGGTTCTTCATGAAAAGACTAACATTGTTGATAAGGAAAATGTTGATACATTTGAGAGCAAACCAGAGATTACAGTTTGTTATGAAGAGCATACTATTGGTGTTCAATCATACATGCAGGGAGAAGACGTAGTCTTTGTTACAAAGATCATCCATGAGGAAGATGATTCACATGAAGAACTCATGACACTTCATGATGATAAAGAGAACATGATCAACCATAAAGAATGTGATTCACATGAAGAAGACATAGGTGATGCATATGAAGTTTCTTGCTTAGGATCAACATTTGAAGAAGAAAAGTGGCATGATGTTATTGCTGATTATTCTAATGAGATGGCAGATTTTGATCATGGAGTTGAATGGCATGATATAATCCCTGATTTGTTTGAGGGCAACAGTACTATTCCTTTGCAAAATCAGTTGGTGGTAGTTATTGTTCATAAGAATGAGAGTGGGAAGACACTTCCTACCTTTGGCACTTTATTGGTCATCACACATGACGAGTATATGGAATATCCAAGGCTCAAGATTTCTAATTTGATACACCATGGTATGATTGAGACAAAGAGGATTCAAGACATGTGGCATATGAGAAATGAGCTTTGTATGGAGTTGCATAGTGACATTGAGTATACAGGTGAACACATAGATATCCTTCATGACACTTGGAGGACAGCAGCGGTTTGGGAGCTTTGTAGAGGTTTGGATCATGTCTACATTATTGGAGGATGGCCTATGGATGTTGTTTACTCACCATTGAACATTAGTGATGACATTGGTATTCATTTGGATTTGATTTTCAGTTATTGGGTAAATGATTTCCAACAAATGAATCATGAGATACATGGCATAGAGAATCAAGATATGGATAGGGAAGAAGATGACATTCTTAATGATACACAATCATTTCATTCAGAGTTGATGAATTTTCTTATTCATAATGGTTTTAGTGAGTATGCTTTGGTGATTAGATTTGATGTTAACATAGTTTCAACAAGTGAGTTATATGAGGGATGAGTATGATAGTTTAATCTCTTTTAGCAAGGTATCAAATTGCTTCATGATATGGATGTGTCATTGGAGGTTGAGCATGGATGTTTTTGCTACATTATGCGACAGTGGAAGCGGTCCCAGGATCTTCTTCATCAACAATTTTGATATGGTATGTCTGAGTTTACATGGACAGGCTAGATGGGTTTGGGATCCTGGTATTCATTGATGCTCATTTGACACTTCCGATTGCTTGAGACAAGCAATCTTGGGAAGGGAGGACTTGTAATGTCCCAAATTATGAGCTAAGTGTGTTTTTGAGCTACATGGGAAATGCAATATTGGAATTGTATTTTCAATTATGAGGTTGGTTTTGACTTTTAATGATTGCATATGATTCATAGCTGGCCGCCAAACATGAAGGAAGGATATATTAAATGCAACATTTATTTATTAAATGATTGCATTGGATCGATGGAATATGAGGTCGATTGGGTTTGTGGAAATTAAATGATTGCATTTAATTTGATATTGAGCTTTGAAAATATTTTAAATGCAAATTTTATTATTAAATATTTGCATTGGAGCAGTTGAGGGTTTTTATTAAATGCAAATATCATCATTTAATGCATGCACATGAGGTAGTTGTGGCTTGAAGCAAGAATAGAGGAGCATTTTAAATGCAAGTTCATAAATTAAATGCCAAGTTGGTTATGTCAAGGATCAAGATTTTAAATGCTTTGAAGGTTATTAAATGCTTGCATTTGGATAGATTGGTTTATTTAATGCAATTGCCCAATCATTGCAAGTACTAGTTGGAGGTTAGAAGGATTTTAAATGCATTTCAAACACAAAATTAAATGCATGTAGCTGATCGCCCAAGCAAAGAGGAAGATTTTAAATGATTGCAATCTCAAAATTCAATGCAAGTGTCAAAGGCCAAGCTTAAGGAGGATTGATCCATAGAGGAGGAGCAAAATTCATTTAAAATAATTGAAGATTGTTTTAAATGAAAGCATTTCAAGTGAAGATCATTCAATGTTGTTCCATTTCCTTAATTTCTATTGATGGATTTCAAAATGCATTCCAAAATTGCCAAGAGGATGGACATCAAAGCTTGAGGAGTTTAAATAGATGACTTGAGCTTCATTTTGCAATGAATGATGCTATGGTATGTTTTCTTTATTATTGTTTATGACTGAAAATTCCAATTTTCTAGTTATTTTTCAAGGAGATGTTCCCTTGAGTGTTGTGGTGATGATCCCATAACAATTTGTGAGATGTTGTCATACAGATTTCATCATTGGATTACATTTGCAGGTTATTTGAAGAGTTTGGAAATGACATTGATATCTATTTGAAGCTCTTGGTGTAGAGGATTGACTACCAAGGTAGTTTAGTGAATTTGGAGTACATTTTGGATAGTATTTTCATGTTTTGTAGGGTCTGATTTTGCAACAGCAGGGTTTGATTTTTATAACAGCGACTTTACATTGGAATTTCAGGGCTTTTTAGGTGAATTTGATCAAAGGTTTGAAGATTGAAGAGTGGTTCTTGATAGAAGACATTCCTATGCATCCATAGAATGCATTTGGAGGAGTTATTTCATGATATTTCATTGTAAACCCTTGGCTGGACAAAAAGTACACTTTCAGCAGTCATATCAGCATACAGAAAGTTTACATCAGAATTTTATTGAAGCTCTTTCAAAGGTGTTTTGTGTCCATTTGATAGCCATCATCATTCTAGAGGCATTGGGCTATAGTTGTATGCAAAGTTTGATGTATTTGGGCTTCCAATTGATTTGTAATTAAGTCTGATATAAAATCAGACATGGACTGAAATAAATTCCAGCCACTTGACATTTCATGTTTCATTTTTATATATGCAAAGTTGATGTGAGTTTGATGTGCTACAATTCCTTATTCATTTGGTGAAGCTATTTAATTGAAGTGTGCAAGAAATCTTATCTAAATTTGCAAAAAATTTCAATCATTTCTAGAAGGGTATTTTACAGTGGTATCAGAGCATTCAAAATTTCAGTCCAATATCCATTAGGGATATTACAGTGGTATCAGAGCATTCAAAATTTCAGTCCAATATCCATTAGGGATATTATATACCATTGGGCCTAGAGCTTGTAATTTGGTGAGTTTGATTTTATAATATAAGAAAACATTAAATTTTTTATTTTTTAAAAGCAAGAACTTAGTGTTTGGTATAAACTTCGTTTGATTGTATCACATGATTCAACACTTTTTACCAAATTCCTAGGAGACACAAACTCTAAGCCTTGAGGGGACCCCAACTTATTCTTCCATATGCTTCTAGAAACAACTAATAACCCATCCCCACAATTAATGCCATAAAAGGAATTTAAAAAAAAAAACCATTTTCTTAAACACCACCATCATTTGAAAGCACAAGTTGGAACAAGGACAAACACACGGCCGTAAGGAGTGTAATTGCTGACTTTTGGTGATTTTTGTGACATTCCCTTCAATGCAGCAAGGTAACGTTTTGACTTTTCAAGTCTCAACTTTTTATTACTATCTATAAATTTTTACTTTCACAAATTTGTTTAGGGTTTAAGGTTTTTCAATTCATTCTTTTATCTCATATATTTTTTTTTAATGTGTAAGTGTTTTAGATCCCTTTATTGGCAAGCATTGGTTGATGCAATTGCAGTGGCTGATCAGCGGTTCAAGGCCCTTACTATTGATGATCTTAGGGAACCAATATTGATGGAGAAGGTGGTTGATGTACAATCAATTGTTGATGAGCAACAAGTTATTTGGAGAAATAAGGATTGCACTATCATGGCCAATGGATGGGTTGATAGAAAAAAAAGGACATTACAGAATTTTTTAGTAACTTCTTGAAGTCAATCGATGCTTCAAAGAAAATTTAAAAAGCAAATCATTTGTGTGGTGTTTTGGAATAAGTTTTGGCGAAAGTGGGGGAGAAAATGTAGTACAAGTAATCACCAACAATGCAGTAGATTACTAATGGAGAGACAACCTGACACTTTTTGGACTCCTTGCTCAATACATTGCATTGATCTAATGTTAAAGCACATAAGTTGTGGAGCATGGCCAAACATTTGCAAATATATTTATAACCATGCTTGTGTGCTCATTTTAATGAGAGAGTTCACATATAACAAGGAGTTGGTCCAACTTCATGTCACTCATTTTGCAACCTCATTCATCACTTTCCATTCTTTGCTACAAGCAAAAGTTTGTTTTAAGCAAATGTTTATTAACAAGCAATGAAGCAGGTCTTCCTACTCAAATGACTGTTGAGATCGATGTGGTCGATTAGGTATTTGATGAGACTCATTTTTAGACTCATGCAAAGACGATTGTATATGTACGTCTTTAAAGTTTTTTCCTTTTCTTTTCTAAGTGTTCATAAATTTTACTTATTCTTCATTTATAAATTAAGGCTCAAGTGTAGAGTAACTAGAGTTACCTTTTTAACTATTTGAATTTTGACATTTTATAGGCGATTGAGTTGTTGCTTTCCCTCCATATTGTTGATGGAGAAAATTCACAATAGTTACATTTACGAGGGCATGGATCGCCAAGGAGGATATTAGACATTCCTATGCATGTATAGTGGACAAGTATGGAGTCATGAACCTATTTGGAATATCATAGACTAGTGTTGGATAAGACAACTTCAAAAACCACTTCATGCTCGTGCATACTTTCTCAACCCAACCTTCCAATTTCTTGAGAGCTTCAAGGTTGAAGAAGAGGTTATGGGAGTACTCCACACCATAGTTCACCAACTTGGCGAGTTGCAAAGTACTCATGAGTTTTTAACCCGCGTGAGTACCCGCAGGTTTAACTTGTCGAGTCTTCTGGCCGAGCTTTTGGCGAGTACTCGCCAAAAACTTGGCTAGTCCAAGTTTTGCCGAGTTTTTGCGAGTTTTGCCGAGTTTTTGCGAGTTTTGCCAAGTTTTTGCCGAGTTTCAAAAATTTTAGTGTTTTTTAAGCTCTCGAGTTTTTGCAAGTACTCTCCGAGTCGGAAATTTTTGGCTTGCCGAGTACTCTTCGAGTCCGAGTTGGTGAACTATGCTCCACACCATAGTATACAAACTCACCGAGTGTTCGCCAATTTGCCGAGTACTCGTGCGAATTTTTGTTGCCTAAGTACTCCCAAGAAAAACTCACCGTCCCTATTGGTCGAGTTTTTGATGAGTCATAATCTCCAAACCAAATGAGTACTCGCTAAAACTCGGTGAGTCCATGCAGGAAACTCACCAGGTCTGTGTAGGAAACTCGTCAATGCGTAGCAAACGCAGGAATGTAGTTCGGACGTAGGAAAAATATTGAAAAAACGCATATTTTTTAGCATTTCAACATTGTTAAGCAAATTGGAAGGGGTGCTAACCCTCAACATCACTAGGGGTGCTACCCCTAACCCCCCACCAGACTCATTTGATACATTTTGCAACTGTATTTTACATCAAATTTATGTTTTCTTAAGAAATTTATGTTTTCTTAAGAAATTTAAGTATCTTTTAAGTTGCCAAGTTTTGTTGAGTCGAAAAATTTTTGGTCTATCGAGTCCGAGTATGCGAACTATGCTTCACACCATCATGAAGGCTATGAAGCCAAGTCCACAATTGAAGGCCAAGATTGTGTATGAGATTAAGATCTACAAAAAAGCACTAGGAGATCTCTTTTCTTCATACATGCAAATTGACAATGACAACTTCTAGGCTAGGTAAAAATTGCATTCTTTGAAACATTGATTTAAAATTTAAATAGTTTCCTTCTTTTGTCATTAAATGTGAAATTTTGGTATTTGTAAAAGCTAAACATTTTAATTTCATTGTTACAAATGCATCATGGGAAAAATTTTGTGGTGAGGTGCTCAATCTTCAAAGGATTGGCATCCGAGTGTTGAGCCGACTATGTAACTGTTAAAAATTAGGATCTTAGGATACTAATCATTATAAACAAAATATAAAATAAATAGAATGAGCATTATACAAGCATAGATTTAACACATTACACAAGGTATACATGGGGAAAACCTTTTCGGGTAAAAAACTCCATAAAGCATCATTTTACGACGAGAGGCATAACCTACAGTGGCAGCACAGGTGTGAAATGGCGTGACCATGTTAAAAAAAAACAAATATAAAAAATAATTAAATAGCCGACATATTAAAATAAATAATCATAAACATTACAAAAAATATAGTCGACAAATGCAACATTAATAATTAAAACATATATAAAACATAAATGTTTAAAGTCTCCAATATGGAAAACAACCAAAAATAAAATCACTATTTACATAAGCCAGAAGCACAAAATAAAAATCAAGAAGCGGCAAAAAAATCAAAATCAAGAATCAACAAAAATCACAGGGATGAATTTCATGATTTGTTGGAATAATGGTGTTAATTGTGTATGCATAAATCATTTCATATTGCTAGAATATTAAAAAATTCAAATTCATTGCTAAAATATTTTTTTAAAAATGCGCTGCAACATTAAAAAAATTAAAATTAAAATTAAAATCAACATGGAAAAAAATAAAACCAATAAAAATAAAACATAGATATAGCCACCTGCAAAAATTCATTGCTAAAATATTAAAAAATAAATAAAAAAATTGCAACATTAAAAAATTAAAATTAAAACTAAAATCAACATGAAAAAATAAAAGAAATATATTATTTTATTACGGTTTCATTTTGTTTTCTGTAAACTTTAGTTACTATTAAAAGAGTTATTTATCAAAATTTTGTGTTGTATAATATGTAATTTAATTTAGCTAGGGTTTATATTTTTTTCGTATTTAGCTAGGGTTTTATTAACTAATCCTTTCATTTTTAATATAGATTAAGACTATTATTTTAAAAATAAATGTAAACAACTAACCCAAAGTATTTATTGTGTAACAAAACCCTAATAAAATATAGTTATAAAATAAATTATTCTAGCCTAAATAAAATAACATATTAATTGTGTAGGAAATAAAACGAAACCCTAATAAAATATAATGTTATAAAATATTACTTTACAACACTCTATTTTTATAAAACATGAGCCAGTGAAAAAGAAATAAATTAAATTTTCTTATGTAGAAAATTAAATTAAATTGATGCCTCTATAGTAAAATCTATAAAATATAACTTCTCCAATTGTTGAATATACTTTCCTCCTTTTTTTATTTATATGATAAAACCCTAATAAAATAACATATTAATTGGTTGTGCAGAAAACATAACGAAACCCTAATAAAATATAGTGACACTTTATTTTTATAAACTAGCATAGATATCTTAAATACATCTATCTAAAAAACGCCGAAAGATATCAGTCTCGAGGCGCCTATATTGAAAATGTTATTGAGAATAGATAGGCGCCTCGAGACTGATGTCTCTCGGCATCTTTTAGATAGATGTATTTAAGATATCTATGCTAGTATTAAAACACTTACAAAACATAGTCTATTAAAGAATAGATTGAACCTGGGGATATAATCCTCTACATACTTCCACATGGCCAATAATACCTCATGTGCATAGTGATATAATTCACTATAAAACTCCAAACTTCCTACACTCTCAAATGAGAGAGAACCTCCTTAAATAAAGGAGAAGGGGTGGCATAATACGTAAAGAGGTATTAGTCACACCCATTCAAAGCAACCATTTGTAAATAATTAATAATCTAATAGTTATTAGATTATTAATTATTAAATGGTATATGCTTTATAACATAAGGTTTTATAACCTTATATTAGAACATTAAATAAATGCTAAGTTGCCGAATCGGGTACGGGTACATGGGTACGGTACACCGATACGGCAAATCATTTTTGGGAGGTTGGGTACATTTGGGTACGTCCGTGTAAAAAAGAAAAGAAAAATTCATAAATATATATGTATTTGCAACCTAAAACAAGAATTACATTCAAAATGACATATCATGCATATGCTAAACAAAACTACCATAAATGTTACACATTTGAAATACAATATATTATTCCAAATTCAATATCAATGATAATTTGTCAAAATTTGAATGTCATGATAGATATTCATTGTTCATTGGTTCAATATTAAAATAATACAAGTAGTAATCACTAATTAGTGTCATATGGGTCATCATGAAGACCAACATCAGCATCATCATTGACATTGTCAATAGATAATCTAGATAGATGAGAAGAACCACATGTAGTATTGACACTATCACTAAAAGCATGCTAGCTATCTAAGTCCACAAAAAGTGAAGATTCTATGGCAGCTGAAAAATCCAAGTCAGTTCGCTATGGATCTACATCCCACAATTTTGTGCCCCCTTGTACTCATTTTGTCTGTGAGTAAGAAGGCGCAAGTTGGAATGCACATAAACTAACTCCTCTGCCTTACTTGATGCCAATTGATTGCGTTTCACTGAATGGATGGAGTATGTACTCCAATTCCGCTCAGATGAAGAGGAACTACCAACCATTTGAGGCAAAGTGAGAGAGTTACAGTTATAAAATTGTAAATCAAACTTCAAATTTGTTTCAAAATTTTAAACTAATAAGTTTATTATTTTAAAAATGAAAAACAATTCAAATTTTAAATTTAGAGAGTGCAATAAAAATTAAGAAACTTGTGATAAAATTTTGATCGCAAGATTCTGCAATTGTGTTGATGTATGGCCATTGAGGTACCACCAAGTATAAGCATCCTTCCTATACTTGTCACAAAGAGCAGAAACACTTTGATTATTAGAGGCTACGAATTCACCAAACTCATTTGTAATTATATCCTCCATTTCAATTCAAGATCAGGGAAGAGTTTAGCAAGTGCCTCTCTATACCCTTCGTTGACTTCTAGATCTCTGTATGGTGGCACCCTTGATGGCATAACAAGAATCTCATCACTATAGAACTTGGGATTCAGTGCAAAGGCAATAAGATGTAGTGGGGTGGTCATTTTGTTCCACCGCTCAACACAAACTGTTTGCACCTCTCTGAAGAAAGTTTCTTCAGGATCTTTCTCATTTTCATTTATGATGGACCTCATCTTCTCAATCATTGAGTCGATGCCATCATACACCTCTCCCAAACATGCCTTATCCATGTCAGTAAAATGGATCATACTCATGATGGGCTCGGTGAAACTAAGAAGATATTTCACATGGTCCCACCAATTGTCATCTAGGATCATCCGCTTTACATTTGTTGCCCTGTCACTATTGGACTGCCTCCATAGGGACCAACTTTGGCTAATGACCATGCTAGAAAGTGGCATCTTCACCTTCACAAGTCGTCTCAAGACGATTGTGTTGGATGCAAATCAGGTCTTGGCAACCTATTAAAAAAAATTAAAACAAAGAGCAAAAGCATACTTAAATAATAAATTTTAAAAAATAAAATTAAAAATTTCAAATTACTAATTACTAAATCTAAATGTAAAATTTAAAAATTTAGTGTTTCAATTACCTTCAACAGCTCCAAGTGTGAGAATGATCTAAAAATGGCTTGAGACATGTGATGGTTTGTGATGAACATTTGGATCTCTTCAGCCTCAGCATAACTTGTTTGATCCAATCTATTTTCCTACCCAACTTTTGTAGTATGAGGTTAAGCGAGTGGACAGCACATGGTGTCCAAAATATGTGTGAAAACCGTGTCTCAACCAACATACCAGCTACTCTACAATTCTTTGCATTGTCTGTTATGACTTGGACAACATTTTCAAGACCAACTTCTTGAATGCACTATATAAGGATGTCAGCAATAAATTGTGCATCCTTCACTTGCCCCTCACAATCTACGGCTTTCAAAAACATTGCCCCTTTAGGACATATTGCAATCACATTGATTAGTGGTTGATTTCTTATATCCTTCCATCCATCAAAAACAATGGACACCCATGTTTGTTTCCATGAATTCCTAATGGGAGCCAATGAAGTGTGTATAGATTTTACCTCTTTTGCCAGTAGTGTGCTATGCACCTTCTCATAACCTGGGCCTGTGTACCCTTTTGGAGCCTCATTTACCTTTCTCAACATATCTTGCCAATATGGTGATCAAACAACATTGAAGGACAAACCGTTTGCATAGAGGCATCTTGCAACACTTTGATCTGCAATCTCTCTAGCATCACTATGAAATGCCGTCTCCAATGGACCCCTTGTTCTCTTCACATTAACGGGCTCTTCTTCATTCCTACCCAAAAATGGGTGGCTCTCTACTACAACATCAGGGAAGGCACTAGGAGAAGGGACCTTTGTGATCCCCTTCCTCTCCTCAAAGGATGGTTTGCGCTATGAGAAATTCTTGCATCTACTTCCTCTTGCTCTCTAATATATTATGCTATTTGATGAGGTGGCAAACCATTGCCATCCGGTCTTGGACATGCTTTGATTCCCAAGTTTGAAATGGCACATAAATGAACTTTCACTCAGTTGTACGAGCTAGTATACTTCATCTTACAGATACTGCATATCCAAACATATGTCCCACCACCTCGAATATTCTGTATCATTTCTACATGCTTCCATAAAGGTGAACTAGGGTCGGTTTTGAAGGTGGGTCGACCAATAGAACTAGTACTGGCTGCCATTGCGCCCTGTCTACAATAAATTCAAAAAACAAATATTGAGCAATAAATATAAAATATTAAATAACAAATGTATATAAAATTTATTTATAATAAAAATTAAAAATAAAACAAAAAAGTCAAAAAACTAAGACTAAATGTATATATATTGTTACATATTCATAAAATAATAAAAGCATATTGTTATAAATATAATAAATCTTATATACGATTCGCAATGACTTTGTCTCCTTCGCTCGCTTCCCTGCGCAAGGGTTTTAGCTCCAATGGCTCGCTATGGGATTCGTCCGCTGACAAGAGCAAGGCCGACTTTGGGCGTATTCCTTCTGAGGCGCGTCCTTCCTCGCCATGCAACGTCGGGGATCCTGGCCTCGGACTGGATTTAAATCCTAGATCGGCGAGTAAGGTTTCGTATGGCGGGGTCAATGGTGCGAATTCCAATCTCTGTGGTCCTGGTCTGAACCTTTCCTCCGGCTAGCCTCCAGCATTAAATTTCAAAGCGGCTATTAACCGGGAAGTGCAAGGACTTTTGGGGGAGCGCTCAGAGGCATGTTCAGACAAATATGGCGGCTCCAAACCATTTGCAAACCTCGGTGGTGTCTTGCTGAGCCCTCCCTTTTCTGTTCGACTCTCATCTTTAGCCCCGAAGATATGTCTGGACAGCGTCGTCTATGACAGAGAGGAATTTTTGAAGGAGCATGCCCTAATTTGTAGGTTTACGAAGGTATGGCCTAAACTTTGCGATCTCCATTCTTGGATAAATGCAAACTAGAAGGAGAATCTAGAGGATGAAATTGGCATCTACCCATGCGCGAAAGGTGTTTGTATACTGGAATTCGAATCTTTGGAAGATAAAGAGTTGGTGCTCAATTCCGGGCCGTGGTCTCTTCAAGGTGATCTTTTATGCATGAAACCTTGGTTCCCCTCATTCAATCCACAAACAGAGACATTTTCTTCAGCCTTCTTGTGGGTTCGTTTACCATACCTCCCTCTACAGTTCTGGGAAATGGATTGTTTGACGGCAATTGGAAATGGTTTGGGGAAATTACGTAGCATCTCAAAAGAAATGATTAACTATGAAAATATGACTTTCACTCGCTTGTGCATAGAGATGGATGTCTGAGGAGGTATTCCAGCAGAAATTTCACTCAAAGTTGGAAATAGGCGTTGGTTGCAGCCAATTGATTATGAGAAAATAGCTTTTAGATGCAGAATCTACTTTGCTACAAATCATGCCACCGCTCAGTGTGGTACAAGTGTTGGCGTGAATGCCAAGGTTGTTCCGCACTGTAAGCCCTCATGGTGGGATGGGGCTGAATCCCGCCACTATGTTGTCTCTCCTCCAGAGAAGAATGAAATTCCTCCTTCTTCCACTCTAGAAGAACCTGTTTCAGCCTTGTCCCCATCTTCTACGGGCTTGGAGCTTGGCCATGATCAGGTCATCAAGGCTGATCCGAAGACTATAGCTGATTGCATTGACACCTCTCCACCCTCCTTGGAGGAATCCAAACCCATGACCTCAACTGTCTCTTGGGTCACTTCAGTAGACAGCATAGTGGGGGAGTCTACTCCGGGGGATCTAAGCGATGGCCTGCTTCTATCCCCTAAAGCCGAACACACCTGGACAAAGGTGAGGAAGAAAACTCCTCCAAGACAGAAGCACACAATTTCCTTAAGGTCCTCAAGTAAGCAGTAAATTTTGAGTTGTAATGGATTGGCCCTCAATCATGTTTAAAAGAATAGGTCTGGAAAACACGATTTTGTGTCGTGATGTTGCACCCCTTGTGGAAAGGGCATGCTTTGAATAATATTTTGAGTTTACTTAAATATATATAACGGGAGCCATCCCCAAGATGGCACTTACCAAAATATATATATATAAATATTTCCAAGTGTATAATATACATATTACATTTTAAATTAAATTTTAATCTATTATTATAATTATTAATCTCTAGTAATACTAATAGTAATAATTAATATTTTAGTAATTAATATATTTAATATATACTATAGAAATTAATAAATACTATTTAATATAGTATTTGTATATTTAATATTACTATATAGTATATACTTATACAATATACATGATTACATGAACATCCATTAGAATTTTAAAAAAAAAAAAACTTCTACTACATACGTGTCGCGTCCCCTCCAATTTTTTCGATGTGCAGGCGTATATTGATGTGTTGAAGGCGACATATATTGATGTGTTGAAGACGGCATATATTGATGTGTTGATGTGTTGCAGACCACGTCGCAGGATGTGTTGCAGGATGCGTCGCAAGATGTGTGCCAGTCGCATCTTCTAAGTGTCGAGCCACTTTTTTGGAGATGTTAATAGTTTACACTTTACTGTTTAGGTTTTATTTCACTTATGTTTTTTAGTTTTAACTTTTAGATTAAAAACTTAAAAGCTCCACGGAGGATTTTAAAAACATTTCATTTTTTTAAATGACAGTCAAAAATCAAAATCCCATCAAAAAACTTTAAAAAACCTCTAGAATCTTTCACGAATCGCCACGTCAGCAGCCGAATCAGGAGGGATCTGTTGGAGTTGCCCAGAAATGGTTCGTCACGCGAATAGCAAAACCCTAGTTGATTCCACAGGGATTCCGGGCCGGATTCCGAGCCGTACCCGATTTTGGTACAGACCTGTACCCGGAATCGCCAGGCAGGAGGAAGATTCGGCAACATAGAATAAATGTTATAAGGGTATGACCCCTAATAACATTATGCTCTAACAGTAACACTTAAGGTTGTGAGCGCAATTGGAATATATTTGAGCACACTTCAAAAACTACAACAGCTTGTCAATGAAAAAGTTGACTGACCATGTATTTGTGCATTACAACATGTTTCTCTGCCATAAGAAGATCTTCGTTTTCAATGAAGAATTAGCCATTGTGGAGTTGCAGTGTGATCCCACATCTAATTGGTTCTCTAAGGATGACAACCCCATATTTATAGAGGAGGACCATGCATGGGTCAATTAGGGCAAAGATTGTAGTGATGGGGTATGAAGTGGAAGCCCATACACCTAGAGACAAAAAAGTTGTACAAGATGATGTTGCTACCTCTTCTACAATTGCAGCTACTTCTTTAATGTACACACAGTGGTGTAGGTCCAATGACATGCATCTAACGTAGGGAGAAGTGGCTTCTCTCAACCTTGGTTTGTTTTTCCTATATGTTGTTTTTGCTAATCTCGTGTGTTTCCTCCATTTTTGTCTCAGTCCTTCATCAATTTCCAAAAATGGTCAAATTGATCATTTTTGCCTTTTTGGAACAATCTTATGTATTTTTGAGCTTTAACACTTCTATAATCTCTTGAAGTTCTTCAAAAATTCCATGTATTTTCCCCTTGTTGGTGATTTCCAACTTTCCCGAACTTTGCCTGCAAGTTCGTAAACTTGCTGAAACCCCAACAAGATACTCTTCCTTAAGTTTTGTAAACATTTTCAAGGGTTAGTGAACTTCCCAAATCCCCGACAAAGGATCTCTTTTTAACTTGTCTCTATTTCTCCAAGTAAAGTTGTCGGTGAACTCAAAGGTTTGTAAACCTCTCAAAATGCCGACAAAGCTCTTTCACAAAATTCAAAACAAACTTCAAAATTTGCAAAAGAAAAGCTTTTCGACAAGTTTGAAGGTTCGAAAACTCACTGAAACATCAACAAAAATCTACTGAAGACAAAAGAAGGGGCAAAACCTGTTATTACCACACCTTACCGTCACCCATTGAATTTTTTTGAGATTTTTATATTTCTGGAAAGCTCGTCAAATTTTATCAGGGGTCTATTATTTGTATTTTTTTATTTGTGTTAGCGTTTAATTTCACACCTTTCGGTGAGAAAGAAAAACGGACAGATGTGCAATAGAACCGCTCTTCGAATTGGAAGGGGAAGCTCCCTATAAAATAAAACTTAACTAAAAACTTTACAATCTTTTTGGGGTTTGCAACATGCAGAAAGACAGAGACACATTCGACAATGAAGCAAAGATTTTTGTGCTTTTTGACTGAAAACAAAACCTAGGCTAAACGCTTACACTATTCAACTAAATACAGAGGCTGAATAAAAAAAGTACACAATTTTGGATTGACTGAACAAATTAACATCACACAATTATGAATGCCAAGACCAGATCAACTATAAGGCGATGCACAGATACGACTTATTCTTTCAATTTCACCTGCAACACAAAGTTTGCAGATTTGTTGAATCAACCTAACCTTCAGCACAAATAATACATTTTAATGGATATTTGGAAGCAAAATAGGCATACTGTAATCCATTAATGAACAAAACAAGAACACAATCAGGAGAATATTAAACAAATAAGAATTTAAGCAAGTAGAGGCATGAGAATTGCTATTGCTTTTATTCTTTGATTGAACACGAGACTGGATACTGAACATTGAATACTTTTGATTCCTTTGATTAAATCCAGAGATTGAAGGAAACAAATGAACATAGGTGATCTGATTTTACATGAAAATACTTAAGAACAAAGAAGATGTGAAACAAATGTCTAAGCACAAAGTCCTAAACACTTATCTTAATCTCAACAACACAAAAAGCTTCCAGAAAGACAACGCATATAATCATTCTCAAAGTAATAAAGATACACAAGATCGTTGAACAATAAGATGTGAGCAATAAAAGCTTCAGCATTTACCATTATCATCATTCCTTGAAGTGTGTAGAATACACTTATCTATACCCTAAAAACCAAAGGTGCAAGGAAATAAAAGGAAGAGTTAACTAATACTCTCCAACCTAACCCTAATGTTACATGGCAAGCATGCAAGCTTATTCGCACTTAAAATAGTAAAATATCTCTCATGCAATTCAGTTAACTGAACTTGCATGTTATTACAAATTGAGTTCCACTCAAAGAAAATTTGCATGATCTCCAAAAACAAATCCAAAAATAGATTTAACTCTAGAAAGCAAAGTCCATTCTCAAAATAAAAACTGCTTTGGAAATCTCTCCCACTGCCCAAAATAGATTCCTCGTACAGATAGTGAAAAATTGGCTAAGTCTGAGAATTGAGATTTCTCTCGAATTCATCAACTCTGGCCTCATTTGGTATACTGATAGAATCTAGATGAACCATCCTCATCTGCAGGTTGATGAGAGCATCTTCAATGGTTTTTGCTAAATCTTCATATTCTTTTTTAGCCTTGTCAAATTCAATGGTGACCGAGGAATATTGCATGGTGGCTTTGTGGCTTAAAGAAAAGCCTTCCTCTTCGCTGTCCTGCCTTAAAAAGATCAAACTAGGCCTCTTTATGCTCGCTGTTCAAGAAAATCAGGCCTTTATTCCCACTGTCCAAACTCTAATTTTTGTGAAAAAATGCATTTTTTGCCCTTGGAAAGTGAAAATATGAGTCTGAATCTTCAAAAAAAGTCGGATCTGAGCTCTAGACAGTCAAGAATGATGAGAAATGTTGTTTCTCGAGGTGGGTATGCAATAGAAACGAGAAAAGATGGACCAAAACACCTTAAAAACTCATTTTGTTGTAGCTGTAGGTGGTCATTTTGAACTGTAACAGTCATAAAAAGCTTGAAATTCCTTTAAAAATGGCTGCCAAGGACTGAGCGCTGCCTTATGAGTGTGCAAAAGTGTCTCTAGATGACGTAGAATGAAGAATATAGTGCCTTGGAGTGCAAGATCTGCCCCTTAGGTATATTGCTGACCCGAAAAGTGTCTTTTAACCTGTCATGGAAAAGCTTGAAACCCTTGATAATGGCCGCCAATGTGAAGAAATGCCCTCCTAGGGTGTAGGCAAGTCTTTGAATGAAAGAAAGATGGATAGAATGATGCAATATAGTGTTGTCTTGGCCTTCTAGGTGAAGCGCCTCTCCTCAAACCCCTCCAATCTACCTTTGGAGCTTTAATATCCTTCACAATGGCGTCCTTAGGTAGAACGCAGCCTCAAAACCTTCCCTATGCTTTTGACAATGACAAAAACAATGAATAAGGCACCTACTTTATAGTGAACGCCACCTCCTTAGGGTTTACAATGCGCTTTTTCTAAAAATAGGGTGCTTTTATTTAGCCTCTATGCAAAAATGAATAGTGAAGTGGAAGTGGGAGAAAAAGCTCTATTTATAACCCTTGATCTTCTCTCTCCTAAGCGCTCTCTCTCCTGCAAATTGGGCGCCAAAAATAGAGGTATTTTGGCATTTTTGGGAAGGTTCAAAAAGGAGTGCAATTTCCCCAAAATGAGCACCTTTTTCAAGGTTCAAAAAAGAGTGCATTTTGGCAAAAAGGAGCGCCTTTTTGGAGTTTTTCAAAAAGGAGTGCAATTTCCCCAAAATGGGCGCCTTTTGCCAAGGCACTTTGCCTTAGCAACTTTCTCATATTTTGCCTTTGAAAATCTTGATTTTTGCCTTGAGATTTTTATGAAAACCTCGTGATTGTTTCACCTTTTTCCATGCTCTTTCATCATGACTTTTGGCCTCGGAAATTTTGAATTTTGCCCTAGCCATTTTTTGACGGAGATTGCTTGGATCAATGTCATTTGTCTCTGCCTGTGAAGCTTTTTCGCCGTTCCTTTGCATCATTCAACAGTTCTACATCCTCTGAACAGCACTGAAAACTTGAATCTAATCCCTGGCAGATGAACTTCTTCAACTTTCTATTTTTAGAAAATTTTGCTAGCATCCGTATCACAAGAAACCCAGAAACCTAAAATTGATGTCTATTTTTAGAAAGTTTCTAAAAATAGAAACTTTCTATTTTAGAAATTGACTTTTGACGACCAATTTTTCAGAATCTCACAAAATGCCTTAATGAAACAAAAACTTTAATTTGGCATATGTAATGTCCCTTTTTGTGACCACTAATTTTTTCCTAAATTATCAATTTCCAAGCAACAAAGGTTTAGAGAGTACATTGGCTTGATTTAACTTCCTGCAAACAAATTAGAAATCTTAAACATTGATCAGTAAGTCCATAACAATTTAATAAACTCAATTGAATCTTACCTTAGGATGATCAATCATAGGAAAGCATGGAAGAGAGTGACTCGATGGGGTGACTTAGCCTCTCTAGGCCCAAGGGCAAAACCCTTCAACTAAAGGCAGGACCCCCTTGGCCTCATCTGGCCCATGCCATTCATATGAGGTGGCGTACCTAGTGAGGATTCTAATTTATCCGTTATCCCCTCATCTTGACATCTTTCCTTATTTCCTCATGATTGGCCTCCTTATAACACTATGCCCATGATAGGGGAGTGAGGTCTCAATAGGGTGTCCTAGTGATCCAACTCTCTAGGCCCAAAGGCAGAACCCTTCAACTAGAAGGCGGAACCCCTTTGGCCCAAGTGAACATTTCATTTCCATCATGAGTGGCATATCTAGAAGAGCGCATCTCTCTCTAAACCCAAAGGCAGAACCCTTCACTAGAAGGCAGAACCCCTTCGGCCCATGTGAACTTATTACTTCCATCATAAGTGGCGTGTCTAGAAGAGCACATCTCTCTCTAGACCCAAAGGCAGAACCCTTCACTAGAAGGCAGAACCCCTTTGGCTTATGTGGACTTATCGTTTCTCATCATGAGTGGCGTATTTAGAAGAGCACATCTCTCCTAGACCCAAAGGCAGAACCCTTCAACCAAAAGGCAGAACCCCCTTGGCTCATGTGAGTTCATCACATTTCCTTTTGGGTGGCGTACCTAAAAGAGGGTCCTATATTCCCTTTGTACTTTCCCTTCCTCCTATCATGGTATAGATTTATGCATAACCAAGTTTTATCAATTCAAATAATTATATCAACAATACCTAATAAATTATGAGAATGATATCATAAATGCATGATCCATATTACATAAGTTTACCATAATTAGATTTTAGACCTCTATGTATATATATGTGGTTCCACTTTCCTCTTGCTATGCTCCAATATGTCTATATAGTGAGGAGGCTGTAACTTCCTTCCTTTCAGTGGTGATGCTATCTTTATTCACTGTTTGCCTTGGTCTAATCATTGACTGCAGATTAAACTTTTATCTATTTTTCCTTGATTCCATGCCTTTCTTTGTGGTCACCGATTTCCTTAAATAAGTATATAGTGTCCCTTTGAATAAAATCGCATCCTTCCATATCATGACCGCACCTCATATGTTATGATCGCACCTTTTGAATAGAATTTGTTTAACCTTATATCACATAAGGAATCATTTCAAATTTCATATTGTATTAATACTTACTTTACTTAGGAGTAAATGACCATCGCTGGTTTTAGGCAGTCCTTTATTTGGACCTGCCCATAAATAATATTTAATATTTATTATATATAATCTCTATAATATTATTTTATAATATCAATTATAATATTTAGTATTTATATTGTTATATAATAATAATAATATTAATGTGTTTATATTGATCATTATATTATATTGATACTTATATTTATAATAATATTTATATTAATAATATTTATATTATTAATATTTATATTTGTAATTATATTTATTTTATATTAATATAATATATCTTGGTATGAATATGTTATATATTATTTATATGATAATATTATGTGTTTATTCTTATGCCAAAGACCTTATTTTCAAGAGGGCAACTTCGTCGTTTTATCATGATGTTTAAATCTTTAATTTAAACAATGTCTTAATATCGGGACATGATAGCATAACATAGCCAATTTGGCTTCCTTGAATCCTTCTCCATTCGGGCCTTGTATCAATTTCCTTTGATGTATCTTGTACCTGCGGGGTTAGCAAATAATGACAAGGCAACATGGTGCTTGGGAGGTGTGTTCAGGCATCTTTTTAGGGTGTTTGTGTGCATAGACAAAAAAAATCGTATGGGTACAACAATTTGGAATCCCACAACATTATGAAATAATTCAACCAAAGTCGAGTAGGCTAGAAAATTTTAGAAACCCTAGTTTCAATGAGGATTCCTTATTTTGATGGAAGTGGAGATGCATTAGAATGGTGGAACCAATATAAAAGAGGTCATGGTCAAGGAATACTATGGAAAACAGCTTTTAGTTTACATTTAAGGAGTGAAGCTTTGAGCACACCATTGAATTAGAGGAAGGGGCAACACCTGTTATTACCACACCTTTCCGTCACCCACGGGGATATAAAGAGGAAATTGAGAAAGCCATAAAAGAGTTATTGGAAATGGGACATATCCAACCTAGTTCTAGTCCTTTTGCCTCCTCTGTTCTACTAGTGAAAAAGAAAGATGGCACCATGAGAATGTGCATCGACTATAGGGCACTTAATAAAAAAACCATCAAAAACCAATATCCCATCCCTAGGGTTGATGAACTAATCGATGAACTTCATGGAGCGATATATTTTTCAAAAATTGATCTACGTTCAGGGTACCATCAAATAAGAGTAAGAGTTGAAGATGTCCCCAAGACAGCTTTTAGATGCCATTATGGACATTTTGAATTTCTTGTCCTACCTTTTGGACTAACCAATGCCCATGCTACCTACCAATCATGTATGAATCGCATCTTTAGAAAACTAAGGAAATTCCTCTTACTTTTCTTTGACGATATTTTAATCTATAGCAGAACTTGGGAGGAACACTTATGGCATATAAACGAAGTATTGGGAATACTGGAACAACAATCCTTATTTGCCAAGCTACCCAAGTGTGAATTCGGGATGGAGGAAATTTTGTACTTAGGGCAAAAAATCAGTGCTCAAGGAGTAAGCATTGATGAAGAAAAGATTGAAGCCATAAGGAGTTGGCCAAAACCAAGAACCTTAACACACCTAAGAGGATTCTTGGGGCTTTGCAGCTACTACCAAAGATTCATCAAGGGTATCTCAAAGTTGACGGCCCCATTGACCGACTTAACCAGGAAGGGTGCATTCACTTGGAATGAAAAGGCACAACAAGCTTTTGAGAAACTTAAGGACGTAATGAGCTCCTATCCCATTCTAGCAATCCCGGACTTCTCATTACCATTTGAGTTAGAATGTGATGCTTCAGGCAAAGGCATTGGAGCAGTATTAATGCAAAACAAACATCCTATTGCCTTTGAAAGTAGAAAACTAAATGAAACCGAAAAAAAAGGTTCCATTTATGACAAGGAGATGCTAGCAATTATGCATGCCTTAGCTAAATTTAGGCAATACCTAGTCTGTGGGAGATTCATTGTAAGAACTGATCATAATAGCCTAAGATTCTTCCTTAACCAAAAGGATCTAAATGATAGACAACAAAAATGGGTGAGTAAAATACAAGCCTATGATTTTGATATCGAATACATGAAGGGGAAAAACAACGTTGTAGCAGATGCCCTATCACGAAGACCCCATCTATGCTCTATCACAAGCATCTCCGCAGATTGGAAAAATTCCATCATTTCCGAATACGCCAAAGATCCACAAGCCAGTGACATCCTGTTGATGAGGTTTTTGTGACTACAACAACATTAGAATAAAACACAGAGTATCCTCTCCTCTCTTGAATAAATCTTCTCAGACGCTGAACTATGTGATCGAATGAGACTGCTCCAAGGTTCCTTTTATGTCAGGTCTCGACGTGCATAGGGATAGACTCAGTGAAATGATGTGATTTGCTGGTAATCACGAGGGGGACTTACGTAAGATTGCTCCTTCAGGGTCATGGAATTCACTTCTGGGACTCGGACTCAGATTTGCGAGTGAATGGAATTCTTTCACAGATGGACAACTGGAATTCTAAAGTTCCATTCTTACAGAGGCGGATGATTTGGTGATGAAGCTCTGGAAAACTAATCCTAATGAAGATCTAAAAGAAAGTGAAAAAGATAAGGTAAGGGTTCAGGGGTTTAACTAATAGATGGAAGAAGACTGCTGCTGGAGATAGAAACTGGAACCAGTCCTCTGCTTCGTCATGAGGCAACAGCTAGGTAGGGGTGGTGCTATCTTCTAAGGGGGAATAAGGATTTTCAGACTGCTTCAGTAAGAGACATGGATTTGGTCATACGGAACAGTCGAAATTAGGTTCGGATTAAGTTCAGGCTAACCATGCACGATGATTTGTAGGCCACAGATCACCAATGGTATGAACAAACAGATTCAATCATTCAACAGTAATAATCTCCATCTTTCTAACTAATAAAAACATGAAAATACAAGAAAGAACTTCAATATCTTTCAGATTTGCTCCAAGAAATCAATAAGACCATGCCAAAAATCCAAAGGAATATATGAACACCATTCTTCAATGCATATATTATTACTTCAGAAGTTTATATCACAACAATCCAACTGATTTTGGAGTTTCAGCTCATAAGAAACTGTGCAGAAATAAAAACTAGCTACTAAGGAGCTCTAGGAGCTTCAGAATGATAAATATCAGAAAGGGAGCTGGATAAAATGAAGCATCCCTCAGCCTTTATATAGGCTCTCAAAAATATCTTAGGGCAAAAGGAAATCAGATTTCCTTGAAACATGTGCCCTGGGTCATAAACCCTAGAAAAGCAAGTGGGGTCATCAGGTTGTTCATGTAGGAGAGTGCCCCCTGTCCTGGTCGTCAGAATGTGTAAGGAAAACTTCCAGCTGTCCTGGTCGCCACCTGTTTAGGACTCCTGGATAGGAATGTCCTATCTGTCTGGAACTTCCTCCTGTTCTTTAGTCTCAAATTCCATGATGTCCTGGAGTCCTTTATCCTGAGCACAGATTCCAGGGTGAACAGGATTTTCATGTGCAGGAATCCTTCCTTGAGCAGGGGCGCACTATTTATGTTGATGAGGTTTTTGTGACTACAACAACATTAGAATAAAACACAGAGTATCCTATCCTCTCTTGAATAAAGCTTCTCAGACGCTGAACTACGTGATCGAATGAGACTGCTCCAAGGTTCCTTTTGTGTCAGGTCTTGACGTGCATAGGGATAGACTTAGTGGAATGATGTGATTTGCTAGTAATCACGAGGGGGACTTACGTGGGCTTACTCCTTCGTAGACATGGAATTCACTCCTGGGACTCGGATTTGTGGGTGAATGGAACTTTTTCACAAATGGACAACTTGGAATTCCTAGGTTCCACTCTTGAAGAGGCGGATGATTTGGCAATGAGGCTCTGGAAAACTAATCCTAGCAAAAATCTAAAAGAAAATGCAAAAGATGGGGTAAGGGTTCAGGAATCTAATTAATGGAAATGACTGCTGTTGAAGATGGAAACTGGAACCAGTCCTCTGCTTCGTCATGAGACAACAGCTAGGCAGGGATGGTGCAATCTTCTGGGGTAGAGGTAGAGGTTTTCACACTGTCCTGTCATGGAACATGGAACTGATCATACAGAAACAGCCGAAGTTAAGCATGGATTACGTTCAGACTAACCATACAAAGTGATTTGCAAGCCACATATCACAAATGGTATGAACTAATCAACTTCAATCATTCAACAAGAACATTTCCATCGCATCTATCTAACGAAAGTAAGAAAATACAAGAAATAACTTCAATATCTTTCAGATTTGCTCCAAGAAATCAATAAGATCATGCCAAAAATCTAAAGAAATATATGAACACCATTCTTCAATGCACATATTATTGCTTCAGAAGTCTGTATTACAACAATTTGACTGATCTTTGGAGTTTCAGCTCAGGAAGAACAAGTGCTCTAGGAGCATCAGAATGATAAAATTAGAAAAAGAGAGAGATACAATGAGGCATCCCTCAGCCTTTATATAGGCTCTCAAAAATATCTTAGGGCAAAAGGAAATCAGATTTCCTTGAAACATGTGCCCTGGGTCATATCTTCTAGAAAAGCAGGTGGGGTCATCAGGATCCACATGTAGGAGACAGCCACCTGTCTTGGTCGTCAGAATGTGCAAGGGAAACTTCCAGCTGTCCTGGTTGCCACCTGTCTAGGACTCTTAGATAGGACTGTCCTGTCTGTCTAGAACTTCCTCCTGTTCCTTGGATGAAAAGTTGCCACTTGTCCTGGACGCCAGGCTGACTAAGTTGCTTAGTAGGTAGGTGAGACCAGTCAACTATCTGTTTGTCCTGCTCCTTGGTCGCAAATTCCATGGTGTCCTGGAATGGAATTCCTTCCTGAGTTGGAATTCCCTATCGTGGAATAAAATTCCCTATCCTGGATTCTTGGGTTGGAATTCCTCATCCTTGGCGTGGATTCCCGTTCTTCCTGATGGATGGTGAACTTGAAGTGTATCCTCTTGGTTTTCCAAGGATTGATCCTCTTGTCCGGAATTGGAATCCCTGATACTGGACTTGGAGTGATTTCTCCCATTCCGCCATCCTTGATGCAGGCATTCTCTGTCATTTGAAATCTTTCGAAGGACATCTTGATCTTCCTTATCCCTTTGTGCGAAGTCTCCGTCGCCGAACTGGAATCTTTGATGTTGCCTTCCCTTCCCTCGGTATGCATGTGTAGTCTTCTTATTGTCGGAAGTCCTGGATCCTTGAAATGGTCATCATTTCCGGCGCTTGAACTCTCTGCATCATCCTGCTTGCCTCGGATCATCCTTGTTCATCCTCCTCATGGAACTTATCCTCGTCTTGGATTCCTGCAAAACAAGGGAAACCTCGAATAGTCATGATGCACAAAATCCATAAATGCAATGTAATACAAAATGAAACATGAATGATTTTGCAAGTTTTGATCAATTTCACTTATAAATTCCTGAACAAACAAAGGATTTCCCTCATTCTCCGGCATTCTTCATACTCGACTGACTTTTCCTTCATTCCAGGGTTACCAGGCGTGGACAAGAGGAATTTCCAGGTCAGGGAGCAATTTCCAGGTGGTCGGGGATTCTATGGAGTCGAGGATTCCTGCTCATCCTGGAATTCCACTTGTCCTGGAGGATGAATTTCTGCTCTCCTTGGTTTGGAATTGAATTAGAATGATTGAAAGTGACTTGAGCGCTGCCTTATATAGGTATTTAAACCTTCTTTGCCACTTGGCCGACTTCGGTTAGAGGAGAAGAAATTTAGCCACCCAACTTTATCACTAGCTGACTTAGTTTTTTGTCCTTTTCTGTTTTGTCGGTGGTCGGGGATTTTGGCCTATCGGGGAATTTGGCATGTCGGGGAATTCCTGATGTCGGGGATTTAGCGATGTCGGGGAATTCCTAATGTCGGGGATTATGCGATGTCGAGGAATTCCTGATGTCGGGGATTATGCGATGTCGAGGAATTCCTGAAGTCTTGGATTTTCTCCCTTGGAGTCAGGGATTCCTTCCCTTTGAATGATTTTTTGCAACTTATCTGTTTGAAATTGGCTAAGTCTGGTAGCCTGAAATCCTGAAATCCTGAAAAATTGACTAAGTCTAAAATCTGGCGGATCCTCC
The DNA here is from genome assembly GCA_027924645.1 of Cunninghamia lanceolata. Classification (NCBI taxonomy): domain Eukaryota; kingdom Viridiplantae; phylum Streptophyta; class Pinopsida; order Cupressales; family Cupressaceae; genus Cunninghamia; species Cunninghamia lanceolata. Next base: position 6,986,547 of record BSBN01000516.1, read on the forward strand.
AAATTCTAGATTTTGCATGTTAAATCCGGTGGATTCGAGACCTATCTCAAACATCCTGAAAGGTATATTGAAAAATATTTAAAGTATAAGAATTTTTTAATATACCTTTACCCTAAGAGACACTGAAAATGGCTAAGTTCCCTAGGAGCGCAAATTTCCACTGGTGCAGGATTTTGCGCCCAAGGACAAAAATTGTCCTAGAGCGCACTTTCCAAGCAGTCAAGGATTTTGCGCCCAAGGACAAAAATTGTCCTGGAGCGCAAAATTCAGTTGGTCAGGGATTTTGCACCCAAGGACAAAAATTGTCCTAGGGCGCACATTTCCAGAGGTAAAGGATTTTGCGCCCAAGGACAAAATTTGTCCAGGAGCACACATTTCATCATGTGCAGGATTTTGTGCTTTTGACCTTGCCTATCCAGTTTCATGGATTTTGGCCTTGGAAATATCTTTTCTTCAATTTTGAGTGGGATTTCAATTCTGCAGTAGGTATACCGTAGTTGTTTTTACGGAGGTTCAGTTTTCGACATGGGATCAAAAATACGGAGTTCATTCCTTCCATCCTCGTTTCTTCCATCCTCCGGGAATCCGATTTCCATGGCAAGACACAAAGTTCATTTGTTCCATCCTTTGTTTCTTCCATCCTCGTTTCTTCCATCCTCCGGGAATCTAATTTCCATGGCGAGACATGAAGTTCGTTTGTTCCATCCTTCGTTTCTTCCATCCTCGTTTCTTCCATCATGGATGTTCGTTTCTTCCATCCTTCATTTCTTCCATCTTTCGCTTCTTCCATCCTCCGGGAATCTCTCGTTTCCATGGTGAGATAAGGAGTTTGTTTCTTCCATCCTCGAGGAATTTCTTATCTCCACGACTGAAGGATGGATGTTCGTTTCTTCCATCCTCGAGGAATCTCTCATTTCTATGGCGAGATACGGAGTTCGACGGAGTTCGTTTCTTCCATCCTAACTGTGAATTCCAGGATTCAGGCATCCACAGAGGAGTCAAAGAAAGAATTTTCAAGCCAAGATTGATTGGACAGGTCAAGAGACTGAACTGGACACTTCCTGTCCTAGGGCGCAAAATCCAGTAGGTGCTGGATTTTGCGACCTGGACAAAAAATTGTCCTGGGCGCATAATCCAGTACCTGCTGGATTATGCGACCAGGGATAAATTTCCTCCCTAGGCGCATATTCCAGTAGGTACTGGAATATGCGACCAGGAATGTTCCTGTTGCATTTCCAGCTTTGCGAAGGGATACTCTTGAATACTGATTTTTTTCTGAAATTGCCCTAAGTTCCTGAAGAATCCTATTGATTTGAGAATCTTCCGGGTTTGTGAAATGAGGTTGAGTGCCGGATTGGGATCCGAAGGATACCCCCTGGATTGAACTTCCAGACTGGAGCTGTCAGGCCAGGAACTGAGTTCCATGGCTGAAGGATGATCATTCCAAGGAGTGACAGTTCTTGTTGAATTTTGGGTCTAGTCGGGATAAGAATATGGATAAAACCTTAGAACAGGATTCCAGGCAGGAATTCCTTGAACAAGACTCCGGGATAGGCACTTCCGAACAAGACTCCGGACTGGACCTCCGGGCTGAATTCTTGGACTGGAGTCCAGGAATGACTTCCTGAGTGGGACATGGAGTCTTGGAACAAGATTAGAATTGAGTTCCATGTCGGGAATGGAGAGGGTTCTAAGGTGGAAAGATGGATTTTGACATGGAAATGACAAGCCTTGTTGAATTCAGGACCCTGGATTGGAACTTCGGGAAAAGAATCCAGACAGGAACTTTGGAATAGGATTCCTGGATAGGAACTTTGGGACAGGATTCCCAGACAAGAACTTCCGGACTGAAGTCTTGGAACAGGATTCCTTATTCATCACGGAGCCTTATGCTGAGGGTGAAGGACTTGGACATTTCCTATGGAATGATAGACCTCTGCCATGGATTGGCCAGATTTGATCAAGGAATGATAATTAGGGTATCATTCATCCTCGGGAAAATCACTCTTTTCTTCACCATTTCAAGCCTTCTTCAAATTCCTCGTGACCCAAGCATGTTGAAACTTCTTCTCAACTTCATGGATTCAGGCAAGAAACTGTAAGATCAAAGCAAAAAATGGAACTAGTCCCAAAAAAAGGGGGTCCCCATCTGCAATGGGGCGATGTGTGAAAACATCACCACACATCCTAGAGGGGAATATACCGAATAAAGAATATAAGGTGGTGGAAGAACTCATCCTATACCAAAATAGGGTATTCCGAGTACCAAGCTCCAAGATGAAGGAAAATATCATTAGAGAATACCATGACAATCCTCTAGCAGGCCACCAAGGGTACTACAAGACTTATAAGCAAGTAAGGGAAAAATACTATTGGAAGGGTCTCAAGAAAGATATCATTGAACATGTTCAAGAGTGCATAACTTGTCAAAGAAACAAAGAAGAACAAACCCATTCAGCAGGTCTCCTACAACCACTACCCGTTCCCAATCAAAAATGGGAGCGTCTCTATGGATTTCATAATTGGACTTCCAAAAGTCAGGGTAAAGATTGCATATACGTGGTGGTGGATCACCTTACCAAATATGCACATTTCATGGTAATATCCACCGATTATAGGGCTCCTCAAGCAGCCGATGTCTTCTTCAAAGAAATCTTCAGATTACATGGCCTCCCTAAAAAACATTGTCAGTGATAGAGATAGTTGATTCCTTAGTCTGTTTTGGCAAGAACTCTTTTGACTAGCAGGGACAGAACTAACACCAAGCACAAGCTACCACCCCCAAACTGATGGACAAACGGAAATGTAAACAAATGGATAGAAGGATATTTAAGGAACTATGTTACAAGTCAACAGAATGCATGGATCAAGTGGTGGCACCTTGGACAATATTGTAACAATAGCACTCATCATATGTCAATAGGGATGAGTCCCTTCAAAGCTTTGTATGGGTATGAAGCAACATCTTTTGGAAATTTGATCCTCCAAGGAAGCCGTGTACTAGGAGCCAAAGACTTTGTGCAACAAAATCTGGATATTATGAATACTCTTAAGGATAATCTACACCAAGCACAAAACCAACAGAAAATGTATGTCGACCAAAAGAGGACTGAGAGGACATTCGAAGTAGGAGACTTGGTCTTCTTAAGAATATAGCCTTATAAACAATTGTCCATCAAGGTCAGCGAAGCTGAGAAGCTTAAACCTAGATTTTATGGACCATATAAGGTTTTAAGGAGAATAGGGGAGGTTCCCTATGAACTGGAATTACCAGCTAACAGTCGAATCCATAATATATTTCATGTGTCAAGACTCAAAAGGGTACTAGGACAACATGTCACCCCCTGTTCAGAATTGCCCCCATTGGATGACGAAGGTAAGTTGATTTTGGAACCTGAGATCATTCTTAATATGTGAGAGAAGAGATTAAGAGACAAGACTACTCCGGAATATTTGGTTAAGTGGAAGGGACTACCTGAAGAGGATGCCACTTGGGAAGGAGCCGAGATCTTTGATCATTCGAATTTAAAATTGCTTGAGGACAAGCAATCTCGGGAAGGGCGGACTGTCATGCCCCCATAAAGAGCAATAAATCAAAAGGGAAATTTCTGGCCGACCTTGTGAAGCATTCATATTATATCTTTATTATAATTCTTATGCATAATAGCCGACTCCATTTATGGCAGCGCAAACTTCATAGACAACTGACATTCACGTAGAAGTTGAAGGCCATGGGTTAGTGAATTCATTATTAAATATTGTTGGCCGACCCTCTTCATTATGTTTAGCACTCAAGACAAATAAAATGAAGTTTAAAATCGCCCAAGATGTTAAGGAACAATTAGTGTATTTCTAAGTGGCTGCTGGCAACGATTACAACTCATAAATGGAGCGATTAGTATATTTTTAAGTGGCAGCGATTAGAGTTCATAAATGGCAGCAATCCATAAAAGAAGGCAAAGGCAGCGATCCATATATGAAGAGGTGTGTCTTATAAAATAAATATGATATAAAAGGAGGGACACTTCCAAAGGAGTAGGATCATCAAGGAATCAGATCACATTCAGAAATATATCTACACTCAGCAAACAAGGGCAGAAGTCAGCATCAGCTAATATATTTGCATCTTAGACTATAACAGTCTTATATTTCGGCAAGTATTGTGGCATGCAATATTATGATGATGATTTGTTTATTAATGTATAATCTCTTATGAATCTAGATATGTAAATTGCTCATTCCCAATAAGCAACCATGTGGAGGAGTGGGTAAATATAAGAAGGGGGTGAATATCCGTCCGTGGGCTTAGATAGGAGAATCTACGGGCACCCCATTGTAGCTTTCCCTCTGACCTCTACATGGGTTGGTTGTTGAGATGGATTCAAGGAGTCTCAACCATAAGAAGGATGGAAAAGACAACATGGATAGGGAAGGCAGGTACAAGTTTATCCACTAAGTATGCCACCCCATGTTGGATGCCCGCGTGTCTGCCACTTGGGGCCAAGAGGGATGGTATATCTACTCTTGGGCTTAGAGGATAGCTTCGGGCGCCCTATCATGTTTCTCCTCCAAGTCTTATTTGTTGAATACACAAGACAACTGAGAGGGGGGAGTGAATCAGTTGTATAATAAAAACTTCAAACCCTTACAAACATTCAGATCCGCATTAACCTTAAACCTTGTTATGATGATTAAGCATGAAAAGCAAATAACAGAAACTGAATCATAACAACACCAAACACAAGACAACACCAGATTTTACGTGGAAAACCCAAGAAGGGAAAAACCACGATGAGGATTAGCTCACAATATAAAGTAGTAGCAATACCGAATTACAAAAGGCTCATTGCCAGAGGGCTCACTGCCCAAAAGAAAGAAAGGCTCACTGCCAAAGGACTCACTGTCCAGAAGAAAGAGATAGAAGAGAAGGCTCACTGCCAGGGATGAACTAATATAATTGCATCTAACATATGCATGGGTTCAGTTACAATGAAGCTCATTATTCACCACATCAAAAACATCACCTTCGCAGCAACACTGAAAAATAGTAGACACCTTCTATTCATTGCATCCAGTAGTCTAACACATGAAAGCTCTTACTGCCCTGATCAAATTCACATCACAAACATCATATTCCTCGCGCATGCATACAGTCAGGAATCCTTGACACCTTTTTATACCATCATCATCCTTGAAATCATTCTCCAAAGTTGGCAACACATCTTAACTTAGAAAATTCAAATTAGATCTGAACCAAAAACATTCCCACGGAGGAAAGGAATGAATGCGGACCACATCACACCTTAGCACGGACCTAAATTCATACATACACGCTTTCACAATCAACAAAGCACAACCGCAATTAGTGTAAACAACCAAGTCGGCCAAACTTGTGCGAACACTATGAACTTTTAAGTGCATGCTTCCTCTACAACAAACAACAACATGCGGACCATCCACCAAGCTTGAACATGATCTAGAAACATCCACAAGCACCTAAAAGCCAACAAATTCCTTTGCAACATCTTTCACCTGAAGAAAGTTCACACCGGAGTACTTAACCAGCTCTATCAAACTCTGTCATCAACTACAACTTAATAAATGAGCTTGCGGAGCACCAAACCACGAACCACTTGAATTGAAGAAAGATATAGACCTTGTAAGCATAAATCCAGAACTATAAAGCCAAAAACAAATCTGCGGAGAAATGTGGAGCAAAACAGTTTCTCCCAGACACTTCTGCACAACTCAGAAACACTGTCCGCACACTGGTGAACATAACTTTCTCTACACAACGAACCAGAGCACAAAATCTGGTATAACACCTCTGAACAATATATCCAAACCACACAATCAGATATTCAATTAGGAAGAAATGCGGAGCAAAACTCGATCACAACTCTGTTAAGCCAAAACACGTCTTCAACACACTGTTTCCTTTATTAATCAAATTTTCTCAAAAGTACTTAGAAACCAAGCAACAGAAGCATATTCTCAACATCTTCAGCACCTCTACAAAGCAATCAAATCATAGCAACTCAATCAAACAACAACAATCTCATCAGAAGACACAGTTGACACCAATGTCAACATAAGCTTGTTGACATCAATGACAACACCGATTAGTACATACTTCCAACAATCTCCCCCTTTGTCATTGATGGCAACATATGATGTGAAAAACCATCAAGACACTACAATTTTGCACCAACTTCTTTTCTTTCTTATTCGCCCCCTTTCTTTTACACATCTTACTCTCTCTGATCACTGATTCTTTTCTTTTTCACATTGCTCTCTCTCTCCCCCTTTGTTTTTCACATGAACTCTCTCCCCCTTTGACATCAATGGCAAAGGGTGACACAACTTTCCCTTTTTATGATACTGCACATACTTGCACTGCTCACTGCTGCTCTTCAACATCGTTTTCTTTCACTGCTTTGAATACTACCCCTAACTGCAACAATCATCATGACCACCACCTGCTCCCCCTAAGAGGTAGCCTCCAACATCAGTCCAGAAAAGAATGAATCTTGAAATCCATTGGACTGATGCATCTAGTTCAAAGGAGGAGCAATAACCCCTAATTTCTCCCGGAGATACTCAAATGTATCCTTAGGAAGAGCCTTAGTGGATATGTCAACAACCTGATCCTTTGTAGGTACATACTCAAGCTTTACTTCATTCTCTGCAACCTTTTCAATCTGCATTGGTTCTTCTTCCATAGCCTTGATCAAAAACTCATCCTTGCATGCCTCAACCACTGTTTTAGGTTCAACTTTAGAGAGTAAACATAGATTTACCTGTTCTTCAACAGCTCTGCTTCTTGTCAATACACCTTTGCTCTTATCACCAATGATCTGGTCTTCAGTGTGATGCCTTTGCCATACTTGGGAGTCTTAGGGATTCTTTCTGGAGCTTCTTGTTCTTCAACCTATACTTCTTTTTCTTTAGTTTCTTCTTCTTCTCCGCAAGAAGACTCATCTAATTCATATTCAATGGCCTCTGAAATCTTCTGTATATCTTCATCAACCTTGACATTCGCACTCTCAACAATCTTTCTTAGCCTCTTGTTATAGCAACGGTAAGCTTTGCTCTTAGTAGAATACCCAAGGAAGATACCTTCATCACACCTTGCATCAAACTTTCCTAGATCTTCATCTCTTCTGATGTAATATTTGCTTCCAAAAACTTTGAAATATTTAGCAATAGGAATTCTTCCATACCATAGCTCATATGGAGTCTTTGTGTCATTTGCTCTTACTTGTACTCTGTTCTGTATGTAGACAGCAGTATGAATTGCTTCTCTCCAGTAGACTTCCGATAGGCTTGCTTCTTTTATCATTGTTCTTGCAACTTCTTGAGCAGTCCTGTTCTTCCTTTCAACCACTCCATTCTGTTGAGGAGTCCTAGGAGCAAATAAATGCCTCTTTATCCCATGTTCCTCACAGAACATGTTAAACTCATTGGAAGTAAATTCTCCACCTCTGTCAGACCTCAAGCATTTAATCTTCATATCCATTTCATTTTCAACCATTGCTTTAAAGGCTTTAAACTTATCTAGGGCTTTTGATTTTTCTTTAAGAAAAGTGACCCATGTCATTCTAGAGCAATCATCAATAAATAACATAAAGTACCTGTCACCTTGAAAACTCCTTACTCTGGTAGGACCACAAAGATCTGTATGTATTAATTCCAACAGTCCGGTAGATGACTGATCCTTGGCTTTGACACTTCTTCTTGTTTGCTTTCCAATCTGACATTCCTTACAGACAGCATTGATGGGCTTTGTAATCTTTGGCAGATCTCTCACAACTTGAACTGAACTTATCCTTACCAGGCTATCAAAATTGATGTGACACAATCTCCTATGCCATAGCCAACTTTCACTGATCTGAGTCATGAAGCAGTAACCATCACCACCTTTAAGATGATAAACATTTCCACCAGTCCTCTTTCCAGCAGCAATCACTGTTCCAGAGCCTTTTCTGATCTCACAACCATCATCCTGAAACATAAGATTGTAACCCTTGCTACACATCTGTCCAACACTCAAAAGATTATTCTTTAAACCCTTAACATAAAGAACATCATCAGTATTGTGCTTCCCATCAAAACTGATTGAGCCTCTTCCACAAATCTTAGCAGCTGCATCATCACCAAATCTAACTACTCCACCATCATATTCTTCAAGTTTAACAAACTTACTCTTGTCACCTGTCATGTGATTTGAGCATCCCTGTCAATGACCCAGTCGTCCTTTTCACTCCTAGCATGAAAAGCAGACATTACAGTGCCTTCAGGGTTAGTACTTGCCTCCAGACCCTTTTCCTTCACACAGCTTCCAGAGTTAGCAGAAATAGTTTCATCTCTTAGGGCTATGAATAAGCATTCATTATCAATATCATCATCATAATCAGATTCATCATCAGATATACTTGCATCTTCTCTAACATAGTAACCTTTCTTAACCATCTTACCTCTACTTTCCCTATTCTTAATTCTCAGAGCTTTATCTGGACATCTTGAAGCATAATGACCTATTTTTCCACAACTGAAACATTTAAAGGGCAACTTACCAATGAACTTTTCAGTACCCTTTTTCATCCTTCTCACAAAGTTAGCTTCCACTTCATCAAGGTCTTCCGGATCTGATTCCACAGTCTTCTCTGATTTGCCAGCCTTGAAAGCAGTCTCATCCTTTGCAGTTCCACTAGTTGTGCCAAACTCTCTTATCTCAAAAGGAGTTAAGGTGCCAAGCAACTGATCTCTAGTGAATCGATCCAAATTTTGTTATTCTTCAATAGCAAAAACCTTATGACTATAGGCTTTAGGAAGAGTTCTAAGTACCTTCAATATCACTTCTTTATCATCAATATTTCCACCAAGTCCTTTGATGCCATTGACAACTTCGTCCACCTTCTGTAAGTAGCTTGTAACATTTTCATCTTCAGACATTCGCATGGTCTCAAATGTGAGCTTCAAATTCTGCATTTTAGCTTGGTTAAGCTTATCATCTCCTTCATAAACACTTTCCAACTTTTTCCAAATCTCATTAGCAGTTTTCAAATTCACAACTTTTATCAACTCAGAATTAGTAAGACCACTTAAGAGAGCATGCTTTGCCTTACCATCGATTTCATGAGCTTTGATTTCTTCAACAGTAATTATACCATTCTCAGGTACAGTGTTAACGGATTTCCAGATCTCATACCCAAGAGCAATAAGAAAGGTTTCCATCCTTATTTTCCAGAGAACATAGTTCGTTCCATCAAACAAGGGAATATCATTCTTGTGCCCCATCCCGGATCTACCTCAAGCTGTTAAGCTTTCTTCAAAGGAACCTTGCTCTAATACCAATTGTTGAATGCACAAGACAACTGAGAGGGGGGGTGAATCAGTTGTATTATAAAAACTTCAAACCCTTACAAACATTCAGATCCGCATTAACCTTAAACCTTGTTATGATGATTAAGCATGAAAAGCAAATAACAGAAACTGAATCATAACAACACCAAACACAAGACAACACCAGATTTTACGTGGAAAACCCAAGAAGGTAAAAACCACGGTGACAATTAGCTCACACTATAAAGTAATAGCAATACCAAATTACAAAAGGCTCACTGCCCAAAAGAAAGAAAGGCTCATTGCCGAAGGACTCACTGTCCAGAAGAAAGAGATAGAAGAAGAGAAGGCTCACTGCCAGGGATGAACTGATATAATTGCATCTAACATATGCATGGGTTCAGTTCCAATGAAGCTCAATATTCACCACATCACAAACATCACCTTCACAGAAACACTGAAAAAACAGTAGACACCTTCTATTCACTGCATCCAGGATTCTAACACATGAAAGCTTTTACTGCCCTGATCAAATTCACATCACAAACATCATATTCCTCGAGCATGCATACAGTCACGAATCCTTGACACCTTTTTATACCATCATCATCCTTGAAATCATTCTCCAAAGTCGGTAACACATCTTAACTTAGAAAATTCAAATTAGGTCTGAACCAAAACATTCCCACGGAGGAAAGGAATGAATGCGGACCACATCACACTTTAGCATGGACCTAAATACATACATACACGCTTCATCATGCTTTCATAATCAACAAAGCACAACCGCAATTAGTGTAAACAACCAAGTCGGCCAAACTTTTGTAAACACTATGAACTTTTAAGTGCACGCTTCCTCAACAACAAACAACGACATGCGGACCATACACCAAGCTTGAACATGATCTAGAAACATCCACAAGCACCTAAAAACCAATAAATTCCTTTGCAACATTTTTCACCTGAAGAAAGTTCACACCGGAGTACTTAACCAGCTCTATCAAACTCTGTCATCAACTACAACTTAATAAATGAGCTTGTGGAGCACCAAACCACGAACCACTTGAACCGAAGAAAGGTATAGACCTTGTCAGCATAAATCCAGAACCACAAAGCCAAAAACAAATCTGCGGAGAAATGCGGAGCAAAACAGTTTCTCCCAGACACTTTTGCACAACTCAAAAACACTATCCGCACATTGGTGAACATAACTTTCTCTGCACAACAAACCGGAGCACAAAATCTAGTACAAAACATTTCTGAACTCCTCTGAACAACATATCCAAACAGCATAATCAGATATTCAATTAGGAAGAAATGCGGAGCAAAAATGATCACAACTCTGTTAAGCCAAAACACATCTTCAACACATTGTTTCCTTTATTAAACAAATTTTCTCAAAAGTACTTGGAAACCAAGCAACAGAAGCATATTCTCAACAGCTTCAGCACCTCTACAAAGCAATCAAATCATAGCAACTCAATCAAACAACAACAATCTCATCAAAAGACACAGTTGACACCAATGTCAACATAAGCTTGTTGACATCAATGACAACACCGATTAGCACACATACTTGCAACACTATTATGGCTAATCTTCTATCATGCACTATAGCTATTGTGTAGTTTATATAGATTTGAAATAGTTATGTATTTTACATGGTTTAAATAGATAAGATATGTATTATATATGTTTGATCATATGAATTATATTTCCAATATTATCTAACATGATTGCAGGACCTAAACCAGGATTTATCTTGCTTAAAAGCATTTAATTGGTAAGTTATAACCCTAACTCTATTAAACTTGTGATTTTAACGCAAGATTTAGGGCAATCACAGGAAGGGGACATTACAAAGAGTCGCTTCATATCCAAGGAAGAATCGTGGATTTTGGTAAGACTTTGGCATTAAGGGGTATGCACATTCGTCTAGGGTTGGAGCGCCATCATTCCTAGAAGGGGAATTGCTGATATGAAGACCTAATTGCTGCCATTTATGAGCTGATATATCCTTGGAATATTTGCTGATATACATCAGACTTCTGTGGCTTATTTTCAATCACTATCTATTGCCATTGAAATCCTATTTCATGTATGTTTCAAGGAGAACTCATCCGTATATGCTGTAGAAGTTTTGGTATTCAAATATTTAATTTGAATAAGCATTTCATTCGCTGTTACAGTCTGTATCAGACCTGATAAACATTGTAATCAGACCTGATTTGATGAAAATAAAGGCATATTTAGTGTTAGTATTTTGATGTTTATGCATGCAAAGTATTTGGTTATGTTTTCTATATATTGGCATATGTATTTTCAATGAAAACCATCTAAAACAAGCATCAAAACCAAACACAAAACTCAGAAATCAGAATATAGTGACATTGCATGACAAGTGTTTGACAAAATGTCAACACAATAGAACTCAGAAATTCAGTGCAGAACTAGACAGGGTTCTTACAACATATATGAAGAAAAATGGCATTAGTGTAATGACTACTCATTGAGGTCAAGGACTAAAAACTACACAGTTCAAATCCCACAAAAATTAGATGTCTAATCAATAATGCATGTGAAAATTTTCACCTACTTAACATAAGTGAGTTGTAACTGGGTTAAACCCTAAGAATTATGAGACAATGGTGACTTGTAAAGTATTAAATGCTTCAAAAGTTTTGCCAATGGGGAGAGGCTAGAGGATGAAGATCCCAAAGCAGTAAACATATCGATCATTCCTCTCCTTACTAACAAACTCTTGATGCTGTTTGTGTGTTAAGTGGGTCCCCTTGCCTTGCAATTATTACCAACATAAACGAGGAAAAATACTATTAGTGTAATGACTAATCATTTGAGGTTATCTTGAGATGACTAAAAACTCGTGAATCAAATCCTACAAAAACTAAAAGTATAATTAAAAATGCTTTTGAAAGCCTTTGCCTACTTAACAAACATTCATGAGGGTTGCAATTATTAGATTAAGCTAACATTGGTAAGAATTATGAAACGAGGGTGACTTATAAGGAAACAAATGCTCCAAAAACTTTGTCAATGGAGGAGGCTAGAATGTGAAAAAAACAAATTGGTGAATATATTTACCATTCCTTCCCCCTACTAACAAATGCTTAAAGTTACTTGTGTGCTAAGTGGGTCCCCTTGTCTAGTAATTGTTACCATCATAAATGAGGAAAAATGTCACTGATGTAATGATTACTCATTGAGGTTATCTTGAGATACTTAAAAACTACATTGGTCAAATCCCACAAAAATTTAAAAACTAATTAAAAATGATTGTGAAAGCTTTCACTAACTTAATAACATGTTTAGTCCTAATAGACATTCAACACTCAAAGCTAGATCCATTCCTCTTAGAGGCAAAGCATAAATAATCTTTTAAAACGTCAAATCCTGCATATGAATTGTAGTCTTTCTCAGCCTAGTGTACATTGGTGGCCATGACTTCGTGGGACTGTACACATCTCCTATCTTTCTACAGTTCTATTTTCCTCTCTGAATTTTTGGCATATTGTTCAAACTTCAAACTTGCTTAATCTTCCTAGTTGTTGGGTGTATAGCGTTTTTAATTTTTTAGAAAACATTCCATATATTTAGTTCTGGTTGTTCTCAGTTGACTGTCTATTGCTTGAGAATTCATTTATTTCATTCAATTATTGCTACTAGTTAAGTTTTCTAAGACACAAAGCAACTGGGCCCATACCACATAGCTTTCTTCCATGAATGCAACCTGATACAATAAGATAGTAAAATGATTGGTGTTTTTTGACATATGCTTCTTACAAAATTCTCCTTATATTCTTTATTGGATGAAAGTTATAATCAAATCATGTTTAGAGCTGAAGGTCTGCAAGATCTCATAACTCCTTGGATAGAAACACGAGATGACAGCTCAACTCAAATTATAGAACATATACTTCTATCTACCACTCAGAATTGCATAAGAGTGTATTATATATCCTAAAGTGACACCATTTGACAAATCTAGGAAAACAATATAGTAGCTGAATATTATGACAACTCATTGATGTGTGACTGGTGATACTAACATTAAGGCCCTAGGATTTAAGACTAGGTTGGAGATGCATTGTGGACTACCTTGCTTTATGCATGCTTCTACTAGCTTTTAATTCTAATTATCTTTCCTTTGATTGTTTATGGTTACACAGGGACATTAATACCATTTCTTTCCTTCTATCATTTTTTTTTTGTTTGGACTTAAGGGACGCAAGAAGGAACTGGATTACTGTAAATTGGAATAAACATGAACTGTTTCTTAGCTTAGTGAACCCATTTCAATGTAGAAACCTGTGATGACATAATAAAGCAATCAATACTACAAAAAGTTGCTGCAAAGGATATAATGACTCCAAACACATTGTCTGTCATGATGTAAGTATTAGTGTTAGACTTTGTGTTACAAAAACTCTTTTATAGATCCATAATGAATATGACATGAGGCATAGAATTTGACTGTCATGATGTAAGCGTTAGTGTTAGACTTTGTGTTACAAAAACTCTTTTATATATCCATAATGAATATGACATGAGACATAGAATTTGAATTGGCCATGCCAATCATAAAAAGCAAAGACTTCAAAGGGAATGTAAGGAAAGGTAATATTACTTTGCCTGTCAAGATTATGACTCCAATCTTGATATCATCTCGGGCATCATTAAGAGCTCGCGTCATTTCTTTTAAGGTTTGTGGCCGAAAAGCATTCCGTTTTGCTGGTCTATTTATAGTAATCTACAAAAGAAAAATAATGTTAGATAGAGAGATCGTATTTATGTTTACCACCTTAAATAACTTTCTTCACAAGCCCTGTAATCCTGTTCCCAAAAAGGTATAGTAATTAACTGCAGAAAATTTTTATAGGAACTCAATATTTCTTGTAGTTTTCACCACCAGATATCATATCAATCCAGGTCATGATTGCACCATAGAACATGTAACTTACAGGTTCTTACATCAATTCAAATGAGAAAGACAAGTCTCTGGGTATAAACATTATTCCTGTAAAATTCTATCAGACTGACTATGAATTGCTTTTTGTTGATTTGTACAATTATTATGTAAAGGCCATTTAGAGCAATTATCTAGGCAATTATATTTGTAGCAGTCCAATTAACCTTATCTCTAAAATCTCGACATACAAGATGGCTGAAAGATTGGAGACCTATTGTATTCTAGAATGCCTCATAAAATTTCTAAATAAAGCATACTTAAAGATTAAAGCAGATTCTTCGTGTATCGTTCTCACCCACTCTAATACAATTTATAGAGGGGAGATAAATAATCCTGTGAATCTACTCATAGAGTGGGAGGCTGTGGGATCGATTAATGTTTCACATCATGATACTCCACTGCCATTAGCTGATTTTGAGAAAGCCTATAATAGGATTGAAGCATCAACATAATTAACAAATAATTGCTCTCTGGCTAACTGTTTCTCCCTAACGAAGTCTATTAGACAAGGTGTTTGGCTTGCCACTTCTCCTTTCATGTCAACAACAAAAGCAATGTGCTACTTATAAAGAAATGTAAGCATCAAGCCTCCTCTTTAGGGACTGTCTACGCCAGATGTAAATGAATTGCTTCTCAGACATTTTGCTGATGATACTGTTTATGTTGGAGCTTGAAGGACATAGTTTGGCTAATTTTTCAAATAGATTGTCTCTGTAATGCCTGATTTCAAGTACTAAGATAGTATGACTTTGGGCTAAATTTTCAGCTATTTAGTGGGATTTTGCTCATCTGACTTGTTGGATTTGGAAGGATGGAAGTAGAACAGTCCTGGGAAGGTAGATAAAAATCTGGGTAGTCCTTTTGGCTCAAATGTTTCATTTGATGATATGCAGAATTGGTGTTATAGCAAATTCGAAGTCAGATTTTTCAAATTGTTAGGCAACTGCCTTTCTAGCTGGCAGATTTCAGGTCTGTCAAAAGATCTAATTTTTTTCACATATTTACCATGCTTCTTATTGTTGATTTATGATCAATAAATTGGTAATTCAGAAATATGAGTCAGTGTTGCTGCAGTCTGACAGTAAAGGATACAGAAAAAGACAAGCAAGAATTTGGAATATGTTCCATGCCTCATGACTATGGGATATTGATGGAAACAAGCCTTGGTAGATTTCAATTGAAAATTATATTTTGAGGCGTCTTCACTCTGTGCAAACCTTAATAGAATTATATTCCTTTGTTTTGATTTAACTTTTATGCAATCTTAGAATCTGATTTCATGTCCTTCTATTTTTCTTATCCATTTGAAGGGCTTAGAATGTATTCAATAAGAGTCCATGTTCTTCTTGTGTTTTGTTAACATTAAGGTTTGCCTTGGATTTGGAAATATTTGGTTGAATTTATTTTCAGATGGTACTTTTTTGGGCCAGGAAAGAATGTACCATTCTGCTTTACAATGGAGGGTATATACTTGTTTATCCAATGTGTGCTTATTTGCTTGCACAGGTGAACCACAATCCAGTTACTAGAAAAGCTGGTCCCACAATAAACACTCCAGATACAGCTTGATTTAAATTCAAAAAATGGCACATAGCACAAAAGAGGAGAAAATGAAATAAAAACTTGCCCAAACACACCCCATCTTAAAGGTCATTACATTTAAATAGTAAATACTAAATAACTGTTGTGCATATGATGATTTTGTTGAAGATGAGATAACTGTGCCACATCGCTGACTGTGGGATGCTATTGAGAAGTTGTCTAGTAAAGCAAATGAGAACATCCAATCTATGAATTTTAAGTTTGAGGAAACTGCTTCATTGCATGGGGATAACGTCGAGCATTCTGATGATATTAAATAGATTTGTCAACAGTTTGCTAAAATAGACAAGTTGAATTTGAATCTCAAAACTTCTTAATGAGCCTCCTATGAAGGAAGTTGAGAAGTTAATGGATCTTGGCAGTAAATCTGCTTCTCATAGTGGTGATACTCATATTCATGGAGATTCTACTACTTATTCCATGATGATCATTTGGACTCTTAAGAATGCTCATAAGTAAGCTTCTTTTGGTGGATTTGAGAAGTACACATAGAGGCATTGATTCCAAGTTACTATAAAAATGAGGTATAAAGGAGGTAGACTTGGCACATATGGACAGTTGATTGTTAATCTTATTTAGCCCCTTATTAGACACGAAAAAAAAGGCCTTGTTATCTTGTGCTGATTTTTCTTGAGGATGGTGATCCCTCTACTTCTGATGAGCAACAATCTGAGCATACACCAAAGTTTGATTCCTCTCAACCAAAAGATTCAAATTATGGTCCTTCACCAAATTCTTCTCCTATAAAGGAGTGACTAGAGCACGGTGCATCCATGGGAGAGAGGAAGCAACAATTAGAGCATTGATCATATACAACTAACCCACACCAGCATCTACCCATTTTGGCATCCTCATTTTGGAGAGAGGAGGCATTCTAGACTCTAGCTAGGTCCCATTTTGGCCAGAGGATGTATTATGACCTCAGGCTAGGACAAATTTTGGAGAGAGGAGGCAATCTAGATCTCTATCCAAGTCCCAACATTCTCATTTCCATACTTTTAGTCATGTTTGGAGGAATCAATTGAAAAATTAGTGTTCGGCATCTTTGTGGCCATTGATTGTGTATGGATTGATGTTGACACTTGGATATATTTATGCTTGCGTTTTAGGACATCAAACATGTCAGTTTCTTCAACATTGGAACCTCTTTGCTCTGACCATTAATCTTGCATTGACATTATTGATTTGGATGGCTTGGTGTTGGCATGTGTCATCCTATGGAGGAAGGATCAGCTTCATCAGGATATATGTGGTTGATGGAGAGATGACCTAGTTGTGCAAGAGATTGCTTGGATTCGTTCAATGAGCATGATAGCCTCTTTGTCCTAGGGGATCTTTGCTGCCAACTTAATTTTTTCCTTGGGCTAAGATTTTGCCATAATTTTCGCTATTATTTTTAGTTTTACTTCATTCCTTCAAACATCAACATGAGAGTCAACATTCTCAATAGGCGTCTACTACTGATGCCTGCATCAGAGTTGGGCATACTTAATGATTGATTGGATGCTTCTACTTCTTCAGCCTTATGAGAGTTGGGCCTACTTGATTACTGATTGGAGACCTCTACTTCTTATGCCTACATGAGAGATTGATCTACTTTAACTTGACATATGTTCGTGGTGCCTTTTCATTGCTCATATGAGAGTTTGGCATATTTGATGATCAGATTAGCTACGTTTGTGTAAATTGTCTCTTAATTTTGTGGATAAAAGTGTATATAATTGACTGGGTTTGTAGTTGGCCACGGCAAAGTCCGTTCCTTTCATAATCTTGAGCCAGGTGCTCTGCTTCTTGTTGCACATTTATTTGAAAGCCAAACAGACAATGAACTGCTGCAGATATTGGGATAAACATGGAAGAAAACATTTATGATGAGGACAAAATTTTGAAAACATGCCATAAAAAATATACATCTTTTTGGATGCAATTGAAATCTCAGCCATATATGGATTTTGAAGCAAGCTGCTGATCGGTTCTGCCTGTTGGCAACAGCCTACAAGAATTGCCAATTTGCAGAATAAATTTTTTGTTCTAGCAGATAGGCTCACCTCGTACAAACTTGCATTCTCTGTTTAAGCAAACAAATCAACTGTTTCAATTGTAGGTAGATGATACACCATGATTTCAGTATCAATGACCCAACAATTGTATGCTGCATTGAAGTTCTAAGGCAGGGATCACATTAAACATCAGTACAATCTATCTTGAAACCTAGGGGTAACTACACAATAAATTCTGAAAGTGCTATCGGATGTGCTTTATGATCATTAAAATAATTGCATTCAGTAAGTATGATTCTACATAATGTTACAATATTCTACTCAAATCATATGAGGAAGTATTTGGATAAGTATTATCAGCATACTCAGGAATACTAGGGAAAAAAAGGAAAGAAACGTTTTCAATGCACAAGAATGTTAGCAATGAATAGACCCGTAATAAACTATCATAGAAAGGCTCATTTTCCACTGGGTATAGATTATAAAACACACAGTTCTTGATTCTCATGACCCATAAGTCCCAAAAGGTATGGTCCAATGACTTGCAGTGCATAAATAAACATCAATATCATAGAAAGACATGTTTTCTAAAGATATGGACCACAAATATTAAACATCAATATTCTTCGATGATCCAAAATCATAACATAGACTCCATAGGCTACCGGCATATTGCATAGCACATAGTGTGTGAAAGCTCTAGAAATTGAGTGCATAGTACAAAACTGAAGTAGCAATTGAAGACTCGAACAAGCATATCTCTAAAAATTTGGCGAGTGTGGAATCAGTGGGATGCTCAAAAATGTATATGTAACGTTATCTAGTAACTATAACTGCACCCAACTGCAGCACCTCAATCGGTGCTTCTGATGATGTCATCAACTGCCAAATCATCCAAACATAATCGTGAATCATCCTGTATACATATGCCAGCCATATAACGATGGCATGCAACTGTAACAACCCTACTACAAAAGAGAGATACCCAGCAATGTCTGGGGATTAAATCCAATACAAAAAGTCCCAAACGTCTATTCTCATATAAATTCATGATGCACAATTCAATGGGTATTCCCAAGTTTCAAAGATACAGTAAAGCCTTCTTTAATGAAAAACAATTCAATGGGTATTATCATGCTTCAAAGATACGTTTAAGCCCTCTTTAATGGAAAACAATTCAATGGGTATTATCAATGCTTCATTAATGAAGTTAAGCCTCTTTAATGTAAAACAATTCACCTAAAAACAAACGCCTGATCTTAATGTTTACCTTGGCAATGCCTTCTCCATTGGCCTTTTCATAGATAATGTCAAGAAAAGGAGGACCATCGTCAGAGGGGGTGCAGAGCCTCCAGGAAGCAGACTCTGTGGACACTTCCCCGTGCACTTTCTCATACTTATTATCCCTCTTATTTACCTGCAATGAAGAGGATGAGGAAGAGGAATGTGCAGGCATCTGCTCCACCCCATCACGCCGAGGAGGCATCAAATGCATTGAAACCATTGCCAGTCTTCCAACAGCCTTGCCCTCCATTGCCATTATCCACTCTCTGTGTATTTCTGTCTGAATTGTACAGTGCAAATTCTCCTCAACTTAATCAAAATGTTGTCATAAACTCTAGATCCTTGTGGATATATGTTATTATTATTATTATTAATAATTCGTTTGTGATTTTGTCGTGTGATGTCGAATCGATAAATCACATGTGGAACATCTTTTGAATATTTTGTGGTTTTGTTTTGTGCCGTCCGGAATCCAAATGGCTCTAGAAAGGAATCCCCAGCAATCATGGCTGTTATTTGGTATTTAAGTTTTTAATTGTAATATAAAAATGATAATTATATCGAAAGTCGAAGATAACAAATTTGATGGCCGTATGGCTGTATTTATGATTTTTTTCCATAAAATACAATGAAAAGGAGAAAGACTGTAACCTCACTACAGGGGAAATTGTTTTTGGCTCCTACATTTAAATGCAGCTTTGTTCTCTGATTTAGATTTAACTGCTTTAGTGTGTGTTTTTCAACTCTTAGCTAAATTTTGCCAATAAGGGCGTGGTTCGGTGGTTAAGTCGCTCGGTTGTAGTAGCGGCCACCAGAGATCAAACCCCCGCTGGGTCAACGATCTCACAAGGCATTACACCTTCGGTGGATGAGGTCCCTTGTGTTGTGGCCTCACCGGTTCATAGCTCCGATACCAAGCGCATTATCTTTAAAAAAAAAAAAAACTCTTAGCTAAATTTTAATATAGAAATGAAAGAAAAATTTGTTGTTAAACTCTAAAATAATTATAGGATTTTATTTGTGTATGTATTTTTAGTATTATGTTTTTTTTTTCTCAGGATAGGATAGCCGAGTGTCAAATTTAAGTTCTATATTGATAAGAAGCAAACAAATTACTAGATTTATTGATTGATGGAATAGATATTGATTGGATTCCACTTTATTATCATAATTATGTCACACTGCAATGACTATATATATATATATATATATATATATATACTTTAAAAGAGGGTCATTAATTTAATTAATATATAGGGTATTTAAATATTCAAATTAAATTAGCATACTTATTTTTTTAAAAAATTATATAAAAGACGTCTAGAATATCATTTTGGAAGGCCTATTTCATTTAATTTATAGATTCATTTAAAAATAGGATTATTTATTATATTTTTATTCATTGAACTACATAACTATTTACTATATTACATAATAATAATTTCAATAATAATAAACATTGTTAGTAAAAATGATATTAAAGTAAATTTTTAGTTATTTATTTTTTTCAAAATTTAAAAAATGTGTATTTATGATCTATCCTATTACTATTGAAAATAAAAATAACTCTTAAGTAAAAATTAAAATAAATAATTATTTCAAAAATATTACTTACTAATTTATTTATAAATTATATTACTTATTATATTTTTATTCATTGAACTACATAACTATTTACTATAATATATAAAGTAAAAATTTAATTAAATTTATAAATTATAAAACTAAAAAAATTAATAAACTGATAAAATTAATACAATTATAAAATAATAATAAATTTGAAACAATATAAAATTATTAAATTAATAAAATTTAAAATTACAATCTTCGTTTATGGGAAGGCTCTAGCTCATCCAAGAGCAAAGGTTTGTCGGAGAGAGAGACTGCTTCAAAATAAACTTTGATGGCGTTGCAAGAGGCAATTCAAGTGTCTTAAGGGTAAGCAATCAGAAATAAATAGAGGAGAAATATGATGGCTACAGCAGTAAAGAAGTTGTCAGTTGGAACAAATAACATAGTCGAGGCCCAAGCCTTGCTACTTGGACTTCACATATGCATCAAATTTGGACTCTCTAAGATACATATCGAAGGTGACTCACAGGTCATCATGAATGCCATAGAAATCGAGAAAACCCAAACTAGAGGATTCAAAATATTTTAGAAAAATGTTGGGAGGCTATAAGTCGACTGGAGGAATTTAAGATCAGTCATGTATACAGGGAAGCTAACTATGAAGCGGACAAATTGATAAATTTGGCAATTGATATGCCAAATCATTAGCATGAGACCAACTTAGCAGAAGCTTGTGTAAACAAGGAATGAAAAGCCTTCGATCATGAAATTGCATCACAATTAGCTTGGCCCGCTTGATGGCTCTGAAGGACGGGTTGGAAGAGTCACTTTCATCAATGAAGACAACTAGGCTTCGTACCATGAGATACATATTATTTCTAAGTGGAAGGTCATTTGAAACAAGGAGAAAAGATCTTGTGATGGATTCAACGATTAGCATTAGAGCAAAGAAAAGGCAGGTTGCCTTTTTGGGACTCATTACATACCTAAGGCTTAAGAAAAACTTCAAGTCTCATTTTGTAATTGTTCTACATGCAATCAAGATGGCCCTAGGGGACACATTCATAACCACCTCCCACTACTATAGGGTAAACACTGATATAACCTCCATGTTGATTGTGGTAATGTTGGATTTAGGGGAATCAAAAGATGTAATCCGGGTAGTCGTTGAAACTCTTATCAAGCCTAGGTGGAGGGGGGATTGAAGAAAGCTTTGGATGAAGTGGTCCTCAGCTTGGGCTTCATGCCAAACACTAGAGTATGGGTAATCCTCTAACCTTACAATGGCCCATTGGTGTCATTCGTAATAGAAGCGGTGGGTCAAAATGTGGAGGAACGCAAGCAGAAGGCGCACTTAGGGTATATTTTCTCAAGATGCTCTTTGGAGTTGCAGACACCCATGGAGTTGACTGGTCTTTCGCAGTGGATTCAGGCAACTCAGACTTTGTGGTGCAGGAGCACCTCGAGACCTGAGAATCAGGAGGATTCCATGCATATTTTGTTATGTCCAAAGTGGCATGTTTGTAAGGCCTTAGCGCCATATTGAATCATGCTTAGCCGAGTAACGGCATAAAACTAAGTCTATATACGTGTTGTAACCGAACTGAATGGATGTAACTGAACGACAAAGGTGGTTATAGGGCGATTCACCTTCCATCTTGTGTAACTACCGATACGTGAGTCTATATAGTCATTCTATGTTCGTTAAGGTAGGATATAGAGTGAAAAATGAACAGAGAAAGAGGGAGAATCGATTTGTATGTATATTCTCAGAGGAATAAAGAAGTTTTGTTTGATCTAATCTCAAGAATGTAGATCAGAAGCATTCCACTGGTTGAGATTTCTTTGAAATCAGTGGAATGACTTCCTTAGGAGTAGATTGTTTTCCCTTCTGTTGAGTTGTTATTTCTGTGTGAGTTGTTCGGTTACAGAGTTGCAGAAGATTATAGATCCTACCGTTCTGTTGAGTTTCTGGTTCTGTTCATTTGTTTAGTGTCTGCGTGAGTTGCAGAGTAAATGAAGTATCATCGGTGTAACAAGCCTCTCGGAGGAGCTTTTGAAACCTACACCGATTAACGGTGTTAGGCCGATCAGAGGTGTATCAGGGAAAAGTGAAGGGAGTCTCGCCGAAGAACATCCATCAGCATATCAGGAGATCGAACTAGGAACTCACTGATGAACGAAGTCTCGCCAACGAGTTGGGGAATAGCCAAGTGAAGTCAAAAGGCATCGGCACATCGGTTTTTGTTGATAAGACACCGCCGATGGTAAAGGTCATGCCGACGGTCGAAGTCATCGGTGCATCGGCCAGTGTTCACAACTAGTAGCTAAGGATAATGGTCACGCCGAAGACAAAGCATTGAGTTGAACAGTCGGTGAGAGATGTGAGATCGGTGAAGTAGCTTTCAAGTATACCGATAGTAATAGTCTAGCCAATGGAAGTCAACAACGGGGTGTTGGTCAGCAGCGAGAAGACGGAGACAAAGATGGCATTAGCCTATCAGCCAATGGATTTTAAGTATCACCGATGGTGATGTATCGCCGATAGTGAAGGAATGTATGTGAGGTTCGGTATTGTTTGGACCTTGAAGAGGATATTGAAGGTTAATTAAGCATTTATCTCCCTGTACTGTGGGTTTAATGGGTATTTACCCCTGTTTTGAAGTGCTTCCATTGTGCGCTTTGCATCAAAGTGGTATCAGAGCTAGCGAAAGGTCTGAGCGGAGATATTGTGTATTTGATTTCTGTCACTGAGAAGGTAGGTGAAGAATTGAAGGAAAACTGAAGAGTTGAAGTAAAATGTTTGGTTGGTGACCATTTTGAAGACAGAGATTGTAGAAGGTATTTTGAAGGCTGACAGTAGTTGCTAGACTATTGCAGATGCTCGTGCCATCTAGTTGCGAGAAGGAATAGGATTCCTGTGGCTAGACGATGTTGAGGTCTATCACGACCATTCACCAATAGAGATTTGGCTGGAAGAGGGTGCAGAGTGAAGCCACTGCGAGAGAGAGTGGTAGTGCATCTCCAGGATCTGCTATTGGACGAGAGGAATGGGTCTGTGAAGTAGCAAGTAGGATGGACATCTGATGGAGCATTGTGTTGTAGTCATGGAGGATTTGATCAGTCTGAAAGTACTCTATTGCTAGGAGTAGAAGGAGTATGAAGATGCTCTAAAATGTTGATGGTAGGTTGCCATTGTTGGTTGGTTGGTCACCATTCCATTGATGTAAAGATTTGAAGCCTAAAGCTGAAGAGATAGAGTAAAAGATGAAGCCAGACAGAGATGCAGGAAAAAGGTAGTTTTGTTTTGCAGATACATTTCCAAGGGACTTGGAAATCTTTGTTGGTTGGTTGTATAGTGTAGGAGCACCTCGAGACCTGAGAACTAGGAGGATTCCATGCATATTCTATTCTATCCAAAGTGTCATGTTTGTAAGGCCTTAGCGCCATATCGAATCATGCTTAGCCGAGTAACGGCATAAAACTGAGTCTGTATACGTGTTGTAACCGAACTGAATGGATGTAACTGAACGGCAGAGGTGGTTATAGGGCGATTCACCTTCCATCTTGTGTAACTACCGATACGTGAGTCTATATAGTTGTTCTATGTTCATTAAGGTAGGATATAGAGTGAAAAATGAACAGAGAAAGAGGGAGAATCAATTTGTATGTATATTCTCAGAGGAATAAAGAAGTTTTGTTTGATCTAATCGCAAGAATGTAGATCAGATGCATTCCACTGGTTGAGATTTCTTCGAAATCAGTGGAATGACTTCCTTAGGAGTAGATTGTTTTCCCTTCTGTTGAGTTGTTATTTCTGTGTGAGTTATTCGGTTACAGAGTTGTAGAGGATTATAGATCCTACCGTTCTGTTGAGTTTCTGGTTCTGTTCATTTGTTTAGTGTCTGCGTGAGTTGCAGAGTAAATGAAGTATCATCGGTGTAACAAGCCTCTCGGAGGAGCTTTTGAAACCTACACCGATTAACGGTGTTAGGCCAATCAGAGGTGTATCGGGGAAAAGCGAAGGGAGTCTCGCCGAAGAACATCCATCGGCATATCAGGAGATCGAACTAGGAACTCACCGACAAAGGAAGTCTCGCCGACGAGTTGGGGAATAGCCAAGTGAAGTCGAAGGCATTGGCACATCGGTTTGTGTTGATAAGACACCGCCGATGGTAAAGGTCACGCCGACAGTCGAAGTCATTGGTGCATCGGCCAGTGTTCACAAGTGGTAGCTGAGGATAATGGTCATGCCGAAGATAAAGCATTGAGTTGAACGGTAGGTGAGAGATGTGAGATCGGCAAAGTAGCTTTCAAGTATACCGATAGTAATAGTCTGGCCAATGGAAGTCAACAACGGGGTGTTGGTCAGTAGCGAGAAGACAGAGACAAAGATGGCATCAGCCTATCGGCCAACAGATTTTAAGTATCACCGATGGTGATGTCTCGCCGATAGTGAAGGAATGTATGTGAGGTTCGGTATTGTTTGGACCTTGAGAAGGGTTTTTTAAGTTGTTTGAGCATTAAGCTCTCTGTATTGTGGGTTAGATGGGTATTCACCCCTTGTATTGTGTGCTTCCACTAGGCACTCTGCATCACTTTGGCTCAGATTAGGAGGAGGTGGTAGAAGTGGTTGAGGGTGAGCAGATGGAGAATTGAAAGCCCCTGTAGATGATCACAAATAAGATAGGATATAGATATTAAGTTGTTTTGTTAATATCTACAGTATGTAAAGGTAATATTTTATAGTTTATGTAACAGACTTATTTCAATATAAGTTCCCTTACGGGGATTTTTGTTAAAAGCCCTCCAATGGAGCAGCCATTTCATTATTTTTCCTCTTTTAGTTCAATGTGAGTGCCCCCCATGGTCACAATTCACTGATCAAAAAAATCAAAATTACAAAATTAATAAAACTAGCATACTATCTTTAGAAAAAAATCTATGTAAAAGACAATGAGAGATATGACTCTCGAGGCACCTATTGTTGAATGGATATATGATTTAAATGAAATAGGCACCTCAAAATTGATATCTCTCAATGTCTTTTACAAAGATTTTTTTAAAGATAGGTATGCTAGTATTTATATAAGATATTTATATTAGTTTATCCTCATACTCAATTCACGTACTTCTTTTTTATGAGGAAACATAGTCTTTTAATATAAACACTTATTTTTAATGTATTTTTTCACTTTTACTCTATGCATGTTTTTCTCATTGCTAAGAATATGTGTACACCTAACATTGACTATCGCATTTATGTTGCCATCAACTCTTCATTTACATCATTTTCCTCTAAATTAATTGAATAAATCATATTTATTCAATTAATTATTCCATTTCCTTTATCCTCATTAGTTAAATGATTTTTAATTATTTAATTAATTAACATTTCTTCTAAGTATTAATTAAATAAATCAACATAATTTATTTAATTAATCAATTTAATTTTTAAATTTCCATTTCAAATAAATAAAATTAATCCAACATTATCCTCATTCTCATGACTTAAATAAATTTATTTATTTAATTCCCTAATTTCCTCTCATCCCACATTTAATTAATTAATTAGTTTCCTAGTTTACCATGCACACATAATTATTTAAAATAAATAAATAATTATACACTATCTAATTCCACTTTTCACTCATCAGTCAAATCAGTTAACTGAGTTAATCAATTTAGTTGACTCTTAATCAAATTAGTTAACTAATTAGTCAATTTAGTTAACTGATCAATTAAAAGAGTTAGCTCACCAATCAACCTAGTTAATTAATCAATCAAATAAAGTTGACTAAAAGTGACAATTAGCTAACTAATTAATTATTTTTATAATTTAAATCATGCACAAATTAACTCCATGCATGCATACACAAGACTCAAAGAAAGGGTTTGTTAACTCCCTTAATCCATGTGAGAACCAAGACACTTGTCAACTCATCATCCACCTAAATCCTCTCAAACAACCATAGCCATTGATCCTCCAAATCAATCTCCACCATTGATCATCTCTCTCAAAAATCTATAAATTCAGCCTCTCATAAGTCATTATCAAATACACAATTTGAATGCAATGTTATGCAGTTAAGCTGAGCAGCTAACAACACTATCATTGGAGCACTACCACCTTTTGGTGCAACAAGGAGCTTGTGGGTGAGAATTTGGCTTATTGTTTTCATTCATTTTTATGCAAGTTTTTTAAGGCTCAATCTAGAGGTTTGTGATTGAATTTGAAAGTAGGATTTAAATCTTTTGGTTTGTTTCTTACATTTTGGTTTCAAATTTTAATTGTTTACATTTTGGCACGCCCATGTGACCCCATAGTCATAATCTAACCTTGATTTTGTGAGATTTTAACTTGATTTCATAGGTTTTTAACTCTCTTTTAGGAGAAATCCAAGGGTGAACTTTTACAGGTAGCTTGTTGGGCAAAAATGGAGGTCATTGTTGTGCTTAGACAAGCTAAGAGGTGAAGAAAAACATATAACACTTGCTATTTTTGTTCTAAAAAATTAATTTTTTGGTGCCCCTAGCCATATAAAACCCTCAAAGCTACCTCCAAAACAGTCAAAACTACTCAGAAATAATCCAAACCACCTTTAAATCCATGAAACCACCATTAAATCAGCCCAAACCACCTCAGTTTCCCTCCAAACTACCTTAAATCAGTCAAAACCGCCCTAAAATTGCTAAAACCACCAAAAAGGGGTGAAACCACCTTCCAATCTAGTGAAACTGTCTGTTTTTTGCCAAAACTGTGGTTTCAATATAAGAGTTTTTTTCCTTGGCACCCTAGCTCCTGGTCATATGAGCGACCAGGGGCAGTCACTATAGTCCTAGTGCCCAACACTAGCTCACCTAGGTGACCAGGGGCCAATCCACAATGGGGCTAAGTGAGACCCCTCTCCATTGAGCTTCTTAACCAGAGAGGTAGTTTTAAAACCTCATTTTCTTGGTCATACACACTATTTTTTCAGTGTTTTTTTAAATGGGGTAAAATTTCATGCTCTATATTGTGGAGTCGTTGCTTTCTTCTAAAAATTCTCTAGTTTTTAGAAAATTAATTTTCTCACTACTATCTTTGAGTTGTCACAGTTTTTGGACAAAAAAAGCTCCATAACTTTCACAAATGGACTCATATCAAGGTGATTCATTTTTTAAAGTTAATATTTTTCTTCACTCTACATAATGGTGAAACTATTTTATAATTTTTCTAACATTTTTGTTTTAGTCTAATCATTAGCATATCTTTGATTTTGACACATGCTAACATTTGATTTCAAAGATCATAGTTTTCTATTGTTTGTTGTGTTCTAACCTATCAATCAAACTACTAACTAAATTTGTTCAACGCGTGTGTCCAAGACTCTATTTCCCACTAGATTAGTTGCACATTTGATATTCTTAAGAGTTAATTAATCTTGTTAGTTGTGTTTGTGTAGGCTAGTTGGTGTGTATGCTCTCTCCTCACACCATAAGGTGATCTTGGAGATCAAAAACACCTCCTAGTTTATGTTTTTGTTGTGTTAAACCCAAGGATCCAAGTCGTGTATGTTCTTCCCTCACATCGAAAGGTGATCTTGGGAATCAAAAGCACTTAGAATTCCTTTCCTTTCAGGGGGCTACCTAGGGATTTCATCACCCTAGGGGATGACCTCAACCACGTGTTCCAGCA
The DNA here is from genome assembly GCA_027924645.1 of Cunninghamia lanceolata. Lineage (NCBI taxonomy): Eukaryota > Viridiplantae > Streptophyta > Pinopsida > Cupressales > Cupressaceae > Cunninghamia > Cunninghamia lanceolata. Next base: position 7,015,015 of record BSBN01000516.1, read on the forward strand.
GGGTATATAAAGGGGGGAGAGTAAAAGTTGTACCTCAAAAGTGGAGCTATTTTTTTGGCCCACGTCGAGCTTGCGAAACTCGACAAAGTGAGCAACACACGCCTTAGACAACACACTAGTTCATGGATTTTGGGCTCACATACCTAGCATATAACGAGGACATCCCCTAGTTGCTTGTATAGCCTAGATTAAGACCTTTAGGTCATCCTTTTTCGTGGTGCATTGATAAGAATTTAGCCCTGGGAAGATACTCACACATGTGTTTCTAAGTTGTTGAGATAGAGCTCACTATGAGCAAGACTTTCGCCTCCATGGTAAGGGGTGCATAAGTGGTACATGACCTTACATTTCCTAGCTATCCTTCGCTTGGTAAATAGCATATTGGTGGGTCCATGGAGATTGACACTCCCATTTGAATAATCTAGGGTGTTCATGTGCTTGGTGTGTCTTAATTTTTGTGAAACCTATGCATTATCGCTTCAAATCCAAAACATTCAAAAATCTTGTCAAAGTTGAAATCTAAGATCTTGTGCCTTAATCTAATTTCCCAATCAAAATCCAATAAGGTCTTGTGTCTTCATCCCAACTCCAATCATTCTTCATCCAATTATCCAATAAGATCTATCACCCCCAATCTATCCATCCCTATCACCTCATCCAAATCAATCCTAATTCACTCCACTTCCCACATCAAATCATCTCTAATCACATCAATTTAACCAAATCAAATCTATCAAGCCTTCATAAACTTCATTTCCACACTTTCCTATCCACCCCAAACTTCATTTCCATCTATATGAAACCTTATTCAATCCCTTTCACCTTTCTCTGTCCCTCAACAAATGACTCTAATCTAACCCACATCAGCACCATATATTCCATACCAACTGATCGCATATCAATCCACATCAAATCATCCAACCATTTCACATACAACACATCAATCATACCAACCTAACCCATCAACATATCACTCTAATCCTGCATCCATTTATCCCATTACCTCATCTCAACTTGTGATGCCACCATCCACCTCATCACAAATAGTGTATCAATCATATCAACATAATCCATCCACACATCAAGCTAAACCCATATCAACCTTTCCCATGATCTCATATAAATCCACCATACCTTAATTTATTTCCCCCAAAACACATGTCAACAACCTCCCACTTCTTCACATATCATCCAACATCCATATCAATAACCTACACAAAACAATGCCCATGCAAAGCCCAAAATTGTAATCAAAGGCAATGCATCCATTAAATGAGCTTCCCCATACAAAGCCCAAAATCACAATCAAAGGCAAGGCCATGCATCCATTATATGATCTTCCCCATCCCAAGACCAAAATCATAATCAAAGGCAAGGCCATGCATCCATTAGATGATATTCCCCACCCCAAGACCAAAATCACAATCAAAGGAAAGGCCATGTATCCATTAGACGAGATTCCCCATCCCAAGACCAAAATCACAATCAAAGGCAAGGCCATGCATCCATTAGATGAGCTCCTTTATCCAAATAATGATGATGATGATAGTCTTGTAGATCAAGAGGAATATATTGATCATGATGATAGCCTTGTAGATCAAGAGGAATATACCAATTATCCTAGCACAAGCAACCCTTTTCATCCAAATCAAATATCTAATGGTCATCCTTATGCTACTTGTAACGTAGAAAATTGCGTACCCTCATAATTTCATGACACATTTTGCTCGCTTTAGTGTCCGCACTGCGCTGGCATCCCAAATATTCCAAAATTTGAAATGTTGTTTCTCCCGCCCGTTTCTAGAATCTTGATGGAAGGTAACTCTCACGTGACCTTGAAACGGTCCTTGTAGCGTACCCGACATGGCAGATTTCCCTCTTGCATGAAAAAAGAGGAAGGTTGACAAAAGAGGAACCCTTGAACATTTTTTAGGACTCTTGGATTTTGAAAGAAATATGCTGAACTATTTCTCTTGAATGCTACTGAAGATTTGGGATACTCCCATGAATAGATTTTGTGGACTTGGATGCTTGTCGCATCGTAGCTTGTGAGCCCTTTGATCAAGTTTTAGAGATGGGAAGAGGCTCTCTTATGCAAGGATTTCAGCTATCCACCATTAGATTTCACCTTCAAGGAGCTTGCAGCCTCCTCTACAACACCAAAATCTGGTAACATTGTTCTATTGTTATAAATAGTGTGATTTTTTATTATTATTGCTTTCATACAACATCATTTGGAAAATACTTGCAGTGTAGACCACCACCCATTTTGCCATACACACACTAGGGTATTTTCGCCATAGACTAGGGATAAATACTTATAGATTGGAATTTTTGGTATTGCTCTTAGATCCTAGATCACTTAGGGTAAGAGCTTGCACACACTTGTGTTTTTATTTCTCTTGTACCATTGGTTGTTCTATGGAGGTTGGAAAACCAAAACGAGGGCTTGACCGAGGCAAGCCCCTAAACAACCCCAACAAATTTTCCTTTGTCTTTGTATTGTGCAAATTGTGGAGGAAAATCAAATGCATGAGAGTTTGTTTCCTTCTTCCCTTGTTATTCTTACTTGTCTTATTTTATGTTAAATTCTTTACTTTACCAATTTCATTTCAAATGTACTTTCTTAGAAGCTATTTAGTTTCATTATGCAAATTGGTGACATTACAAGTGTATATTTTTACTGGACAATACGGATTTTGGGTTTTTTTGTTGTCAAGATGACAACACCATGTGTCAATGTCCTTGTGACATGCTGGCATCCAAGGTCGAGGCTTCCGGACTTCATCTCTAGGTTCTTCTATGTGTCTCATTTCTTATTCTATTATTCACTTCTTGAAATGATTTTTATCTCTATTTATTAGCAATTTTATGTTTATCTCTATAGTTCTTCATTATTTGATTTGCTAGTAGATAATCGAATTAGACCTAATGAAGTTGATCTACTCTTCCCAAGTGGATAGAAGCATATTGCCCTCCCTAGAGGTTGATTAGGTCCTAAGTATAAGTGATTATAATTGGATGCTAGTTAGAATAACTTAGTTGTTTCAATTTTTATCATCTACATTTTTGGTGAACCCGAACTATGTTCACCAGCATATCCCTACTTCTCCTTCTTTTTATACTTGTTTAGTAAAAAGTAGTATTCGACAATATTGGATCTCTTTCTTCAAACCTTTACCACATTTGATGATCCATTTAGTAGTGAAGATTTTGACATGCTTGACGAAGCCCTTGATGGCTTCGTCCATGACAAATCTTCCTCTTTTAAACAAAAAACAACTTTCTTCTCTAAACATGATTAACATAATCTATGTTTCTGATTCTACTCAAGAACCCATGAAACCAAAGATTGTAGTTTGAATCTTCGATTTGAAATAGAAACAACTTCCAAACTGGTAATGAATTTTCAGGGTGCTTCAAACACATCCTGAATTGATGATTATATTTCACAAGTTGCTAAAACTATCAAACTAAATTTGTCAGGGGCTCCTCATTATCATGTAGTAGCCCACACATATAATACTAGGTGAAACAAACAACATGATCATGTCCCTATTTCCCTTCCTACTTCTTCTCCTATGTTACTGCTAGCTCCCCATCTGACTCAGAAGTCCTTCATAGAGTATGATCTTGTAGAGAAGCTTCGGGCTACTCCTAGTAAGATCTCTCTTTGGGAACTCATTCAGACTTCTCCTCAGTATCATAGTATGCTCCAAGAAGCCCTGCAGAAGATCCATGTTGCATCTTTTGCTAGGCCAAATGATGTAGTTGCTTTACTTGATTGCATTTATACAAACACTACCGATATTGTGTTTCAACAATTTGAACTACTTTCCTTAGAGGTACAAAGACATAATGATCCTCTGCTTATCATTATTGGAATTAACAATTTTGGTGTGAAATGTACCCTGATTGATAATGGTTCCGGTCCTAACGTTTGCGGTATAGACCTATTGAACCATATTAATATTGATACATCTTTGATCTCTCCTAATACTCTTAATATTCATGGTTTTGACAATGTTGGTAGACAAACACTGGGAACAATCATGATTCTAATTGAATTGGGCCCAACCACTTTACCTACCCTCATCCATGTCATGCTTGGTGCACTGTCTTGTAATCTCCTACTTGGTAGACCATGGATACATACCATGAGTGCAGTTCTATTTACCTTGCATGGGTTGATAAAGTTTTTCTTTAAAAATAAGACTTATATGATCAAAGTTGATCTAGATCCTATGCATTATTGTTAGCATACAAATTTTGCCAATCAGTCTCTTTCTTCACGTACTCTTCAAAATTTGATTCCTTCTTCTATCAAGGACGATTCCCCATCCTCAACTCCTACACCAAAAGTTGATCATGGTGTTGACTCATCCCTAAATGCACATGTCCTAATGATGATTGGGATTCAGTAGACTTTACACCCTCTTTTGTCAGAGAGTATAAACTTGACCCCCCTCATTAGGACGTTCCAAAGCCATCTTCAAATTCTATGACTTAAAACAATTCATCTACTTTTAATAAAACTATGTCTTCTTATTCTAAAGATACTCCTACTTCTAAGGTTATGTGTGATTATACTTCATTATAGATTATGTCACTAATGGTGATCCTCCTTATTTTAAGGAGATGCAATCCCTTTATGGTTGTGGCTTTCATATCCTATCTAGTGTTGGTTACAAAGGAAATAGATGTGGAAAATGAGAGCAAGGTATCAAGATCTCTTTAAGACCTAATCCACACGGTTCTTCATTAGGTCTTGGATATTGTCCTCATCGACCCTTCACTTCTTCTTATTGAGACTACCTAGATGTGAATATGATTTCTGCTTCTCTAGATTCTCCTTCTTTTCCCTTGGGCTATCCTAAACTTATTGATCATGATTTCGATCCTTCCAAACTTCTAATTCTTGATTCTTTTTCTAATGATGAAACACCTGCTGAATTCTTAAGGGTTTATAAGCATATGCCTTCATATCATCATGATCGTGGATTCCCTTTTTGTTTAAATACGCAAGTGTATTTCAGGGCATCTGTAAATTTATTCAATGATATCTACTCATCCCCTGACAACTCTCAAGTGTTCCCTTCATTTGATCCTAAAGATCATAGTACTTTCCTTGTTGGAGATACTATTCCTATCTCAATGGATCCCAAATTTAAAGATAAGATCATACATATTAGCCAGTGCTTGTCCTTTGTAGAGCGATGAATGCATGCCAATCTTCTTCATGAGTTTCATTAGTTATTTGCTTGGACATATGCAGATATGCCTGGTATAAACCCAAATGTCATGGTCCATAACATAGTGTTATATCCCGATGCCCAACCTGTGAAACAAAAAAATTGAAAAATGAATCCTAGGGTTGCTCTAATGGTCAAGGCAAAGATTGAAAACTCTTAGAAGTTGGTTTCATCCACCTAATTGACTATTCACCATGGCTATCTAACATTGTGGTTGGCACTAAACCCGACAATCACATTCACATCTATATCAATTTTTACAATCTTAATAAAGCATCCTTAAAGAATAACTTTCCTTTACCTAATATAGACATGATAGTTGATTCTACAACATGTCATGCTTTACTTTCCTTTATGGATGGCTTCTGAGGTTATAATCAAATTCTAATTAACCCTAAAGACCAACTTAAAATTGCTTTCACATCACCATGGGGAAACTATTGTTGTGGTCATGCCGTTTGGTCTTAAGAACGCTGGGGCGACTTATCAATGTGCAATGACCCTTATTTATCATGATTTTATTCACAAGATTATGGAAGATTATGTCGACTGTATCTTGGCCAAATCAATATTGCACCAAAATCATGTGCATATTCTCCATCGTATCTTTGAACGTATATACCTCTATAACATGCAGCTAAACCCTTATAAGTGTGTCTTCAAAGTTGACTCTAGCAAATTGTTAGGGTTTATAGTATCTAACCATGGTATTGAGGTGGATAATACTAAAAATATCGATGCAATCGTAAGCATGCCACCTCTAAAAAATGTCTCTCAGCTTCGTAGTCTACAAGGTAAGATTCAGGCTATATGTTGTTTTATTTCCCAACTTGCAGACCAAACCCTTCCATTCACAAATCTTCTTAAAAAGAATGTCTGCTTTGACTAGAATGAGGATTGTTAGAAAGTGTTTGAGGATCTAAAGACTTATTTAGCCAATCCTCCAATCCTTATGCTAGCCATCTTGGACATCCTTTTCTCTTATACACTTCTTCTTCATCACATACTTTAGCAGCCTTATTAGCTCAACATGATGATGAAGGTAAGGAACGTGTTGTTTATTACATCAACCAAACTCTACTTGATTATGAAACTTGATACACAATCTTAGAAAGACAATGTCTTGCTCTTGTCTTTGCAACGAGTAAGCTTCGATATTACCTTCTCCATATTGAGATGCATGTAATCGTAAAATTTGACCCTCTAAGGCATTTGTTTTCTAAAATGGATCTCTTGGGAAGACTCGCTAAATGGGTTATGTTGCTAACAAAATTTGACCTTAAATTTGTCTCAAAAGGAGATAAAAGGACAAGTCATAGTTGACCATTTGGCTGAAGCCCCTTCTCCTTTTTCTATTCCTAATGAGGACTCATTCCCTGATGATACAATTCTTTCTTTAGAAAATGATCAAACGTGGGATTTTTTCTCCAATGGATCTAGATGCCGAATCAGCTCTGGGGTGGGCGTCATATTGATACCTCCTTCTAGTAAGTCGATTCCTCTTTCCTTCCATTTGAAATTTTTTTATACCAATAACATCACTGAGTATGAAGCCCTTATTGTTGGCTTACATGCCACATTGTCTCTTAATATTAAACATATTAGAATTCATGGTGATTCTCAATTAATTATAAAAAAAGTCACATGCTCTTACCAAGCTAAACAAGATAAATTATCTCAATATCGTGACTTGGCTTTATCACTCCTTGATCAGTTTTTATTTTTCTCCATCGACAATATTTCCCATAAGGACAATCATCATGTTGATGCAATGACAAGCGTTGCTTCCCTTGTACCTTGTGACGATTCTGCGGATAATTATCAATTCATAATTCAAAATCTAGCTTCACCTTCTATTAGTGATTCTAGTTCAATAAATTCTCTTTTATGCTATATTGTAAGCTCAGAGGAATGGTACTCCCATGTATACTTATTTGAGTGATAGTACCTTTCCACCTGGTTCTTCAAAAAGCACTCAAACTCGTTTCCACAAACTTGTTGCGCACTACATCATTCTCTCTAATGTTCTCTATCGTCATTCCTATAATGGTATTCTCTTATGTTGTTTAACTAAAGCTTAAATCCTCGTTGCCCTTGAAGAGGCCCATTTTGATGCCTATGGGGAGCATTTTGGTGGACATACTCTAGTTCAAAAACTGCTCTGAATGGGTTACTACTAGACAAGCATGGAACAAGATTCTGTTGTTTTTGTCAAGAATTGCACTCAAAATGTCAGCAACATAGAAACCTTATACGAGCTCCTGCGCAAGAACTTCATGCCCAAGTACCACCTTGGCCATTTTCTATATGGGGCTTGAATATCATCAGAAATATTTCTCCACCTTCTTCTCAAGGTCATAAATTTATCATTATAGCAACTAAGTACTTCACAAAATGGGTCAAAGCTATTCAACTTTGATCCACGACTGTTGAAGTTATTTGTCATTTTCTCTTAGATAACATTAAATCTCATTTGGACTTCCTTCCTCCTTTGTTTCTGACAATGGTACTTCATTTAAGAACAAGGATGTAAAGTAGTTTATGGAAAAGTTTAAAATTCAACACTGCTTCTCTACACCATACTATCCATAGTCCAATGCCCAAGTAGAAGCGTCCAATAAAACCATTGAGAAAATTCTTTGTGAAATAGTTAATAAACATGGTAAGGATTAACACACTCAACTTTCATATACATTGTGGGCCTACCGCACAAGCATTCGTACTACCACTGGAACAACTCCGTACAATCTCATCTATGGTGCCAATGCTATTATGCCTCTAGAGTTAGAAATTCCTTCATTATGAATTTCCCTCCAAGGCCTTATTGATGATAATACTTATCATGACCAACATATTTTACAACTTGAGATGCTTGATGAATAGCGCCTCCATGCTCTTGAGCATCTTTAAGCTTATCAAAAGACCTTATATCGTTCTTATAATCAACGTATTATTCATAGATCCTTTGAGGTTGGCGATCTGGTACTATACGAAAACTAGAGGAATGTGAATGCTTCTGCTAGTACCAAAGGTAAGTTCAATCTGAACTGGTTGGGACCTTACATCATCACCTCCATCTATGGGTCTGGTGCGTATGGTCTCTCTAAGATGGACATTAAGCCTCTTAAAGAGCCCATAAATGCTATGCATTTGTGTCACTATTATGCTTAACTTCTTTCTTTAATGTGACATTTGTGTAGATGAGTTTTGAGTTTATTCGTAACTTTCCTTATGTCATTTGATCATGAACACATTTTCTTTTCTTGTGTTATGATCTCTTTTCAAATTGTATATTTTGTTAAATATGCATTTTTTTTCTTTCAAAACAATAATGTGTTATCTTTGTTTAATATTTTTAATGCTTTACATGGTGGTAATAATCTTGTTTTTTGTTATCAACACATTGCATGTTGTCTTGAATATTAGTTGTAGTTTTCATTGAAAAATAAATGAAAATTACCTCATTCTTTACCATGTTGATTATTTAATTGTGAAAACAACTAATTAATAATGTCCATTCTGTTAGTGAACATATTTGTCCTTTGAAAATAAATGCAGAAAATGACTCAAGATGCCCGGGAAGAAGAACAAACAATACTAATAGTTGTAGAAGTTGCCATTGGATTGACAACCTTCCTCTAAATTTTAGAGGTACAACTCCCTCCTAAGATATACAATGAATAAAAATATAGGGTGTGCTTTTAACCAGAAAGCAGGAAAGGTACATTAACATCTACCCATCTCTATGAAGTAGATGTGCATGATTAATTTTAGAAAGAAATGAATGCAGATAAATGACACACAACCCACCTATCCAACACTCACGAATTAATTTAAAGATACAACTATATTCTTCCTTAACACATACCAACATAACAGAAGCAATATTGAAGACAAATTACAAATTGACATAAGAACAATTGCAATCATAGAAGATACTAGGAGACACAAAGTTATGTAAGTAATTCTTCATTTCTTCAATATAACATAACTCAAAGTTTCTGCAATGCCTCTATACATAAGCTGAACTAAGAGAAATATAACTGGAAATAAAATAGAATAAGCTTGCTCCCCTTCCCATGTTCACAGATAGCCGAAAAAAGATCCTTTTCCCTTCAAAGGTCCTTCCCCTTTATAGTTTTTCAAAACCTCCCCCCCTAAAATTATAATTGTTCGAAATGGTCTTTTTTAAGTAACCGTTATCAAGAAAGTGACCTTAAAACGGAAATGGTTACATTACATCAAAATTGTGATTACCATCGCAAATTACAAAAGAACTTCATGCATGCAAGACAAGTGGCATTAGATTGCCCCCAATTCCAAGCATATTTCCATAAAAAGTTGGCGCAACTCAGCACATTCTTCTTCTTCTAGGACGAAAATTGCCCTACAGTATTTAGCATAACTAGTTTTCTCCTTCCAAGCAACTGTGTGCAACTAGGAAATGATATCAATCTGCTCCTCCTCAGGCCAATGTAAATTAGGTTGTAGAATAGGCATAGGCTCGTCATCCCAAATTTCATTATTCGCAAGAAGTCCCATTCTAAAAGATGACTTGGTCGATAAGGAAAATTGAACTGAGAGAACATCGTCACCTTTCTCTACAGTCAGGTTTATTTAATTACGCCAACATGTAATGCTGGTTTTTAAACTTGATAATATCGTGCTACCATCTTAGTGAGCTCCATTACACTTGTCATTTAAGAGGTAATTAATGCATCATTAATTTTTTACCTTGAGAAACGAGACTTAAGATTGAGCTTGTATTTCACAACTCCTAAAAAGACATTCTCATTACATACCACACGAGTAATCAGATGAGCTGGCGATATCTTGAAAATTGCGAAACACCACCATCGAATAGGTACTACGAAGATGTTGATTGGTTGGGAGTCGGAGCAGATTCTGAACCTTGAACCTTAAGGTGGAGTTCACAAAATTTGAAAACTCCCAACAATGAATGAGGTCGGGGCATCAGAGCTCTTTACGATTCTTTGAACTGTTGGAGCAACATTCAAAGACTTTGAACCTCCCCGACAAAAGGAGAAGTCAGGAAGTCAGCTATTTCTTGAACTTAAGAACATAAGTTGGGGAAACAAAGGATTCATGAACTTAAAAAATGCCCAACAACAAAGACTCATAAAAAGAAAAAAAAAACCCTAAGTCCTCAAACCTTTGGAAAATGACCGGATTGGGGCAAGGCGATACCCTTAAGAGAATTGTGCATCATTTCCTATGCATTAAAATTTGAAAATTTCAAGTTCAAATTTTGGGGTAACAACAGGCTCTAATTGGGGACGAGGACTACAAAGGACAAAGCAAGGAACCCAGAATCACAAGTATAGACCACTGCATTATCCATTGGGCAATAGAGTCAAGTGAGCATGGGAAACAAAGGAGCTATAACAAGCCAAAAACAAGGCAAACGAGAAAGGAAACTAGACTACCAGCACAACAAAAACTCCTAAGATGTACATGTAGGAAGATCCTACCTCCAACAACCTCAGAATGATCATGCAAATCCACTAACAGGCTGGGAGAAATAGCAGTCTCTACAAAATAATGGTTGATGAACAAAAAGCTCACACACCAACAGCTGCCAACTTGTGAGCACCGTGATTAAATTGATAAGAATGGCATCACATAAAGACTTCCTGAATGTGACTTCAAAAAGCCATTCTTCATTATTTGCTTCTTCAAATGGACAACTCATATCAGCATTACCCAGTACATAATTACCAGCATCTGTCTGAATGACTTCATGTATAATGTCAGAATGCACTTGACTCTGTAAGCACGGTGAAATCAGCCCCCGGATTGGACAACCCACACATAAACTATGATATACTTCGTTATGTTCCTTATCATCAACTGCATCTGTCTCATCATCACACTTGGAGTGATCTGTCTCTTCGAATTCTTCTTTTTGATCCTGCATCTTATATGTACTATCACAAGCAAACACAATAGGATCTTTTTCTTTGATATAATTTTGTGCAAACTCGAATGGATAACCCCCAAAAGAAAGAGAATTTTGAAGAAGAGGAATAAAACTAGAACCTTTATCTTCACTTTTTGACTGTATATGCACTAGAGAAATAACTGCACTTTCACCTTTTTCTTCATATGCTTTCATTGCTTCTTCAGAGGGCATTTCAAACAAATTTTTAGCTTCCATATCATTGTCCTCTTTTTGCAAATGGTGCATTGTGGTATGAGATTCTTCACCATGTGTATCTTCTTCACAAACAAAAGTCTTTTTGTGGCTGCAAGCAAGAAAATGTGTATCTTTCCCATCCCTATGTTCAATCTCTTGCAAGGTTTTAAGCAAAGATGGATACGCCATATTGGGCTGAAATTGCGTGTTACCATAAAAACTTTTAAAGGAGCTTACTTGTACAGGATCAACAAGTACCTGATTATTTTGAGATGTAGATGTGGAAGAGGTGAGGTCTTCATTACAAAGAATAACTTCTCATGGCATAATTTCATTCCCTACTGAAACAACCTCCTTTTTTACTGCAATACCAGGCTCAACAATTCTATGATATGCTTCATCCTCTTTGTCCATAATCTCTGTATTTTTTGACTCAGGAAATGTGAAGTCTTCATGTTCAACTCACATGCATACTGGAGGAAAGGCATTCAACACTTTATCTTCATGCTTTGTAACCCCATGTTGCTCCTCATCGCTTGAAAAAGTAAATGATTCTATCTTTGCGGTAGACAAGGGAGCTAAAATAGTGCAATTTGCATAACCTTCTCTACAATTTGCAGCACGGGAGGATTGTTCATCTTCTACATTGCATGGGGGACTTACAGATACACCATTATTTCCTTCACTATGCAAATAATATGCCTCAATTCTTCTATCCATATGAGATTTAATTTCTGCAACACTTACTTCATTTCTACCAAAATGTTTGGAATAAAAAACAGAGAGATTAGAGCATTCAGTAGAAGGAGATTGAATATTATGGAAACCTATAGGCTTGAAATTTTGTTTATACATAATAGGCATCCTCATAGGTTCATGAATCAGATTATCGGCAATCTGATTTACTTTCCATAGGCCACTCAATATCAAATCATCTTCTATTTTTATAGCCTCTTGTTGTGCAATTTCAACATCTTTTATTCCACTCTGTCTCAACTCAAATTGAACATCTGGATGCAATGCAGAAATAAAAAGTGCATAGCTGGAGTTGTTTACCCTGTCGAATGGATGTAGGAATCTTTTTGAGCAGTCGGTTGAATTTATCCACAAAATCTCTGATAGGTTCACCTTCTTTCTTTTGAATGTTGATGAATTGATATAGCAGAGCAGCTTCATCAACAGGGCCTTTATATCTTTCTAAGAACTTAGTCTTCAATGAATCCCAACCAGTAATACATTTATCTTCTAAATGATGAAACCATTCTGCTACAGGCCCAATAAGAGATTCGATAAACAACCGAATAAAAATATCTTTCTACTTACCCCCAAAATTCTGTATGCAACTGTGAACGCAAGAATGTGATTTTTAGCATCTTGAGAGTCTTCTCCACTGAACTTCGGGAAATGCTTTCTTGATCTTTCAGGCAATGGTGAGTATACGGGCAAAGAAAGAGGTCCAAAATGATTTCCCCATGGCTCGGAGGAAAACAAGCCATAATGCAATTCTGAAGAATAAATCAGCAATAGGTCTTTGCTGGAATAAAATATTTATGAGTACATTTCATCAAACAGAGCCACCAATCTCCGTTCTCGGGGAGGCATCTTCAAATTTCTGGGAACACTGATCTTTCACTTTTGAATCCCCAGTAGAGTCGCCAAAAATCTGTTAGTGAACAGATTTGTCCTTCAAAAATAAATGCAGAAAATGACTCAAGATGCCCGGGAAGAAGAGCAAATAGTACTAACAGTTGGAGAAGTTGCCATTGGATTGACAACCTTCCTTTGAATTTTAGAGGTACAGCTCCCTCCTAAGATATACGATGAATAAAAATATAGGGTGTGCTTTTAACTAGAAAGCAGGAAAGGTACATTAACATCTACCCATTGCTATGAAGTAGACGTGCATGATTAATTTTAGAAAGAAATGAATGCAGATAAATGATACACAACCCACCTATCCAACACTCACGAATTAATTTAAAGATACAGCTATATTCTTCCTTAACACATACCAACATAACAGAAGCAATATTGAAGATATATTACAAATTGACATAAGAACAATTGCAATCATAGAAGATACTAGGAGACACAAAGTTCTATAAGTAATTCTTTATTTCTTCAATATAACGAAACTCAAAGTTTCTGCAATGCCTCTATACATAAGCTGAGCTAAGAGAAATATAACTAGAAATAAAATAGAATAAGCTTGCTCCCCTTCCCATGTTCACAGAAAGCTAGAAAAAGATCCTTTTCCCTTCGAAGGCCCTTCCCTTTATAGTTTTTCAAAACCTCCCCCCTAAAATTATAACTGTTTGAAACAGTCTTTTTTAAGTAACCACTATCAAGAAAGTGACCTTAAAATGGAAATGGTTACATTAAATCAAAATTGTGATTACCATTGCTAATTACAAAAGAACTTCATGCATGCAAGACAAGTGGCATTAGATTGCCCCCAATTCCAGGCGTATTTCCATAAAAAGTTGGCACAACTCAGCACGTTCTTATTCTTCTTCCAGGATGAAAATTGCCCTACGGTATTCAGCATAACTGGTTTTCTCCTTCCAAGCAACTGTGCGCAACTGGGAAATGATATCAATCTATTCCTCCTCAAGCCAATGTAAATTATGTTGTAGAATAGGCATAGGCTCGTCATCCCAAATTTCATTATTCGCAGGAAGTCCCATTCTGAAAGATGACTTGGTCGATAAGGAAAATTGAACTCAGAGAACACCATCACCTTTCTCTACAATCAAGTTTATTTAATTACGCCAGTAGGTAATGATGGTTTTTAAACTTGATAATGTCGTGCTACCATCTTAGTGAGCTCCGTTACACTTGTCATTTAAGAGGTAATTAATGCATCATTGATTTTGTACCTTGAGAAATGAGACTTAAGATTGAGCTCGTATTTCATAACTCCTGAAAAGACATTCTCATTACATACCACACGAGTAATCAGATGAGCTGGCGATATCTTGAAAACCAGGAAACACCACCATCGAACGGGTACTGTGAAGATGCTGATTGGTCGGGAGTCGGAGTAGATTCTGAACCTTGAACCTTAAGGTGGAGTTCGGGTCATCCCACAATAATGGGTTACATTTTTTGGCTAAACTTGACATTGAAATCAACATTTTGAACTAAATCTTCACTTTCTGATACCTATAGCCGCTAAACCGTTAGGAATTTGAAGATGATGCGAACTAGTGATTTGTGAGATTTTGTTTGTAGATTCTATATATATATATATATTAAATTGGAGTTAAATTGTAAATTTTTTGCCTCTCCTTTGATAACTAGTTTTTAATAGTAAATAACATTTTTTTAAAGTGATGTGTATTCTGTAGCACATAACTTTTTTTCTACAAACGATAAAATTTTGATTCTTTTGAATTTAGATTGGTAACACCAATATATAGGGCATGCATTTCATTTCATAATGTTTTGTTGAATATATATTTTTTTTAATTAAGTTTTGAAGTCAAACCAATTATAATTTAGGCATAGGCGTATTCTGTAAAACATAACTTTTTCTGTATGTCTTGAAATTCAATTTTTCTTTTTTTGTTGAAACAAGGACATCAATACCTAGGGTATAGATATTTTTTGGAATTTTTTTCACTAATTTAGTAATTTTCCATGTGTGTAGAACAGAGAACTTGATGTTCGGTGAAAAACCTACATTCATAAGAAATAAAAAATAAATATAATAATCAAATTAAATATATTTAAAATTATACTTTTTGGGAAGCTTATAATAAGGACTACATACTTACAAAACATAAATTTTAAATGAATTCAGTTGATCCCCCAAAGATAAATCAAAAGTGGTTTTTTATCAGCATTTTGATAGGTGTAGAGGAGACTCCATTATAGGTATGGTTTAAAACTACCGGGGTTCTATCCGAGGGGATTTGAATCTAAGGGGGTTTGATTAAACCCTCTTCAATTAAAATCCTTTAAATGGAACAAGGCTTAAATCATTATTATTTCTAAAAATATGTGATTTCAACAAAAATCAAGATGTCCCAAAAAGTGTAACCCATTATTGTGGCAGCACCCGTTGACAAAATTTGAAAACTCCTGACAATGAGTGAGGTCAGGGCATCAGAGCTCTTTACGATTCTTCGAACTGTTGGAGCAACATTCAAAGACTTTGAACCTCCCCGACAAAAGGAGAAGTTGGGAAGTCAGCCATTTCTTGAACTTAAGAACATAAGTCAGGGAAACAAAGGATTCATGAACTTGAAAAATGCCCAACGACAAAGACTCGTAAAAAGAAAAAAAAAACCCTGAGTCCTCAAACCTTTGGAAAATGACCAAATTGGGGCAAGGCGATACCCTTAAGAGAATTGTGCATCATTTCCTATGCATTAAAATTTGAAAATTTCAAGTTCAAATTTTGGGGTAACACATTCATAATTATTTAATTAGATCTTTTAAAAGCATTTAATTAAATAATTTTCCTTGTTCATTTACCAATTAGATCTTTATTGAATTTAATTGGGTACATTTAAACAGAAAAATTATTTAATTAGATCATTCTAGCATTTAGTTAAACAATTTTAACAAGTTGTTTAATTAAGTCAGTATAGCATTTAATTAAATAATCCACATCACATGAACAAAATATAAATACATCATCACATAACACATGTATCTTTATCCAAAAAATACAAAGTCTTATATATATAATGTACATAGTATACAAAAATGACCACTACAACAAAATGTGGCATATCAAAATATCACAATACAATATCAACTCCCACCATGGGAGGCTGAACCCTCTGGACCTAGTGGCGACTGCTATACAAAAGGCTCATGGCAAGATGTTTCAGAGCATGAGTGGCTATGACTCCATGAATGCATGCCTCTCACTTGGCCTCTTAGTTCTATTGCCTCTATCCTAGAATTAAGAACTTGTTGTTGTAGCTAAGCAACTTGAGCTCACAGCTGGCTCGTCTCATCCATTAGGCTCTGAACTCTGGGATGGTCCAGACCTGTGGCTAGTGTACTCTGAGTAGCGAGCTATCTCTGTAGAGAGTCACGGGTAGTCTTTGCACTCTAATCTCTCCTCATTGCATGGTATCACTTGAGCCTAGCCTCGTCTTACTCCACTGTCACAATAGTGACTTGAGTAATGGCTAGAGCCCTATCAACTTGTGTCTCCTCTAATGCTACTCTCAGCTATGCCACCTGCTCAAAACCTCTATGTGTCACCCTGTAGTCTGCTAAGGCCTATTACTGGCCTGCACACATTGTTGGAGATGAATACTGGGGATCATCTCAAAAACTTGACAAAGTCGGTTGAGTTACTCTCGCGTGTGCATTGCAAAATCATACAAGGCATGTGTCAAATCTCATCATCATAATATAAATCCAAAATCAATATATTCATATACATGTCTAGTGTTCTACCAAAATAAAGAAAGCAAATAAAAACTCTCACCTAAGTTCTCGATCTGCCAATTGGGATCTAGGATCCTTGTTGGTGTCTCTCTAGATTGAACGACAGCCGTCGTACCTACCCTTGTCACAAGGTACTGTAGTGGACCTTGTAGCGGCAACATTGCTCAACTCCCCTTGAACTGTCTAGCTAGGTATGGGGCTAACTAAAGGTGCAGCTCATGTCACCCAAGGTCGGTCTCCCAACCTCTCCTCTGCGGTGGCACTAGCCTCATCTCATTGTCGTCATGTATTCTGAAGTATATGAACATTCACAACCGACATGAAAAGTAAATATTTAGAGACTCATAAAAAGGATATTTGGTCCATGTAAAGTAATGGATCAGTCTTGGAATCTTCTTGTGTCTTCTTCTTAGCATGAGCACTCCATGGGAACCTACAAAACAAAGAAAATGCATTTAAAGAGTAGATTCTATTACACAAGTGAAATAGGCACAAACAAGTAATTCTAGCTATTTAAGAAAAATAAGAAGTAGAGGGAGAGAGAAGGATTATAAATTTTACCTATATGCCAAGTGTTATAAAAATACTCTGCTTGATTATGGCAATGTGATATGGCAAATTCGATATGCCATGAAAATCCACTTGATTACGGATAATGCAATTTGATTAGTTATGGTAATGCAATGTGGCACTTTCAATATGACCATGTAACTCCACTCAATGTGAAAAATGAGATAGAACTTGTAGACACTTAAAATTGTCCATGTCTTGCAACAACACCTTGTCAATACATTACTAGAGACAATATATGACATTTTGTCCTAATCCCATCTTAATCACCTAGACAATTAATTAAATAAATCTTATTTATTTAATTAATTTTCCTTTCACATGTTCTAACTAATTCAAATAAAATATTTAAATTTGTCCTCACCTTTCATCTCATTGTAACACATGTAACATAGTACATTTTTAATTTAATACACTTCACATGTCAAACTAATTCAAATAAAATATTTGAATTAGGTCTCCTTTATTTCCGTTCGCACACTTGTCACATGACTACAACTCCTCATGGAGTGGGAAAACCTATTCGATCCTAGTCGTCCACATCATTGAAACTAAATTTCAATCACAACCCTTCATTCAAATCACTCATATCCTATAAATCAACCCTCATGCAAGCTATTTGCAATGAATGAGTTTTTTAGTAGCCTCATGCTGTCGAAATGCGATTAGAGTCTTTCATGTATCTAGCTTTTGAGCACTGCTATGTTGTTGGAATGAGCAACCAACATTCTTCCAACAATCAATCCTTCAAAATCTTGCATGCCCATGCGAGATTGAGAAGATAAATGGAGATAAACCAAGTGTAGCATGGAGATTCAGTTTGCATTTGATTTGTTGTTTTGATTTTCATGCTATCTTGTGCTCTATTGTGCTTGTTAGGGTTTCATTATTGTTGTTTGTGCATTTACCCTAGTTTTTACCCTAGCTACATTTGGTGAACTCGACGTGAAACTAACATTTTTTGTTGATTTTTGAAGTCAAGTTTTGCAGGTGACCTCTTGGCTTGAAACGAACCTCGTTGTTGCATCTGGGAGGCCTCACAAGCGAAAACGACATAAAATTTGCCCTATTTCGCTTCCAATTTTTTTTTGCAATTTTTTGAAAAAAAAAATTAGGGGTTGCAGGTCCATACAGTACGGATCCATACCATACGGATCTGCAGGGCCCTTCTATTAGTATCAACTCTAACTTCGTGTTTTGTATGCAAGAAAATGTTTGCAGGGGGAATCAATGGTTGAATGGTGAAAATTGACTATTCTATGTTAAATGTTTGCAAGCCTGCCCAACGCTTGAAAACCCTAACTAGCATTTTCCAAGGCTCTATTCGCCACCATTGGTAGCAACGAAAGCCCTGTCGCCGCCTGTCTTTCTTTTTCCATTGCTGCCTATTCCAAGCTCTATCACCTGCATTTTCCACCTCTGCCTCCCTTTGTCGCTGACCACAGCCCTCACAAAACCCTCAACTAACACCCTCCACTACTTCTAAATCTCTGAAGGGTGCCACCATTTCTCCCGTCCTCCACCGGCTTAAAACTCCATCCGCTTCCTCTTCCTTAAACCGTCGTTGTCACCAGCTAAATTGTCTCTGTTGTTCTTAAACCCTAGTAGATGTCAGCACTAATAGTCACGGTCACATATAGTCATTCCTTCAAACACACAGTCACTTCTATTAGCTCATGGTCACGTTCGTGACCGACAGAAGGGAGGGGGTCAGGGGCTATTGACCCCTCTTATTTGCTTTTTTTTTTTTTAATTTTTCACTTCGTTCGGCCCCTGGTCACATGGACGACCAGGGGTGCTGCTAGCCCTGACTGTCAATATAAACCACTAGAGATAACGGTTTACATGTGACCACATGCACACAGACTGCTAGCGGTCAGCTTAAACTGCTAGGCTTGCCCTTGCCTTCTACATGCCCTAACAGGGCATTTTTTCTTTTGATCATAACTTCATCATACAGGGTTGAAAATTTGCACAAAAGGACTCATTAGAAAGGTGGCTCAGCCAACTTCGCAATAGTGAAGGTTTCATGAGGTGACTATGTCATTTTATTAGACTTTTTTCTAGTCAAAGTTAAACTTAATTTTGAACTTCAAACTCTTATATCTTTTGCAAAATTTATTCATTTTTCACAACAAAAAAATTAAAACTGCATAGAACCTCCTAATTTTTTTGTTCATGACTTCCATTCTGCTATAGCTATTCATCTTGGTCAGATTTCTTAGATTTCTTCATTTTCACATAACACTTTCATTTTCAAGTTTACTTGTTCCTTCTTTGTTTTGGTGGCTTGTAGGTGATCATATGGAGCTGTAGCAACGTTTGCATTAGTCACAACAACAAATTTGGAGCAAAATTTTTAGGTGCATTCATTCTAATATTTCATCTCTAATTTCATCAAATCAATCTTACTTGCATTCACATTTGGATTTGGGGCATTAAAACAAACTATTGTCTTCGATCACACATTGAAATTGGGCATAAAATGAACTAGTGTCTTCCTTCACATATTTTTGACTTGGCATTTAAAAAGAAGAAATGATTTCACTATTTGGTGAACTTGAGTGTGCTTGAAGGTGTGTATGCTCTTCTCATGCACTTGGTGCGATCTTGAGAATCAAAAACACCTCTCATCCATTCAATTTCACACCACACATTTCATTTCTTAAAAGGAAATTAACAAGTGCGAGTGTGATCAAGTGTGCATGTGTATGCTCTCTCATCGCATCGCAAGGTGATCTTGGAGATCAAAAACACCCACTTGGTTTTCTTTTGTCATACCCTTCCTAGGAGGCCTGCTTGGAGACACACCACTCCAAGCGATGACCTCAACTCTAGCGTTCCAGCAGAGTATAAAAAGCAAGGTGTGAATCAAAAGACACCCTCTTTGGAAGTTAAAATCTTGTTGTTTGGGCTAAGCCCCGAAGAACTTTATACCTTTGGGAAGTGAAGGTGAAGGGTGGATTACCCCTTTCTCCTAGTTGTTTGGCACTATTTCTCTTTCATTTCATTGAATTGGGCCCCCCAATACCTTGAGTATATTGGGGACATCCTTAGTCAACTTGTGCAACCTAGATTAAGACCTAATTGGCCACACCCACTTGACTAGTCTTAGGATTGTTGATGTGTCTTCAAGTGCTTGCTTAATCATCACATTCAAATTTCAAATTCAAACTTGCTTATGTGTCTTGTGTGTGTGATTCATGTATGTGCATGTGTAATCATTTGTTTGAAAATTTCCACATCAAGCTATAAACACCAAACACATAAACAAGTCATTCTAAACATTATTTCCAACACAATTATCCTAGTCATCATCATAATCAAACCCTAATCATCCTTGTCATTCACCTAATCCACATCTTAATCATCCTACTTGTCATTCTCCTAATCACCCTTCTAAGCCAATCAATTTCATCCTAATCATTCCAATCACATCTTAATCACCTATAATCTTATCCTAATCATATCCTTATCATTCCACATCATCCTAGTCCTAGTCAATCACTTGCCAAAATGGTCCTAATCCTAAGAAAGCCTATGCCTAATCATAAGCCCAAACTTATACTTAGAGGAGGCCCTCTCTCTAATCCTAATGATGTAACAAATTCAAAACCTAAGCTCATACTTAGAGGAGGCCCTCCCTCTAATCCTAATGATGAGACAAAACCAAAGCCCAAGCTTATACTTCAAGGAGGCCCTCCTTCTAATCCTAATGACGAGAACAATTCTAGATCTAAAATCATACTTCGAGGAGACCCTTCCTCTAGTCCTAATGATGAGATAATTTCAAGACCTAAACTCATACTTAGAGGAGGTCCTCCCTCTAGTTCTAATGATGAGACCAATCCTAAGCCCAAAATCATACTTTGAGGAGGCCCTTCCTCTAATCTCAACAATGAGACAAATCCTAGACCCAAAATCATACTTTAAGGGGCCCCTCCTCCTACTTCCAATGATGACAAGAATCTTGTTGCATACCTCGAGGGACAAGATGAAATGCAAAGACTTAAAGACTTGTGTGACACCATGCCAACGCTAGAAAACAAGGTCCTAGAACCCCAACTACATGACCTCATCCAAACACTTCACCAAACAGCCCAACCCCTAGATCAACAAACCATACAAAGATTCCAAGCCATCATTCAACAATTCCAACGAATCCAATCACCTCAAATACAACACCTCCTAGTCCAAGCCTAACAATTCATAGCCACTTGTCAAATTCAACCAACACAACCACAACATCAACAACATTCACATCAATCCTAGGTGTCATCCTCCTCCACTTCATACCAATCTAATCCATCCACTTCTTATCATGTCAATGCCACATCAACCTATAAATTCATCCCACAAGAAGAACATGTGAGCTTAAGTCACTCTTTGAAACAAGATCAAATGCCTTTGGGTCCTAAAGCCACCTTTGACAAGGGAAACATCAATCTAGCTCATGCATCCTATAAGTATCTTCCATCACCATCTAATCACATGCCAATCCAAGATCCTCCTACTTCTACCCCAACACCGCCATGCAATCCACTTGCCAATCCATCAACTCCACGTCCTAAGTTCAA
Source organism: Cunninghamia lanceolata (assembly GCA_027924645.1). Lineage (NCBI taxonomy): Eukaryota > Viridiplantae > Streptophyta > Pinopsida > Cupressales > Cupressaceae > Cunninghamia > Cunninghamia lanceolata. The sequence continues at coordinate 7,036,986 of BSBN01000516.1, forward strand.
ACATTACAAAAGTAAACATATGCAGTTGTCCAAATCCACCAATCCATTCAATCTCTTTGAGCTCCTGCCTAATGAAAGTCAAAATCCTAACCCTAAGCCAACACCTTCCATCTCTTTTATCCCTCCACCATGGGACCTATCCACTCGTAGCCCTAATTCATCCAATCCAATTAGCCTTCCACCTAATCAAAATGTTAAGCCTTCAACTTCATCCACCCATCCACCTATAAAGGATGTGATCCAAGGGCTACTAGAAAGGACTCAACCATGTCTATGTCAAAATCCTATCCTTGAGCCTACCAAGGAATCTTCCAACACCATGTCCATTCCTACAACCCCTTCATATAGTACACAACCCCTTGAACCTATTCAAGAGTCTCCCCCCATGAGTCTGAGTCAACCTCCATCATGCCGTCATGTGGTTGACCATCAAGAACATGTCAAGCCTCCCCAAGAGCCTTCCACTTCCACCGAAAGTCAAGAACTATGTCAAGGGTATAATCCTAAACATGTGAAAACATCAAGCCCTCATTCTAATCAAGATCAAATCACTTTCATTCAACCCATCCATAACATTTATCTTTTCCATGATCAAGACATTATCCATGATGAAGAACCTATCCATGAACAACTTGATCCTATCCATAACCCCACAACCATTCATGAGCAAGATACCCAAGATGTACATACTCAATCCAATGAAAATCTTGTTGATCAACTTAAGGATTCACCCCATTTCATGGCCTTCCTTCAAAGCAAAGAAACTTCTCCTCCATCATGCCCTCATGTTGTTGACCCTCTAGAACATGCCAAGCCTCTCCATGATTCATCCACTTCCATTCAATAGAGTCAAGAGATATGTTAATGGTATGATCCTAAGCATGTGGAAACATCAAGCCCTCATTCTAATCAAGATCAAACCCCTTCCATTCCACCCATCCCTAACCTTAATCTTATTTATGACCAAGCTCCCATTTATGATCAAGATCCCCTCTATGATCAAGAAGGCCATGTTGATCCTCTTAGCCAACTCCATGTATTCCATGGTTAAGAGCTTGATACTCCACCTATCCATGATACACAAACATCCACTTGTCATGATGAGACACATGCCTCCCAAGTACACATAGAAGATCACACAAATAAATTAGATCTTAGTGAACATAATAATAATCAAGATCCTAATGATCCTTCATCATCGTCCACTATCAACCATGTTGCAAATCCATCATCATATCCACTTGGTCTATCCACCTTCATCCATAAATGCTCCTCCTTAGGACAACAACAACCATTATCTTCCACTTCACCTTCTCCATCCAATAATGATCTTATGCCTAGTTCCCAAAACACACCTAGCCCATTGTCCATCACATCCTCTAAAACATGAACTATCAAGGCAAAGGCTTAGGCCTTCATGAACAAGGAATTTTGGAGCCTATCCATGTCAAAGTCCCTCCACACTCATATGGCCTTGGATATACACCCCAAGGACAACAATCTAAAGATGTTGGTACTTCCTCCATTCCTCCTAAATCCACCATTTTCCATCGCAAACCTCATCATATCCCCAAAATATATGTTGCCATTCCACGTCCATTATCCTACAAGTGTCAAAAGCATGTGACCATACACCTTCCACCATCTAATTTACCTCCACTACTTCCAACTCCTAATATCCCTCCATCCACTTTACCTCTACTTATCCCAATGCCTAACATCCCTATCATCCATAAAACCCCTTATATTCCTAATCATGACCAACAAATGTACACATTGTCTAAACAAGAAGCTTCCACTCATCCCATGGGATTCAAAGATAAACATTTGGATGCCTCCTTTCATAAAGCCAAAAATCCTAAAGGTCCTCATGCCTTAGGATACAAATGAAAAAATTCAAAGAAAAGTACATCCAAAAATCTATCCAAGCCCATACCTTCAAAAGAAAAGTCCAAAACTAAAATGGTTTGGGTCCCTAAGCAAAAAGCAATCAAGTCAAAAGAGGCATCCACCTCTCAAAAATCCCAACCATCCTCTTCCATCCAAAATTCCCATTACATTCAAAAATATCAAATTCCTCCATCCCACAAGCAAAGCAAAAATTGTAAAATCCTAAGTCTATGTGGGTCCCTAAAATCCTACATCACCTATCTCCTAAGCAAACATGTCCTTTGCTTCCTACCCCACCTCCAAATCAAATGCTTCAAAGTTTATCATAATGTGTGCAACCATTGGTCATGATTCCTTTCCATACCTCCATCACCACATCATTCAACTATTATCCTATAGATCTTCCCCATCACCTTCCTATGGTCCATGATTTTGCATAAGCCTTTCATCCATCCTCTTGCATAAGTCCTTCATAATCCTCATCATAATCCACTATCTTTCCTTTCATAATCCACTATCTACCTAAACCATTTTCCTCTCATGCAATCCCTTACCAACATTGATGAGCATAATAACATTTGACATGATCCATGCGATTACAATAATTTATAATGGGACTATCACCTTTCATGGAACTAGACACTTGAGTCCCTCTCGTCCATATCCACCTATCCTATCCAAATATTCAAAAAAATAAATAAAAAATATAAAAAAATAAAAATAAAATAAAAAAAAAGTAAAGAGAAATCCCTTCGTCCAATGGTGAAAACCACCCTTGGTAGTGCCTTGGATAAGTACCATGATGAAAACCTGGCAAACAGGTGTCATGTGTAGGTTGATCTTCTATGTCACTTATACTTGGGGGCATGTTGTCTCATCCAAACTATCTATCATATCCTTCCATTTCCATACCATTTCCATACCATCCTACCATCCTTATCCATTACACTTGCATACCTATCTTATCGAGTCCATCCATCTACTCTTCTTTCTTTTGATCTTGATAAAGGTATGGGGGAAAAATGTCGACAAATGCTTTGGGTATCTCTTGACATACCTAATCCTCTCTAAACAATTCTATCATCATCCTTTTGTCATAAGCATTGTCATGAAAAATCCTAAGTATTACACCTAGAATGGGGCAAGTTATTCCTATGCAACATAGCCTTTGGAGATCACATCCTTGCTCTCTTACGCATACATCCATTCCATCCACTTATCATGAGCCATCGCCCACCCTTTCATCCATTCATCCAATCCCATCTACCTCCTTGCACCTAGACTTGGTTTTCCCTTGTCATTGGTATCTAGCACAAAGGCTACCCAGATTGACACCCATTGACATTCCAAAACATCCAAAAATACAAAAAAATCAAAACATATCAAAAATCAAAAAAAAAAAAAAACCTTTCAAAAATCCAAAAAAAAACCAAAACATGTCAAAATACAAAAAAAAATCAAAAACATTTCAAAAATCCAAAACATTCAAAAATACAAAAAAATCAAATATTTTCCAAAATCCAAAAAAATCAAATATTTCCAAAATACAAAAAAATCAAATATCCACCCAAAATCCAATCAATTCAATTCAATTCAATCATCAATTCAGTTCTTCCAATCAATCCATCAAATTCAATCCAATCATCCAACCCAATCAAAATCATCATTATCAAATCAATCAATTGAATCCAACCATCAATCCAACTCTTCAAAGCAATCCAATTCCTCAATCCACTCAATCAAATCATCCAATCACATCACCCAATTCTTCAAATCAATTCTTCCAAATCCATTCATTAAGTCATCCTCAATCTAATCAAATTCAATCAATCCAATTCTTCAAATCCATTCATCAAGTCAATCACACCATTCCAATCATCAAAATCAATCTCATAAATTCTTCCAATCAATCAAATCAATTCATCACTTCTTCAAATCAAATCAATTCATTATCATTATTCATTCTATCCAATCATCAAACCAATTCATCACTTCTTCTAATCAAATCAATCATCAATTATTCAAATCAAATCTTCCAACCAGTCAATCCAATAATTCCAATCAAATAAAATCACTTCTTCTAATCAAATAAAATCAATCAATTCATCAAAACAATTCAATCCATTTCAAATCAATTCTTCCAATCCAATCAATTCTTCAATTCCATTCAATTCTTCAAATCAAATCAATCCATCAATTCTTCAAATCAATTCATTCCAAATCAATCAATTCAATTCTTCAAATCAATTCAATTCATCACATCAATTTAAATCATTCCAATCAAATCAATTCTACCAATCCAATTCCTCACTCATCAAATCAATTCTTCCAATCAATCAATACAATTCATCCAATCAATTCAATCAAATCATTAATTCAATTCTTCAAATCCAATCATAAATACAACTCATGTCTTCAATTCAATCAAATCACATCACTTCTTCAAATCAATCAAATCAAATTAATCAATTCATCAACTTCAAAACCAATCAATCAATCAAATTAATCAATTCTTCAATCACTTCATCCAATCATTCCAATCATTCCAATCATTCCAAATAATGATCCAAATGCAAGTCAATCCTTAATCCATACCCATCAAGTCAATCAAACTTGTCAAATTATCCAATCACATCAATGGTCATGATCCTAATCTTGACATAAACCAAATCAATCAATCAATCAATCATTAATCAAATCCTGGTGTTGATTCGCATGACCAACAACACTAGTGTCAATCAATCAGTCAATTATCTTATACATGATGTTGCATCGTCGAAACCAGACTAGGTGTCTTATACAACATGTTTCATTTCCTGAAACCAAACATCATCAATCAATCAATCAATTAATCATTGGTTTATAGCTTGACAGGGGCAATACCTTGCTTGTTTTTGGTATCATTTGTGCATGCTTGCTTGCTTATGTGTGTTATCATTTCATCTTGCATTTGTATCAAATCCAAATCTTTCTAGCTAATATTCATATCTTGTGTATGTTGGAAAGGCTTTTGGCATTATCCTTTGCATCTAAGGTCATATCATACCTTTCGTGCATTAGGACTTTAATGCTCTAAGTTTTCTTCCTCCATACGTTTAGACAAGGTTGTATTACACTGGGTGCACAAGACACATCGTCACCTTGGTCCTTATACCTTGGTGCATAACGTCTAGTGCTACATCAAACTCCATGGTTGCTCACTTTCATTGTAGCATAATGTATCATTCACTTCTTCTATCCATTCCCTCATCTTTCTTCCTTGACCAATCCCTTTCATTTCAAGAGCCTACCCGTGTTTGTTCAACCCGCCTATCCTCTCGAGGGGGCATCATCATCCTATCTTTACATCACCCTATCCTTTTCCTCTATCCAAACCTTATCTTCTTTGAAATGATGTTACTTCTCTTAGTCACAACATTCGCAACATCATCTCAAAGAGAGGCAAAATGTAGACACTTAAAATTGTCCATGTCTTGCAACAACACCTTGTCAATACATTACTAGAGATAGTATATGACATTTTGTCCTAATCCTACTCTTAATCCCATCATAATCACCTAGACAATTAATTAAATAAATCTTATTTATTTAATTAATTTCCCTTTCATATGTTCCAACTAATTCAAATAAAATATTTGAATTTGTCCCCACCTTTCATCTCATTGCAACACATGTAACATAGTACATTTTTAATTTAATACACTTCACATGTCAAACTAATTCATGTCTCCTTTATTCCCCTCCACACACTTGTCACATGACTACAAATCCTCATGGAGTGGGAAACCCTATTCGATCCTAGCCGTCCACATCGTTGAAACCAACTTTCAATCGCAACCCTTCATTCAAATCACTCATTTCCTATAAATCAACCCTCATTCAAGCCATTTGCAATGAATAAGTTTTCAAGTAGCCTCATGCTGCCGAAATGCCATTAGAGTCTTTCATGCATCTAGCTTTTGAGCACTGTTATGCTGCTGGAATGAGCAACCAACATTCTTCCAACAATCAATCCTTCGAAATCTTGCATGCCCATGCGAGATTGAGAAGAGCAATGGAGATAAACCAATCGTAGGGTGGAGATTTGGTTTTCATGCTATCTTATTCTCTATTGTGCTTGTTAGGGTTTCATTATTGTTGTTTGTGCATTTACCCTAGTTTTTACCCTAGCTACAAAACTCTACTCAATTGTGGGCATGTAATGCAATCAAGATCCATCTAGGTATGGTGACGAGTCTTTGTGTAGTACAAATCACCACTTGGAATCTCAACAATAAGACTGTTAGTGACAATATATGCCCCTTCAATTGGATGCATCCATCAAATGCAAGGAACGAGAAGAGATGAGAAATGATGCATGATAAAATAGTGGAATAATTGAATCATAGATAAGCATGTAAGCATATATAGCATAAAAAAACATGTAACAATAGTCATGATAAAACTTGAAGATGATAAAATGTGGTGAAAATGTTAGAGTTCAAAACAAACATAAATAAGCAATATACCTTCAAATCCTCACTCCATTTTAGTCTCCTTGATAAGGAGGAGGAAATGCATGCACCCAACTGAAAATCCTAGCTTTACCCAATACAAAATGAATGTGAATTGCTCAAGTATGAACCAACATAACGAGGGCAATGAATTCACTATGATTTGAGGATAATTGGCTATGGTATGGTGGGATTATGAGAGCATGAATTCTTTAGCTTTGTGTGTTAGAATTAAAATGCTTGGAGAGACTCTTTATTTATAGATTTTTTGGAGGATTTTAGATCAATAGTTGGAATTCAAAGATGAGATCCAAGGGATGAGATTTCATAGTGAAATCAATGGATAGGGTTTCATCAACAAACATGGAGGGCTCACAATAATTTGGAATTTTTAATTTGGTCTTGGGAAGGCTTTGCATTAATGAGGATGAAGACATGTGAATGAATTAAAAGTTCATTTTATGGATGAGTGGGATGAGATGGGACAAGTGCATGGATTGGGAAGGGTGAGGTGGAGACACATGTGAGTTTAATTAATTAAATAATGTATATTATTTAATTAATTATGGGGAGATAGATTAATGAAGGTTAGATTAATTAAATAGGGGATTAATTTAATTAATCTGGCTATAGGAAATTAGTGATCCAATTTTATTTTATTTTAAAGATAATGCGCCTGGTAAACTTTTTAACGTGACGACGATGTTGGTGCGAAACGCCCTTCGGCTCCACACGAATGCTTTTGCCCGGAGCAATGAACCGGTGAGGCCACAACATGGGGGACCTCATCCCCTACCAAGAACACTTCAAACCTGCGAGCTCGTTGGCCCAGTGAAGGCGTAAAGCCTTGCGAGCTCGTTGGCCCAGCGGGGGTTTGAACTCTGGTGGCCGCCACTACAACCGAGTGACTTAACCACCGAACCATGCCGTCATCGATAATTAGTGATCCAAATTAATTAAATAGAGGTTTATTTAATAAATTTGGATGTAGGGATTTGGTAGGATCAGGTAGTTAATTAAATAAATGAGATTTATTTAATTAACCTAGGTTTGGCTATAGGTAAGGTTCAATTAATTAAATAAATGGACTTTATTTAATTGATTTGGGTCAGTGGAAAAGAGGGATATTTAATTAATTAAATATTATTTATTTAATTAATTAAATATTATTTATTTAATTAATTAAATATTATTTATTTAATTAATTTTTGGATAATGGTTAAGGAGATCAATTAGTTATTTAATTAATTACAGGTAGGTGATAGTGGGGATCGGATAAATTAATTAAATAAAATGGGTTATTTAATTATTCATGAAGAAGGGGATAAGTTAGCACTGAAGGAGGTGTTAGGGAGATCCATAAAATGGTGGTGTAAGGTATGTCATTTTTAGGTGTCTACATTTTGCCCCTCTTTGATGTGGCATTGCAACCAAGCGGGAGTGACATCATATCAAAGAAAATAAAAATTTTGCCCCAGCTGATCGAAGGGAAGGGGAAGAATAAATGGGATATGCCCCCTCAAGAGATCAGATGGAAAAAAAAAAATTCGAAGTGAACTCTCGAAAATAAGGAAATGGTGGTGAAAATGGGATTCGGGATGAAAAATAGGGTTAGAAGAAAAAGAAACGGGGAAAAATGGATATGATATGAGGTTTAGGGATGAAAAATTAGGACTAGGATAGAAAAATTAGGGCTAGGGCTTCGGTGGAGGCTATAAATAGGCTATGGGGGGGCTATATTCCTCATTTGTACACCTAATATTGAGAGAGTTGGAGAGAATAGAGCATTAGAGAATGGAGTCCATGGCCCAAATTCCACTTCATAAGCATTGAGCAAAGTGAGTTCGAGAGTACTGACAACCTCTGGAGGCTGGCGAGTCGGTATGTGTCTTATCTCATGCTTTGTATTTTAAGTTTTTGGGTAATTAATGCACAATAAATGTGGGGTGGATTAGGAGTAGAAAAAGTGCTAAAGCATTAGCTTAGCGAAATCAAGTTGGGTGTAGCACCTCTGATGGGGCAACACTTTTGTCCTGATTTAGTACCTGTGAAGTGGATTAGTGCTTGTGTCACACAGAAAAGGGCTAGTTAGGAGCGCTCTGTTAGCACCTCTATTAGGTGGATTAGTTCTTTCATGCCATTTCAGTGCTTGCGCTAGGTAAGTCAACGCTTCTGTGCCTTTTGATGCTTGCGTAGGGTCAAATATCGTAAGGATGCCTTCCGATGCATGAGTGAGGTTGGTTAGCACTTGCAAGCCTTTCAGCGCCAGCGTGAGGATAGTTAGTGCTTGCGTGTGCTTTGGTGCATATGCTGGGTTCTTTTAGCACCTACGTGCCTTTCGATGCCAACAAGGGTTTTGTTAGTGCCTGCATGCCTTTTGATGCTAGCGCAGGTTTTGTTAGTGCTTGCGCAACTTTCGGTACCAGTGCAGGGTGATTTAGTGCTTTTGTGTAGTTTTTTGACAAAAGACTAATGAAGTATTGTGATGGATGTAGGAGGATTTTTTGCCACTTTAGTCTAGGGAGTGGATGCCAACTCCTCTGGTCTTCAAGGAGAGATTCAGACTTGTAGATGTTTTGGTTTTGAAGTAGATTAGATTAAGGCATCTTGGATATATGCCTGAGATTTGGGCCCACATGGCCATGATGACGACATTAGTAGAGAGGTGGCAGAGCGAGCAGTGTGACTTTCTACTATTGATGGGTGAGATGACCATCACCCTTGAGGATGTATTGAGGATCTTATGGATCCCCATTCATGGAGAGTTGGTAGTATATGATCAGGTGAGGGGTGCGACGGCGTTGAGGTGCATTTTTGCACTAGATATCTCGATGATGGGCAGGAGGAGTAGAGAGATGAGATGGTTTGAGGCTATGGAGTCTTTAGAGGGGATAACATTATACATAGAATATTTGATTAGAGGGCTACTGATGCCAAATAAGAAGTCATGTGGATTCTCAATAGGATGGGGAGTCGTGTTGGAATAGATGTATGAGGAGGGTATAGTGTATGCCTGGGGGTCGTGCGTGTTAGCACACTTGTACCATGACATGCACTTTATATTATATTGGCAAGGGGCTAGTCTAGGGTGTGGGGTCACACTGCTACATGTCTAGGCTTGGGAGCATATCATTGTGACCTAGTTGGTATGTGCATATGCGAGGCCAGCAGGATGACCATTTGTTTTTGCTTACACTAGGGTCCTGCAACATTGTCAATTGGGTGTTCTATCATACTAGCGACGAGTGTTTGATGAGCTTGATACAATTGTTTGATGGCTATGGTGAGAGTGTGAGCCATGGGTGGATGGGCCATATAGAGCACATCATTGATCGATATATGTTGGAGCATGTACTTAGGTAGTTCAGGCTTCGACAAGGAGAGCCACAGGTAGAGTCTGTGGTCCCATGGGGTCACAAAGTGTCCTGATTGATCATTCCAGTGTGATAGTAGCATTATGAGGTTTGGTGCCAGTTGCCTGGGACTAGAGGTTAGATGTGATTAATGTTGGGAGCACCCTAGATTATGATATATGGTGGGAGGAGCAACAACCAACGAGGTTGACAATTCCAGTTGGTTAGATGGTGCTGGTAGAGAGCATTAAGGAGGATGATGATAATGAAGAGGAGGAAGATGGAGGAGATGGTGGAGGTGGTGGGGCTGTTGGTGGATGACGAGTATGCCAGAGAGTGGAGGCAATAGTAGGGAGAGGAGGGGATGAGGAGGAGGTGGATCCTGAGGTACTATGAGCAGAGATCAGGAGTCTGATGGATGAGTTGGCCATCACATGAGTAGATTGAGACATGAGGACAACAAATAAAGATGTCACAGAGGTAGAGGTGGATAGATTACAGGGGGAGTTGAGGGCTACCCAGGGGCATATTGCTGAGTTGACAGCGGCTGGGAGAGGTGGGGTGGATGCAACAGAGTTAGCCCGTCTCATCCAAGAGCGGGATACTACAATTTCTAAGAGGGATGCAACTAGGGTGATGTAATAGAGAGATGAGTAGTGGGATGTACAACTCCATCTGGAGTGAGATACAACACAATGGGAAGTGACAGAAGCTAGGCTGTCAGATATGTGGTGTGATCTAGTGCATCTATAGGGTGAGTTGGCAGAGGCTTTACATAGGGCACAACATTATCGCACCCTATATCATGTAGCAGTGTCGGTGGATCAGAGGAAACCTAGCTTTAGTGTGCAGAGCCAGTCAAGGGCTAGTAGATCAGGGAGGACTAGGACCCATTCAGTCACAGGGCTAGTCATGCCACCATCATGATCTATGCCTCCATCAAGACAGGGGCAAGTAGTACCACCTTAGACTACATGGGCAGGTCCCTCGTCACCCACACCTCAAGCTCCATTAGAATCTGGTGATAGTACCACATAGTGGTATTTTGTATTATGTATCAAACATTGATGTATTATGCCTTTAGGCACATTTTGTATCATGACCATTTTTTAATGTATATATGTGATGAGTATTTTATCGGTGGTCTATATGATTTGATGTGATTATTTATTATGTTTTTATGATGTATATGATTATGGTTTATGTTATGTATGGATGCTTATATGATGGACATGTGATGGATTATTATGTTATGGTTTATGTTTCTAATAATGGATCATGTTATGGATGAATGGATTGCATTATGTTATGGTTTATGGATCATGTGATGGATATATGTTATGGATGCATAGAATATGTTATGGATCCTAGATTATGTTATGGATGAATGTTTATGTTTATGATGATGGATTTATATATGGATGGATGTTTATGTTTACATGTGTATGTGATGATACTAGATTTTTGTTTATGGATGTATTTATGGATTATGATGTGGATTATGTTGTGAATTATATGTGGACATGTTTATGGATGTTTTGTGATGGATTATGATGTGGATTATGATGTGAATTATATAATGGATATTTTGTGTTGCATGGATCATGATGATGTGGTATTCATGTGATTACATATTATGAGGTGTAACATTCAAAGGTACACAATAAAATAGTTAGCAAGCTCACTTGCGACCTTCAGAGGGATTTACTAGAAAATCAATTCCATTGAATTTGTCTGACATGAACACTTGTGCTGTGTGGATGTATTTGATGGATGGATTATGATGTGAATATGTTCATGTGATTAGGCATCAAAGGTGCACGATGAAATAAATCTCACTTGCTATCCTCTGATAGCCCCTTGTGGTGTATGATTTATCGATGAATTGATGTATGGTTTATGGTTGATGTCTGACCTATGTATGGATGGTTTATGCAGGTTTAGGATGATATAGATGTGATGTTGTGATGTATTATGTTATGGATGCATTTATTGTATGTGATGTATACATGACTATGTTATGTGATATTTGTTTTGTGGATGGTTTATGCATATATTATGATGATGATAGATGATGTAGCTATGATGATGTGATGTATGGTTGGGTGTTATGGGTTAAACTTAAGATTGGATCCTTTTAATTCTGTGCTTTGTGTAGACACTAAAAATTGACTCATGTCGCATTCATGCATTCATCGCATTTGTTGCATCCTGTCGCATCATTGCATTCATTCATATTACCCTATCTAACACACTTATTTTCCAAACCATACTTGTCGTCATTGTCTTTTAAATTAATTAAATATTTTTATTTAATTAATTGCCATCATCTCTTAATTATTCTTCACTCATCGCCATTGTCTTCTAAATTAATTAAATATTTTATTTAATTAATTTTCATCATTTCATATTGTTCTTCTATAAAATTAAATAACTTTAAGTTCTTTAATTATTATCGCCTTCTTATCTTATGAAATAAATAAAACCTTAAGTTTTATTTGTTTTCCATTTTCTTCTAAATAAATAATTAGATAAACATTTATATTTAATTAATTTAATTATTTAAAAATAAATAAATTAAATATTAATGGGTATTTAATTATTTTACCCACCTTCTATTTTCACTCTCCACATCTACATCACTTCCAAATGGAAGTTGTCTTCCACTTCCTCATTTGTCTCCATGTGCACATGACTTCTATTTGGCAACAAATTAAAAATCAAAATTAAATTAAAAATGAATGGGAGTTAACTCCACCATTTATGGAAATTTCTAAATTCTTTGTACTCATGTGGAGACATGTGTCGCCTGCACATTCGTCCTCCCCTCACAACTCTTCTCGACCGTTGATCTTGCCATCACATCTCCACCATCCGTTTCATATCTCCTTTTGCTATAAATACCCCTCTTTGGTGTCATTTTTGCTCTCTCTTGCACGCATAATTTGCTTTTATTTGCTCTGCAACTCACTTATCTTTTTTATTATGCACTACTCACATACTTAGCTTTTTTTATCCTACGCCATTTTCATGTCATTTAAATCATCAACCATGGCAACTTTTATCATAATGGATGCATATTTCAAAGAAGCAATCCACATGCAACACAAGGATCACCCAATCGAAGGAGTTTTGCTTTGTTTGTTTGCGTCTATTCGCTTTCTTAGATTAGATCTTTGGTAGTTTGTAGGTTGCACTTGTTTATTTGATAAAATGGTGAATTTTCCTACAACATAAAATGACACGCTCGGTGGGACCACTCATCTGGTCAATTTCATTTTTATTTTGCTAAAATTGATGAATTTTCTATTTTCTGTGAAGTTCAGGAGCACGAATGCGCATCTGGTCGGTGTCGGCTCATCTTTGAAGTACAGAAAATCACCTCTGGCATGCAATAGATCACCTTTGGCACGTAGCAAATCGCCTGTGGTCGAAAGTAAATTGCCTATGGTGTGCAGAGAATCACCTGTGGCACAAAGCAGATCAATGTATTTGCTAACCCTTGTCTTTGTGCTGACATGCAAGCTATTTTGACATAGGAACTACTGTTATCTTCGATTTGATCATATCTTAAGGTGGTTTTTTCTTGGTTTTTATAACATGCAAGCTTAGATCTGTCATCTAATAATTTTTTCCAAGCTTGGCAACTCTTTTTTATGATGGCTAGATCTTTGTTTTCCTTTGGTTTTGTGTTTTTTCTAACATCTGCAGGCTGCATGCGCATATGGTAAGTTTCAAACCACCTGTGGTCACCAGTAAATCACCTCTAGTCAACAGAGGATCGCGTCTGCACAGAGGTAAATCACCTATGGTAAGAATTGAATCGTATTTGGTCATTTTTATGTCATATCTATTTTTTTAAGTCGCTTCTAGTTTCCGCTACATAGAATTAGGTTTTTTCGGGATCTGATGGCTTCTTTGTGCAGCTTGTTGCCCTCGTTTGTCAAAGACCGGTGTTTGAAAACATGCTAATATTTCCCGTAGGTCAAGCGGTCCAAGTTTATAAACCAAATTTTCATACTATAATAGGCACACTTAAGTTTGGTGCTTTAAAATGAACTTTCACATAGTTTAATTTTGGGGATAAATGAACAAGCTGTCTTCTTCGTGTCTATTTTTAGATTTTTAGTTTGCTTGTCCTGTCTGATTGTCACCCAAGGTAGCAACACAAGTATCCTCTCCCCCTGCCTAACCAACGGATCTGGGGTGTAAGAGAATGTGTTGCTAACTTTTAGGCGGGCCTACCTTCCCATTGTGAGAAGGGGACGACCCAGGCGGAAATAGGTCAAACCCAAACCATTCCAATCTACTTGATAAATAATGCGTTTGCACCGAAAGTCGCAAGCAACGGGTGATGTTAAGCTATATCGACAACCAACCTCCCCCAAAACCCCATAGAGCATAACCTTTTTGGGCTGGGAGACTCCATAACAGAGGGTAGCGCTGCCGCACGTATAGCCACCTGAATGAAAACTTGAACTAAAAACCATGTCTTAGTGGCCAAAAAACCCTCTATTTGTTGGCGCAGAAGGTCAAACCTTTGAAGCTGCCCTGATTCACATGGTTCTTAGTAGAGATAGCAGGGACAATCCTAAGGTTCAGTGGGGGGACAAGCCTTGGGAAACCTGGATCTTGGTATGCGTGAGAAGTGAGTGCCATGGAGGGGAGCCGGTGCTACCAAGATCCTGAAGCTATCCGCTTTGAATAGGCACGGCTAGGGGATCCAAGAAATATTTTCCTTGCCTAGCCCTAGGATGTAATGTTTGAGCATGGATTGTGTGTGAGTGTTTGCCAATGTGTCTTCTCTACCAAATTTGTTGGGAATTAAGGTGTCTCAACCTTGGTAATTCCTTGTATTAATTTCATTGTATTTATTTATTTATTGCCTATGTTGTAAATTAAATTGTAAATTCATATTGTCATCTTGTGGGATGTGGCACAGTGATGTATTATCCTACATGGAAGATGACAACTTGTAATTTTATCCTCACATGAGGAGATAGGCGTCCCATTTTGTGGTAGGAATATTTTGCCATGTGTCGGCATCTTGGATGTTGTGTAAGGGAATATTGACCGTAACGGTCATGACAGAATCCTATGACAAAGTTATGACATGTAAGAGTCATAAATAGGAGAATCTATGACAGGTGAAGACATGTGTCGAAGAGCATCTTTGAAAAAGGCATCTTTGGGCGCCCCAAGGTGGACTATGACATGTTGTAAGAGAATATGCTATTTATATCATGTGTATGACAGATTCTCTTATAGCCGTAGGTTGTAACTACTATGACAGATTCTATGATGGTCGTAAGAATCGTAAGAGCATCTGTCATAGCCCATTTTGGAAATAGGCAACCTCTTTGGGATGGGGTGTGTGGAAAAGTGTCAAAAGCATCTTACAATGTTGACCAAGTATCCATAGGCATGGGTTTTGGGCCATGAGGCCAAGTTGGATGCCCATTCCAAGATAGAGGCAATTTTGCCTTGTATTTTCTATATAAACAGGTGCTTGGAGGAGGAGATGTATTACAAGTTTGATAGGTACTGTTATGCTGTTGGTTTGTCTCCAGATACGAGTGTCAAAGACTCTTGAGAGCTTACATTGCAAGTGTATTGTAAACCATTTCAATTTTGTTAATACATTGTGCAGGTTTTGGAGTGTGGGGTTGTTTACCTAATAAGGGTTTTCCCCACGTATATCTTGTGTCTCTCTTCTTTTGTCTCACTTTTTTATTTATGTGTTTGCTGCTATATCTCTGTTATCTCTATTAATGGGTTTAACATTGCTATAATAGTAAGGATAAAATTGAATTTTTACTCTCCTCCCCTCATTAGATTAGTGTAGGAAGTGATTTCCACACACCTAGCTTCCTTTCAATTCGTATCAGGGATTGATCACCTTTGGTCCTAGTTGTTGGGTATGGTTTTTTTGAGCTGATCTTAAGTTGAGTGGGAGTGTTATGCAGAGTATTCTATATCTTGTTGCAGCAAGGAGATGGCAACCACATCCGGAAGGTTAGAGGTTGAGAAATTCAATGGCACTAATTTTGAGTTATGGAAACTCAAGATGGAGGACCTACTTGTTGATCGTGACCTATGGGAAATGGTATCCAGTGTGAAACCTACAACAATGTCACAAGCTGATTAGGACCTCAAAGATCGGAAGGCTAAGGGTCTCATAAGACTCTATTTAGCCGACTCTGTCTTGTTGAATATCCATGAGGAGAAGAGCACGAAAGATCTTTGGAAGAAGTTGGGTGATGTTTATCAGGCCAAGTCCTTGGTAAACAAACTTTTTTCTAAAAAAGAAGTTGTTCGCTCTGAAGATGGAAGACAGAGGATATGTTGCGGATCACATGAATTCTTTCAACATGATTGTTGCACAGTTGACATCTGTGGGTGTAAAAATGGAGGAGGAGGATCATTGCATGACCCTGCTTTGTTCTTTGCCAGATTCATGGGATCATCTTGTTATGGCTATCAGAAGCACCACTACCACCTTCAAGATGGAAGATATGGTGTCCTCACTGTTATCTAAAGAAATGCAGAGGATGTCTTCTGAGGTAGCCAAAGAGGTTCTTACAGTTCGTGGAAGACCCAAAGAGAAAGGGAAGAAAAAGGACAAGAAAGCTGAGAAGGGCAGATCCAAATCCCGTGGGAGATCCAAATCTCCTAGAAAGTCCAAGGCTCTTTGTTGGAACTGTGGTAAAACTAGGCATTTCCGAAAGGAATGCAAAGAGGAGAAGAAAAAGAAGAAGAAAGCTCCTAATTTGGATTCTGACAAGTCACAAGATGATGGTGATGCCTTCATCGTAGCCCTGGCCACCCATGCATCTAATGATGTGTGGTTGATTGATTCTAGTGCATCATTCCACATGACCTCGCATTGAGACTGGTTCACGAAATATGAAGAGTTCGATGGTGGAAGAGTGTACCTAGGTGATGACTCTCATTTGAAGATTGTTGGTCATGGAAGAGTCTCAATTCAATTCCCTGATGGACAAGTGAAGGGGATCACTGGACTTATGCACATTCTAGGCCTTGCACAGAACCTACTTTCTGTAAGTATGTTGAATGATGCAGGTGTGCAGGTTGTCTTTTCGAAGGATGGATGCAAGATGACTAGAGGATCTATGGTGCTTGTGAAGGGTACTCGAAGAGGTACTCTGTTTCAGCTGGAGGCATGCACTTCACAGTGCAATAGTTCTTCTGACTCAAAGAAATGAGTTACAGTCACTTCATCCCCACCATTTGAACGAGCAGTGAAGAAATATGTTGTAACTAGTTCCGATGGTAGTGTGCATGCTATGGAAGCTAAGCTTCTTGCTGAAAAGACTATGTTATGGCATTTGAGATATGGCCACATTGGTGAGAAGGGTCTGCATGCCCTGAAAAATAAAAACTTCATTAAGGGGTTAAATGATTGTAATCTCGAGTTCAACTTTTACGAACATTGCATTTATGGAAAGCAAAACCATGCTCAGTTTTACTCTAGTTCTCACAAGTCTTCTGGTGTATTGGATCTTATTCATTCTGATGTGTTTGGTCCTGTTAATGTTGCTTCGATTTCAAAATCTGTATATTTTGTATCTTTCATAGATGATTACAGTAGAAGGACATGGGTTTATTTTATCAGAAGTAAGACTAAAGTCTTTAGTCAGTTTAAGGAGTTTAAAGCCTTTGCTGAAAATTAGACTAGTAAAAAGATTAAGTATTTGAGAACTGACAATGGTGGTGAGTTTTGTTCGACAGAGTTTGATAAGTTCTACAAAGAGCAAGGGATTGAAAGGCATAAGACAACTCCATATACCCCGCAGAAAAATGGAGTTGCAGAGAGGATGAACAAGACACTGATGGAGAAGGCTAGGAGTATGCTTAGTGGAGTAAGCCTTGAACAAAAGTTTTGGACTGAAGTTGTTGCCACTGCTTGCTATCTGGTAAACAGATCTCCTACATCAGCTCTTGTTGGTAAGACACCTATGGATGTGTGGTCTGGTAAGAAGCCTTCAATTAGACATCTTCATGTTTTTGGTTGTGAGGCATATGCACATGTGCCTAGGGAGAAACAATCTAAATTGGAGAACAAGGTTGTTAAATGTATTTCCATTGGCTATCATGTCAGTGTGAAAGGATACAAGCTTTGGGATTTGGTGGCTGAAAAAGTTTTGTATAGCAGAAGTGTTATCTTTAGAGAGCTAACACCTTCTTTCGTTGTTCTACAGCTAGAACAAACAAAAAAGAAAGAGGATGCGGTTCAGTTTCCTTCTACCCCTGAGAAGACTGAACATATAGACCCTGTGAGACCTGATGATGAGGAGAGCTCTAGCAGCTTTGAAATCTCAGAAGAAGAAGTAGAACCTCAACCTCAGCCATTGAGGAGGTCTACACGAACAAGAAAGCAACCTGATAGGTTTGGTTATTCATTACTTGATTCTAGTTGTGCTTTTGCTTTACTTACTAACACTGATGAGCCTAGAACTGTGAAAGAGGCTATGGGCATGAAAGATGTAGGTTCCTGGAAGGAGGCCATGGAGGATGAGATGGCTTCTTTGGAAAAGAACAAAACATGGGACTTGGTACCTTTGCCTGATGGACAGAAACCCATTGGTTGCAAATGGGTGTTCAAAAAGAAATTTGGTGCAGATGGCAATGTTGAAAAGTACAAGGCTAGATTGGTTGCGAAGGGGTACTCACAAGTGGAGGGAATTGATTATGGTGAAATTTTCTCTCCCATTGCAAAGATGACATCCATTAGATTTCTGTTATCTCTTGCAGCTACTTATGATTTAGAGGTAGAACAGATGGATGTGAAGACAACTTTCCTTCATGGTGATTTGGAGGAAGAAATCTACATGTCACAGCCAGAGCATTACATAGTGAAAGGTAAAGAAAATTTGGTTTGCAAATTGAAAAAGTCTCTGTATGGTTTGAAGCAGTCTCCTAGGATGTGGTACTTGAAGTTTGATGCCTTTGTGTTGTCAATTGGATTTGTGAGATCGAAATTGGATCACTGTGTGTATTATAAGTTTGATGGTGATCGTATTCTCATTGTTGCATTATATGTTGATGATATGTTGCTGATTGGGAAGGGTAAGAATATGATTTCTAATTTTAAGTCTCAGTTGGCCGCACAGTTTGAAATGAAAGATTTAGGGGCAGCTAGGTATATTCTAAGAATGGAAATCAGAAGAGACAGAACTAACAAAAAACTTTGATTAAGCTAGAGTAAGTATGTGAAGACGGTGTTGGATAGGTTCAGCATGGCAGATTGTAGACCATTGTGTGTTCCTATTTCATTGGGGACAACGTTGTATGTTAATGATTGTCCAAAATCTCCTAGTTAGGTGGAGGACATGAGCAGAGTACCTTATGTTAGTGTTGTTGATAGTTTGATGTATGCTATGGTCTGCACAAGACCAGACATTGCCCAAGTAATGGGAGTCCTTAGTTGATTTATGGCTAATCCTGGACAGGTACATTGGGATGCAATTAAACGAGTGTTCAAATATTTGAGGGATACTTCTGAGTATTCCATTTGCTATCATGGCAATGCTACAGGACCTCTGTATTCAGTTTGTATTTGTGGATTCTGATTGGGCAAGTGACATTGACAACAGGAGATCCACGAGTGCATATGTGTTCACAATGTTTGGTGGTGCAATTAGTTGGATGAGTAAGTGACAACCTGTGGTTACTTTGTCCACTATAGAAGCTGAGTATATGGCTGCAACTGATGCTTGTAAGGAAGCCATTTGTCTTAAGAGATTGTGTTTAGATATTGGTGTTGATGCAAGACAGATTACAATTTATTGTGACAGTCATAGTGCGATTTGCCTAGCAAAGAATCCAACTTTCCATGACAGAACAAAGCATATTGATGTACAGTTTCACTTCGTGTGAGAAATTGTAGAGGATGAGAAGGTAAGTTTGGAGAAGGGAAATACTTTGAAGAATGTTGTAGATGCATTGACGAAGCCAATGGGCATAGAGAAGTTTAGATGGTGTTCGGAGTCTATGGGCATCTCGGCCTATAGCAGTTAAATCCTTTTAATTCTATTGCCTCTTACAAGGTGTTCGACAAGTGGGAGAATGTTGGGAATTAAGGTGTCTCAAACTTTGTAATTCCTTGTATTAATTTCATTGTATTTATTTATTTATTGCCTATGTTGTAAATTTTCATATTGTCATCTTGTGGGATGTGGCACGGTGATGTGTCATCCTACATAGAAGATGACAATTTGTGTAATGAAACAACTTGCACAATATCTGAATATAATAGTAAATATGCTGCAAATACTTGATAATAATATGCCACTTTGAGGGGGCAACCTCCTAATCCTCTTCGAGGGGGATACCTCCAATAGTCTTTAGTAAGAACACAATACTCAATATGATGTGAAATGAGACTCACTACCTCCTATATATACCTATTTATGCCTAGGATATCACCCAGGCCGACTTAGATAGCCCTATAGAAGCCTTAGGCCGACCTAAACAACTAAATAACAATATAATAATGATAATATGACTTAATTAGGAGTTAAGATAGCCACAAGCCGACTATTCATAACCCTATGTACACCAATATTAAGGGCGTAGCATGCCCCCCCTCTTCAAAGAAGCATTGTCCTCAATGCTAACCAAGTGTGGATTCTTTTGAATGAACTCCTCATCCTCCCATGTGGCCTCTTCAACTAGTAAATTCTTCCATTGGATGAGATACTGAGTGAGGGTTCTATTCCTCAGCTTCTTCGTGCGTGTTTGAAGAATGCCCTCTGGTTCCAAAATTATTCTTCCTTCTTCATCGAGCTCTGGTAGTACTGTTTGAGTAGGAATATTCTGCCCAATTACCTTCTTCAAACAAGAAACATGAAAAACTGGATGTATCTTTGTTGTTGGTGGCAACTCTAGCTTGTAGGCAACACTACCAATCTTTTACATGATTTGGTATGGCCCATAATATCTTGGAGACAACTTATTATTCTTTTTTTGTTGCTTCATTGAGATTTGTTTAGAAGGCTGCAATCTCAAGAAGACCCAATCCCCAACTTCAAAATTTCTTTCACTACGATGTTGGTCCGCCTGTTGTTTCATTCGATTTTGTGCCATAGCTAAATTCTCCTTGAGTCTTGAAAGGACTTGTTGTTGATGAAGCAAGTGGTCCTCTACTACCTGAACTCTTGGTGACACCTTTAATGATGATGTGATGGAAGGAGGATGATATCCATAAAGTGCCAAAAATGGAGACATTTTTGATGAGCTATGAAAAGAAGTGTTATACCACCATTCTGCCAGTGGTAGCCAATCTACCCATTGAGATTGTTTCTCTGAAGTGAAACAACATAGATATCCTTCCAAACATTTATTAACAACCTCAGTTTGCCCATCTGATTGAGGATGGTATGAAGAACTATGAGCCAATTGAGTACCCAAACATGAGAATAAATCTTTTCAAAAGTGACTAGTAAAGATAGGATCATGATCACTGACAATAACCTTAGGTGTACCATGTAGCTTTTGGATATTCTCCAAGAAAACTTTTGCCACTGCACTTGCTATAAAAGGATGTGATAATGCAATGAAATGTGCATATTTAGTGAGGCAATCAACTACTACCATGATGACATTATGACCTTTAGATTTGGGAAGCCCTGTGATGAAGTCTATGGATACCTCTTCCCAACGCTGGCTAGGAATAGCTAAGGGCTGCAAGAGACTTGGTGTCTTAATTGTCTCCCCCTTATTTCTTTGACAAACCAAACATTCAGCCACAAATTTTTGCACCTCACCTTTTAGCCCTTCCCAAAAAAAATCTTGCTTGACCTGATGATATGTCTTCAAAAATCCTGAATGACCACCAACTGGGGACTCATGTAGCTCTGTGAGAATCTTGTCTTTAAGAGTGGAATTCTTGTAGAGATACAAGCGCTCTTTATACCAAAGAATATCTCCCTACAAACAAAACTTATCTGAACTACAAGGATCACTTTTTAATTGTTGGATGAGATTACTTGTTGCAACATCATTTTGCCACTCTGCTTTGGCTTCTTCCACCCAATTTGCTTGTAATATTGAAAGGGCACACAATAAGGCTTCATCTTTTTTATCCTTCCTAGAAAGTGCATCAGCCACAATATTTTCCTTCCCTTTCTTATATACAATCTCAAAGTCATATCCCAACATCTTAGTGACCCATTTTTGTTGCTCTTCAAAGGATAGTCTTTGTTCCAAAAAATATTTTAGGCTATCATGATATGTCTTAACCTTGAAGTGTCGGCCCATTAAATAAGGCCTCCATTGTTTGACTGCGTGAAGGATTGCTAGCATTTCCTTCTCATAAATAGGTTTGAGCTGATTTTTACCCTTAATTGACGACTCTCAAAAGCAATTAGTCGACCTTCTCGCATGAGAACTGCTCCTATCCCATTTCTAGAAGCATCACATTCCATAATGAATTCCTTAGTGAAGTCCGGCGTGGCAAGCACTGGAGTTGTACACATAGCCTCCTTCAATTGCTCAAATGCTACATTAACAAACTCATTCCAATGAAAAGAATCCTTCTTCAAGAGAGTGGTGAGGGGTGCTGCTATACGACCATAATTCTTCACAAATCTTCTATAGTACCCTGTCAATCCCAAGAAACCCCTCAATTTCTTAATGGTTTTTGGAATAGGCCATTCCATGATAGCCTTAATTTTGTTAGGGTCCACCTTTACTCCTTCATGTGAAACTATGTGTCCCAAATACTCCACCTCCTTAAGACCAAAAGCACACTTGGATGGCTTAGCATAGAGTTGATGATCTTTGAGTAATTGTAATGCTTGATCTACATGCTGCAAATGTTCTTCCCAAGTCTTGCTATAAATCAATATATCATCAAAGAACACTAACACAAACTTTCTCAAGAACTTCTTAAAAATGGAATTCATCAAACTTTGGAATGTAGATGGTGCATTGGTAAGGCTGAATGGCATCACCAAAAATTTATAATGACCCTCGTGAGTTCGGAATGTTGTCTTACAAATATCTTCCTCCTTAATCCGAATTTGGTGATAACCAGATCTAAGATCTAACTTGGTAAAATACATAGCTCCATTCAATTCATCTAGCAAATCATCAATGACTGGAATAGGAAACTTATCTTTAATGGTGTACATGTTGAGCACTCTATAATCTGGACACATGCACCAAGTTTCATCCTTCTTACGCACCATCACCACAAGCGAGGAGTAAGCACTTTGGCTATGCCTGATAATTCCTGCCTCTAGCATCTCCTCAACAATTTTTTCTATCTCACTTTTTTGTATGTGTGGGTACCTATAAGGCCTAATGTTTAGTGGTTGGCTACCTAGAACTAGTTGTATGGCATGGTCATGATCCCTCTTAGGAGCAAGTCCTTTAGGCATATCTCCAAGAACCACTGAGTGACGATCAATTATTGCTTGTAAATCTGGATGAGTAGGAGCATTAGATTGAGAGACTTCTAATGAACATAGCTGGGCCACAAATCCATCCGCTCCTTTCTTAAGTAACTTTTGCATTTGATGAGAGCTTACCATCTGTGGGGATTTTGCCTTCAACCCCCTTAGCTCCACTACCTTTCCTTCTAATTGAAATCTCATGAATAGTTCTTGGAAGTTCATCTTAATTGTTCCCAATGTAGTAAGCCATTGTACTCCCAAAACAATATTTGCTGCACCCATGGCTATTGTATACATTGGGGTATCAAGTTGATAATCTCCCATGGATAATTTAATGCTATGACACTTCCCTGAACAACTAACTGTACCCCCATCTGCAATCAAAACCTGAAACTCTGGGGCTGGATATATAAAACAATTTAGACGAGTTGCCAACTTTTTGTTGATGAAATTATGAGTACTACCTGAGTCGATCAACACTGTTACTTTCTGCTTCTTTAAGAAACCCACTACCTTGAGAGTTTGTGGTGCACTGAAACCTGGGAGTGCATGACAAGAAATGATTGGTTGAGAATCATGTGATTCCTCACTTGACTCCCTATCCTCCTCTAATATGGGTTCCTCCTCTTCTTCCTCACTTGGATCTTCAATATAGAACAATTTCTTTTCACTACATTTATGTCCTCGACTGTATTTGCTATCACAATTGAAACACAACCCTTTTGCTCTTTTCTCCTCAATTTGATATGGAGTCAATCTAGTAGGTTGAGGAAGAGAAGGTGTTGAATATCCTTTCTCTCTTGTCATATTAGCCCCTTGCCTTCTAGGAATCAAATACTTCTCCTCTACCCTGCGTGCCAAGATAAAAGACTCATTTACTGAGCTAGGACTAAACATGCGTACCTCATGTTGAATGTGATCCTTGAGACCACCCAAGAATAAATCATTCAAGTTCTCCTCTGTAATTGTATCCACTCTTAAGGATAGATTTTAGAATTTTTGAATATAATCCTTAGCTGATCCTGTTTGTTGAATTTTAGCAAGTTGGCTGAAGAAGTTGTCTGTCACACTATTGCTATATTGTGCTTGGAGTTCTTCTGTAAAAATTGACCATGAGATGGTGAGACCCTTTTTTCTCTGATGAGTACAAAGCCAACGATACCAAATGAATTGATCTGGTTCTAGATATAGGGAAGCCATCGTGACCTTTTGTCCATATGGGATTTGATGTACTTCAAAAAAATTCTCCATTTGGTTTATCCATGTTAGAGGATCCTTACCATTGAACTTGCACATATCCACCTTTGGAAAAAAATTCCTAGATCCCATAGGAGTATTAAAATTTGTGTCATTATTAGCTGACTTGAAGGTTTCACCTTGGTTGCTTGAGAACTCCTTTCTTGGTTCATTCATATAGGCACTTAACATGCTTTGTATATCTGATATATATCCTCTTAGGTCACACATATCCCTCTTAACCTCTTCCTTAAACTTACTTATTTCCTCATTGGGATTACTATCCTCTATTATTTCCTCATCCTTATCAAAGGATTTCTCCGGTGTGGCAGCATTCTTTTTGCCTCTTGTTGCAGGCCCTGTCATGATGGAAACCAATATTTTTGAAATAAATCACACAAATGAAATGTAAATTTTCTAAAATTTTTATTGTAACTTACTAAGGCCAAGATACCACTTACCTAGAAAAAAATCCAAAAAATTAGCAAATTTGCTGCCTTGAGAGTGAATTTGTTGGAAACCATAATTTTGCAATAACTCGCTTATTTTTAATTCAATTCCTTTGAAATCTGGACTGTATCTTCTTTAATATGGTCTTCAAAAACCCTTTAAAAATATTAAAATTTTTTTCTAAAATCTAAAAGTTATGCTCTTCCCAAAATTGCCTCCAATGTTGAGAAAAACTCTTGCCTCTACGGTGCCAAGATCATGCTCTGATACCACTTGTAATGAAACAACTTGCACAATATCTGAATATAATAGTAAATATGCTGCAAATACTTGATAATAATATGCCACTTCAAGGGGGCAACCTCCTAATCCTCTTTGAGGGGGATACCTCCAATAGTCTTTAGTAAGAACACAATACTCAATATGATGTGAAATGAGACTCACTACCTCCTATATATACCTATTTATGCCTAGGATATCACCCAGGCCAACTTAGATAGCCCTATAGAAGCCTTAGGCTGACCTAAACAACTAAATAACAATATAATAATGATA
Organism: Cunninghamia lanceolata; assembly: GCA_027924645.1. Lineage (NCBI taxonomy): Eukaryota > Viridiplantae > Streptophyta > Pinopsida > Cupressales > Cupressaceae > Cunninghamia > Cunninghamia lanceolata. The sequence continues at coordinate 7,062,384 of BSBN01000516.1, forward strand.
ATATGACTTAATTAGGAGTTAAGATAACCACAAGCCGACTATTCATAACCCTATGTACACCAATATTAAGGGCGTAGCAATTTGTAATTTTGTCCTCACATGAGGAGATAGGCATCCCACTTTGTGGTAGGAATATTTTGCCATGTGTTGGCATCTTGGATGTTGTGTAAGGGAATATTGACCGTAATGGTCATGACAGATTCCTATGACAAAGTTATGACATGTAAGAGTCAGAAATAAGAGAATCTATGACAAGTGAAGACATGTGTTGAAGAGCATCTTTGAAAAAGTCATCTTTGGGTGTCCCAAGGTGGACTATGACATGTTGTAAGAGAATATGTTATTTATATCCTGTGTATGATAGATTCTCTTATAGCTGTAAGTTGTAACTACTATGACAAATTCTATGACGGTCGTAAGAATCGTAAGAGCATCTGTCATAGCCCATTTTGTAAATAGGTGACCTATTTGGGATGGGGTGTGTGGAAAAGTGTCAAAAGCATCTTACAATGTTGACCAAGTGTCCATAGGCGTGGGTTTTGGGCCATGAGGCCAAGTTGGACGCCCATTCCAAGATAGAGGCAATTTTGCCTTGTATTTTCTATATAAATAGGTGCTTGGAGGAGGAGATGTATTACAAGTTTGACAGGTACTGTTATGTTGTTGGTTTGTCTCCAGATACGAGTGTCAAAGACTCCTGAGAGCTTGCATTGCAAGTGTATTGTAAACCATTTCAGTTTTGTTAATACATTGTGCAGGTTTTGGAGTGTGGGGATTTTTACTCGATAAGCGTTTTCCCCACATATATCTTGTGTCTCTCTTCTTCTGTCTCACTTTCTTATTTATCTATTTGCTACTATATCTCTATTATCTCTATTAGTGGGTTTAACATTGTTGTAATAGTAAGGATAAAATTGAATTTGCACTCTCCTCCCCTCATTAGATTAGTGTAGGAAGCGATTTCTGCACACCTAGCTTCCTTTCAAAATTCACCAAAACACACCTAAAAACCAAAAATCTGTAACAATTCTGCCTTATAACCATACAAAATTGTCTTCAAAACTGTTGAAAACTACCTTTGGTCAAAACACAGTCACGTTTGAATTGCTGAAAACCACTTTTGGTCAAAACACAGTTGCCTCTGAACTGCTAAAAACCACCTTTGTTCAAAATATAGTCACCTCTGAACTGTAGAAACTCGCCTTTGGTCAACACATAGTTGCCTCGGGTCATTACAAATCTGCTTCTCCTGGTTAGCTTTTCTGCGAAATCTACTTTTGGTCTTTGCCAAGTCGCCTTTGAAACCCTGTAAGTCGCATATGCACTATTTACAGTCACCTCTAGCTCATATCCAGTCGCCTGTGCACTATATCATGTCACCTTCAAACTGCAGAATTTCTCCTCTATGCATATCGATGGTCGCCTGTGTCTTATTTTTAGTCACATTTGAGGCATAGAAAGTTACATATGGTATTTCTAGTCTGTGTGTTGATCTCCTAGTCAAAATTGCGTCTAGTCAACTCATCATACCAAGTCTGATCCTTTGACACTATCATACTATCTCAGTTAGTTGTCAAACATCAATCAACCCAAACAAACATCAATCAATCACTCATTTTCCTTTGACCTTAGTCAACCTTGTGCTTAATCAATCAATCAATCTTTCGGCAATCAGTCAAATCTTAGTCAGCCAAAAGTCAAGCCAACCAAACAGACCAGGTCAAAAGTCAGCCATTAAACTAAATCAGCCAATCGTTAAAATTTGATCCAAACATCCTAATCGATCAAAACAAAAACTCAACTATCCATGCCACAAACTAGGAGCCAATATAGAGCAGCCGTGGAAGCCAATCTTGAAGAAACCCAATCTACTCCCCTCAAAGATGCTTCCCAATTCATGACTGGTATGCCACCCAATGTATTCCTGCCTGAGGGTTACACCATTGGACAACCATCCTCATCGAACTTACCTCAACAACAACAATTTGAGCCCTCATCGCCTACAGCAGAATCACAGCCTTTACTTGTCTATGATGATTCATCCGATGAGGACTTACAAGACCCCAAGGCCGTGAGACACACAAACAAAATAATAAATGCCAATCGAGAACAAATCCTTTTACAATTAATCCAAGAGGGTGTCAAACTACCTAGCGACTTCGATATATCCCAAATCCATAGAGAGAACCCTACCAATGTTACCACAGGCCACCCCACTGCTATTGTCACGATGTCTACTAGGTCCACTATACCCTCTACACCACCCTTATCCAATCAACCCTTTCACATATCACAAACTTCATCTACACCCATGGGGCCTAGTGTGTCGCATATCGTTACGTCCATGAACACCGTTTCCTCTCATGTCATTCAATCCCCATCTACATCCAACCTAAGTGTATCGCATATTGGGACATCTCAAGTATCGACTCCCATCCAATCTTCTCATATCGTCATACCCCCTAGTCAACTCATCCAAACCTTACATATCCCTGCACCACCTAGTCAACCTAACCAAACTTCACACGTCGTCATACCTCCTAGTCAACCCATCCAAACCTTACATATCCCTGCGCCACCTAGTCAACCTATCCAAACTTCACACGTCGTCATACCTCCTAGTCAACCCATCCAAACCTTACATATCCCCGTGCCACCTAGTCAACCTATCCAAAGTTCACATGTCATCATACCCCCTAGTCAACCCATCCAAACCTTAAATATCCCTGCGCCACCTAGTCAACCTATCCAAACTTCACACGTTGTCTTACCTCCTAGTCGACCCATCCAAACCTTACATATCCCTGTGCCACCTAGTCAACCTATCCAAACTTCACACGTCATCATACCCCCTAGTCAACCCATCCGAACCTTACATATCCCCACCCAACTTAGTCAACCAATTCAAACTCCTCATATCCATATGTTCCCTAGTCCACCAAGTCAAACCACGCATGTCAACCCAAACATGATCCATATAGGTCAACCTATTGCATCGAACGCATCTTCCAATATCTCATATGTTAATCAATCACTCCCCCTTGGGCAGCAACCATCTTATGCCACTCCACCACCTACCTCCCAAGGTCCATTGGTCTCGACACAACCCTCATCTTACACCCACACTACCTTTGGCTCACATGCGATACCATCACACACTATCAACCCCACACCAAACACATACACATTACCTCCACTTGGTGGTCATATTCAAAGCACCTTTGTCCAACCTCAAGACACGTAGGGCCCATCATACGATCTATCACAACAAAATCCATCGAATCAACAAATGACCTATTATATCCCTCCATCGAATCATCAAGGTCCCACACAGTAACAACAATCAATTTTAGTCTAACATGATCAACAACTTGACAAAATGGAACAATGGATGACAGACATGAGCCTAAACTAGAATAAGAAGACATTTTCCATTGAGGATGTATGCCCATACCCCTTTAACAAATCGTTACAAATGATACCATTCCCTCCTCATTTTGAAGTACCACAGTTTGTCAAATACAAAGGGAAAGGAGACCCGAGTGATCACCTTCGCACTTTCTATGTTGCTTGTCTTGAGGTGGCTCACAATGACACATACTTGTTACGACTTTTCCCTCGAAGTCTAGGCGGGAAGGCTATGGAATGGTTTTCACACTTACCCCCGGACATCAAAACCTTTAAATAGCTCACACATAAGTTCATATCCCACTTTGTGTTTAACATAGAACAAGAGATCACTATGAACGATCTCGTTAACAACAAACAACGTAACGGTGAGACCTTTTCATCCTTTATACAACGCTAGAGAAATATGGCCAGTAAACTCACTTGGCAAATGCCCGAAAAGTAACAAATTGATATCTTCGTGCAAAATCTTCACCCTGAACCATCCTTCCAACTGCAGCTGCATAACGCGACTACCTTTGACAAAATTATATCCAAAGGAACCAACATTGAAAAAGTGTTAATTGCAAAGGGCCTCATATAAATCTTCAAAGAGAACAAGGATAATCCACAGTCCTCTAACAACAAATCCCATTTCGGAATAAGAACAAGAATGTTGTAAACGATGGAATTGTAGATGCAAAGAATGTCCCAATCATCCAAGCACCCGTCTGTGTCCAATCGGCCCCAAACACACCACAACCAACATCCAACGTGTCACCGTTCTTACTTCGTGATCAAATGAATACAAAACCAGGACCAAGATGCCAATTTACCTCATTGGGAGAACCAATGGAGACTATTATGAAAAAACTAATTCAAACAGGACACATTACTTTACTTGAAGTCAAATCAAATTAAGAGCCACAATTTAAACCCCCTTGGTACAAGGACAAGGAGTATTGTGACTACCACAGGGTCAAGGGGCACAATACCGCTAGTTGTATGTAGCTTAAACACATGATCCAAAATCTTATTGACCAAGGAATTGTTAGGGTTACATCAACAACACAGACATCTAACTATGGCCTTGATGCATATAAGAATCCCCTGCCCTCACATGAAAAAGCAAGTGTCCCTAATGCTGGGGAAAATGTTAATTACACTTATGAGTCCACCATTGGCCGTATCGAGCAATCTCGCATATCCACCATTACAATAAGGGGAAAAGCACTTGACTGCGCTGTTACCACTCACCGTAGTCATATAACTATTCAGAGAGTACCCTCGCCTGCCATTAGTCCAAACCTTGATTATAATATCCTCGACCATTTAGGAAAACCCCTGCACATATCTCTATCCTCAAGTTATTACGCATATCCCCCACTCATAAAGCCATCCTCGATAGAGCTTTGCAAGAGTCTATGGTCCCAAACGATATAAGTGTGCCACAATTCTAGGCTATGATAGCAAGTGTCGCAACACCCCATCATCTGACCTTCTCCGATCGAGATCTCACATCCTCTGATCTATCTCACCACGATGCCCTCCATATCAAAGTTTTCATTAACCAACGCCATGTTAAATGGGTCCTGGTAGATGGTGGAGCTGGACTAAATATATGTTCCTTGAAATTAGTCAGATTGCTGGGATATATTGAAAGTTGTATTGATGGCACCAAAAGAATAACAATTAAAGCTTATGACGATGTAGAAAGAGACTCAGAAGGGATCATTTTGCTACCCATAAGAGTGGGCCTTGTTACCATTGCTACTAAATGCCAAGTCCTCAATGCTGAGTTGCCTTATAATATCATCCTTGGCCACCCTTGGATACATGCTTTGAAGGTTGTTCCTTCTACATACCATCAGTGTCTAAAATTCCCTTATAATGGGGCTGAAATCACAGTTCCTGCAGATCCCAATGCCTTTGAATATTGTCGAGCCTTTCAAGCTACCTACCAAAATCCCAATCGTATACCTAGAAACACAGAAGCCCATCCATCATCGTCCTATGTTGATCCATCTGACTTAACTAAGACATCTACTAGCAAAGCTATGCCTAAGCTTGAGATAAAAGAATGAGGACTTGGTGAGTATAGTCTGCAAGAATCCTATTGTGTAGGAGCCATGCCTTGTCTCCCAAGTCATATGGCAAGTCACCTATCTCCAAACCAAGCTCATCTAAAACCACTATCACTATTCCCTCGACTGTGTTCATTCAATCAAGATTACTTGACGATGAAGATGTGGATGGTGATATTTCATCCTAGGTTTTTTATGATGAGAATGACCAAGTGGCTTTAGAAGTGGAAAGATACAACAATGGATTCAGAATCATTAAGAATATGGGTTATAAAGGCAAGGGAGGACTAGGGTTGCAAGAACAAGGCCCTCTGGAATCAATCATAGTCACTAAGAAGTACAATAGATAGAGTCTAGGATATGGAAAGGAGGTCCTGCTTTTTGCGGACACTAAGTTTATCCTTGATGAAGTAGCCAAAGCCTTTCCTGTGGAAGAGGCAACTAGTTAGGATACCATTGATGACTCTTCCTTCTATATCACTGAGCTATTCCGAGAAGCCTCCATTTTCATGTTGGCGTCTAACTCATCCTCCATGCTCCCAGACCTTCCACTTGTTTACCCTGACCTGATTGATTGGGACGAACAAGGGGCACTTATTTTGGATACCTTTCAGGACGACGAGGCCATAGCAGAATTTATGGGTGTAAGAAAAGGACTACCTTTGGGTGATCATAAGGTCAGATTCATGATGGAACTTCCTCGACTGGCATACTTTGGGGGAAGTGTCAATTCCTTCACTCGCAAAAGTGATATAAATAAAATAAAAAAGAAGGGTCACTAGGTGAAAACCGTAAGGCGCCTTTTGACTATGAAAAATAAAAATAAAGGAAGTATCCGAGGGTGAAAACCTCTCTGAGGTACCTGAGGATGGAGGATTTGACCTTCCTGTAATCCCCGCTCATTAAGAGTGATCATCTCTATTGGTGGAAGACTCTAAAGAGATTAATCTAGGCACAACACAAAATCCAAAAGTCACCTATCTAGCAGCATCACTATCAGATGAAGAGAACGTTAATTTTTCAGCATTTTTTATGAAAAGGGCAATAAACTTTGCATGGACTTATGCAGATATGCCAGGTCTAGATCCTTCACTGGTAGTACACCATCTGGTAGTATCTCCAAATGCCAAGCTAGTAAAACAAAAGCTACGGAAAATGCATCCCCAGATAACTCTTCTAGTCAAGGCAGAGATTCAGAAGTTGTTAGATGCCAAGTTTATCAAGCCCATTGACTATCCTGAATGGGTGTGCAATCTAGTGCCTGTGGCAAAGCCAAATGGAAGAATCTGATGTTGAAATGACTTTAGGGATCTTAACAGGGCTTTCCCTAAGGATGACTTTCCCCTGCCAAGCATTGACACAATCGTCGATCTCACAACTGGTCATGAAATGCTTTCATTGATGGATGGTTTTTCTGAGTATAATCAGATTAAAATTGTAGAAGAGGATCAACCTAAGACTTCTTTTATCTTTCTGTGGGGAACCTACTATTGGGTCGTCATGCCCTTTGGCCTAAAAAATGCAGGAGCAACGTACCAACGAGCCATGATAGTTATTTTTCATGACCTCTTCCATACCATCATGGAAGATTATGTGGACAATATCTTGGGAAAGTTTAAAACAAGAGAGGGCCGCTTACAAGTTTTGGAATAGATTTTCGACACGTTGGAAAAGTACCAAGTTAGATTAAATCCAAAAAATGTGTCTTCGGGGTAACCTCTGGAAAATTATTGGGTTACATAGTTTCTAGAAGAGGCATCGAAGTTGATCCTGCCAAAGTAAAAGCCATTGTCACCATGCCTCTGCCGGTGAATTTGAAATAGCTACACAACCTCCAAGGTTGCCTCCTGTCTATCCGAAGATTCATTGCACAACTAGTAGATAAATGTCACCCTTTTCAACACTTGCTCCATAAAGGAGAGACTTTCAAATGGGATGACAAATGTCAATAGGCTTTTGACCAGATCAAGGAATACTTAGCAACACCGCTTGTGCTAGTACCACCTGTCTCTAATCGGCCTTTGATTTTGTACACCTCTTCAATGACAATTTCCCTAGGTGCTTTATTGGCTCAAACAGATGATACAAGAAACGAACGTGCCATATACTATATAAACAGAACTCTGGTGGGATATGAGCTGAATTACACCACTGTAGAAAAAGCATGCTTGGCTGTATTGTTTACCACTCAAAAATTGTGACACTACATGTTAAATCAGACAATAAAGCTCATATCCAGATTTGATCCACTAAAATATCTTCTTTCCAAAGAAGCACTTACTGGAAGGACAGCAAAATGGGTGATGATCATTAGTGAATTTGACATTCAATATGTTGATCAGAAAGCCATCAAGGGACAAGTTATAGCCGACCAACTAGCAGAAGCACCAATGATAGACACCTAGCCTATCCAGTCTACTTTTTCTGATGAAGAAATATTTAGTGTCTCCTCTTCCTAAATGTGGCAGTTATACTTTGATGGTTCCTATACTCAGCATGGATCAGGATCCATAATCCTCTTTGTCACCCCCCAGGGTGATTGTATCCCAAAATCTTATAGAATCACCTTCCCGTGTACTAATAACATAGCAGAATATGAATCCCTAATTATAAGCTTACGCATGGCTGTCCAGTGGGAGATCAAAGAGCTCTAAATATTTGGAGATTCACAACTTATAATTAAACAAGTCCAAGATGAGTACCAAACAAAAGATGAGAAGCTCATTCCTTACAAGCTGATGGTTGATGACTTCAGAAAATATTTCTCTAAGATAACGTTTGAGAAGATCCCCAGAATCAATAATAAGGCAGCTAATGCTATGGAAACTATTGGTTCTCTCCTTGATATGCCCGACAACATTCAAAGGTGTGAGTTCCTGGTGGAACAACTCTTAATCCCAACATTCGAGGTGCCTCAATTAGAGCTTATCTATGCAATTGTTGGTCCCAACTCCCCTTGGTACCATGACATTTATGAATACCTAAGCAATGGTACTTTCCCTAGCCAACTATCCAACACCCAGCACAAAACCTTCACTCAACGAGCCTCCCACTATACCATACTTGCTAAAACCCTTTACCGTAAGAGTCTCGATGGTATCCTCCTTAGGTGTCTTGACTTGGTAGAGGTTGAAGTTGCTTTATGAGAGGTACACGAGGGTGCCTGTGGATCACATTCCGCTAGTCCTTGCCTTGTCAACAAACTTCTAAGAGCAAGATACTATTGGCCCTCCATGGAGCAAGACGCTCAACAGTTTGCCAGAAGATGCCTTCAATGTCAAAAGCATGGGGACCTGATACATGCCCCAGCACATGAGCTCCATCCTCTTACTGCTCCTTGGCCATTCTCGTAATGGGTACTCAACCTCATAGGCAAGATCAATCCACCCTCTTCCAATGGCCATACATTTATTATTACTGCTACTAAATACTTTACCAAATGGGTGGAAGCCATTCCTATGACCTACATCACAGGCAAACAGACCTCAAAGTTTATCCTTCATTATATCATTTGTCGCTACGGTGTTCCCCAAGCTATTATTACTGTTAATGGAAGTCCCTTCAAGAATCAGGAAGTCCGTGATCTGTGGCAAAAGTTTCATATACAACATAGGTTTGCTACCCCCTACTACCCACAGAGTAATGGTCAAGCTGAGGCCACTAATAAGACCATCATCAAGATTCTTAATAAAATGGTCAATGAAGTTGGCTAAGATTGGCACCTGCAGCTGAATCCTGCCTTGTGGGCTTACTGCATGAGTGTCAGAACCTCTACTGGCACTACCCCTTATGCTTTGGTCTATGGTACTAATGTAATTCTTTCTATTGAGGTCGAGATTCCCTCATTGCATGTATCTCTCCAACATGTAGTACCTAACGAGGAGTATAGGAAATCCATACTGCATGAGTTAGAGCTATTGGAGGAAAGACGAACCACAACACTCAATCACTTGCAAGTCTACCAAAATTGTCTTTGTCATAGCTACAATAAGAAGATCAGAGAGAGAAAGTTCCAGGTGGGCGACCTAGTCCTGAAAGAGAATCAAAAGAACCAACAACAACGAGAGAAGCAGGGAAAATTTGAGCCCAATTGGCTAGGGCCCCTTGTCATTACTTCAGTGTTTGGGTCTGGAGCATACACTCTTGCAATTCCTGAAGGCATTCCCTTAGATGAACCACTCAACAGTGTTCATCTTAAGAGGTTTTATCCTTGACTTCTGTACCCTATGTCTGCAAATAAAAAATAAAAAAATAAAAAAAATAAAAAATAAAATGAAATAAAAAAAATAAAAAAAATAAAAAAAAAGCAAAAAAGTCAAAAAAATCAAAATTAAAAAAAATCCAACAGTGAAAACCACTTCGATGGCGCTTTGGGTTAGCGTCCAATGGTGAAAACTTGGCAAACAAGCACCTTGGATAAGTACCATAGTGAAAACCTGGCAAACAAGCGCTATGGTAGAACCAACTCTCACCATCTACTTCGCTACCTTTTTAATTCCATCGCGCTATTTTCCTTTGTCTATCCCTTAATCGCCTCATCCACCTGTGCTAAGTCATTCACCTCATATATTATCCTAATGCCTTACTGCTATCATGGCTTGGAAATTGTCAAAGCGAATATATCATTGGCAACTATAGGCTCTAGCTTGAGTCAACTACGGCTATCCCACTCCATAACATGTTTCCTTATCATCTTGTACATACCCTAACCCCTTCCCACACTGAGGGCACTTGCTTACGCCTTGAAGTTGGGTGAACACTTTAGTGCATCATATTAAATCCTTAAAAGTCCTAAAAAACACAAAAAAAATCACAAAAAGTCTTGAAAAAATACCAAAAAATCGTAAAATGTCTTGAAAAAAATCAAAAAAATCATAAACAGTCCTAAAAAAATCCAAAAAAATCACAAAAAGTCGTAAAAAATACCAATAAATTGTAAAACATCCTGAAAAAAAAATCAAAAAATCATAAATTGTCCTGAAAAAATCCAAAGAAATCACAAAACGTCTTGAAAAAATACCAAAAAATCGTAAAACGTCCTAAAAAAATCATAAATTGTCTTGAAAAAATCCAAAAAAATCACAAAAAGTCCTGAAAAAATACCAAAAAATTGTAAAATGTCCTAAAAAAATCCAAAAAAATCATAAACTGTCCTGAAAAAATCCAAAAAAAAAATCATAAAATTTCCTGAAAAAATACCAAAAAATCGCAGTGTCCTGAAAAAATTCCCTAAAAATTGTAAAATGTCCTGAATTTTTTTTCCAAAAATAGCAACATCCCACACATCTTCAAGTCACCAATAATCATAACTACCTCAGTTATCCACATTGCCATCCCATAATAAATCAAAACTACATCATACCTATATCGTTAAGGGCCTTGATCCCATGGATACGGGTATGTAGGCAATTTGGTGTATGAAGGAAATGCCCAAATTCAGGCACAAGATGATATCCCCCTCTTCTTTCATTTACCACCTTTCAGCTGATCATCATTTCTCTTCATCCATCTCACTTTCCTCTCTCATCATCTCCCACATCATCAAGTCACCCAGAACTACATATCATCATGTCTCATCTCATCGTGTGGTGCTTTGATCCCGTGGATATGTGTATGTAGGCAGTCTGGAATACGAAGGAAGTATCCAGTACTCAAGCACCCACGATCCATTCTTTTATCCCTCTTCCATTTCTTCTTGTTGACTAAAGCAAGTGAAAATGCAAACTGTGCATATCTTGAGAGCCCACGCACTTAACAAAATCGGGGATAAAAGCTGAATACATTGTTCCGCATGTCTTAAGCCAACACTTGCTAAACCTTCAGCATCTCAACATCTTAGCCTTCAAAATGATATGTCTTTCCTTTCAGCAAGGCACTATCCAAATCCATCCAATAGCAATCCAATTTGGCAAGAGAACATGATGGCAGTGTCTTTTGTTTTATCTTTTGATTTATCTTTTGTCCCTCTCTAATGCCTAGTCAAGACTGCCTAGATCTTTCATATCTTGGTATGTTGCGACAAAGTATGGACTGGGGCATGGTCTTCTGCTTTCATATGCTATGTTTGTGAGATGATCTTATTCTTCTGCTAAGTCTAATGGCATCTTGTCTATGTTAGGATTAGCATTTTCAGCATTTGAGAAGTTAAACAGTCTCTTATGCGTCAACACTATTCTATGCTAAGTCTCTTCCCATACATATAACTAACAAGGTTCCATTATGCCTAGTGGAAATAAGTTTAGACCTTTTTGTTTTCAGTGTCAAAGTCCGTCTCTGCGACTAATATTCATATCTTATATCCTGACAAGGTTGTATTAGTTTGTCACGCATTGGATACTCGGCACCTTGGTCTTTATACCTTGGTGCATAATATCTGGTGCTATATCAAACTCAAGGATTGCAAATCTTCAATTTTATATGCATCCATCAGAAGCTACCTTTCTCCTTTCACCTTTCCTTGGTACGATCAACGGTCTCATCATCAACTTTCTCATCACCCTTCTTCTGATCATCATCTCCCTCGTCTTCATCATCATCCACCTTCTTCCTGCAAAATAAGTGTGTTAGACATAGTAATATTACCAATCATATCACATCCTTACCATAAAACATTATCCATATTAGTTATAAGCATTTACCATCTATCTATCATTTAGGCATTTAGGCATCCATATATGTACCCATCAGTATATTAATTGCATTCATTAGGAACAATGCATTATCATAATAGAATCATAGTCACAAGCATAGGCATAAGCATACAAACATAAGCATTGTAGAGTCATAATATCATTGCATCACATTTCCAATATAAGCATATACTGATTATAAACATTGCATTATCATAGTAACAATCATAATCAAAGCATACACATAGGCATCCATGTCACAAGTATAAGCATTAAATCATCCAGACATATAGGTCTATCCCTCTCAACATACATAACATCAAAACATATAAAACCACATTAAACAATGCATATCCATAGCACAGGGCCATGTAGAATCATGTAATCATATAGATAAATCATCCATCCGTGTGCATCGTGTGAGTCAATATACAAGTGTCTATATACAGAACAAAGATACAACATGGCTATCTAGAGCCCTAAAAAATGTATATACAAATCAGGCTCTCAGGCCTCAAATATGATACAATAATAAATAATGCAAGCTAGCCTTGGTGTCTTGGCAAGGAGCTCCTTGATGAGGCCTCTCCCTGGTCTCTGCCTGCCCCACTAGCTCCCCCTCCACCTCTCTGAAGAGGAGGTCCCATCACTGAGGCAACTGACCACGAACCCCCTATCCTCCTGGATCCTGAAGCCGCTGATCAATTCTGATAGCTCGCCTGACGCTGCTCTAGAGGTACTGCACCATAGTACAAACCTCTGTAGTACTCTGCCTCTCTCCAGGTTGAGCCTACCTCTCCTCGTACTCGGGTGAGCTCCTAAGCCAAGTAGAGGCATGTCTTATATGTCCCCAGAGCAGTAGTCACTGCATCTCTCTCTGCAGTAGCCCTCTGTGCTCTCTGTAGCGATGCATCTCTCTCGGCTGTCAATCTAGCTATGGCACCATCATCTGGCACAACCCGAGCCTGTGCCGGTGCCACCTATACAACCTGTGCCTGCAGGGTCTGCACCTGTCCCTGTAATGTCTGTGTTAGTTTTAGGACAGACAATTGAGAGGGGGGTGAATCAGTTGTCCCAAAACTTTCTTTTCTTTAAAGAGTTAAATCCTTCTTGTAATTCAACAACATAATAATAAATAAATCATGGAAGCACAATGCAATAATTCAAGAGCAAAAACACATTAACACATGTGACACCAAGATTTTAACATGGAAAACCCGGTTAAGGGAAAAAACCACAGGGTGACTAACCCAAGATTGTATTCTCTATTAAAAGAATAAGAAGAACAAAATGGCACATGCCAATTACGGCTCACTACCCAAGCACACTGCTCACAAGAGGCCCATTGCCTACAGGAGACACACTGTCTACAGAGTAATAAATATTACACACTTGAACTGAAGATTAGGATCTTCACCATGCTTGAGTCAGTTCCATTTAAGCTCAATACTTCTGCTCTGCCTTTCGTTCTTCTCCTTTCTACCACACTCTCATCTCCGCAACCATACTTTGAAATGACTTCACAAATCTTATTTATACAAGACATCAACTTTGGGATAATCATCCAAGTCGGCATAATACATACTTTATTTTATTATAGAGCAATTACACAATTACAACTTGACTTATTACAAAAGACTTCATGCGAATCACCACACTATCGGCCACACAGATCTAGGACTTCAATCTTCTTTGAGGAACACACCATGCTTCTCAGAACATCTCTAAGATCATCCGCAAGATGTGTAAAACATCCAGTCGGCCAAGATTAGGAAGAACATCATCATTCGGAAGTAAATCTTCAATTATGAGCTTAATCTTCAATGTGGACCGCCAACACGAACTGGACACAATCTAGAGACTCCCACAAGCTTGCCTGAATCACCAAGAACATCCACACCACTTTTGCTCACTGAAATCATTCGCATCTTCATCTGGAACTTCAAGAACACAGTCTGTCATCACTGTCACATTAGAATAAATGCTTGCAGACCTCTAGACTCTAGACTACGAACCAATTGAGTTGTCAATTCACATTTTCTTCCTAAACACTCCACCAAATCCGCAGAACAAGATATTACATTTTCGGATCTCACCGGACCTATTTGTGTCACTCTGTTACCTCTGAACATCTGCTAGAACTGGTTTTTCTCATATGGCCATAACTTCTCCAAATCTTCATGCGGACCTCTCAAATCTTGACTGGATCATCTTTAGACACATATCTACAAACCCTTTGATGCAGATCCTCTGATCTTCATCTTAGCTGGTATCTTCACTTCATAGAGCTTCACTGTCTTCACTGTTCTTCTCTATTTCTGATAGGACTAATTTTCTCAATATCCTCAGCACACAACTCATCCAATCCTTGACATCAATGCAAAAGGAGTATGTTGACATCAATGACAACACTGGTTAGGCCCATACTTGCAACAGTTTGCACATGAGCCTGCAACTGTGCAACCTGAACTGGATAAGCCTGTGTCTGCCCCCATGCCTGTCTCATTGCAACAACTGCGCGATGTCTGTTCCATCCTCCTAAGACGGGACTGGTATCGTATCCATCTATCCACCTCACCTTGAAGTCTTTGTCTTAGCTACCTAACTGCATCATCTCCGTCTCCTCCTGCCTACTGTGGTGGTGGTGGCATCACCACATGTTGAGGAACCTATCCCCGTCCCTGTCCTTGGCCAATGGCAACTCCTCTTGGCCCCACCGTTGCCACTAGAGCCGCTATCACCTGTACCCTCGGGGCCCTCCTCTGTGCTCTGGCCCCTGTCCTTCGAGGTATATGGATGGCTACCTCGTCGACCTCTCTTGGTGCCAAAAGACAAGTAGGCTGCTCTGTAGCCTAGTAAGCATCGTAGTCTGGTAGGGTCCCTGCGTCTGCTAGTCCCTGACTCCATCCCCACATAACTGGTTGCAAACCATCTACCTCATCTAGGGTTGTCTCCACAACTACCTCAGGTTCCCAATCTGCCACCTCTTTGCGTGTACGACCAAAGACAGCCTCACTGACTAGTCTGCCCTGTGCAATCCTGAACTGTCGCAGCACTCTCTTCAGCAGAAATCTCTCAATGATATAGATCCCCTAGCCAAATAAGTACTGATCCTGCCGCGCGTATACTAACTCCTCTACGTCCTCCGCCCAGGCCTCACATCTCAGCCATGGTTACCATATGAATCTATCCATCTCATCTATCTGGCGCCTCCAATACACTAGATGCCTCAACTACCTATAGCTAGGGGCTCCTCCATATATGTGTGCATAGGGCTGCCCAGGTAACCTCTGCCACAATCCCACTAGCCTCATCACTACAATGTGCTCAAAAGCCCATACGTGTAGTACAATGACACCCGCAGACATGCTCGAACCAAATAAATATGCACAATCATGCAAATAATGATACAACTATCCCAAGATGCACGGAGCCCATGCATACTGTGTACCATACATGAACATACTCTCCATCACTGTACCCCATCCAGTAGGGAAGCCCCAAGCTTGTTTGTCTGGCACTAAGAATCTAATCACGGCAACAACTACTCTCTATAGACGGTCGCATAGCTCCCGCATCCATGCCATCGGTATCTCGTGCTCCTCATCTCCGATGTCAGGTGTGCCAAATAATCTCCTGAACGAGTCTGGCCCGTGATCTGGATCATAATCGACCTGATCTCCATGTATCCGAACTCGAAGAATCCGGTAGACATCCTCCAGGGTAACTGTCGCCTCGCCTGTCAGAAATAAGAATGAGCTATGCTCACTGTGCCATCTCTCTACCAAGCATGTCATCAAGGCTGTGTGTGCGTGGACTGGCTCTACATGTACTACATGCTCAAATCTGATGATCTGTAGAAATAGCAGCTCATCCGCATCTAACTGACGGACTAGTCGTAGATTGGAAGGGTGTGGCTCCCGTGATAACAATGGTTGTAGTGCCTCCTGCAAAATAATACAATGGTCATTCATCAGTTTCTTGCCCAAAATCTACCAAATTCCTAACATACTGACCTAGTTTGACCAATTGTGACTTAAATTTCCAAAGGCGAATTTCCCCTTTTCCATATGTGACTAGCCAAGCCAATTGCGATGTGCCTTTTGCCATATGCGACTTGAAAACTCAAAGGTGACTCACTGATATCTGTATGCACCTATATTTGCCAAATACGATACATATTATGCGATAAGCGACTTGAAACTACCACATGCACGTTAACCCTAAATCCAGTTTGCACTTTCATCCAAATGCACATCCTCGTTTTCAAAGGCGACCTGCTCTAATCCATATGCGACCTAAAACTCCAAAGGTGACCATTTTTAACCAACTGCGACTAGTTTTCCCAAATGCAACATAGCCCTAACCTAAGCCCACCCTATCGACCATATGCGCACAAATTTCTCAATTGTGACCAACCCGTGCTTAACTGTGACTAGTTAAATTAAATGTGACGCACTATCTACCATATGTGCTTGTAGAGTGCTAGTGTGCATCTGGTCGCGCGTGTGAATTTAATGCATTTTTAGCTAAATTACATGATGCAAATGGAAAATTTTTATCACTTACCAGTGTGCCTGCTCCTGTTGGTCGCTCGAACATCCTCACCTGCTCGGCCCGATGATGATGGCGTGGAATCGACATCTTCAAAGCTCCAAATCACACTCTCACTCACAAAGCAAACAACAAAAGCAAAGTGCACAAATGAATAGAATTTGAACTAAAGGGGGTTATTTATAGGCCTTTCAACCTAGGGTTTTCTTGTCTTTCTGCACCTTGTCCCTCTGCTTCTGTCTTTGTCCAGGCCTTTTCTTGTCGCGAGTCAAACCTGTCTTTCCTCCGTCACCCAGTTTTCCTTGCGAGGGGGCATCATCCACCAATTTCACTGGGGCATAGCCTATTTAGTCAATGTATCATATCTTCTTTGAAACAAAGCCCTAACGGACATTATCTCAAAGAGGGGCAAAATGTAGACACTAAAAATTGACTCGTTGCATTCACGCATTCGTCACATTTGTTGCATCCTATCGCATCATTGCATTCGTTCATATTACCCTATCTAACACACTTATTTTCCAAGCCATACTTGTCGTCATTGTCTTTTAAATTAATTAAATATTTTTATTTAATTAATTGCCATCATCTTTTAATTATTCTTCACTCGTCACCATTGTCTTCTAAATTAATTACATATTTTATTTAATTAATTTTCATCATTTCATATTGTTCTTCTATAAAATTAAATAACTTTAAGTTATTTAATTATTATCACCTTATCTTATGAAATAAATAAAACCTTAAGTTTTATTTATTTTCCATTTTCTTCTAGATAAATAATTAGATAAACATTTATATTTAATTAATTAATTTATTTAAAAATAGATAAATTAAATATTAATGGGTATTAAATTATTTTACCCACCTTCTACTTTCACTCTCCACATCTACATCACTTCCAAATGGAAGTTGTCTTCCACTTCCTCATTTGTCTCCATGTGCACATGACTTCTATTTGGCAACAAATTAAAAATCAAAATTAAATTAAAAATGAATGGGAGTTAACTCCATCATTTATGGAGATTTCTAAATTCTTTGCACTCATGTGGAGACGTGTCGCCTGCACATTCGTCCTCCCCTCACAACTCCTCTCGACCATTAATCTTGCCATCACATATCCACCGTCTGTTTCATATCTCCTTTCACTATAAATACCCCTCTTTGGTGTCATTTTCGCTCTCTCTCACATGCATAATTTGCCTTTTTAGCTCTTCAACTCACTTAGCTTTTTTATTATACACTATGCACATACTTAGCTTTTTTTATCCTATGCCATTTGCATGTCATTTAAATCATCAACCACGGCAGCTTTTATCATAATGGATGCATATTTCAAAGAAGCAATCCACATGCAACACAAGGATTGCCCAATCTAAGGAGTTTTGCTTCGTTTGTTTGCGTCTATTTGCTTTCTTAGATTAGATCTTTGGTAGTTTGTAGGTTGCACTTGTTTATTTGATAAAACGGTGAATTTTCTTGCAACACTTTGTATAACTGTGATTTATAAGCGGTGAGACTTCGGTGTGTTTTATAAAAAAGGGATTCAATATTTTCAGGTTGTGGTATGGTTATGATGTGATTGGTGAGTGAGAGATGGTGGGTGGAAACTCTGTTGCATTTAATTTGCATGTGTGTATGATTCATATTGTGTGTTGTAATGATATGTTTATGTAATTATGATGTGGATTTGGTTATATGGATGGTTATGATGATTATGATGATGAAAATGATGTGGTACTAACATGTTGATGTAGGTGTGCAATGGATGATTGTGATGATGATGCATTGGTTTGTAGGTCATTATACAAAGTGTCATTAGGCAGGTGAGGGATAATTATATGGATTGGGGATGGGGGGTTTAGCTGGGGGGAGTGATTGGAAAGCAACATGAACATGCTTGCAGTGAGGGGGAAAAGTGGATGGAAAAGTTAGTTAGGAAGCGTCATGAACATGCTAACTGGGGAGGGAAAGTGGATTAGGATGAGTCACCATCTTCATTAATGTAAAGCCAAGGGTGCATGCATTGTGGATGGATATGGATCTTGACAGGGGTGGGTGAGTATGATAAGATAGATAAGGGTTGGGATTAAAGCAATCCCAAGTTTTAATATAGAAAAAATGATATTTTTCACCAAGGTATAGGAGACCAGGGTGATGATGTATATCCAAATTTGCATGGACTTGACATTCAAACAAGAGGGTGTGCTTATACATGCCCAACGTAGTACAACCTTGTCTAGACATGTGGGGAAAGAAACTTAGAGCATTGAAGTCCTAGTGCACAAAAGGTATAATCCTTAGATGCATAGGACAAATGTTATGTAAAAATCTATTCTGACACATACAAGATATGAATACTAGCTGTAGTAATAAGAACATCCAATAAACACAAAATACAACACATGACTCTTTCCCCATTCTAAACCATCCAATGCCACACCAAGATATGGAAGATCAAGGTGGTTCTTGGGTAAGTGTAGAAGGGGTATAAAAAGATAAATCAAAACAAAAGACCAACTGATAGATGAACCAACAACCATTAAATCTCTTGCCATGATTGTGGATTGACTGTGATTAGGTTGTGCCTATTATGAGAATGATATATCCTAAGGCATAGGTTGTGATGGTGGATTTTGCAGGATAAACACAAGATATGATGGTTATGTGGTCTTTGGAGATTTGGTCTAATGTGTATGATTGACGTTGTGATATGTTGTTTTTGCATGTGTTGTTTGCTTAGTTTGGTTGTCTTTAGTCCTTGAGACGTAGTAGATTTATTGCTTGAATTTTGAAGGTTTTCTAATTTTTTTGGTAGTTTTGGATATTTTCTATTTTTTTTGGTATTTTTGGATGTTTTATGATTATTTTGGTGTTTTTGGATGTTTTCTGATTTTTTGGGTATTTTTGGATGTAGTGTATGTACAAGAGATTCACGAGACAAATTTTATAATGAACCATGGTATGCATACAAAGATCTAATTCTTACCTAAACTCAGGGATTTTGTGCACGACGTGGAATGACAATGGGAGGGAAATGGAGACATTTAATGTTTACAAACTCAAGCCATGATAGGATATGGGTATGAAATGATGGGGTATGTCATGGGTGGACAAGAACTTAATATATGGTAGATAAGGCCACTACTCAAGGTGCCTGAGACAGGTTTTCACCATGGTACTTATCCAAGGTGCTACCAAAGTGGTTTTCACCATTGGATGGCTTTATTGCACTAGATTTTTTGTAATTTTTTTTGATTTTTTAACCTTTGGGATATTTGTTGGGTCAAGCATAAATTTCTTGAGATGCACGATGTTCATAGGCTCATCTAGAGGCTATTCCTCAGGTGTTGCTAGCTAATAAGCTCCTGATCCATAGCTGGCTATTATAACAAATGGTCCCAACCAATTTGGTTCAAATTTGCCTTTTTTGTCATGGTCTTGCAAGTTCTTCTGATTTTCCATTAGTACAGGGTCATCCACTTCAAAGTGACGAGTCTTGATCTTCTTGTTATAGCTACAATAGAGGCAATTCTGATATGATCACAAATGATTGAGAGCATTGAGAATTCTTTCATCTAGGAGTTACAACTCATGTAGACATGCAACCCGATACTCCTCCTAATTAATGAGATTTTGCAAAGATATTATTAAGGAGAGGAGCTCAACCTTGATTGGTAAAATTGATTCGGAGCCAGAGACAAGGGAATATGGTGTGGCTCTTCTGGGGGTACGGATGCTTGTGTAGTATGGCCAAAGGGCGGGGTTAAGTTGGAGGTGCCAGTCATAGCCAACTTCATTAATTGTTTTCTTTAGGATTCTTAGGATGGTTTTGTTTGAATCTTCAG
Organism: Cunninghamia lanceolata; assembly: GCA_027924645.1. NCBI lineage: Eukaryota > Viridiplantae > Streptophyta > Pinopsida > Cupressales > Cupressaceae > Cunninghamia > Cunninghamia lanceolata. The sequence continues at coordinate 7,082,886 of BSBN01000516.1, forward strand.
CTTAACCATTACCTTGGGGGTAATATGGGTTGGAAAAATGGTGTTGGATGTGGAATTTTTGACAAAGGGTACAAAGTTCTTGGTTCTTAAAAGGTTTCCATTTTTTGTAATGATGATGAGGGGTATACCATACCAACATATGATGTAATGTAGGATAAACTTGGATATTTGTTTGCCAGTGATGTATGTGAGTGGAATGGCTTCAACCCACTTTGTGAAGTACTCAGTGGTGGTAATAATGAATTTATGGCCATTGGAGGAAGATGGATGGATTTTACCAACAAGTTCGAGCCCCCATTGTGAAAAGGGCCAAGGAGTAGTGATAGGTTACAATTCTTGAGATGGAGCATGAATCAAGTCACCGTGCTGCTAACATGGAAGGCATTTCTTAACAAACTAGTAAGCATCTTGTTCCAGTGTCAGCCAATAGTAGCTTGTTCTTAAGATCTTCTTTGGTAGGGAAGGTCCACTAGAGTGTGCACCACATATACCTTCATGTAGCTCTTGTAAAGTGGTTTGGACTTCTCCTAAATTGAGACACCGTAAAAGGGTACCATCAAGACTTCTTCGATATAGGTTATTGCCAATGATAGCGAAACGAGTGGCTCAGAAAATGAATGTGAAATGTTGGGTGGAGGATAGATCAGGTGGGATGATTTTATCATGGAGGTAAAGGTATATATCCTGATACCAGGGGATAAGGGACCAACAATTTCATAGATTAGTTCATATTGTGGAACATCATATGCTGGAGTTGCTAATTCCTCAACAAGGAATTCACATTGCTTGCTGCTTTTTGACATATGAACAAGAGACCCTATTGTAGCCATGATATTTGTGGCTTTGTTGTTAAATCTAGGCACTTGTTCAAATTGGATCTTAGAAAAGTAGTCTTTGAAGTCATCTACCATTCTCTTTTAGGGTATAAGTTTGTCATCTTTTGTTTTGTATTCATTGTTCACTTGTTTGATCACAAGTTGAGAGTCACCATAAACAAACAATTTTTAATTCTCCATTGGATATCCATGCAAAGTCCTGTGATAAGTGCTTCATATTCTGCCACATTATTGGTACAAGGGAATGTGATTTTGTATGATTTAGGGATGCAATCTCCTTAGGGAGCGATGAACAAGATCTTCCCTCCTGATTGACAATGTGTGTATGATCCATCAAAATATATTTTCTAGTTTGGGATAGGTGCAACTGTGAAGATGGATTTGTCTAGAAATTTTGAAAGAATTGGATTATTTGTTGGAATTGGTGCCTCAACTAGCTAATCTACTATGATTTGTCCCTTGATTTCTTTTCTTTCTATATACTCAATGTCAAATTCACTTAGGATCATCACCCACTTAGCCATGTGATTAGTAAGAGCTACTTTTGATAGAAGATACTTGAGTGGGTCTATTTTTGTAATGAGTTTGGTTTTGTGATTAAGTATGTAATGCCACAATTTCTGTGATGAAATGACAACTACTAAACATGCTCATTCAATTGGTGTATAGTTAAGTTCATATCCCACTAAGGTGCGACTGATGTAGTATATAACTCTTTCTTTTTTGTTCTCATCATGTTGTGCTAATAAGGCCCCTGTTGTTATTGATGTTGCTGAGATGTATAATAACAGGGGTTGATCTAGTTGTGGCGGCATGAGTATTGGTGGTGTCGCAAGATATTCCTTTAGCTGATCAAAGGCTCTTTGATATCCCATATAAATGCCACATCTTTATAGAGAAGATGTTGGAATGGATGGCACTTATCTGCTAACTATGCAATGAAACATCTTATTGATTGGAGTTTTCCTTGGAGGCTATGAAGCTACTTCAAGTTTCTTGGAGGAGGCATTTCAACTATATCTTCCACTTTTGTTGGATCAACTTCAATGCCTTTTCGGGATATGATGTAGCCTAGGAGTTTTCCAGAAGTAACCCCAAAGACACATTTTTTTGGATTTAGGCACACCTTGTATTCTTCAAGATGGTCAAATATCTTAGCCAATACATCTTAGTGCCCTTCTCTTGTTTTCAATTTTCCCAATAAATCATCTACATAATCTTCTAGGATGTTGTGGAGCATGTTGTAGAAAATAACAGTCATAGCGCGTTGATATGTAGCCCCAACATTCTTAAGGCCAAAGGGCATGACTACCCAACAGTAAGTACCCCATGCACAAATGAAGGTAGTCTTGTTTTGGTCTTCTTCAACAATTCTGATTTGGTTGTAGCCTGAAAAATTGTCGATAAGAGATAACATCTCATGTCTATTTGTTAAGTCTACTATGATGTCAATGTTTGGTAAAGGAAATTCGTCCTTGGGACATGCTTTTTTTAGGTCTCTAGAGTTTGTACATATGCATATACCCCCAATGACTTTTGATACTGGAACAATGTTTGAGACCCATTCGGGATAGTCGATGGGTCAAATGAATCCAAAATCCAGGAGTCTCTTGAGTTCAACTTTTACTAGAAGTGCTATTTGTGGATGCATTTTCTTGAGCTTCTACTTGACAGGCTTGGTATCAAGATATACTGCCAAGTGATGTACTACCAATGAAGGGTCCAATCCAGGCATATCGACATATGTCCATGCAAAGTTAGTGCATCTTTTTTGAAGAATGTTGAGAATTTTGTTTGTTCTCTTGGGGTGAGCGAAGCAGCTCTAAAGGTAATTCTTGGTGACTCCTTTGTACCCAGATTCATCTCTTGTGATTCTTCTACCAGGATAGATCTTTCTTATTACAATGTTGGTACCTTGGGGAGGTCAAGTATCTCATCTTATGGTGCCTCAGGGAGGTTTTCTCGAGGGGATACATCCTTTATTTTTACTCTTTTGTCATCTGAAAATGCCACATAGTGGTTTTCACTAGGGGATGTGTTTTTTATTTTCATATTTTTTTGACTAAGAGACTTGGTGGTCTCCCTGAAGTAAGCAAATTTTTGAGATCTATGATGTATCTTGCTTTATGGTCCCCTAGGTTTCTTACCCCCATGAGTTATGCAACATTCTCATCAGTTTGAATAGTATCAAGAATAGGAGGCCCTTGTTGGTCCCAATCTATGAGTTGGGGGTATATGAGTGGAAGGTTGTTGGATGATGATGGAATAGTAGAGAGGGAATATATGGTACAAATGGATGTTTCATAGAGGAGCTCAAAAAAGTCCTCAAAAGAGTCTTGATAATCCTCTTCATTAGTGTTCTCGATAATAGGAAAGGCCTTTGCAACCTTAGTTAAGATATAATCCAATTCTGAGGCTATAGGATCAGATTTTCCATATCCTAGACCTTAATATCAGTGATTTATTGCTTCTTGGATGGGATTGATGATTCCTTGTTCATGAAGGCCCAGGCCTCCTTGTCCTTTATAGCCCATGTTCTTCACAATGCAAAGATCATTTCCATATTTTTCTATGGGTAGAATAGGAGTTTCTTCATCTTATTTTTCTCTGTAAAGCTAATAAAATATATCTTCAAAAACATCTTGCTCCATCAAGTGTTTGTGTTCAGCTTGTATTTGATGACAACTATAGATACCATGTCAAATTTTGGCTTGCCAAATACTTTAGGGGATAGTGGAAGTTGGCCTACACAAAAAGTACCATCTAAGTCATACTCTCCACATCCCATGTCACTTACTTTAACCTTGACCTCGGGAATGGTGATTTGTGATTTGGAAGTGGATGCAATGTTGGATGGATCTATGTAAGATGAAGATGGTTTTGTGGTGTTGTTGAAGGGACAAATTTTTTTATCATGTCCTTCCAAGAAGCTGCAATATTGAAAAGGATGAGGATCGACATCAATTCTGACTTCAGTCCTATTGTGTGGAAACTTTAGGCATTGATGGAAGGTGGATGGAATGGTGTGCATAGCATGAATCCATAGACAACTGAGGAGGATATTATAGGGGAGGTTAAGGTCAAGTACTTAACATGTTTCTAAAATCTTTTGTTTGACTTGAATTGGTAGCTTGATTGTTCCTTCTGATTGGCGCTTTGTGTCATCATAACATTTGATTATGATGATATTATGCAAGTCTACTACCTCATCAGAGTATCCCAAGTGTTTTATTAATTTTAGAGTGCACAGATTTAGGCCTAACGCACCATCTATCAAGACTCATTTAATGATATGCTTATAGATGTAGACTTCAATGTGTAAGGCATCATTATGGGATAGGTCAGATGTGGATAAATCCTTTTGAGAAAAGGTGAGTTGATGTGGTGAGGAAAGATGTCCCACCATGGATTGAAATTTATTTAAATTAAGATCATTAGGGATGAGAGTCTCTTGTAAAGATTTATCAAGGACTTCTTTGTGGACGAGTGAAGTGTAGAGTAAATCCAAAATAGAGATTTGGGTTGGTGTTTATCCAAGGTGATCAAGGATGTTGTATTTGTTGGAGGATGTGGTGGTTGTGGGTGGGCTTCAAATGAGGATCCTTGAATGGTGATGCACCCAAGACAAGTTGTTACAACATAATTAGGAGTCTTGGCTTATATGGTGATAGTGGCTATGCGGTTAGCACATTCTTCTATTTGACCCATGACGGAATCAAAAGAAGGGGATGGATAATGTTATAGGATTGATTTGAGCTAGAGGCCTTCTCTTTGTTGTGGTTAGGAAGTGGATCTTTGTATGCACCTAAGTTCTCATTAGGTGACCTTTTAGGAGGATCATCAATTGTAATATCACCATGATCTATGAGGTCTTGTATATAGTTCTTTAGTCTCATGCAATCGATTATTTTGTAGCCTTTTACCCTATGGTATTCATAGTAGGCATTTTCATTAAATCATGAGGGTTTAAATTGATTATCATTATAGAGCCGAATAGAAGGTAATTGGATTAAGTCAGCTTTAACCAAATTATGCAAAACATTTTCGATGGGTTCTCCTAAAGGTGTAAACTTCCTTCTAGGTGCATTGTTTTGTCTTGGTTGTCCTTTAGGGATGCTAAAATTATTGTTGTTGCTAGTGGATGGGTTGGATGGTGGTGGAGCTTGTATATTTTGAATGTTTTTGATATGCATCACACCATCATTGAGAGTGTTCTTTCTTTTACCCCAAAAATGGGGTTTTTCATAGGATTTGTTTTTGTTTTTGTTATTGTTGTTGTTATTGTTGTTGTTGTTGTTGAGTTTGTATATTTTGATATCCCCTTTTGCAATGAGGGCTCTTTCAATAGTGGTGCCTTTGTCAATAAATTTTTCGAAGGTTGAGGCACATTGTATTTGTAGGTGGAAGCCCATTTCTTGGTTTAAATTTGTTACAAACATATTAACCAATTGCTTCTCATGGATGGGCCAAGGGATCTTGCTTGTGATGCTTCTCCATCATTGCAAGAAAGTAGTGGAGGTTTCCCCATTCTTTTGTTTCGTGTTGCAAAGATCTATCATAGACACTTCATGTTCAAAGTTGTAGAAGTGACTGATGATTTTTTCTACAAGTTCATGGAATGTTTTAATGCTAGGGGTAAGGTGTGCAAACCATTCTATAGCTTGACCTCCTAAGCTTCGAGGAAAAAGCCTCATGAGATAGGCATCTTCATAGGAAAATTTTAAGAAAGAAATGTAAAATTCCCTAAGGTGTTCTTAAGGATCTCCTTTCCCTTTGTATTTGTCAAATTTTGGTGTTTCAAAATTCTTGGGGAAATATGCCATGTTAAGAGGGCGATCAAAAGGATAGGGACAAATATCTGCAAAGGAATATTGTTTCCTTTTATGCCCTTGTTGTATGTCATCCATTATTTGCATTAATTGTTGGACTACTTGTGTTATGTATGTTGTGGGTGGTTGGGGTGTATTATCGTGTTTTTGGGTGATGAGTTGTTGGAGGAAGTTGGGCAATGTTTGTTGTTGATTTTGTTGTTGTTGGGTGATGAGTTGTTGAAGGAAGTTGGGTGGTTGTTGTTGTTGATTTTGTTGTAGTTGGAGTTGTTGGAGGAATGTGTGATTGAAGTTTTGGGTGGAAGAGGATATTGGTGGTTGTGAAGTAGGGGGTTATGTTAATGTGGCATATTGGGAGTTGATTTGAGATGTGGATGTGGATGTTTGCGTGATGTTTCCTAGATTGTTAAATGTAGGTTTCAATGATTGGGAAAGAAATTGGGATATGAATGCTATGGTATTTTGATCGAGTTGGGGGGATGCTACTGGAGGTGCTAGTGTAAGTTGAATTGTTTGGGATGTTGAGGGTGATTTGTGGATTAGATGTTTTTGCGGTTGATGTTGGCGTTGATGTTACAATAGTTAATGTTGAGGTTGGTTGTGTTGTGGTGTTGGACGTATCGTTGGATGAGAAAGGTTGTGATGGGTTAGTGGAAGGATTACTTGATACTTGGGTGCCATTTTGAAGTAGGAACTCTAGATATCTATTAGGATTATATTTTAAAACTTGGTCTAATAGGGGCCATGGCGTTGGGGTCTTGTGTAAAGTCCATAACTTCTTGATCTTGATTTTGATTTTCTTGATTTGGGGAAGTAAAAGGATGGGGATGATCAATCATGATCTGAGCATCCATGTCCCTCATTCCAAACTCACAAGACATCCCAAACTCTCTATCAAGTTCCATGTTTTTGTTTTTCTTAGCTTGTAACGTTGTGGTTGGGGGCATACAAAGAAATGACCCAAAATTGATGGTGGAATGGATAAATTATATGGGGGATGTTAGACCTTAAAACTTTGTTTTTGATTGATTCTCAAAAGGTTTGGACCAAGTGAAATTGGTTGGTGGATGAAGGATGATTTGGTATGATCAAAGGATTTTTTTGAATGATAAGGATGATTTTGATGATATTTTGGATAAGATTAACAAGGGATGATTTTTAGATTTCAAATTAAAAGATACTTAGGGAAAATCTAGATCTTGTGGATATCAAAAGGATTTATCCTCTTCTACTTAGGATAGACAAAAGCCTAAGCAAAAGAAGGATATAAGGATATTTCACTTGGGGTAGACAAGATGCACCAAGTAAAAATGGGATTCTTGAAATTTACTAACATAGGAGTAGTCTAAGATTCTAAGCTAATTATCCTAGGTTGATAAGGGCTAATTTGGACAAAACTTAAGATAGACAAGTTCTTAAGCTTAATGTAAATTAGGGGATGATGATAAGATCTAGATTTAACTTTAGCCAAATTTTGATTTGGGATAGATTTGATTAAAAATGATTTGATTTGATGAGATGGAAGCTTTGGTTTGATAGGGGATTGATTTGGATGTTGATAAGGATTTGGTGTGGTTTAAATTGATTGGATGAAGGTATAGGTCCAAAGCGTGTTAATGAATTTGTTATATGATCAAAGTTTCTAAGGTCTCCATTGGAAAATGGGATAATTAGGGGGATGAATTTTTTGGTGAAATGGATGACTTTATGGAGGGATGGTTTGGTGAAATTGAAAATGGATGGTCTTAGGTCACTTTTGAAGTCTGCCAAAAGTCCTCAGGACAATCAAATTTATGATTGGAAAATTGTTATGTTCGACTGTCTAAGGTTACAGGTGAAGGCGCTTGTTGGGACCCAAAATAACTGCAACACAAAACTCTAAAACATTCCTAAATCACCAAGGCTAGGGATGTCATTCTGGGTGATTTGAAAGAGGTTTGTCAACAAATTTAGAGCAATTTTGGACAACTAACAGGAGTGGGTAAGATCCTCTACACTTTGAGCTTAGATTAGAATCTAGAGGGATATTCCAAGTGGTATACCTAAGTAGGCATTAACTTCGAACTAGATGAACAACTAAAAATGGCAAGACAACCAAACCCAAATCATTTTCTAGGTCCCAAAGACTGTCACTGGACCTAGAACAACTGGTTGTCACTAAAAACCCCTATATAGCTGATGAAAGGCACTCCCAATAACAATGGAAAGTGCATGTATGCTTGTTTAGTCTGCTAGAATTGGTATTATGATGACCCATTAACCATATTTCCTATTTTTAGCACATAACCAAAACAACACATGCCATACTGACTACATATTTCACACTTGATAAGTTTATTTTAGGTTTTTAAAGAGGTGTTGGTGATCAAACATCTCAGATCGATGCCTATATTGATGGGCTATAGAGTCCAAGATTAAGCAAAGATGAAAAGACAACACAAAAATGAAATATGCACTTTATAAATATTTAAATGCAAGAAAAACAATGATCAATGAAGAATATACTTAGTAATCCTCAGTCAGAATACAATTGTTCATCTACAACCATAGAAAAGATCATCACATAGCATGTAATGTTTTAAGAATCTGTCTTATTCATCTAATCAATGGTTACAATCATGCGATGAAGTGTGTCCAAGGAAACCCCAACTGAAACTTAGGATTTCCTTGAAAAATTACATGAGAAGAAGGAGAAGTTCATATGTTGATCGCTAAAATCAATATGAAAATATTTCATAACCTATGCTTATCCGTTGGAAAACTGGAACGTTTTTGTTCTTTGAAACCCTAGAGAGCTCTGCACTTTGTCACCTAAAAAATGCCAAAAGATCAACCCTAGAAAAGAGTTCAAATCTTGCCTTTATAGCCTTCATGTGTGGGTTTGAGAATGAAATGGGTAGGAAAAACCTTCAACAACCCCACCAATTGCATTAAAAGCATTAATTTTGGCCACCCACTTCGCATTAATGGTGTCCTTGGAAGTAGTTGGCACGTTCCTAGGTGGTTGGAGGAGTTTGGAAGGCTAGGAAGTCAACCTCTAACAAATCAGACTTCGAAGGTCGGGCCTTCCGCTTGCAACATGCTTAATAGAAGGGAAGAAAGGAACTGCCTAACCCAAAACACTTAGAGAAATAAAAGTCATCGGGGGTCGGGCCTCGGGCCTTCTTCCTTCCACCTTCCAAAAGTAAGAAGGAAGGGAAGGAAACTGCCATCCGCCAAAACATAGAAGCCTTTGAATAGTTCGGTGGACTTCGAGCTTTGGGCCTTTTGCTTGTAGCGTGCTTAATAGAAGGGAATAAAGGAACCGCTTGACCCAAAACACTTAGAGAAATAAAATTCATTGGGGGTCGGGCCTCAAGCCTTCTTCCTTCCACCTTCCACAAGGAAGAAGGAAGAAAAGATAAACTCCCACCTACCGAAGCCCACAACACTTAGAAGAATATTGGCCCCTTTGAACCTTGGGCCTTCACCATTTCACATGCCTAGAAGAAAAGAGAAGACCACAACTCTGACCCCCAAAGCCCGCCTTAGTAAAATTTTCACACCTTAGGCAGACTTTGACCACCGGGCCTTCCACCTTGCACTTGTCCTAAAGACGTGGGAAAGTCGCAAGCCCAACTTCTGACCTCCGAAACACTTAGTCAAATTATGAAAATGTCGAGGGTCAGCTCCCAGGCTTTCCACCTTACGCTTTCGCCATCTGGAAGAGGAAAAAGAGGAGCCCTGTCGTCTGCCCTTAGTACAAGAAGAGAACACTTGTTGGGGATAGGGCTTTAGACCTTCTTCATTTCACCTTCCCTGAAGGAAGGAAGAAGAGCCAACCTCTGAGTTCCATTGCACACTTCATACTTAGAAGGATTTGAACAAGTAGACCCATCAGACTTTAGACCCAGGGCTTCTCCCTAATACTTACCTTGAAGAAGACTGGAGGCCAAAGGCCCGAACTCCAACCTTCGACAAACTTAGAAGAATTTTCAAGAACTTAACACTTAGGAAAATTTTAGCCTTAGAGGGCTTCGAAGCTAATAGGGAAAGCACGATGGAAGGGTGAAGCCCAAAAATTTGACCTCTGACAAATGTGAAAAACACAAGGAGACACTTAAGAGTTTTTTGACTTAGTCATATTTTGGGGCTTTTCCTTGTATTTTTCAAAAGGCAAACACATGAAAACCTATGGAAGATGTCTCTAATTGGTTATAAACTATAGGTTCAAGTGGGATCCAGATGGAATTTGGGGCAAAATGAGGCATTTTGAGGATAAGTTTTCAAGTCCCAACAACGGTTCTGGTTGGGGACGTGTGCCAAGCAGTGGCACAATGAGAATCCAAATCTCCAGGCGGACCAAAAAGCCCCAAAAAATGACACACAGAAACCAAAACAAAACACCATCAAGACCAACAGTGGTCAAGACTACTCAATGTAAAAACTAATAGATATAACAAGATTTCATCACAAAAATTGAAGGAAATCATTACTTATGAAAAGTAATGCTTTAAATGTTGACCATGAATGGGTAGCTCCATGAGTTCTCCTTCTAGAGTCATCAATCGGTAGACATTGAGCTCTAATTTCTCTACAACTTCATAAGGCCCAAGCCATAAGGGATTGGATTTTCCATGTTCCCCTTTATCTTTAGATTTTGCATCCCAAAGAAGCACCAAGTGATGAACCTAGAATTCTCTTGACACAGTACTCTTATTAAACAAGAGCTTCATTCTCTGCTTATGATTCAACATCTTGTCATGTGCAACTCTTCTCTATTCTTCCAACTCAGTTAGCTACAACATCCTCTGGGATATTGCATCATACTACTCTCCTTCAATATCTTGTAGCAACTGGTGGACTGGTAATTCTATGCTGATGGGCATCTTCACCTTTGCTCCATACACTAGCTCAAATGGGCTTCTACCAATAGATGTCTTGAAAGTTATTCTGTCAGCCCATAGAGCATACTTCCAGCTATCATCTCATCTCTTCTTGTTCTGATCCAGTGTCCTTTTTATGATCTTCATCAGGATTTTATTCTTGATAGCCTATCCATTGCTTTGGGGGTGACAAGGAGACAAATGCACAAGGTTTATGCCAAATTTAGAACACATATTCAACATCTCTTGAGACCCGAAACACATTGCATTGTCTACCAAGATCCTAGCTGACACTCCAAACCTAGTGATTATATGCTAATTATAAAATCAATAACCACTTTGGAAGTTGCATTACGAGTGGGAATGCTTCTACCCACTTGGTGAAGTAATTAGTGGCCACAAGGATCCACTTAAATCCATTGTTGGATTTCTCTTGTATTTCTCCAATGAATTCAATTCCCCACTACTAGAAAGGTGCATCAATTGCTAGAGGCAAAAGGGGTGTCACTCCAGCAAACTTTATTCTACCAGAAAATCGCTGACAAGCATCACATTTTCTTATTTCCTGCACTACATCTTTGAACAAGGGTGGCCACCAATACCCAACTCTTAGGATCTTATGGGTGGTGGTTTTAGCTCTTAAGTGCCCCCCACAAACACCATGATGACACTCATTCATCACTGCTTCAACTTTCTCTTGATTCAAACATTTGAGCAATATTCCTTCATGGTTTCTCCACATGAGCTCATTTTGGAACATGACAAACTTTTGAGATTTCAGCTTGAGAGTTCTTTTCTAATTTTCATCCATACATGGTGGACAATTCATGTTTTTAAGAAAGAATATAACATCCTTATACCATGCATTGTCAGCCAATGAACAATGAGGAACATCACCATCTTCTTCTATTTCATTTACTTCTGCTACTTCAATATTGGAAGTGGCCATTAGCTTGGCTAAGCCTTGGCCTCTAACCAACTTTGTGACCTGTATATCCATGTCATATTCTTGGATCCTATTAATCCATCTGCATCTTTTTCCTTTCATGCTACATAAATATGACCTTCACTGCTATGATCTCGGCACATGTGAAATAAGATCTACAATTTTTTGTGGCCTTAACCAATGCATAGGCATGCTTCTCCATTATGGAATAATTCAATTCAGTAGCCTGTAAAGAATTGCTAAGAATCCTATTGGTTGCTCAAATCCATCACTATTCTTATGGAATAAGACAACATCAACAATATAAAAAGAAGCAAAAAATAACAACTAAAGGGGCTTGGAATAATTTGGACTTATCAATATAGGTGCCTCCTTGATAGCTTCTTTGATATCCTTGAATGCTTCAGATGATTCCTTTTCCCATGTGATAGATTGCCCCTTCTTTAGCATCTTAGAAATTGCCTTGGTTTTTTTAGCAAAGTTAGGGACAAACCGCCTTACAAAGTTGATTTTTCCAAAGAAGGATCAGACACCTTTGACTATCTTAGGTTGATGGTCTTTACTCTTTCAGGATCTATTCTAACCCCATCACTTGACACAATATGTCCCAACAACTTTCCTTCTTCAACTCCAAAATGACACTTTTTGGATTCAAAGAGATCCCATATTCCAAACATCTATAAAAAATCAATTGCAAGTGCTTGCAATGATCTATCCCATCTTTGCAAAATGTAGTAAGATCATCCTAATAGACCACCATGATCTCATCAATATGACCAGTAAAATCCACATCCATTGCTCTTTGAAACGTTGATCTTGCATTCTTCAACCCAAATGGCATTCTCAAATAGGCATATGTCCCCCAAGGAGTGGTGAATGTTGTCTTGTACTATTCTAACTCCTTGACCAACACTTGATTGTATCTTGAGAACTCATCCATCATAGACATCAGCTCTAAACCAACAACCCTCTGCAAAAGATGATTCATACTTAGAAGAGGATAATTATCCTTGAGTGATTTGATGTTCAGATTCCTAAAATCTACATACAACCTGATTTCCCCATTCTTGTTTCTTACTGGGACAAGATTGGATACCCATTTAGAATGCCTGATGGGTTTTATAATGCCTCCCTCTTTCATCTTTAACAATTCTTTCTGCATTTTGGGAGCTAGAGTGGGATTTATTAGCCTCTGTTTCTACCTAAAGGGTTTTGCATCAGGTGGGAGGGGAATGGTATGCTAAATCAAGTCCTCCCTATAAGCCTTATGCTCATCATAGGACCATGTAAAACACTTCTTGAATCTTCTCAACATAGCAATCAACATATGCTTCTCATGAGGCTTCAATGTCTTGCCTATGTAAACCTTTTTGGGTGCCTCCTTAGTTCCAAGGTTGACACCTTCAACACTATCCTCTTCGATAGGTTTACCTTTACTCTTCCAGCAGTCTACATTGTTAAACATTCTCTCCAGTGCTACAAGTCCTTTTGGAATTTTATTTGTCTTCAATTGTACAACCTCATTCCCAAATAATGTTTCCTTGCCATTTTCCATCTCTATCATAGGCCGCTAGTCAATCATTTGACTGTCAAACTCATCCATGCAATTAAGGAAACTGAAAATCTGACTGCTATCATTGAAAACCTACCAACTGTATATGTTATCAAGAATTGTTGGCCTTACGAGTACTTCCACATCATAATGGGAAAAAGGACTAGAATCAGGGCATGAGTCAAACCTTGAACCAATTATCGCTAAGGTATCCACCTTCTCATTTTTATTCCTCTACCCATTCGATGCCAATAGCATTAAACAACTCCACGGTGTCCCATACAACTTTCCTGTATGCCCTTAACTTTTTATCCTTGGTGGCAAACTTAGTTCTAATCTGCTGCACAACCAATTCTGAGTCACCATAAATCTTCAGGCACTTGACTTTATGCTTGTGAGCAATATTTAAACCTAACAACAATGCCTCATACTTAGCTATGTTGTTAGTGCACTAAAAATCAATTCTAAAAGACATACCAAACTGTTCATCATCTGGGGATATTAGAACAACTCCAACGCCTGAGCCTTCTCTTGAGTGTGCACCATCAAAGTACAGTGTCCATAAATTAGATGTACCACAAATAGAAGCAACATGATTTTAAGGTAAAACATCCAGGCTAGGATCATCATCACTGCAATATCCCATAAAATGGTCTATATTGGTATTAAAGAAATTGGCGTGATCTTCCTCTATTTGATATCTCTCTTCTATGTTTTGATCTTCCACCTTCTTTTCCCTATATAGCTTCACCTCTATTCCCTAGATTGGAATAGTGGCATATGTTAGATCCATCTGAATGCTTCCACCCATAGAGGTTGCCCAAATTCTTGATAATATCATACCCCACTTGGCAGGGTAGTCTACAACAATGATATCCATCAAGAATGACTTGTCTGGGTAAGCAACAAGTTTGACCTCAATTTCCTTAACCAGACCTATGACATTAACCTCCCTAGAATCCATGGCAAAGCATTTGCCAAAAGACTTGGACACCTTCAACCCCAAATCATTCATGATTTCAAGTGGCATGACATTACTAGATGCTCCAAAATCGAGCATACAGTTGTGTAGCAACCATCCATTTATGATCAATGTGGTGTAGAAAGGATCCACACCCATTCGACTATTCACCATAGACAATCCTAAGTAAACCTCAACTGTTTCATCATCTTTTAGAGGGGCAACAGTGGACTGTGTAGGTGCACTGGAGGCCATGATAAATGAGACAACCCTATCCCTATGCTCAAGAATTCTAATGAGTTCCCCTATTGGCATAGAAATTCTGATTTGGATAAAGACATGAGCCATGTCAATAGGGTTGTAATTGGGAAAAGGAGCATCACATGGAATGGTAATATCATTTGCACATGGAATATAAGGTACTACTTGATTGGATGAAATATCCTTACCTTTTTCCTTTGTCTTCTCCTTCTCCTTTTCTGGTTCCTTTTGTGCCTGAGGTTGATCACGCTTCTCACCACCTTTTGGATAATGAACCCCTAAAATGGGCACAACAACTGGTTGCATAGTCTATGTTAGATTCTTCTGCGCATATTTCTTCTTTATTTCTGGGGGCTGCATTGGAACTTTCTTCTTTTTTGGCACTCTTCGTGGGAGCACTACTACTTTTTGCTCCACATTCACCTTTTGCTTTTGCTTCTCACCATCCAATATACCATGTCTTGACTCTATAGCAGGAGAGTTTTGCATAGGCACTTGCCTATTCCTCAATTGATAGCCCCCTTGAACTTGCAAAATGGCTGCATTAGTCAGAGCTTTTAAATCCTTCTCAAAAGGTCTGGATTGCTTGTATTTCTTTTGCATTAGGTCTCTCAAGTGCCCAAAATCATGAGTTGGGAGCTGATATCTCTTTGGACCTTCACCATAATCATATTGGAAAATATGATCATCTTCTTCATAGCTATCATAGTTACATCCTGACCCATCTGCTCATATCCTTCCATGTCAAACTGATTTATCTCTTCCTCATAATACTCTGCAGCACCTTCTTCATTTGGGAATTCCTCCTCTTTGCTTATTGAATGAGCTACTGCACAATTTGTTGGATCATGAGGAAGGAAGCACGCCTGGCACCATAAAGACTCTTCTTGAAAATTGAACTGATCCTTTCTCAACGGATCAGGAGTGTCCCTTTCAGGTTGCTTAAAACTAACATGCCTAGGGGCAACTTGTCTATCATTTTTATGTGGTTTCTTAGACCAATCTGTGTTGTAAGGTCTATTAGGCAACCTTTGACCTTCTTTAAAATGTGTTGCAGCACCCTAAGGTGGCAACCCTTTATCATTTTGAGCAACTTTGTATATCTTTCATTACCCCCATGAGTTTATCCAGTTTGTCTTCGGTCATGAGGGGTTTGCTCAAAGCTGTCCTATCTAGCTAAGAGATCTTCACATCAGATGTCTTAACATGTTTTCCAAAGGCCCTCATGTAACTTTCAATGTTAATGGCCACTACATAGGCCTCCCTCAATGTTTGAGGACTCTTATCTCTTAGGCAATAACCAATATTAGAATCAAACGTACCACAATACAACACCAGACACATTGATTCATTAGGTATCATCTAAGGAGGTACCTTTCTCATTGTCATGATAAATCTGCTATTGAAGTCAGCAGCAGTCTCATTGATTCCTTTCTTGATTGTTGTGAGCTCGTGGATGGCAAACTTGGGGTCGATCCTTGTAATGTCCCCTTTTATCTAGACAAACAATTGAGTTAGTATTTTCGATGAGTTCATCAGATGAGTGGATGTTGGCTTGGGTTCAATTTGGTCTTCAGTTTGGCATTTTCTGAGGTGGCTTTGATTGTTTAGGCCCGGACTTACTATTTTTGGCAAATTAGGGTTTCAGTTTGTTTCAAGATTTTTAGTGTTGGATGGAGCATCTCGTCATGACCATTCCAGCAAGCTATAGATCACTGAATTTTGAGTTCATTTGGGCCTCCATTTTTAAGTCCGTAAATTAATATTATTATTTAAATATTGGACTTTGGGATTTAATGGTTTAGTGATGAAAAATAAAATATTTAAAAGTCACTTAAGTCATTTTATGGAGCACTGACCTTGGGAAATATTAAAAATGAAATTAAAAGAAATATTTTCCTCCAAAGTGCATTGACCCCTCTTAGAGAATTATAAAAGAGGAAAAGTGCCTCATTTGTGGATTTGCTGGGATTACTATTCACTCTCTTGTTTTTGATATTCTCATGCATTCTTGGAGCTTGACAAGATTTGAGGGTTTGGACTAGACTTGTTGAGATGAAAACCTCTGCAAGGACACCTTCTTCATGTGTGAAAGACCACATCAGGAAGGAATATTGGAGGCTTCATACATAAGCTTCATTTGAGCTTTCATTTGAGAGTTTTGGTGAGTTTTAGATTGATAATGGACACATCGTATTCAATTTTCTTTTGTAGCTGAGGGTAGAAGTTTCCATTGTAGTTTTTGATTGATTTGTGGGAGTTTTGTGACTACATAAATATACTCTTGTTGGTCGTACTCTCTATGCTGGCTGTACCTTGCTTGGCAGGCCTTACTGCTCATTGTTGAAGTTTGGGAAGGTGTTTAGGGACTATTTTGAGTCTCTCATTTGAGTGTTGAAGGACACAAGGACCTGCAGAGAGTTCGTGACAAATTTTAGGGGATTTCATATCTTATGTTTGTTGCAATTCCACTCATCTTGGCCGTACAGCCTTAGAGGAGTTGTGGGTTTACTTAGTTGTTGTTCCAACTCTCTTTTGTGGCATCTGTCCTCCATATCTTGGGCACCTACAGCCTTAGTTGGCTTTTCCATTCATTGTAATCGTAAACCCTTTCATGGGTGGTGTTTAGAAGACATTCTCTAATGATTATGCTGTTGGTCTGGTGACAACAGATATATGAAGTTGTGAATTGGCAAATGGGTATGTACTCATAATTCATATTTTGGCATAATACAATCTGGGTCTTCAATATTTTGTTGATATATGTTTTAGATTTTCTGGGTTTTGTTTATATGCACTCTATTCTATGTTTTTCAATGCAAAAAACCAAACATGCAAACATACACATGAAACCGTAAACCAAACAACATTCATAAAGGCAAAAAAATCTTGGCACAGAAAATCCTATCCGACACTGTATGTTACAATCCTATCCTCATATTGTAGTCTAAACACCCTCATGAATTCTTCCCATGAGTCAATACTATTATCAGGGAGTGCTTTGTACCATTCTTTGGCACTTCCCTCCAATGAGTGTACAAAAAATTTCATCATCACATCTTTGTCTTCAATCTCATACTCATCTATGACAATGATGAAGTGTCTCAAGTGTTCCTCACTAGTGACTACATTGTTACCTTGAAATCTTGGAATTTTTCCCCTAAACTCATTTGAAATTGGAATGGGAAAGTCAGGTATGCCAAAGAAATCCAATTGCTTATACCTTTCATCCCCCCAATGGCTGCCTCTGTGGAGGAAATCCCCATGCTTGTCTTCTCAATGGAGGCCTACCGTTTTGAACATTACCATGTTGTTGATTCATTTGATTCTACAGGGGCTGATTGTGAGTATTCTGAGCATGGGCATTGTTTACACCCTACTATCCCATTTGTTGTTGTTGTTGTCGTCTTTGATTGGCCTACAGGTTATGGCTCTGCTATTGATTATGGCCCTAGTGTTGATTATGTTGTAGTTGCCTCTGTTGTTGTGGTATATTGTGGCCTTGGTCCCGTGCATTTTGATTCACTTGGGCCTGCTGGGCAAGTTGAGCTTGTTGTTGTTCAAGTGAGGCCTGAACCTCTCTTTGCCTATTTCTGATATGATCAAGCAGGTCTAGGTCCTCATAGAGAGTTATTTCTCTCTCCTCAGCATCAAGATGTTCCTGTTGATCTTCCTCATTAAGAATATTGTCATGTTGACCTCCAAGTGATCTTGTGGGTGAAATATGATGTCGATTATTCTGGAAAGCCTCTTCATTTTCATTAGGCATGCCAAATGTTCTCATGTCTACATTTTGAGACCTATCTCTTCTTCCCTTGCCAACAATATTATGATTTCTTCAAACCTCATACTCATCTCTATTCATTCACCTATTAGTTCTGAGTATATTATCGGTAGAGTCCTCAAAAGTATACTGATGTTGACTCCTGCAGTCATCGAATGTGTCATCTCTTCAAGAAGTACCTACTTCTTCCTAGACATACAATGGGGGTACCATATTAGGATAACTTGTTGGCACCACATTAGGGTATGTTACTCTCCCCCTACCCCATTGGCTTCTTGAGTGCTCGGAAGAGCTTTCTTGTTTTGAAAAATCTTTTGCCCTTCTCCTACGATCCATTTCAATCTTGTTTGAAAACTGACTTTCTAGGTTTGACTAACAGAGTTGCCACTTCCCTACTGGGAAGAACTACTTAGATTTTTCAATATGTTAATGGACTGCAAAAACTTAACCAGAAGTAAATTGATTCCCCAGCAACGACGCCAATCTGTTGGCGTAAGTTGACGGGATGCCAAACTTACCCAAACAAAATGCGTAATTACAAATCATTGTTACAGGGGCATTCAAAATAATTTTACCATTTAATACCTTCCCCAGCAATGATGCCAATCTATTGGGACCCAAAATAACTGCAACACAAAACTCTAAAACATTCCTAAATCACCTAGGCCAGGGATGTCATTCTGGGTGATTTGAAAGAGGTTTATCAACAAATTTAGGGAAATTTTGGCCAACTAATAGGAGTGGGTAGGGCTTCTCTACACTTTGTGCTCAGCTTAAACTCTAGAGGGATATGCAAAGGGGTATACCTAAGCAGGAATTAACTTCAAACCAGATGAACAACTAAAAATGACAAGACAACCAAACCCATATCATTTTCTAGGTCCCAAAGACTGTCACTGGACCTAGAAGAATTCGTTGCCACTAAGAACCTCTATATAGATGATGAAAGGCACTCCCAATAACAATGGAAAGTGCGAGTATGCTTGTTTAGTCTGCTAGAATTGGTATTATGATGACCCATTAACCATATTTCCTATTTTCAACACAAAACCAGAACAACTCATTCCATACTAACTACTTCTTTCACACTTGATAAGTTTGTTTTAGTTTTTTAAAGAGGTGTGGGTGATCAAACATCTCAAATTGGTGCCTATACTAATGGGCTACAGAGTCCATAGTTCAACAAAGGGGAAAAGACATCACAGAAATGAAACACACACTGTCTAAATATTTAGATGCAAGAAAAACAACAATCAATGAAGAATATACTTAGTAATCCCCAGTCAGAATACAATCATTCATCTACAACCATAGAAAAGATCATCACATAGCATGTAATATTTTAATAATCTAACATATTCATCTAATCAATTGTTATAGTCATGCCATGAAGTGTGGCCAGAGGAAACCCAATTGAAACTTAGGATTTCCTTGAAAAATTACATAAGAAGGAGTTCATATGTTGATCGCTGAAATAAATATGAAAATCTTTCATAACCTGTGTCTTATCCACTGGAAAACTGGAACATTTTTGTTCTTTGAAACCCTAGAGAGCTCTGCACTTTGTCACCTGAAAAATGCAAAAAGATCAACCCTAGAAAAGAGTTCAGATCGTGCCTTTATAGCCTTCACGTGCAGGTGTGAGAATGAAATGAGTGGGAAAAACCATAAAAAACCCCACCAAATGCATTAAAAGAATTAATTTCGGCCACCCACTTCGCATTAATGGCATCCCTAGAAGTAGTTGGCGCGTTCCCAGGTGGTTGGAGGAGTTTGGAAGGCCAAGAAGTTAACTTCTGACAAATTAGACTTCAAAGGTTGGGCCTTCCGCTTGCATCATGCTTAATAGAAAGGAAGAAAGGAACTGCCCAACCCAAAACACTTAGAGAAATAAAAGTCACCGGGGGTCGGGCCTCGGGCCTTCTTCCTTCAACCTTCCAAAAGTAAGAAGGAAGGGAAGGAAACCGCCGTCTTCTAAAACATAGAAGCCTTTGAATAGTTCAGTGCACTTTAGCCTTCGGGCCTTCTACTTGTAGCATGGTGAATAGAAGGGAAGAAAGGAACCGCTTGACCCAAAACACAGAGAAATAAATGTCGTCGGGGGTCGAGCCTCGGGCCTTCTTCCTTTCGCCTTCCAAAAGGAAGAAGGAAGGAAAGAGAAACTCCCACCTACTGAAGCTCGCAACACTTAGAAGAATATTGGCCCCATCAGACTTCAGACCTCGGGCCTTCACCTTTTCACATGCCCAAAAGAAAAGAGAAGACTACAACTCTGACGTCCGAGGTTTGCCTTAGTAAAATTTTCACACCGCAGGTGGACTTCGGCTGCCAGGCCTTCCACCTTGTGCTTGTCCTAAAGAAGAGGGAAAGCCGCAAGCACAACTTCTGACCTCCGAAATGCTTAGTCAACTTATAAAAATGCTGAGGGTCAGCCTTTGGGATTTCCATCTTACGCATTCACCATCTGGAAGAGGAAAGAGAGGAGCCCCACCGTTCTCCATTAGTACAAAGAATAGAACACTTGTCAAGGATAGGGCATTGGGCTTTCTTTGTTTCGCCTTCCCCGAAGGAAGGAAGAAGAGCCAACCTCCGAGTTCCACCGCACACTTTATACTTAGAAGGATTTGAACAAGTAGACCCGTCAAACTTTGGACCCTGGGGCTTTTTCTTGATACCTACCTTGAAGAAGACTGAAGGCCAAAGGCCCGAACTCTGACCTTCAAAAAAATTTGAAGAATTTTCAAGAACTTAACACAGGCAAATTTTAGACTTGGAGGGATTCAGAGCCAACAGGGAAAGCAAGACGGAAGGAGGAAGCCCGAAACTCTGACCGACAAATGTGAAAAACATAAGGAAACAGTTAAGAGTTTTTTGACTGAGTCATTTTTTGGGACTTTTCCTTGTATTTTTGAAAAGGCAAACACATGAAAACCTATGGAAGATGTCTTTGACCAGTTATAAACTATAGGTTCAAGTGGGATCCAGATGGATTTTGGGGCAAAAAGAGGCATTTTGGGGATAGGTTTTCAAGTCCCAAAAACATTGATAGAAGAAGCCTAGGCATTGACAGATAAAGCACATGCACTGATAGTTAAAGTGAAGGCACTAACATAGCAGGTGTTGGCACTGATAGATCTGGCTATGGTGCTAATAGGTTAGATGTAGGTGCTAACAGAGGATGGTAAGGCGCTAACTGGTTTGGCACAAGCACTAATAGGTGAAGTGCAGGTGTTAACAGGGACTACGAATGTGTTGACTAGTTCAAATGATTGGTTGTTTGACTATTTTGTAGAGGCATTGACATGGATGACTCTAGCACTGATAGAGACTACAAAAGCACTAGCAGAGACTACAAAAGCACTAATAGAGGATGTAAAATCACTGACAGGGTTGGCTTAGGTGCTAAAAGGCTCTGATCCATGAGTTGTTTTGTGTTTTATTCAAGGGATTTCTTGGCAAGAGAGTTGACAAACAATAAAACACAATGGTTGCTTGTTATTTCAGGGAATAAGTCTGGTAGGCTTTTACGGGTTTATCACAATGAAGACACTTCAAGCACATGAATATTCCCTAAAATTATTCAAGTAGGAGTGATTTCATAATGTGGGCCCACACGATAGAATACCTATCCATGTTCTTACCTAGCTAAGAACACTTCTCCATGAGCGGATAGCTAGGGATAAGGGGCATTGCACCCAATACTCCTTTCCTTGGAGGCTTTTATTCCTTACCCAAAGAAAACTTCTATCTTTACTTCAAGGAGGTATGATGGTGAGTAACTTCAGGGGGTTGTTCACGTCCCTTGTACCACACTAGAAAAAAACCAATGGTCTTAACTAGGCTTTACAAGCTTCTAGGGGACATCCCAATATACATGAGGTATGGGGGACAAATCTGTGAACAAGTTTACCAAGAATCCAACCAAGAACTCCACCACTCCAGTCTTGACAAATCAAGGGTCTTTAGGGCTTTGTTTAGACTGGATGGAGTCCCTATTGAAGTGAGTCTTTTGATTTTGACAATGTTTATATACCCCGCCAGAAAACAAGGTCATCCCTTGGAGTGGGTGTATCATCAAGCAGGCCTCCTAGGGAGGAAAACACTACTCACTTTTGATCCCCAAGATCGCACAAGGCATGAGGGGAGAGCATACGTGAGTGTAGTGCTTCTTTGGGTAGATAAACAAAGGATTTACAAAGGGATTTTTTATACCCAAGATCACCCAACGGTACGAGGGGAGAGCATACATCATAATGCAAATCAAGACATGACAAACAAGTTCTTTTCCTTCTCCTTTAATGTATGTGCAATTAAAACTAGTAGAAAAAGTAACTTTGACCGCTGGGCTGCAGAAAATGTTAGTAGTTTGCAAATGATATCTTGGACAAGTGTATAAGAGTTGCATAAACTAGATTAGTGTCCAAAAGATATGATAAAATCATGATCAGACAAAAGTGCTTACAAAGGCTTCTAAAGCACTAATATAAGCCACCTAGGCACAGAAAAAAGACACTAAAGCGCTAATAGAAGATACTAAGGTGCTGACAGAAGCTATGAAAGTACTAACAAAAAATACTTAGGTGCTAAAAGATAAAGCCTAGATGTTAAAAGAGGACTTCAGAAGCGCTGACAGATAACAAATATGCTTAGGAGAGGTACCTAGACACTAATGTAGGACACAGAGGCACTAAAACACAATGATATACTTGCTTCTACTTGCAGCTGAATGAACTAAACCTATAGGTGGAGGCATTGTGCCGAAATAGAAACTAGAGACCCTATAAAGAAAAATGTTAATCTGCCAAAATAGATGAATTAGATTATTACCTGCAAAACAAAACGTTAGACTTGCAGAAAGGTTGTTAGAATAGCTACAAAAACCACTGTCAATCCACAAAGATAATTTTTTTTTCAAACAACACAAATCAGAATAGAGGTTCTATTCTAGACTATAGAGGAGCTATTGCGGGATGCGCAGGCACTGATACAAGACTCTTAAGTTCTAACAAATTAAACTAAGGTATTAACTGTAATATGCTACCCTGATATTTTTTTGAAACTAACAGCAACACTGAAAGATGAGTGCAATAATGATTCTTCCACACTCTTCTGATCACCTAGATCTTGATGTGGGCAAGGTGAGAGAATACGAGTGCTTCAAAGTTAGCATTCAAATCATAAACCAACCGAAGTAATAATCTTCCATTTATTCAGTGGGCATCCACTCAATCATGGGAATAAGCATGAAATGTAAACATCCATTTGTGTAGTGGGCAACCACTTATTTAGTGGAAGTACAAGAAATGAAAACTAGGTGCATCCACTTATTCAGCGGGAACCTGAGCCATGAAGTACAGGAAATATTGAAAGAGGCACATCAAATTATTCAGTGGGGAGCCTTACAAAGCAAATAGAAACTAATCTCACTGGCACATCCACTTGTTCAGTGGGAAGCCCTTACAAGTTTTGCATCAGAGTATTACAATGAAGATCACCTGAAATGTTAGAGCCTAACATCTGATGTAACATGCCTCTGCCGTATAAAATATAGCATAGAAATACTATATCAATGAAGAGATTAGACACACAAAGACATCATAAAGATACCATGAATATACCAATGAAGAATGCCATGAAAAAATGATAGTTTGCTGGTCTGAAATAACCCAGCACTAGTGTGCAGGTCTGAAACTACTAACGACAACCACTACACCTTGTTCCCAACAACTTCTCCAAGGCTCATTCTATCCTCAAACTACCAACAACAATGCCCCTCATACTAGGCACCACTAGAATGTTAGGGTTCAGGCAGATCAAAGCAATAAACACTAACAATTATATGTAGATTAAATAACCCAAATATAACAATGAGGAATAACACAAAAGAGATCAACACAGAAATTTAATGTGGTTCACCCAATGTGGGCCACATCCACAAAAACTCAGCCATCCAATAATTTTATTATCTAGTGCAAAACATATTACAATCTTGTGAATACATCACCGTAACATACATCCCAGCTGCTTATAACAAGGTTTTTGGAAGCTTTTAGAATTAGGGTTTTGCAATGTCATTTTTCTTTTGTCGGTTAACAAGAATTAACAACTGACTTTGATGGTGCAAAAAAGAGGGAAAACAAATTTTCCCTCCTTGAACCTCGCAAGGATACATTACTAGTGTATAGTACTTGCATGATCAGTCGCCACATACCAACAGTCTCTCACTTGGAGACTGATTAGGATCCACACCAAATAATCTCCCACTTGGAGACTGATCTTGGACGACACCGCTACGCTTGCATCTCCCACTAGATTATAGGCTTGGCTGGTTTCTTATATCCACCATTATCAGTCATTAAGGCCAACAAAAATTGATGAGGAAATCAGTTTCTCTTGTGTAATTGCCTTTGTGAACATATCTGCAAGATTTTGACTTGTGTGAATTTTCTTTAGCTTCAACTGTCCATCCTCCAAAACTGATTGGATGAAGTGGTATCTGAGTTGAATGTGCTTAGTTTTTGAATGCAAAGCTAAATTGTTAGCAAGATGAATGACACTTTAGCTATCTGTGTACAAAGGGCTATCTTCTTGTCGTTGCCCGAATTCCTCTAGAAAACATTGTAACCAAATCATCTCCTTGCTAGATTCTGTAGCAGCAACATACTTAGCGTCAGTGGTTGAAAGTGCAACAACTGATTGTAGTACCTCCGACTGACTGTAGTACCTTAAAATCCAACTGACTGCAGTACCTCCTACAGTAAAAACATACCCTATAGTACTCCTCCTGCTATCAATATCACTTGCTAGATCAGAGTCAACATATCCTTTTAGAGCAAAATTTGTTCCTCCAAAACATAGTTTCTTTGAATTAGTACCTCTCAAATATCTGAGAATCCATTTTACAACATTCCAATGTTCCATTCCCAGATTGCTCATATACCTGCTCACAACTCCCACTGCATGTGCAATATCTGGCCTTGTGCATACCATTGCATACATCAAGCTACCAACTGATGATGCATATGGTATCTTAGACATTTTATCTTCCTCCTCTTGTGTCTTTGGACACATCTCCTTAGTCAACTTAAAATGACTAGGCAAAGGTGTACTAACTGCTTTTCCATTCTACATGTTAAACCTTTTCAACACCTTTTCTACATACTCACTTTGAGACAAAAATAATTTTCTGTTTGTCCTGTCCCGTGTGATCCTCATACCAAGGATTTATTTTATTGCACCCAAATCCTTCATAGAAAATGAATTTGCTAATTTCTGTTTAAGTTCATTAATATGCTACATGTTAGACCTGGCAACAAGCATGTCATCAACATAAAGCAACAAGATAATATAGCTGCCATTACCCAATTTCTTAAAATAATCACAATAATCAGAATGACATCTTTTGTAACCTTATTTAGCCATAAAACTATCAAATTTCAAATACCATTGCTGAGGTGCTTGCTTCAAGCCATACAAGCTCTTCTTTAACCTACACATAAATTCCTCCTTACCCTTGACCTCATATCCCTGTGGTTGCTACATTTATATTTCCTCTTCCAAATCCCCATGGAGAAAAGTTATTTTCACATCTAGCTATTCAAGATGTACGTCTTCCGCAGCCACAAGACTTAGAATGGTTCTAATAGAAGTCATCTTTACAGCCGGAGAAAATATTTTGTCAAAATCTATACCTTTTTTCTGTGCAAAACCTTTTACCACAAGTCTGGCCTTATATCTTTTCTTGCCTCCATCTTCTTCCTTCAACCTGTAAACCTATTTATTTGGCAATGCTCTTTTACCTGTAGGCAATTGGACTAAGCCCCAAGTTTGGTTCTGCAATAAGGAATCCATTTCCTCTTTCATGCCTAGCTCCCAGTACTTTTTGGTATCTACCTGCATTGCTTCTTCATAACTTTCAGGTTCACCAGAATCAGTTAATAATATAGAATATAATGATGGAGAAAATCTTTTTGGAGGTCTAGTTATCCTTGTAGAACGTCTAACACTTGCAGGAATCTGTGGGATAACTTGTTGTTGCTAAGCATCAGGTACCATTGGCATTTTATTTTTTGGAATCTCATCCAGCACCACATATTCCTTTTTGACTTGTTCATGCTTCTTTTACTGCAGTTGATCCTTATACATGTCATTCTCATTGAATATAACATCTTTGCTCCTAATGATTTTATGATTTTCATAATCCCATAACCGATAACCAAATTCATCTACTCCATATTCAATGAAGGTACCTTTTTTAGACTTAGCCTCAAGCTTGGTCGTATTTTCAATATCAACATGGACAAAAGCTTCACAACCAAAGGTTTTCATAAATGAATAGTTTACCTTTTTCCCCATCCATGCCTCCTCTAGAATGCCACCATCCAAAGGATTTGAAGGTACCCTATTTATTAAATAAACAACTGTATGTACAACATCTGCCCAAAAGTGTAAGGGTAGTCTATCATGCAATCTCATGCTCCTTGCATGCTCTATAATGGTCCTATTCATCCTCTCAGACACACCATTTTCTACGTACGGATTCCATTGTATGAACAATAATTCTCAAATTCTCTACTGCAATAATCACCTCCATTATTAGATCTGATACACTTCAACTTTTTTCTTATCTCATTCTCAACCAAAGCTTTCCACTTTTTAAAAGTTTCAAATACTTCTAATTTTTGTTTTAGGAAATACACCCATGTTTTCCTAATTGCATCATCAATAAAAGTAACATAATAAAAAGAGCCACCAAGAGAAGATACCTGAGTTGGTCCCCATACATCTGAATGCACAATCTCTAATTTCTCTCTTCTTCTCTTTCCCAACTTTGAGAAATTGGACTCTTTTATGTTTTCCATAAACACAATTTTCACAGAAATCCAAGTCAATCTTCTTTAGACCTGGTAGCAACTTTCTGGAGTGAAGGATCTTCATCCCTTTCTCACTCATGTGCCCAAGTCTATGGTGCCACAATTCTATTTCTGTCCTTGTAGCAAGTGTTATAACTGTCTCAGTAGCAACTATTTCTGTAGTAGCTAAGGTAGAATAAGTATTACCAGTATACAAATACAATGTGCCTACCTTTTCACCTTTAGCTACTACTAATGCACCTTTAGTGACCTTCTAGACTTTGTCTGAAAATGTAACTATGCCTAGTTGTCCTATAGAGATTAAATTCCTTCTCAAATTTGGAACATGCCTTACCTTCTGTAGCAACCATTCATTTCCAACTTGATTTTTATCTTTCCTTTTCCAACAATATGACAAGGTTCATCATCACCCAAATATACCTGTCCAAAATCACCTTGAACATAATCTACAAAATATTTCTTATGGGGTGTGGCATGAAATGAAACCCCTGAATCTATTACCTAGCAATCATTAGCATTATCTGAACACAAAATTAAAGCATCTTGTAATTTATTACTTGCAACATTAGCTTCCTTACTGTCATCATGTTGTCCGTCTCCTTGGTTGCCCTTTCGAGACCAGCAATCCTTCTTCAAGTGTCCTGGCTTTCCACAGTGCCAGCAATCCATTCTTCCTCTGGATTTAGATCTGCCTTTCTTCGACTTCCCTTGTGACTTCCCACGATTTGTTAGGCTTTTCCCTCTCCTTTGTTCTTCCCCTATTCTCTACAGGCAAAGCATTACCTAATGTTGAACTCTCACCTGTGCTTTTTTGTCGCATTTCCTCACTAAGGATAACACCAACAACATCATCAAATTTCAAAGTATTTGAACCAACGACATAGTTACTTACAACCATTACCAAGCTATTCCAGCTTTCTGGCAAAGAACATAAAAGCAAGAGAGCCCTCACCTCTTCATCAAATTTCACTTTTATAGAAGTTAACTGACTGGTAATTGTATTAAACTCATTTAAATGATCTAACACAAATCCACCTTCAATCATTTTTAGATTAAACAAATGCTTCATGAGAAATACCTTATTAGAGGCTGAGGGATTTTCATACAATTTGGCCAAAGCTTTCATCAGTTCACTTGTCTTCGCTTCAGTTATATTGAATGCCACAGATGGTGCCAGGCACAACCAAATGGTTCCCAGTGCCTTTCTATCCAGAAGTTCCCAATCCTCATTAGTCATTATTGCCGGTTTCTTGGCTATTCCTTCCAAAGGCCTCCATAAATCCTTCTGATAGAGATAATCCTCCATTTGCATCTTCCATAATTGATAGTTCTACCCATTGAATGTATCTATCTTCAATTTACCCTCGTCTGCCATTGCTCCCACTTAACCGTGAGACTCCCACTCAACTGTGAGACCTTCCTACAAATGATAATCAAACACAACCTGCTCTGATACTAGTTGTTAGGGTTTAGGTAGATCAAAGCAATAAACACTAACAATTATATGTAGATTAAATAACCCAAATATAACAATGAGGAATAACACAAAAGAGATCAACATAGAAATTTAACGTGGTTCACCCAATATGGGCTACATCCATAGAAACTCAGCCATCCAATGATTTTATTATCTAGTGCAAAATAGATTACAATCTCACAAATACATCACCGAAACATACATCCCAGCTGCTTATAACAAGCTTTTTGGAAGCTTCTATCTAGAATTAGGGTTTTGCAATGTCATTTTTCTTTTGTCGGTAACAAAAATTAACTTATGTACATTACTAGTGTACAATACTTGCATGATCAGTCACTGTTGTACCCAACCAAATTTTTTGCTTCATCAAGGCATTTTGAAACAAGTCTAGAAAATTTTTCGTCAAAAAGTCAAAAAAGCAAAATTTCTAAAAATAGACGTCGAGTTAGGTTTTCTGAGCTTCTTGAGATATGGATGTTGGCAAAACTTTCTAAAAATAGAATCTCCAAATCAGGTGTCGCGCTCGATTCTCATTGGTCGATTTTCCTTCACAATCGGCACGGTTCAGACGGAATCTTCAAATGACCAAGTTTTCTCTACTGGGCCATTTTTGCTTTTTCACAAGGTGAAGCATGAGATCGAAAGTCATCAACACAGAAAAGTTCACCTGCCAAATCTCTTCGACGAGTTTCCAACGCTATTTCAACGACGCAAAATCGACAAACGGCTGTCGACTCGATGATGCACGCAAAACGATGCAAGATGGATCCAAGGTGAAGTGAAAAGTTGGAAAATCAAAAAATTGGCTAAGTCTGGTGAAACTGGGTGCCCCAGGAGGCTAGGGGCGCCCATCCTCTCCAGTGTTAGTTTTTTTTCACGTTTTTCGAGAAACGTCGAAAATACTTCCGTCAGCTCCTTTCCGGTTGGTCAAACTTGGTCAAAAGTTAGTCAAAGCCAGGATTTCATCTTAGATATGTTTAGAATACTCAAATCACCCTTCGTCTCGCCTTGACAGTTGTCAGAACGACTGAAATCGAAGACCGAACAAGAGCCGTGGGCATGAAAATCGAGAAAAGGTACAAAATTGAAAATTTTTGCAAAAAATGGCTAAGTGTTGACAAAATGGGCGCCCCAGGAGGCTAAGGGCGCCCATCCTCACCAGTGTTAGTTTATTTTTCATGTTTTTCTTGAAAAACACAAATCTCCTTCCGTCTGCCCGCTCCGGTTCAGTGTTGATCAGTTTGGCACATTTTTCGAGGCAAATAGAGGGTACAATCAGCTCAGTTTTCATCAGGCTTGCATATTTTCTAGATCATCAGACTCATTTCCATCCCAATTGATAGAAATCAATAGCCAAACAGGGGTTCTGTGCCTCCGGAACATGCACGCAAACCAAGAAATTGAAAAAGTTGAAAAAACTGAAAAAATGGCTAAGTGTTGGGAAACTGGGTGCCCCAGGAGGCTTGGGGCGCCCATCTTGAGTAGTGTTAGAATATTTTTGTGTTTTCAGTGTTTTTCGACATGCCTTGTTATCAATCTTCGCCCGTTGGCAGTTTCGGGGAGGTTAAACTTGGTCAAACGATGTCAGATCGTCGAACGGAGGTAGGGGATGAAATCTCAGTTGATCAATCTTCAAAATGTCAGGATCAGTTAGCTTTTTCTTCGATGACATCATCAAAGAAGATATTTTTTGTCATCTTGCACATGAAGCCATAGGCTCCTACAAAATAGGGATTCTTCCTATTCGAAGATTTTTGCTTTAAAAGTTGCTTTCTTCATGGATGAGGATGAAGTTTTCTTCTCACACAAGTAAAGCTGCTTTTTCGACCAAAAGATTTATAAAGACAAGCTTTGGGCTTCTTTATCTCATTATTTTTTGCAAGTTGCATCCAGAGGAAATATTTTATTTTTCTTTCAACAGAGATTCGAAGACCCAAACCAGGTGCTTTTTTAGTTTTCTTCATAGATTCGGGTTGAGGAAGAAGAGAGGCTTGCTTTTTCAGGGTCCTTGTTTCAAGGAGATCATTTTTTAGAAATCTGACGAGAGCTTTTTCAGTTTTCGTCGAGATGGGTCCATCCAGATTATCATTCTCTTGAAGATTAGGAGTTGTGCTTTTTTTCAGGAAACTGCTTTTTCCCTGCTTTTTCGAGAAAATCTCCGCTTTTTCAAAATCTGACAATCTGGGTTGCTTAGAAACAGAATTATCTACAAAACCCATGTGCTAGCTTTTTTCGCTCAGAATCAGCTTTTTTAGAAGAAATCAGCAAAAGAATACTAGTGGATGACATCACCAATAAAGCAACAATAAAGATGGGGACACAAAAAGAAATCATCTTTGAAACATATGCTTTTTGTTTTAAAGCAGCTCATCCATTCTATATTTAGAAAGAAATCACCTTGTGATAGTTGGAATCTTTTTGCTTTAAAGCAGATTGCTTTAAAGCATTTGTTTATTGTATCTTTGTCTTAGAATAGTAATAAAGCTTGCGAGTTGGCAAGTTAGGGTTAATCAAGGAGATTTTAGGGTTCCCTACTCCTTTGATTTTAGTATAAATAAGGGCATCCTTGCCCATTGTTGGTAATGGTAGTTGTGATATCAAATTTGCTGTGCCTATTCTAGCCTGCAAACATTGTTATTCCAAGTGTCTGTTCATTTGTGTTCAGTGTTCTCCGGTGTTTGATCGCTTACTGTATGCCTACCTTTTGCTGCAGTCTAGCTGTCCTGGAGTTGTATTAAACTTTTTGATATTGAATAGAAATCTCATGCCTACTTTGCTCTGATATTCTATATCGATTCATCAAGTTTTTGTCGTCAGATGTGTAGCTTCTGTGGCTTTCATTTTCAGCTTTCATCATTAAATTACTCTTAGTCTTGTGGTGTAAATCTGGAGGAAAACTACTTGAGTTTTTGTGTTTACAATCATTCCCTGTTCACTTTCAACTTCCTTTGCTCTGAATTTACTCAGGAGGTTGAAAGCGTCATTAGTCTATGCTAGTTGTAGTAGAAGTTTTATTAAAAAGGAAAAACCTCTTCTGCAGCGTTTAGAGTTTTATAACCTTGTGCTCTGCAGCTGAGAATCAAAAAGAAGATAGGTGAAGTTTCATTCAAGTTATCTTTTCAGCGAACATCAGCAAGAAAGGGAACTCCCCCTTCCAATAGGAGAACAGTTTATCTGTGCATAGTTGTTCGTTTCCAAATCGCATACCAGAGGTGCGAATTGAAACGCCAACAGTTTTCTGGCGCCCACCGTGGGGCACGAGGCATAAAACTTCAAGCAAGCTTAGGCTTATGACATGGTAATGACTCTCTGGCGTCCTTCTGCTCCAGTTCAACAACCAAATCTTACACCACCTGTTATTCAACCAAATCTTGTACGAGTAGAAGGAGAGCAAATGGACATCATTAGCAGCATTAGAAGTTTCATATTTGCGCAAAAGGAAAGTCCTGATCAGTGGAGAAACGCAGCTGCTATCCTTGACGAAGAAGAACACAAAGCAGATCTTGTAGCAGGAAGACTAGTACTACCACCTCCCGCGTGGCAATAGACAATCCTGGCTCACAGGGTTTATTCAAGAAAAGGAAAAGGTGGTGCTACGGATCCTTTCTTTCAAGATCTTGATTCTATAAAAGTTGGAGAAGCATCCAACATAGCTTGAGAAATTCAGATAGTTCCTGAAGTTAAGCAGGAAGAATCACAAGAAGAACCAGTAATCCAACCTAGAGCAATGGGTGATGCAAATAACAACAATCACAATGATCCAAATCGAAGGCGACCGCCACCGTTGCCTTGGGGTAATAATATTGGACCTTTGGCCCTACAAGCACATCATGATTTACCAAAGGGATCCAGGAAGCACTTTCCTCGGTTCCATGGCGATGGAACTCAACATCCTGATGAACACATCTCTACATTCACAACAGCTTGCGCTGTTTTGCATGTATCACATGAAGATATTGCCGTGCGTCTCTTCGTTGAGACTCTCGCGGGAAATGCTGCTGATTGGTTCAATCATCTGGAACCAGGAATCATTACAAGTTGGGCAACTATGAGCGAGAAATTCTTGGCAAGGTTCAAGCCTGCCGAAGATGGTCACAGATTGTTCGCCCAACTCTCAAATTCAAAGATGGAAAACAATGAACCAATGAGGGAGTTTGTGGCAAGGTTTAATCACCTAGTTACACGTCTTTCGCATACTCTTAATCCGTCTCCGCAAACTCTGTTGTGCAGTTTCATTAACGCTCTTCCTTCTGAGATAGCCTTCTTTTTGAGATCAGCTAATGAAACAGAATTATCCAATGCACAAGAAAATGCCATCAAGTTAGAGGACGACATGATTACCTCTGGCAAGATGAAAATGGATTCAATCAGGCCTCTAGTTCAGAGCTCTACAAATCCACTGCTACATAAGGTAGCAAACGAAGTGACTATCATGAAGAGACAGTTGCCTACTCAGGGGCAACCCGTGCAACAACAATACCAACCACAGCAACAGTATCAGCCTCAGCAACCATATCAGCCTAAGAGGAACAATTTTCAGCCTTTCAATAACTATAGGCCCAGGTTGCCAGCACCACCACCAAGGCAAGCAGTCGATGCTGCTCAAAATGCAGTGTTTTGTTCCTTTCATGAGACTGATGCACATACTGGAGCCACGTGTCCTGAAAATTTAAGGATGAATCAAATCATGGGATATGTTGATGCTGCACCTATTTCAAACATTGTTCCTTCCCCAAGTGCGAATGTTGTCTTACCACAGACGGACAACTTCGATGGCGACTCTACCACGGGATACTTCCAGAATGAACCCATTATAATGAAGGAAGAACAAGACGATTTTCGTCAATATTCTCTTGCAGTGAATCATGAAAATCTTTCAACTCCTGTGTTTACACGTACTCAACATTTTAAGGCACAGAAGGAAGGAGAGAATACACAAAGACCAAAAGAAAAGGAGAAGGAAGTGGCTTCCACTTCCAATGCTCAGCCATCACGTGAAAGTGTTCAGACTACTCAAAATTCATCTTCAACAAATTTTGATATAGTCGATTCCATGATGAAGACAAAGGTGCAGATTTCTCAGCTGGAGTATCTTCAAGACCATCCAGATCAACTGGATAGAATAGTCAAGTATGTCAAGAAATATACTGTCGTACAACCCACATTGCTAGAATCTTCTGTTCTGGTAGGAGAGAAGCCAAAGCCCTTCTATATTTCTCTGTATATAGGAGGTTATAAATTAAGCAATTGCATCGTTGATTCAGGAGCCTCAGACAACGTCATGCCTTTGCAGGTAATGAACGCTTTGGGACTCTCATGCACCAAAACACATGACAAGTGTTATTCGCTTGAGTCTAAATCAGTGCCATGGGTTGGACAATTGAAGGATGTTCAAGTTTGATTAGCGGCTTGCCCAGAGAAGAAAATAATGATGACTATCTTGGTAGCTGACATCCCAGCCAGCTATGGGATGCTGCTAAGTAGAAGTTTCTGCAAAGATCTTGGAGGAGAAATACAATTGGATTGGTCATCTGCAACCATTCCTTTAAAGAAAGGTAATTTCAAATTGGAACCAGAAACCAAGTCATGGTTCACGGTGGTGAAATCTCAGGATCCTCAAGCATAAGTGCTATATCAAGAAACGGATTTCGGTACATATGTTATGTTGTCTGATATAACTAAAAAGAATCAAGAGGTTGTCTATGTGGTTGACAAATCAGAGGAAGTATCCGAAGAAATGTGCAATTTGCAAACTTTCTTTGAAGAAGAAGTGCAACAATCTTCTCAAGAGCAAAATTACAAGGAAGAGATCAAATATGTTGCGGAGAGCAATGAAGAATCTGATTTGTTCTTCTCATCTTTTGAAGGTTGGTTTGAAGAACCTGTGTCAGATATATCCAAAGAAGAGACCAAAGGAATGTTGCAATTGGAGAAAGAACATGATCTTCTTCATTTTTAAGATGATTCATCATTAGAGGAATTTATCAAAAATGGAGATCATATAGAAGATTCATCGTTGGATCTTGATAGCTTTCTACATCACTTAGAGAGTGATTCTTCAGTAGAGGATACTGTAAATTTTCTTTTACAGTTCAGCCCGTCTTCATCTTTGTCTCAAGAAGCTTTCATACACACTAATGAAGAAAATGATGCTAAACTTTTGAAGGTTATCCCTGAACTTGTGCTATATCAAGAAACGGGTCCTGGTACATATGTTATGCTGTCTGAAATAACCGAACAAAATCAGG
Organism: Cunninghamia lanceolata; assembly: GCA_027924645.1. NCBI lineage: Eukaryota > Viridiplantae > Streptophyta > Pinopsida > Cupressales > Cupressaceae > Cunninghamia > Cunninghamia lanceolata. The sequence goes on from BSBN01000516.1 coordinate 7,117,518, forward strand.
AGGTTGTCCATGTGGTTGACGAATCAGAAGAAGAATCTGAAGAAATATACAACTTACAAACTTTCTTTCAGGAAGAAGAAGAACAACAATCTTCTCAAAAGCAAAATAATGATGAATCAATTTTGTTTTTCCTGTCTTTCGAAGGCTGGTTTGAAGAACCTATGTCAAATATATCCAAGGGAGAGACTCAAAAAGTTCTACAAGCAGAACAAGAGCATGACCTTCTTTTTGAAGATGATTTCTTCCTGGAAGAATTTTTCAGAACGGGAGATCATATAGAAGTTCCATTATTAGATCTAAATTGTTTTCAACATCAGTGGGAAAGTGATTCTTCAATGGAAGATACTAGAGACTTTCCTTTACAATATAGCCCATCTTCACCTGCATCTCGAGAATCTTTCATACATACTAGTGAAGAGGACGATGTTGAATACATCTATGAACTTGTACAAGAAAAAGACTTTACTGATGCTATGCACCCGATGTGGAATACAACATATGAAGAGGTTGATGGTGAAGAGTTCATGGAATATTCAGTTTTGGTCACTAAAGAGGATGATATTGAAAAATCAGAGATTATTGACAAATGTCTTGTGAGATACGCCGTGTGTGAGATTGATCAAGAAGAAGAAGAGGAAACATATGATTCAGATGAAGCTGTCTTTGATTCTACTCCTTTTACAGAGCAAGAAAGATACATGAATGCTGAAGAAGAAGTGATGATGGATATTCGCATTGAAGAAGAGTACTCTACAGAGGGTGATGAGATTCCAGGTAATGAATGGGAAAGTGAGCTATCAGGTGAAGATGTTCAAGAGTTTAAGCATTGAGATCTTGACGGTTCATCAGATTTTGGAGAGTGGATGGACGAAAACAAAACCGATGAAGAAGCCCCCGTAGCACTTGAAAAATGGGCGACGACAGTTGTGGATCCTATAAGCCAAGAATCAGTGATGAGAGTTGTGTATGAGAAGCTTGCACCTTTTCCAGAAGATGATGCATTGACTGAATACAAAGTTGCATGTGTACAAGATATAAATGAAACTCATATTCAATATGTGGTGATGACCATTCCCACAGATGTACTTTGGCCACAAGACTTTCCTGTATATCTTCAGAAAGAAGTTCTATATCTCCACATATTGCAGAGGTTGCTTGCATTGGAAGAAGATGCTCCACCTGATCACTGGTGTATCAATCAGTTTCTCAGAAACTTCTCATGGCCTGAATGTGAATACCCTCCTGAATCATGGCTCTTTGAGAGGGTGTTGCAGAGAAAGAAAAGTTTTGTGCTACCAAGGCAATCCTCACAGCTAAAGAGAGATGGTTCTTACTTTTCTGAGTCAATTGACAGTTTCATGTGACAGTCCTAATCTCTTCTCATCCTTGCTTAGGAGAAAGAGCACGTGAAACACTTTTTGTTCTCGTAATGTGTTTCCCCTTTCTGTGATGTGACCGTTATGTCACAATGTTTTTCCCCTTTCTGTGATGTGACCGTTATGTCGCAATGTTTTTCCCCTTTCCGTAATGTGACAATTGTGTTCCTTGTGTTGTGAAGTTCCAACTGCTTAGGTGATCTTAGGAAGTCTAGTTTTAGGTGATGTAGGAGAAATGTCTTGTTCTACGTGATTAAAAATGTAACCTGACTCTATTGCCCAATGGATAAGGCACTGGTCCAACTTGCCAAAGTCCAGAGATTCTTGGTTCTCCTATGCCGTAAGTATCCGCCATGGTCCCCAGACAGAGCCAATTGTTGTACCCAACCAAATTTTTTGCTTCATCAAGGCATTTTGAAACAAGTCTAGAAAATTTTTCGTCAAAAAGTCAAAAAAGCAAAATTTCTAAAAATAGACGTCGAGTTAGGTTTTCTGAGTTTCTTGAGATATGGATGTTGGCAAAACTTTCTAAAAATAGAAAGTTTCTAAAAATAGAATCTCCAAATCAGGTGTCGCGCTCGATTCTCATTGGTCAATTTTCCTTCACGATTGGCACGGTTTAGACGGAATCTTCAAACGACCAAGTTTTCTCTACTGGGTCATTTTTGCTTTTTCACAAGGTGAAGCATGAGCTCGAAAGTCATCAACATAGAAAAGTTCACCTGCCAAATCTCTTCGACGAGTTTCCAATGCTGTTTCAACGACGCAAAACTGACAAACGGCCGTCGACTCGATGATGCACGCAAAACGATGCAATATGGATCCAAGGTGAAGTGAAAAGTTGGAAAATCAAAAAATTGGCTAAGTCTGGTGAAAATGGGTGCCCCAGGAGGCTAGGGGCGCCCATCCTCTCCAGTGTTAGTTTTTTTCACATTTTTCGAGAAACGTCGAAAATACTTTCGTCAGCTCCTTTCCGGTTGGTCAAACTTGGTCAAACTTGGTCAAAAGTCAATCAAAGCTAGGATTTCATCTCAGATATGTTTAGACTACTTAGATCACCCTCCGTCCCGCTTTGACAGTCGTCAGAACGACCGAAATCAAAGACCGAACAGGAGCCGTGGGCACGAAAATCGAGAAAAGGTACAAAATTAAAAATTTTTGGAAAAAATGGCTAAGTGTTGACAAAATGGGTGCCCCAGGAGGTTAAGGGCGCCCATCCTCACCAGTGTTAGTTTATTTTTCATGTTTTTCTCAAAAAACGCAAATCTCCTTTCGTCTGCCCGCTCCGGTTCAGTGTTGATCAGTTTGGCACATTTTTTGAGGCAAATAGAAGGTACAATCAGCTCAGTTTTCATCAGGCTTGCATATTTGCCAGATCATCAGACTCATTTCCATCCCAGTTGATAGAAATCGACAGCCAAACAGGGGTCCTGTGCCTCCGGAACGCGCACGCAAACCAAGAAATTAAAAAAGTTGAAAAAACTAAAAAAATGGCTAAGTGTTGGGAAACTGGGCGCCCCAGGAGGCTTGGGGCGCCCATCTTGAGTAGTGTTAGAATATTTTTGTGTTTTCAGTGTTTTCTGATATGTCTTGTTATCAATCTTCGCCCGTTGGCAGTTTCGGGGAGGTCAAACTTGGTCAAACGATGTCAGATCGTCGAACGGAGGCAGAGGATGGAATCTCAGTTGATCAATCTTCAAAATGTCAGGATCAGTTAGCTTTTTCTTTGATGACATCATCAAAGAAGATATTTTTTTGTCATCTTGCACATGAAGCCATGGCTCCTGCAAAATAGGGATTCTTCCTATTCGAAGATTTTTGCTTTAAAAGTTGCTTTCTTCATGGATGAGGATGAAGTTTTCTTCTCACACAAGTAAAGCTGCTTTTTCGACCAAAAGATTTATAAAGACAAGCTTTGGGCTTCTTTATCTCATTATTTTTTGCAGGTTGCATCCAGAGGAAAGATTTTATTTTTCTTTCAACGGAGATTCGAAGACCCAAACCAGGTGCTTTTTCAGTTTTCTTCATAGATTCGGGTTGAGGAAGAAGAGAGGCTTGCTTTTTCAGGGTCCTTGTTTCAAGGAGATCATTTTTTAGAAATCTGACGAGAGCTTTTTCAGTTTTTGTCGAGATGGGTCCATCCAGATTATCATTCTCTTGAAGATTAGGAGTTGTGCTTTTTTTTGGGAAACTGCTTTTTTCCTGCTTTTTCAAGAAAATCTCCGCTTTTTCAAAATCTGACAATCTGGGTTGCTTAGAAACGGAATTATCTACAAAACCCATGTGCTAGCTTTTTTCGCTCAGAATCAGCTTTTTTAGAAGAAATCAGCAAAAGAATACCAGTGGATGACATCACCAATAAAGCAACAATAAAGATGGGGACACAAAAAGAAATCATCTTTGAAACATATGCTTTTTGTTTTAAAGCAGCTCATCCATTCTATATTTAGAAAGAAATCACCTTGTGATAGTTGGAATCTTTTTGCTTTAAAGCAGATTGCTTTAAAGCATTTGTTTATTGTATCTTTGTCTTAGAATAGTAATAAAGCTTGCGAGTTGGCAAGTTAGGGTTAATCAAGGAGATTTTAGGGTTCCCTACTCCTTTGATTTTAGTATAAATAAGGGCATCCTTGCCCATTGTTGGTAATGGTAGTTGTGATAGCAAATTTGCTGTGCCTATTCTAGCCTGCAAACATTGTTATTCCAAGTGTCTGTTCATTTGTGTTCAGTGTTCTCTGGTGTTTGATCGCTTATTGTATGCCTACCTTTTGCTGCAGTCTAGCTGTCCTGGAGTTGTATTAAACTTTCTGATATTGAATAGAAATCTCATGCCTACTTTGCTCTGATATTCTATATCAATTCATCAAGTTTTTGTCGTCAGATGTGTAGCTTCTGTGGCTTTCATTTTCAGCTTTCATCATTAAAGTACTCTTAGTCTTGTGGTGTAAATCTGGAGGAAAGCTACTTGAGTTTTTGTGTTTACAATCATTCCCCGTTCACTTTCAACTTCCTTTGCTCTAAATTTACTCAGGAGGTTGAAAGCGTCATTAGTCTATGCTAGTTGTAGTAGAAGTTTTATTAAAAAGGAAAAACCTCTTCTGCAGCGTTTAGAGTTTTATAACCTTGTGCTCTGCAGCTGAGAATCAAAAAGAAGATAGGCGAAGTTTCATTCAAGTTATCTTTTCAGCGAACATCAGCAAGAAAGAGAACTCCCCCTTCCAATAGGAGAGCAGTTTATCTGTGCATAGCTGTCCGTTTCCAAATCGCATACCAGAGGTGCGAATTGAAACACCAACAGTCACCACATACCAACATAGAGGGTAAGTTTACAACATCAATATTGCAACAAATTGATCATAAGTTCATACGCCCTAGAACAGAGCTGGTATGACCCAACATGATGTACGACAGGGTCATTGAAGCCTAAAACATCATCATACTACACTAAAACTGCCCAGACCTGATCACTTTCACTCCACAAACATGATGCAGTCTGTAAACAAGAGGTTACCACTAAATCTTTGCACAATAAAATAGGTCCTCATGCCATCGTACAACCTGATGCTGTACGACCAACTAAAGGAACAACAACACACAAACAAATAACATTCATAATGACTGAAATAACATTCCAGAATCCTTTTCAATAACAATAAACACTTTTGACACCAAAATCTCCAAGAAAACATCAAACTCCATTTAGCTCTATGTGATTTCTGGATGAAATCACCTCAAACCAACTAGGGTGGAATCTTTCACCACTGAAACTGATCTTCTCCAAGAGGGTTTTCATCCGCAAGAAGGAAAGGAAGAACACATAGGTTCAATCCAGTAGCATAATATTACAATATCCAACATAAAAAATAATCTCTCAACTCCTCTATATAGGCACTTTTTGGAGTTGCACATAAAATGAATTTATTTATTAAAGAATGAAATTTTCCACTCAAACTCCAATATTTCCCTTTTTCACCAACATAAGTTCTAACTTTTATGTGCCTATCAGAATGAGTAACTTTTCCCCATTCCAATGAGCTATAACACTTAAGCCTTTTCTTAAATATTCCCAACCTTACGTGACTTAAGTGATATCATTAATAAAATAGCTCATTTAATCACCAAATTTGCAAAAAGTCCCAAACTATAGCAGAATGCAAATTAAACCATACCAACATACTCTGAAAGATTTGGGATGAAATGTGAGACCATTGGGATGACTTACTATAAATAGATGGCTCCTCCAAGAATCTTCGAGAGCTATCCGGGAAGCTAGACAAACTTCTGAAAGTTGCATTGTCATTCTGAAACATCACTGAGCTCAAATCCAACATCAATTACCCTAAAAAATTGATCCACAACCATTCCATGAACATTGGAGTTCTCTCAACTATGACAAATAGCCTTTGAAGGACTAGGAACAAGCATAATGCACACAAAAAGTCTATGCGCCAAAAAGGGAACATTACAGTCCGCCCTCATCGAAATTGCTTACTCTCAAGCAATTTGTCAAACACAACCATCAGATCTATTCTGAATAGTACTACTCCAAGATCCCAAATCAATCTAGGAGGTTTGTGAACCCCCAAAAACCATGCGTCATGCTATGTCATAACAACAATCATAACCCTTTCCACACTTCTTGCAAAAAGGGAAACAATCCTTTGTAAGAATTCTTCCAGCTCACCCAAACACTGCTTGGAGCCAACATGCCTCCTCTGAACTATTCTGATATAATCAATAGGACTTGTGAAATCCTTCAATGTTCCAACTCCAAAGGTCTCTATATGATGAACCAAAGCATGTGGAAGTTCAATGTCCAGGATCAACACCGCGAGTAAACTATCAAAGTTTACCTCACAATCCTTCATAAGATGAACTCTCAGATTTGGGAAGGTTAGGTAACACATAATCACTGCTATTCAAAAATGAAATAAGTGAAGTACAATCAGATTTTAGCATTCTACATAAGGGATAACAACAGTACCAATGGAGTTCCCAAGTATAGGCATGTGAACTGAGCATTATTTTGCACAAAAACAACTCGGGAGTTGCTGGAAAACACTTCCAAGTAATCTCCAACTAGAACCCTTTACTTCCTTGGCAAGAAATATTATGCCAATTCTCCTAAATGAGAGCAAACCAAGATGTGAGGTGGCTGTCCAGCAACCAAACAACAAGTGCAAGACTGAAAATTTGACCCATTTGTTGATGGTGTTTTTAGCACGCAACAACACAGGTGAAATGTAGGTTATCTCACCTCTCTTGAAAGAAATCCTATCCTAGATAGGACTACCCCAAGGTTTATACAACTAGGTCTTAGCTTGCAAGAATAACTTTATTGGAATGTTTTATTTGTACCAACAAGGGGACTTACATACAATGATAGGGTATGATGAAACTATGACAACAAAGTGTGCAAAACACTATGGTATTTTCAATAGATTTGTGAATGTGATTGCTACCGACAACCTAATTCTAACATATATTTATAAAGAAAATGCAAAGGACGTAAGGTTTAAAGTGAAATGCTAAAACCTAACTGACAATTACAACTGGATAAAATGTTGCAGATAGATAAATATTTTCAATAAACCATTCCCTGTTTCACCAGGCAAAGAAACCCACAATGTTGCAAGAAATGATGCAATCTTCCAAGGATTCTTAAAATTTTCAAACCACATTCATTCATTAAACATCCATAAAATGGAGTAGCTTAACTCATGAAATGCAATCGAACTAGGTTCAATAATAAGGTCCATGCTAACTATGCACAACAAATTACAATCAACAAGCACTAATAGTATGGACCAAAGCATTCATCAAATATCTTAGCATTTACCCATCATTGCAAAGCACATCTAATTAACTTTAGATTGATATGAACCATGAAATCCAAAAGAGGTAACACAAGAATGCAAATTCTCAGCAACCTGCAAAACTTGCTTTGTATTGATCACAATTTGGCAGAGTCTTAGCAATTTAGTATCAAGTCTTAGTTATAATGAGAGAAAATGATGGCCCTCTTATAGACAGGCACCATACCAAGTTTTTCATGGACGGTGGAGATTAACTCAATACCAAGGGTCCAGATTTACACAACATTTAATGAAAGACAACAGTTTGTTACATTTTCGGATTTGATTTTGGCCCTTAGGAAAAAAGACAAAATACAGCTTACGAATACATTAAATCTAGACAAAATGGATACCCATTTGGCTGTATATGAGAAATAGCAAATTTACAAGACAAAGGAAAGTCAATATGAAGTCATTTGACCCCCAAAAATTGGAACTAATGTGGAATGACAGGATTTCACATGCCAGCTAGAACATGTCACTGTTCATCACCATCTAAGTTGACTTTGCTCTTTTCCGCTTCTCTATTGTTGTAAGTTGTGTAGGCTTCCAAGGCTGGGTTGATATCCGCTAGCTAAGGATCTTTAACATAATCAATTCTAAATTTTATTCGGTCAAGCTCTCGCAAAAATTTGTAGTATATTGCTTCTCAGGACCTTTTATGTCTTTTGAATTCTCTGAACTCAACTCTAAGGTCATTTACCTTCTCTAGCTTCCCAATCATGTTGAGGGGTGAATCCCCATGAATGATATGATGAAATTTACCTTTACATTCTTGAGCATCTACTGGGGCTGTGTCATCTAGATCCATGTTTGTACAAGCCCACAGTACATCATTTAGCCGATATATTACATCCAAAATTTGGGCTCTGGCTGGTGCCAAGGAATTCTTAGCTCTAGCAAAGACTTCTCTTCTTAACCCAATCAATTCTAACTACTATTCTCGTATGTGCAATCTATCCCGAGTCCAAATATTTTCTGCTAACAAAACTTTGTCTGGAAGATTAGTCATAGCAAAAACCTGAGGATGAATATGAGCATAATCATCATAATTTCTGCAATTGCTGACCACTTCATCCCATTCAGATTTCAAGAGACAAAAATCTTTGTGTAGCTCACCGCCTCATTTATTAACTCACAACCCTTGGCATACACCTCGTGGAACCATTCCTCTGTAGTAGCTGTAGTGGTTTTTATGCTGTCAAAATTCTCTAACTCCTCTTCAGATAGAAGAGAAGGTGCAGTCTCTGGCTCACCATCTGAAGATATAGGTTTTATCAAATATTTTATACAGGTCTTCAGTTCCTCATTCTATTGCCTGAGTTGTTGTTTGGTCAGCTCATCTTTATTTAATCTATCCAAATATTAGATATAGAGCCCTTAAATTCCTCTATTTCATGTGTTTTGAATGATGGCCCCAGATTAAGCATTGTGACTGTGTAAATCCTAGGCTGGATTTTATCCTTTTTCTACTTCTTTAATTTCTCGAGTCTGGCCAAAAAACTGTCCAAGTCTAGGGACATAACTTATGTTAGTTTCAAGATAGACAACTGAGAGGGGGGGTGAATTAGTTGTTCAAAAACTTGCTCTTAATAACCACTTAAATCCTTCTTGTAATTTAGCAGCATAATAATAAATCAACCATGGAAACACAATGCAACAATTTAAGAGCAGAAACACATTAACACATATGACACCAAGATTTTAACATGGAAAACCTGGTTAAGGGAAAATCCACGGGGTGACTAACCCAAGATTGTATTCTTTGTTAAAAGAATAAGAAGAGCAAAATGGCACATGCCAATTAGGGCTCACTGCTCGAGCACACTGCTCACAAGAGGCCCACTGCCTACAGGAGACACACTATCTACAAAATGATAAATATTACATACTTGAACTGAAGAATAGCATCTTCACCATGCTTGAGTTAGTTCCATTTAAGCCCAATACTTCTGCTCTGCCTTTCTCTTTCCTCCTCTTTACCACACTCTCATCTCCACCAAGATACCTTTGAAATGACTTCACAACTTCTTATTTATACAAGACATCAACTTTGGGATAATCATCAAAGTTGGCAAACTTTAAAGAACAAATACATAAATACAACATGAATAATTACAAAAAGACTTCACACAAATCAACACACTGTCGGCTACATAGATCTGAGACTTCAATCTTCTTTGAGGAACATGCCATGCTTCACAGAACATCTTCAAGATCATCCGCAGGATGTGTAACTCATCCGGTCAGCCAAATTTAGGAAGAACACCATCATCCGGAAGTAATTCTTCAATTACGAGCTCAATCTTCAATACAGACCACCAACATGAACTAGACACAATCCAGATACCTCCACAAGCTTGCCTGAATCACCAAGAACATCCACACTACTTTTAATTACTAAAATCATTCTCTCCTTCATCTAGAACCTCAAGAACACAGTCTGTCATCACTGTCATATTGGAATAGATGCTTGTGGACCTCCAGACCACGAACCAATTGAGTTGTCAATTCACATTGACTTCCTAAACACTCCACCAAATCTGCAGAACAAGATATTGCATTTTCAGATCTCAGTGGACCTATTTGTGTCATTTTGTCACCTCTAAACATCTACTAGAACCGGTTTTACTCATATGGCCATAACTTCTTCAAATCTTCATGCGGACCTCTCAAATCTTTACTGGATCATCTTTAGACACATATCTACAAACCCTTTGATGTGCATCCTCTGATCTTCATCTTAGCTAGGATCTTTACTTCACTATCTTCACTATTCTTCTCTGTTCTTGATAGGACTAATTTTCTCAATATCCTCAGCATATAACTCATCCAATCCTTGACATCAATGCAACAAAAGTATGTTGACATCAATGACAACACCGGTTAGGCCATTACTTGCAACAATCTCCCCCTTTGTCATTGATGGCAACATATGATGTGAAAAACTGTTTTAACCATCAAGACAAGAACTTCTCCTTACTGACTGACATAACTCCCCCTATCAACAACAACCATTCACATGTCTTCTCCTCCTTTACTGCTCCCCCTTTGACCAACAACCACTTTTGTTTTTCACATGTCTTCTCTCCCCCTTTGACATCAATGGCAAATCGCACATACTTGCATCACTCAGAATCATACCAACTGCTCCCCCTGAGTAGTAGCTTCCCATCATCAATCCGGACCACAAGATATGACTGTGAGATCCACTGGACTGATGCACATCAGTGCACCTTAATGCACATAACCCCTAACTTCTCCCTAAGATACTCAAAAGAGTCCTTAGGTAGAGGTTTAGTAAAAATGTCTGCAATTTGATCCTTGGAGGGCACAAACTCCAATCTGACTTCATTCTTGTTCACTTGCTCTCTCAAAAAGTGAAACTTGATGGATATATGTTTGTCTTTGAATGCAACACCAGATTTTTTGATATATTTATTGCACTTGAATTATCATAGAAGATTGTGATAGGTTCCTCATACTCCACTCTGATGTCTCTTAGCATTTGCTTCATCCACAATACTTGAGTGCAACTACCTACTGCTGTAATATATTCTGCTTCTGCAGTGGACAGAGATATTGCCTCTTGTTTCTTGCTCAGCCAAGAAACTAATCTTTTCCCTAAAAAGAATGCTCCACCACTGGTACTCTTCCGATCATCCACATCTCCTGCCCAATCTGCATCTGTATATGCATGAAGAGAGAAATCATGATCTCTAGGATACCATAAACCATACTCAACTGTCCCTTTTAAATATCTAAGAATCCTCTTGATTGCTATGATATGAGATTCTCTAGTATCAACTTGGAATCTAGCAACAAGACCAAAAACATTCATAATGTCAGGTCTAGTTTGAGTAAGATACAATAGTCCTCCAATCATTGACCTGTACTTTTTCTGATCAGCCTTAGGAGAGTCATCATCTTTGCTCAATTTACATCCGGTTGCCATGGGAGTACTCATTGGTTTTGAGTCTTCCATCCTAAATTTCTTCAACAATTCTTTCACATATTTGGTCTGTGAAATGAAGATTCCTTTCTTTGTTTGAATGATTTGCAGACCCAAGAAGAAATTCATTTCCCCAAACATGAACATCTCAAATTCACTTTTCATTTAATTTGCAAAAGTTTTGCACATACTATCTCTTCCTCCAAAAATGATATTATCAACAAATACTTCAACAATCAAGATATTTTCATGATCAATTTTGAAGTGCAAGTTACTGTTAGTAGTACCTTTGTTGAAACCAATCTTCAAAAGATGCTTATCCAGTCTTTCATACTAGGCTCTTGGGGCTTGTTTGAGTCCATATAGTGCTTTCTTCAACTTGCAGACCATATCACCATGATCAGACAATTGGAATCCATCTGGTTGCTCAATGTAAACTTCTTCTTCCAAGTCACCATTTAGGAAGGCAGATTTGGCATCCATCTGATATACCTTGAAATCCTTGAAGGCAACAAAGCCAAGAAATAATTTGACTGCTTCAATTCTTGCCACCGGAGCAAAAGTCTCTTCAAAATCAACTCCTACTTGGGAATAACCCTTGCAGACCAATCTGGCTTTGTTTCTAACTACTTCACCATCTTCATTTAGTTTATTCTAGAAAACCCATTTAGTTCCAATCACATTTTTGTTTCTAGGTCTGGGAACAAGATCCCAAGTGTGATTTTCTCAATTTGCATCAGCTCTTCCTTCATTGCTTTAGTCCAGCTTTCATCATTGCATGCTTCACTCACAGTTTTTGGTTCAAACTTTGAAATAAGACAATACTTTTCTAAATCTTGAGCAATCTTTCTTCTTGTTTGAACACCTTTGCTTTTATCACCTATGATCTAATCTTCAGAGTGATTCAGTCTTACATACCTGGGAGTTTTGGGAATTTCTTGCACTTCTATTTCTTGAACAGGTTCATTCAAACTTATCTCTTCTTCCTGATTTTCTAGATCAGTCTGGATCTGAATTTCAGAAGGGGCTTGGACTTCTTGGACCAAAACATCATTCTGATCATCTTCATCACATTCATAAAACCTTGAGGGTTTTTCAATACCTTCATCAACCTTCACATTTGTACTTTCTATAATCTTTCTCAATCTCATGTTATAACACCGGTATGCTTTGCTTTGAGTAGAATAACCCAAGAATATTCCTTCATCACTTCTAGCATCAAATTTGCCAAGATCTTCATCTCTTTTAATATAACATTTGCTACCAAAGACTCTGAAATATTTCACAGTGGGAGTGATGCCAAACCAGAGTTAATAAGGGGTCTTACTAGTATTGCTTCTGATTTGTACTTGATTAAGAGTATAGACAACAGTGCTTATAGCTTCTCTCCAGTAGATCTGAGGAACATTTGCTTCCATCATCATGGTTCTAGATGCTTCTTGGATGGTCTGGTTCTTTCTCTCCATTACTCCATTCTGCTGTGGAGTCCTTGGAGCAGACAACTATCTTTTTATCCCATGTTTCTCACATAATTCTATGAACTCTCCGGATGTGAATTCTCCACCTTTATCAGACCTAAGACATTTTATGTTTAATCCAATTCCATTCTCTACCATAGATTTGAATATTTTAAATTTCTCAAGAGCCTCATATTTCTCTTTCAGAAAAGTTACCCACATCATCTGGGAGTGGTCATCAATTAATAACATGAAGTATCTATCACCTTGTAAACTCTTGATTCTTGCTAGACCACATAGATCAGTATGTACTAAGTCCAACAATCTGGTAGAAGACTATTCCTTACTTTTGAATGTGACTCTGCTTTGCTTACCCAACTGACATTCTTTGTACAAACTATTAGTAGGTTTCACCAGTCTTGGAAGATCTCTTACAGCCTGAGTGTTGCTTATCTTGATGCTATTATCAAAATTCACATGACACATTCTCCTATGCCACAACCAACTCTGATCAATTTGAACAAATAAACAACTTTTACCAGTGCCAACCGAGTGGAAGATATTACCTTTTGTTTGAGTACCAGATGCAATCTCTATTCTAGAACTTTCAAAGATCTTACATTTTCTCTTTTTAAATTGGAGATCATAGCCTTTGTCCACCAACTGTCCAACACTGAGAAGATTGTACTTCAGACCTTCAACATATAGTACATTATTAGTTTTGTTCTTTCCATCAAAAGAAATAGTTCCTCTACCTCTGATCTTGCCAGCAGAATTATCACCAAATTTACAACTCCTTCATATCTTTCCAAATCTATGAACTTATTTTTGTCACCTATCATATGGTGGGAGCATCCACTATCAATGACCCAATCATCCTTTTCTTCAACTTGGGCAGCCAGAGCTCTTTCTATCATTTTTATGATTGATAGATTCAGAGGGCATTGGATCTTCTTCCTTGATGGCAATAAACACCCAGTCACTTCCGGATTTGTTTCCTAGCTCTGATTCATCATCTATTACTCCTTCATCATCATCATCTTCATGAACATAGTAACATTTCTTTTGGAATCTTGATCTGTTAGGATTTTCCCTTGAAAATCTTTTCTGGATATCTTGAGGCAAAATGACCAATCTTATTGAAGTTAAAACATTTGAAGGGTAATTTTCCTTCATACTTACCGGATCCTCTTGGCAATCTTTTTGCAATAAGGGCTTCAAGTTGAGCAGCTTCTGCTTCATCATCTTCCAGATCTTTTCTTTCTTTTTCATACCATGATAGTTTCTTTGAAGAGTTCTCTCTCAGATCAAACTTTTGTTTGCCTTTTACAGAGGCACTAGGTTTGAATGCAGATTAAGTCTTAGGGGTACATCTCCAAACTTGGCCAATTCAAATGCAACTAATTTTCCAACAAATTGATCTCTTGTGATATTTGAAAAAGATCTGAATTCTTCAATAGTAGCAACCTTGTATTTGTAAGAAGGAGGTAGGGATCTGAGAACTTTGGCAACAATCTCATCTTCATCCAAGATTCCACCAGCACATCTAATGCCACAAACAAGCTCATTTACTCTTGGCATAAATGTAGTGATATTCTCATCTTCATTCATCTTCAGGTTTTCAAATTTTTCCTTCAGACTCTATAGCTTGGCACATTTAACATATTTGTCTCCTTCATGCAGAAGTTCCATTTTTTCCCAAATCTCATATGCAGTTTTTAGATCTATAACATTTGTCAGCTCTGAATCAGATAAGGCACTTAGAAGAGCTTCTTTAGCCTGAAGATTGTTTTCAGCATCTCTGATTTCATCTATAGTTCTTGGACCATTTTATGGAGGAACATACTTCTTTGAAGCCATGATCCAATATTGCATTCCCATACATTGCAAGTGACATTCCATGCGGCTTTTCCAAAGAGTGAAATTGGTTCTGTCAAACCTCGGACTATCCTTCTTGTAGGAAGACATCCTGGATCTCCTCAAGCGATTAAGCTCTTTTAGAGGAACTTAGCTCTGATACCAATTGTTATTTTCAAGATAGACAACTGAGAGGGGGGGGGCGAATCAGTTGTCCGAAAACTTGCTCTTAATAACCACTTAAATCCTTCTTGTAATTTAGCAGCATGATAATAAATCAACCATGGAAGCACAATGCAACAATTTAAGAGTAGAAACACATTAACACATATGACACCAAGATTTTAACGTGGAAAACCTGGTTAAGGGGAAAACCACGGGGTGACTAACCTAAGATTGTATTCTCTGTTAAAAGAATAAGAAGAGCAAAATGACACATGCCAATTAGGGCTCACTGCTCACAAGAGGCCCACTGCCTACAGGAGACACACTGTCTACAGAATGATAAATATTACATACTTGAACTAAAGAATAGCATCTTCACCATGCTTGAGTCAGTTCCATTTAAGCCCAATACTTCTACTCTGTCTTTTGCTTTCCTCCTCTTTACCACACTCTCATCTCCGCCAAGATACCTTTGAAATCACTTCACAACTTCTTATTTATACAAGACATCGACTTTGGGATAATCATCAAAGTCGGCAAACTTTAAGGAGCAAATACATAAATACAACATGACTAATTACAAAAAGACTTCACGCAGATCAACACACTGTCGGCTACACAGATCTGAGACTTCAATCTTCTTTGAGGAACACGCCATGCTTCATAGAACATATTCAGGATCATCCGCAAGATGTGTAACTCATCCGATCAGCCAAGTTTAGGAAGAACACCATCATTCGGAAGTAATTCTTCAATTACGAGCTCAATCTTCAATGTGGACCACCAACACGAACTAGACACAATCCAGATACCTCCACAAGCTTGCCTGAATCACCAAGAACATCCACACTACTTCTGCTTACTGAAATCATTCTGTCCTTCATCTGAAACCTCAAGAACACAGTCTGTCATCACTGTCATATTGGAATAGATGCTTGCGGACCTCCAAACCATGAACCAATTGAGTTTTCAATTCACATTGACTTCCTAAACACTCCACCAAATCCGCAGAACAAGATATTGCATTTCTGGATCTCACCGGACCTATTTGTGTCATTCTGTCACCTCTGAACATCTGCTAGAACTAGTTTTACTCATATGGCCATAACTTCTTCAAATATTCATGTGGACCTCTCAAATCTTTACTGGATCATCTTTAGACACATATCTACAAACCCTTTGATGTGCATCCTCTGATCTTCATCTCAGTTGGGATCTTTACTTCACTATCTTCACTGTTCTTCTCTGTTCCTGATAGGACTAATTTTCTCAATATCCTCAGCATATAACTCATCCAATCCTTGACATCAATGCAACAAAAGTATGTTGACATCAATGACAACACCGGTTAGGCCCATACTTGCAACAACTTCTACCCTTAGAGACTAATTATTTAACCTTTGATGTAGCCATTCAGGAGCTGCAGAAGAATGTGTTAGAGGGTCAATGTGACTATCCTCCTTATTGAAAGCATCATGAACATTAATGTTTTCTATTTTTGAGCCTTGCCCTGCCCCTTTATCATGCAGTGCATTCTACTCTTCTACCTTAGTGTTCTTTGTGGGAGATTTTGTCTGTTCTATATGCTGCAGGTTCTCAATCACTGCTTGTTGTGCAATTTCTAGCACTGGATCACCAGCCACCTCCTCTGATGGGTTGTCCTCTATATTCACTACTTCTATTGTGTTGAGGTTTGTTGGAGGCTCATGTGTTACATCTTCAACGACTACCTCTCTTTGTGAATCTAATTCAACACATACCTTTTCAATGCCTAGTAGTGATGGGACTGGAAGGGCTTCTGGCAAGGGCACTTGTGAGGAGTCATTAAAAGGCTTAGCCAAATAATTATTTTTTGCGGCCAAAGAATTAGTAGTAGATGGGGGCAAATATAATCTAGATAGGTTTGTAAATGTGGCAAAACCTATGAAAGGAGAGGGAGGAGATGGAAGTACAGAGGAAATGGTAAGTGGGGTGGAAAAGCTTAAGGATGGAAGGGTGAAAGGAGGTGATGAGAGGATGGTTGAGATGGGAGGTAAAGATGATGACGCGAAAGAAATGGAGAGTGAAGAGGAAGCAAGAATAAAAAGGCTCATAGATGCAATAGCAGGGAAAGTGGATGGAGCAATGGACGTGATGGGGATGGAAGAGATAGATGGAAAAGCACAAATGGAAAGAATGGTCGAGTAAGTGGTGGGAAGAGGAGGAAGCATATAAGCACTTGCACTAACTATCGAGGAGGTCATGAATGCAACAATAGATGAGGAAATAGGCAATGAGGCACTAATTGCAATAGAGGATGAGACAACAATATCTACATTTTGTTGGAGAGTAGCAAATGTGATGGGAGGTGGATCCACATGAGTTTGTTGTTTAACCTTCTTTGGCTTTGATGTTTCACCCTTCCCACTGGGCATATCTTTTCTCTTTGTACTCCTGGTTCTTGAAGAGGAAGGATTGTCTTTCTTCTGTTGTCTGGGAGGGTCCTTCTTTGCTTTCCCTTTATCAGCCAAAGGAATGTCTTCTTCACTATCTCCTCTTGGTGTATCTCCCTAGGTAGCTTCTTGTCTTGCAGTATCACTTATCTCTATAGGTACATCTTCTTCATCACTACTTCCTTTATCTCGATCTTTCTCTGTGTATGTTAAAGCCACCCTGGCCTGAGCCAAGGATGCAATTTATGCTCTTACCCAACCCTTACTAAATTTAATGGGGTTCTTCATAGCTTCATCCAAAAAACTCTCCTATGAATCTACTGAGTTGGGGAATGGGATTGGCTGATTGAACAAAGCCTCCCAAGGTCCTCTCTGAATCACATTGTTGCTTCTATTACTTGATCAGGGACCTCTATGATATTGAATCTTTTAATAAAATCCAAAGACATTTCAGAATACCTTCTCCTCAGCACTTCATAATCATCTAGACAATTGGCCTAGAAGTCCTCCAGGTGCTCCCTATGAAACATCCTTTTGCTCACATGCCTTTCCATTATGCCAAAGGGGTCAAAATGAGTTATCTTATGATAAAAATGTAAATTAAATAATGCATCTCTGTATTTGAATGCTCTGTTGCTCCCATAGTGGTGCAAGAATAGTTTCCCCTCCCCAAGGGTATAGGGAACTTGATAGAGGCCCTATGTAGATGTTTCAACTTTTCTACACAAGTGAGGAGTTGTCTAGTAAGCTTAAGGAGCACCACTTTATCTGTTGGATACCGAGGAAGCTTGTAGGGTGTTCGAGTGAAACCTTGGACCCTCAGATATGTAAACTTATAAAATTAAATGTACCATCTCCTATACAATTGTAGAACATTTGCTGCCTCAGGGGACAATCTCCAAGCCATGCCATTATGCAATATCCAGGTAATGTGCATAGTGAATGCATCATTGACCCTCTTGTGGTGCACCAGTGATTGTAAAATTTCCAGTTGACTGTAACACTCATACACCTTATACTGATCTTCTGCATTGCCAACCTCTCCTAATCTTGAAAGGCTAGGATATACACCAGTTCTAGCTAAAGCATATACAACATAGGAGGTCCACCTAAAAGTCTCATCAGTATGGAAGGCAACAAAGTCCTCATGAATGTTATTGCTTATAATTTGGGCCCAATGTATTTTCTTATCCCCATGTAGTATTTCCTCTATAAATGGGAACATCCATCCTTAAAATGTAGAGGTTAAGGGTAGCCCCATGATTCTGCTCAAAAGAATTACCAAGTCTCCTATCTCCTCTTTGAAGTCACTCCTATACAAGACTTGAGGAAGCTTAGACATAGTTGCCCTCTTGTTTTTCATCCATCCATCATTTATTTTCCTCCTACAAGTCTTTGGATCCTGCTTATACATCTTGTCACCTTCTTCCTTATCCATTATGGTGAGGATAGGAAATAGAGGAATGTTAAAGGTTTCTGCTATAGCCAAAGGGTTAAGATCTACCAGTACTTAACCTCCATGTGTCTGAACTGTTCTAGTCAACTAATCATAATTGTTGGCACATGCCACAATTAACTCAGGGCATTGCACTGAGGTAGGGAATGCATCTGCATGTGCAATCCCATTATCTGTAATCTTCTTGGCTTTAGGGGTTGGATTAGGATCTAAGACTCTTAGTCTGAAATCTAAATTGTTAATGTGCCCAAGGTTTGTGTCTCCAATGTTTCTCCATGCCAAAGTGATCTTGGTTACTGGGGTATGCCTTTGAAATCATACTTCATATTGATTGCCCGAGAAGACATTTAATCTGCAGGACAAGAACCTAATGAGCAACTTTTGTTGTTCCACTGTCCTAATGGTCTCAGACTTAGGTTTTTAAACAACTACATGCTTTTTAGTTCATATCCTAAGTCAGGAGTCTAAACTAAAGATAACACTTAATCATATTACATTGAAAATCTATTATCTCAGCTTAAATCCCATAAAACCAACTCACGAAAACACAAGATTTTCATTGTACTCCATTCCTTAGCATTTATTATATGAAATGAGAAAGCTAAAGCAAAGAAAATAGCTCAACAGACTTTTATACCCTCACTGGATATGTGCAATAAATGCTAAACTAAATGCATGACATCACAAAATTTAGATAAAACATGTAAATATCAATTAATATCATTCATTTCATCAAATTCATAGATCAAATACCTTCAATTTCCTTGAAAAACCATTATAACAGTGCATCTCAGGCTCTTAGTAAAGTTAGCGGGGATTTAGGTTGCCACTAGATGTGGCAGGCTTTTAGGCCGCCACCAGATCTACGGAGGTTTCATTGATCACCAGACATGTGAAGTGAGGGCCATTTCTAGAACTAGCGGTGTTTTAATATTTTTGCAGAGTTCTGATCGCTCATAGGATTTGCGTGGATTTCACTGCTTACCCAATATATCTGATAGAGAAGGATTCCAGTGTGAACAATTTCTTAAGGCTTTAGCAGAGCTTTTGGTCTTGACAGGATCGGCTGGACTTTTGAAGACTACAAGATATATCCAATGAAGGAGTATTTCAGTGCTAATCTGGTGACGTCAATTTTCAATGCCAAGTCTTTATGGGCATCCAATGTCTTAGTCGGCAGAGTTTTATGGGACGACGGGATCGGTGGGGTTTTGGGGCTTCACCGGACATGTCTAGTGAAGACAAGTTTTAGTACAAAATACTTATTCAAAGTTTTAGTGGGGAATCCACTGGTGAATGGACTTTCATAGATTTAGGGCGTCAAGGGATATGTCTAGTGGGATGCTTTTTTGTGCAAGTTAGGTGACATCATGTTTTGGGGCTAAGCATGTGTTATGTGAACGTTTCATTTTTTTAGGGAAATTTCAATAGGAATGGATAGCGGGGTTTTAGGCCTTGATGGATATTGTCCATTTCTACTAATTTTCAATGCAAATGATTTCTAAGGTTTTCCAAGATGGACACAATGCATGATAGATAATGATTTCAAAGCGTTTCTACGTGTAATGAATCAAAAGGGGTTTCACAATCTTTAAGATTTCTCAACAAATTTTGAAAATAGGAAACGTATTTAGAGGAGAAATATCAAAAATTAAATGAATACTAATGCCCTCTAATGTATATATGCATGTATATACCCTATTTTGAACTAAAACCCCATTTCAAACCCCTAAACTGACAAATCCAATGAATTTTCACAAACAAGTGCCCATAAAACTAGAACAATCACACAAATGCCAAGCCCTAATCATTGTGAGTTTAAAAAAAACAAGACAAAGTCAAAGCCACCAACCTGCGAACGCTAAGATGAGGCGTGAGGAATACTAAATTTGCCGACACCAAAAGAGCTCCGAAATCACTTTAGATCGCACAATCTTTTGAGTATTTTCAACAGTTGCAGAGCTCTAATGTTTAGAATGCAGAATGAATCAAAAATGAGAAATTCCAAGTGATTTAAACCCCTGGTAAATTGCCATTAATGTTGGGTATGGGGGTAGGCTGTCGCTCATTTTACGGGATTTCATCGTAAGATAGGATTTGTGGAGCTTTTAGGTGTGACCAGACATATCTAGTGAAGATCCATTTTGCGCAGATCCCGTCTAGTGTCTTTTTAGTGCAACAACTTAATGCATATTTTGGCGGGACTTTCGTCAGTCACTGGACATGTGGGGATTTTGTCAAGCACTAGATATATTCGGTGGGGTGCATATTTAGTGCAAGTCTAGCGAGCATTGTTTTTAGTGTAGAACGACATGAGGAGGCTCAACATTGATATCTGGTGTCACATGATATCAACACAAATGCAGTGAACTATATTTTTAGCGCAAGGTACCCTAAAAGACTTAAATTCTCAACCCAAATTATGTAACTTAAACAAGACTCAATTTTCAAAGGTAGCAAAAGAGGTCATCATACCAAGTTTATGCATTCAGACTCAAATATGCAAATTGACCCTGCAATCAAGACACCAGGACATCAATCCTCTCAAGCAACTAACTGAGACCTAGCCAAACTGAAAAGGTGAAGCAAAATAAAGGGGGGGTCTCCATTTGGTAAAATGGGGCATGTGTGCAAGGCACAACAAATGGCGACTCTATTGGAGAAATTCTCTAAAGCATTTCAAAGATAAACGTCAGTTTTGAACCCAGAATCTTTGTGTTTCCCACTCATTAAACTAGACAACATGATACAATATTAGAAAAGCAGGGATCACTAACCCAACACAACTCTCCATATCCTAAAAGTCTAAGTGTGTACAATTGCATTTATTCCCATCCTTCCACAACCAAGATCATCAAAGCTTACTTGCATTAAGCTATGTAAAGATACACACCTTTTAAACTACCTTGGACATTGCCCCACTACCAGCAGGCATCTATAGCCTCGATGAAGTTATCTCTATGATTCCCTCAAGCATTGATCTACTGCCTGTTAAGCATCCATAGCCCTTGATAGAGTTACTTGACTCCTCCAGTTGATCAAACATTTTGGCAAGGAAATTAGGAAGTATTGATTTAGTAGAGTATTTATTTGATAATGCATTGAGCTTAGTTCTTGATATGAGTATTAGAAAGCACCACATACCCTTGCAGCATATGATAAATATCACATGGGCTACGAATTGGTTCAACTTCGCTGGGCTGGGAATCATAGTGACGGTAAAGGTGAGCCTATATAATTTTCACTTAACCCAAGAACACCAAGATTCTTTCAGAAGCTTTAGGATTATTTAAAGATGTGAGAGATATTGGACTAGAAAACACTTCAAGTGAACCAAACTAATGACTCCTTTTCTATGAACAAGCATCATACCATCTAAGAGTAACAATAGAACCCATAGGAAGACCTAAGTGGAAAACCAAAGTTTCTCAAGGAAATCCTCCAAATTACTCACCCAAAGAGGACCTTTTGCAGGACTGCACAACTATCACCACATTCAAGAAATGGAGAACCTCGACAAAGCAAGTGCAGGAAATAAAAGCAAAGTAAGCAGAGCAACTAACCTAAACCAAGCAAACTACTCTAACCAAAGCAAAAGTGAGCAAACAAAAGCAAGAGAGAAAACAAAATGAAAACACACTATGTACACAAAATAAGGCAAAGACGCCTCCTAAGCTTGAAAGTAGTGCTTTAGGAACTTCCCATTAATAGGTAGCTGGAGTTTCTCACTAGTAAGAGTCTTCAATCTATATGTATTGGCCCCTAGGATTTCAATGATTTGGTAGGGACCTAACCAGAGCCTATCAAACTTCCCGTGTTCACCTTTCTTTTCATGAACTTTGTTCCAATACATGACCAAATCAAAAATGCAGAAGGCCTTCACTTTGCCCCTCTTGTCGAACCAGTGTTTCACTACACCTTGGTGTTTAGCAAAGTTTTCAATCACAGCATCAAATTTTTCTTCTAGATGCAATGGCTGGGTTAAGTGGTCTAAGATTTTGTCATCCGGTTCTAGGTAGTCTTGTATGAATTGCATTACATGAATTCGTAAATGGATAGGGAAAACAGGCTCCAGACCATAAACAAGGTGGTGAGGTTCCTAGAGCAGCCTTGTGTCTGATCCTATCTGCCCACAAGGCAAATCTGAGTTGGGTGTGCCAATCTCTAGGGTTTTTATCAAGCAGTCTTTTGAAAACCTCAAGCAGATTTTTGTTAGTGGATTCAGTAACTCCATTCCCTTGGGGGTAATAATTAGATGAAAATTTTAGCACAATACCGTAATCAAAGGCCCAATTTTAGAAATGCAAAGAAGAGAATGCTGGACCATTATCACAAACAAGAGAAAAGGGACAGCCTCGTAATGATATTCTTTTCAATGAATTCAATTACCACCTCAGTTGTGCATTGTTTATAGGCCTGAGCTTCAGACCATCTTGTGCAGTAGTTAGTAGCGGTTAGAATATACCTGTGGCCCGTAGAAGAAGGTTGATTGATCATACCAATGAAATTGAGCCCCCACTATGCAAACAGGCATACCTCCACCACTGGTTGTAACAACATAGCATCATTTCTTTCTCTTGAAGCAATAGTTTGGCAAATGTGGCAAGCTCGAGTATGTGCATGGGTGTCTTTGAATAATTCATACCTTCACAGCTTGGTCAAGGAAAATCCCCTTTGGAATGAGATTAGTGTAATCCAAAAACCATAATGTAGTCTAGTAATATCCTACCCAAAGAATCTGATTTGTAGTGGAATGTGCTGAACCGTGGCCTATCCCAAACTTCTCATGGAAACTGGTTAAAACTTGTGCCACCTCTGTTTTGTCCAGACACCTCAAGTAAATCCCTTTGTGATTCTTCTTATACAAAACTGATCCTTTGATCATGAAGGTACTGCTTTTTCGCCTCAAAGCTCTTCTCTAAACTGAATTCAAGTGAGGTGGACATCATTGATTAAGAAGATAGAACAAGATGTCACCATACCATTCATCCTTTGAAATATCCTCCAATACATATTGTTGAGACACCAATCTGGGGTCTATTTTTGCCATGGTCTTAGTAAGTGCCTATCCTCGTACCAGTTTGATAGGTTGTATTTTTAGATCAAATTCATATAGTATCGTGACCCATTTTCCTCTTCTTTCACCTAGCTTGTTCTACATCAGTAATGCCTTCACTGTAGCATCAGGAACCACAACAGTCACCTTGCTTCTCAGAATATAGTGGCAGAACTTTTTGACTGCTTTGACCAGAGCATAGGCTTGCTTTTCTATGTTTGGGTATCTAAGTTCAACATATTTTAATGGGGTTCTCATGAAAGCAATAGGATATTCATCATTGATTCCCCTTTTTTGTGTTAGCATGGCGACACATGTGTGTTCTGAAGAAAAGGAGTATATGCAAAATGGCAGAGTATAATCTGGACTTAGTAAGACTGGAGCATTAGCTATTGCCTGCAGTGTCCACTTGATCTTAGCATCTTGTTTTAACATTGCATTCAAGGGTCGAACAATCTCAGCAAAACCAGTAATAAACTTCTGGATGAAGTTGATCTTCCTAAAATAAGATTTTAACTCTTTCTTATTGGTTGGAGGTTAGATCTTGAGTATTGCCTAGACTCTATTAGGATCTATCGATATACCCTCTTCTAAAATCACATGTCCTAACAACTTACTTTAAGTGACGCCAAAGATACACTTTTTGGGATTTAATGAAATTCCCTAGTCTCTACAACGTTGCAACACTTTCCTCAAATCAGAAATATGGTCACCCCTCTTCTTGGAGAATATGGTTAGATCATCCATGTAAATGATAATGCATTTACCTACTAATCCTTTGAAAGAAATTCCATTGCATGTTGAAATGTTGCTCCTACGTTTATCATACCAAATGACATCCTCCGATATGCATAAATACCCCATTTGCGTGTGAAAGCAGTTTTGAGTTTGTCGGTGTATTCAACCATCACCTAATTATAACCTGAATAAACATCCAAAAATGACATCATCTATGACCCTTGACTATTTGTAACACTTCATCAAGAGATGGTAGTGGATAGTTATCTTTTTCCGAAGCTCTGTTCAAATTTCTAAAGTCTGCACACAGTCGTATTTTGCCATTCTTTTTGCGCACTAGGACCAGATTAGCCACCCATATGGAGTTCCTCATAGGAAAGATGATCCTTGCTGACAACAATTTTTGAACTTCTTGGAAAATCAATGGTTCTAAGAGAGCATTCATCAGTCGCTACCTTTGCCTGAATAGCTTGACTCCTGGTTTGAGAGGTATGGTATGAGTTATGATAGAAGTATCATATGTCTTTAGGTCTTCATAGCTCCAAGCAATGACATCATGATAATCTCTTAATGCCTAAATAATTCCTTCCCTTTCCTCGAGGGTACATACCTTCCCAATAAATACATTTCTGACTTTGTCCTTTGTTCCCAGGTTGTATGGTTCACACTTTCCTCCAGTAGAATCAACTTGCTTCTTGTGGGTCATGAACTGATTCGAGTCAAATAATCTTTCCAATTCCACCATACCTTGAGGGATAGTGTTGGTTTTTAGGTTTAAGACTCCTTTTAGGTCTATCTTAGCTAGTTCTACATCTTCTTCATCAATTATCTACATGACGAACACATATGAAAATGTAAGAAAATCAATGATATGTCTATCATCTTTGAAGACTTGGAAGTGAGTGATATTGTTAGGTACAGAGGGAGTTGGGACTAGCTCAACAATGAATTTCTTCAGATCAAGCATGATAAGCAGTTCCAATGAACTTGTAGCTTGTGCTAAAGCATCAACAATGTGATTTTGCCTCCTTGGGATCAACTAGATATTAAACCCATCGAAACACTCAACCAGATCCCATACCTAATTTCGGTATCAATTTAGCCTTTTATTGTGATAAGAATACTGTCGTCTAACTTGCTTGACCACCAATTCTAAATTACCAAACACTTGAATTACTTTAACCTTCTTTTGGAGTGCCATTAACAATTCGTGCACTAATGACTTGTATTCTACAACATTGTTGGTACAAGGGAACTACAACCTATATGTAGCCAAATAGGAATCCCCCATAGGACTGATCAGTTCGAAACCTGCACCAGATCCTTGCTTAGATCTTGACCCATCAAATCTCAATGTCCAAATCCGACGATCTACAATCTTTTTCCTAGAAGTGACTCCCTATCTAGCTTGTGATGCAGTCTTGTGACTAACTACAGGAGTAGGTCTAGTTTTCTTCTCATCTTGGGTTGAGGATAGCTTCAAACATTTTTGGACTTGATATACTACCTGCTGGCCTAAGGAATAGGTAAACTCTGAATGTGATGCATTATGAATATGACACCAACTTTGAAGCAACAACTCCTCCATTTGTATCTTCTTCCCAACTGCCAACTGATTGCACATGAACTTAACTTCGAAGCTCCTAAATCCTTCAAAAATCTCTGGTTCATCATTAGAAGAAGACCCTTGATTAGATTGGAGACATGCCTCTATACTTTCTTGGCACTTGGTAAATGGTAGATCTACTAGGGACCTATTGCAACTCAACATGAGTACCTCTTCCACCTAGTTTATCTAAGGAAGATAAACTCCCAAATCCACTTATGAGTATAAGATTGCATTCATTTGGTTATACTCCATAATCACATGCTTCATTTTAGGATCTCTCAATACAAATTTGGTTAGCAAGTCCTTTCCATGGCAACCACATATGAGAGAGGTCATTAGCCATGTGACCATTCAATGTTTTTTACCAGTCTCTGCTTAGTAGCATGCCATACTTGTGTCAGGGATATCTACCACTTGTATATCTATGTACTGTTGCACTCGTGGGTCCGATACCAATTGCATGTGAATTTGATTTTGCTCCCCCACCACATTGACTTCTATCTTGTCTAGTTGAGTCACCTTTCTGGAGGACTTAGCAGGAGTTAAACCCAGTGTCTTACATACTGATAAAGGCATTACATTAGTGGAAGCCCCTGAATCCACTAAATAGTTGTGAAGGTTTTTACCAAATATTCTGAGGGTTAGCAGAAAGGGAGGTGACTCTCTCTTTTCTTTGTATAGAGTCACATGTTGATCTGTGTCTGAGACATGAACTCTATCTTTCCCTTTATCAAGACTGTCCTTTTGTGGGATTTATTTGGGGGCAGGATCAGTCCTAGCGTGTGTTCTAATATCTTGAAGGAAGGTTGACCTAACCTCTGGAACTTTCATCAGCTCAAATATTGATAGACTAACCTTCATATTCTTAAGCTCATCTACCACATACTGTCCCAATTTAGCTACTTTAGATTTTTGGGAAGGTTCAACTAGTTGGCTCTGGTTTGCAGCTTGGGGTACAACTTTAGTGGGCACGGGGTTATTGGAAGCCTTAGGATCAGGTGCGACTTGATAGTTTTTTGGAGGAATGGAGGTGGTAAAAGGACCCTTTGGTTTGTTACTTTTGTGGTTGTATGGGGTTCTATTATACTACTAATATGCATGCACCTCATCAACCTCCTCTTCCTTAGGCTAATTTTCATCTTGGAAAGGAAAGATATAGCTATGTAGCACTAAGGCAGTGTCATACCTTTGACTGGGCACCAGTTCATATTCCATGGGTGGAGTCTCTTGTGCCTTAGCATTCTAGACCTCTCTTTGGAAAATACTGGATGCAATCTGGAGCTCATGACGGTCTAATTCAAAATGAGAATTTGTGTTATGGATCCTACACCATGAAGACAATGCTGCTTCTACTAGCATTACTTGGTCTGGTGGGCAATTTTTTATATTCTGAGTCTCCAACAGTGAAGGGACTCCTCCATTGTTTGGCAAGGTATTCCATGTTCTATTCTGTCATTGATAGTTCTAGTTTTGGTACTAGTTTTGCCCCTGATTTGTCTATTGTAGATAAGCATTTTGGTTTCTTAAGTGAGTTACTTTAGCTATAAGTTTCTTCATTTGTTCTTCTAATTCCCTGATGTCATCTTTATCATCCCTAGCTTAGGTAGCTTTAGCTGACTGGAGGAAAGGCATTTGTGTAGGTGGCAGTTCTATGATTGGTGCCCTAGGGTGAACAACCAAATCTTGTGTTGTTGCAGGGATTGGAATAGGGTTCAACACTAGGGTATATTGGTTGGTTTAAGCATGATTAATCAGAGGTATCTAGTTTGGCATGGCCATGGGACCCATATAATTTGATGGCCCTATTGTAGCATATCCTAATTGTGAATTGACTGTAACAGCTTCAGCATATGCTTCTGCTAGAGTTGATGGGGTTGGATTAGCCCTCTTGACAAAAATGGAGGTAAGCCTATCCAAGGCCACATAATAAATTGGGAGAGAAGACACTTGGGTCAGAGTGAAAGGAGCCTAGAGGCAACTATAAGCCTTGTGAAATCAGTTGTTAAAGGAACTTAATATCTCCCCTTCATCTCTACAAATCTCCACAAAAGACCTATAAAGGTCTACAAGGGTGGTGGGCATCTAAAATCGATTCAAGAATGTATCTTTCAAAGTCTTCCAAGAACCAATGGAAATTATGGGAAGGTTGATAAACCAGTAATATGCCTCATCCTGCAGCGAGTAAGGGAATATCCTGTAGACCACATCCTCAAACTGTACCTGCTGCATGTACATGTTACTTTCAAAAATATTTATATGTTCATCAGTAGTCCTCTCAGGATCATTGAAACGGAACTTAGTGCAACATTTTTTAGTATTTTTGGGCAAGTCATGGTAGTCTACAAAGTTGATTAGAGAGGGGTTATTAGCAACAAAGAAAGCCATATTGAGAAAGTTAACTTGAACTGTAGATAGATTTCTTGGTATGGACCTTGCTCTAGGGGTCCTGGGTGTCCCCTGGTCTCTCCTTGTTCTCCTAAACTAGGTTAGGAACATTAGATCTTCTCCAGCTAAATTGGATCTGGTATGCTCTGTCTAGTCCCCAGCCTTACTTTCTTGGAACAGAAGGGTTTTTATGAGGTTTAAACTTGTACTGCCCTCCTTCTAGTGCCAATTTTGTTGATGGTGTTTTTAGCACGCAACAACACAGGTGAAATGTAGGTTATCTCACCTCTCTTGAAAGGAATCCTATCCTAGATAGGACTACCCCAAGGTTTATACAACTAGATCTTAGCTTGCAGGAATAACTTTAGTGGAATGTTTCAGCTGTACCAACAAGGGGACTTACATACAATGATAGGGTTTGATGAAACTATGACAACAAAGTGTGCAAAACACTATGGTATTTTCAACAGATTTGTGAATGTGATTGTTTCCAACAACCTAATTCTAATAGATATTTATAAAGAAAATGTAAAGGATGTAAGGTTTAAAGAGAAATGCTAAAACCTAAGCAACAGTTACAACTGGATAAAATGTTGCAAATAGACAAAAACTTTCAATAAACCATTCCCTATTTCACCAAGAAAAGAAACCCACAATGTTGCAAGAAATGCTATAATCTTCCAAGGATTCTTAAGATTTTAAAACCATTCATTCATTAAACACCCAAAAAATGGAGTAGCTTAACTCATGAAATGCAATCGAACTAGATTCAATAACAAGGCCCAGGCTAACTATGCACAACAAATTACAATCAACAAGCACTAATAGTATGGACCAAAGGATTAATCAAATATCTTAGAATTTACCCATCATTGCAAAGCACATCTAATTAAATTCAGATTGATATGAACCATGAAATCCAAAAGAGATAACACAAGAATGCAAATTCTTGGCAACTTGCAAAACTTGATTTGTATTGATCACAATTTGGCAGAGTCTCAACAAATCAGTATCAAGTCTTAGTTACAATGAGAGAAAATGATGGCCCTCTTATAGACAAGGCACCATACTGAGTTTTTCATGGATGGTGGAGATTAACTCAGCACCAAGGGTCCAGATTTACATAGCATTTAATGAAATACAACAGTTTGTTACATTTTTTAATTTATTTTTGTCCCTTAGGAAAAAGACAAAATACAACTTGCAAATACATTGAATCTGGACAAAATGGATACCCATTTGGCTGTATATGAGAAAGAGCATATTTACAAGACAAAGGAAAGTCAATATGAAGTCATTTGACCCTCGAAAATTGGAGCTGATGTGGAATGACAAGATTTCACATGCCAACTAGATCATGTCACTGTTCATCATCATCCAAGTTGACTTTTCTCTTTTCAGCTTCTCTATTGTTGTAAGCTGTGTAGGCTTCCAAGGTTGGGTTGATATCCATCAGTTGAGGATCTTTAACATAATCAATTCTGAATTTTATCCGGTCAACCTCTCACGAAATTTTGTAGTATACTGCTTCTCGGGACCTTTTATGTCTTTTGAATTCTCTGAACTTAGCTCTAAGGGCACTTACCCTCTCTAGCTTCCCAATCATGTTGAGGGGTGAATCCCCATGAATGATATGATGCAATTTATCTTTACATTCTTGAGCATCTACTAGGGCTCTGTCATCTAGATCCATGTTTGTACAAGCCCACAGTACATCATTTAGCTAATATATTACATCCAAAATTTGGGCTCTTGTTGGTTCCAAGGAATTCTTAGCTTTGTCAAAGACTTCTCTTCTTAAACCAATCAATTCTAACCACTGTTCTAGCATGTGCAATATATCCCGAGTCAAAATGTTTTCTGCCAACAAAACTTCATCTAGAAGATTAGTCATAGCAAAAACCTGAGGATGAATGTGAGCATAATAATCATCATAATTTGTGCAATATTTGACCACTTCATCCCATTCAGATTTCAAGAGACAAAAATCTTTGTGCAGTTTTGCCACCTCATTTATTATCTCACAAAACTCGGCATACACCTTGTGGAACCATTCCTCTGTAGCAGCTGTAGTGGTTTTTATGCTTTCAAAATTCTCTAACTCCTCTTTAGAGAGAAGAGAAGGTGCAGTCTCTGGCTCACCATCCAAGGACATAAGTTTTATCAAATATTTTATACAGGCCCTAAGTTCCTCATTCTACTTCCTGAGCTTTTGTTTGGTCAACTCATCTTTATTTAATCTATCCAAAATATTAGATACAAATCCCCTGAATTCCTCTATTTCTTATGTTTTGGATGCTAGCCCTAGATTAAGCGTTGTGACTGTGTAATCCTCTGGCCTAACATCTTCTTTATTGGCTTACTCAGGAGGGACTGCTACCTTTGTAATACGAGACCCTATGGCATCCTTGTAAATCCTAGACTAGATTTCAGCCTTTTTCTGCTTCTTTGGCTTCTCGAGTCTGGCCAAAAAACTGTCCAAGTCTAGGGACATAACTTCTACCCTTGGAGACTGATTATTTAACCTTTGCTGTAGCCATTCAGAAGCCATGGAAGAATGTGCTGGAGGGTCAATGTGACTGTCCTCCTTATTGAAAGCATCATCAACATGAATGTTTTATGTTTTTGAGTCTTTCCCTGCCCCTTTATCATGCAGTGCATTCTACTCTTCTACCTCAGTGTTCTTTGTGGGAGATTCTATCTATTCTATATGCTGCAGGTTCTTAATCACTACTTGCTATGCAATTTCTAGCATTGAATCACCAGCCACCTCCTCTGATGGGCTGTCATCTATATTCACTACTTCTATTGTGCTGAGGTTTGTTGGAGGCTCATGTGTTACATCTTCAATGACTACCTCTCCCTGTTAATCTAATTCAACACATACCTTTTCAATGCCTAATAGTGAAGGGACTAGAAGGGCTTCTGGTAAGGGCACTTGTGAGGAGTCATTAAAAGACTTAGCCAAAGAATTATTTATTGCGACCAAAGAATCAGTAGCAAATGGGGGCAAATATAATCTAGATAGGTTTGCAAATGTGGCAAAACCTATGAAAGGAGGAGGAGATGAAAGTACAAAGGAAATGGAAAGTGGGGTGGAAAGACTTAAGGATGGTAGGGTGAAAGGAGGTGATGAGAGGATGGTTGAGATGGGAGGTAAAGATGATGACGCGAAAGAAATGGAGAGTGAAGAGGAAGCAAGAATAGGAAGGCTCATAGATGCAATGGCAGGGAAAGTGGATGGAGCAATGGACGTGATGGGGATGGAAGAGATAGATGGCAAATAAGAAATGGAAAGGTGAGGAAATAGGCAATGAGGCACTAACTAGAACAAAGGATGAGACAATAATATCTACATTTTGTTGGAGAGCAGCAGATGTGATTAGAGGTGGATCCACACGAGTTTGTTGTTTAACCTTCTTTGGCTTTGATGTTTCACCCTTCCCACTGGGCATATCTTTTCTCTTTGCATTCCTGGTTCTTGAAGAGGAAGGATTGTCTTTCTTCTGCTGTCTGGGAGGGTCCTTCTTTGATTTCCCTTTATCAACCAAAGGAATGTCTTCTTCACTATCCCCTCTTGGTGCATCTCTCTAGGCAACTTCTTGCCCTGTAGTATCACTTATCTCTATAGGTACATCTTCTTCATCACTACTGGTTTTGTCTCACTCTTGCTTTGTGTATGTTAAAGCTACCCTGACTTGAGTCAAGGCTGCAATCTATGCTCTTACCCACCCTTATTCAATTTAATGGGGTCCCTCATAGCTTCATTCAAAGAACTCTCCTCTGAATCTGCCGAGTTGGGGAATGGGATTGGCTAATTGAACAAAGCCTCCCAAGGTCCTCTTTGAATCACATTGTTGTCTTCTATTACTTGATCAGGGACCTCTATGATATTGAATCTTTTAATAAAATCCAAAGACATTTTAGAATACCTTCTCCTCAGCACTTCATAATCATCTAGACAATTATCCTAGAAGTCCTCCAGGTGCTCCTTATGAAACATCCTTTTGCTCACATGCCTTTCCATTATGCCAAAGGGGTCAAAATGAGTTATCTTATGATAAAAATGTAAATTCAATAACACAGCTCTGTATCTGAATGCTCTGCTACTCCTATAGTGGTGCAAGAATAGTTTCCCCTCCCCAAGGGTATATGGAACTTGATAGAGGCCCTATGTAGATGTTTCAACTTTTCTACACAATTGAGGAGTTGGAGTTGTCTAGAAAGCTCAAGGAGCACCACTTTATCTGTTGGATACTGAGGGAGCTTGTAGGTTGTTCTAGTGAAGCCTTGGACCCTCAGATATGTAAACTTCTGAAACTAAATGTACCATCTCCCATACAATTGTAGAACATTTGTTGCCTCAGGGGACAATCTCCTAGCCATATCATTCTGCAATATCCAGGTAATGTGCATAGTGAATGCATCATTGACCCTCTTGTGGTGCACTAGTGACTGTGAAATTTCTAGTTGAGTGTAACACTCATACACCTTATACTAATCTTTTGCATTGCCAACCTCTCCTAATCTTGAAAGGCTAGGATTTACACCAGTTCTAGCTAAGGCATATACAACATAGGAGGTCCACCTAAAAGTCTCATCAGTATGGAAGGCAACAAAGGCCTCATGAATGTTATTGCTTATAATTTGGGCCCAATGTATTTTATTATCCCCATGTAGGATTTCCTCTATAAATGGGAACATCCATCCTTCAAATGTAGAGGATGAGGGTTGAAAAGAAGCTAGGTGTGCGGAAATCACTTCCTACACTAATCTAATGAGGAGAGATGAGTGCAAATTCATTTTAATCTTTACAATTACAACAATGTTAACCGAACAATAGAGATATTGCAGAAAACACATACACAAGAATGTAAGATAGAAGAAGAGAGAGAGACAAGATATATGTGGGGAAAATCCTTACGGGTGAAAAACCCCACACTCCAAAACACAGCTCAAATGTATTATCTAAACAATGAGGTTTACAATACAGTTACAGAGCCAATGCTCTTGTAGGAGTCTTCAACACTCATATCTAGAGACAATCTGGCAGCATAACAGTACCTGTCAATCACATAATACATCTCCTCTCCAAAGCACTTGTTTATATAGAATATATAAGGCAAAAATGGCTCTATCTTGGGATGGGCATCCAATATGGCCTCATGGCCCAAAACCCATGCCTATGGACACTTGTCCAACACTGTAGGATGTTCCTGACACTTTTCAAGTCACCCCATCCCAAAGAGGTCACCTATTCCCAAGTTGGGAAATGACAGATACTCTTACGACACTTACAACCATCATAGAATCTGTCATAGCTGTCATATCTTACAGCTATAAGAGAATTTGTCATAAATAGGCTATAAATAGCATATTCTCTTACAACATGCCATAACCCTCCTTGGGGCACCCAAAGATGCCTTATGACACATGTCTTCACCTATCATAGAACCTTCTATTTCTGACTCTTACATGTCATAGATTCTGTCATAGGAATCTGTCATAATCGTTTCGGTCAAGATTCACTTACACACTAGTCAAGATGCCAACACATGGCAAAAACCTATACCACACAAAAGGGATGCCTATCTCCACATGTATTGTGTTGACCATCCTAGTCATCTTACAAGTGGAGTGACATCTCATCGTGTCACTTCACACTAAATGACAAAATAGGATGTGCAACAAAATACAACATAGGATAAGTAAATAAATTACATTACAATAATAAATGTAAGGAATTACCAAGGTTGAGACACCTTAATTCCCAACATTCTCCCACTTGTCGAACACCTTGTAAGAGCCAATAGAAATAATAGGATTTAACTGCTATAGGCCGAGAGGCCCATAGACTCCAAACACCATCTGAACTTCTCTATGCCCACTGGTTTCGTCAATGCATCTGCAACATTCTTCAAAGTATCTACGTTCTCCAAATTCACCTTCCCATCCTCTACCATGTCTTGTACGAAGTGAAACTGTACATCAATATGCTTTGTTCTGGCATGGAAAGTTGGATTCTTTGCTAGGCAAATCGCACTCTAACTGTCACAACAGATCGTAATTTGTCCTGCATCAACACCAATATATGAACACAATCTCTTAAGCCAAATGGCTTCCTTACAAGCATGAGTTGATGCCATATACTCAGCTTCTGTCATGGACAAAGCAACCACAGGTTTTTTCTTACTCATCCAACTAATTGCACCACCAAACATAGTGAACACATAGGCACTGGTGGATCTTCTGCTGTCAATATCACCTGCCCAATCAAAATCCATGAATACAAACTAAATGCGGAGGTCCTATAGCCTTACCATGATAGCATATGGAATACTCAGAAGTACCCCTCAAATATCTGAACACTCACTTAACTGCATTCCAATGTACCCGTCTAGGATTAGCCATAAATCAACTGACTCCCACTGCTTGGGCAATGTCTGGTCTTGTGTAGACTATAGCATACATCAAACTTCCAACAACACTAGCATAAGGTACTCTGCTCATGTCCTCCACCTCACTAGGAGATTTTGGACAATCATTAATAGACAACTTTGTCCCCAATGAAATAGGAACACATAATGGTCTATAATCTGCCGTGCTGAACCTATCGAACATGGTCTTCACATACTTACTCTGGCTTAACCAAAGTTTTCTGTTAGCTCTCTCTTCTAATTTCCATTTCCATAATGTACCTGGCTGCCCCTAGATTTTTCATCTCAAACTATGCTGACAACTGAGACTTCAAATCAGAAATCATATTCTTACCATTCCTAATTAACAACATATCATCAACATACAATGCAATAATGAGAATGCAATCATTGTCAAATTTGTAATACACACAATGATCTGATTTTGATCTCAGAAATCCAACTGACAACACAAAGGCATCAAACTTCAAGTACCACATCCTAGGAGACTACTTCAAACCATACAAAGACTTTTTCAACTTGCAAACCAAATTTTCTTTACCTTTCTCTATGTAATACTCTGACTGTGACATGTAAATCTCTTCCTCCAAATCACCATGAAGGAATGCTGTCTTCACATCCATCTGCTCCACCTCTAGGTCATAAGCTGCTGCAAGAGATAACAGGAAGTGAATGGATGTCATCTTTACAACAAGAGAGAAAATTTCACCATAATCAATTCCCTCCACTTGTGAATACCCCTTCGCAACCAGTCTAGCCTTGTACTTTTCAACACTGCCATCTGCACTGAATTTCTTCTTGAACACCCATTTGCATCCAACAAGTTTCCATCCATCAGGCAAAGGCACCAAGTCCCATGTTTTATTCTTTTCCAAAGAAGCCATCTCATCTTCCATGGCCTCCTTCCAGGAACCTGCATCTTTCATGCCCATAGCCTCTGTCACAGTTCTAGGATCATCACTGTTAGTAAGCAAGACAAAAGCACAACTAGAATCAAGTAATGAATAACCAAACATATCAGGTTGCTTCCTTGTTCATGTAGACCTCCTCAATGGTTGAGGTTGAGGTTCTTCTCCTTCTTCTAAACTTTCATAGCTGCTAGAGCTCTCCTCATCATTAGGTCTCACAGGGTTTGTCAGTTCAGTCTTCTCAGGGGTAGAAGAAAACTAAACCACATCTTCTTTCTTTTCTATCTGTTCTAGCTGTAAAACAACATAAGAGGGTGTTATCTCTCTGAAGATAACACTTCTTCTATATAACACTTTTTCAGCCACAAGATCCCAAAGCTTGTATCCTTTCACACTGACACCATAGCCAATGAAGATACACTTAATAACCTTGTTCTCCAATTTAGACTGTTTCTGTCTAGGCACATGTGCATATGCCTCACAACCAAAAATACAGAGATGTCTAACTGAAGGATTCTTACAAGACCACACCTCCATAGGTGTCTTACCAACAAGAGCTGATGTAGGAGACCTATTTACCAGGTAGCAAGTAGTGGCTTCAGCTTTAGCCCAAAAATTTTGTTCGAGGCTTGCTCCACTAAGCATACTCCTAGCCTTCTCCATCAGTGTCCTGTTCATCCTCTCTGCAACTCCATTTTGCTGCAGGGTGTATGGAGTTGTCCTATGTCTTTCAATCCCTTTCTCTTTATAGAACTTATCGAACTCTGCCGAACAAAACTCAACCACCGTTATCAGTTCTCAAACACTTAATCTTTTTACTAGTCTAATTTTCAGCAAAGGCTTTAAACTCTTTAAACCAACTAAAGACTTCAATCTTGCTTCTGATAAAATAAACCCATGTCCTTCTACTATAATCATCTATGAAAGATACAAAATATACAAATTTAGAGATTGAAGGAACATTAATAGGACCAAACACATCAGAATGAATAAGATCCAATACACCAGAAGACTTGTGAGAACTAGAGTAAAAATGAACACGGTTTTGCTTTCCATATACACAATGTTCACAAAAGTCGAACTCGAGATTACAATCATTTAACCCCTCAAAGAGGTTTTTATTTTTTAGGGTTCTAAGACCCTTCTCAGCAATGTAGCCATATCTCAAATGGCATAACATAGTCTTTTCAGCAGGAAGTTTAACTTCCAAAGCATGTGCACTACCATCAGAATGTGTTACAACATGTTTCTTCACTGCTCGTTCAGATGGTGGGGATGAAGTGACTGTAACTCTTTTATTCGAGTCAGAAGAACTATTGCACTATGAAGTGCATGCCTCTAGCTAAAATAGAGTACCTCTCTGAGTAGCCTTCGCAAGAACCATAGATCTTCTACTCATCTTGCATCCATCCTTTGAAAAGACAACCTGCACACCTGCATCATTCAACATACTTACAAAAAGCAAGTTCCGTGCCAAGCCTGGGATGTGCATAACCCCAGTGATCCCCTTCACTTGTCCATCAGGGAATTGGATTGAGACTCTTCCAAGACCAACAATCTTTAGATGAGAATCGTCACCTAGGTACACTCTTCCACCATCGAACTCTTCATACTTCATGAACCAGTTTCGATGCAAGGTCATGTGGAATGATGTACCAGAATCAATCAGCCACACATCATCAGATGCATGGGTGGCCATGGTTGCGATGAAGGCATCACCATCATCTTGAGACTTGTCAGAATCTAAATCTGCGACATTCTTCTTCTTCTTTTTCTTTTCTTCCTTGCATTTCTTTCAGAAATGCCCAGTTTTGCCACAGTTCCAACAGAGAGCCTTGGACTTTCTAGGAGATTTGGATCTCCCACGATTTGGATCTGCCCTTCTCAGCTTTCTTGTCCTTCTTTTTCCCTTTCTCCTTGGGTCTTCCACGAACCGCAAGAGCCTCTTTGACCGCCTTAGAAGACTTTCTTCGCATCTCTTCAGATAACAACAAAGATACCACTTCATCCATTGTGAATGTGGATGTGGTGCTTCCAATAGCCATCACAAGATGATCCCACAAGTCCAGCAAAGAACAAAGCAAGGTCATACAACGATCCTCCTCCTCCATCTTCACACCAACTGATGTCAATTATGCAATTAATATGTTGAAGGCATTCAGGTGATCTGCAACAGATCCTCCATCCTCAGAGAATACAACTTCTTTCTCAGAAAAAAGTTTGTTCACTAGGGACTTGGCTTGATAAACATATCCCAACTTCTTCCAAAGGTCTTTTGTGCTCTTCTCCTCATGGATATTTAACAGGACATAATCAGCTAGACTAAGTCTTATGAGACCCTTAGCCTTTCGATCTTTGAGATCCCAATCATCTTGTACCATTGCAACTAGTTTTACACCAGATATAGTTTCCCATAGGTCACGATCAACAATCATGTCTTCCATCTTAAGTTTCCATAACTGAAAATTAGTGCCATTGAATTTCTCCACCTCTAATCTTCCGGATGTGCCTGCCATCTCTTTCCTGCAACAAGATTACATAATTCTCTGCACAAAGCTCCCACTCAACCTAAGATTAGCTCAAAAAACCCCTACCCATCAACTAGGACCAAAGGTGATCAAGCTCTAATACTAGCTGAAAGGAAGCTAGGTGTGTGGAAATTGTTTCCTACACTAATCTAATGAGGAGAGATGAGTGCAAATTCATTTTAATCTTTACAGTTACAACAATGTTAAACCAACAACAAAGATATTGCAGCAAACACATACACAAGAATGTAAGATAGAAGAAGAGAGAGAGACAAGATATATGTGGGGAAAACCCTTACGGGTGAAAAAGCCCACACTCCAATACACAGCTCAAATGTATTATCTAAACAATGAGGTTTACAATATAGTTACAGAGCCAATGCTCTTGCAGGAGTCTTTGACACTCGTATCTGGAGACAATATGGTAGCATAATAGTACCTATCAATCAATCACATAATACATCTCCTCTCCAAAGCACCTGTTTATATAGAAGATACAAGGCAAAAATGGCTCTATCTTGGGATGGGTGTCCAACATGGCCTCATGGCCCAAAACCCATGCCTATGGACTCTTGTCCAACACTGTAGGATGTTCCTGACACTTGTCAAGTCACCCCATCCCAAAAAGGTCACCTATTCCCAAGTTGGGCAATGACAGATACTCTTACAACACTTACAACTGTCATAGAATCCGTCATATCTGTCATATCTTACAGTTGTAAGAGAATCTATCATAAATAGGCTATAAATAGCATATTCTCTTACAACATGTCATAACCCTCCTTGGGGTACCCAAAGATGCCTTCTTCCAAGATGCCTTGTGACACATTTCTTCACCTATCATAGAACCTTCTATTTCTGACTCTTACATGTCATAGATTCTGTCATAGGAATCTGTCATAACCGTTTCGGTCAAGATTCAATTACAAACTAGTCAAGATGCCAACACATGGCAAAAAACCTCTACCACACAAAAGGGACACCAATCTCCACATGGAGTGTGTTGACCATCCTAGTCATCTTACAAGTGGAGTGACAACTCATTGTGCCACTTCACACTAAATGACAAAATAGGATGTGCAACAAAATACAACATAGGCTAAGTAAATAAATTACATTACAATAATAAATGCAAGGAATTACCAAGGTTGAGATACCTTAATTCCCAACAAGGGTAGCCCCATGATTCTGCTAAAAAGAGTTACCAAGTCTCCTATCTCCTCTTTGAAGTCACTCCTATACAAGACCTGAGGAAGCTTAGACATAGTTGCCCTCTTTTTTTTCATCCATCCATCATTTATTTTGCTCATATAGGTCTCTAGATCTTGCTTATACATCTTGTCAGATTCATCCTTATGCATCATGGTGAGGACAGGAAATAGAGGAATGTCAAAGGTTTCTACTATGGCCAAAGGGTTGAGATCTACCAGTACTTGACCTCCCTGTGTCTGAACTGTTCTAGCCAACTGATCATAATTGTTGGCACATGCCACAATTAACTCAGGGTATTGCACTGAGGTAGGGAATGTAGCTACCTACGCAATCCCATTGTCTCTAATATTCTTGGATTTAGGGGTTGGATTAGGACCTAAGACCCTTAGTCTAAAATCTTTAATGTTAATGTACCCAAGGTCTGTGTCTCCAATGTTTCTCAATGCTAAAGTGATCTTGGTTACTAGGGGGATGCCTTTGAATTCATACTTCATATTGATTGCCCAGGGAGACATTTAATTTGCAGGACAAGAACCTAATGAGTAAATTTTGTAGTTCCACTGTCCTAATGGTCTCAGACTTAGGTTTCTGGACAACTACATGCTTTTCAGTTCATATCCTAAGTCAGGAGTCTAAACTAAAGATAACACTTAATTAGATTACATTGAAAATCTATTATCTCAGCTTAAATCCCATAAAACTAACTCAAAAAACCCAAGATTGTTGCAAGTATGGGCCTAACCGGTGTTGTCATTGATGTCAACATACTCCTATTGTATTGATGTCAATGATTGGATGAGTTGTGTGCTAAGGATATTGAGAAAATTAGTTCTATCAGAAATAGAGAAGAACAGTGAAGACAGTGAAGCTCTATGAAGTGAAGATCCTAGCTAAGGTAAAGATTAGAGGATACGCATCAATGGGTTTGTAGATATGTGTCTAAAGGTGATCTAGTAAAGATTTGAGAGGTCCACATGAAGATTTGAAGAAGTTATGGCCATATGAGTAAAACCAGTTCTGGCAGATGTTCAGAGGTGACAGAGTGACACAAATAGGTCCGGTGAGATCCATAAATAAAATATCTTGTTCTACAGATTTGGTGGAGTGTTTAGGAAGTCAATGTGAATTGACAACTCAATTAGTTCATGGTCTGGAGGTCCACAAGCATTTATTCCAATATGACAGTGATAACAGACTGTGTTCTTGAGGTTTCGGATGAAGAAGAGAATGATTTCAGTAAGCAGAAGTGGTGTGGATGTTCTTGGTGATTCAGGAAAGCGTGTGGGGGTCTCTAGATTGTGTCCAGTTCTTGTTGGTGGTCCACATTAAAGATTGAGCTCGTAATTGAAGATTTACTTCCGGATGATGTGTTCTTCCTAATTATGGCCGACCGGATGTCTTACACATCTTACAAATGATCTTGAATATGTTTGGCGATGCATGGCGTGCTCCTCAAAGAAGATTGAAGTCCCAGATATGTTTGGCCGATAGTGTGGTGATTCGCATGAAGTCTTTTGTAATAAATCAAGTTGTATTTGTGTATTTGCTCTGTAATAAAATACAATATGTATTGTGCCGACTTTGATGATTATCCCAAAGTCGATGTCTTGTATAAATGAGAGTTGTGAAGTCATTTCAAAGCATCCTGGCAAAGATGAGAGTGTGGTAGAAAGGAGAAGAGTGAAAAGCAGAGCAGAAGTATTGAGCTTAAATGGAACTGACTCAAGCATGGTGAAGATGCTAATCTTTAGTTCAAGTATGTAATATTTATTATTCTGTAGACAGTGTGTCTCCTGTAGGCAGTGGGCCTCTTGTGAGAAGTATGATCAAGCAGTGAGCCCTAATTGGCATGTGCCATTTTGTTCTTCTTATTCTTTTAATAGAGAATACAATCTTGGGTTAGTCACCACATGGTTTTTCCCTTAACTAGGTTTTCCACATTAAAATCTTGGTGTCATATGTGTTAATGTGTCTTTGCTCTTGAATTATTGCATTGTGCTTCCATGATTGATTTATTATTATGCTGTTGAATTACAAGAAGGATTTAAGTGTTTAAAGAATAGAAAATTTTTGGGACAACTGATTCACCCCCCCTCTCAGTAGTCTATCCTAAAACTAACAATTGGTATCAGAGCTAAGTTCCTCTAAAAGAGCTTAACCGCTTGAGGAGATCTAGGATGTCTTCCTACAAGAAGGATAGTCCGAGGTTTGATGGAACTAATTACACTCTTTAGAAAAGCCACATGGAATGTCGCTTGTAATGTATGGGAATGCAATATTAGACCATAACTTCATAGAAGTATGTTCCTCCAAAGAATGGTCTAACAACTGTAGATGAAATCAAAGATGCTGAAGATAATCTTCAGGCTGAAGAAGATTTACTAAATGCCTTATCTGATTCAGAGCCGAGAAATGTTATAGATTTAAAAACAACATATGAGATTTGGGAAAAACTGGAACTTCTGCATAAAGGAGACAAATATGTTAAATGTGCCAAGCTATAGAGTTTGAAAGGAAAATTTGAAAACCTGAAGATGAATGAAGATGAGAATATCACTACATTGATGCCAA
Source organism: Cunninghamia lanceolata (assembly GCA_027924645.1). NCBI lineage: Eukaryota > Viridiplantae > Streptophyta > Pinopsida > Cupressales > Cupressaceae > Cunninghamia > Cunninghamia lanceolata. The sequence goes on from BSBN01000516.1 coordinate 7,159,512, forward strand.
AAGTAAATGAGTTTGTTTGTGGCATTAGGTGTGCTGGTGGAATCTTGGATGAAGATGAGATTGTTGCCAAAGTTCTCAGATCCCTACCTCCTGCTTACAAACACAAGGTTGCTGCTATTGAAGAATTTAGATCTTTATCAAATATCACAAGAGATGAATTAGTTGGAAAATTAGCTACATTTGAATTGGACGAGTTTGGAGATGCCCCCCCAAGACTGAATCCACATTCAAAGCTAGTGCCTCTGTAAAAGGCAAACAAAGGTATGATCTAGGAGAGAACTCCTCAAATAAACTATCATGGTATGAAAAAGCAAGAAAAGATCTAGAAAAAGATCAAGCAGAAGCTTCTCAACTTGAAGCCCTTTTTGCAAAAAGACTACCAAGAGGATCTGGTAAGTATGAAAGAAAATTGCCCTTCAAATGTTTCAACTGTGTCATGCCCGCATCTCCCATGCAGTCACGACACACAAACACGCGCGTCATGCCCACATTTGACATGTGGTCATGACACGAACCACGAAAAACTTTTCTCCCTAACCCTAAAAACCACCTCACACGCGCTTGCGTGCTCGGTGGCAATGCGCTTGAGGCGTAAACACGTCGACGTAATGGTGATGGTGGAGGTCGCCAAGTGGGAATACGACACGAAGTGTGTCGCTTCTAGGGTTACATCGATAACAAATTGTACCCTAAGTTACCTAGGAGAGGCTGGGTTCAACATCGAACCCTAACCGATCCGCCAAAACGTGAATTACCATGGTGACATGTTGGCGCACGACTAAAGGTGGAATGATGGATGGAATGCAATTAAAATAATCAACCACGCATAAATTATCCCTAAAATCTAGCATAATGCATTTTTCGACGTGGGCGGAAGTAATTACACTTTCGCTAACCTTGGTTGCATAGTTTGCCTATTGGTTAACCTCTCTGATTACCTAGCAATTCCTGCGGTTCACTCAATGCATAACTAATAGTTGACTTCGGGTTACGAAACGTGTGTAATCTCTACACAAGACCTACAACCTTTGTTTAAGGATGTTAACTAGGTTTTTTTGCCCGGTTCGATTCCCACTTTTTTTTGCATCAAGTGGTCGATTGACACATACAGAGATATATAATGATATTATAAAAATAATTATACCAATCAAGTATATTTATCATTTAAATGAATTTGCTTATTTGTTAGCAGCAGTATTATTTATATATATTTATATATAAATAAACTTTTGTATAGCAACAATATTATTTGTGTATATGTATATATATACAAAATGATTTCACTTGTTTTAAATGAAAGGAAATTCATTAGTTATAATATATATATATATATATATATATATATATATATATATATATATATATATATATATATATATATATATATATATATATATATAACACCTATGTTTTAATCTAATAAAATTAAAAGAAAACCCCCAAGAGATAATTTAAAACAAATATATATATATATATATATATATATATATATATATATATATATATATATATATATATATATATATATATATATATATATAACACCTATGTTTTAATCTAATAAAATTAAAAGAAAACCCCCAAGAGATAATTTAAAACAAAGAGGAATAGAGGTTTTTAAATTAAAATTTAAAATCCCTTTCCTCACATACTCCACCAAAATATTAGATACAACCCTAAGCCTAAAAGCCCTAATCACATTTAAAAACTAATTCCTATAAACAAACTGCCCTAACCCTAATCTCTATTATTCATCTTGCCCTAACTCTAACCTTCATCCTTTCTCCCTTCTCTCTTTTTTTGGTTATCTTCTTTTGTATGCAGGTGTAGGTCTCTTTTTGTTTGTGCAATGCTTATACATTTTTTTTTGCTAAGAGGACCTGTGTTTGTTGCAGTGGCTGAGAGGTGGAGGACCACCGGCGGTGGCACTGTGGATAAGAGGTGGCGGGCATGGAGGTGCTGCTGGAGGGTTGGCGGCGGAGGAGGTCTTCGGGGTGGAGAGGGCGGTGAAGGCTACACTGCGCGCAGGGCAGAGGCAGTGGTGGCGTTTTGTGAGGTAGCACTGCAGGGTCTAGGGGAGGGGTGTGGTCCGCGGTGGCCACGGTTATCAGCGACGGCGGGGTAAGGTTTTTAAGTGGGGAAGGGGGTGTGGGGTATTGGGGCCGCGTCGGGCGGCGAAGGATAGGCAGCGGGGTTGTGTGCTGTGTGTAGTGTGTGGGGTGTGGGGGAGGCGGAGCCCCCACCCACACCCGCGGGTGTGGGTGGAGGCTCTGCCTCCCTCACACCCCACTGTTGTTTAAGGCTCAGGGGCTGTGGGTGCTGCCCACAGTCCCCCACTAATAATTTTTTTTTGTTTAAAATAAAATAATATAATATATATATATATATATATACAAGCAAATGTATATGTATATATAAATATATATATATATACCTGTATATATATTTATAAATTTATATATATATTTTTTTAAAGCACAGCAAACTCCCGAAAATGCAAAAAAAACATTCCTTTCATAAAACATTTAAATGTTTATATAAATGTCAATCTCACAGAGATACAAATTATTTGACATCACTATTTTGTTTAAAAGTACAATAACAGCATAAACCCAGAATTAATATGTATATATATATTTGTCAATATTCATTGTAGGGCAGAAAACTAAAATATTATTTAATTTGCATTACTGTACAAATTTATTTTCAGAAACACCAATCAAGTTATAGGGATGGGGGAAATTTCAAGATCCATGTAATCTAATTTTTTTTTTGTTTAAAAATGCAAGTTAAAAGTTTCCTTTGAAATACAGAAGCATTGAACTCAAAAGAATAAGAAGAGATTGATTTTTTTTTTTTACTTGCACCATAGCATGCTCACAAGGTAAAGAAAGGAAAAAAACATTATCTATTTTACATAGTAGCCAAACTGCCTCTTCAAGCAAATCATAACAACAACGTTCTCTATTTTTTTGTTTTATTTTCACAAGACTTGTACTGAAATACTTGTTACAAAACAATCTAAAAACAACATCCAATTCTCAACTTTGTAATTAGGAGAACAAGGAATAAAGACAAAACTAATACCCTTTCTAAAACAGTTTTCTTTCTTTCCTTTCTCTCAAATGATAAAATGAACTAAACTGAAATTTCATAACTAACAGTATGGTAACAAAGGATTTACTCTCAACTCCCAAAATAACAAAATTTTACAACTATGCATCCAATGCATACATTCCTTTTGAAAGAACAATGATAGAAAAGTATTTAAGATTATTTCCCATGCATTTCTCCACTCAAGCTAACTTCATAGTAAAGGAAATATCTATTTTAGACTCATTAACAGAAAGTTACTTTGGAAATTCAATCGTTTATAGCCATCTGCATGGCAAAATGGCCAAATAAACTTGTGCAAAATACAATACAAAGAGGCCTCCTGGGTCTTGGCCTCCACAACCAACACAAGGTGACTAAATGAACACCCATATGAGCTCCACAACATCTCCAGCTCTTCACTTAAAATCCTACAACTAAAACACAACCACAAGGCAACAAAACTAGCCACCATGAAAGGAAATCTCTCCTCCCAACCGTAGACCCGCAAGTGGGTCACCCTCGAGCTAGGGAGGTAGGGATTCACACAGGTGTATCAATCCACAACAACATCAAACACATCCACTCAAACAACCCAAAGGCTTAACACAATACTCAACTCACAAAAATAAGTTCGGTGATGGTAGGGAATAGACCTCTCAACTTAAAAGGGGCTCCCAAAAGAAAAGACAAAATCACAACTCCTGGCCTCAAGCCAAAATCCCAGAACACCACAATCCACAAGAATCACAAATCAATTTGCATGGCACTCTTGCCATATAGATATCCCCTCCTCAAATGATAATAAGCCCTCAAGGCATAAACACATACTGTGGAAGAGCCCCCAAGGATTGTTCCTCTCCCCTACCCATACAAGTTGAGCATTACCTCCATTGGAGGTGCTCTCACTATAACACCCAACCCAACATCAAAAGCAAAACATCACAATGCAAACAAACTTACAACCCAAAATCCAAACATGGAACATCATATAAGCAAGTCAGAAACAACTTAAGAGGCCTACCTCAAGGCCTTGACAATGGAAGTGGAATTGGTGAAGAGCTCCAAGCCTTCCCAAGCCTTCCAACTTTCAGAATTTCCCCCAACCTTCTCTAACTCCTCCAAAGTAGAAAGGAAAGTAAAAATTTGCAAGAAGTCTCCAAATTATAAGGAAAAAGACTAGAAAAGAAGAACCCCCACTCCTCTTCAAGAGGAGCTAGTATAGGCCATCAACTTGGCCTTGAGGGAATGAGAAGGTGACATTTGTCACCATCTCTTCCCTCCTCCAAAACCACTTGTAAGAGTGAGAAGGTTGGAGGATGACAAATGTCCTCCTCTCACTCCACCTCCATCTCCACCTCATCCACTTGTGCTTCCACACAAGTGGGAGGGGGACAAATGGTGAGTTGAATTCCCACTCACATCTCAAGAAGACAATGGTCTTGAGTGGTGCTCCCACTCACTTGGGAGTTTGGGAGGACTCTTGGAGAGCTCCCTAGTCTTCCTTGGGAATGCTTCCCAAAACTTAGGGATGGGAGATGGGTTCTTCCCAAGGCAAGGCCCATCCCTCATCTTCCCTCTTCCCAAATTCGTCACTTTTACTCAACCATGGTTTAGGGTGACCTAGGGTGAGTCAAAACTAGGGTTAGGTGGTCCAAGTTGACCCTAGACTCATGGTTGACCACCTAGGGTAACTTTTGGGACCCTAGGGTTCATGAAAGGGGTCAACAATCCACATTTAAATGGCCCAAAAAAATAATAAAAATACCAAGTGGCATAAATCCAAAATAAAATTTTACAACACTTAATATTAATCAGAAATAAGAAAAGAAAGGGTACTAAGGCTAAAAATAATTAAAATTAAACCAAGCACAATAAATCATCATTCAATTACACACGTGATCCTTATCCCTCTTGGGAACGGATCGACTTAACAGGGAATAACATGGTGTGAATCCTACCTCTGATTTCCTGTGGCTAGGGATCGTAAAACCTGCACATCTCGATCAAGTGTCAGTTCTGTGAAGAAAAGTGATAGCTGAAGCAACTGGAATTAAAATTCACACAATCGAATACAGCAATAAACATCAATACATAAATCCAAATTAAACCGCATTATCCAATCACATGTCAATTAATCCATATCACATAACAACTAAAATCTCATCACAAAACATCATCAAATATAAATCCCATATATCGAACCACAACATATCATCCAATATGACTGAATCAAATCACATGTATCAAATCAATGAGATAAAACATCAGGTCTGCATAATGAAACATAGTCACTAAGGTCTGATCGTGTCATCTACAGAATAGCATAATGATCAAAATATGGAAGGTAAAATAGTCGGCCTCACATCCTCCCCCCCTAAGACTGAACTTCCTCCTGGAAGTCGTCAAAAAGGTGAGGATAGAGTGCCCTCAAACTAGCTGCATCCTCCAAGTCGCCGTGATCTCGTCATATCGATCCCACTGGACCCTAACCTAGTCTAGCTCTTGACCTCGAAGGCCTAGCATCTGATGAGCCAATATGCGAATTGGCTCCAGCACCAACTGCCCATTTGCCTCTACCTGTAAAGCACTCCAGTCTAGTACGTGAGATACATCAAATATATATCATCTCAAAATAGAAACATGAAAGACATCGTGGATATGTGACAGGCTAGGTGGAAATGCTAGATGATAGGCAACTGGTCCTATCCACTCCAAAATCTCAAAGGGTCCTACGAACCACGGTGCTACCTTAGAGCCCTTTCCATAATGGATTGGACTCTTGTGTGGCCGCACTCTAAGGAATACCCTGTCTCCCACCGAGAAGCTCCGATCTATCCTCTTAGCATCGGCATATTTCTTCTGCCTATCCTGTGCCTCCTGTAACCTCTGTCTAATCACTGTGACCTGCTACTCCATATCCTTTCTGGACCAATGGCGACTCTGTCCTCAATCTGATCCCAACTCAATGGTGTCCTGCATGGTCTGCCATATAAAGCCTGAAAGGGAGGCACACCTAACAAGCTGTGATGCCCATTATTGTAGGTAAACTCAACTAGATAAAGATACTCCTCCCATCTAGACTGATGGTCCATAACATACATCCGAAGCATGTTCTCCAGTACTTGATTCACCCGCTCTGTCTGTCCATCTGTCTCGGGGTGATAAGCGGAGCTAAAATTGAGCTGTGTGCCCAATGCCTGCTATAAGGCTCTCTAGAATGTTGAAGTGAACACTGGATCTCTGTCTGAGATGATGCAACGGGGTACCCCATGTAGTCTCACAATGTTATCCAAGAATACCCTCGCCACAGTTGGCGCATTGTACGTCGTGTGTACAAGAGAAAAATGAGCCACTTTGGTCAACTTGTCGACTGTCACCATGATGGCATCATGGTGACGCGAAGACATAGGAAGACCAACAACAAAATCCATGGAAATGGTGTCCCATTTCCACTCATGTATATCATGTGGGTATAGAAGACCCGCTGGATGCTGATGCTTGGCCTTGACCCTCTGGCACTCAAGGCATCGAGCAACAAACTCTGCTATATCTCATCTCATACCTGCCCAATAGTACAACTGTCAAAGATCGGCATGCATCTTCTTTACCCCCAGATGTGCCGCATATGGTGCTCTATGAGCCTCTGATAGCACTACAGTACGCAGGTCACCTGCGCGAGGTACATAGATGCGCTGACGATGACGAAGTAAACCATCTGTGTCAAGTGTATATCCTGCAAACTTGCCCACAAGGGCCCTCTGTGAACTGATCTCTTGCTGTACCTCAAGATACCACTCATCCTCTAGTAAATACTGAATAATGCGATCCCTCAAGTCCACCCTCAGAGTCAAGGTCAAGAGTTCGTGGCACCTCCGACTCAATGCGTCAGCAACCACGTTCTCCTTCCCTTTGATGTAGTGGACATCAAAGTCATACTCGCATAGGAACTCCATCCAATGCCGCTGACGGGCGTTCAGATTCGGCTGTGTAAAGATGTACTGGAGGCTGTGATGATCGGAATGGAGCTCAAAGTGACGGCCCAACAAGAAATGTCTCCAACGGACTAGAGCATGAACCACTGCTGCTAACTCCAAGTCATGCGTGGGGTAGTTCAGCTCATGAGTCTTGAGCTTTCGCGACTCATATGCAATCACTCTACCACCCTGCATAAATATAGCTCCCAATCCCTCAAGTGATGCATCCATGCAAACCATGAAATCTGCTACAGGATTAGGAACTACTAAAATAGGAGCGCTGGTAAGACGCTCCTTGAGGACCCCGAAGGCCCTCTCGCACTGCTCAGTCCAAAGAAAGCTCTTCCCTTTCTGCTAGAGGGAAGTAATGGGGTGCGCAATCTGAGAAAAGCCCTCAACAAAATGACGGTAATAACCAGCTAACCCCATGAAACTCCTAACCTCTGTCACACTAGTGGGTGCTGGCCAATCCCTGATAGCCCTGATCTTCAATGGATCTATTGAGATTCCATCGCTGGAAAGGATATGCCCCAGATACTGAACCTCTGTCCTAAAAAATGCACACTTCACCAAATTCCCATAAAGCTTCTGCTCTTGCAAACTCTGTAGAACCTGACGAAGGTGCTCCTCATGCTCCTCGGTCCGTGAGTAGATCAAAATGTCATCAAGGAAAATGATCACGAATCGATCTAGATAGATACGGAACACCCCGTTCATGAGACTCATGAACACTGCAGGGGTGTTCGTCAAGCTAAAGGGAACCACTGTGAACTCATAGTGCCCATAACGAGTCCGAAAGGCAGTCTTATGGATATCTGCCTCTGCGATGCGTAACTGATGATACCCGAACTTTAGGTCTATCTTAGAGAACACCTTGGCTCCCTGCATCTGGTCAAAAAGATCATCAATCCTGAGCAGAGGATAACGGTTCTTCACTGTCACCTTATTCAACTACCTGTAGTCCATACACAAATGAAGAGACCCATCCTTCTTCTTCACGAAGATGACAGGAGCACCCCAAGGTGAAATGCTCGGTCGGATGTGCCCCTTCTCGAGCAAGTCCTCCAACTGTAGCTTGAGCTCAGTGAGCTCATGTGTGGTCATCATGTAGGGTGCACGAGACACTGGCTCGAAACCCAGCACTAGGTCTATGCAAAAGTCTACCTCACATCGGGGTGGCATCCCCGATAACTCTGCTGGGAATACATCGGCAAACTCTCTAAGGATGGGATGATCATCCAAAGATGCCTCTGACTTGTCATCTGATCTGTCGCTCACTGTGATGGCGAACATCTGACATCCCTTCCGCATGCAGTGCTTAAGCTGCTGAGCAGATATCATGCGCACTGCGGTGGGCTTCTGCATGCCCAAAATCTCAACTGATGTGTCGTGATCGTCCAAACAGCTGATCGCCTTTCAGCGACAATCTAGTTTAGCTCGATGAGCCGCAAGCCAATCCATACCCAACACCACATCATAGGATCCTAATGTCATGACTCTAAGGTCGTACACTGTAGTGAAGGATCCCAAAGCAATCTCACAATCATGGACTAAGGTATCTACTGTCAGTTTGGCTCCTGAAGCCAACTCAACTACCCACCTATCACCTTGCCTAGAGGCCACCAGCGTGCAACGCTCCACTAATGATGGAGATATAAATGAATCAGTAGCACCAGAGTCAAAGAGGATAGAAATGGGGTTACCCCCAATCGTACCTGATGTCTCAATCACTGACACCTAAAAATCTGCCTGGTGGTTATCTACCGCTGCAAACATACGGTGGGATCTACCCACATCACCCATTGTCTGCTTGGAACCTCCTGCACGAGGCTGTCCCCCTACTATATAACCCTGTGGACACTCTCTAGCTAGGTGTCCAGCTCCACCACAAACGTAACAAGGACCCCTAACCTGTACCTGCACAGTCTGAGTCCTACCCGACTGCTGCTGTCCTGGTCTGCCAGTAGACCCCTATGAGCCCCTATAAGATTGCTGTGACCTCGCGGGTCCCATAGGTGGTCCTTGCTGCCTCTGATCTCTGCGTGGGCCCTACTACTGCCAACCCCTATTATGTCCCCCCTGTGACCTCTGCTGTGTCCTAGCTCTCTGCTAATGTTGTGGCTGCTGCTATTGTGAGGGTTTAGGAGGTAGAGATGTTGAATTGAATCCTCCTCTATGAGGTGGCTGCGATGGTCTACGGAAACTCTGCTGATGTTGCTACTGTCCCTAATCCTGAAACTAAGGGCATGAACTCTACCCTCGTCCCTGAATCTCCTCAACAATGTATGCCTTCTCGACAGCATCACTCAGAGACTGGGGGTCTGCCATCCGAACAGGCCCTGCTATGTTGTGATTAAGCCCTCTGATAAACTTATGCACCATGATTTTCTCATCATGGAGATACTCCACATATCTAGATAGCTCTGTAAACCTAGCCTCATACTGAGCCACTGTAAGTCCTCTCTGCTGGAGGTCATGGAACTCGTCTAGACGACGCTGCCTATAGTGGTCTGATAAATAGCGCGCATTGAAGTGCTCAATGAAGGTCTCCCATGAGAGTGTCTAAAGAAAGGTGGTTCTTGCACTCCTCAGTGTGCCACCAGGTAATTGTTGTGTCTCACAACAAGTGAACTGCCACACGGGCCTTCGTGTTGCCCTCGTAAGGACGCAACGCGAAGCACCTATCTAAACTGATAAGTCAGGCCTCTGCCTCAGCTCCCTCTGTGGTCCCGATGAATGTAGGAGGGTTCAACCTCAATATATCCCTAATGGGATCTCCTCTATCTCTGTGCCCCCTGATAGGCTCATCTGCATGATACTCATAAGGCCTGTGACCCAAGTGCTCTACACACACTGTCTCGCCCTGCCTAGCCTGATGTGGGGGGCTCCTACTATGGGCCCTATTGGCTGAACCAACTCCTCTGTCTCTGGCAGCTCAACATAAGGCTCCACACGGGTTCCCCTCATGGCTCTATGCAGGGCTCCACACGTGGCTCAACATGAGACTCAGCTCGTGGCTCCACGCGTGGCTCCTCTCGTGGATCCTTGCGGGGCTCGACACGTGGCTCAACTATAGCCGGTGGAAGCCTATCTAAGATTGCCTGTAAGGCCTATAATATCTGTGGACCAATATCTGGTGGGGCCGGTGGTGCCTGCGGTACCTGAGGAACTGGCTATGGCTGTAGAAGTGGCTGTACCTGTGGATCTGGCTGACCCGGGCCTACAGCTGATGAATTAGTGTGTACCTCTGGGGGTGGAGTGTGGCGGGTCCATACTCGCTGAACTCGTTTGGGAGGCATCCTACAAAATGAGGTAGTCACAAGTCAATCATAGTTGTGGAAACAATAATGTGCCTAAAACAAGCCTAGTGTTTTAAAAACCCCGCTCTGATACCAAATGTCATGCCCGCATCTCTCGTGCGGTCACGACACACAAACACATGTGTCATGCCCACATTTGACATGTGGTCATGACACGAACCACAAAAAACTTTTCTCCCTAACCCTAAAAACCACCTCACACGCGCTTGTGTGCTCGGTGGCAATGCGCCTGAGGCGTAAACACGTCGACGTAACGGTGATGGTGGAGGTCACCAAGTGGGAATGCGACATGAAGTGTGTCACTTCTAGGGTTACATCGATAACAAACTATACCCTAAGTTACCTAGGAGAGGCTGGGTTCAACATCGAACCCTAACCGATCCGCCAAAACGTGAATTACCATGGTGACATGTTGACGCATGACTAAAGGTGGAATGATGGATGGAATGCAATTAAAATAATCAACCACGCATAAATTATCCCTAAAATCTAGCATAACACGTTTTTCGACGTGGGTGGAAGTAATTACACTTTCGCTAACCTTGGTTGCGTAGTTTGCCTGTTGGTTAACCTCTCTGATTACCTAGCAATTCCTGTGGTTCACTCAACACGTAACTAATAGTTGACTTCGGGTTACGAAATGTGCGTAATCTCTACACAAGACCTACAACCTTTGTTTAAGGATGTTAACTAGGTTTTTCGCCCGGTTCGATTCCCACTTTTTTTGCATCAAGTGGTCGATTGACACATACAGAGATATATAATGATATTATAAAAATAATTATACCAATCAAGTATATTTATCATTTAAACGAATTTGCTTATTTGTTAGCAGCAGTATTATTTATATATATATTATATATTTATATATATATGTTATATATATATATATTAAATATTTATATATATAAATAAACATTTGTATAGCAACAATATTATTTATGTATATGTATATATTTATATATGTGTGTGTGTGTGTGTGTGTGTGTGTACAAAATGATTTCAATTGTTTTAAATGAAAGGAAATTCATTAGTTATATATATATATATATATATATATATATATATATATATATATATATAACACCTATGTTTTAATCTAATATAATTAAGAGAAAACCCCCAAGAGATAATTTAAAACAAAGAGGAATAGAGGTTTTTAAATTAAAATTTAAAATCCCTTTCCTCACATACTCCACCCAAATATTAGATACAACCCTAAGCCTAAAAGCCCTAATCACATTTAAAAACTAATTCCTATAAACAAACTGCCCTAACCCTAATCTCTATTATTCATCTTGCCCTAACTCTAACCTTCATCCTTTCTCCCTTCTCTCTTTTTTTGGTTATCTTCTTTTGTATGCAGGTGTAGGTCTCTTTTTGTTTGTGCAATGCTTATACATTTTTTTTTTGCTAAGAGGACCTGTGTTTGTTGCAGTGGCTGAGAGGTGGAGGACCACCAGCGGCGGCGCTGTGGATGAGAGGTGGCGAGCATGGAGGTGCCGCTGGAGGGTCGGCGGCGGAGGAGGTCTTCGGGGTGGAGAGGGCGGTGAAGGCTGCGCTGCGCACAGGGTGGAGGCAGTGGTGGCGTTTTGTGAGGTAGCGTTGCAGGGTCTAGGGGAGGGGTGTGGTCCACGGTGGCCATGGTTATCAGCGATGGCGAGGTAAGGTTTTTAAGTGGGGAAGGGGGTGTGGGGTATTGGGGCCGCGTTGGGCGGCGAAGGATAGGTAGCGGGGTTGTGTGCTGTGTGTAGTGTGTGGGGTGTGGGGGAGGCGGAGCCCCCACCCACACCCCACTGTTGTTTAAGGCTCGGGGGCTGTGGGTGCTGTCCACAGTCCCCCACTAATATTTTTTTTTTTGTTTAAAATAAAATAATATAATATATATATATACAAGCAAACGTATATGTATATATAAATATATATATACCTGTATATATATTTATATATGTTTTTTTTTTTAAAAGCACAACAAACTCCTGAAAATGCAAAAAAAACATTCCTTTCATAAAATATTTAAATGTTTATATAAATGTCAATCTCACAGAGATACAAATTATTTGACATCACTATTTTGTTTAAAAGTACAATAACAACATAAACCCAGAATATATATATATTTGTCAATATTCATTGTAGGGCAGAAAACTAAAATATTATTTAATTTGCATTACTGTACAAATTATTTTTCAGAAACACCAATCAAGTTATAGGGATGGGGGAATTTCAAGATCCATGTAATCTATTTTTTTTTTGGTTTAAAAATGCAAGTTAAAAGTTTCCTTTGAAATTCAGAAGCATTGAACTCAAAAGAATAAGAAGAGATTGATTATTATTTTTTTTACTTGCACCATAGCATGCTCACAAGGTAAAGAAAGGAAAAAAACATTATCTATTTTACATAGTATCCAAACTGCCTCTTCAAGCAAATCATAACAACAACGTTGTCTATTTTTTTGTTTTATTTTCACAAGACTTGTATTGAAATTCTTGTTACAAAACAATCTAAAAACAACATCCAATTCTCAACTTTGTAATTAGGAGAACAAGGAATAAAGACAAAACTAATACCCTTTCTAAAACAGTTTTCTTTCTTTCCTTTCTCTTAAATGATAAAATGAACTAAACTGAAATTTCATAACTAACAGTATGGCAACAGAGGATTTACTCTCAACTTCCAAAATAACAAAATTTTACAACTATGCATCCAATGCATACATTCCTTTTGAAAGAACAATGATAGAAAAGTATTTAAGATTATTTCCCATGCATTTCTCCACTCAAGCTAACTTCATAGTAAAGGAAATATCTATTTTAGACTCATTAACAGAAAGTTACTTTGGAAATTCAATCGTTTACAACCATCTGCATGGCAAAATGGCCAAATAAACTTGTGCAAAATACAATACAAAGAGGCCTCCTGGGTCTTGGCCTCCACAACCAACACAAGGTGACTAAATGAACACCCATATGAGCTCCACAACATCTCCAGCTCTTCACTTAAAATCCTGCAACTAAAACACAACCACAAAGCAACAAAACTAGCCACCATGAAAGGAAAGCTCTCCTCCCTACCGTAGACCCGCAAATGGGTCACCCCTGAGTTAGGGATGTAGAGATTCACACAGGTGTATCAATCCACAACAGCATCAAACACATCCACTCAAATAACCCAAAGGCTTAACACAATACTCAACTCACAAAAATGAGTTCGGTGAGGGTAGGGAATAGACCTCTCAACTTAAAAGGGGCTCCCAAAAGAAAAGACAAAATCACAACTCTTGGCCTCAAGCCAAAATCCCAGAACACCACAATCCACAAGAATCACAAATCAATTTGCATGGCACTCTTGCCATATAGATATCCCCTCCTCAAATGATAATAAGCCCTTAAGGCATAAACACATACTGTGGAAGAGTCCCCAAGGATTGTTCCTCTCCCCTACCCATACAAGTTGAGCATTACCTCCATTGGAGGTGCTCTCACTATAACACCCGACCCAACATCAAAAGCAAAACAACACAATGCAAACAAACTTATAACCCAAAATCCAAACATGGAACATCATATAAGCAAGTAAGAAACAAGTTAAGAGGCCTACCTTCAAGGCCTTGACAATGGAAGTGGAATTGGTGAAGAGCTCCAAGCCTTCCCAAGCCTTCCAACTTTCAGAATTTCCGCCAACCTTCTCTAACTCCTCCAAAGTAGAAAGGAAAGTAAAAATTTGCAAGAAGTCTCCAAATTGTAAGGAAAAAGACTAGAAAAGAAGAACCCCCACTCCTCTTCAAGAGGAGCTATTATAGGCCATCAACTTGGCCTTGAGGGAATGAGAAGGTGACATTTGTCACCATCTCTTCCCTCTTCCAAAACCACTTCTAAGAGTGAGAAGGTAGGAGGATGACAAATGTCCTCCTCTCACTCCACCTCCATCTCCACCTCATCCACTTGTGCTTCCACACAAGTGGGAGGGGGACAAATGGTGAGTTGGATTCCCACTCACATCTCAAGAAGACAATGATCTTGAGTGGTGCCACCACTCACTTGGGAGTTTGGGAGGACTCGTGGAGACCTCCCTAGACTTCCTTGGGAATGCTTCCCAAAACTTAGGGATGGGAGATGGGTTCTTCCCAAGGCAAGGCCCATCCCTCATCTTCCCTCTTCCCAAATTCGTCACTTTTACTCAACCATGGTTTAGGGTGACCTAGGGTGAGTCAAAACTAGGGTTAGGTGGTCCAAGTTGACCCTAGACTCATGGTTGACCACCTAGGGTAACTTTTGGGACCCTAGGGTTCATGAAAGGGGTCAACAATCCACATTTAAATGGCCCAAAAAAATAATAAAAATACCAAGTGGCATAAATCCAAAATAAAATTTTACAACACTTAATATTAATCAGAAATAAGAAAAGAAAGGGTACAAAGGCTAAAAATAATTAAAATTAAACCAAGCACAATAAATCATCATTCAATTACACACATGATCCTTATCCCTCTTGGGAACGGATTGGCTTAACAGGGAATAACATGGTGTGAATCCTACCTCTAATTTCCTGTGGCTAGGGATCGTAAAACCTGCACATCTCGATGAAGTGTCAATTCTGTCAAGAAAAGTGATAGTCAAAGCAACTGGAATTAAAATTCACACAATCGAATACAGTAATAAACATCAATACATAAATCCAAATTAAACCGCATTATCCAATCACATGCCAATTAATCCATATCACATAACAACTAAAATCTCATCACAAAACATCATCAAATATAAATCCCATATATCGAACTACAACATATCATCCAATATGACCGAATCAAATCACATGTATCAAATCAGTGAGATAAAACATCAAGTCTGCATAATGAAACATAGTCACTAAGGTCTGATAGTGTCATCTACAGAATAGCATAATGATCAAAATATGGAAGGTAAAATAGTCAGCCTCACAAACTGCAACAAGATTGGTCATTTTGCCTCAAGGTGTCTAGAAAGATTTTCAAGGAAAAATCCAAACAGATCAAGATTCCAAAAGAAATGTTACTATGTTTATGAAGATGATGATGATGGAGTAATAGATGATGAATCAGAGACAAGAAACAAATCCAGAAGTGATTGGGTGTTTATTGACATCAAGGAAGAAGATCCAATGCCCTCTGAATTTGTCAATCATAAAATGATAGAAAGAGCTCTGGCTGCCCAAGTTGAAGAAAAGGATGATTGGGTCATTGACAGTGGATGCTCCCACCATATGATTGGTGACAAAAATAAGTTATAGATTTGGAAAGATATGAAGGAGGAGTTGTAAAATTTGGTGATAATTCTGCTGGTAGAATTAGAGGTAGAGGAACTATTTCTTTTGATGGAAAGAATAAAACCAATGATGTACTATATGTTGAAGGTCTGAAGCACAATCTTCTCAGTGTTGGACAGTTGGTGCACAAAGGCTATGATCTCCGATTCAAAAATGGAAAATGTAAGATCTTTGAAAGTTCTGGAACAGAGATTACATCCGATACTCAAACAAAAGGTAACATCTTCCACTTGGTTGGTACTAGAAAAAGTTGTTTATTTGTTCAAATTGATTAGAGTTGGTTGTGGCATAGGAGAATGTGTCATGTGAATTGTGATAATATCATCAAGATAAGAAACACTTAGGCTGTAAGAGATCTTCCAAGACTAGTAAAACCTACTAACAGTGTGTGCAAAGAATGCCAGTTGGGTAAGTAGAGCAGAGTCACATTCAAAAGTAAGGAACAATCTTCTACTGGATTGTTGGACTTAGTAAATACTGATCTATGTGGATCGGCAAGAATCAAGAGTTTGCAAGGTGATAAATATTTCATGTTATTAATTGATGACCACTCTCGGATGATGTTGGTGACTTTTCTGAAAGAGAAATCCAAGGCTCTTGAGAAATTCAAAATATTCAAGGCTATGGTAGAGAATGAAACTAGATTAAACATAAAATGTCTCAAGTCTGATAGAGGTGGAGAATTCACATCCGAAGATTTCATAGAATTCTATGAGAAACATGGGATAAAAAGATAGTTAGCTGCTCCAAGGACTCCACAGTAGAATGGAGTATTGGAGAGAAAGAACCGGACCATCGAGGAAGCATCTAGAACCATGATGATGGAAGCAAATGTTCCTCATATCTACTAGAGAGAAGCTTTAAGCACTACTGTCTATACTCTTAATCAAGTACAAATCAGAAGCAATACTGGTAAGACCCCTTATGAACTCTGGTTTGGCATCACTCCCACTGTGAAGTATTTCAGAGTCTTTGGTAGCAAATGTTACATTAAAAGAGATGAAGACCTTGGCAAATTTGATGCTAGAAGTGATGAAGGAATATTCTTGGGCTATTCTACTCAAAGCAAAGCATACTAGTGTTATAACAAGAGATTGAGAAAGATTATAGAAAGTACAAATGTGAAGGTTGATGAAGGCATTGAAAAACCCTCAAGGTTTTATGAATATGAAGAAGATGATTAGAATGATGTTTTGGTCCAAGAAGTTCAAGCCCCTTCCGAAATTTAGATCTAGACTGATATGGAGAATCTGGAAATACAGGAAGAAGAGATAAGTTTGAATGAACCTATCCAAGAAATAGAAGTGCAAGAAATACCCAAAACTCCCAGATATGTAAGACTGAATCATTCTAAAGACCAGATCATAGGTGATAAAAGCAAAGGTGTTCAAACAAGAAGAAAGATTGCTCAAGACTCAGAAAAGTATTGTCTGATTTCAAAGATTGAACCAAAGACTGTAAGTGAAGCATGCAATGATGAAAGTTGGACTAAAACAATGAAGGAAGAGTTGATGCAGATTGAGAAAAATCACACTTGGGATCTTGTTCCCAGACCTAGAAACAAAAATGTGATTGGAACCAAATGGGTCTTCCGGAATAAACTAAATAAAGATGGTGGGGTAGTCAGAAACAAAGCCAGATTGGTTTGCAAGGGTTATTCTCAGGTAGACGGAGTTGATTTTGAAGAAACTTTTGCTTCGGTGGCAAGAATTGAAGTAGTCAGATTATTTCTTGCCTTTGCTGCCTTCAAGTATTTCAAAGTATATCAGATCGATGTCAAGTCTGCCTTCCTAAATGGTGACTTGGAAGAAGAAGTATACATTGAGCAACTGGATGGATTTCAATTGTCTGATCATGGTGATATGGTCTACAAGTTGAAGAAAGCACTGTATGGACTGAAACAAGCCCAAAGAGCATGGTATGAAAGACTGGATAAGCATCTTTTGAAGATTGGTTTCAACAAAGGTACTGCTAACAGTAACTTGTACTTCAAAATTGATCATGAAAATATCTTGATTGTTGAAGTATTTGTTGATGATATCATTTATGGAGGAAGAGATAGTATGTGCAAAACTTTTGCAAATCAAATGAAAAGTGAATTTGAGATTTCCATGTTTGGGGAAATAAATTTCTTCTTGGGTCTGCAAATCACTCAAACAAAGAAAGGAATCTTCATTTCACAGAACAAATATGTGAAAGAGTTGTTGAAGAAATTTGGGATGGAAGACTTAAAACCAATGAATACTCTCATGGCAACTAGATGTAAACTAAGCAAAGATGATGACTCTCCTAAGGCTGATTAGAAAAAGTACAAGTCAATGATTGGAGGACTACTGTATCTTACTCAAACTAGACCTGACATTATGAATGTTGTTGGTCTTGTTTCTAGATTCCAAGCCGATCCTAGAGAATCTCATATCATGGCAATCAAGAGAATTCTCAGATATCTAAAAGGAATAGTTGAGTATGGTTTATGGTATCCTAGAGATCATGATTTCTCTCTTCATGCATATACAGATGTAGATTGGGTAGGAGATGTGGATGACCAGAAGAGTACCAGTGGTGGAGCATTCTTTTTAGGGAAAAGATTAGTTTCTTGGCTGAGCAAGAAACAAGAGGCAATATCTTTATCCACTACAGAAGCAGAATATATTGTAGCAGCAGGTAGTTGCACTCAAGTATTGTGGATGAAGCAAATGCTAAGAGACATCAGAGTGGAGTATGAGGAACCTATCACAATCTTCTGTGATAATTCAAGTGTAATAAATATATCAAAAAATCTAGTGTTGCATTCAAAGACAAAACATATATCCATCAAGTTTCACTTTTTGAGAGAGCAGGTGAACAAGAATGAAGTCAAATTGGATTTTGTGCCCTCCAAGGATCAGATTGTAGACATTTTTACTAAATCTCTACCTAAGGAATCTTTTGAGTATCTCAGGGAGAAGTTAGGGGTTATTACCCCTCCGATTCTGAATTAAGGTGCATTGATGTGCATCAGTCCTGTGGATCTCACAGTCATATCTTGTGGTCTGGATTGATGATAGGAAGCTGCTACTCAGGGGGAGCAGTCTGTATGATTCTGAGTGATACAAGTATGTGCCCTTTGCCATTGATGTCAAAGGGGGAGAGAAGACATGTGAAAAAGAAAAAGTGGTTGCTGATCAAAGGAGGAGTAGTAAAGGAAGAGAAGACATGTGAATGGTTGTTGTTGATAGGGGGAGCTATGTCAGTCAGTGAGGAGAAGTACTTATCTTGATGGTTAAAATAATTTTTCACATCATATGTTGCCATCAATGACAAAGGGGGAGATTGTTGCAAGTATGGGCCTAACCGATGTTGTCATTGATGTCAACATACTCCTGTTGCATTGATGTCAAGGATTGGATGAGTTGTGTGCTGAGGATATTGAGAAAATTAGTCCTATTAGAAATAGAGAAGAACAGTGAAGCTCTATGAAGTGAAGATCCTAGCTAAGGTGAAGTTCAAAGGATGTGCATCAAAGGGTTTGTAGATATGTGTCTAAAGGTGATCCAGTAACGATTTGAGAGGTCCGCATGAAGATTTGAAGAAGTTATGGCCATATGAGTAAAACTGGTTTTGGCAGATGTTCAGAGGTGACAGAGTGACACAAATAGGTCCGATGAGATCTAGAAATGAAATATCTTATTTTGCAGATTTGGTGGAGTGTTTAGGAAGTCAATGTGAATTGACAACTCAATTGGTTCGTGGTTTGGAGGTCCGCAAGCATTTATTCCACTATGAAAGTGATGACAGACTATGTTCTTGAAGTTCCAGATGAAGAAGAGAATGACTTCAGTAAGCAGAAGTGGTGTGGATGTTCTTGGTGATTCAGGAAAGCATGTGGGGGTCTCTAGATTGTGTCCAGTTTGTGTTGGCAGTCTGCATTAAAGATTAAGCTTGTAATTGAAGATTTACTTTCGGATGATGATGTTCTGCCTAATCATGGCCAACCGGATGTCTTACACATCTTGCAGATGATCTTGAAGATGTTCAACAATGCATGACATGCTCCTCAAAGAAGATTGAAGTCCCAGATATGTGTGGCCGACAGTGTGGTGATTCACATGAAGTCTTTTGTAATAAATCAAGTTGTATTTGTGTATTTTCTTTGTAATAAAATAAAGTATGTATTGTGCCAACTTTGATGATTATCCCAACGTTGATGTCTTGTATAAATGAGAGTTGTGAAGGCATTTCAAAGCATTTTGGCAGAGATGAGAGTGTGGTAGAAAGGAGAAGAGTGAAAAGTAGAGCAAAAGTATTGAGCTTAAATGGAACTGACTCAAGCATGGTGAAGATGCTAATCTTTAGTTCAAGTATGTAATATTTATTATTCTGTAGACAGTGTGTCTCCTGTAGGTAGTGGGCCTCTTGTGAGCAGTGTGCTCAGGTAGTGAGCCCTAATTGGCATGTGCCATTTTGTTCTTCTTATTTTTTTACCAAAGAATACAATCTTGGGTTAGTCACCCCATGATCTTTTCCCTTAACTGGGTTTTCCACGTTAAAATCTTGGTGTCATATGTGTTAATGTGTCTCTACTCTTGAATTATTGCATTGTGCTTCCATGATTGATTTATTATTATGCTGTTGAATTACAAGAAGGATTTAAGTGTTTAAAGAATAGAAAGTCTTTGGGACAACTGATTCACCCCCCCTCTTAGTTGTTTGTCCTAAAACTAACAAAGATTTTCATTGTATTCCATTCCTTATCATTTATTATATGAAATCAGAAAGCTAAAGCAAAGAAAAATAGCTCAGCGGGCTTTTATGCCCTCACTGGATATGGGCAATAAATGCTAAACTAAATGCATGAAATCACAAAATTTAGATAAAACATGTAAATATCAATTAACATCATGCATCTCATCAAATTCATAGATCAAATACCTTCAATTTCCTTGAAAAAGCGTTATAACAGTGCACCTCAAGCTCTTAGTAAAGTTAGTAGGGATTTAGGTGGTCACTAGATGTGGTGAGCTTTTGGGCCACCATTAGATCTATGGAGGTTTCATTGATCACCGAACATGTGAAGTGAGGGCTATTTCTAGCGCTAGCGGTGTTTTAATATTTCTGTAGAGTTTTTATCTCTCATAGGATTTGCATGGATTTCACTACTTACCGGATATATTTGGCAGAGAAGGATTCTAGCGCAAACAAGTTCTTAAGGCTTTAGAGGAGATTTTGGTCTTGACAGGATCGGTGAGACTTTTGAAGACTACAAGATATATCTAGTGAAGGAGTATTTCAGCGCTAATTTGGTGACATCAAATTTCAATGCCAAGTCTTCATGGGCATCCAATGTATTAGTCAGCGGAGTTTTATGGGACGATGGGATCGGCGGGGTTTCAGGGCTTCACCGGACATGTCCAGTGAAGACAAGTTTTATTGCAAAATACTTATTCAAAGTTTTAGTAGGGAATCCACTGGTCAATGGACTTGCAGAGATTTAGGGCATCAAGGGATATGTCTAGTAGGGACGCTTTTTAGTGCAAGTCGGGTGATGTCATGTTTTGGCGCTAAGCATGTTTTATGTGAATGTTTCATTTTTTGCGGGGAATTTCAATAGGAATGGATAGCGGGGTTTTAGGCGTTTATGGATATCGTCCATTTCTACTAAGTTTTAGCACAAATGATTTCTAAGGGTTTTTGAGATGGATACAGTGCAGGATAGATAATGATTTCAAAGCATTTCTATGTGCAATGAATCAAAAGGGGTTTCATAGTCTTTAAGATTTCTTGATAAATTCCAAAAATAGGAAACAAATTTAGAGGTGAAATATCAAAACTTAAATGAATACTTATGCCCTCTAATGTATATATGTGTGTACACATCCTATTTTGAACTAAAACCCCATTTCAAACCCCTAAACCAACAAATCCAATGAATTTTCACAAGTGCCCATAAAACTAGAACAATCACACAAAAGCCAAGCCCTAATCATTGCGAGTTTTTTAAAAACAAGACAAAGTCAAAGCCATTGGAACTTGTGAACGATGAGATGAGGTGTGAGGAATACTGAATTCACCAACACCAAAAGAGCTCTAAAATCTCTTCAGATCGCACAATCTTGTGAGTATTTTCAACAATTGCAGAGCTCTAATGTTTAGAATGTAGAATGAATTGAAAATGAGAAATACAAAGCAATTTAAACCCCTGGTAAATTACCATTAATGCTAGGTACGGGGACAGGGTGTTGCGCACTCTGCAGGATTTCATTGTAAGACATGATTTGTGGAGATTTTAGGTGTGACTAGACATATTCGGTGAAGATCCATTTTTGCACAGATCCCATTTAGTATCTTTTTAGCCAACGACTTAATGCGTATTTCAGTGGGACTTTCGTCAGTCATTAGAAATGTGGGGATTTTGTCAAGCACTAGATATATTCAGTGGGGTGGATATTTAGTGCAAGTCTAGGGAGCATTCTTTTTAGCATAGAACGACATGAGGAGGCTTAGTACTGATATCTAGTGTCACATGATATCAGCGCAAATGTAGTGAACTGCATTTTTAGTGCAAGGCACCCTAAAAGACTTAAAATCTCAAACCAAATTATGCAACTTAAACAAGACTCAATTTTCAAAGGTACCAAAAGAGGTCATCATACCATGTTTATGCAATCGGACTCAAATATACAAACTGACCTTGCAATCGAGACACCAGGACATCAATCCTCTCAAGCAACTAACTGAGACCTAGCCAAATTGAAAGAGTGAAGAAAAAGAAAGGGGGGGTCTCCATTTGGTAAAATGGGGCATGTTTGCAAGGCACAACACCATTCCTTGCCATGGAACACTATCAAGAGTAGCCATTCTTCCATTGCTCCAATCCTTACTCAAAATCTTTCTCCAATACATTTGTAGATAAATAATAGGAATCACAAAATGGCTGGTAAGGAAAGGAACAACACTATAAATTCTAAAATTTTGATCTGTATCCCTCCAAGGATCATTCCTACCATTCCCCATAAACTCCGTCCACTCTTGTTGAAGATCCCAAACATGAATTCCCAACCAAGAATGATCTCCAAAATATTTAGAAAAATACACATCATAACTTCAAGTGACATCCATAGCATCTTGCTTATCATGGGAATTGGTGGCTTCTTTGATAATCTCTTGTACCCCATCCATAGAAGCATCAACAACTAAGGGACATGGAGTAATTGTTGTCCTCAAACCCAAACCCCAAAATAGATTAGTATGAGTTAGAACATCATTCAACCCAAGGGATGGATTGCCAAACAAGTAGATGTCACAATTAGGTCCTTCTTCCTTCAGGGTTTCATAAAGAACAAGATTGAAACCTCCTCTCTTAGCTACTGTAATGAAATTTCCATCAACCACAAAACCACACTCTAATTCAATTTTTGGAACTACTCCTGGATCCCATATCTTGATGTTATCATCAATGTGTTGCCTCTATCAAGAGTTGCTTCATCATATAATATGAAAAGAGGATTATCATAAGTTGATTTTGCATCTAAGATAAAGAGAGGATTATCATGAATGTGAAAATCATTACCTTCCTCTTGCTCAATGCCAACTAAATCTACCCTTGCAACTTCTAACTCCTTTGGCATGATCTCCAAATCATACTCCTCTTGAAGATTATCAATCTCATCAATCACTAACTGGATTTCTTCTACGATTGCACCCTTTTCAAGGTCCCACACATTTGTAACAACAACAAGATGTTCTTCAACTTCTTGAAATGCAAATTGGGTACCATGCAACTTGTCTTTTGTGGCATTAAGCTCAAGGATGAGCTCATCCAATTTTCTCTCCTTTTCTCTTCCAATATCAAGGGCATGATCTCGATCACTAATCACATGTAAATACTCAAATTTCATGACCTCCATAGCTTCTTTGATGATCTACAAATTTGCAAGGGTGATTTCATTCTCAATTCCCTTCTGTCTCTCCTTAATTTGTGCTTTGCCAATGAGGCCTTCAACCAACTCATGTGAGTTGTCCAAACTTACAAGGACATGAATCACCTTCTCATCTAAGACGAAGAGTTGATTCTTCAACTCACACAACTCCCTAGGACTTTGTTCACTCAAGTACCTTGATTCTTTGAGTAACAAAGATTCTAAAATTTCCTCTTCTTCAAGAGCATTAAGTCCCACTAAATTTGTCTCCTCTTCACTATCACTTTGATCAACAGTTATGGTAGCACCATACTCAAGCCTAGAGTCATCATTAAGGGCTGATTTAACATCTTCAACAAGATTCACTTCAACATGCTCCCCAATTGAACCTTTAGGGAAGTCAAACTGTTGTCTTTCATACATGGGAAATTCCCACTCCACATCTGAATTATCTTCATGGTAGTGATGTATATGCACATCATATGTTGTTGTTCTTGGAATTCCAACAAGCTCAAATTCTTCGTTGGCAATTGAATATTGTTCAAATAAGTCATTTTGGAGCTCCTCTATGCATGCCTCTTGATTTGAGACAGTGTCTTCATCATAAATAGGCTCAAATCTAGTTATTTTAGCTGTAAGGTTTTCATCTTCTTTTTGTTTTTTTGCCATATAAGCTTTCAATTTTTCTTCACATTGGGAAGCAATCATTTCAGCTAGCACATTAGCAGCTGATAGAGAATCTTGATCATCCTTTCTTATGTTGTTCAATAAGACTTCTAAGAGAGGATGGGGAATATCATTTCTCTCATTAACAACCAATGTCATGATATTTTGCATTGCTAGCATAATACCCATATAATGATCTTTCCTAATTTCAACAAGGAAATTGCCAAACATTTGGAGTATTAGGGTTTCACAATCATAGTCTAGCATCATCACACAAGCTTGAACCTTGGCAACAGTTTTTAAGATTTTTACCCTCTTAGAAAAAGAAGGGATTTTGATGTCACCCAAACCTTGAAAGATTTACACAAACAACTGTAATATCCCCTTCATTTTCCCATCACCATAAGGAGTTTCAGGAGCTGATATTCTTGTGATTTCACTGATGCATTCTATAACCACAAGTCTTACATCCTTGTCTGGATGTCTCAACAACTCAAGCTTACCCAACAAAGTAATTAAAGGAATCAAAGCCACCCGTATTACCACAGAAGGTGACTAAGGAACTTTAGACAAACATTTCTCAACTTCCTCCAAAGTGCTGAGATGACTCTCTTTTGACCCTCGTAGAGATTCCAACTTCAACCTTGTTTTGAAAAGCCTTTCACATAGATCATTTTCTTTGAGAGATGTCGTGCTTCACATCCACTGAACCAAATCTTTCATTGTTGATCACTGAACACACATTCAAGTGATAATCACTAACATGTAAGGCTGAAATTTTATTCCTCAATGGAAGGTTTGCAGAAGGATAGCTTCCTAAACAGGTTGGCAAGATCACCAACTCTGATACCACTATAATATGCTACCCTGATATTTTTTTTGAAACTGACAGCAACACTAAAATATGAGTACAATAATGATTCTTTCACACTCTTCTGATCATGAGATCTCGATGTGGGCAAGGTGAGAGCATACAAGTGCTTCAGAGTTAGCATTCAAATAATAAACCAATTAAATTAACAATCTTCCACTTATTCAGTGGGCATCCAGTCAATCGTGAGAATAAGCATGAAATGTAAACATCCACTTGTGCAGTGAGCAGCCACTTATTCAGTGGGAGTACAAGAAATGAAAACCAAGTGCATCTACTTATTCAGTGGGAACCTAAGCCATGAAGTATAGGAAATGAAAGAGGCGCATCCACTTATTCAAAGGAAAACCTTACAAAGCAAATAGAAACTAATCTCACTGGCACATCCACTTGTTCAGTGGGAAGCCCTTACAAGTTTTGCATCAGAGTATTACAATGAAGATCACTTGAAATGTTAGAGCCTAACATCTGATGTAACATGCCTCTACTGTAGCAAATATAGCATAGAAATATTCTATCAATGAAGAGATTAGACACACAAAGACATCACAAAGATACCATGAATATACCAATGAGGAATGACATGGAAAAATGACAGTTTGCTGGTCTAAAATAACCCAACACTGGTGCGCAGGTCTGAAACTACTAATGGCAGCCACTACACCTTGTTCCCAACAACTCCTCCAAGGATCATTCTATCCTCAAACTACCAGCAACAATGCCCCTCATACTAGGTGCCACTAGAGGGTAAGTTTGCAAAATCAAGACCGCATCGAATTGATCAGAAGTTCACACGCCCCAGAATAGAGATGGTACGACCTAGCATGATGTACGACAGGGTCATTGAAGTCTAAAACAACATCATACTCCACTAAAACTTCCCAGACATAATCACTTCCACTCCACAAACAAGATGCAATCTACAAACAAGAGGTTACCACTAAATCTTTGCACAACAAAATAGGTCCTCATGCCATGGTACAACCTGATGCTGTATGGCCAACTAGAGGAATAGAAACCCACAAACAAATGACATTCAGAATGAATGAAATAACATTCTAGAATCCTTTTCAATAACAGTAAACTCTTCTCACATGAAAATCTCTTAGAAAACATCAAACTCCATTCAACTCTATGTGATTTTTGTATGAAATCACCTCAAACCAGCTAGGGTAGAATCTTTCACCACTGAAACTGATCTTCTCCAAGAGGGTTTTTGTCCTCAAGAAGGAAAGGAAGAACACACATGTTCAATCCAGTAGCATAACATTACAATCTCCAACATAAAAGAGAAAAATGAGCTCTCAACTCCTTTATATAGGCACTTTTTGGAGTTGCACATAAAATGAATTTATTTATTAAAAAATGAACTTTTCCACTCAGACTCCAATATTTCCCTTTTTCACCAACATAAGTTCTAAGTTTTATGTGCCTATTAGAAAGAGTGACTTTTCCCCATTCCAATGAGCTATAACACTTAAGCCTTTTCTTAAATATTCCCAACCTTAGGTGACTTAAGTGATATCATTAATAAAATAGCTCATTTAATCACCAAATTTGCGGAAAGTCCCAAACTGTAGCAGAATGCAACTTAAACCATACCAACATACTCCAGAAGGTTTGGGATGAAATGTGATGCCATTGGGGTGACTTACTATAAATAGATGACTCCTCCAAGAATCTTGGAGAGTTATCTGGGAAGCCGAACAAACTTCCAAAAGTTGCACTGTCATCCTGAAACATCACTGAGCTCAAATCCAACATCAATTGCTCTGAAAAATTGATCCACGACCATTCCACGAATATTGGAGTTCTCTCAACTATGACAAATAGCCTTTGAAGGACTAGGAACAAGCATAATGCGCACAAAAGGTCTATGCGCCAAAAAGGGAACATTACACTAACAAACAACTCTAAGGCACTAAGTTCTTCCTGCAAAATAGATCATTAGTTTGAGAGATGAAGGCGCTAAATAGAAGGTCTTAGGCACTATTTCTTCTAGCTTAGGCACTAATCCATAACTGAAAGTGCTAATCTATCACTTGCATAGAAAACACACGAAAATTTCTTCCCAAAAATTAAAATTTAGGGACGAATTAGTTGCACTAGGTGTGCCAAATGAAGATGAAATGTGGTGGAGATGTTAGAATTCAAAACAAACATAAATAAGCAATATACCTTCAAATCTTCACTCCATTTTAGTCTCCTTGATAAGGTGGAGGAAATGCATGCACCCAACTACAAATCCTAGCTTTACCCAATACAAAATGAATGTGGATTGCTCAAGTATAAACCAACATAATGAGGGTAATGAATTGACTATGATTTGAGGATAATTGGTTTTGGTATGGTGGGATTATGAGAGCATGAATTCTTTAGCTTTGTGAGTTAGATTTAAAATTCTTGGAGAGGCTCTTTATTTATAGATTTTTTAGAGGATTTTAGATGAATGGTTGGAATTCAAAGATGATATCTAAGGGATGAGATTTTAGATCAATGGATAGGATTTCATCAACAAAGATGGAGGGCTCACAATATTTTGGAACTTTTAATTTGGTCTTGGAAAGGCTTTGCATTAATGAGGATGGAGACATGTGAATGAATTAAAAATTCATTTTATGGGTGAGTGGGATGAGATGGGACAAGTGCATGGATTGGGAAGGGTGAGGTGGAGACACAAGTGAGTTTAATTAATTATATAATGTATATTATTTAATTAATTATGGGGAGATAGGTTAATGAAGGTTAGATTAATTAAATAGGAGACTAATTTAATTAATTTGGCTGTAGGAAATTAGTGGATGGGTTAATGAGGGATCTACATTAATTAAATAGAGGTTTATTTAATTAATTTGGATGTAGGGATTTAGTAGGATAGGGTAGTTAATTAAATAAATGTGATTTATTTAATTAACCTAGGTTTGACTATAGGTAAGGTTCAATTAATTAAATAAATGAACTTTATTTTATTGATTTGGGTCATTGGAAAAGAGGCATAAATAATTAAATAAATATTATTTATTTAATTAATTTTTGGATACTGATTAAGGAGAGTAATTAATTACAGGTAGGTGATAGTGGGGATCAGGTAAATTAATTAAATAAAATGGTTTATTTAATTATTTATGAAGAAGGGGATAAGTTAGCACGGAAGGAGGTATTAGGGAGATGTCAGAAAATGGTGGTGTAAGGTATGTCATTTTTAGGTGTCTACAAACATCATGTGATAATCAAATAATTGGTGTTGAAAAATAAGCGTCTAAGCATGTAGATGATGTAATAAATGTCATAGATAATGTTGTGTGACAATCAAGTAACAAATATTAAATGATAGTCATGTAAAGCACATAAGGTTGTGATAATTGTCAAGGCGTATTGGTTCTGCAAGTATAAGCAAACAACAAGATAAGGATGGATCTACATGATGAATAATCATGTAGGAATAATAAGTATCTAATTAGATTGAAAGATAAGTGTGTAAGCAAGCGAAGAAATATATGATCATGAAAGCACATATAAAGTTTATTTCCCCCAAGGTATGCAAAGGTAATAGGGTAAGGCTCATGTAATTAGTTTGTGTGGGCATAAGAAAGATGATAGCAATAAATAAATACCCAGTCATGTGCCTAATGAACAATAGTATCATCGTAAGTGCATAATATTAACTATTTCTCTCACAAGTTTTCCATCAAGAGTAGATAATCCAATGGATCTAGATCTAAAGTAAGAGGTAATGATTAATGGTCCAACCTAATTAGGATAAAATTTGCTACATATTTTTCTTATTATTTAGGTTTTGTAAGATTAGCATGAAGAATTGAGTTTCCCAATTGAAAATCTCTATGAATATTTCCTTTATTGAAAGTTTTTATTAGTTTTCATATATATGCACGTTACACATTTACTCCACATTCATCCAATGTTTCTAGTTCTTACAATTAGTGTTCTCTATATGTACCATCAATAATGATTCCATGAAGGGATACACATAGTGATGGAATCTCCAATTCAAGGGGCATGATGGCCTCAATGTCATAAATCAATTTGAGTAAGGTGTGAACCCCGTGGGAGTGTGAATGCTAGTTCAATAGGACCATAATGAAAGAATAAGTTGTGTATACTAATTTGTTCCATGCTTATCGATATTTTTTCTCAAGATTTGATTAATTATTTTATAAATTGCCTCGTCGTATTTGTTACCTTGTGGTTAGTAGGTTGTAGAAAATATTTGTTGGATATGAAAAATTTTCAAGATTTCCTACGCATATTTATTCTTGAAAGATGCTCCATTATTGATCACAATAGTAGATGGAAAGTTGAATATAGAGATAAAATTATCCATGATAAAGACACAAATGTCAGACCTCAGAATAGATATCAAGGGTATGGATTTGAACCAAATCTAGAGATAAGATTATCCATGATAAAGACATAAATGTCAGATGTTGTAGTAGACAACAAGGGTATGACTTTGAATCATTTTTTAAAGTAATTAATAACTTAGTGATAAATGCATATCCATTGGAAAAAGATGGGGTAATATTACCTACCGGATCTAATTCTCACATGGAAAATGGCCAAGGTGAGGTAAAAGGATGGAGCTTATAGGTAGGTGTGTGTCTAAGATTATTGTGTTTGACATCTTGCACACTTATGAACAAAGTCATATGATTCCTTTTTCTATTTTTTTGAAATAATAGCCCCTGCATATATGTTTTTGAACTAATAACTTAGAACTCATGTGGCCTCCACATATCCCCCCATGAGCTTCTTATAGGGCAATGTATTTTCATTATCATCCAAACATGTAAGAAATAAGCCATTCTAGCCTCCTTGATAAGAACTCCAAGAAGGATTAAATATTTAGTAGTAGACTCTAAATTTGCACTTACGCATTTTTAGAAAAAATCGTTTGGGAGATTCTTGATTTGATATTTATAAATGTCCTTAAACCATTCTTCCCTAGTCATTATAGCACATACTAATGCAACATTGTATTGTATGGTAATTTTTTGTAATCTATAAATAAGTAGTGTAAAGCGTGTAACATCATCCCTCATACTCATTATAGATACAACACTAACCATAGTATTGACATGTCTATTATCTTTTCAAGGAATGTCATAAATTATATATGAGTCAAAAGAATGAAGTAATTGCATAGCTAACTCATGATATTGGACTAGTATTGCATCTTTTATTTTATAGTCCCCATGATTTATCTAGACACAAGTTATGAATCCCCATAGATAACTATAGATTTAACCTTCAAGGACAATGCCACCTAGACTTGTAATTAGAGCTTCATATTCAACAATATTATTAGTGCATTAAAATCAAGCCGATATGATAAAGGGATCAAGTCTCCTATGAGTGAGATCAATATCACTATAGTTCTTGAGCCATACATCTAGATCTCTTACAAAACATAGTCCAAGGAGAGGTATAATCAATAGTGAATATATTCCCATCCAAAAATGATGTATCTATAGGCACACAAGTAAAGGATGGAGCAACCACTAATTTATCCATCACTACTTGACCCTTAATAAACTTTTGATTAGTAAATTTAAGGTCAAATTCCATTAGCAACATAACCCAGTAAGTAGCACATCCAAAAGA
The DNA here is from genome assembly GCA_027924645.1 of Cunninghamia lanceolata. Lineage (NCBI taxonomy): Eukaryota > Viridiplantae > Streptophyta > Pinopsida > Cupressales > Cupressaceae > Cunninghamia > Cunninghamia lanceolata. The sequence goes on from BSBN01000516.1 coordinate 7,190,267, forward strand.
TTACCTACAAAAAGCACATACTTCAAGGGATCCTCTTTGACTATGGCATGAGCCTTAGTATGTAGCATATAATGTCTTAATTTTTATATTGAGAACACCACTCTAAGGTATATTTTTAGATTGTAGTATATCTAGTTTCATAATCAAACAATATTCAACTAATGTAATATACCACATGTTATTTGTCATTTCATTATTTTAAGAAAATAGCCCACCAATGGCATTTTCAATTGCCAAAACATATAACAATGGTTTACCATGAATAATTAGAATAAGAACTAGTGGATTCATCAAGTAATATTTCATATCATGAAATGCCTTTTGACAATCTTCATCCCATTCAAATTTAATATCCTTTTTCAAGAGTTTTGTAAAGGGAAAAGTGTGATCAACTAGTTGGGAAATAAATATTCATATAGCTTACAATTTTCTTTGAATACTATGAAGTTGTGAGAGACTCTTAAGCGGAGGCATGTTCACAATAGCATCAATTTTCTTGGTATTTAACTCAATGCCTGATCTAGGTATGATGAAGCTTACTAAGCACTCAATATGAAATCCAAATATGCACTTTTTAAGGTTAAGCCTTACTTCATAATTTTGGAATCATTCAAAGATGATTCTTAGATCATGGATATGCTCCATTGACTTTTTAGATTTTACCAAGATGTCATCCATATAGTCTTATAAAATGTTATGCATGACATCATGAGAGATTAAGGTCATAGCCTATTGGTAAGTAACTTAATACATTCTTTAGTCCAAATGGCATGACCACATAATAAAACATACCCCATGGCATCATTAAAACAATTTTATGTTGGTCTTGTGGATATATGAGGATTTGGTTATAACTTGAGAATCCATCCATGAAAGATATCTCATTTCAACAATATAAGTTACAATCATATGAATGTGAGACAAGGGGAAAGCATCCTTATAGATCCTTTTTTAAAATCTCTTAAGTTAATACGAATGGGAATACAATTATTTGGCTTAGGGATAGGTACCATGTTGGAAATCCAAGGTGAGTAATTAATAGGTCCAAAAAACACTAGTTTTAATATTTTCTCTCATTCTTGTTTGACCATTAATGTGACCTTGGAATGCATTTTTCATTTTTTTATTAGTTTTACATTAGGATGGAGAATGATGTTATGCATGACAATATATTTGGATATATGAGGTGTTTTCTTGATATGTCCATGCAAACAAGTCACTAGAAACTTGGAGAAGTTTAGACATGTTGGATCATTAAAAAATATTTAAACATTCTCTAATTTTCAACACCTTTTCTTGTCATTTTTATCCGTTTCCACATTGAAGGTTCCCCCAATGGTCAATGTGCTTCTATCTTCAATGAATTATTTTGTAGGTAAACTATTAGGAGTGCCACTCATCTTCTCAAAAATAAGAAGAAACCTCAAAAGTGTGAGAGAAGCCTCTATCATGATGAAACTTTCATAAATCATGATAGTCTCCTAAATATTTAGCCAGAGCTTTGTCATTAGTAAAAGTATCTAAAGGGGGAGTAGTATCTTCAAAAAAATAATTATAAATCAATTTGAGATGAACTAATGTTAGTTTTTCACTATGATTTACCATGCACATCAATTAAAAGATTGTGTTTGATGGAACTTTAAAATCTCTATCTTTAACAGGTGAGTAACCTATACCCTTGGTGTCACAATTTTATTTTGATTGAATAGGTTTTAATATTCAATTTTGTTTAAGCCTAATCCTTTTCCATTATATATTATTTTTTGTAGGATAAAGAATCCTTTACCATATTTGATAGCAATTGTAGAGGATGATAGATTGGGAGTTGAATCAACACATTTTGGAACCATTTATGGGCACACATTCATTGTGAAATATATATCCTTATAAGGATGGTCATGTATACTAGATGTTGTGGATAAGGGCTCATGTTAGAAGTTTAATTTTTTATTTTGTATTCCTCACCACCAAATGGTGAAATATAAATATATCCCTAATCACCCTAGGATCATATTGAGGTGTCAATGAAGGAGCATGAGTATTTGTAAATGGAGAATGTGTGATCAATCAAGTAAGAGAAATTAAGACATTTTTCTTCTCTACTATGTAGCAAAATTTATAAGGATGATCATCAATTGTAACAACACATCTCCTATCATTATGGATGAACATTAAATTTTGATGAAATATTGGGGGAACAACACCCACAACATGTATCCATGGACAAACTAGAAGGATGTTATACACCACAACATAATACATCACTTGGAACATTGTATCAAGAGCAATAGGTCCTAAAGTGATAGGCAAAGTAACACAAACAATGGATTCCCCTACCATATTATCAAATCTTTTTATTGTTACTTCTAATTTTTGTAAATTACTATAATCAATGTTTATAACATCCAAAAATTTCTCACTACAAATGCTTAATCCTAATTTATTATCAACTAAAGCTCCTTTGATATTAGGAGGCAACTCATGAAGTGAAAAATAAATTCTAGATTTGATTTGGTTTTAAAATAGGGCTAACCTCATTAGAAGTAACATTTGATGAAACTATTACTTTAGTATTTTTTTTTAAAACATCTCTATTTTAGATTAAAGCATTAGGACCCAAATGGATATTTATAGGAGGTATTCTTAATTTGATCAATCATGTCATGTCCCTTAGGTACATTTTGAATGTGTGTAATCAAAGCAAGAAAAGTAGGTATATAAGTAGATTAAGGTGGCCCAAAATAAGAGCTATGACATTTGATGTATAGAACATATGAATAAGATCATCATGATATGTTTAAAGGGAATAGTATCACTAGTTAGAACCATTTGTGATAATATAAGTAACATCATAAAGTAAAGTATCATCTAAAATGTTCATTAGAATATGAGGGTATAATATGATTATCTATCAAAAAAATATGTGTTACCAATTGAAGCATGTGATAGAAAGTTTCTTAAAGATAAAACATCATTATAATCAAGGACATTAATATCACTATCCATGGAAGAAATGGGGGACATGTGAGAATCATGGATTATTGTAGCAAGGGTATCCAAAAGGGAAGGAAAAGTAATGACTAAATCTCTAAAGTAGGAGAAGGTACATATGTAATTTTATAGTATTTCAATAGATAATGTTATGGTATTATTTAGTGATTCAATCAAGAACAAGAGGATCACATTCCCCAAATTATATAAACATGTCAAAATCTATAATGGAAGCATGATTATTAGTTAAAGAAAAGACACCATGAGAATCCATGATGTAAGATATAGTGACAGAGATTTATCCAAGGGTGGGAGGGTAGGGTTCACAATATTATGTAATAAATCATTGTTGGCACCTGTATGGTATGTTTTCATATCTAATTAGTGACTATTTTCTGATTTATATTAGCCCTTGCTTCATTTTTATTGGGGTAGATAAATAGAATATCACTTAATGAAGGTTAAACCTTGGGATAAAGATATAAACATGAAACATAAATATGCAAGGACATGTTCAAGTCAGCATTTTTCCTTAGCAAGGACAATAGAAGACATCATAGATCCGGATATCAAATTTGCCTCTATGATAATTGGTTACAAAATCTATCACTCCAGCAGGGAGAATTCAGTATCTGGAACTGCTATATACACTGCATATGAAATGCTAAGGAAAAATGTTGACTATGATCTTTGTGAGCTTCTCTTGAACCAACTGTTAGAGAATTTACAAAAAATAAAGAAGGATAAGAAGAATTCATTTAAGTACGGTGGCTTGATACTATGTCTATTCTTCTACTATATGAATGAGCTACTCGGAACTAGTGGCTGGATATGGCAAAATGACATATGTGTTGCCATACAAATCAGAGATTATATGTATGGGCTTGGTGATGCCAAGGATCAAAGCACAGCTCTCTGGGGATATTTCAAGAATTTCCAAGGTATGATGCAGGCTAGAGAAAGAATTCCTTAGACATTAATTGAAAAATATAAAGATACAGTGTGTTTTCTGGTAGACACTGATCAATGCCTAATGGAGGCAGTAGAGCCCAGAATAGTCTAGATTATGCCAATGGGCTATGAAGTAGATGAGAAAATCTTGGAGCTACATGTCCAACACTTGCTAAGCCAGCCCAAGGACCCTGAGGCAGAAAGGTTTGGAACCTTTCAAGAGTTGAGTGTAAAAATTCATGTTGAACTGAGACAGCCTGAGATCAAGAGAAAGGTGAGAAGGGAAGTAGAAGAATTTGCCAAGAGATATGGGATATCAAAGGAGGCAGTTGATACTAACAAAGAGAAAATAGAAAGAGCAAAGAAAGAGAGACAAGAAGCAGAAAAATAAAGTGATCCGGTGTAAGCCCCCTCTCAGACTAGATCCTCCAAGAGCTCTGCACCTGCCACTTCTAAGAGCCCAAAAGCCTCAAAACCAAAAGCAAAGACATTCGGAAAAGGAGAGAAGAGAACAAAGACAAAGGCCACAAGGTCATACATAAGTAAAAAGGATGATGAAGAGATAGAGACTGATGAGGAGGTCAAGAAAATGAAGAAGAAGAAGAAAACATCTGGTGAATCCTCTACTAGTCAAAACAAGGAAGAAAAGGCATAAGAATTTGTTGAAAGGCCTACTCTCTGTATTGATGATGTCATCAAATCAGTCACTGTGGATGGGAACCTGCAACCAATGATTGAATTTTATGATGAATATAGTGAAGTTGACCAGAAGATCTTGCAAGATGCTACAGTCAGATATCTAAACATCTACAATAAAGCATTCATTGAAATCATATCTCTAATTCCCAAAAGCTTAGAAAAGGAACTTGAAATGAGAAAAGACAATGCTAAGGAAAATGATCTAGAGATCCGGGAACAAATAGCTATTCAACTCTATCCTTCCATCACTCTAAAACAAATGAACATGATCTTCAAAGATTGCAAGGATGAGTTCCAGAGCAAAGCTAGAATGAACTAGCTTATGCTTGGAGAGACTGATAGGGTGGCAAAAGAAACTGAAGACATCCTCTGGAATGCCTTCATGAGATTCAATCTCCCTGTTATAGAGGACATAAATGAAGAACCCTCTACCATGGACGTTGAGGGATTAAGTACTTCAAAAGAAGAAACTTTTGAGAAAAATGTAGAAAGACAAAAAGAGATGGATGAAGAAAAGACTAAGGACTTGGATTCCTCTGTTCTAGAAGAGGAAGCCCATGAAGAAGTTAACATCTCTCTTCCGGATCCCCCTGTAGATTCCGGAATTGAAGGAGAAGGAAGAAAAGAGGAGAAACTTAGTCAAGAAGAAGAGGTAAGGGAAGAAAAGAAGATCAAACAAAGAAGATTCCAGATGACAATTCTGAGGTGGCAAAAGGAAAGAAGATTCAGTCTCTGGCAAGAGACACTGTTGAGGCAGTAAAGAGCTTATTGAACAAAGAAATGTTAGAGATAGATGAACCAGAATTATTCCAAGTACCACTCAATTTTAATTCTCTCTCTCCGGTACAGACAATGAAGATAGCATCTTTTGCTCAAGCTAAACCAAAAGAAAAACTTCTGAAGTCTCACATGGAAGACTGTGAGCTGATAAAGATTGCATCTGATGCACTAGAAAAGATCATGCCATCCTTTCAAAAGGATCTTATAGCCTCTTCATCTAGTAATCTAAAATCTCTTGTCAATTCTGTTAGCACACATTTTGATTCTTTGGATAAATCAACAGAAGAGAAAGTCCGGAAAGAGTTTTTGGGTAAGAGATTCTCCGAAGTACAGGGACTCATAGCAAATGATAGGAGAAATCTAGATATTGGGATAAAGAGCCTAGAAAATGCTCTTAAAGATGGCAGAGAAATATAGAAATTATATCTATCTTGGTCCACAGTGACAGCATACATGGCCAAGAAGGTGGAAGAACAAGAGGGTAAACTGTTAAGTTTATCTCAAAATTTTGATCCTCTCACCCCATCCATAATGAATCAAGAATGCTAGGCTATTGCCACTATGAATGAGATAAAGAGACTTGAGAAGGAGAAGAAGAATAGAATAAGCAGAATGAGTGAACTAAGAGGGATAATTATCCCTAAGTTAGAGGCAATGCATGAGGCTCTAACTGATGCTCAGACTATAGCCCGGACCAGCGATCCTGTAGACTTAAAAAGGGCAGAATCTTTTGTATTTTTGTTGAGTGGCCACATTTCAATTTTGGACAGGATGAAGCAGAGTTGGGCAACATAATTTGTCCAGTTGAAAACCACTTTTGTGGATATACTTAAGCATATGTAAGTATAACTTGTATATATACTTATGCGGCCATGTATAGGCTGATTTTTGGAAATTTTGGTGTGTGGATTCTACCCTTTGCCATTGATGTCAAAGGGGGAGTGAGGAGTAGTGAAAAATGTAGAATCTAGCTAAGGGGGAGCTCTGGTAAAAGTGTACATAAGATAGAGCATCCGCCAAGGGAGAGTTTGTTATAACATTTAAGTCATTTTTCACTAAGTGTTGCCATCAATGCCAAAGGGGGAGATTGTTGGCAAGAGACACTATGTGGCTTTATGAGTGTTGTCATTGATGGCAACAAAGTCCATCCCACTCATCCGCATCACATAGTATGTCTATACCGGAAGTCATATTGAAGAGTGTTTTGGTTCGATGAACAAGAACAAAGCATGCAACAAGGTCTAACAATCAGGTCTGGATCTCTCAGAGGAAGTATCTCAGCAAAGTGCGGACTTGGGAAAGTCAGTAGGAGTACCATGACTACTACATTCTAGATATTGAGCCTCCGGTGATGAAAGAGAGAAAAGATATGAGCATCTAAGTGTTGGGTTCCTGACAGGTAGAGCAGACTGAGGAAGAACCAACCAGCAAAGCATCAGACCTTAATTCGGATGAGAAATTGATGGTGATAAAACTTTGTGAGGGATCATTCTTGGTTGGCTAACATGATTGATGACTTCTATATCTATGTTCTTGATACGCATCACATAGTAAGCTTGGATTTAGCTGACAGATTAGTGTTTTGGAAAAATCTTGAGTATTCCGGATGCCGACTAGAAAGAAGTTGAGATCCTTGATGCGGATATATATACCAGACAGATTTCGGTATGAAGGTGTGTGTGGTGTGTGATAGTGTGTGAAGAAAGGCAGAAATAGGTGTGGAAGCAATAATACAAGTCCAGTATGTGACAAAATAGTAGCACTAAAGCAAAGGAAGAATGAAGTGCAGTAGATCAGTTTATTGAGCCTAACCGGAACTGAACCTCAGCATATGTGGATGCCTCTGATCAGTTCAAACACCTGGTTACTTTCTTTATACCTTATAGATAGTGAGTCTCTTGTAGCCAGTGAACCTCTTGTGAGCAGTGTGCTCGGGTAGTGAGCCCTAATTGGCAAGTGCCATTTTATACTTCTATTCTTTTAACAGAGAATACAATCTTGGGTTAGTCACCCCGTGGTTTCTCTCTTAACAGGGTTTTCCACGTAAAAATCCTTGTGTTATGTGTGTTGATTTCTCTTCTGCTCTCATGTTCATGTATGCTCATATGTTTTGATATTGCACTAATTGTTAAAGAAGAAAATAAAGTTAAATAATTAAGATAACTGATTCACCCCCCTCTCAGTTATCCACCTTGTTTCCAAGATTCTCGACACTAGCTCGGAGGGAGACAAGGAGGAACAACAAGTAGACCTTGACGATACACAAGGTACTATTGCTTTCCTTTTAGGTGTTCCAAAGCATTATCCTTTTAGGCTTAGAGGTGTGGTAAAAGGGAATATAGTATCTTGTTTGGTGGATAGTGGAGCCATGCATAATTTCATTGATGAAGGCTTCGTAGTTAAGAAGGGGTTGCAAGTAGAGGAATTTCTAGGGTTAAGTGTTCTATTGGCAGATGGATTCAAAATGAACTATATGAAGAAGATTTCTCATCTAAGCATTTAATTGGAGGACTACACTTTTGAGGATGAGTTTTATGTGGTTGGAATTGAAGAAACTAAAGTTGTCTTGGGAATTCAATGGCTCAAATCTCTTGGGAGATATATACAGGACTTTAACAAGATGGAGCTTGAGTTCACTTCGAATGGAAAGCAAATCATATTATAGGCCATTAACAACAACACACCTATAAGCATGGTAGCCAAATGAATGGAGGTTCAATTTAGGTTGGAGGCGAGAGAATTTTAGTTGGAGGACCCTTTTGGATCTGCACTTGTAGGGGGACATGTGGCGAAGGATGAAGAAGAGATAGAGGAGCTAGAGGACAAATTGATAAGGTATGATGACAAGTCAAATTTTATGATTCATGACAACAGTCCTATTTATTTCATAGCAACAACTTTATATGAGGAACACATCGTAGAGGAGGCCCCCAAGATGGACACTTGTGATTTGAATATGGAGTTTGAGAAAGATATGAAAGTTGCAAGTCACAACAAGCCTGAATTTATCCACCATACCATGGAAGATATCAAAAGAACTCACGACATGTGCAATGGTTGGCTGCAACGAGCAAAGAAGGTGAAGATGTTGGCTACCCAAGAAAAACAACACTTGCACAAGGTTAAAGGGTGGTGCCATCAGCTAGGTCAAGCAAGAAGACAAAGGGAAGCACATCTACGATATCTATTTCTTCCAAGGGAAGAAGGCATCACAGTGGAACAAGAAAAGGAGAAGCCTATGGATAAGAACAAGCAAGAAGAGTATGCAGATTTGGGTGGACAAGTGTAAAGGTATGATTTATAAATTTTTGTACTTGATTTTCATCATGAGTCAATTTTGTTTGGGAGCCCCTTGAAGGCTCAAGTATTGGGGGAGATTGGAGTTGTTGAGACTACACTTAGTGGATCAACCACTAATTTCACAATTTCACTTGAAGAGGAAGCCATAAGGGATTCAGTTTGTGATGGTCCCTTGATCATTATTGGAGGAGATGTAGATTTGGGTGATAATGTGATACAACTCTATAATTCTATTGATCATTTGGGAGTATTGGAGGTGGTTCTATGTCTGCATTTGGTGATGCATACTACAGAGGCACTCACATTGGATGGGCATACTTCAGAGATGCAGTTGGTTTATATGCATAGGTGTGGAGAGATTTGTTGGCAAGAGACACTATATGGATTCATGATTGTTGTCATTGATGGCAACAAAGTTCATCCCACACATTCGCAGGACATGGTATGTCTCTACCGGAAGTTAGAGTGAAGAATGTTGTGTTCTGGTAAACAAGAACAGAGCATGTGGCGAGGTCTGACAGACAAGTCTGGATCTCTCAAAGGAAGTATCATGGTGAAGTATGGATTTGGGGAAGTCAAGAGAAGTATCTTGACTGATAGATTCCAAGGTTTGAGCCTCCGGTGTGAAAAGGATAAAGAGATATGAATGTTTGATTGTCGGGTTCTCATGTGACAGTGTGAACAGAGGAAGAACTGACTGGCAGAACATCAGACATTATTCCAGATGTGTTACTGATGTTGGTGAAGGTTATGAAGGCATGAATTATGTTTAGCCAACATGATTAATGATTTCCACAAGTATATCATTGATCCGCATTACATGGTGTGCAAGGATTCAGCCGACAGATCAAAGTTTGTGAAAAGATTGACTATTCCAGGTGCCGACTAGAAAGGTGATGAAATCACTTGTGTGGATATATATACATGATGGATTTAGTTGTGAGATGTGTTGTGGGTGTTAGTGGTGTGCGAATAAAAGCAGAGCAGAGCAGAAGCAGTAAGGAAGGTCCGGTATGTGAAAGGAAAGCAGCATAAGAGAAGAGGAAAGATGAAGTGCAGCAGATCAGTATACTGAGCCTAACCGGAACTGAACTCCAGCATATGTGGATGCTACCAATCAGGTCAAGTATTGTATAACACTCTTTTGTAGACAGTGTCTCTTGTAGGTAGTGTGCCTTCTTGTGAGCAGTGTGCTCAGGCAGTGAGCCCTAATTGGCAAGTGCCATTTTGTATTTCCATTCTTCTAACAGAGAATACAATCTTGGGTTAATCACCCCGTGGTTTTCTCCCTTAACAGGGTTTCCACGTCAAAAATATTGTGTCATGTGTATTTCCATTTCATGGTTATGTTTGCTCATTTGAATTAATGTTACATTGATTACTAATAAAGTTTAGAAAGCAGAAATAATTAGGATAACCGATTCACCCCCCTCTCAATTATCAACAATTGGTATCAGAGCCAAGTTCCTCCTAACAGAGTCTAACAACTTGAGGAAGATCTGGGAATTCAAATGGATGCATATGGTTTAAGAGAGCAACTCAAGACTGCCTTTGATGATCTTGAACAGTCAAACTCTGAAGTCAATGAATTAAAGGAAAGACTCAAACAGGCTGATGATTTCATGAGAGAACTAAAAGACAAATTAAGTCTCTCTATGAAAAAGAGAAAAGAGCTGCTTCAGCAATTGGCAAGACAAGGTGAAGTAAATGATGCAAATGAAGAACTGAAGGAGAAAACTGAGTTGTGTGAAAAGCTATCAAAAGAAATCATTATGGTAAGACATGAAATGGAATCAGGAGTCATGAAGTTTACCCAAGAAGTTGAAGAGAAAAGAAAAACTGAAGATAATCTAAGACAATCTCTCAAGGAGAAATCAAAAGATTGCCACCAGATGGATAGAATTATCAGACATCTTGAATCTGATCTTGAAGATGCTAAAGATAATGAAGAAAAACTTGAGGATCAAATTGTCTTTCTCAAAAGGGATCTTCAAATAGCAAATGAGTATAAAGAGAAATTCAAGATAAGTTCTGCTCAACTTGAAGTTCTTCTTGGAAGTCAAAAGAAGGTAGATGACAAGTGTGGTTTGGGATATGAGAAAGGAGAAAGCTCCGGATCCGGTCAGAAGAATTTTGGATTAGAAAATCCAAGGAATAGGCCTAGAAGACCTCCGGTAAGATAGCCTAATGCTCAAAGATATCCATCCTTCAATGGATATTGCCACAACTGCAATCACTTTGGTCACAAAGCTAATCAGTGCAGAAAGAGAATGAATCAGACTAATTCATCCTTCTCCGGATAGTGTTTTAACTGCAAAAGGTATGGTCACAAATCTCAAGAATGTAGAAATATGCAAATGAACAAATCATTCAATGGTAGATGCTTTTCATGCAATAGAATAGGTCATATGGCTAATCAATGCAGATCAAGAGGATATCAATCAAATATGCAAAGAAATGTTGTTTGCCAAATTTGCAATAGATCCGGTCATATTGCAAAATTCTGTAGAAGCAAGAATCAGGACAAAAGAGGTCCGGTATATCATAATCAGAATCAAGATAAGGGGAAACAAAAAGTGAATGCGGATGAAGTTAAAAGTGAGATGAACAAGATTTGGGTAAAGAAAAGTATAGAGAATGTAGAGGTTGGATCCGCACTAGACTCTGGTGCTGATATTCCTTCCAAAAATTAAAAAGTGAGCTTTGGCTCAGGGGGAGACACAAAGAAAACCTTGTTCCCCTAGCCAGCCAATTGGTGCCGGAACTGGCACAAGAAGAGTTGCGGATTGAAGGGTTCATAAGGGAAACATCCAAACAAACTATGGTTAAGATTTGGAAGATCCACATGATGTTTAAAGATCAGGACTGATCTAGGTTCTTCAAGTCATCCGAATAAGGCCAACCGGAATAACTTAGGTCGAGCATTTATTGCACCCTAACAATAGGGTTTGCAGAGCAATATAAGGGTTTTCTCATCAATCACTTGTTCATTCTGCATTCAAGAAGAAGAGAGAAAAGGAGCTCTGAAACTACTTCTCCCAAAGATCAAGACGATTCTTCATACAACTCAATTTGGATTTCATCGTGTTTGCCCTAAACAACGCAAAAGGTATTTTTCGTTCTCAATATCTCATTGCAAAGCTTTGAAAGATGCATACTCTGAATATAGTAAAGATCTCTGATAGGCCCTGCCCTGAATTCAAGAAACATTCATACAAATCATTGGAGGTAGATCCCCTAGGAGCATTCTCTAGTGTTCCGCATGGCGTTTTGCACACAGAAGACATTAGGGTTTACATACATGCAAATATTGAAGAGTTTGGGGAATTCAAACTAAGAGACATCTATCACAAACAATTGATAGATGATACTTTTGAGCTTAAACCAGAATATAAGGGCATCCAGGAGAAACATTTTGATCAGTTCATTCATTTCCCCTATTTTGAAGAAGATGAATGGGTCCGGTATGTATTGAGTAGGGTGCATGATAACTTCCTATGGCTGAACAGACCTTGCAAGATCACAAAGGAGGCAATTAGGGCAGTAACTGGTTTATACTCCTCCGGAGGGATACCTGTCCTCAAATCTATCAAAAACAACATTGTAACTGAGGCCACCAGATCAAAATTTGATAAGAGGGTAATGATCATTAAAGATATTACTGACCTGGATGTCAAGTTTGCATCTATGATAATAGGATACAAGATATATCACTCTAGTAGGGAGAATTCAGTATCCAGAACTGCAGTATATACTGCCTATGAGATGCTAAGAAAGAATGTAGAATATGATCTCTGTGAACTTCTTTTGAGCCAATTAATGGAAAACATACATAAAATCAAAAAGGACAAGAAGAATTCCTTTAAATATGGTGGACTAATTCTATGTCTATTTTTCTACTTTATGAATGAGCTGCCTGGATCAAATGGATGGGTATGGCAAAATGACAAACCAGTAGCAATTCAGATCAGAGACTACTTGCATGAACTTGGGGATGCTAAGGCAAGGAATATAGCTCTGTGGGCTTACTTTAAGCAATTTCAAAATACAATGCAAATCATAGAAAGAATCCCCAAATAAGTAGTCGAGAAATACAAGGATACAGTGTGCTTCATGGTAGACACTGATCAATGCCTAATGGAGGCCATAGAGCCAAGGATAGTTTGGATCATGCCTATGGGGTATGAAGTTGATAAACAAATTGTAGAGCTGCATGTTCAACACATGCTCAGTCAGCCAAAGGACCCAAAAGCAGAAAGATTTGGAACCTTTGAAGAACTAAGTGTAAAAATTCATACTGAGCTAGGATAGCCAGAGATCAAAAGGAAAGTAGGAAAAGAGGTAGAAGATGTTGCCAAAGGCTTTGGCTTCTCAAAGGAGGCACTTGATGCCAATAGGGAAAAGAGGCAAAGGGCTGAGGAAGAGAAGAAAGAGGCAGAAAAGAAAAGCAAGGAAAGTGCTCCGGTAGAAACCTCAACCCGGACCAGATCATCAAAGAGATCTACACCTGTCACAGCCAAAAGCTCAAAAACATCAAAACTGGAAGTCCAGGCATCTGACAAAGGAGAGAAAAGATCAAAGACAAAAGCCACAAGGGCTTATGCCAGTCAAAGAGATGAAGAGGAAACCGAATCAGATGAGGAGATAAAGAAATTGAAGAAGAAGAAGAAATCATCCGGTGAACACTCTACCGGTCAAGGAGAAGAAGAGAAGGAAGAGGAATTTGTTGAAAAACCCACTCTATCCTTAGATGTTGTAGTAAAAGCAGTCACTGTGGATGGAAACCTGTAACCCTTAACAGAATTCTATGATGATTATAATGAAGCAAATAAATAGATTTTGGAGGAAGCCACAGTTCAGTTTTTGAACACTTACAACAAAGCTTTTATTGAAATTATCTCTCTAATTCCCAAAAGCTTAGAGAAAAGGCTTGAAATGAGGAAGAATAATGCTCGAGCAAAAGATCTCAAGATCCAAGGACAGATAGCAATTCAGCTATTTCCTTCAATTGATCCCAAGATAATGAATATGGTATTCAAAGATTGCAAGGATGAGTTCCGGAGCAAAGCCAGGATGAATCAGCTAATGCTTGGTGAAACTGACAAAGTGGCAAAAGAGACCGAAGAGATCCTCTAGAATTCTTTTAAGAAATTCAACATTCCAATTATAGAGGACTTGGGTACTGATCCCTCGACCACTAGTGTTGTAGAAGAATCTACTGAGAAAATGACAGAAGAGGTGGGCCCTGAACAGACTAACATTTCTCCTCCGATTTCCCCTACAGCTTCTAGATCTAAAGGAGAAGACAGAATATAGGAGAAAGAAGCAGGAGTGAAGGAAAAAGAAGTTGACAGTACCAAGGTTGCAGAGGGAGAGAAGACCCCAACAGAGAAAACCACAACTGCTAGTGGTAAGAATGTAGAAGGAGAGAAAGCTTCAAGGGACAGCCCTAAGAATGCAGAAGAGAAGAAACATCTGTCTCCGGCAAGAGACACTGCAAAAACTATCCAAGAATTCCTAAACAAAGAAATAATGGAGATTGATGAACCGGAGCTTCTACAAGGACCATTTAATTTTGATTCACTTTCTCCGGTACAGACAATGAAGATAGCCTCATTCGCTAATGCAAAGGCTAAAGAAAAACTCCTAAAGTCTCACATGGAAGACTGTGAGTTGATAGAAGCTGCTTCTGGAGTGCTAGAAAAGATTATGCCATCATTTCAGAAGGATCCCACAGCCTCCTCATCTGGTAATCTCAAAACTCTAGTCAATAGTGTTAGCACACATTTTGATTCTCTAGAGAAGTTAGCTGAAGAAAAGGTTCGGAAGGAGTTTTTGGATAAGAGATTCTCAGAGGTACAAGGGTTGATCATTAATGATAGAAGAAATATGAATATTGGGATAAAGAGCTTAGAAAATGCTCTTAAAGATGGTGGTGAAGTATACAAATTTTGTTTATCATGGTCCAAAACAACAGTGGAGATTGAGAAGAAAATGAAAGAACAGGAGGATAAACTGACAAATCTTTCTCAAAATTTTGATCCATTTACTGCTTCCATAATAAATCAAGAATGTTAAATGGTTGTAGTCTTGAATGAGATTAAGAAGCTTGAAAAAGAGAAGAAAAATAGAATCAGTAGATTGAGTGAGCTCAGAGGGATAATTGTCCCTAAATTAGAGGCCATGCATGAGGCCATAAAAGAAGCTAAAATCACAGCCCAGACAAATGATCCAACAGATCTAAAAAGGGTAGATGCATTTGCATTTCTATTGAGCGGTCATATATCAATTTTGGACAGAATGAAGCAAAGTTGGGCTATAGAATTCATTCAACTTAAAACAACTTTTGCAGACATACTACAGTATATGTAAGTATTCCATATGTATATACTTATGCGGCTAAGTATAGTAAATTTTTTGGAAATTTTGGTGTGCGGACCCTACCCTTTGCCATTGATGCCAAAGGGGGAGTGAAGAGCTGTGAAAAATGAGGAATCCAACTAAGGGGGAGCTCCGAAAAATGTATATAAAAACAGAGCATCAGCCAAGGGGGAGCATAGTGTAAACACTTAGTCATTTTTCACTAAGTGTTGCCATCAATGCCAAAGGGGGAGATTGTTGGCAAGAGACACTATATGGATTCATGATTGTTGTCATTGATGGCAACAAAGTTCATCCCACACATCCGTAGGACATGGTATGTCTCTACCGAAAGTCAGAGTGAAGAATGTTGTGGTCCGGTAAACAAGAACAGAGCATGTGGCAAGGTCTGACAGACAGGTCCGGATCTCTCAGAGGAAGTATCGTGGTGAAGTGTAGATTTGGGGAAGTCAAGAGGAGTATCTTGACTGATAGATTCCAAGGTTTGAGCCTCTAGTGTGAAAAGGATAAAGAGATATGAATGTTTGAGTGTCGGGTTCTCATGTGATAGTGTGAACAGAGGAAGAACTGATTGGCAGAACATCAGACATTATTCTGGATGTGTTACTGATGTTGGTGAAGGTTATGAAGGCATGAATTATGTTTAACCGACATGATTAATGATTTCCACAAGTATGTCATTGATCCGCATTACTTGGTGTGCAAGGATTCAGCCGACAGATCAAAGTTTGTGAAAAGATTGACTATACCGGGTGCCGACTAGAAAGGTGATGAAATCACTTGTGCGGATATATATACATGATAGATTCAGTTGTGAGATGTGTTGTGGGTGTTAGTGGTGTGTGAATAAAAGCAGAGCAAAGCAGAAGTAGTAAGGAAGGTCCGGTATGTGAAAGGAAAGCAGCATAAGAGAAGAGGAAAGATGAAGTGCAGCAGATTAGTATACTGAGCCTAACCAGAAATGAACTCCAGCATATGTGGATGCTACCAATCAGTTCAAGTATTGTATAACACTCTTTTGTAGACAGTGTGTCTCTTGTAGGAAGTGTGCCTTCTTGTGAGCAGTGTGCTTAGGCAGTGAGCCCTAATTAGCAAGTGCCATTTTGTATTTCCATTCTTCTAACAAAGAATACAATCTTGGGTTAATCACCCCGTGGTTTTCTCCCTTAACAGGGTTTCCACGTCAAAAATATTGTGTCATGTGTATTTCCATTTCATGGTTATGTTTGCTCATTTGAATTAATGTTACATTGATTACTAATAAAGTTCAGAAAGCAGAAATAATTAGGATAACGGATTCACCCCCCCTCTCAATTATCAACAAGATTGTCCTAATTTCTTATTTTGAGACACTAAGGTTTGTATTGCATCTATGATATGACATTAGATTTGGAGGTGAGCATGATGGCATTAACATTCCAGCCCTAGTCCATGAAGATCTTTTGCATGCATGGTTTAGAGATGACTATTCTACTTTATTATGCATGGATTTCCTACTGAGTAGGTGGAGGACAATAGTTGTTAGGGAGTTGAGAGGGGAGTTTGATCATCCTCTTATCATGGGATGATGGCATAGTGATGATATCCTATCATCCTTTTCTATTGGAGATACCATTTGCACTCACATAGGACTGGCTTGCCATCATGAGGTTGTTGTTTGGTTTCATATCAGCAACTTAGTGGGAGCAGTCATACATTTTCTTGCACCCATGTTGGGCATACTTTGCATCCACAGGAGGTCTACAAGAGTTGGAGGATGGTTTGGTGTTCAGGACACTTCGAGATGCTTCCACTACCTCATGTTCTATGGATGTAGAGGTGTGATGATTTGGGATCCAGGAGGTGACATGTCTAACACTTGGGATCTAGATGGGTTGCTTCACAATCTTTGAGCATGGATGATGACAACGTGAGGCAGCTAAGGGTTGGTGATAAGTGGACATGTTTTAGAGTTCACACTCTTCACCATTTGTTGATAGGTATGTTTCTCTTTGAGGATTTGATTTGGACTAGCTATTTGTTTTTGATGGATGGAGCCTTGGGAGTTTTAGAGATTGTTGCACTTGTGGTTGTAGGTATATTCTTAGAATAAGGAGGATGGGGTTAGGTTGAGCTCGAGTGTGTATGGCTACGGCTACCAAAGCTCACTTCGCATTGCATTCTTCACATTCTTCTTGGAGGGTAGAACCATAGGTGGAGACTTTGTATGGTCACAGAGCATTTGATTGGATGGAGATACATGTCATTTGACACTATCTCACAGGATGTAGGGTATTCTGGTGGATTGAGGTACATGTCATTTGACACTACCTCACTTGCTGCATATTTGCCATTGCTTGAGGACAAGCAATTCCAAGAAGGGAGGAATGTAATGTCCCCATTTTTGGAGTGATCATTGTTAGGGTTCAGGAAGATCGAAGCAATAAACACTAACAATTATATGAAGATTAAATAACCCAAATATAACAATGAAGAACAACACAAAAGATATCAACACATAATTTAAACGTGGTTCACCCAATATCAGCTACATCCACAAAAACTTAGCCATCCAATGATTTTATTATCCAGTGCAAAACGGATTACAATCTCATGAATGCATCACCGTAACATACATCCCAACCGCTTATAACAAGCTTTTTGGAAGCTTCTAGAATTAGGGTTTACAATGTTGTTTTTCTTCTATTAGTTAAAAAAATTAACAACCGACTCTGAATGAGCAAAAAGAGGGAAAACAATTTTTCAAAGTATTAGAACCAGAGACAGAGTTACTTACAGCCATTACCAAGCTATTCTAGCTTTCTGGCAATAAAAATAAAACCAAGAGAGCCCTTACCTCTTCATCAAATTTCACTTTTACAGAAGTTAACTGACTGGTAATCGTATTAAACTCATTTAAATGATCTGACACAGATCCACCTTCAATCATTTTTAGATTAAAAAAGCGCTTCATGAGAAATGCCTTCATAGAGGCTAAGGGTTTTTCATACAAATTAGCCAAATATTTCATCAAACCATCTGTTGTTGTCACTTCTATTATATTGAATGCCACAGATGGTGCCAGGCACAACTAAATGGTTCTCAGTGCCTTTATGTCTAGAAGATCCCAATCCTCATCAGTCATTATTGTCAGTTTCTTGGCATTTCCTTCCAATGGCCTCCATAGATCTTTTTGATAGAGATAATCCTCCATCTGCATCATCTGTAACTAATAGTTCTATCCATTGAATTTATCTACCTTCAATTTACCCTCATCCGCCATTGCTCCCACTTAACCATGAGACTCCCACTCAACTGTGAGACCTTCCTGCAGACGATAATCAAACACAACATGGCTCTGATACAAGTTGTTAAGGTTTAGGCAGATCGAAGCAATAAACACTAACAATTATATGCAGGTTAAATAACTCAAATATAACAATGAAGAACAACACAAAAGAGATTAACACAAAATTTTAACGTGGTTCACCCAATATGGGCTACATCCATAGAAACTCAGCCATCCAATGATTTAATTATCCAGTGCAAAACATAGTACAATCTCACAAATGCATCACTGTAACATACATCTTAGCTGCTTATAACAAGCTTTTTGGAAGCTTCTAGAATTAGGGTTTTACAATGTCATTTTTCTTTTGTTGGTTAACAAAAATTAACAACCAAACCCGAACCCCAGAAAGGATACATTATGAGTGTATTGTATTTGCATGATCAGTCGCCACATACCAACAATCTCCCACTTGGAGACTGATCAAGCTCCACACCAAACAATCTCCCAGTTGGAGACTAATCTTGGACGATACCACTGCACTTGCAGCTCCCATTGGATTATAGGCCTGGCTGGTTTCTTATATCCACCATTATTAGTTCTGAAGGCCAATGGAAACTGATGAGGAAATTATTTTCTCTTGTGTAACTACCTTTGCGAACATATATGCAGGATTCTCACTTGTGTGAATTTTCTCCAGCTTCAACTGTCCATCCTCCAAAATTGACCAAATGAAGTGGTATATGAGTTGTATGTGCTTAGTTTTTTAATGTAGAGCTAAATTCTTAGCAAGATGAATGACACTTTGGCTATTAGTGTACAAAGGGCTATCTTCTTGTCATTGCCCCAATTCTTCTAGAAAACGTTGTAACCAAATCATCTCCTTGCTAGCTTCCATAGAAGCAACATACTTAGCTTCAGTGGTTGAAAGTGCAACAACCTTTTATAGCCTTGAAATCCAATTGACTGTAGTACCTCCTACAGTAAAAACATACCCTGTAGTAATCTTCCTATCAATATCACCCACCAGATTAGAGTCAACATATCCTTTTAGAGCAGAATTTGTTCCTCCAAAACATAGTTTCTTTGAAGTAGTAGCTCTCAAATATCAGAGAATCCATTTTACCGCATTCTAATGTTCCATTCCTCGATTGCTCATATACCTGCTCACAACTCCCACTTCATGTGCAGTATCTGGCCTTGTGCATGCCATTGCATACATCAAGCTACCAACTGCTGATGCATATGGTATCTTAGACATTTTGTCTTCCTCCTCTTGTGTCTTTGGACACATCTCTTTAGTCAACTTAAAATGACTAGGCAAAGATGTACTAACTACTTTTGCATTCTGCATGTTAAACCTTTTCAAAACCTTCTCTACATACTTACTTTGGGACAAAAATAATTTTCTGTTTGTCCTGTCCCGTGTGATCCTCATACCAAGGATTTGTTTTGTTGCACCCAAATTCTTCATAGCAAATGAATTTGTTAATTTCTGCTTAAGTTCATTAATATGCTGCATGTTAGACCCGTCAACAAACATGCCATCAATATAAAGCAACATGATAATATAGCTGCCATTACCCAATTTCTTAAAATAAACACAATAATCAGAATGACATCTTTTGTAACCTTGTTCAACCATAAAACTATCAAATTTCAAATACCATTGCTGAGGTACTTGCTTCAGGCCATACAAACTCTTCTTTAACTTGCACACAAATTTCTCCTTACTCTTGACCTCATATCCCTGTGGTTGCTGCATGTATATTTCCTCTTCCAAATCCCCATGGAGAAATGTTGTTTTCACATATAGATGTTCAAGATGCAAGTCTTCTGCAGCCACAAGACTTAGAATAGTTCTAATAGAAGTCATCTTTACAATCGGAGAAAATATTTCATCAAAATCTATACCTTTTTTTTATGCAAAACCTTTTACCATGAGTCTGGCCTTATATCTTTTCTTAATTCCATCTTCTTCCTTCAACCTGTAAACCCATTTATTTGGAAATGCTCTTTTACCTGCAGGCAATTGGACTAAGTCCCAAGTTTGATTCTGCAGCAAGGAATCCATTCCCTCTTTCATGCCTAGCTCCCACTACTTTTTGGTATCTACCTGCATTGCTTCTTCATAACCTTCAAGTTCACCAGAATCAGTTAATAATATAAAATATAATGATGGAGAAAATCTTTTTGGAGGTCTATTTATCTATGTAGAATGTCTAACACTTGTAGGAGTCTGTGGGATAACTTGTTGTTGTTGAGCATCAGGTACCACTGGTATTTTATTTTCTGGAATCTCATCCAGCACAACATATTCGTTTTTGGCATGTTCATGCTTCTTTTCCTACAGCTGATCGTTATACATGACCTTCTCATTGAATATACCATCTCTATTCCTAATGATTTTATGATTTGCATAATCCCATAACCGATAACCAAATTCATCTACTCCATATCCAATGAAGGTACATTTTTTAGACTTAGCCTCAAGCTTGGTTCTATTTTCAATATCAACATGGACAAAAGATTCATAACCAAACGTTTTCAGAAATGAATAGTTTACCTTTTTGCCCGCCCATGCCTCCTCTGGAATACCACCATCCAAAGGATTTGAAGGTCCCCTATTTATTAAATAAACAGTGGTATGTACAACATCTAGCCAAAAGTGTAAGGGTAGTGGGTGTGTGCAAGAAGTTGTGTCCACTTATTGGCCAAAAAGTGGAAGTGTTTTCCCTGATTTTCATAATTTGTCACATTTGACCTAAAAATTTGAAGCACTTAACGATGGAATCTTGGAAAAATTCACTAAATATGAAATGTAGTACACGAAGTCTAGTTTCCAAATATGTAATTTTTTTCAATACCCAGATGATAGAAAGTGATTTTGAATAGGTGTTTCTAAAAACCACTGTTTAAAAGTCACTTTTTTTTTACTATACCATGTACGTGTACGTCATCCATATTTTGACCTAAATAATCATATTTTTCAAAATCCTTTTGGGAAAATATTTTTAACTCACTGAAGCACGTTTTCCATATTTTTTTGTAATTTTTTATTGAATATATTTTTTTTAATTAATTTTTTATTGGCCATTTTTGGTCTTTTAAAAAATCATCGTGTACGTCACGCATAAGATGACCTAAACTTAACATTTTTTGAAATTTTATTTTTTTAAATTGAAAAGAATTGTCTAAAGTACGTTTTCCTACAATTTTTTTTACAAAAAAATATGTTAATAAAAAGTTATTAAAATACTAAAAAACCCTAATAATTCAAGTTTATGGACCTATTTCATCAGAAATTGACTAAAAAATAGAAAAATTAATCCAATTGTAAAAAAAATTACATATTTAGAATCTACACTGTCTCATCTATAATGGGTTTTAATTTTGTCAAAATATTCTGTAAAATAGACCTTTAGATATATGCCCAAAGTCACTATTTTGTTGTGACATTGACAGGGCCTTCAAGTTGTAGGTCAAACCTGGTCCAGAGGTCAGGTTCGGGTCCCCAAAGCATTTCCTGAACCGGGTTACAAAGCAAAACCTGAGCTTAAAATTCAAATTTTAGATAATGGGATCCCGTTTTAAAACGGGATCCCGTTTCATAAAGGTTAAAATATTAACCTTTTATGGAACTCAAAACGGGATCCCGTTTATTGAAAACGGGATCCCGCTTTTGGCTCGGGAACCCGAAGCAAAACGGGATCCCGTTTCATAAAAAGCGGGATCCCGTTTCATAAAAAGCGGGATCCCATTTCATAAAAAGCGGGATCCTGTTTCATAAAAGGCGGGATCCTGTTTTGGTTAACCCGATTTCAGATTTTTTTCTAACTCCGAAACTTCCACCTTAAGTGGACACAACTTCTTGCATTTACCCTAGTCCAACATGCAATCTCATGCTCCTTGCATGCTCCATAATGGTCCTATTCATCCTCTCAGACACACCATTTTCTTGTGGGGTTCAAGGAACCATTTTCTACCTACGGATTCCATTATATGAACAATAATTTTCAAATTCTCTGCTGCAATACTCGCCTCCATTATCAAATATGAGACACTTCAACTTTTTTCCTATCTCATTCTCAACCAAAGCTTTCTACTTTTTAAAGTTTCAAATACTTCTGATTTTTGTTTTAGGAAATACACCTATGTTTTCCTAGTTGCATCATCAATAAAAGTAACATAATAGTAAGACACCAAGAGAAGATACCTGAGCTAGTCCCCATACATTCGAATGCACAAGCTCTAATTTCTCACTCTTCTTTTCTTTCCCAACTTTGAGAAATCAGACTCTTTTCTGCTTTCCATAAACATAATTTTCGCAGAACTCCAAGTCAATCTGCTTCAGACCTGGTAGCAACTTTCTGGAGTGAAGGATCTTCATCCCTTTCTCACTCATGTGCCCAAGTCTATGGTGCCACAATTTTGTTTCTATCCCTGTAGCAAGTGCTATAACTATTTCAGCAGCAACTATTTCTGTAGTAGCTAAGGTAGGATAAGTATTATCAGTACACAAATATAGTGTGCCTACCTTTTCACCTTTAGCTACTACTAATGCACCTTTAGTGACCTTCCATACTTTGTCTGAAAAGGTAACTATGCAACCTTCACTACCCAGTTGTCCTGTAGAGATTAAATTCCTTCTCAAATTTGGAACATGCCTTACCTCCTGTAGCAACCATTCATTTCCATTCTGCAACTTGATTTTTATCTTTCCTTTTCCAACAATCTGACAGGGTTCATCATCACCCAAATATACTTGTCCAAAATCACCTTGAACATAATCTACAAAATATTTCCTATGGGGTGTGGCATGAAATGTTCAAAGCTTCTGAATCTATTGCCCAAGAATCATTAGCATTATCTAAACATAGAATTAAAGCATCCTATAATTTATTACTTGCAACATTAGCTTCCTTAATGTCATCACGTTGTCCATCTCCTTGTTTGTCCTTTCACAACCAACAATCCTTCTTCAAGTGTCTTGGATTTTCACAGTGCCAGCAATCCATTCTTACTCTAGATTTAGATCTACCTTTCTTTGACTTCCCTTGTGACTTCCCATGATTTGTTGGGCTTTTTCCTCTCTCCTTTGTTCTTCCCCTATTATCTACAATCAAAGCATTACCCGATGTTGAACTCTCACCTAGCTTTTTCGTCGCATTTCCTTGTTAAGGATAACACCAACAACATCATCAAATTTCAAAGTATTTGAACTAGAGACAGAGTTACTTACAACCATTACCAAACTATTCTAGCTTTCTGGCAAAGAACATAAAACCAAGAGAGCCCTCACCTCTTCATCAAATTTCACTTTTACAGAAGTTAACTGACTAGTAATCGTATTAAACTCATTTAAATAATCTAACACAGATCCACCTTCAATAATTTTTAGATTAAACAAGCGCTTCATGAGAAATACCTTATTAGAGGTTGAGGGTTTTTCATACAATTTAGCCAAAGCTTTCATCGAACCATTTGTTGTCATTGCTTCTATTATATTGAACACCACAGATGGTGCCAGGCACAATCGAATGGTTCCCAGTGCCTTTCTGTCCAGAAGATCCTAATCCTCATCAGTCATTGCTACTAGTTTCTTAGATTTTCCTTCCAACGACCTCCATAAATCCTTATGATAGAGATAATCCTCCATCTACATCTTCCGTAACTGATAGTTCTGCCCATTGAATTTATCTACCTTCAATTTACCCTTGTCCGCCATTGCTCCCACTTAACCATGAGACTCCCACTCAATTGTGAGACCTTCCTGCAAATGATAATCAAACACAACCTAGCTCTGATACTAGTTGTTAGGGTTCATGTAGATCGAAGCAATAACCACTAACAATTATATACAGATTAAATAACCCAAATATAACAATGAAGAACAACACAAAAGAGATCAACACAGAATTTTAACATGGTTCACCCAATATGGGGTACATCCACAGAAACTCAACCATCCAATGATTTTATTATCCAGCGCAAAGTAGATTACAATCTCATGAATGCAACACTGTATCATATATCCCAGCTGCTTATAACAAGCTTTTTGGAAGCTTCTAGAATTAGGGTTTTACAATGTCATTTTTCTTTTGTCGGTTAACAAAAATTAACAATTGACCCTGAACCCCGGCAAGGATACATTACGAGTGTACAATATTTGCATGATCAGTCGCCACATACCAACAATCATCACTTGAGGAAAGGAGGACTTGTTTTCACACTCAAGGAGATTTTGGAAGGTTTGAAGGTGCCTTGATGTATTTTCATAATAATATTGATGTAACTCTTTCATTTAATATTATATTCTTGCCATGGGAGCAAATCACTTAGAGGAGTTGCAAGTATGGAGATTTGTCATCTTGAGGGATTGTGTGTGTGGAGACTTGTCATGTTGAAGAGTTTTAGCCAAGAGATGAGGTTGTAGAAAATTCTATGTTTGGTGCCACCTTGATGATGAGACAAATAATATTGTTTGGATCCTATGCATGTGTGTGCCAACCTTGTGAAGATCTTTTTCTATACATTATTGATTTGGGACGACTTGTGATGGAAGGATGAATAACAAACTAATACCTTTCCTTAGCACTTGGTGGGAGATGGCATGGAAAAGAATAGGAGAATAATAAATTCATATCTTTAATTTGAATTTACCTTGGTACCCATGAGACTTGATGTTGGTCGGCCCTCTTAGAGGGATAAGTTTATTAAAATAAAAAGAAATAACTCTTCCTAGGTCGACCATGAGAAAAGGAGATAAATTATGTATAAATACAAGGTTGATTTGTGGCATTCAAATCATCATTCAAAATTCATTCATTCATTTATACTTGGAGTTATCTCTTGGAGTAGGAGCTTGAGCCAAAACCCTTGAGTTCCTAAGAGGAGTTGGACGAAACCCTAGCTCTTTCCATTGGAGGATTCTGTGAAGGGAGTTTACTTGTGCTTCATTGATAACTTGTGGAGAAGAGGAGTAGCATTATAAATAAGATTGGAGAACATTCTTAAGGTGGCACTTCCTTGGTGTGGATTAATCATCATTTGCGGAGGAGATTGCCCTAGTTTGAGCACCCTTCATTGGAGGAGGAGCGATTTGTCTTTAGAGGCATTTTAGGTGGTTCTTGTGCATGATTTTATTTTTGATTTGGAGTAGCAGAGGAGCAAACTTGATTTGCATTTGATTAGAGTGGATTCATTGGTGGATTGGAGATAGCCTACCTAGGGTTTGACCCTACTTTTTTGTTACACATATGGTTACAAGGATTGTCATTGATGTCAACACTGTCACAAGGTTGTCATCGATGTCAACACTATCTTAGATGTGTGATGGTGTTCATGTTTGGATGTCATGTCCTATCCAGCAGAGAAGATACAGTTCATGGTTGGATGTCATGTTGAATATAATGAGGTTACTGATGTTCATGGTTGGATGTCATGCCTTAACCAATACAGAATCGAGTATGAAGATGGGAATTAGAAGCATCAAGAAGATACATTAATTAGAAGCACTAAGAAGATCAGATGTGTTGTTGATATTGAGAAGATGTTATTGGTGGCCTGGTCCAAGTTTCATGATGGTTGGATTACCGGAAGATGTTTTGCAGTTTGAAGACAGTGGTTAAGACAATTACTATACGGCAATAGAATGCTCCACATTCCTCCACATTTGCAGTTATGGCTATGTGGTTCTAGAACTATGTTCACAGTGTAGTGAAGGTCATAATTCCAAAGCTTTAGATCATTTGTCCGTTCATTGTGTAAGTTATGTATGATAGAGTACCGACATGTGTTCTGGTAGAGTAAGGTGGTGTTGAAGGCATGTTGGAATGCTCTTCATTCCTCCGAAAGTGAATGGTTGGCTTTGTAGTTTTGTGGACATGTTTATGGATGAGCATTACATGCTTCCTTGCAATTTCAAGTTTCTTGGTGGTCTGCAAGTGATGAGGCCATGTTTTGTCTTGTTTTTCTTGCTTTAAGTACCTATTTCCTAAGACATTCCCAAACTTCTATATACACTAATTATGTCTATGATTATCCTTAAGACACTAAAGCATGAAGATGGGTATATAATATGTTGTTAATTAATTATGTGTGAATGGTTGATTGCTCTTGAAATATGTTAGTACTTTATGTTGATTTTAGTGATAGGAATGCATAGATACCATGTGATGTACTAACTCCTCATGCAACAAAAGTGTGGCTTCATATCATGAAGATCACTGGACAACCTGCAACCGAAGGAAATGTTGATATTCACAGTAGATGATACAGGCACCTACAATCAAATGAAGAAGACCCCGAATTGATTGGGATGAGTCATCCATGACTCTGTGACAGTTATCCTTCAACAAATAATGCAGTCTTAAATAATGGAGGAATCTTAGTTTGTGCTCTATGTTCTATTTCTAGTCTTGATTGTTCTTCATGGATACTAGAGAGATAGAGTTACAGTAGGATTGTACTATCTATGCCACCTTCATGTCAATTTAGTTTCCTATTTCTATTTTGGTTTATAATAAAGTCCTTTTCATACATTGTTGGATAATGGACAGTTATAGCATTTATTGTTCAGTAGCTTTATTCAAATAGACAATGTTGATCCCGTCTATATAGATCTTAGATTTTACTTCATACAGATTAGACAGAGATATAGTATTAGATTTTGTTGTATCTTTTCGCTTTGACATTCAATAAAGGAATATATGTTTTGAATTCTATAAATGACTACAAAGATACAATAAAGATTTAGATGGATTTTGTGGGATCACAGTTACTCAAGGAGGCCACTTGCTCTCCATTTTGTTTATATGTTTAATTTATAATTGTATGTTTATATATGTGTGATTGATGTATGTTGTAATGAGTAATGAAAAATAGTTAGACTTTGGTAATCTATGTTATACGTCTTATTGAGTCAAGGTGACCATCATCGACCGAACCAACTGTTAGTTGCTCTCTTATCTATAAGTTACATAGGATCATTTGATTACTGATGTGTTGAATAAACTTAGTTATTTTCTATCATTCATGTTTACTTAGAGTATTGTCACTCCTTACAATTGGAATTGTGTTTTCATTAGTTAGTTCCCTTACAAAACCTCTAGACTAAAACTCAGGAATCCTTTACTGTACAAGCAGTACAAGTATCATCCAAGAAGATTGCGATTCCCTGGTTTGACAATGTAAATGTAACACATTATATAACTAGTAGGTTGCTTGATATAGGATTTGTTGGTCCGTTGAGTAGTGTGCATGCCCTTTCTGCATCAATGCATTGGTTAATAATGGAGTTCTATATTTTTGGTGCCGTTGCTGAGGATGGTGCTAAGGTTTTGAGTTTATGAGTTCTTGTTGATTTACATTTGTACTTGCTTTGCTAGGAAACAACATTTTTTTCAGCATATAGGATCACTTATATATTCCATCCATCTCCAAACAATTAACTAACATGGTGCAGGAATAGAGCCATTAGATTATACATTATTGTATGCAGCGGCCAAGAGACCATAGAGGGAGGTTTCTTCCAACTAGTTCAACAAAAGAAGAAGAATAATTTGAATTATCCCTTGGTCTGGAGAACATTGAGGATTTTGAGGATATTGCAGATTGGAACCAAGGCATCATGGCAAAAGAAGCAGTAGAAAACCTAGCTGAACCAATTACCTTTGCCTTTCCTATTTCAAACCAGGAGAGAGCTAACACCTTGAAAAATATTCCTCCTTCAACTCTACCAAACTTTCATGGGCTAATCACTAAAGACCCTGATACATTTCTCTTTGAGTTTGATGTACTCTATAGGAGTTATGATTACACTACAGATGCATACATGCTCAAGCTACTCCCAACCACCCTCAAGGATGTTGCATTATGATGGTTTATGGGTCTAGGTGAGAATTATGTAACTACTTGGGCCACCATGAAGGAGAAGTTTCTACAAAAATATCAGGGTTATTGTCATGGCAGAGATATGAAGGGGGATGACATCTTTAGGATGTCACAAAAAGAAGATAAGCCCCTGGAATATTATGTTGAGAGATTTCAGTTTTGCCTCAAGAAGTCAAGACAAAATAGCCTCTCTCCAAAGTCACTCAAGCTGGTCTTCCTAAGAGTTGTGAGAGAAGAATGTATGGATGCACTCAATCTAATTGGAGTAGGAGATATCTCTCAACTTGGATTTGATGAAATCTGTCAAATCTACCAAAATTATCCATGCTCTACTTTAAAGAAAAATAGAGGTTTTAGATCCCTAACTTCAAGTAAATCATCCACTGGAATCTCTAGGGTAGAGCTCAGCAATCTCCTATCAAACATGAAAGAGGATATCATAAGCCATTTGGCAACACAGATAGACACTCTCCACATAAAGAAGAAACAAGAGGCATCAGAGGCAGCTTTGAGTGTATACTGTCCACATTGTCAACAGAAGAAGGCCAATTACTGATGCAAGGGACTTGCTAGTATTTCTAAAGGAAAGAATGAGAAAGCAGATTTCAGAGCCATAGAAGATGAAGAAGGTCAAGTTTTCTACATTGCACAATGAATTCTATGACAACAAAGACAAGGTATGTCTTAGGACCCCTTGACCAATTCCATGTCATTTGCACCACCTATTTCAAATCCTCATAATTGGAACAATGCCCCTTGGTATAACTGACCACAACAACAATGGGCAACCATGCCACCTAGCTGGACCCAGCAACAGGAGGCATGGCTGCAACAACCATCCCAATCTTCAAATTATAATCCACAATGGTAGGCCAATCAAAACCCATGGCCACAATAGTGGTGTGGGAACCAAACTTGGAAAAATCCAAATATGAACTACCCGCAGCCACAACAAGCCCTGCCTCAACAACCTTACCTACTCATGCTTCACCTAGAGCTACTCAATTACTGGAAAAACTTGCACCTAACCCTAACAACAAGCCTATTTAGTAGGCCTATACTAATGAGGTCATCTAATACCCAACCTATACGGTTGAAGCTAGTGATGTGCACCTGCATTCATGAAAGATGCTTGTTGGACCACCATCACCACTCATCACAGAACTTCCTGATGATGAACAACCCTTCATCACTGACAACCAGAAGAAGCCTTCTGAGAAAATCTCTCTGTAGGAAGAAACCATTACCAGAAGCCCTCCATTTCTAGAGAGATTAAAAATGCACCTTCCACCAACTCCCTCTGCACCTAATTTTGATTTTATGGGGCAACTAAAAAATGTTTGTGTTAAAATTCCCGTCATCCAAGCCATCAAGGATGTACCCATATATACCGAGGCTATAAGGGAGTTATTCCTTAAGAAACCTAGACTCCTTGGCTGGTAAAAAGTATTTTTCTTTCCTTGATGGATTCAGTGGCTATAACCAGATCAAGATAGCCCCTGAGGACCAGGATAAGACCACATTCACATGCCCATGGGGGACATATGCCTATTCCGTCCTTCCATTTGGACTCTACAATGCACCTGCCACATTTCAGAGACCTATTTTAAGCATCTTTGCTGACCTTGCCCATGACTCTATGGAAGTTTATATGGATGATTTTACCACTTATGGAGAGTCTTATGAGGAGGCCTTGAAGAACCTTGATAAAGTACTATAGAGATGTCAAGATCATAACATGTCCCTTAGTCATGAAAAATGTTTCATGATCATGCAAGAAGGGGTAGTGCTTGGCCACTTTGTGTCTAAAATAGGAATTCAAGTGGATCCACACAAAATTGAAATCATTTCAACCTTACATGTTTCTCAAAAATAGAAAGATGTTAGAAGATTTCTAGGTCATGCAGGGTATTATAGAAGATTCATAAAGGACTTTGGTAAAATTGTTACTCATTTGTTTCTCTACTCTCTAAAGATGCAGAATTTAATTGGATAATAGCCTGTCAATTATCCTTTGACCATCTCAAAGAGTCATTAACAAAGACACTTGTATTCAGAGGACCTAATTGGGCAATACCTTTCCATATACATACATATGCTTCTGATTTTATTGTGGGAGCTGTGTTAGGATAGAAAGAAGGGAATGTGGAATATGCAATTTACTACATCAAAAAGAACCTTCAAGGTGCTGAACTTAACTATACTATTACTGAGAAAGAAATGTTAGCTATCATTTATGCAATTAATAAATTTGGGCATTATATCACTGGGTATCTTATTTTCATTCACACTGACCATGCGACAATAAGATATCTTATGAGTAAACTAGTGGTAAGTGGCAGATTGGTTAGATAGTTACTGCTCCTTCAGGAATTTGATATCACCATTGTGGATAAGCTAGGGAAGGCCAATTTTGTTGTTGAATTCCTCTCAAGGCTTCCTACTTGTAATGATGACTCAGTCATTGATGATTCTTTTCTAGATGAACTTATTTGCACTAATTGTACAAACTCCTTGGTATGAAGCTATAGCAAATTATCTTGTCATAGGGAAAACACCTCCACACCTCTTCCCAAGAGAGAGGCATCACTTTGTGCAGTGCAGCTTTCCTTATTCATGGGTATCTAGTTACCTCTTCTATACAAGACCTGATCATATTATGAGATGGTGTATTAGAGAAGATGAAGTGCATGACATTCTCAGAGCATGCCATGATGAACCCTATGGTGGACACTTTGTAGCCAAGAGGACAACAGTCAAAATCCTAAATACTGGATATTATTGGCCAACATTGCATAAAGATACAACTCTCTATACAAGAAGATGTGACCACTGTCAAAGAATGGGTAGACCTACAAGAAGTGATGAAATGCCTCTACAACCACAACTGGTGGTCACACCATTTGACAAATGGGGCATTGATTTTATTGGACCCATAGATCCACCTTCTAACCATAAGGATTATATACTTGTTTGCACTGATTATCTTACAAAATGGGTAGAAGTGAAAGCCTTGACAGTAGCTAGAGATAGTAAGGTTGCTACATTCCTTTATGAGGAAATATTTACAAGGTATGGTGTCCCAAGGGAAATAGTCACAAATCAAGGGCCACAGTTTACATCAACACTTATTGCTAGCCTTATTCAGGAGTATGAAATTAGATATAAAAAGTCCACTTCCTATCATCCACAATCAAATGGTCAAGTTGAAATCACCAATAGAGAGCTTGGGGCAATATTGACAAAGATTGGGTAGCAAGACTCTCTGAAGCAGTTTGGGCATATAGAACTACATGGAAAACAACAACAGGGTACACACCTTATGAGTTAGTTTATGGAAAGAAAGTTGTCCTTCCTATTGAGTTTGAATATAAAACATTGATAACCACTATCCAACTTGGTGTGGACCTGTCAATAGCTCAAAAGGAAAGACTGCATTAGCTTAATGCCTTGGAGGAGTTAAGAATGGAAGCAATTCATCACACTGAATTAGTACAAAATCAGAGAATCAAATGGCATGATCAGTCTATCAAAACCAAGGACTTTCAGGTAGGTGATTGGGCACTTCTCTATGACTCCAGGTATAAAGATCATAAGGGCAAATTGTAGACCAGGTGGTTAGGCCCTTATGAGATCAAGGAAGTTTTTCTAAATGGTGCAGTCCAATTAACTACAATTGACCAAGTTAGATTCTCACTGATGGTTAATGGACATCAGTTGAAATTGTATAAGAAGCCTTTGAGTAAAGCTGTATTTCTCCAACAATTAAAGGCAGATATGGATAAGGAAGTTCAACAACCTCCTGCCTTAGGTGAGGTCTCCTTCCAGGTAGCAGCTAAAAATAATGTTTTAGCAATAGATCAAGTTGCTAGTTTGACTGAAGTTCCACAACCCTCTTTCTTAGGTGAGGCTTCTAGCCATGTAGCATTTGATCACACTGTTCCATCAATAGATCAAGCTACCATCTTGACCGAAGTTCCATAGTAAATTTGAGTTTTACAAACTTTATACATAAATAAAAAACACAACGCACACACATCACATAGCCATAGCAATAAAACAAGGTGATTTTCCAATCAGAGTTCAGACTCCATCACTTCAGTTACCATTATACAGTAGAGGTGTCCTTTGGCATTCTGTCATGCTTCACTAAAGGGACCTGTAGACAAAGGCAATCTATTGTTCCATGGGACTTGTATTTGCTGCACCTACAACCAAGGGTTGTCATTCACTTGGGACCTGTCAAAGTTGCACCTGCAACCAATGCAGATGGGACCTGTTCATTTCACATTTTGCTTGTGTGCATGCAACCACTACTGCCTAAAACACCTTTTATCATGACATCCACATGCTGCCATCTTCTTCTGGATTGTACTTTCTTCTACATGTCACCCATCTACTGCACATTCTGTCGACACACCTTTTCACTATCACATCATTGTGATTCGCTTCAACTCATTCGTCAAGCACATTAACTCAATCCTCCATGCAATCATTTTTCCATGCAACAATTCCAATTTTGGCATCAACTCAGTGGTATCTATCTCACTAATTGCTTTAATTAACATTTATTGCTTCTTATTTTATGACTTTTGTTATTCGCACATCATTAATTCAACATATTATAACACTTTAACATGCTTTAAACCCGTTCCTCTGTACCATTGGTTTGTCTTCTCATTTGAGGACAAATGGACTTATAGTTGGGGGGATACTAAATTATTTTACGTACATTCAAACTTATTAATCCCTTACTCCATAATTATTACCATCTGTTGCATAACATACAAGCCAAATAGACCAAGCAATTGGCAAAAACAACTGGTAATAAGGTCTTGATGAGTAGAATTGGACTAAAAACAAGGGGACTGAGAACAATGGATTGAGTGTTTTCATGAGATATCATGATGGGTGGTGACCTGATTAGAAGAGAGCCTATTGTTCAATTAGCACTATTAGCCGATAGGCAGTGCTTGCCAATTTTTCAGCAGGCAGGATAGTTGCAATAATTTCGTAGGATAATAGAATATGATGAAGACATTACCCAGTAGTTTGTAGAGACATTCTAGAATGAGGAAGATACAGTGAAAGGCTTACGGGTTGACGTGACTGTAGCTCTTCTATAGTTGAAGTTACAGGACTACGGGCAGTTGGAGAAGAATTCCCTGTAAGAGAAAACACTATTTCTGCAAGGGCCAAGTTCATACAACTAGGTGAACGGATGGAATCGACATCTCAAGGTACCAAATGACTCTCTTTACCCTAGTTATGAGCCTCTATAGCTATCTATATTATTAAATATCTTACCTGTGATGGGAGACAATCTTTACTCTATATTGTGCATTTTAAGCTTCTAAGCCATCTCCATCATGAAAGGGTAGTGAATGTCCCAAATTTTTTGTTCAATTTGTTAAAAAGGATGTCTGCTGAATATAGAAAGAAAAATTGCCAATCTTCATTGTCTCATCATGGTTTTATTGTGCTATTAGTAAAGAGGAGTTTATCTATCCGGTACCCTGATTTTTCTTGGGAATGATTTCTTGAAGTCAATCATGTTAATGAGGGGCTTGTGGGTGTTGAACTGGAGAGAGAAGAGGAGGCACATGTAGAAAACTTACAAACATGGGAAGAAGAGGAAGCTCCTGCAACCTCTTCTCACCTAGAAGCTTCACCTACCCATTGCCATGCAATTGCCGAGGAGCATCTAGCTCTGAACTTTGATGAACCTATTGAAAAACATGCTAGTTCTTCTACACCTACAATCTCACTAGTTTCAATCCCCTTCCCAGAACATGTATCCTCATAGACTTCTAGCCAAAAAAAGAAAAAAGTCAAAACAAAAATTGTAGCATGTAGCTTCTAGCTCACTACCTCAAGCACCTGAAACTACTTGTGAAACCCCTTCTATTTCAAAATCCACCAAGAAAAGGAAATAATCCTCTTCTTCTTCTAGAGTTAAGAAGAAACAAGGAATCCCTTCTCAATCATGTAGGTGTTCAGGTCACCTAAAGGAAAAAGAAATTTTAGGGGAACCTAAAAGAGGAATGTAGTTGATATTCATATTGATACAGACTCTGAGAGGGAGCACTTGTTTGTTGATAGAGAGCAAAAAAATTTGAGTTATACACTTGTCCCAGAGTCTGATGTAGAGTCAGAGGAGGAAGATTTATATACAGCCAGAAAAATTCATAAACCTCCCCCTAAAACTGAAGAACCAGATTTATCAGCCCCTCAAGATGAAATACAGGAAGAACTATTGTTAGATTCTAAAGGCACAACAAAGGGTGAGAAGGATGAATTACAACTAGCCCTGCAAAAAATTGTAGAATTGGAGAAGCAATAGAGGGATTATCAACAAAAAGAAATAGGGTTGAATGACTAGGTTAAGAAGTTAGAAGATTAGTTACATGTCTTCCAGAAACAGGGGTCAAGACTTGAACATTTGGCCCAATTGGCCATCATAGAGATCAATAGAAGGAATAAAGAGCCTATGCAGTCAGAAGAGTAGTCTAAGAAACTTGCTCCAACCACCTTATTTACAGTTACCTTGCAACTATGGAATGAGATAGATAAATTAGTAAAAGAACAAGGTGAACTGGAGGAGAAACATAGCAAGGAAATAGAGATGAAAAACATAGAAATAAAGAGGCTAAAATTCAAAGTAGACAGAATAGAAGACATGACTATTCAATTGATGAGATGCACGCCACCTGCCAGGGTTTATGCCCTCTATCTATAGGAGCAGTATCCGAGCTTTCAGTTTAACCAACTTTACAGTGATGCCCCTGTCTCCCTTTTTACACCTACCTTATTTCTAACAGCGTACCAAAAAGCTACCCCTGAAATACAAAACCAACTGTGTGAATTCTACCTACATGAACTTGCCATTCCATATGACACTCATTGGAATCCCTTAGTTGTAATCAGGGATGCACAATTGAAGGCCTTGGCCTCATTCATTCAAAATGAGCACAGGAGGGGAGAGTTACTGCAATAGTATAATGAAAGAGAGCAGTCACTTCCTCTCAAATTAAGGGAAGAATCTCCAACTCCCCTAAAGATTGTGGAGGAATGGGTGAACCTGATTGAACATCGAGAGGTAGAAAATAAACTCCTAGAATGTAGAGCCATGGATTACAAGAAATTCAGGGAATTGGCCGAAGGAATTAGTAAGGAAGCTTTGGGTTTCTCACAAGGTAGATAGAAAGAATTGACACCAGCACTACAAAGGAAAGAGCTTCATTCATTATTTAACCTCTTAGTAGCAATCAACAGGGCACAAAGATATATAGGATTGGCCAATGAACATGGGATAACCTGGTTACCATTAGTATTCCATTGTAGTGTCCCCATTTTTGAGTCCTATTGCAGCACAGTTGGAGCTGACTTTTTGGGTTGGTGACAACCTAATCAGATGAGTATTTTGATGTCACCAATGTGTTCGAGTGATCCAGTGGAGCTGTATGACACTTTCTGGAAGGATTTCAGACAACTTGTTTGTACTTACTATTTATAGTAAGTGCTTGCATGGCGGCAATCTTTCTGGGTTTTTCTGGGTTTGTTCTCTTTGGTCATCAGAGAACACTGCTATTTTTAGTAAGTGTCAGTTTGACACTGTTTTGGTGACTTACCAATCAGCTTATGGCTATCCTAGATGTTGCAACAAGCTCAGTGATATCAGATGGTTTGTGGATCTAGTTGGCACCCTCTGTGTTGGCTTAGTTTGCTTATGGCCGTTACTTACTATTTTTAGTAAGTTTGGGTTTGGTGTCGGATCAAGTTTTTCAAAGTGGGGTTAGATTCGTCTCGTCGAGACCATTCCAACGAGCTATAGATCTTTGCATTCTGACATTGTCTTGATATTTATTTTAAAGTCTGAAAGTTATATTATTTTATTTAAATGGGACTTTATAAAGATTAATGGCAAAGTGACTTTATGAAGTGAAATATTTAAAAAGGTCACTATTTGTCTTGGGCGCCCATCTCAAGGAAATAATAAAGTGTTTTAAAATGATATTTTCCCTCTCAAAAGTGAACCCCCCCTTGAGGTGTTTTAAAAGTGGAAAAGAGCTCTCATTTGGGATATGCTTAGATAATTGATTTTTTCTCTCTTATTGAGATATTCCCTGTGTGGGTTTGGAGCTTGGCTCCAAGGTTTGGTATTGTCTTGCTGAGACGAAAACCTCTACAAGATAGTGTTGTTCTTGGTTTTTGGGGACGAAAACCTCCATTAGCAAATACTATATTGGCAGATGCATCCAGTATTCGCATTTGGTGCTTCATCGAGATTCATTGATTGAGGTTTTTGAAGGAGTCAATCGAAGATACATTTAGAAGGTTATGTGCAGCTAAAGATATGGGATTAAAGGTATATTTGTTGTGATTAAAGTGTGCTTTGCTACTATGTTTACTCATCTTGCTGGTCGCACCTTCTTGTAGCTAGGTTGTACCTATTTGGAGGGTTGTTTGGTGTCGTTTCATGCACATTTCATAGTCTACCTTGGTCGCCCAGCCCTATTCTATTGTGCAAATCAGAATCAGACTTGAATGCAGGGGTTTCATTGATGTTTGTTGCTGATACATCTTTCCTTGCGGTCATACATCCTTTCCTGGGGGACGTGATGCTCATAGTGGTGCATTCTCTTGGGTTTGTAGCAGTTGTATCCCTTATTTTGGAGGTGTCTGGGGTCTTTGGACCTGAACATTACATTGTATATTCATTTGCCAACATTTGTAATGCATTTGGAGTGATTCTGGCTATACCCATTGCTGGTCCAACAACAACATAAAAACGAAGTTGCATTTCTAAACATGGGTATGTGTTAGTAACTAGTTTTTGGTCATTTTTTCTGGGTTTGCATTACATGTTATATTTTGTATGCTCTGGCAACACACATCTGTAGGGAAACTAAAACCCCTTCTACATCTTCTCTCTAGTCTATAAGAACACACTTTAAAATTAAAATAACACATAAAAAGATCTTTTAAAAATACAAACAGGTATGGGACACTACATCCATCCTCCCTTGCTTCTTTATCCTATTCCACATTGGATGGGGCAGAGGATGGATTAGGCAACAGAATGGGCTAGGTGGAATAGGTTGATAGAACAGAAGGGCTTCTACCTCAAATAGGATAGATGAGTAGAAGAACCTACAGACTATAGAGAGATAGCTCTTTAGTGCAATCTAAGACCTTGGTTGTTGGAGGACCATCATCATGATTAGTTGGGAGGTGTGATGAGGCCATGTTTTATCTTGTTTTTCTTGCTTTAACTACCTATTTCCTAAGACATTCCCAAACTTCTATATACACTAATTATGTCTATGATTATCCTTAAGACATTGAAGCATGAAGATGGGTATATAATATGTTGTTAATTAATTATGTGTGAATGGTTGATTGCTCATGAAATATTTTAGTACTTTATGTTGATTTTAGTGATAGTAATGCATAGATACCATGTGATGTACTAACTCCTCATGCAGCAAAAGTGTGGCTTCATATCATGAAGATCACTGGACAACCTGCAGCCGAAGGAAATGTTGATATTCACAATAGATGATATAGGCACTTGTAGCCAAATGAAGAAGACCCTGAATTGATTGGGATGAGTCATCCATGACTCTGTGATAGTTATACTTCAACAAATGATGCAGTCTTAAATAATGGAGGAATCTTAGATTGTGCTCTATGTTTTGTTTCTAGTCTTGATTGTTCTTCATGGATACTAGAGAGATAGAGTTACAATAGGACTGTACTATCTATGCCACCTTCATGTTAGTTTAGTTTCCTATTTCTCGTTTGCTTTGTAATAAAGTCCATTTCCTATGTTGTTGGATAATGGATAGTTATAGCATTTATTGTTCAACAGCTTTATTCAAATAGACAATGCTGATCTTGTCTATATAGATCTTAGATTTTGCTTCATACAGATTAGACAGAGATATAGTATCAAATTTTGTTGTTGTATGTTTTCACTTCAGCATTCAATAAAGGAATATATATTTTGATTTATGTCAATGACTACAAAGATACAGTAAAGATTTAGCTAGATTTAGTGGGATCACAGTTACTCAAGCATGCCGCTTGAGGTACTGTGTCTCTCCACTTTGTTTATATGTTCAATTTATAATTGTATGTTTACATATGTGTGATTGATGTATGTTGTAATGAGTAATGAGAAATAGTTAGACTTTGGTAATCTATGTTATACATCTTATTGAGTCAAGGTGATCACCGACTGAACCAACTGTTAGTTGCTCTCTTATCTAGAAGTTACATAGGATCATTTGATTACTGCTATGTTGAATAAACTTACTTATTTTCTATCATTCCTGTCTACTTAGAGTATTGACACTCCTTACAAATAGAATTGTGTCTTCTTTATTTAGTTCCCTTACACAACCTCTAGACTAAAACTCAGAAATCCTTAACTATACACACAGTACATGCATCATCCAAGAAGATTACGATTCCCTAATTTGACAATGTAAATGTAACAAATTATATAACCAGTAGGTTGCTTGATATAGGATCTGTTGGTCCATTGAGTAGTGTGCATGCCCTTTCTTCATCAATATATTGGTTAATAATGGAGTGTGATGACAAGCTGAGTTTCTCAGTAACAGTATGTTGCAGTGTATTCTAGATGACAGGGTGTTCTCAGAGTTCATGATTGAATATATGCGGCACAAAATGTTTGATGTGTGGAGGTAAAGGAGTGTTTGGAAATGTTTTATGAGTCCTATAGACTCATCTAGAAAAGTTTCATGAAGATCTTTCTTATTTCTAGTACCACACAAGGTTTTCAAGTTGTGGCCATTATGCTTCAAGTTTCATATGTCTTTGCTTAAGGTTGTCCTATTTTCAAATGAGCGAAGTGTGTGGATGTAATCCCTTGATGTTTGATGTAGTGAAGGATGTTTTGGACCTGAATAAGCAAGTGTTGATGTCTGCAAGGAATGGGTCTTCTACTGGTGTAGTGTGTAGTCTTGTTTAGGACTTGTCCTCTACATGTTTCATGTTGTATGTTGTCCACCTGACTTGTAAATGTATTTTCATGTTGTCTCTAGCCGACAAGCAATGTAATCAATGCAATATCATGTATAAATTGTAAATCAAAGTGAGTTAGGTGAAGTGTGATTGCAAAGTGATTGATAAGGTTTGCAAGCAAGAAAAAGAGTAGAATGAATGTATTATAATTGTGACTGAAGGAGAAAGAGTAGAAATTGTAGATGTTGTCTTGATTCATCTTGAAGACTTATATGTGATAGTGATCAAGTGTAGAGTGTGCCTAACTAATCTAATCATCGGAAGAAGTGTGAAGAGGTAGTATTGCAATCATCAAAGAGGTGAATTTCAATGTCAGTTTTCAGGCAGTAGAAAGACTGTCATACTGTAATTTTTTCTAAATGTGTTCTCAATTTAGGGAGTAGTAGCTTCCTTGCGAGTGACCCTAAAACAAAGTATTCATGGAGTAGTAGCTTCCTTGGGAGTCACCCTAAAGCAAAGTTTTCAGGGAGTAGTTGCTTCCTTGGATTGTGGCCCTAAAACAAAGTCTACAGGGAGTAGTAGCTTCCTTAGGTTGTAGCCCTAAAACAAAGTTATTTTTTGAGCTTCATGTATTGTGAGTTAATCCTCACCGTGGTTTTTCCCTTCTTGGTTTTACCATGTATATATGGTGTTATGTGTTGACGTGCATTGTGTTAATCTTCCATGCTTATGTTAATGTTGTAATGCTTAAGTTTTAATATGCTCCAGAGAAGTTGAAGTTGTTTAGATACTGATTCACCCCCCTCTTAGTATCCTGGCGTGTTCAACAATTGGTATCAGAGCCAAGTTTCTCTGAAGGAATCTTAACCACTTGAGGAAGGTTCAGGATGGTACACACTCGATCTAGCAAGATACCTAGGTTCGATGGAATAAATTATG
This sequence comes from Cunninghamia lanceolata, assembly GCA_027924645.1. NCBI lineage: Eukaryota > Viridiplantae > Streptophyta > Pinopsida > Cupressales > Cupressaceae > Cunninghamia > Cunninghamia lanceolata. The sequence continues at coordinate 7,230,465 of BSBN01000516.1, forward strand.
CTTTTTGGAAGCTAAGGATGGAAGGCTATATCAATTCTCTAGGATGCAGTGTTTGGCAATCTGTCAAGACTAGTTACAAAGTTCCTGCTACTATTCCTACAAATCCAGATGAAGTTAAGGAATATGATAACAATGCCAAGGCAAAGTTTTCTATCATGAGTGGGTTAGCTTATTCATAACTTTCAAAGGTAATGAGTTGTAGTTCTACTAAAGATGTTTGGGTTAAACTTGAAACCATTTATGAAGGAGATAAGAAAGTAAAGCAAACAAAGATACAAATCTTCAAAAGTAAATTTGAGACCCTAAAAATGATAGAGGATGAAGACATTGCTGGATATATGCTCCGGGTGAATGAAGTGGTCAATGGCATCACAGGTCTTGGTGGAGAAGTGAAAGAAGATGAGATTGTGAAAAAGGTTCTGAGATCTCTTCCCAAATCTTGCAGTCATAAGGTATCTGCTATTGAGGATAATGTGGACTTGGATATATACACTGTAGACAAACTATTTGGTTCCCTGACTACCTTTAAAATGAGAGAGTTTGGCAGTGATGCTCCAAAGAAAGAAGCTACTTTCAAAGTTAGTATGAAGACAAAGGAAGAAGTTGCTGATAAAGATGAGATCTCTGATGAAGTTGAAGCAAACTTTATGAGAAGACTGAAGAAAGGAACTGGAAAATACAAAGGTAAGTTACCCTTCAAATGTTTCAATTATGGAAAGGTTGGTCACTTTGCTTCTAAATGTCCTTGTAAAGAATCAAGGGGTAGTAACAAGAGAGACAAGTTCAAAATAAATTTGTATTCCATAGAGAGCAGTTACTCTTCAGAAGATGAGGATCATGATGATTCAAATGATGAAACACTTTTCATGGTCTTGATTGTTGGTGATAGAAAGGATGATGTTGGAAAATGTGAGAAGATTGATGCCTTGAAAACAAATCAAAACAATGACAGATCAATGGTTGTATGGACTTATTTTCATGCAAGAGAAGAAGATAAGGCTTGGGTAATTGACAATGGTTGCTCAAATCATATAATTGGTGACAAGGAGAAGTTTATCATCCTTGAGAAGTGGGATGGTGGTGCTGTCAAGTTTGGTGGTGATGAGTCAACATAAATATGTGGAAAAGGTGCTATAGCTATCGATGGGAAGAATAGGACTGAGGATGTCCTCTATGTCAAAGGGATAAAACATAATCTTCTTAGTGTCAGTTAGATGTGTAGCAAAGGTTATAATCTCACCTTTCATGCCAAGGGTTGTGGAATTAGGAAGGCAGGGTCTGGAAAACTAGTTGTAGAAGGTATCAAGACATATGGTGATATCTATCATCTGAAGGAGGTAAATGGAAGAACATGTTTGTTGGCTCAATCTAGTGAGTGTTGGTTGTGGTACAAAATAATGGGACACAACAATTTTGATAATATGGTAAGGATCAACTCTACTCATGTAGTGAGAGACATGCCCAAGATAATCAAGCCTGCAAACACAATATGCAAGGAATGTCAAATGGGAAAGCAGACAAAGACAAGTTTCAAAAGAAAGGAGTATTCTTCTTCAAAGCCATTGGAGTTGATTCACACTGATCTATGTGGCCCTATAAGAATAATGAGTCAACAAGGTGAGATGTATTTTATGCTGCTTATTGTTGATTATTCTAGAATGACTTGGGTTACTTTATTAAGAGAAAAATCAGATGCCCTTGATAAATTTAAGGTGTTCAAAGTTATTGTTGAAAATGAAGTGGATGCTAAGATCAAGTGCTTAAGGTCTGATAGAGTAGGTGAGTTTACTTCAAATGAATTTGAAAAGTTTTGTGAAGATCATGATATTAGGAGACATTTGTTATCTCCTAGGACCCCTCAGCAAAATGGGGTAGTGGAAAGGAAGAATAGAACTATGCAAGAGATGGCTAGGGCAATGTTGAAAGATGCAGATTTACCTGATATGTACTAGAAGGAGGCAGTTCACACTGATGTCTATCTAATTAATAGAGTGCAACTAAGGGTCAACAACACTAAGACCTCTTATGATCTATGGTATGGAAGACCTCCCATTGTTAGATACTTCAGGATATTTGGCAGCAAATGTTATATCAGAAGAGATGAAGAAGACCTAGGAAAGTTTGATTCAAGAAGTGATGAAGGAATATTTCTTGGTTACTCAACCAGAAGCAAGGCTTATATATGCTACAACAAGAGGTTGGGAAAGATGATTGAAAGCACAAATGTCAAGGTAGATGAAAACTTGTATTAGATCTCACAAGAATTAGAGGACTCTAAATCTGATATCTTTCCATGCATTGAAGATGAAGAAGAAGAAGTGAAAAAAGAAAAGGAACAAGAACCAGAGCAGATGCCTAAGACTCCAACAAAGTATGTTCAGAAGAACCACTTAGCAGATTAGATCATTGGAGATAAGGATGAAAGTGTGCAGACAAGGAGAAGGCTTGCTAAGACACATGAGCAAGTAAACTTGTGTTTGTTATCAAAAGTAGAACCCAAAACCTTTGCTGATGCTAGCAAAGATGATGGATGGATAAAGGAAATGGAAGAAGAATAGGATCAGATTGAGAAGAATCAAACATGGGAATTGGTTCCCAGACCAACCAATAAGAATGTTATAGGAACAAAGTGGGTGTTACGAAACAAGTTGAATAAAGAAGGTGAAGTTCTAAGGAACAAAGAAAGACCAGTATACAAAGGATACACACAAGTTGAAGGCATTGACTTTGAGGAAAATTTTGCTCTGGTAGCTAGGATGGAGGCAATTAGAATGTTCCTTGCTCTTATTTCTCACAAGAACTTCAAGGTATATCAGATGGATGTTAAATCAACTTTCTTGAATGGTGATCTCAAGGAAGAGGTTTATATTGAACAACTAGATGGTTTCCAGTTATTAGAAGATTCAAACATGGTGTGCAAACTCAAGAAGGCCACGTATGGTCTCAAACAAGCACCTAGGGTTTGGTATGCTAGGCTAGACAAGTAATTTAGCATGGCTTCAAGAAAGGTACTATAGATAGCAATCTTTACATCAAGGAAGAAGGAGACATGATATTGATAGTGTAATGTCCCCATTTTCGGAATGGTTTCCATTAGAGTTGATTTGAGCTTTTCAACCCCCTCTAGGATGTTTGGAGGATATCACGGGTAATGGAGATGACTTGTTACATTTGTATGATGCCTTTGATGCACTCATCAGGGATGTGGTAATTTTTCTTCCTCGAAGAAAACTATTTGGAGAGCCTTTCATATGAATTTGTGTTAGGAGTTATGGATATTTGACTCAATCATGTGTTGTGTGGATGCAATCATTACATTGGGGGACGTTCTCACACGGATGTCTTGTTTACACCTTCATGGTCACATGGTGTACATCATTATGGAGGTTACTATTATTATCATCACCTTGGGTGACTTGCAATTTGAAGGGAAAATATTCTCCAACATCTCGCCTTGGCGCTCAATAATAAAATATAATATTCATTGTACTAGTGCTTGATGATGGATAAAATAAATAATTATTATCGTGCTAGGCAACACCTTTGATAGATACCCTAATTCATATCTTTAATTTGAATTAGGCACTTTCTTGAAAGGAAAATATGATACATGTGGGTCGGCCCTCTTGGAGGGAAAATATATTCAAAAATATAATATTATTGCCCAGGCCGGCCAAGAGGAGAATGTGGGTCAAGAGGTGTATATATACATGATCAATTGACATTGCAAATTCAATAATTCAAGCATTCATTAATTACACACTTGGGAGCAATCTCTTGGAGAGGATCTTGGGATGAAAACCTCAAGCATCTAAGGAGGAGTTGGGCAACAATCTAGCTTCTCTAATTGAGGATTCCATGACAGGGATTCACTTGGGCTTCTTCATCATCATCAAGGGTAGAATTATACATCAGCTTTGAGAGCATTCATCATGGGCGAATTGACTAGGGTTTTACCCTATCTTGGAGTGCACCTCTTGGAAGGATAGGTGACTTGATATTGGAGGTGTTTTGAGGAGTTTTTGGCTGCTAGGGTTTTATGCTACAACAGGCTTGTCACAGCAGTTAGAGAAGACCTCATTCACCCACCTTGGAGGGTTCTATCTAGGGTGATTTGCATCACTTGTCTAGGGTTTCCAACCCTTTTGAGGAGTACCACCCTTTGAGGGCATTTTGGACTCATTGTGGTATTTACTTCATGATATCAGGTCTAAACCATAACAGCAGATATATTATTTATGTTTGGGCATGATTGCCAATGATTGGATGTAAAAATTAGACTTCTATATTCTGATTTATGTCAACATATTATAATTGTATGTTTGATCCTCCAAATTGTGTATTTCATGGTGGATTTCATTGTTGACATAAGGTGAATCATATGCTATCTTGTTTTGATATTTTGAGATGCAATATGTTGGTTGTTATGAGAATTTGGTAATCTGAAAATTAGAAAATTAGACTTCATCATCTAGGGTTTGAGCAGAAATTAAAGACGTTATTTGGAAAGCTCGTAAATCCAAAGTTGTTCAAAATATCCCCATTTGGGACATTACAGTGGTATTAAAGCCATGATCTTGCTAGCCTGGAGGGTTTGATCATAGAAGACAAAGAGATAGAGCCATTTAGACAAAGCCAAGATAAATTGAAGAAGGAAATTGATAGATGGTTGTATGAACAAGAGGCTACTCAAATCCTTGAAGAGTACAACACTTCATCACTTGATTTTAGGTTAGCAACTCCTTTTGGATTTTTCTTGAAGGTTCACGAAGGTGAAAATCCAGGGAAGGAAGATCTATATGCCTACATCCAATTGATAGTCATTTATGGAGAAAGTTTAAAGAAGGATGAAGGATCACTTGCTTGTGAGTGGCAGCCTACAAACGATCATGAGGAAGACATAAATTAGTCTATGTATGTTGAAGATTGGACTCCAAGCCCTAAAGAAGACAAATCCAAAGGTACACCTCATCCCTATGAAGATAAGATTGAAGAAGATGCCGCCATGAAAGTGGAAGGATTACTTGTTGGTTATTTGCATCCTACAAGTCATTATGAGGATATGGGAGAAGAAGCATCGCACATTGCAAGTGGCGAACACCTAAGACTTCATGATAACCACACGATTGGAGGGTACACTATCACAAGAGGTTGTCAAACCTACAAGGTTGGATCAGCTACAAGAAGGTATGAGTTCATTTGTTGTTCCTTTGATTGAGCCTAGCATTGCTTCATCACCATTGTATCATAATGGTAAGGGATCAAAGGGTAGTTTAGATGTCTTTGAGATGAGTATTGTTCATACATTTGAGGATGATTCAAAAAAATTTCTATGTAGTGAACAAAGAGATGTTGTTAAGATTGATTTAGATTAGCAAGAGATGAATGACCCCTTGGTGGATAAGGAGGTCATAGTTGTTTCACCTATTATGGAAGATCATGATGTAGAAGACTCTACCCACTATTTTGATGGAGATCCTATGATCGAGCATAATGAAGACTTAGCTCTCACACATAGGTGTAATGGAAAAGATGTCAAGGAAGGAATTGGATTGGAAGGGCATGATCATGATAAGTTGCATGAAGGCCTTGGGTCTTACAAGTTACATCACTTGGAAGGGCCATTGAAGACAAATGAAGGTAAGGTTGTGGCAGCTCTAACTCATTTTGATCATGTTCATAAGGTAATTGTAGATTTGTGTTGGAGAGCTCTAGGGAGGCATGAATACTTTGTACAATATCTATATATTGATGATTTTAAAGAGCTCCAAGAGGCCTTGTCTAGGGTGAAGTCAAACTACTTGCATCTACTTCCAGATTGATATCATCTCTTCAAGATTGGAGAGATATATGCTAATGCTTTGAGAAGGGAGGAAGACAAGGTGGATAGGCTCACCTTTGAGCTTAAGAGCACTCAAGAGGTCCCTCAAGAAGTGGAAGATCATGTGGAAAGGCTTGGTGGGGAGTTGAGCATGGCACCTTCCTCATCACACTCAACAAATTTTTTGACTTTTATGGCAGCCACATCCGATGGAAGACAATGCAACATGAAGAAGGCAAAGAGTAGAGGCATGAAGCATGGACGTCAAGGATCCTATGATGAATTCATGAAGAGAGAGGATACACTTGATTTTCAGTTGCATCATGGACGTCAAGGATCCTATGATGAATTCATGAAGAGAGAGGATACACTTGATTTTCAGTTGGATGCAACTACTAGATTAGCACTTGATATAGAGCATGTACCAAGGAAGGAAGAAATGTTTGAGGATCTTGAAGACGCCACACCAAGACATGAGGTAAGATATGATTTTCTAATTTACAACAATAGTCCCTTACCTTTTCATGAGGTAGCAGCCCTCATACATAAGGAGGGTAGTGGTACAAAATTCCAAAGCATGTGTAAGTGGAATGATGAGCCTCTTATGATAGACAAACATGAGGAGCACTCATATTTTCTATGGCATTGGAAGAGTTCTTTAGTTGGGAGAACAAATAATTATGGAGACACCACTAAAAGGTATGAGACAAAGGCAGATTTCAATTTTGTGAACAGCGGTCCCTCAGCCTCACAATATCATAACATGGTAGCCAGAGAAAGAGAGATTTAATTCTGATTGGAGGCAGGAGAGTTTTAGTTGGAGCCACCTTTTGAATCTATACTTGTAGAAAGACATATGGTGAAGGATGAGGAAATAGAGGAAAGCTTGGTAATGTATGATAACAGGTCTAATTTTCAAATTTGCAATAGCAGTCCTATGTCTTCAAAATATTATGTTATGACATCCAAAAGGATCAACCTTGAGGCATGTAAATTTCATGGGGAGTCTCACATTGGATCAGCACTTCATGGAGAACTTGCAACAACGATGAAGGAGGTGTTTGAGAAGGGTGAAGGCACTATCAAAAGGTATGACAGGAGTTTTGATTTTATTTGGATCAGCAGTCTTTCACTTTGGCATAATCATATGATGGCAGCCCCTACACTTGGGAATGAGAGTGGGAAATTTTCTATTGTTGGCACTCCATTGAGAATCAAACATGAAGATTTTATGGATTCTCCAAGACACAAGATGACTGATTTGATATTCCATGACATGAAAGAGGCAAAGAAGATTCATTATATAGTGGTTAAAATGAAGCAATCAGATTTGCATAGTGCGAGGTATGAAATTTTTGTTTGTTCACTTAGCTTGCTTCATGAGGAGTTGATATCACATCTTGTGGAGAGCAACTTGAAGGCTCACATCATAGTCTTGGATGGTATTATGTAGCTTACACTTGATGGACCAGCGATTAGTGTAGATGGAGCTATGGGTAATCCAGTTTGGATTGAGACTTTGATTATTCATGGAGTACTTGAGGAGTTTGCTTGTGATAAGTCCCATCATGTTGATGATTCTTTGGTGGAGTATGAGGCTGTCCTACTTAAGGGATTTGAGACTCATGTCATGGAGACACTTGTTTTTGATTGGCACCCCCTTGAAGGAATGGAGTTTCAACTGAGCTATGACACGAGGTATGGAGGTGTAATATCCCTTGCCCAAACTGATTACAATTTTCTGATTTTTGGCCTTGAAGACTTTTGTCAAACAATTACTCTGCAAAGGGATATTATGCTCATACAAATTTCTGTTTGCTTTTCCTAACACTTAGCTCCAATTGGTAACATTATATATGCCGGTAAATGACTCCTATGATGTCTATATGATGCCTCAAGATGAAATGCAACTATCTTTTGGTGTTTTCAAGTGCGTATTAATGACTACATATGAGAAAAAGACACCTACAGCCAACTGACATAATGACAAACACTTGGCATGCATTCTTATATGAGAAACCAGTGCTCCATTGATATAGGCATTACATCAAACAATTATCATGCAATCTAAATGCTGGAGATAAACAATGAGTCTGCAGCTTATAACTCCATTCATTGAATGTAAAACCAAATACATAACATGCCAAGACTCATGGCTTTCAAATGCCAAAATATGATTACACAGTCATCAACAACAGCAATCCTATATGCTAATAATAGATGCAAATAACAGAGAGAACCTGGTAATAATGGTGCCCAAAGTGCTGAGGAAGAATCAAGCAATATCCCAGGAAAGGAGTTCCTTCCAAACCCAAATTGTAACCTCCTCCTAGCTGCCCTGTACTGTAGCATTACTGTTCATGGCACTGTAGCAATCACTGTAGCATACTGTAGCAAAACACTGTAGCGCGACACTGTAGCGTACTGTAGCAAAACACTGTAGTGACCACTGTAGCGTTACTGTAGCAAACACTGTAGCGACCACTGTAGCATTACTGTAGCAGCACTATTCACAGCACTGTAGCAACTAATAGAAAAGTTTCTGATATGCAAATTAATACCTCCAAACCCTTAGTTAATATTGTAGATTTAAGCACAAATGAAAGGACTGAAGTATCCCTTCCAATTTGCAACCCTTCGGAGGATATTTCACCACCTCAGTTATGCTAATCTATGGGAGTTTCCGTTCCCAAAGACCAAATATGCAGAAACCCTTGGCTCCACAAAACTCATCAAATGCAAATGTCAATAATCGGATGCCTGGAAGCTTACCTTGCCCCTTCCTTTATACTTTTTTAATCACACTTTCAAGAGGCTTCTAGAAAAATCCTATTATTTTATTTTAGTGACTTTAATGATCTAATGTGTATTTTAAGTCACTATATTAAATTAATTAAATATAAGGTTACCTTTTGATTTCAAATTAAGTAATAACCTTATAAAATAATTAATTTAATAATATCTCCCTTATTTCGTCAATTAGCCTTCGGGAGTTAAAGGCTAAATTACTCATCATGAAAATCACTTAGGAAGGGGACATTACAGGAGGTATTGTTATAAGGATGCTTGATTTTGAGTTACTCTTGCTTGTATTTCAGCTGGGCTATGGCTTAGGGTTTGGAGATGAGCATGAAGACATTTGTGTCCCAGCCCTAATTCTTGAGTTACTACTTCAAGCATGGATGAGAGATGGTTGTTCTACATTTTCATACATGGATTTCCTTGGGAGTACTTGGAGGACAGCAGCTGACAGGGTGTTTTGGAGAGGCTTGAACTATCTCTTCATCATTGGAGGATGGCATAGGGATGATACTCTATCACCTTCCCTCATTGGAGGTACTATTTATAACTACATAGGACTGATTTCCAATTAGGAGGTCGCTGTCCTATTTTACATTAGAAATTTTGGAGGAGCTGATATGCACTTTTTGGCACTTGTGATGGGAGTTTGACACATCCCTGGGAGGATAACTAGAGTTAGAGGTTGGATTGATGTTGTTAGCACTTTGAGATGCTTTCCTCTCTTCATGATTGTCAGAGGTGATGATAGATTGACTTGGGATCTAGGTGGAGGTATGTTTGGTACATCACTTCATTAGGGTGTTGATAGGTTGCTTCCCAACTCATGGAGCATTGCCAATGATTTTATCAGAGTGGAGCAGTGGAATCTTGGAGACTTGTGCTTGTGTTTTAGGGATCACACTCTTCATCACTTGTTCTTCGAGGCTTCAGATTGGACCAGCTATTATTTTTCAAGGAGGGGCACCTGGGGATCTTTAGGGTTTGTTGCACTTGTGGTTGCAAGCATATTTTATAGAGAATGGTGCTTGGTTAGACACAAGAATGTATGGGTTTAGCTATTGGAGTTCACTTTGCATTGCATTCTTTCGTTTCTTCTTGGAGGATTCAACCACCAGTGGATGATTCGTACGGCCATCGATCATGCAAACATATGGAGATACATGTCACTTGACACTATCTCACAGTATACACAATTGCCATTGCTTGAGGACAAGCAATTCTGAGAAGGGAGGACTATAGTGTCCCCATTTTCAGAATGGTCACCATTAGAGTTGATTTGGGCTTTTCACCCCACTCTGGGATGTTTGGAGGATCTCATGGGTAATGGAGATGACTTGTTACATTTGTATGATGCCTTTGGTGCACTCATTAGGGATGTGGTAATTTGTCTTCCTCAAAGCAAACTATTTGGAGAGCCTTTCATATGGATTTGTGTTAGGAGTTAGACTCAATCATGTGTTGTGTGGATGCCATCATTACGTCAGGGAACGCTCTCATATGGATGCCTTGTTTACACCTTCATGGTCACATGGTGTAGATCATTATGGAGGTTACTATTATTATCATCACCTTGGGTGACTTGCAATTTGAAGGGCAAATATTCTTCAACATCTCACCTTGGTGCTCAATAATAAAATATAATATTCTTTGTACTGGCACTTGATGATGGATAAAATAAATAATTATTATCATGCTAGGCGGCACATTTGATAGATATCCTAATTCATATCCTTAATTTGAATAGGCACTTTCTTGAAAGGAAAATATGATACATGTGGGTCAGTCCTCTTGGAGGGACAATATATTCAAAAATATAATATTGTTGCCCAGGTCGGTCAAGAGGAGAAGGTGAGTCAAGAGGTGTATATATACATGATCAATTGGCATTGCAACTCAATCATTCAAGCATTCATTCGTTACACACTTGGGATCAATCTCTTGGAGATGATCTTGGGACAAAAACCTCAAGCATCCAAGGAGGGTTTGGGTGATCATCTAGCTTCTCCAATTGAGGATTCTGTGATGGGGATTCACTTGGACTTCATCATCATCATTAAGGGAAGAATTATACATCAGTTTTGAGAGCATTCATCATGGGAGAATTGACTAGGATTTTATCCTAGCTTGGGGTGCACCTCTTGGAAGGATAGGCGACTTGATATTGGAGGTGTTTTAAGGAATTGTTGGTTGCTAGGGTTTCATGCTACAACAGACTTGTCACAACAGTTAGAGTAGACCTCATTCACCCATCTTGGAGGGTTCTATCTAGGGTGATTTGCATCACTTGTCTAGGGTTTCCAACCCTATTGAGGAGCGCCACCCTTTTAGGGCATTTTGGACTCATATTTTGGTATGTACTTCATGATATTAGGTCTGAACTATAGCAACAGATATATTATTTATGTTTGGGCATGATTGCTAATGATTGGGGGTAAAAATCAGATTTCTATATTCTGATTTATATCAGCAGATTATACTTGTATGTTTGATGCTCCAAATTGTGAATTTCATGGTGGATTTCATTGTTGACATAAGGCAAATCATATGCTATCTTGTTTTGATATTTTGAGTTGCAATATGTTGGCTGTTATGAGCATTTGGTAATCTAAAAATTAGAAAATCAAACTTCATCATCTAGGGTTTGAGAAGAAATTAAAGAAGAAGTTATTTGGAAAGCTCGTAAATCTAAAGTTGTTCAAAATATCCCCATTTGGGACATTACAAATAGCTGCAGTATATGTTGATGACATCATCTTTGGTGGAGATGATGATATGTGTAAGACATTTGCAGAGGAGATACAAAAAGAGTTTGAGATGTCTATGATTGGTGAGATGTCTTTCTTCCTTGGACTTCAAATTACTCAACTAAATAGTGGTATCTTTATTTCACAAGATAATTATGTCAAAGAGTTGTTGAAGAAGTTTGGTATGGAGGATTCAAAACCAGTGAGTACTCCCATGGTCACTGGATGTCACTTGAGCAAGGATGATGAGTCTCTGTAGGTGGATTATACTTCCTACAGATCTAATTATTAAGGATTGTTGTACCTAACTGCTTCTAGACCTGGAATTATGCATGCAGTATGTGTGGTTTCCAGATATCAAGCCAATCCCAAGCAAACACATGAGAAGGCAGTGAAAAGGATATTCAGATATTTGAAAGGAACATTGGATTATGGCTTATGGTATCCAAGAGGTAATGTCTTTGATTTGAGTGCCTACATTGATGTTGATTGAGCTAGTTGTGTTGATGATAGGAGTGCAAGTGGCAATGCTTTCTTTTTAGGAAGCAAATTGGTTTCATGGAAGAGCAAGAAGCAAGATTCAGTGTCCCTATCAACTACAGATGCAGAATATGTTGCAGAAGCATCCTGCTATACACAAGCATTGTGGATGAAGCAAACCCTAAAGGATATCAAGGTATTGTATGATGAGCACATTCCTATTTTCTATGACTATACAAGTGCTATAAATATTTCCAAGAATCCAGTGATGCATTCTAGAACCAAGCATATAGCAATCAGGTATCACTTTTTGAGAGAGAAGGTTGTAGATAAGGAAGTGAAGTTGGAATATGTTCCAACAAAAGATCAGATTGCAGATATTTTCACAAAGGCTCTTGTAAAGGACACTTTTGAGGATCTCTGACAGAGGTTAGGGGTAATTGCCCCTCCTTGCTAGATGCATAATGGTGCATATGTCCAGGGGGAGTTCATGTTATATCTTGTTCCTGGACTGATAGTGGCTACCTCTTAGGGGAAGCATGTAGTGGTTGTTGATGATAGAGGGAGTTTGTTTGCTACAAGAAGAAGTTATGCCCTAAGGATGGAGAAATTGCCCTTTGTCCTTGATGTCAAAGGGGGAGAAAGGTGCAGGTATGTGTTGCCATCAATGTCAAAGGGGGAGATTATTACACATATGGTATCTAGGGTTATCATTGATGTCAACACTATCTTGGATGTGTGATGATGTTCATGGTTGGATGTCATTTCCTATCTAGTAGAGAAGATACAATTCATGGTTGGATGTCATGTTGAATATAATGAGGTTATTGAAGTTCATGGTTGGATGTCATGTCCTGACCAAAGTAGAATTGAGTATGAAGATGGGAATTAGAAGCATCAAGAAGATACATTAATTGGAAGCACTAAGAAGATTAGGTGTGTTTCTAATATTGAGAAGATGTTACTGGTGGCTTGGTCCAAGTTTCATGATGATTGGATTATCAGAAGAGTGTTTTGTAGTTTGAAGATAGTGTTGAAGACAATTACTATACAAAAATAGAATGATCTGTATTCCTCCGCATTTACAATTATGGCTATGTGGTTCTAGAAATATGTTCAAGGTGTAGTGAAGGTCATACTTCTAAAGCTTCAGATCATTTGTCCCTCCGCTGTGAAAGTTATGCATGATAGAGTACTGGCATGTGTTCTGACAGAGTAAGGTGGTGTTGAAGGCCTACTGGAATGCTCTACATTCCTCTAGAAGTGAATGGTTGGATTTGCAATTTTTTGGACATGTTTATGGATGAGCATTACATGCTTCCTTGCATTTTCAAGTTTCTTGGTCATCCGCTAGCTCCGTTTCTCAATAACAATATGTTGCAGTGTGTTCTGGATGACAGGTTGTTCTAAGAGCTCATGATTGAAGATGTGCGGCACAAAATATTTGATGTGTGGAGGTAAAGGAGTGTTTGGAGATGTTGAATGAGTTCTATAGACTCATTTAGAAAAGTTTCATGAAGATCTTTCTTGTTTCCAATACTGCACAAGGTTTTCAAGCTGTTGTGGTCATTATGCTTCAAGTTTCATATGTCTTTGCTTAAGTCTATTCTATTTTTAAATGAGTGGAGTGTGCGGATGTAAGCCCTTGATGTTTGATGTTGTGAAGGATGTTTTGGACCTGATTAAACAAGTGTTGATGTCTGCAAAGCATGGGTCTCCTTCTGGTGTAGCATGTAGTTTTGTTTAGGACTTGTCCACTACACGTTTCATGTTGTGTGTTGTCTGGATGACTTGTAAATGTATTTTTTACGTTGTCTCTGGCCGACAAGCAATGTAATCAATGCAATATTAGGTATAAATTGTAAATCAAAGTGAGTTAGGTGAAGTGTGATTGCAAAGTGATTGATAAGGTTCATAAGCAAGAAAAAGAGCATAATGACTGCATTATAATGTGTGACTAAAGGAGAAAGAGCAGAAGTTGTAGATGATGTGTTGATTCATCTTGAAGACTTATATGTGACAGTGATCAAGTGTAGAGTGTGCCTAACTAATCTGATCATCAGAAGGAAGTGTATAGAGGTAGTATTGCAATCATCAAAGAGGTGAATTTCAATGTCAGTTTTCAGGTAGAAGAAAGACTGTCATACTGTAATTTGTTCTAAATGTGTTCTCAATTCAGGGAGTAGTAGCTTCCTTGGGAGTGACCCTAAAACAAAGTATTTAGGGAGTAGTAGCTTCCTTGGGAGTGACCCTAAAGAAAAGTTTTCAGGGAGTAGTTGCTTGTTTGGGTTGCAGCCCTAAAACAAAGTCTGTAGGGAGTAGTAGCTTCCTTGGGTTGTAGCCCTAAAACAAACTTGTTATTTGAGATTCATATATTGTGAGTTAATCCTCACCATGGTTTTTCTTTTCTTGGGTTTTCCACGTATATTTGGTGTTATGTGTTGATGTGCATTGCGTTAATCTTTCATGCTTATGTTAATGTTGTAATGCTAAAGTTTTAATCTGCTTCGGAGAAGTTGAAGTTGTTTAGATACTGATTCGCCCCCCTATCAGTGTCTTGGTATGTTCAACATCTTTGAGTGCTACCTTTGGAGGATCTTTGTGGAGGTTTGTTGGCATCCCATGGCGACATTTGCATCATCCTTTGGAGCAACAAACATATCAGACCTGGCTGTACTTGTCAGATTAGATTTACATTGTGTTTGAAGATTGAAGACCTAGGGTTTCATACCCTAATTGGAGCAACACACATAGGATATCTTTGCCTATCATTTTGAAGGTTATTTTGCTATTATTTTGGTATGTATAACCCTTAGGGTTAGGGAAAAACATTGTTGGGCATGTTTGTCATGTTTTCCCTATTTTGTTGGTGTACTTAAAGACTTGTAAAACTCATATTTTGTAGTAGCAAACTTCTAATTTATTTTTCAGTCATGTGTGTTGGATAAATGAAGTGGATTTGATGTTCATTTGATGGTGAAATTCAAGTATATAATGGTTGATCATGTTTGTGATGGAATTATGATGTTTTGAGGTGTTTTATGGGCTGCCCTAGTTGAATGTTCAAGTTTGATTTTTACTTCAGAAATTAGGGTTTGAGCAGAAAATTAATTTAGATATTTTAGAAATTTTGTAAATCTAAAATTGTCCAAAATATCCCATTTAGGGATACTACAGCGGTATTAGAGCTTGGATCCTACCAGCCTACAGGGTTCATGTGGAGATTGTGAAGTGGTGATCATCTAATGTTGGCTCATGAGTTTTGAAGATGGAAGATACATCACTTCTAGGAGAAGGCAACATATTGTTGGGTCTGAATCGAAAGGAGGCAATATGAGTGACCATACTCATGAAGATCATCGTGAAGATCAAAGCACAAGGGAAATGCTTAGTGATCTAGCAAGAGGGCATTGAGATTTACTTCAGCTCTTGAACAGATTTGTGAGAAAAAACATGGGCAACAATGGAGGCAACGACAATAATGGAGGTGATAAAGGCAATCAAAATAATGGGCACAATGATGGAAGCACTTTCAAAAATCAAGGTGGTACTCCGGTGTGTACATCTCATACAACCGTAGATACACCTCTCATGTCTACATTTTTGGATCACTAAAGGGTTGCGGGGAATGAACCACAAGCTCGAGGTGAGGCTTTTGATGATTATAGGAGAGTGGTTGGCACTAAGCGATGAATGTAAAGAATCCTTGCCATGGACCAATTCCTATCAAGTCAAATACTAGAATAGGGACCGATCTCGAGAAGGGAGGAGCAACAATCACACAAATCATGAATTGCAAAAGAAGTTGGGAAAGATCAATATGACTCCATTTTATGGCTCAAGGAGGATCACGGCGCGGGCTTGGATTCAAAAGTTTGACAACTACTTCACATTGAGCCCTATATTTGAGAAGGATGCCATACAGTTTGCTACACTCCCCTTCGAAGGTAATGCTCTTGATTTGTGGTACAACGGCATGGTGACTCAAGGCCACGACCTCATCACTACATATTTGGAATTCTCACAAAGGTTGATTGATAGATTTGATGATTCAAATCCAGAGAAATTCTTCAAGGAGTTGGCACTACTCAAACATAATGGATCATTGGATGCATACATTATCTAGAATTTCAGAGGCTTGCCATGTTGGTGCTAATTGTTTCGAAGACATGATTGCCATTCCTCTTCATTGAGGGACTTAAGGAGCAGGTTCGTGGATGGGTAAGAGCCTTATATCCACCAACATTGAGGGAAGCAATCAAGAGGGCTCAAGGAATGAAGTTTTCAGTGCCATCAAAACTGAAGTTTCAAAGCAAGCCATTTCAGAAGGATCCAAAGAAGAACTTTCCAAAGGATGGACCAAGGAATCCCATAATGGATTTCGAGACAAGGAACAAGCTATGAAGGAAGAAGCTTTCCTTTACATGCAAGGAGCCATGGGTGCCGGGGCATAGATGTCAAGGCAAGGGCAAGGCATACTACATTGAGGTTTTTTCTAATGAAGAGGAGGAGGTTCCTGACAGTAGCTCAGAGGGAGACAAGGAGGAATGACAAGTAGAGCTTGATGATACACAAGGTACTATTGCTTTCCTTTTTGGTGTTCCAAAGCATTATTCTTTTAGGATTAGAGGTGTGGTAAAAGGGCAAAGAGTATCTTGTTTGGTGGATAGTGGAGCCACACATAATTTCATTGACGAAGGCTTCATAGTTAAGAAGGGATTGCAAGTAGAGGAATTTCTAGGGTTCAGTGTTCTATTGGCGGATGGATTCAAAATGAACTATATGAAGAAGATTTCTCATCTAAGCATTTAATTGGAGGAATACACTTTTGAGGATGAGTTTTATGTGGTTGGCATTGGACAAATTGAAGTTATCTTGGGAATTCACTGGCTCAAATCTCTTGGGAGATATTATAGGACTTCAACAAGATGGAGCTTGAGTTCACTTCGAATGGAAAGAAAATCATATTAAAGGCCATCAACAACAACACACCTATAAGCATGGCAGCCAAATAAATGGAGGTTCGATTTAGGTCAGAGACAAGAGAATTTCAGTTGGAGGCCCCTTTTGGATCTGCACTTGTAGGGGGACATATGGCGAAGGATGAGGAAGAGATGGAGGAGCTAGAGGACAACTTGATAAGGTATTTCTTTTGTAGTAGCTACTTCATATGAGGAACACATCATAGAAGAGGCCCCCAAGATGGACACTTGTGATTTAGACATGGAGTATAAGGAAGATATGAAAGTTGCAAGTCACAAGCCTGAATTTATCCACCATACCACAAAAGATATCAAAAGAACTCAAGACTTGTGCAATGGTTGGTTGCAACGAGCAAAGAAGGCGAAGATGTTGGCTACCCAGGTAAGACAACACTTGCACGAGGTCAAAGAGCAGTCTCATCAGCTAGATGAAGCAAGAAGGCAAAGGGAAGCACATCTACGATCTCTATTTCTTCCAAGGGAAGAAGGCATCACGATGGAACAAGAAAAGGAGAAGCATATGGGTAAGAACAAGCAAGAAGAGTATGCATATTTAGGTGGACAAGTGGAAAGGTATGATTCAAAAAAATTTGTACCTAATTTGCATCATAAGTCACTTTTGTTTGGGAGGCCCCTTGAAGGCTCAAGTATTAGGGGAGATTGGAGTTGTTTAGACTACACTTAGTGGATCAGCCACTAATGTCATGACTTCATTTGAAGAGGGAGCCATAAGGGATTCAGTTTGTGATGGTCCCTTGATCATTCTTGGAGGAGATGTAGAGTTGGGTGATAATGTGATACAACTCTATCATTCTATTGATCATTTGGGAGTATTCGAGGTTGTTCTATGTCTGAGTTTGGTGATGCATACTTGAGAGGCACTCGCATTGGATGGGCATACTTCGGAGATGCAGTTAGTTTATATGCATATGTATGGAGACATTGTCCTAATTTATGATCTTGAGACACTAAGGTTTGTATTGCAGCTGGGCTATAGCATTAGATTTGGAGGTGAGCATGATGGCATTGACATTCCATCCCTAGTCCATGAAGATCTTTTGCATGCATGGTTTAGAGATGACTATTCTACTTTATGGTGCATGGATTTCTTACTGAGTAGGTGGAGGACAACAATTGTTAGGGAGTTGAGAGGGGAGTTGGATCATCCTCTTATCATGGGAGGACAGCATAGTGATGATATCCTTTCATCCTTTGCCATTGGAGATACCATGTGCACTCACATAGGACTGGTTTACTATCATGAGGTTGCTGTTTGGTTTCATATCAGTAACTTAGTAGGAGCGATCATACATTTTCTTGCATCTATATTGGGCATACTTTGCATCTACGGGAGGTCTATAGGAGTTGGAGGATGGTTTGGTCTTGAGGACACTTCAAGATTCTTCCACTACCTCATGTTCTATGGATGTAGAGGTGTGATGATTTGGGATCTAGGAGGTGACAGGTCTGACACTTGGGATCTAGATGGGTTTCTTCACAACCTTCGAAGCATGGATGATGACAGTGTGAGGCAGCCGAGGCTTGGTGACAGGTGGACATGTTTCAGAGTTCACACTCTTCACCACTTGTTGATAGGCATGATTCTCTTCAAGGCTTCAATTTGGATTAGCTATTTGTTTTTTATGGATGGAGCCTTGGGAGTTTTAGAGATTGCTGCACTTGTGATTGTGGGAATATTCTCAAAATCAGGAGGATGTGGCCAAGTCGATCTCGAGTGTGTATGGCTATGACTATCGGAGATCACTTCGCATTGCATTCTTCACATTCTTCTTGGAGGGTACAACCATGGGTGGAGACTTTGTGTGGTCATAGGCCATTTGATTGGATGGAGATACATGCCATTTGACACAATCTCACAGGATGCATGGTATTCGAGTGGATGGAGGTACATGTCATTTGACACTACCTCACTTGCTGCATATTTGCCATTGCTTGAGGACAAGCAATTCCAAGAAGGGAGGACTCTAATGTCCCCTTTTTCGGAGTGATCGTCACTAGAGAACAAGAGGACTTGTTTTCACACTCAAGGAGATTTTGGAAGATTTCAAGGTGCCTTGAGGTAGTTTCCTAATAATATTGATGTAACTCTTTCATTTAATTTTATATTCTTGTCATGGGAGTGAATCACTTGGAGGAGTTGCAAGTATGGAGATTTGTCATCTTGAGGGATTGTGTGTGTGGAGACTTGTCATGTTGAGGAGTTTTAGCCAAGAGATGAGGTTGTAGAAAATGATATGTTTGATGCCACCTTGATGATGAGACAAATAATATTGTTTGGATCCTATGCATGTGTGCAGCAACGTTGTGAAGATCTTTTTTCTATACATTATTGATTTGGGACGACTTGTGATGGAAGGATGAATAACAAACTAATAACTTTCCTTGGCACTTGGAGGGAGATGGCGTGGAAAAGAATAGGAGAATAATAAATTCATATCTTTAATTTGAATTTACCTTGGCACCCATGAGACTTGATATTGGTCGGCCCTCTTAGAGGGAAAAATTTATTAAAATAAAAAGAAATAACTCTTCCTAGGTCAGCCATGAGAAAAGGAGATAAATTATGTATAAATACAAGGTTGATTTGTGGCTTTCAAATCATCATGCAACATTCATTCATTCATACATGGAGTTATCTCTTGGAGTAGAAGCTTGAGACAAAACCCTTGAGTTCCTAGGAGGAGTTGGATGAAACCCTAGCTCTTTCCATTGGAGGATTCTTTGATGGGAGTTCACTTGTGCTTCATCGATAATTTGTGGAGAAGAGGAGCAGAATTCTAAATCAAATTGGAGATCATTGTTGGTGGCACTTTCTTGGTGTGGATTGATCATCATTTGTAGAGGAGATTGCCCTAGTTTGAGTGCCCTTGATTGGAGCAACGATTTGTCTTTGGAGGCGTTTTAGGTGGTTCTTGTGCATGATTTTATTGATTTGGAGTAGCAGAGGAGCAGACCTGATTTGCACTTGATTGGAGTGGATTCATTGGTGGATTGGAGATAGCTTGCCTAGGGTTTGACCCTACTCTTTGAGCGCCACCTTTGGAGGATCTTTGTGGAGGTTTGTTGGCATCTCGTGGCGACATTTGTATCATCCTTTAGAGTAGCAAACATATCAGACCTAGGCACACTTGTTGGAGTAGATTTCCATTATGTTTGAAGATTGAAGACCTAGGGTTTCATACGCTATATGGAGCAGAACACATAGGAGATCTTTTCCTATCATTTTGAAGGTCATTTTGCTATTATTTTGGTATGTATAACCATTAGGGTTAGGGCAAAACATTGCTTGGCATGTTTCTCATGTTTGCCCTATTTTGTTGGTGTACTTGAAGACTTGTAAAACTCAGATTTTGTAGCAGCAGACTTCTCATTTATTTCTCAGTCATGTGTGTTGGATAAATGAAGTGGATTTCATGTTCATTTAATGGTGAAATGCAAGTATATTATGGTTGATCATGTTTGTGATGGAATTATGATCTTTTGAGGTGTTTATGGGTTGCCCTTGTTGAATGTTCAAGTCTGATTTTTACTTCAGAAATTAAGGTTTTAGTAGAAAATTAATTTAGATATTTTGGAAAGTCCGTAAATCCAAAATTGTCCAATATATCCCATTTTGGGATATTACAATAGCTTCCAAAACCACCAAAATATTCTTGTGAGGAAATAAATGAATTTGTATAAATGCTTACCATGATTGCCTTCGTTTGAGTTTGAGCATGTACCATGGAGGATTCACTTTTCCTTTCCATTCCTTCATCAATTTGCAAATGGACCAACATCTCATCCTTGGCTTGCAGCTCTTATTGCATCTTTCCCAAAATACCTAATAGGAAGTCTCCATGGCTCTCCAACTGAGCTTGCAATTCCCTTTTCTTCTTTTTCAAGGACTACACCAACTCCCCCAACTTTTAGCTCTTCTCTTCTAATTCTAAAAGTTTTCCATTATTGAATTCACCCATGGTTTCACCTTCATAAATCATAGAACCCCACGCTTCTAGAAAATGAAGAACAACTAAACAAGGTTTCCAATAACACCAAGCATAGGGAAATATGGATTTTCTACCACTTGATCTATATATTGGGTAGCTATGTTGCACTCTAGCACATCAACAAATGGATTTACAAAGCTAGTCATCTTTCTCACATTAACAATCGATCTACCATGTACCATGGATTTAAAACATATTAAAGACATTGTAACACTTAGAGATCCAAACATATTCAATGTGGAAATAAAACATACACAAAATAATTGCCACATTCATATAGTTAGAAACCCTCAAACTCGAATAAGAGTGAGTGGAACTCCTCATGCCACTACTTTTAGTTGGTACAAGTGTTAGCTTTATCTCTTGGATTGTTACATAGCTTTACCAATCACATTCAAGCTCCCACACATCTACGCATTGCCTTGGCATTGATATAAATATACAACATGTCTTGCTACAATGATAAGAAGGATTGAAACCTTTGTATATCTGAGAGATGGACTCAAAACCACCTTCTCCAATGAATGGTGGAATCCAACACCACCATAAACTTTGAATAAACTCAAAACACCTAGTTGTTGTTCACATGACAATCATATGAGAAATCACAAATAAAACCAATCTAAATTTGCCCTCTCAATCCCCATTTTCCTCTCTTTTCTTGTGTATCAATTACAAATGGCATATAGTGCCTTAGATTCTCATGAAAATGTGAACCAACATCAAAAAGAGACCAAAAGACACTCTATTGGGCATTTAAAACAAATTATGCCCTTTAAATCTTTTAAAATGTTAGTTGGGTTGCTCTATTGCACATTAGGCAGTTTTGGCACAAGAAGTATGATTCTATCGATCCAATGTAATGTCCCCATTCTAGGAATGATCGCCATTAGAGAGGACTTGGACTTATCACTTCACTCTGGGACTCTTGGAGGTTTATCTTCCTTGGAGCAGACCACTTGGGAGAGTTACTCATACGAAGATATGTCATGGGATATGGAGTCTTGACATTATCATGCTAAGAGATAATAATGTATTGTATGGATGCCATGACGACATAAGGAGATACTTACATTCATACCAAGAGAAGTATAATGATGCCTTGTTTACACTTACATTCATGATCACATTACTATGGAGGTTGTTACCTTGTGCACTCATGAGGGAGACTAATAAACAAAGGGCATTAATCCTGTCTAGGTCGGCTCTCTCTACCCTACCTAGGTCAGCCTCTTTGAGGGAATAACTAATAAAAATAAAGGGAAAAAGCTAGGTCGGCCAACTTGGAGAAAAGGAAGCAATAAAGTTATAAATACAAGTTATGTTTGGCATTCCAAATCATATCATTCAAGCATCTTATTCATTCATCTTGGAGAGTGATCTCTTGAGAAGGGTATTGGGATGAAAATCTCACTATCCTATTGGAGGATTCCGTAACGGGAATTCACTTGCACTTCATTATTTGGAGCAAAATAGCAAATATGTTTTGAGGAATATTTTGTGGCACTTCTTTGGAGAAGATTGTTCATCATTTGGAAAGAAGACTGCCATAGAGTGGAGCACCTCATCCTAAAAGAAGGGCGAATTACATCTAAAGAGGAGCGACCCACATTGGAGAAGGAGCGACCATCATCTTGAGGCATTCTTTGGTTGCTAGGGTTTGATCAAAGGCAGAATTCATCACAGCAGAACAACAGACCTGATTCACCTATGTGGACGTCCTCTTATTAGGTGATTTGTATCAACACTTAGGGTTTTATCCCTACATATTGGAGCACCATTATTTGGGAGCATTTACCCATGTTCCTTGGTATGTACAATCTAAATTTTAGGACTGAAGTTATAATAGCAGTACTCTGATTTGTATTTGGCATATTGGCCCCTTGTTGAATGTAAATCGGACTTCATATTTCTAGAATTCATAGTAGCAGTCTTCATACTTATTATGGATTGACATAGTTAATGTGTAATTCATGGTAAATATCATTTGCACTATTGGGCGAATCATATGATGCATTTATGTTGATGTTGGTTGTGATTCATGATAGATATATGCAATTGTTTCAAGTCTAATTTTGGAGCAAAACTAGGGTTAGGAAAGAATAATAAAGTGTAGAAATTTTAGGGTAGAACTCAGAAAATTAAATTGGAAAGCCCATAAATCCAAACTAGGGCAAAATATCCCCATTTGGGATATTACATCCAAGAAGCCTCTTGATGGATCTAATGTTTACCTATAATTCAAACATGGATGATGAACAACAAATCACACCTATATCAAGCTTGTAATAGTAGAAAAATGTGTCAAAACAATAAAAAAATGTGACTATAACAATCATGTCCAGACATACACCCTCAACTTCTGATAACTATAACTCTCGCACAAACAAAACACCATTTATTCTAAAATCACACTTCTTTTCGAGAGGAATTTAAATTTACAAATTGTTTTCAATTTGTATGCCATTTGACATCTTTTTTGGGGCCTATAATAGTCTTGTAATTAATGAGGCTCATGGTGACCCCAATGGTTGAACTTCTTCCATGATGTTTCATTAATCTTAAAAACATTTCTTCTTTCCCCATTTGTGCCTAAATGGAAGAGAAATTGTTCCTAAGTTGTTTAGGACCAAAAATAGGACACTTGTAGCATTGAACAAAATACTTGTAGTAGTGTGTTCCACACTTGTAGCAACTTGTAAAAATTTGTTGCATGCTTGCAGAAACCTATGGCTAACTTGTAGTAGCCTGTAGCAACCTATGACTAACCTATAGTTGACTACTACACACATATAGCAACCCACAACATACCTATAGCATTGTTTCAAGTGGTCTACAAATTAACATATATTTTTGGGTGATGCAAGATTGTTGCAACCCAAGGATGCTTTTGCATCACACTTATAACTAAAAAATCAAACACCAATACAATAAGAACTTAAACAATGGGCACTATAAGCCTAGAAGATGGCAAAGACAAAGGCAAATCATCTAGCTTGCTCCCCAAATCATTACCACCAAAAATGTCCTTAGTGTCATGCATGAGCTCCAAATCCATCTAGGTATCATCTATTTTCTTCTTTTTCTACCTCCTTTGTTGAATTTAGTGAGATTCCAAGTCAATGAGAAAACTTATCATTGCAAGGGGAGAAGAAAAGGAAGGAGAGGTGCCAAACGACCAATGCCATGTGGTGAAGACAACAACATGAAGGTGGTTAATACCCTACTAACTAATTGAGTAGTACTTACACCCATGCTCCACATATCCATGACCACAACTAAGAGATTCATGGTAGGAGGATTCTAGAGGCACTTAATGAAACAATGGGGCAAATCCTAATGCACAATAAGAGTTTGGAGGTGCTCAACCTCTAGCTACACCTTCTCCACTTAAATGTATCTGTAATATTGTAGTAAAAGAGTACCATTTTTCATTATCTAAAATAAATGAAGAATCCATCATCACATTATTAAAAAGAATCTTAATGTGAAAAATGTTCCAAATTTGTTTAAATTGTACACAAAGAAAAGTAGAATCCCCTAGCAAAAGCATTTTCCAAGTTAATGGTTTAGACTTGATGGGAATAAAGATATAAGGAATCTAATTCTAAGCAATGATAAGTTAGACAAATACCAAATAAAATGTTTCTCCACCAGAAGCCCTAATTATAACAAATGCCAAGTAAATGATATTTTTTGGGCTCCACAATAGCTCCCAAATGGTTTGAAAGCAACAATTCCAAACTAGAACAACAAATTGTGAATTCAAATGTAGGTTGATCTTTTCATAAAGAACAATCTTAGAGGAAAGAATGATCTATAAATTCCATTGTTATTCCATAAATATTTTTACCAACACATATCCTTTCATTCACAACTTGTTGACAAATACTATGCTTTATCAAATGACAGAAAATATACAACATATGATGTTACTACAACAATTATGGTTGATTTCCATTACATTATACACCTTTTGACAGAGAAAGAAACATATCTACATCTACTTGCTCTAACATATGTGCAATGTAGCAAAATTAGCTAGAAAATGCAAAACAAACAACATAAGCAAAGATGACGCAAGATATTTACCTTGGCGAAACCCAATGTGGGTAAAAAAATCCAACAAGAATCTGCAATTGAAATCAATTTTACAAGTTACTCCCTTTATGAGGGCCACTAGAACACTACTCTAGCATCCATTCACTTGTTCCTAATTTAGTGATTTGATACAATCACGCTCTTAAGAAAAATGGCAATGAATTTCTACCTTTAATTTCCGATCACCCTAAGACTTAGCATGATTTCTATCTTCTATATCACCTAAGTGAGTACAATTCTCCAATATCAAGTAAACTCCTATCTATCATATCACCTAAGTGAGTACAATTCTCCAATATCTTCCATAGATCTCCATACATGTCCATAGGTGTCTGAGCTCAACCCAAAGGGGTCTATTTATGTTTAGGAGGAATACATGAGTTGACAAAAGGCAATGGAATGCCTTCAATGTGAAAATATGGAAGGTGAACCATTTCAAATCCCTCTAGATGAGTATTTAATTCAATTGTTTTGTCTTGTATGTGATTTGTTCAATGATAATTGAACCCATAACCTGCACATAGTTCCATGATGATGAGTTCAACAATGGTTGAACATGTCATCTATAGTTTTCTTCATCTATCTTACCTCTTCTATGTTTGATCCTATTACAATTTAAGTGATCACTTAGTTACCTAAATTATATGAACATTTTTAGATCGAAGGAATCAATAGCCAAGTTGCGATTGATATACGTGCTAGGTAGAACCATTTGGAGTTCACTTATTGACTCAAAATTACCTCCACTAAGGCAAAAGTTGGTTTTCAATTCTAGCCACAAAAGCTAGGTTCTACAAACTTGATTGGATAAATCTATAGTATTTAAATCCTTCGTATGACTCTTGATCTGTGGAGCCTTTGCAAAGGGCATCTCATGAAAATTGATAACGGGAGACCACCAAAGGGCGTGCATATCAATGGTGAATCTAAAACAAAATCCATCTCCATTCTAGAGAAGGCAATGTTTCACAACTTCACAAGCATTACATTTACTCTTAGCAACAAAAGATCTCAGAATTTTAATGGGCATAGGAGCTATAATGAGAATATGAAGGTCAATGTCTTTTTATGTTGGCTTTCCATAAGATCTACCCTAAGAGATGCATTTTCTAAGGAGAGTTTTATAGGCTTCATCACCTTCCAAACATCTTATGATCCACTTAACACAAAGAGTAGTCACTTGAAGTCTAATAATTATTACCACTAATCCTCTAGTCTCCTTGGGCCTGCAACATAGGTCCTAGAAATTCTATTGAAACCATGTGTAGCTTCAAAATTGGTCCAAAGTAAGTCCCTAACAAGTCTCTAACTTTTTGTCAATATCTTTAGAAGATACTTTAACAAGAAGAGTAGCAAGCATGAGAGGTTGAAAACCCCTTTAAACATCTTTGAAATTTACCATTTCTCTTAGAAAAGTGACTTCTATTATTTTCTGAAAAAGAGGACTTATATTGTTTGCTTGTATTTCTATATTTATGGATCAATTTTATATTAAACTTAAGTGTATAAGAATGATATGTTTTGTCTCACCATGACATTGGAACTCGACCATGAGCAAATTGGAAGCATTGATATGCTAGAAGTCCAATGACAATATTAAACAATTTAATAAAGGTTATTAGTGTGCATTAGTATTATTTAATAAAGGTTATTGCACACAAAAATCAATTTAATGCACACCATATTCACGTACACAACAATTTGTCACACTAGCCACAAACTTCCATCACTAATGTAAATTAGTAGCATATCTTTTCCTAAACTCCATTATATTGTTCATTGTATTGAAGTTATAACACCTCATCTTTAGATTCCCAGTTGTACTAATATACTTCAACGCACACACTTCAACTCAATCATGGCATTGTCCATTCAATATTGTGTATCAAAATTCCCATTGCATTTTGAAAATATGTGCAAAAGATATATCCTAGTTTTAGGAAATATTGGTACCACATTAGCTTCAATCATGCACTACTTTCCAACACAAAAGTGCTTTTGTCAATTTCTAAGAAGAATTTCTCAATTACTTAAAAGATCGCATAGGTTCCTCTTGAAAACATTTTCCCCTTCCCCTCATAATGCATTTGGGAAATAGTAGTTCTTGTTTAGAGTATTTGTTTGGGGGCAATTATTTGACATCATATTTAAAAAAACTAATAGGTCACCTTGTTGGAGGCGCAACTTCTTCACTATTGATTGGAATCCAAAAATGTTTCACATCATAAAGCTTGGGTTATGTCACAAACCAACCAGAATGGTTGCTTTATCATGAATTTTGACTAGAAAAGTTGACTTTTAAAGTGTGCCCACAAGAGCCCAAATGAACTACTAAAATGATGAAAACTATTAAAAAGATGAAAAAAACCTTGTGAATTTCATGTCCCAAGTTCCCCCAACTTGCACAAATGCTTGTTACATGGCTTTTCATATTCCAAGTCAAATCACTTCAAACTTCTATTTTTAGATTGCTTATCTTTGCTAAAAGTAACTATAAAGAAATGGTCATTCGAATGTAAAAATCAGAAAGAAATTACTAGACACACACAAAGAGTATAGTGTGTGACAAAACATATCTTCAAAAACATTGCTACCAACTTGTAACAAGTAAAAAGCAAGAAATAACACACGATGATAGCTTCACATCTCTACCTTAGGATCACTACCTTCGTTTTTGTAACATGAAAAGGATAGGTTACATCTCTTCTCAAAGATAGTTGTACATACATTTCATGTCAATTGAATATAACTTCATATTGATCTAAGCTTACTTTCTTTGTATAAATACATAATCCCATTTACTCATGGTTCATTTAGCCACAATTCTATAACTATCTCTTTGTTAAAATTATTCTAATTAATCACTTCCACTTATTTTCTTGTAATTTTGCCGATAAGGGCGTGGTTTGGTGGTTAAATCGTTCGGTTGTAGTGGCGGCCACAAGAGTTCAAACCCCCACTGGGCCAACGAGCTCGCAGGGTTTACACCTTCGTTGGGCCAATGAGCTCGCGAGTTGAAGTGTTCTTGATAGGGGATGAGGTCCCCCATGTTGTGGCCTCACCGGTTCATTGCTCCGGGCAAAAACATTCGCATGGAGCCAGAGGGCGTGTTGCATCAGCGTCGTCAGTCACTTTAAAAAGATTATCAGGCGCATTTCAAAAAAAAAAAAAAAATTTCTTGTAATTTAATTTAATGTCTTTTAGATCAAATTTTGTCATGTAACAATGTGATACTTTATATACTCAAACCTTTGTGAAAGTCAATATTTTTTAATTTTATCCAGAGTTCCTAAGTCTTTTAGTTGTAACTTTAGGCAACCTTCTAAATATTTCTCATGTCAAGCAAAGATCCTTAGATCCAGACACATGATAACAAAAATAGACATGAATTGGTTAGGAAAAAAGCCCTAGTTCTTATTCCTATTTGATGTAGTATGTGTGCAATCTTATAATTAAGGAAGGAGTCACCAATTAATTCTCAAGCTTGTTTGTGTAATTGAATCGTTTTTTTCTTTAACCTATGATGCTCCTCACTATTATCATGGATCTACTCAACTTCTATCTCTACTTTTCTGTTATCATGGCCTTCTTTCATGTTTTTTTTTTGTATTTCCTACTCCTCAATCGTTATCTTGTTGTGACTTCAACCAAAGAAAAATATACGATAAACCAAAATGTATATTGGAATATTATCATAGAAAGCAAGAAACAAAATCTGTTTAAGAGTAATTACAAATATGTACTCTAAAATTTATTGAACCTCTATAAATAGGCTACAAAGTTCTTTGACAGTTCTAAGAGAATTTCAAAGATGACCAAGGAAGGGTTACTAAACGAGTATCGAGTCCCCCAAACAATTCTTAAGCAAGGACTTCTGACAAGGAAGGTGACTTTTGAGAAAGCCACTGAATATTAAGGAAAGAAACTAATTTTTTTCCATAACTGCCATTGATATAGAAAGATATGCCTAAGACGTGAACAACTGAAATGTGGTAGGACAATTCACTACTTTTAAGAGCTTAAAAAGAGTTGCCTCTAGCATAGGGAAGTTGAGATAAGAAGCTACATGGATTCATAATATATATCAACAAGCAGAACTGCCAGTTTGTTCTTGGTTGAAGATTAAAATCAATTAATGAATCAACAAATCTTGGTTTTGTTTCATTCTGAAAGCATTTATACCTTATTATCCTCAAAAGTGTGATTAAATATTATTCACAGTTTGTGAGCCATCATATAGGCAATGGATCACTCACGGTACTTCTAGCTTCTCCATTCATACTGCAAACATTTTATATAAATGTAATGTCAATGTTACTTGAGAAGACCTCAAAGATGGAAAAAAGAAAAGATCCTTCACGTGTGTTTTGAAGACACTATTAGAAAGTGGGGCAAGTAACACGTGAATGATTAAAAGTACTGTCCTTACTGTAAACAAATGAGAATAAGAACCGAACCATACGGGTATGATAATATGGAAGATAGATCATAGCCTATATACAATACTTCTAAAGGATACCCAAGTCCTTTCCCTTGAATAAATACAGAGACTACATCATAACCGAATTGATGATTCATGAACAATCAATGACAATCAACTCAGCTAGGATAGACTATTTCTCAGTTAAAATTTCCCTCGCACACAAGTCAATCAGTGAACTTCAAGATGTTTTTAATCAGTTTTGGATCCCTTGGGATAGTGTGAATGTATGAGAATATATTGAAATAAGGAGCTTCTAACTTTTTTTTTTTTTGACAATTAACTACTTTGTTAACAGTCAACATGATGGATGGAGACTTCCTTTAACTTTTAAAGAGTTCAAGGATTCTTTTGATCTTTGCACACAAAATAGTAAGAAAGTTCTGCACTGAATTCAAGATAAATTACCAGAAGGATTTGCTTTCATAAATTAGATTTACACATTATTTGATATATGTTGATTACCAGACCTTATTCCATTTCTTTTACTAGCTATATTCTCACATTAAGTGTTGTTGGCTATCAATCTGGCATCAAGCCACTGCTTCAGCAGTTTGATTCCAAATTTTGTTCTGGCTAACAAAATTTAAACCTCATTTTTAGTTCCTTGCAACTGCCTTCGAACTAGGGCTGTATAGATACCATTCTTTTCAAGCAATTCTTCGTGAGTGCCACTCTCAACTATTTCACCACCTGACACAACTGCAACAGTATTTGCACTTTGAACCGTTGAAAGCCGATGTGCTATAACTAGAACAGTGCGCCCTTTCATCAAGTGATCCATAGCATCCTAGTTTAATATAAGCCACAAGATCATTACGCAGAAAATGAGATAAAGTGCATATTCTACAGCAAGCCATGAAAGGATGGGGTTTTCTTACTTGAACCAGGTACTCGCTCTCTGCATCCAATGCACTTGTAGCCTCATCCAAAAGGAGTACACGAGGATTCATCAGTAATGCCCTTGCTATAGCTATCCGTTGCTTCTGGCCTCCTGAAAGCCTCACACCACGCTCTCCAACATGTGTATCATACCCTTCCGGAAACCTTGATATAAACTCGTGAGCATTGGCCATTTTCTGCAATTTTGTTGAACCACATGTAGATAGTGTGAGTTGGATAATGAATGCCTATGAATAAAATTTATATGTTACATGGAAAATCCTCTCAAGGTGATATATTCTCTGTTAATATGAAATATCCAAAATCTACAAAACAGACTGATATGTGTATAGCAAGGGCAGATAGGGTTGCAGATTTTTAGGTTAAAACAAATTCCCAGAAGTAGTGCATAAATGCCTTTGGAACGTACAGCTGCATTTTCAATGTCGACAGTAGGGGCCCTGCCCTTCACTCCATATGAAATGTTTTCTGCTATTGAGCAGTTGAAAAGAACAGGTTCCTGGCTCACAATGCTTACCTGCCAAAATTACAACTCAGTTTTAAACCAGTCAATAACAACAACCTATGCTTCATGGATAGCAGTTTCGGATTTCCTCATGAAAAATGATGTAAATTGGTAATTAACATTAAAATGAAACTTAATGCAAGAATATTGCCAATTTGTAATCTTCAAAGCATGCTTTGTTTATACCAGATATTCACTTTTAAGAGAATTGTGACTGACAGAAGCAAGATACATGGCCACATACTTGTGAGTAATTTTTAAATAAATGCAGAATTTTTCCCAGATGAAACACAACCTGATAGCTCTGGAAGCATCTCTTATGTCGTAAGAAAGCATCTGAATGTTCAGAAAAAAAGGATTGGCACGTGCCACTTCCTTAACTAGGGAATTAAGTTATATATGGCTGCAGATGCATTCCAGCTGATATGAGATATTATTTGAAATTTTAATTTATTTAAAATATGGGGCCAATGTGAATATATAGGTTCCTGTTTGCAATTAATATGGGAAAATCGGCATCTGTAAATATTTAACATAGATCACATGTTAATAGAATGGCCCTCCTTTGACATCTGCACTCGACATTAAAATACAAATGCATTGAATAGATTTGCCAGAAAATCAAGTTTAAGAAATAGAAACTACAAGAACTTATAGGTAGTAGGACTTACAAAAATCATACTGTGTTTATTACGTTCATGTCATACTAGTTCTCTAGCCGAGCTGCTAGTGGGAAGAGGGTAATTGGAATCCATCAGGCTTACTAGGATTTGGATCATCATCTTGTATGTACACTCAACTTAGGATCTACATCTAGAGGACTGTTTCGGCAATTTTGAGAATCCTTGAGTAGTTATGATTCATGAATATGATAGCTCAGCTATCTAAGATCTGTGAGACCTTAAGGTACCTAAAGATCTTGTAATATAAATGGACTTATTACTATGAGAGCATAATACATCCTAGAGATAAAGATGAACTACAAATACCCTTAAT
Source organism: Cunninghamia lanceolata (assembly GCA_027924645.1). Classification (NCBI taxonomy): domain Eukaryota; kingdom Viridiplantae; phylum Streptophyta; class Pinopsida; order Cupressales; family Cupressaceae; genus Cunninghamia; species Cunninghamia lanceolata. Next base: position 7,262,289 of record BSBN01000516.1, read on the forward strand.
TTATTGTCTCCAAGTTATTAGACTAACAAGAGAGTCAAACCGGTGCTACATTATCTTCCTGAAACAAAAACTAAAAAAAAAGCTAAACCTCAACTAAACATTATGTTTGCAGCCTGTTCAACAAATACAAATATATCTTCCCAAATAATCTTTTTAGCAAGATTATCACCCCTGAAAGGCATGAATCATCAAATAGAATTAGAGACAAATAGCCAACAAACTTTTAGAGCACCTTAGGGGATTAAGTAAGCTGCAAAACAGGATGTAGGAAAACAAGTCCAAGATCTCTTGGAAAAAGGATACTAAATATCATTAAAATTTTCTTTAGTGAATAAATTGTCTTCGTAAAAAAAAATGTGAGAATGTGTGTAGACTACAGATCACTACACAAGATCAGAAAAAAAAGATAAATATCCACTACGTTGAAAAGACAAAATATTCATGAGGAACCATGTTTTACCATCATTTTTCATGTTTGCACAAACACTGAGTATACTATTCTCCACCAGTTCAAAATCTGGGACTAAACATCTGTTTATAGTAATATATGTGTTTTCTTAAAAAGTGGCGAACATTATATTTATTTATTTTGTGTTTTGTTACCTTATACTTATCTTTAGAGATCTGACAATATTAGGGTTGTAACATCTCTCCTTCAATTATGAAAAGCTGTTATCTCTGATATGTATCAGTGCTTATATTTACACATATTGGAGACAAGGACTAGAGTGGTTCAACAAAAGATGCATAACTTCACTGTTCGTTTGATTTATCACTTCACTGTCCATTGACCATTCGATTTGCCATCATAATTAACCGGTTCGGTTCATCCAGTACTGATTCAATATATTCCTCAATGATTCTATCTGTAGACGCAGCACTGCAAACATTTCATCTTGGTGTACATCAATCCCAATATAATAGTCCACAATTATTGGCTTATGAATTTGCTGTCACAATCCAAAACAGTAGATTCTATGCCTGACATATACCCACACATGCTCAAAAAATAACCTTGCAACTTCTTGGTCATCAAGTCATTTTCAAGGTACCAGTACTGCTACCTTACTGAGCCTATAGGCTACCACTAAAAAAGTCCTCCATGGCGTGCATTTGGCAAAACTAGATTTGGTTTTTGAAATGCTCTCCCATGGTCAATTCAGAACTGCCAACAGTGTGTACACACCTAGCTTTGGGTTTGCACATTTGCTCATGATGATGCACAGGGTATATCAAACAAATTGCTAAACATCACCCAACATCTATGAGCAATAAAAATCTCTCTGAAGATGAATGTCTTTTCGATGCCAAAATGACCTATTACCTTCAATCCATGGTCTTCACGCAGCCCTTGCTTCTCCAGTCGTATACAAATCTTATTTGAATGAACCATTCTCTGTGTTATGGTCAATATGCTTTCCCATGGTCAATTTAGCACTAGCAACAGTGTGTACAAAACTAGCTTTGTGTCTGCACATATGCTCATGATGCACAATGCACAACCTCAAACAAACAGCTAAACATTGCCCTACATCTTTAAGCAATGAAAATATATCTGAAAATGAATGTCTTTCTGATGCCAAAATGACCTACTACCTTCGATGCACAGGCTTCACACAGCCCTTGCTTGTCTACTTAGTATACAAATATTATTTTAAATACCATTCTCCATCTTAAAGTCAATGTACCTTCTTGGCAGATCACAAAAGATTGGCATTGTTGCCGTCACTTGCCATTCATAATAGATGCCACTATTGTCAATGTATTATAGTATACTATTAAACATGTATCCCCTCCCTGAGATACTTGAACAAAAATAGCAATAATTGCATTACCACTTCAAACAATTTGCCACTTTGTTATTTACCCTGTTCTTATACTTCTTCACCATGTTGAATTGCTCCAAGAACACCATCAATTTACAGTGCTGATTCTAATGCAAATTAGATTACATATGCAAGATGTAATGTCCCTTTTGTGCCAACTTGTGATTATTTTATTATTTTATTTTAAAAAATAATTATTTCCCAAAATAAATAAAATAAAATAATAAAGCTACTTTTGGAGCAATAAAATAAAATAATAATAAATTAATAAAGTTTGTTGGCCAAAAAGAAGATTCTAGAAGAAGACCAAATTGCTTTAAAAAGGGGCTGGAGGGAGGAGATGGACATGCTTTTGATGATTTGTGATTTGATGTTTTCCATTGTGGAAAAACTTTGAACAGTTGGTTCAAGGCTAAGTTGCCGGTTCAGGTTCGGGTTTGGGGGTTCAGTTCGTGGATTCGACCAAAATTTTTTTGGGGGCTGGGTTCGGGTTTGTTTGATATATATATATATATATATATATATATATATATATATATATTTATAATAAATATTATATTATTAATATTATAAATTTTTTTTTTTTGGTAAGAGCCATCTTGGGGATGGCTCCCTTATATTATATATAAAAGCAAAAAACATACATAGGGCTATTCTCCATAGAGAAGCCATATAATCTAGATAAAGCAAGGCCCAGGTAGCCTGATATTACATTAGTTCATGCATGATGAAAATCATTCCCTCCACACATACGTTCAAACGACCTACTTGAGCTGCGGAGAAAATGTTGTCCTGCTCTTGGATCTGCTTCCTAAAGGCCTCCATGTTTCTGCATTCAATGCCTGCCTTGTAGGAGGCCAAAATCCTCTCTGCAATCCTACCATTTTGGCCATCCTTCTTTGCATAAGCTCCGCGAAGCACAGCTTCCCCGAAGCCTAGAACAATGGATGGAATAGCGAACATAACTGCAACGTGGTTGCTTTCAATCACAAGTTTGGCACCCCACCACACCCCCCAGTAATCACCTCCCATCACTTGTGCAATATTTGCAAAGAAAATCTGATAAACCCTTCCGTCATGCACATGGCCATTGCTCCAAACTCCAGCATCGGTAATCTTTAGAATGGTCTCCCTTGCGGCCTCTTCTAGAAGCCGGAAGAGCCTACCCACCTACTGCTCCTTGCATTCCTCCAAACACGCACACCTCGCACCCATAATTCTATTGGCCGCCATCTTTTCTGCATATATTTAGTCCCTGAAAGACTATAAATAACCGGCCTTCTCCTCCCATCAATCCCGAAACTTGATAAATTCTCTGCCTATTCTGCAAGAAACTACCAACCCATATGCATTATTTTCCTTGCTAAGATTTCTTTTATCTACTCCGAGGATCCCGCCCGTCCTACAAAAAGCCAAGGCCGCCGGATGTTTCCTCATCAACATCAAGTACACTACAAGTCTACATCTACAATCTGTCTTGCCCGATCCGCCTGCAAAATCTCTTCCAGCCCCTCCCATTTGGCTACATCCGATCCACACACTTCCTCCATGTTTCCCAAGGCGCCTTTATTGGCTAACACATCAGCTGCACGATTCGCTTCTATGAAGATATACTGAATCAAGAAATCCAAACCCTGTAAAGCCTCCCATGCTCTTCTAATCCCTTTATTTAACAACCAGTTGACCGTTCCTTTTTTCTTAATTGCATTCAGAACCAGCATCGAATCTTCTTCTATTTCTATCTCTTGAAAGCCCCTCGCCTTACATTCCTAAACCCCACGCACTAGTGCCTCCATCTCTGCCACATTGTTTGAGGCCATACCCAACAATCCTGAGGTCGCCCAAACTAACCTTCCTTCCTCATCTCTAATTATACACCCATAGCCAGCCACCTCGGGGTTGCCTTTGGCAGTCCCATCAAAATTTAGCTTGAGTCTTCCACTCGAGGGGACCATCCATTTGCTCTTCTCTCTCTTCTTTTTCCCTTCTCCCATGCCTTTTGGAACTTTCAATTCGGGCCACAGCTTCATTACATTGTCATCCCATGAAGTGAATTTCGATCCCCCTCTTGACAAGGCACTGGAATTAAGGATCTCCACTAACCCATGCTCAATCTTCCTTAACACAACCTCGCTGCTATTTTATTTTTCCTCAAAGATCCTTAGATTTCTTTCTCTCCATATGTGCCACATAATCATGGATGGAAGCGTTAACCAAATCCCTCCCCAAAATCCTTTATTTGTAAGTCTTGGCCAGCTCTTAAGGAAATCTACAATGTTATTACTCTTTGGCCCTTTCTAGTCTAGACGGTCTAAGAAGTTCCACCATTTCTCTGAAACTTGACAGCGTAGCATTAAGTGATCCAGACTTTCTTCGTTCTATTTGCACAATACACATTTGCTAGGGCCGCTGATACCTAGGCAATTTAGGCGATCACCAGTAAGAATGCTTCTATGAAGTATGGTCCAGGTGAAGGCACTTGCCTTCGGAAGAACCTGCTTATTCCAACATAACTCCTTAGGCCAAGGTTCCGTTGCATCTCCACTTCTTTCCAATTTCAAAATGTGGTATCCAATTTTAACCGAGTATTGTCCAGATTTGGCCCCGCACCAGTGGATCTCATCCTCTTCCATATTAATAATCACCCTCCTTTCGCTCATAACCTCTTTAAATTTTTCTTTTACCGATTCTCCACTATTGAAGGCATCTACCTCCACTCACACCACTCTTCCCTGATCATTGCAATACTCAATATAGTCCGCCACCTTTTCACCTCTAGTTTGGATCATTTGATCTTTTAGTCTTTCGAACTCCTGAACCTTATCTAATTTTTCATAGCCTTCCCACGAATCCAACCAGAAGTTTGCCTTTTTACCATCGTTGATACTCCATGTTAGGTGGTCTAGAATTATCGATTGACAGGCCTTCATAAATTGCCAAATTGTTGATCCGCCACCTGGGTTAGCTATAGTAAGTATTCTGTTCGGATCTGGCCCATCAAGATATTTGTCTTGCATAATTTTGCACCATAACTTATCGGGAGACTTAGCCATTTTCCAAATTAGCTTCGCTCCTAACGCTTCATTTTGTAGCTTTAGATCCCGCATTCCCATCCCTCCTCTATCCTGAGGGAACGTTGCTTTTCCCTAGTTGATCAAAGGTATTCTTTTCACTTCCTTCGCTCCTTCCTGTAAGAACTTTTTCCATGTTCTTTCCATTTGAGATTTCACCTTGTTTGGGACTGGTAAGCAAGACATCATATGAATGGGGACGACGCCCAACACCGCCTTAAGCATTGTGATCCTCCCAACCAGAGTAAGCCATCTTCCCTTCCAAGCCTCCACTTTGCTCTTGGATTGAGAAATCACCCCTACCCATAAGTTCGATTTGATTGCCCCTGGGAACATTGGTGCTCCAAGATATTTAGTGGGGATTTTATCAATCTGACACCCTAATATAGCAGCGATTTGGTTTTGCCATCTTTTTGAGACATTGAAGAACACCCTTGATTTCTCCTTATTTATGATCTGCCTTGATAGTTTACTATAATAGTCCAAAACACCTTTGATTGCCTCTACTTCAGCTAGACTAGCCTCCCCGAAGATCATTGTATCGTTTGTGAATTGTGCATCTATGATCAGGTCTAAATTCCTGGCTACCCTTACTCCTTTCCACCCTCCATTCCTCTGACTATTCTTAATCAGCCCTCCTAATGCCTCGACCATAAGAACAAACAAGAAGGGGGATAGTGGGTCCCCCTGCCTCAGCCCTTGAGACATTCCAAAGAAGCCACATAAAGAGCCATTAACCGCCACTGATACTCTTGCAGTTGATATACATTGATAAATGTTCTCTAACCATGATTGCCTAAACCCCATTCTCTTTAAAACTCTCAGCAAGAAGCTCCACTTCACTCAATCGTATGCCTTACTAACATCCAATTTAATAAGCATACTCCTCTGATTTGATTGGTTTATGGAATGTATCACTTCATTCACCAAAATGATACTATCCGCTATCTCTCTACCTGGTGTGAAGCCATTATGATTTTCTGAAACGATCTTGACCAACACCACCTTCAGTCTGTTTGCTATTGCCTTGGATAGGATTTTATAAACAGTATTGCATAGTGAAACCGGTCTATAATCTACTACCAATTTACACTTCGCTTTCTTGGGAATTAGTGTGATCACTGTGTTATTAATTTCTTTGACAAACTTATTCTTTTTTTTAAAAACTCTTCCACAATCATCCAAACCTCTCTCCCAACTATCCTCCAACATTTCTGATAAAATAATGTTGGAAAGCCATCTGGGCCTAGTGCCTTATCCGGGTGCAATTGGAAGGTGGTAGTTCGTACCTCTTCTTTTGTGAATGCTTCATTTAACATGACGTTTTCATCCTCTCTAATCAGCAGATCAATGCATCTCAATATTTCTTCTAAATCTAACCAATCATGTCCTCCTTCGGGTGCCGAAATTTTTTGGAAATAGTATGTTATCTCTTTCTCTATTTCTTCCAGGTTATTCAAGGTTCTCCCTTCTTTGTCTGTAAGTTCTGAGATTTTGTTTATCATTCTCCTCACCTTAATTGAGTTACGGAAGTATTTAGTGTTTCAGTCGCCGGCTTCCAACCAACCTTCTCTGGCCTTGGCTTTCCAAAACTCCTCCTCCCTTACTAACAATTCCTCATGTTCAGCTAGTAGTTCCTTTTCTTTCACATAGTCTACTTGAAACATGCCATTTTTTATAACCCTCTCATTCAGGGCCTCGAGTTCTTCCTCCACTCTCTCATTTTCTTTAAAGATATCCTTGAAGGATTCCATATTCCATTCCTTCAGCCTTGATATGTGCTAGTCTTCTACAGAAAACAAAACTGACCGATCCTCCATTTTTTGGGACCTCCCACCAGAGCCCAATTAAGTCGATTAAATCCTCCCTCCTCCACTACATCCTTTCGAACTTGAAGTAAGACTTCTTGGGTCTATCCAACACACTAATCTCCACCCTTTCCAGGTAACGGTCGGACATAGAAATTGGAAGTAAGTTTGATTCCAACCCCATATTTGTTTCTAACCAATTCATTGAACACATGAATCTGTCTAGTCGTTCTGCAATATTAGTGAAGCCTTGTCTCATGTTTGTCCACATGTAGCTTCCATCTTTTGGAGGAATATCCAAAAAACTCCCATTCCCCATGAATTCCTTGAAGTCCTTTGTGTTGACACTTTCTACTCTCATCCCTCCCCTCTTCTCATCCAAACTGAGTACCGCATTAAAATCTCCTCCCAGCAAGATTCTTTCTTCCCCAAACACCTGACATTGATTCAGAATGTCTCTCCAAACCTCCCTCTTTTCCTTTGTCTTGATTGGACCATATAAACAAAAAATCCAGAATGAAAAATTTATAAGAGATGGATGTACTTTACCTAAGATCCAATATTGGTGAACCTCGATGTCCTTAATGCTGACTTTGGATGGGTTCCACATCATTCCAACTCCTCCTGTCGTTCCCTTGGGCTCACTAAACACTCCTATAAACGGTTTGCAATGCATTAGAAATTTTGATGCCTCCTCTTGAATAAGTCTTGTCTCCTATAGCATTACAATGTCTACCAAATGCTTGTTTAAATGGCGCTTGGTCATGCGCCTTTTGTTAGGGGCATTCAAGCCCCTAACATTCCAAGTTAATATTTTCATGGCTTCCCAAGGGAAGCGCTGCCTCCCTTGGATTTTAACATGTAGTTCATAATGCTAGGTAAGCCTTTCTCCATTGCGTATTCCTCTCTTTTTTCTTTAACCGTCTTCCTCCCCATTTTCCTCCCAATACCTGTTGTGCCCCGAATCATTCTTGACGTCGTCTGGCTGATGTGCCTAAGATCCGTGATGCCGATCTCCTCCCTGTCCTTAAAATCCTCATCATCCTCCGACCATGCCCCACTCAAAACCCCTTCACCCCCTTCAATTGAAGCCGGGACCACTTCTGTTGAGGCCACTTCTTGGCCCGCCAAAGCCTCCTTTCTAACAGAGGCTTCCGAAGCCTTCGACTGTCGGTTATTCTCCCTTCCTTCCCAATTCTCATCCATCCCTTTAGAGCCTTCCTGAGTACCCTTATTAGGTGTCAAAGCCATCTTTGTGCCGAGTTCTCCCCCGGGAGTAGTCCTCCTTATTGGTGTTTTGTTATCCAATTGGTCCCTGATCGCCGATTCCTTCGAAACCTCCTCATCCCTCTCTTTCAAATCCACTGGATCTTCCTTTGGGATCTCTTCCTCCTGAATGATCTTTCAATCTTCCGCCACCTTTGCGGAAACTGCTTCGTGCACCGCTACCTGTTCTGCCATCTGCGTTGTCCCCTTTGCTTTTTGGTCACCTTTTGGCTTGTTTGGGCATCCTATCTCCATATGTCTCCTGCTCTTGCATTGAAGGCAAAAGAACTTCCTTTCCTCTATCTCAATATCTTCAGTCCATGCCCTCGCCGCCGTTAGCAATTTGATTGACTTAGGAATTCCCTCACTGCTATCAATTTTATCCTCACATAGAAAACCGAATCGTTCCCTCCCATGTCTAGGTCAACTGCATTTCCTAGCTTGTTGCCTATTTGATACATGCAATTTCTGGACCAATACTCGAATGGGAGATTATATAGCCTAATCCAAATTGGCTCCTTATATGGATCAAAAATCTTGGGGTTAAAATTCAGTCTCCATTTTTGGATGAAAACATACTATGGTCCAAACCTCCATGATAATTTTTCCAATATCTCATCCCTCTGGGCTTCGCCTTGGCAATCTACAACAAAGAATTGCTTCAGGAGAAAATGGACTACTTCGGCCGCTTCCCAATTCTCTACTATCCATCTTTTGATTTGGTCTTTCGATCTGTTTCTCCCAATCACTCTTCTGATCAGTGTTAAACGACTCAGGGCCTCTGCATCCTTATCCACTGTGTTCACCACATTGATTTCCTCCACTTCCTCCTGAACCAACTCCTCATCGTTCCGCAGAATTTCAGCAAAAGTTCTCGGCTCTTTCAAAGGGATGGCGTTCACACCTGTCGTGACATAAGGGGGGGTAGCTTCTTCCTCCGTTTTCGCTATAACTCCTTCGCCACCTTTTGTCCTTCTGCTTTCTTCTGCTCCTTCGCAAAATTTGCTTGCTCCATTTTTTTCCCTAATATTAATATTATAAATATTATAATATATAAATATTATATACTTATTATAATATTTATAATATAAGTATTATAATATATAAATTTTAATAATATAAATATATAAAATATTAATAATATAATATAAATTAAAATATAATAATATATTACTATTATATAAATATATTAACATATATTACAAATAAACGAAACATTGAAATAATTAGCCAATAGGCTTTTATATGTGAGCATTATAGTGCTCAGAATTGTCCCATGCCTAAAAAAAATTCACGCTGGAAAAATTTTTAAACTAGTCGATTGTTCCTATCGGCATATTCTCCCGTCCATGCTTGCACAAATATATGGGATTGGCGAGCGATTTACCCCCGTTTTCCAGCCCTGGTCTTATCGTCGACCAGAAAATGGAGGGTGGTTCGTCGTGGCAGCAAAAGAAAACATTTAAATTCGCTGCAGATTCATTAGGGCTCGTCCTGGACGAATCGACACTGTTTTTTTCAAACCAGGGACGAACCCCCCTGCAAACCAAACCCGGAACCGTATCCGGTCCGGTTGGACCCAGATCAAGGGTCAGAACCAATGGACCCGGTAACATAGGATCAAGGGTTTGAAGTGAATTTACTTCAGAATTCACATATGGGCTTAATGATTTGTGCCATTTGGATTATCCTTGAATTTGATATTGTTTATTGGAAGTTCTCCTACAGCTGCAACTACAGGTTCAGCAAGTTCTGAGGACGAAAACCCTTAGAATTCAGTGGATTGTGTCATGTCCCCATAACAAGGAACTGTTTAAATTAAAGATTTAGCCATAGTCTATGATATTATCTATAAATATTCTAAATATAAATAACAATTATAATCATTAATATAAATATAACTATTAAATAGCATATTATTATAATATATATATATATATATATAAGAGTAAACATAAATATAATATTCTAAGTTAATTATTATAAATATTATAAAGTTTATCATGACTCGATATTAAGACATTGTTTAAATTAAAGATTTAAACAACATATAAAAGTCGGTGAAATTGCTTTGGTAAAATATATATTTAAGTAAATATATATTATTATTAATACTTATTATCTAATAAATAATAATATTATTATTATCCTATACTATAATTATAGTGAGAGAAGTAGTTCTTATGAAATAAAATCAATGATCTTATATAAGGCAATCAAATATAAATAAAAGTATGTATGCGGCTATTAAATCGGTTGACACTAGCGATCACCTTAATAAATAATAAATAAAAAAAAGACAAACATTATTAAAGCCGCAACCGTTGGAAAGGGTATATCCTTTTACCCACGGTAAACCTTTGGAAATATATAAAAGGGCATAAGGGCGTATGATGGGAAGGTATGTGAAAAATATATATTATAAAATATATATACAGCAGCAGCAATATAATAAAAATAATATCAGTCATTCCATCGAGCAAGGAAAACATTGTAAAATAGAAAGAAGACCGCAGCGATAGGTAAGAAATACGAGGTAAAGCTCCAGCAGGTAAGTAAGTATTTATATTTAATTTGTTCAACCTATAGTTGGTAAATATAAATGGTAAGATTATATATATATATATGCAATCCCTATATCAAAATAGAACAATTAAATTGTAAGCATTGCATATAGAACTTAACTTAAGGGATCTTGTTAATATTAAATAATGGAATTAATCCATTAACTCCATATGAGAGGTGTGATGCATGGGAAGGAACAAATAGCCAACATGGGAATATAGTGTAAACATCTAGTTTCATAGCCATGAAGACATAAGCATTCAAAGAGAAATGACAATATACTAGTGGATATAGTGAATATCCAAGATAGTGATTTTAAATTAAAGGCATGTTGATGCCTAGAATAATAAGTATATCTCTACAAAGGGATTGATTATGAGATCACCTTTAATAAGCAACCAACATGACCATGGAGTACCGGGCTAGGATTAGTAGCCTTCCTCTTAATCCAGCTACACACCTTATAAGTATGAGACTGGTGGTTAGAGGGAATCTAGTGTCTAGCACTCAAGCTGGTAAGTAATTGCCTCTCCGAGCTAAGAGCGAAGTATTGCCGGGTGTAGCATGAAGCTCTTAGACCTAGGGTAAGAATGAAGTATTGCCGGGTGTAGCATGAAATTCTTGACCCTATAGTTGCGAAGGACCTAGATAATGTTAATGGCCTAACGGTAGGTGAACCTCGAGCTGGCTTTAAGCCCCTCCGAGCCAAGTGTGAAGCACCTCTGGATCATGAGGCAAAGCCTTGGGCCTACGGTCGTGGGTCTTGGAAACCTTAACCCACCCTCTCATATTAGGTGAGTGGTCTGATTAATGGGTAGGATTACAAACGTCCTCCCCAAGGTATGTCCATGACTCGTGTGATTAATGATATAAGATAGATCATGAACATGGATATATGACTAGAGAGGATATGAAATAGTTAGAGTTTATTATTGTTAAGCACTTTATGTGAACATGATGAAATGATTTGTATACTAATGTGCTCTTTTACAAGTTGAAATTGTTTGCAAGGTTGCTCAAAATTTGGCTTGCTAGAAGGGGACATTACAAGTGGTATCAGAGCAGTCATCCTGCCATCCTGTGAATAATAGTTAAATAAAAATAAATAAAAAAATAAAATAAAAATTAAAATAAATAAGAATCAATGAAAATCGTAGGTATGAATTTCATGAATTGTTGGATAATGGTGTTTAATAGATTGCTAAAATATTTAAAAAAATATATATCTATGATGCAACATTAAAGAATTAAAATCTACTAAATATGTTATGAGGCAATATTAAAAAATTAAAATTTACTTACAAATATGTAATAAATAATGAGTAAATCAGGAAAAAAAAATTTTAAAAAAAAAAACAACTCTTAATATATATATATTAAGACATCTCTATTTAGTTCTTATAAGTAATATATTTTCAAAACTTACGGGGTGAAAAAAGTAATATATTTCACCTATGGGTAACCTACGGAGTAAACAAAAAAAAAAAAAATTAAAATATACATAAACAACTAACCCAAAGTATTTATTGTGTACATAAACCTTAATAAAATATAGTTATAAAATAAGTTATTTATAGAATATAGTGCTGAAAATTTAAAAGATAAAACCCTATTTATAAATTATTATTTTAGGGCACTACATTATTTATGGCACTATAGTTTATTAGCTATATTCATTTGTTACATTTTATAGAGGTTAGTTTATATTATTGGTGAGTGTAATGTTATTTTATATAAAAGGAAACCTAATAAAATATAATGTTATAAAATATTACTTTAGGACACCTAATTATAGTTGCTTGAGGACAAGCAATTTTGAGTGGGGAGGGTTGTCATGTCCCCATATCAAGGAACTGTTTAAATTAAAGATTTAGCCATATTCCATGATATTATCTATAAATATTCTAAATATAAATAACAATTATAATCATTAATATAAATATAAATATTAAAATAGCATATTATTATTATATAATAACAATATATGATAATAAATATAAATATTAATATTAATTATTATATAACAATACATGTTTATAAATATAAATATTAATAAATATTATTATAATATATATATATATATATATATATATATATATATATTAATATATTATATAAGAGTAAACATAAATATAATATTATAAGTTAATTATTATAAATATTATAAAGTTTATCATGACCCGATATTAAGACATTGTTTAAATTAAAGATTTAAACAACATATAAAAGTCGGTGAAATTGCTTTGGTAAAATATATATTTAAGTAAATATATATTATTATTAATACTTATTATCTAATAAATAATAATATTATTATTATCCTATACTATAATTATAGTGAGAGAAGTAGTTCTTATGAAATAAAATCAATGATCTTATATAAGGCAATCAAATATAAATAAAAGTATGTATGCGGCTATTAAGTCGGTTGACACCAGCGATCACCTTAATAAATAATAAATAAAAAAAAGACAAACATTATTAAAGCTGCAACCGTTGGAAAGGGTATATCTTTTTACCCATGGTAAACCTTTGGAAATATATAAAAGGGCATAAGGGCGTATGATGGGAAGGCTTGCTAGATGGGGACATTACAGATTGGACGAAAACCCTGAGGTGAATCCATCCAAGGTTTACATTTGGGCTTCATTGTGGAAGATAACAGGTTTTGGTTGAGCTTTATATTGACACATTTATGAAGATTGGCATGGCAGGGTTTTGATCTCCAAAATTGTGAGATTTGTTCCAAATAAAAATTTGGAAAATAGGATGAATTGATTGCAGGTTTACATCTGATTTTATACCAGCATTGAAGAGGGTTGAGTTGCCATCATTTGGAGATATTTGGCGAATTTGATAAGGGTTTATGTTTGGCGCTAACATGGGTTTAATTCCAGCTCTTTGCTCATCGAGCATCCTTCAAGGAAGACGCCATTGTTAAGATAGAGATCACTGTCCAAACAAGGTGAAGACGTCACCCTCAAAGGAAAGTCGCAGCCATAGCAAGGATGTTTAAGTTGAAGTTGGAATTTGTTTAAGTCGAAATTCCTCAAGGAGAAATCGCACCATAGTGAAGGTTTGTCATTGACAAGAGCTCTTGTGTGGTTCACTGCCATCATTGAAGAAATCGCAGCAAATAAAGCATTGTTTAAGTTGACAGAGGCATCCCTATATCCATCGCTGCCATATGAGGAGTTGACGCCAACATTGGAGTGCCATTGGAGTTTAGCGCATGCTTTTGAAGGAGTCACTGCATTGAGGAAGTCTTGATATCCTAGCACAAGGTTTGAAGGAGAGTTCGTGGCACTGGAAAAGATTATATCAGACATTTCCATATCAGAAATAATCTTGCAGCAGTCATCAGACCTTTGTATCAGCACTTTATTGTACATTTTGGCATTACTCCTGTATCAAGTTGTTTAAGAATCCATCGGGTATGTCTAGTATGAAAATGCTGATGTAATACAATCTTTTTATATTCATATATTTAATTTGAATAAAAGGATATCTTGCTGTTCTGAGTTATATCAGACCTTTGCTGTTATATCAGTCCTATTGTTTGTCATTGTTCCATTTGCAAAGTATAATATTTCGGCATTATTATTTGGCATATGCAATCTTAAACTGAAACATCACAAACACATAAACCAACAAGCATGACAAACTCAGAAAACCAATCAGAACTCAGTCCAAACAGCATACAGGTCAAGTGTTTGACGAAATGTCAAACTCATGAGATCAGAAAAACATGGCAGATTGGGTCAGGGTTCTTACACAAGAATTGCAAGGACTTATGTTTTGTGCTCATTACAGTCTCCTTTCCTAACTGATGATGGATATAATGTTTCACTGACTGAACTATGGTAAACAATTCCTTATAGAAACTTGGGTGATTGGGCACTGCTCTCAATGAGTAAAATACTATAATAAGTCCTAGCTTATAAGTACCAATCCTAGTACATAGCTTGAAGCATCAACTTCATTCTCAAATGAAATCTAAAGATTAGGTTGGCCTGAAGTTGGTCTCACGCACATCTTTTGTTTCAAGATTTGGAAACCAATCTCATGTGCCTTATCTTCATTACATTTACCTCCTTTACATAAGGTAATTGATGGTGGTATTATCTCCAAAAGCTTTTCAAATAATTTGTGAAGATATTGTGTTTCTTTCACATAACTAAATGCCTTGGTTAGATTAGTGGATATTTGACAGTTCTCAATGGCTCAAACTCAGTAGGATCTATCTTCAACTCTCCCCTATGAGCTACAAAACCTAGTTAAACAAGTCTTCTTCCAACATCCCACTAAACATAAAAATATCATCCAAATACACAAATATGAAATGGTCTAAGAACCTCATTCATGATGCCATTGGTGCATAACACAAACCAAACAACATTCCTGTTGATGGTTGTTTTTCGACAAGTCAACAATAGGGTGAAATACTGGGTATCTGACCCTCTCTTGAGCAAAGCCTCTCGGATGCTGAACTAAGTGATCAAACGAGATAACTCCAAGGTTCCTTCTAATAATGTTTTAATTTCAGTAAGAGACAGCTCAATGATTTAAGTATGATTCTGCTGTTAATCAACAAAGGGACTTACACAATTGTTCATGTAACTTGTTGTTTCAAAGACTCCGGAAGTGAACACTAGAGAATCTAAGTACTGCAACTGACGCGTATGATTTAGCAATGGACGTACTTTGGTTCTAAATCTAATTGATTGGTAAAAAAAAGGCAAAAGATATAGGGTTGAGAAATACTAATCTAATCCTAAATGGAAGGATGTTTACTGCTTAGAGTGAAATCGAACCAAATCTTGTTTTGCCAAGATAAAACAACTACACAAGAGAGGTGCTATCTTCAAAGGTATGCAAGATGTTTAAATCAATTATGCTCATGAAAATTCAACAGGCATAAAGATCAAATTGACGCTCAATTGTAAAGACTTCACTACAAGGCAATAAAACAACCTTTCACTAACTAACTTATACTTAAAAAAGAAAACTTGTAACTTAACTTAATGTTCGTGTGAAAGTTGAAACCATGCAAACACTCAGAAATATAAATAGAATCACCAAATCAATGAGTCCTTTATTATCTCAGAGAGCTCTTACAACAATTTCAGAATTTCCAACCGTTACAAATGAGAGCAATGAGAGCTCTTTTATAGTCCTCAAAGGAGAGAAGGGTCAAGATTGATCGGCGAAATCAGCGGATCAGATCAAGCCACATCACAAGTAGTTACAACAAACTATACTTTATTAAATGAATGAGGTTAACTTTATTAAATATAGGAGGTTACTCATATTAAATGAAAGAAGTCATGAAAGAGAGAACAAAGGCACGCTTTCCAAGAGGATAAGGAAGCCACATCATCAAGGTGAGTACTATGTAGTAGTACTATGAGATACAACGAATCTGGACACAATTTGAATAATATCTTCCATTGGTACACTTGTCGCTGCCTTAATGGATCCTTCTGCCACTGCTACATCTGCCTCATAGACGCCAAGTGTCTTCTCCCAGTCGTTTATCCAAGACTTATTTTCCCCAAGACGATATGCAAGTGTGAATATATTATCTAGTTGACTTTCATCAAGTCCATCATATTGAAAGTAAAATGCCTTAACTTGTTGCTTCATGTTCTCAATAGTAACATTTCCATAAGGATTACAAATCTTTGTCAAAGCAGTATATATATGATTTTCTGTTCTTAGAAGAACACTTCTTATCCTGGACATATCTACTTCAATCTTATCAACTAGTTGCCCCTTGTTGTGAAAGGAGAAATACCAAGTGACGAAGTCATGTGGAGTATCTCTATCAATCACCTTATTATGAATTAAATCTTCTACTGGAGCTTCCATTAAACTTATGAGTTGTGGCATATATTGCTCTTTGGTTGGTTTGAACTCAGCACAACTTCCCAATAAAGCTTGGACTCGACCTTGGAGCTTAATGACTCTGTCATACACTTGCACAATTTCTTCAAGGTAAATATAAGCCTTGTCTTCTGTCTTTTCTATCCATCCCTTCATCATCTGAGATGAAGTTCTCATGTCCTCAACTTGGGATACTGTTTCCTGTGGAAGAATGGAAGGAGGAATTGTAGTAGCTTCCTTCTGTTGAATAGGCTGCATGACCTGTTGGATGTAATGCTTCAATGTACTAAAATCTTGTTCAACTTTCATCCTTGCTTCTCTTTCTTGTTTCAACATGCTTCTCACATTATTCACTGCATCTTGTAGTTCCTCCTCGACCTGTTCCCTTGTGATTGGACCCATGCCAATAGTAGTCATTTTGTAATCCTCAGGTGCCATGTTTTCTAACTCCTTGTCATTTCTAGGAACAGCTATGTGTATCTCTCTGTTTCCAGCAGAATCTTGAGTGATTTTAGAAAGGATTGTTGCTTTCTTCTTCTGATTACTCTTTTGTACATTTACAAGCAATTCCTCAACTGCAGTAGGCTGATAAGTCTCTACAATTGTACTTTCTTCAATCCTTTGTCTCAACCAAGGTGGGAAAGTAGAAAGATCTCGTTGTCCATGAGTTTGATTATGTTGAACACGAGCTACTTCCTCATCAGATTCAGCTTGTCCTACTTCATCCTGACCAAGATCATCATTCTCTTCTATTATGACAGTGGGGCTTGATTGGATCTCTTCTGATGGAATCAAGGCAACTTCTTCTATAACTTCTATCTCTTGTATTGGATTTTGAACAATTGAAGCACCTTCTTGTGGATTAGATGAAGTAGATGGATTATTCTTTTTCTGAGGTCTTCGGCTTGATTCCCCTTGATCTTGACTAGGTCTTTTCCTCTTTCTAGCTGAATTATTGCTTTGATCATTCCCACTATGTTGTGGTTGGCTATGTGTACTATGCTGCTTTGGTTCTCCTTCATCCATCTTATTGTAAGTGAGAACTTGACTTACATCACTCATTTCCTGCAATAGTTGATTGATACACACTTGTGTCATAGCTAAGACCGGCTTTATCAAATCTTCTTCGGATGCATCTCTCTTTGACCAATCAATTGTGTAAGGCAAATCCTTTATCTTGTCAAATTCATCTATTAGCAAAGTATCATCCTCGGTGAACTGGTCTGGAATCCTAAATACTTTGGTGGCTCTGACTAAATCCCAGTCGAGTCTCGAACTTTGAAGAGTTCGGAGATCATCTTCATCTTGGGCACTGGCCCAGTGGTCTTCCAACTGCTTAACATGTTTGAATTCTCTGTTGTATTTCCAGCAAACTTGGAAAGGGTCAAAGTTAGGCCTCTTGGTGCCATGAGTTTGCAAATGGTAGGCTTGTAGCTCTATTTCAGAATACTCAGCTGCTGATAAGGATGGACATTCCAGATTTTGTCCAAGACGAAGTGGAAATTGGATTCCTCCTTTCTTCTTCAACTTCTGCAACCTGATGAGTTCTAGGAGTTGTCTTGTAACCTCTAACATCACCATCCTGTTAGTTGGATACCTTGGCAATCTGTATGGATATGATGTGAATCCTTGGATCCTTAGGTAAGTGTACCTTTCATGTTGAGTATACCAGTGTCCATATGCTGAAATGAATTCTCTCGCTGCATTAGACAATCTTTTATGAAATTCTCCCCTCAGTTTCTTCATTATGAACATAGCAAATGCATCATTGAACCTTGTATAATGATTAATACTCTTGAGGTGCAACTGAGGATAGCATTGATGTGACAAGTATTTGTTAGGTCCAATGCCGACTTCTCCTTTTTTGGACAAACCTGAGTAGAATTCATTTCTGGCGAGAAGATACACTATATAGGAACTCATATAACAAGTCTTAGTCTTAGCAAAATTGAGGAACTGCTCATGTATACTCTGACTGATAAGTCCAGCCCAATCAATCATTTTCCCTTTGAGAACTGACTTGATGAAAGAGTACATCCAAGGCTGAAAGGTAGCAGACTGAGGCATTCCTGTCATTCTGTTCAGAAACATGATCAAATATCCAATTTCAGGATGAAAATCTGACTTATGGAACTGTGGAGGATTATTCATATTGAACTTCATGGCTGGATTGGCCATCCACTCTCTCCTTATCTCTTGTAACTTTATCTTGGTGTCGATATCATATTCCTGCTGACCTTGTTGTATTGAGATGCTGATCATCCTCTCTTTGGTTGGAATGTTGAAAGTCTCCTCAACTGCTTCCCTTCGCAAATAGGCCAGTATCGTTCCATCCTTGGCTATAATTTGCCTTGTATTTACATCATACTTTTTGACACATTCGATGATCATCTCCGGACACGGCAAAGCTGGCGGAAAACAAGCAGCTTCAATGGCTCCACTCCTCATGATGGCTCAAGCAAGGCTTCCTCCGTTGGGTTCTTCAAGGACTGACTTGATATCTTCCAAGTTGCTGCTTCCCATATTTGTATCGCTTACATTTGTCCACCTTGAGACGAGCTTTGATTCGGGAATCTTCCCCTTGGCATCCATCCGGATTTTGGCTTGTCGCTCCTTGGAAGTCATTGCCATTATTCTGCAGACTTGACGCGAATAAGTGATTGTAAACAAAATCTAGATTTTACTTCAGCAACTTTAGCGGATTAAACTATGAAATTTTCCTTTATAATTATGAAATATCACTATTAAATTCAAAGAATCTATGAAAAATCATAAAAATCCACTTATCCTTCTAGAATTTTATCAATATTTGAACAATTTCAAGGCATCTAATGAAAGAAAAATAAGAAAATCAGATCAGAAAAAACTCAGATCAGACTTACTTGATGAGCTGTTTTGTATTTGATACCTTGCAATTTGATCCACCACTTGGCAAAATTTGATAAAATCAAATTTATACTTCTAAAAAAAAACTTCTTGTTGCTGCTCCTTGAAGAAAATTCTGCTCTTGGAGAACAAATCTGCTCTTGACAATGATAAAAATGAAAAAAGAAATAAGGCATATATATATAATTTACTTTAAAAACTTTCCTTCTCTCTAGGCCGACCTCATGCACAAACATTTAATTTAGTTTTGATCTTTATTAAATGAATGTATTTTCACGTTTTCCGAAGGCAACAACTATTAAATGCTTGTAACTTCTCCTTGTTGGACGCATTGGATAAAGGCGTGGTGATCTTCTCTCCTTCAAGCGCATGGGATGAGGAATTCAAATCCTCTTGGCATTTCGCATTAGATCAACTTAGTGTAAATGTTTTCTTCATTGAAATAGCATTGGATGACGGCATCAAATTCCTCTCAAACCTTTCGCATTAGATAAAGAACCGAAATCCTCTTGACTTGATATGTGTGGCGCTTTGGCTGAAAGATTGGATTCTTCTTGATATTTCGCATTGCATGAAGGATTAGAAATCTTCTTAATACTTGGCGCATTTGAAAGAGGCTCGAAGTCTTTGAAGTCTAACTTCAATCTTTCTTTGATGTGGCGCATTAGATCATGCCTTGGGACTCCTTTTAAATTTTGGCGCATCAGACCACTAGTTTGGATTCCTCAAAGGAATAGCGCATAAGATAGAGGATTAGAATCCTCTGGACATTTGGCGCATTTGATAATGTTTTAGGACTCCTTAAGTTTTGGCGCAGTAGATAGTGTTTTAGGACTCCTTAAGTTTTGGCGCAGTAGATAGTGGCTTGAGGGTTCTTCACATCACACTTGACTCTACTCTCAACATGGCGCATTGGATGGGCAGCAGGAGATCTTCAAAATCAAACCTTATTCTCCTCCACACATGGCGCATTAGATGACAATTCCGATTTCTTCTTGTTGAGTGCTTTGGTAAGGGGCTTGGAAGATAGCACATTGCTTGCTCTTATTAAAATCTTCAAACTTGGACGAATGTAAATGACCTTTGTCTTTGGCGCATTGGTTGCCCTCGGTAAATCCTCTAGAAACAAACCTTGATCGCTACCTCATGTTGTTGGCGCAGTGGATGAAGGGTGAAAATCCTCAATATTTTCGCATTTGTTGGGACTTTAAGATCCTTTAAACTCAACCTTTGGAAGATACTTGAAAACTTAGAGGTATTCCTATAGTTGGCGCACTAGTTCAAGTTTTGAAATCCTGTAGATTTATCCTTCAAGAAGTCGCATTAGATCAAACATTAGATGTCTTGGCCTTGGATTGTTATCAAGGAGTGGCACATTACTTCTCGAATTCAAATTCTAACCTCTAGCGCATTAGATCAACTTTTTAATTCCTCTGGAGTGTGGGCGCACTAGATGGAGGTGTAGGATCCTGTGGAGTTCTCACTCTACCTTAGAGGAGACCTCATGATGTTGGCGCATTGCTTCATGAACTCAAATCCCCAGGAATTAGCGCACTAGATGAAAGGAAAAGATCCTTAGGTTTTGGCGCATCACTTAGACATTTCAAAACTTCAAACCTACCTCTCCCTTCTTGGTGGCGCATCAATTCAAGGATTGAAATCCTCTGACATTTTCATTAAAATTCGCTCCAAGATTTGCTTTAAAACTTACTTTTTCTCTTTCGCACTAGTTGAAGGCATTGAGATCTCCATTTTTTCCTTCGAAATGACGTTTTTGGTTCGGGCGCAACAGATAGAAGATCGAAATCCTCTTATATTTTCGCATTGGATCAAAGTTTTGATGGGCGCACTGGATCAAGTTTTCAAATCCTCTGGCTCAAGTGTCTTCTCCTTCGTGATTTCGCGCCCAGATTTGCGCCATCTAAGTGTCCAGTCGCATTAGATCAGGATTTTGAATCCTCTGACTTCGTCAAGTATTTTCAGGATCGCGCGAGTAAAGGTATATTGAAAAATATATTTAAGTATAAGTATACTTTAAATATTTTTCAATATACCTTTCAGGATGTTTGAGATAGGTCCCGAATCCACCGGATTTAAGATGCAAAATATAGAATTTGGAGGATTCACCAGATTTCAGACTTAGCCATTTTTCAGGATTTTCAGGATTTCAGGCTCCAGTCTTAGTCTTTTCAGGGTCTCAAACATTCTGAAGGATTAACCTCAAAACTCAATGTCTAGATAGGATTTGATCATTATTGTAAGTTTATCTACCCTTAATCGTGAACCAAAGATCATAGGCAAGGAAATTGTTACCGAGCCGGCAAAGGAAAACGAGTCAGGACATCATTAAAATCTCAGCAAAACTCATTGAAAACTCATTGGAAACTCACTGAAAAGCTCAGAGCTCAAAAAAAAAGGGGGGTCCCTATTCCTAATGGGGTGATGTGTGATTTGGTCACAACAATTCCTAACCACTAGTACAATCCTTGAACATTCCTTTCCACTTTCCAGGTATCCTCTTTTTGAATCATGGATTGGTGATAATGAACATTGCTTTCCAGGTATCGTCTTTTTGAATCATGAATTGGAAATAAACTAACTTTTAAGTTAAAACTCATGAAATACTTTGATTTGTATTTGATTGTATCTTTGAAAAAGGAAGTTGATTCTTGATGGTTATCTTGTTAAGCACTTGCAATTCCACACATGCAACATG
Organism: Cunninghamia lanceolata; assembly: GCA_027924645.1. Lineage (NCBI taxonomy): Eukaryota > Viridiplantae > Streptophyta > Pinopsida > Cupressales > Cupressaceae > Cunninghamia > Cunninghamia lanceolata. The sequence goes on from BSBN01000516.1 coordinate 7,284,313, forward strand.
ATCCATCCTCCTTAGGAGCAAGCATAATTGCCAAGCCATATGATGACACTAAGCTTGATAGCAGCTTGTTCAAGGAATTCTAAAACTATCAGACACAATGGTGGAAAATCCTTTAGGCTCCAGAAATACTTGCTTATAGCACAATGTCAACCCATGAATCTGATTGCTTTGCTCAATACTTGGTGATTATGCAGATGACTACTTAAACCTACCTCTCATCCATTAAGCCTAGAAAGTGTAAACTTCTTCTCAGCATAAATGTCTCCACTTGAGTACTTGATAACATCAAGATGTTCTCCTTGCCCTGAAATGCGTTCACTAAGTATGGCTTGCCATCTCTGATCAACTGATACTTCTGCAATCTTTGGTAAAGTAAGGTATCCGATTCCAAAGAAATGGACATTTCTTTCACCTCTTCACTAACACTGAGTGCTACATGTCACAGTTAACATCATTTTTTTTAATAAAATTAATAATCCTAAGTTCTAACCACAAGAAACATTTCCCACATTAACCTAGTCCAATCAGACCAGTTGAATGGGGCTAACCACAATTCATTTATAAGACATACCATCAACAGGAAAAATAACCTACATTTCTAACATGAACAAGATGAAAAAACCCTAGAAATTTGGCCAGAAGAAGCATTTGGATTTTGGTTGATCCAATACCGAAAATTTGATACCCAAGGCAAGATCCTTACAAACAAATTTGAACCTAAATGCAATTATTACTTAAAATTTAAATGTGTGACAATCTTTTTGTGTACACCTTTCACGCTGGTTTTGATGCATGATTTTGTGTATATTGGGAAAAAAGCAAGATGAAATACCTTTTCATGCAAATGTTGATGTGAGATCTCCACCAAAGGCACTCCATTAAGAAGGATCTTTCCCTTAATAGGATCATAGAATCTTTCTATTAAGTTTGCAATTGTTGTCTACAAAATATGTTTCCAAACAAAAGCTCTACACATATTAGAGTGTTAAAAAATAAAGGGAAGGATGGAAACAAGTAAAACAACAATATTAGCAATTGTTCTGAGGCGTGAAATTTGAAATAAATAGTTGTAATGAGAAGGTTAAGAGAGTATTACCTTACCACCCCCACTAGGTCCTACAAGAGCAACTTTAGCCCCAGGTTTCAGTCTCAAGTGCACTCCCTATAAAATGAGCAATCACAATTATCAGAATCTTGAAATTATGCAATCAATAAAATGTATGTGGATGTATTCAAAATAATAATCTAATACAAAGATTAGATTTTTATTCTCAAGAATACCTTCAAGAAAAAATGTGTTGAAACAAAGACATGGGTCATGACACACATTAAACTATGTGACTACTCCAAATGTTTGGCATTGATTATAACATAGCATGCACCAGAAATTCTAATATTTCTAAAAATTAAAAGCTTGATTTTCACTCTACTACAGATCTTTTGAAAGATTATTGTCCACCTATTAATCTGGAGACACAAAAGAAAGACATCCCATGAGATCATATTACTATAATAAGTAATAGACTGCCTTCATAATCTTCTATAGATTTTGTAGGATTGTAGTTCTTTGATACATTATAACTTTGGAAAGGTTTCAACATCAAATGGGTGTGTTATATACTATAATGCAAATAGAAAAACCTTGATAATGCACCTACGTAAATAGAAATTAGGTAATCAATTTGGCACAAGAGATGAAAACAGTGCAATCGATGTCCCCTATCAAATCTACTGAAAGGTAAAAGTTGGCTTGCAAAAAAATCTAAAGATCCTGCCATTCAATTGACAAACTGTAATACAGGTGGTTTTGCACAAGAAAAGGATGCAACATGCAAGTCTAAGATGTGACAAAAAAGGAAATATCATAAACAACAGTCAAAAAGAAAATCACATTGGTTCTAAATTTTTATATTAAAACATAAAAAATAAACCATTCATATCCTCTAGAGAATCTAAAATTTGGGTGTTAAATAGCTCCTCTAAACATTTTCATAACTTTGTCATTTTTTATTTATTTTCAGTTCCCACCGTGTTTTCATTGGTACATGGAAATCCTAGAACCAAAATATCTGAAAAATATAAAGATATTTAAAGAGTTATCTGAAACTTGGAAACAGATATGGTTTTAGAAGCAAGGACAGCATCAAAATGTAAAAAACACAACTAATTTTAGAAAAAAGGGTTATTATAAATTAAAAATTTGGGAATTAAAACTTACAAATAATAACATAGAAACCTAGAAGCTTCAACCCTGACCCTTTTACTCTTATCCCGCCTCATAAATATGCCAATGTCTTCAAGATGTGAACGGGGACATCTCCAGACATGAGGATATTTCATCTGACATCTCCATACATCTCCCAGAACTTTTCTCAAAAATGGGGAAATTTTATATAGAATTTATGTAAATAATAAATATTTCTTATAAATACTAATAAATTACATTGAATTTTTTTTAAAGAGAGTTAAGAGGGCAAAGAAAAATACTGATAGGCATGAACTGTGCTGATTTTTGAGTGAAAGTTTACGACATGTTTTGTAACTGAATTTAATTATCACAGTCCAAAGTGGTACAAGTAAGAAGAGAGAACAATAAGAAGGGTTAAGATGTTCATATACAAAAAACTTTATCAATTGAATGAAATGGGAAACAAAGGTACTCCATGTAAGTAGTTTGTGCTAGAGCACCACCTAATTTGCATTTGCAATTTGTTAGTACCAAAAATGGTACCCCTACAAAACTTTGCCCGCAGTCAAAATTATTGTCAGTAATCATGTCATTCTTGTCATATTTTCAATGCCAAGTGAGTTATCTTTCCTGTCAAATTACCAAGTCATCAAGTATTGGCCTACTTTTGCAAGTTAACATTATTTTAGGTTGCCCGTCAATGAGGATTATCAAATGTAGAGAATGTTAAGGTGACTCCAACATAGATGGATGAAGAATGGAATATCAAAGGATGGTGGCAAAGACCCAACAAAACCCCAACCTAGAGAAATAATGGTTAAGAAAGGATTTTTCACTTTTACAATGGTTCAACCAAGCAAGAAATCATGCCAAGGGTGGCAAAGACGAGCAAACTTCGACAAAGAAAGAACTCAAGTCAAAATAATGTGCATGTTACACTATTTAAGTGGCAATCCTTTTAGAAAAAGGTGACAATGGTGGCAATGTCATAAGAAAAGCAAAACCAGCATGTTAAGTGAAAAGAGTTCAAGTGTCGCACTTTCAAGTGTCGCACTTTTCAGGTGGCATTACCAGTCCAAAAGCACAACTTAAGTGGCCAAGTGGAAGGAAAAGCACATCATGGTATGAATGAGTTTAAATGTTAAGTGAAAGTTGCACTTTTACAGTGATTGAGTCAATGAAAAGGCATGATTCAAGTGGCTGTCATTAGGTGAAGTATGACCAGCAAAAGAAGAATACAAGTGTTAAGGGAAAAATCACAAATTTTAGATGGCATTGCCAATCAGGAAAGGTACCAAAGGTGGTAGGAGAAGCACAAAACTGTGCCACAAGTAAACTCAAGTTATTTTGCACTTTTTAAGTGGCGATGCCAACAGATAATAGCAAAAAAGAAGTGGCAGCTCACTGATAAAGCCACAACTACCATAATTAATGAAAAGAAACAGGGGAAGTCACACTTTTTAAGTGGTTGCACCATGTTAAAAGCATGACTTTGGCGGCAGGTGAATGAGAAAACAGCAACCAGCAAGGCAGTGGGAAACAAATAAAAGGTGTCACATATTTTGCCTGGCAATGCCAGCACAAAAGTGTGATTTAAGTGGTAATTCCTTTAGTAAAATCTGACCAGTAAAGTTTGAGTTTAAAGCATAAGGAAAGCACACTTTTTCAATGACATCACCACTCAAAAGTTTATCCACTTAATGAAAAATCACCTAAAAGACAGTTTTAGAGCCTATCATGGGTGTTTTAGAGCAAAAAGTGTCAAATCATGGCCATTCTTTGACATAGGCAACCTGTTTTCAGAAGAAATCAGATTTAAAGTAGATGAAAGCCTATTTTAGGCTATTTTAAGTGTTTATTGCCTCTTTTTGCAGAGGATAGGGACAGGGTTACTTTAAAGCATTATTTTATTATTTTCTTCCCTAGAAGCTTCTCTTATGCTACAGATCTTTTCATTCAACTTTGAAGTGGTTTATTGATTATTCTATTGAAATTCGAGAAGTCAATAAGAAGATTTGTGTTCAACTTTGCTTAACATGTGTCCTCTATTCTTAATCTAAGTTACCAGTTCTGGTACGCCGGTACGGTGATTTGTTTTTCTTTGATTTGGATACGGTTAAATATATATAATTTAATATTTATAATACTGTATAATATATAATATAATATAATATAATATTAAATATTATATAATAATACAATATAATATATAATATATTATTATATAATAAATAATATTTATATAGTTATTAGTTTTTTTAAAAGAAAAATTATAATTTTGAAAAAACAATCCCGGAAACACACTTGGGACCCCTCGGGAGTGCCCGGGAGGCCACCCCAGGTTCCCTATGGGTTCGCCGTCGGCAAACCCACAGGGAACCCAAGGCAGCAGGGTCATGCCCTGGGCACTCCCATCACCGCTCCCGACCCTCTCCCGATCGGTATGGGACCGGTGCCTCCAGGCAAAGACCCCAATAACTTAGTTCTTAATTAATAGTTTTGCATGCTTTTGAGGATTGCTGCCCTAGATCTCATATTGTGTTTCATATTGTAGAATGTTTCTTATATCAAGTCAATCCTATTGCTAATATTAATTCATTGGTCTTTGCTTTTACTATTGAATAGTGCTTTGTTTCTAGTTCATATTGTTATTCAGTTGCAAAATAGATAAGGGTGAGATAACTACTTTCAGTCTTGTGCCCCTACCTCCAAGATCAAAAAGATAGGTCTAGATTGTTTTCAAGCATTTTTTAAACATGCAAAACCCCCAAAAGGTAATTTGTACAATGTGCATAAGTGACAATCTAGTTTATTTGTTTTAGATTTTAGGAGTAGATTAGATCAATGAGCTTCCCCTACAAATTTGTAGGGAGGATTTCCTCGCATACTATTGGTGTTTTGATTTGTCACTTTTGTGACAACACAAAACAAAACATGGATGAGAAAATCCTCACTTCAAATTTGCAGGGGATGCTCCCTAATTTAATCTACTCTAAAATCTGAAACAAAAACAAGCCTGCTAATATGAACACTGTACAATTTGTTTTTTGGAGTTTTGCATAAGGATAAAATAAATAAGCAAACTTGACCTATCTGTTTTGATCTGAGAGGTTAGAGCATGAGACTTTGAAGAACTCCTATTCTCACCAATGAATTTTCTCAATTTATGACAGCTAAAACATAAACAAAAATACTATCCAAAGATTAAAACAAAGATCTTTGGAGTTGTATCAACGATTAAATTGAATTTGAAGAAAACATAACACATGGAAATAGCAATGCCTAGAAGAAGAATGGATGAAGAGAATTAATTATCACAAAACATTCAAAGTTGCTTCATGGATTGGAACATTGATGTCACACAAAGTTAACATAGATCTTATTAACTAGATTCTTCCTTGAACAATTACAAAACTTGGGATTGGACTTGAATGGGAATCTTGGCAGCATAAGCAAGCTTCAACTTTGCATTCTTTACACAAGAACACTTTAGACAATTTAATCTGACATAGAACTTGAATGACAATTTTTGTAGTATATTTATAACCTTCCAGTTGCAGCTACTTGAAGCTTCAAAAATAATAAAATAATTGCTTTGAAGGCGATTCTATCCTCATCCTCTGAAAATAATATAAAATATTACTTTATTTCCATTTCTACTTCTCATGTTGAGCATCCATCTAAATCAAGGGCTTTGATCTTCTGATTTTGTCTTTAATTTGCTTTAATTGATCCTCATCTCCTCTAAAAAAAATAAAATATTAATATGCTTCATCTTGGGCGTCACTTTGAATGGAGGGCTTCGATTCATCTCTTTTTCTCCTTTATTTCACTTTATTTGGCATTCATCCTTCACTTGGGCCCATATACTAACTTGGGCACCACTTTTGCTTTGTTTCTTGCTTCACTTTAGCAAGAAAATTGTGCTATTTTGGTGTCCAAAAGAACTTAAGAACACAATTGTTTTTTCTTTTCATTTTTACTTGATCTTAGCATCATAAAACATTCTAATATGATTCTCATCAAGGATGTGCTTATGTGGATGCCAATTTTGAGTTACTTCAATTTTGGCGCTCATCAAGGATTTCCCCTGATGGATGTTGAATTGGGGATTTGGACCACTTAATGCCAAATTGGTGCTCATCAGGGATTTTCCCCGATGGACACCAAATCGGAAATTCCATGCCTCGAATGCCAAAAACAAAAGTTGGTGCTCATTAGGAGTTTTCTTTGATGGACTCCAAAATTGAAGATTTTAAAATGTGACACCAAAAATGACCAAGGCATGGGCACTTGGAGTGCTTTTTTATGAGTTTTCGAATGATTTTATAGAAAATTTTAAACTTTCATTAAAAATGCTACATTTTTCCATTCTCGAATGTTGGGCCATAAAACCTCTGACTTTGATGAGTTTCCATCCCAAAACCATTTTCACCTAATGAAGCTTGAATGTGTACTGTTGACCTTCTGCCATTGCCATCTACCATTTTTCATTGAAAAAGCAAAAAAAACATTTTAAAAATAGAAAGTTGTGATTTTTGTGCTTATCTCCTCAATCTGGGAGACGATGAAAACAACAGAAAGCATTTTTTTCTAAAATTAGAAACTTTGATCTCTAGTATACACTGAAACTGCTTGTCTTGAATATTGGACTCTCCCAATTGGCAACTTTATGCTTGGAAGACAATCCTCATATATGATTCTGTCTCAATCTACTGAAGAAGATTTGCCTTAGCCTCAATCCTTCCTGCCTATTCCTGGTATCTGCCATCATAGTCTTTCTTTAAACTTCACTCTTTCTTTCCTCTGTGCATCCTAACATCTCTTTCAGGATTCATAGCTTGATAATCTTCATGATGAGCAACATGCATACATCATTAGTAGACCAAGACAAACCGACACCTAAGGACTTAACCATTTTGACAGGAAAGAGAACATAGTTAACATTGATGTGACATGAATGATCTAACATTTGGCTATAGATATGCTTAAATACAAAGTTTTTTAGGGGTAGCAAATTTGGGTACCAACATATACTATTGCGGTTTGAGTTGTCCTTGTTGGAATGTTTGTCATTAATGTCAAAGGTGAGAAGACATATTGTCGTTGTTGACAAAGGAAGAATGAAGAGATTGTCAAAGATTGTCGTTAATATCAAAGGTGCATACACATCAAAGATATAAGACCGAGATTGTTGGCAAGATTGACATCTAAGAGATCGTTGTGGAGATTGTTGGAATATGCAATCATTGATGTCGTTGTGGAGATTGATTGGATTGTTGTCAAAGAAGTATGAATGAGATTGATATCAACAGGCACAGAGTCATTAATGGGGTCCTTAATGTCAAAGTAAATAAGAGTGGCCCGATATAAAGAGTTGTTCGTTGAAGAGAAAAGCAAAGAATATACATGTTTAAATTAAAGATTTATAAATAATAAGAAAAGACGTTGAAGAATTATAAAATAAGGTAAATCAATATGGGCCGACCTATATCCCTTGAACAATTTTTGATGAAAAAATTAAATACATGATACTCTTTGAAATAGAAAGGATTATTGGGTGCCATATGGTTGAAGGATGAATTTAAAACAATGTTCCAAGCAAGTGGTCGACCTCCCCAAAAAGATAGCTGACTTGAGAGAATTTAAGATTAAAGATTTGAATTATTCCGAATATGGCCGACCTCCAAGGAATTAAACCATAGTGGCCGACTTCCAAAAAGGGTCGATCTTCTTAATAGAGCCGACCTCATCATATGGCCGACCTCTCTATTTGAAAAGAGCGCTAAGGAGTATATATATACATGAAGTGCGATCATAAAGAAGAAAATTAATGTGGTGCGATCTGCTGTTAAGTGCAGCGATTATGTTCTAAAAGTGCAGCGAATATATTCATAAAGGCAGCGATTCATATTCATAAAAGCAGCGATTTAATTTTGTCAAGAGCAGCAATTTATTTTACAAGGGCAGTGATTTAGTTTAATGAAAAGCAGCAATCACCTTTGAAAAGGTAGGACTTTGTTAAAGGAAAATTGTGTCCATTCTGAAAAGACACATTCATTCATTGAAGACATATCCCTTGAGGAGTGTATAAAAGGAGGGAAGAACGAGAGTTTAGAAGCAAGAAAAATAATGATTTATCTCTGGGTTTTTAAGCAGATTTAGAAGAAGATAAAGAGCAGAAATGAAAAGTACTTTAGATTCATATTGATTGTATATGCAGCTTATGTATGAAGAATAAATTCAGATTTAGAAGAAGATAAAGAGCAGAAATGAAAAGTACTTTAGATTCATATTGATTGTATATGCAGCTTATGTATGAAGAATAAATTCAGATTTACATGAAGGAAATGTGTGTGATGATATGAAGATAAAATGAGCAGAAATTTATGTGAAGTTATTGCCATGTTATGAGCAGTAATGACAAAGAAGATGTGCTTGGTTTGAATCAGATTTGTGAGGAAAGAGAATGTGTGATCAGATTTGTGAGAGAGGATAATATATGTGTGTGAACCTGATTTGAAAAGGAAAGACTTATATCATACAGAATCAGATTTGTGATTGGATTAGAGTTACAAGAAGGGAAGTTGTGTTTGGATCAGATTTGTGATTGGATCAGAATTGTGTTTGGATCAGATTTGGAAGAAAGTTATTGTGTGGATTGTGATCAAATTTGGAAGAAGGTTATTGTGTGGATTGTGACCAGATTTGGAAGAAGGATATTGTGTGGATAGTGATCAGATTTGGAAGAAGGATATTGTGTAAGTTGTAATCAGATTTGTGAGAGGAAGATCCTGTTAAGAAGCATACTATATCAGCCATTGAAGGATTAATAGGTTGGAGCGTATCAAATTGAGGTTGAAGCCTCTTGCTGGGTTGGAGCTCTTTGTGTGGGGGTTGGAGCCTCCAATAGGTTGGTGCCTCTTGTGAGTTGGAGCTCACTATTTGTATGTGAAGTAGGTTGGAGCATAGATGCAAGACTCGGCAAAAACTCGCCGAGTTTTTAAAAACTCACGAGTCTTTTTCAGAAATGAGTTTTTGGTGCATTTGTACGCGGCGAGTTTTTGCCGAGTTTTTCTGAAAAACTCGGCGAGTCTTGAGAAAAAACTCGGCAAGACAGTATATTTCAAAATATATTTAAGTATGAATTTCTTATACTTTAAATATTTTGAAATATACTGTCAGGATGTTTGAGATAGGTTCCAAATCCATGGGATTTAACATGCAGATTCTAGATTTTAGAGGATCCATCAGATTTCAGACTTAACCAATTTTTCAGGGTTTGAGACTTAGCCAAATTCAGGGTTTCAGGGTTTCAGGCTTAGCCATTTTGTACTCAATTTGCTTTCAAATCAATCAAATACAACTAGACTAAGCTTGTTTCTTTTATGTACTCATTTATTGACTCATTGGATGCATCTTATCATTGAATTTTGCAAAAAAAAATGTGTTTTTAATGAAGTTTAAGCAATTTTTTAAGTTGCCGAGGATTTTGCTAAGTTTGGTCCGAGTTTTTGCCGAGTTTTTTCCGAACCGTACTTTTCAGGATTGCCGAGTAAATACTTTTGCTGAGTCTTGCAACTATGGGTTGGAGCCTACAAGAAGAAAGGATAATATAAGTTGTGCCGTGGTTTTCTCCCGAAAGGGTTTCCACATAAAATTGTGTCTTATTGTGTTCATAAATGTTAGATTTTGCATGTGGATTGTAGTTGTGATTGGTTTAAGTTTGAAAAGTAAAAGTTTGTTAGATACTGATTCACCCCCCCTCTCAATATCACCATGTGCTCATCAGTCCCAAAAAGGGCAAATTAAAATGCTAACAGTTTTTGGCACCCACCGTGTAGCACAAGTTGCTAAAAGTTATCATTTAACGATAAATAACCATTTGAGCTCTTCAAGCTCCTATCTTGCAACCTAATCTATATTGGTTTGAACAGGAACAAGAAGACATCCTAATAATTTCTGGCAACTCTGCTACGAAAATGAGATACAGCAAGCGAAGCTTGCAGCTGAAAATCAGTTTTTGAAGTCATTTCATCTTGGTTGATAATGCACACACAAGATCAGGGAGAAAGGCGGGGCTTCTGATCTTGTCTTTCATGCAACCATCCAAGCACATTCAAGCAAAGATTCATCTTCACCAACAGTTTATGAACTCATTAATATATTTGCAAGAAATCAAAATCCAAATAAAGGACCATGGAGTTGAGACGCTTGAAGAAGCCTAGGTTCGAGCAGTCAAGCTGGAGGAAGACACAATCACTACCAGTCAAATCAGAAAAGACTCCATTAGTCCAATGGTCCCAAGTTCTACAACTCCCCTCCTATAAGTGGTGACCAATATGTCCGACATGAAAAGGCAATTTCAGCAGAATGGTTCATCTCAGCAATATCAAGGGCATCTTCAAAGTAACAATAGAAATGATCATTTCAGACTACCTCCTCAACCTAAAAGGCTTGCCTTAGAGGCACCTCCTCTTGAAGCCAGCTTGAACACCTTTTGCTCCTTCCATGCAACAGAAAATCATAGTGCTATAGATTGTCTGGACATGCATCACATGATGTAGTTCTTGGCAGCTTCCACGTCAGATTATCAAAGGTTTTCGGGTAACTTTCAACATCTTCATGTTAATCCTGATGGTGACTATGATAGGATATTTTCAAAACGAACCAATTTGTGACAGAAAAGTAAATACATTCAACGATTCTACGTGTTCATGGAACCAAGCAACTGTGAAAGAGCAAACATTTGAAGAGAGGAGAGTACATGAGGTACATCAACGGAAAAAGTCATCAATGGTTTCTTGTTACCAAGAGCCTACATCCATTCCTTCATTGACAAATCAGGAGGATGATCTAGATTTCTTGTTTACTTCCCAAGTCTTGCCTATTTTCTATGGAGGAGAACAAGCTTCTTTCTTAGAAGAAATTGCATATCATTTGTTTGTTGATGAAAATAGAGTCTCCCAAGCATTCACAAGACATGATAAAGATCCAAATACTTTCATTGAGCAGGAAGGCATCAGCCACACAATAGAGTATGATGCATTAGAAGAGTTATTATCTGCATTTGAGGGATTGTTTGAAGAACCTGCACAAGATAAAATTGAAGAACCAGGAATTGAGCATTTGATAGTAGTTAATGAGTTGATGTCAAGTTTAGATATGCTTGAAGAAGAAAAATGGTGGGTTAATGAAGATAGCAGCTTTGAAATTAATGATAAATAGTCTAATTGTTTCATCCCTCTTAAGGAAACATTCTTTGAAGCCAATTGCATTGATAAAACCGAAAAGACCTAGTTTGTCCAAAGCCTCCCACTATGTGATGATGGATGGTAAAGTTAGTCACAAGAGGATGATTGTTTGCTTTGTTAGCGTTTTAATTTGTCACTTTCATGACAACGAAAAACAAAATAGCATGTGAGGAAAATCCTGTCTTTGAAAATCTTCCTATTAGTATTTCCTCCAATCCCTTGAATAGGGTACTATACCTTTATATATTTGTTTAGCAATACATTGGTAATTACTAGTATAAATATTTTAAAATAATATTTCTCAGGCTTAATATTAACAATGTATACAAGTATAAATCAATATTTATTTTTAGATTAAATTCTTGGGGGTTCTATAGGGGCCACCACTCGAAAAGCAAAAACAACGGAGTACAAGATAGAGAAGGGAAAGAAGAAAACCAGCTAGGCCTAGACGAGGAATAAGTTGTAAAACAACTTGAGGCTAAAACAAGAAGATGAACCCAAAAAAGACATGATAACAAAAAACTAGACCAAACAGTTCAAAGAAACATTAAGCCAACCCCCATTTGCCACCACCAGCACCGAAACTAGAAGCAGAAGCACTAACATCCTGTCCATCCTCATTAACCAACACCCACCTAGTAGACGCCTTGCTGTTAGAGTTTTATTACATCATCCTTAGGTATAGTGTAACAATAATAATAATAAATATTAATGCGTAATATTATTATTAATTTGTCATAGGGTAGTTGTGGTCATTTTCTTTGTTTTAACTGACATCAAATATTATTGACTTATCATCCTGTAGTTGTAGTCGGTTGCTTTGTTTCAACTAATGTCAATTATTACTGATTTGTCATCAATTGCTTTCTTTCAATCGATGTCAATTATTATTGATTTGTCATCAGTTGCTTTGTTTCAATTGATGTCATCTTGTATATATTCATCTCTCATCAATAATATGATATCTTTTGCCTACTAATATGGTGTTAGAGCTCCATTGGGATTCTATTCTTGTAAAGATGTGAATCTGTTCGTTGCACATGTTGTCATTTATGAATCCTGGTCCATTGTCATTGCTAGGAGTGATAAAGGGTGTCTGTGGCACCAGTTACGATGTAGATTGCTGGAGCAAGGTGAGAATAATAGAGATGCCTTTGAAATTAGTTTGACATTTATTTTCATTTACTGAGAAGTTTTAGTTAGGAGACATGATATGAGACAAAGCACGACACTCAATCCTACAGTAAGTCAGCATGATCGTATTGTTTGTGTTGAGTTGGAAAGCCCTTCATGTCTGCAATAATGTTGGCAGAGCCATTGGGCCATAGTCAATGTTGTTGATGATCTGACAACCGGTTTGGCAGGACCGTTAGCAATCAAGAATCAAGAAATCCATTGGCATTCATGATATGGATGATATAGCATGTAATATATATGTATGTATGATTTGTTGTTGATGGCATGAGGAAGTTTGGTGGTTTGTGCAAGCACCATAGCTTGATTGTTTTGACAAAAGCGCCAAAAAGGGTCACAATATATTTTGGTAAAGTTACCTATTGTGTTTTGAAGTTTAAATAGTGGAGAATCATCCATTATTGTCTTTGCTTTAAAATAGCATACAACAATATTAAAAAGAAAGACATCATATTAAAATTCAATAAAGTGCATAGGGCAATTGGTAGAAAAATGTTTTGAATAATTATAATAGTGAGAGATAAGGAGTTCAATTCTCCTATCTATTTTTTGACAATTTTGAATGTAAAGATGTGTGGTTTATTTTTTAAATTTATTGTAATTGGACAAATAAATATCATATTGTAAGTGGGTGCATTTTCAATGGAAACCGACATCTTTTTATCTTGTTTCGATTATGACAAAGAATTGTCTTAATCATGGTGAAATCATATGTTATCGCCAAATTTGAAGGGCACGATTTTCACACATGGCAAATAAAAGTGCAACTGATCCTCATTGAAAGGGATCTATGGAATATTGTAGCAAGAAACACACCAGAACTGCAAGCAACTGATGAAGCCATAAAATGGACTGTTACAGATCGTAAAGCAATAGCTCTGATTGGCCTTGAATTATCTAATGCATATCTAGATCACATAGATCTTTAAAAGACCTCAAAGCAAATCTGGGATGGTCTTAGTACATTATTCATCTTGCAAGCTTCTAGTGCCAAAATGTCCATCAACAAAAACTATTCGGTCTAAAGATGCATGAGGAAGAAAGCGTTGTTTAGCATATCAGTATGTTTCAATCTCTTATCAATCAACTTGCTAGTATTAACTCTAAAATAGAAGATGATGATGCTAAAGCAATTTTATTGAACAGTATGCCCACAAGCTATAATAACATTGTATTTACATTAACCAAATTCAATCTGAGTTTGGAAATTGTGATTTCTTCCTTGATTGATGAAGAAAATCAAATTGAGAAAAATAGCTCGATTGTTGAAGAAAAAACTTTACTCTTCAAAAATAAATTCAGCATTTTATCAAAAGAACAAAATAGATTTAAATGTTTCTACTATAACCAAAGACAGCATACTTAGTTGAATTGTATTCAACGTGCCAAAGACCTCATTGAGGGCAAGTTGAAGACACATAAAGCTTTGGACATTACTGAAGACGAAACGAAAGACTATGGTTTTGTAATGTCCCCTTCTAGTAAGCTCAAATTGTTCACAACCTTGCACAATTTCAACTTACAAAAAGGAAAAATTAGTATTCAGTTTTTCCTTTTTTATATCATAATTAGAACTTACTAGTAAAGTATTAATCCATATTCTTTCCGCATTTGTCTTTAAGCATTATAATCTTCTAATCAAAATCACATGATTTCATGAACATAGTTATTCCATATTCACATTCATAGACTTCATGTTCTATCCTAGAGAGAATCGTGAATCGCCCTATCATTAATCGATCCCTAATTCCATGAGCATGGTTTGTTAAGGTGCCATTAACCATCCCATACAGAGGCCCGATGGCTTCACACTACACCCGAGGTACTTCACCATTCGGCTCAAAGGACTTCATGCTACACCCAAGCATACTTCATCCATTTGAGAGTCACCCACCTTAGGGCACATTTAACATTGATGAGCTCATCATACCATAGGCCCAAGGCTTTCACCTCACACCCGGAGGTACTTCGACACTTGGCCCAAGATACTTCACCTCACATCCGGAGGTACTTCATCTTCTTGAGGGTCACCTAAGTCCAAATCACACTCTTAACTTAACCCTGTACCCATAGATTGGCGAGATGATTAAGGATGAGGCTTAATTCTCCTTTCGGATATGGCATGAAACTTTGATTTCCAAATCATCATCAATATTTATACATAGTGCTTCATAATTATATCATTCTTGGCCTTTACATCATGATGGCCATACATTCATCTTAATGCCTGAACATCTTTCATTTAAACATCCAATATAATGATCGATTGACGTATATATTCATTCATTTGTGACAATCATTCATTCCTAAATGTATATATGATCATTTATTTCTTTTATATATATATATATAAGCAATTATGAGGATCATTCATACTACATGCTGTCATATGCAATGAGCTAAAGTTCAGAATATAAAGTAATGTAATGTCTACTGCTAACACATATCTTGAACAATTCTAATGCAGATCTATAGACTTGCTCAAAACTTATCATGGTAAGAGACAAACACAAGACATGATCGCCTAGTAGTACATCATATAAATCTGATTATGTTATACAGAGATAATGTGCATTCCAATTTATGCAGACTGTTATGTTATGAACAAATAAATGCAACAGTTCATTTATTGAACTATACTACAGTATATCGATTGGTGAAAGATTCCATACAACTATCAGATGCAAATTATTATACAGATTGAAATGCAAACATCATGCAATGATACTCATATCATACAGTTCTTTAATCACAATGCAACACAGATCAGATTCTAACAGCATACATAGCATATAACTCATAATGGACAATTGATAGATCATACCTTTGATTGGGTAAGTGTCTGATCTCCAATGGACTATAAGACACGAATGTTGGCAAATTCGCAGTTCTTGTATATATATATCTGTTCCGAATGGTATGTGGATGGAAGACAAATGGATTCAATGATCACAAAGTATCTATATATCTTCTGCTCTTGATCGTGGGATATGAGGAAGAACCGGTGATCTTTTAATGCTATGTCCTTAATTGTATTTGAATCTGGAATAAATTGCTGAGTAGAAGATCTGATCTGGGTTGTATTCTGATTAAAGACTGAATTATTTTGATCTCTTCATGACTGTTTATGCAATGAGGAATAAGATGCTTATTCGATGATGCCTTGATCTCACCGTGGCTGCCTTTTTAAAGCCCCGAATGGGGTGTTATGCCAACAGTCACATTGTTTTGGAGATCTTATGCCCTTTCATAATTGTGGATTTATCCTTTAATTAATCTCCTTATGAGGATCAGCGCTTTATAGATTGGGGGTCTCTATAATGATTTGTCTTTTCTTGTTCTTGTCTTATCTTATTTGTCTTATATATTTTGTCTTTAGTGCCATGTCATCTTTGTCTTTGGCCTTATTTTGTTTTATTCTTATTTTGTCTTCTTCCTCTTAGCACAAAATTTGACTAAGTGATAAAAAGGTAAGGAGAGTCTTCCAATCTTTAATAAGAAACGTCAACTTATCACAGCTTGTAATAAATTTAGGCTAACTCTTAGCATTTCCAAGGGTAGAAGATATGCAAGTGGTATGAACATCATTGGGTCATTCCAATCTTATAATTGTAAAGTATCGAGACATGATAGGTTTTGCTACACATGATCAAGACCCTCCCCACTAGAACAGTGATGAGGAATATGTTTATTAAAATAAGATCTAGGGAGGTCAAAGAGGAGGAAGAGGAGGTTGGAGGACAAAGAGGATGGAGGCATCTTTCCCATCTTGAGTCAGCTTCTTGCTTCAAGATTGGTAACATTGCTTGAGAGGCACAAATCTTCATATTATCTTTCTTGGACCAAGGGGGGAGTCTTTTGTACTTGTGGATAGTGTGTTTGTCTCTAATCACAAGAAGAGTTGTGTGGTTACCATGCGCGTCCTTATCTGCATTTGTTGTAAGTTCATTATTGTTTAGAACGTGTCCTTGTTGAAACAACTTTTGATGATGGATAGTGTATGCGTCCCTATCCAAGGCTATTCATTGTTGTTGGCAGCGTGTGTCCCTGATAAGCAATTTTGATTAAGAATAGTGTGTCCCCCTTGTTCATTGGGAGATGTTTGGGCTGTTGTATTTGTCCTAGTCCAATACCAATGTTCCTACCTTTGTTCGGAGTGATGTAATAAGGGGGGGAATATTAGAGTTTTTCTACACGATACTTTGATATATTGTAACAATAATAATATTAATGTTTATTATTATTGATTTTCCATCAGATAGTTGTGGTTAGGT
Source organism: Cunninghamia lanceolata (assembly GCA_027924645.1). Lineage (NCBI taxonomy): Eukaryota > Viridiplantae > Streptophyta > Pinopsida > Cupressales > Cupressaceae > Cunninghamia > Cunninghamia lanceolata. Next base: position 7,301,226 of record BSBN01000516.1, read on the forward strand.
GCTTTGTTTCAACTGACATCAATTATTACTTGCTAGCATCATTCTTCGACCCATGAACAATTGACATCAAACTGGCTTGAGGGGCAAGACCCTAGTTTGCTAGAGCCATAAATTAGATTCCATGAATCTCCTTAGTAATCTACTCTGACTGGATAAACACACTACCATCCAAATCTAGCAACATGAAATAACTTGTGACCTCAAGGATACCATCTATATGAGCCACAACTTGATGCTTAATGACTTTCCTCAGGGCCAAGCAAAAAGATATCAAATTTCCACATAATGGTGCACATCCATGATTTGCTTTCAAAGTAGACTGAACTCATCTTTCAACTCAACCACAACAATTTTGGGTGAGACTTGAGGAGTTGTCACCAAGCCAAACACCCCAAACTCCTCTTAGCAATGTGGCTCCACCAAACCAAGCACCACCTACATCCGAACGTTTGCCATCGAAATGGCACACTCAATCTTCACCAAAGGAATCTTCCATTATAGACTCATGAGAACGCAATGAACTGTCATTGTCTAGATACTCTATACCCAAAATACTTTTCACCAAGTTAAGAAAGATCAAGTTTGAGCAATGGAGAATTTTGCGCAAACAATGGTCTAATATCTTCCCCCAACATAATGGGTCTCACCTTTTGCCACCACACCATTTCTTCGCCATAGCACAGACCAACAACATGCCCCCCCCCCAAAACAAACCATACGTACACCAAGGCCCCTTAACATCTGGGTCTTCTTTCGGTTGTAGATCAGACAGAACAGCCAATGGATTTGCTAGATGTCGTAGTGATCTTGGAGCTGTCTCATATCTACCATTTCTAGTGTATGCTTTACTAAATTTACTCTCTTGATCCTAATATTGTTTTGTGGCGCCTTTTGCAGTACTAAATTTTTGCTTCACCATATTAGTATTTGGAGAAGTTTTCTGTTGAGCAATGTTGCCTAATTCAGATTTTTTTATGGCTTCCATTGATTGACAAGACAAAGCAAGATGTCCATATTCATGGAATATTCTGTACCAAAATGGAATATTTTCATAATTCATGAGCTGTTCCCATTCTAAGCCATCCAGATCTAGTATCACTTTATCTGGTAAGGATTTATCCAGATTCAGATCGACATAGGTCCAAGCATAGTTTAACACCCAAGGTTTCTTGCCATCTCCAAGGCTGTGATGTATTCACCAATAGCAAAGCCAATATTTTGCACTACCTTTTCTTGCCATTATTCACTTGGGAGAAATAGTAGAAGGATCCATACCGGAATTGTGCTTGGCAGGTCCTCCATGGGGTTGAAAATAGGGCATAGTGTTTCATGAAGAAGCCTGATTTGTTGCAAAACCAAGGTCCCCCTTAAAAAATCTTTTCCCTTTCCTATTTGCAGGCAAATATTGCAAGGAAGTATTTTTTGGACATCATTGGTGTTTCCATCGTGTCCATAGTCTTCTAGTGCTCATGGATCCATGCTTTGAGTGTGTTGGTTTTTCTTCTGAATCAGCATTAGGGTTTGCCACTTCTAATGCACAGGCAGATTCAGCCAACTGAATACAGGAGGTTGCGTGAGCTCCTCCCCTTCACTTCTGGTTCTGCCGCACCAAGGGGGGTGTCCCTATTTGATAAAAGTATAACCTTGACTAGCTCAATGACAGAAGGATTTAACTTGACAGCAACAGGCAAAATACTCTCATATATGGACCAAGATTTGTGTAACAAATCACAAGGTTGGCAACATTCTTGGACATGATGTCTGGTTGGGTATGAGAGCATGCAGGGATCCTAATCCTACTCCTACAACTAACAGGTGGAAGGATGAAATGGTTTGATTTGATTTTTGGATGCAAAGCTGGACATGGTATATAACCTCAACACAGAGCTAGATTGGTGCCTATCCAGGGCTTGGAGTCGGTAGACATACACCTGTGAATGATCAACATGAACAACTAAAACTGGATTTCAGGGGGATATACATGATATCTGCCTTACAGATATCTCCCAATACAGAGTGTTAAGCTGTCTATACTTATGGCATCCCTATTGCAGTATACCCTTCCCAATATTCAATCTGAAAACAGTTTAATCTACCCCTTGAGCAGAAGTTAAAAGATTAAACATTCAACACAGGAATTCTATGTTCTAGAATCTCAGACATTCCTTGAATGCCTGGACTCAGAAGAAAGATACATGCAAAACTGGAGACAGAATCAGCATAACACATGCAATCATAGCATTATTCATATAAAATTGACCATGAAATCAGTGGATTCATGCACAAACGTACAACAGGAGATACATAAACTCGCAAGTTTTGCTGCACAGAGCAACCAAAACCAGTTGTATCTTATTACAGAGCCAAAATGTCCAGTTTTCAACAACCAAAACAATGGTAACACAGTCTGCCTATATCGGCCAGAAAGTGTACCCACAGCAATTAATTACATGGCTTTCAAAAATCCGCCAGATACAAATCACACAGGAAGGATGGCGCTCAGAAGTTATTGCTGCAGCAGACAAGGGAGGCCTCAAGCCCTGCGCCGCCATCTGGGAGTCTTCATCCATAAATCGGGCCACCTGATCATGTGTACCATTTCTCTTACCCCTGCTACAGTCGCCATTGATGGCTCAACCACCCGCGGCCGCGTGAAAACTGTCACTGCGTTCAAAAAGAAAATTCCCACTAAAATGCACTTTGCAGGTTTAAATGTGCAGGAAGAATAGTCCCACATGTATGGTGCGGACAGCCTTCAATAGTTTAAAAACATGGCCACAAGCATAAAAGGTGTCGAGCGTTTTGCCGCGCTCGACACACAACCCTTCACCAAAACCCATCGGCCAAACCTATACCATCGGCCCGCTCCAAAAAACTCCTTCCGATCTCAACAGTCACACCGACTGCTACCTTCGCATTCCCCTTCATCGGCCAGAGAAAGACCGTCGGTCCGACCCTCCAAACCTTTGCCGATCTACCAAGTTACGCCGACAACATCCTTGCTTCCTATCTCCGTCGGTGAAACCAACTCTATCGGCACAACAAGAATTGCCCTCGCCGACACAGCCGATCACCCCGATACACAATCCTTCGGCGAGACACACGCCGATGACACCCCATCGGCCACACCTCCCATTGTCGGCACAACCCAAAACACTTCGGCCAACAATACAACTCTCGTCGATGACCACTCCAAATCCTCATCGGCCTGACACTACCCCATCGGCGGACCCTCCAACTGCTAGCCCGATATGCAATCTTACTCCGATGGCATTCCCCATCAGGCAAACTCCTTACATCGGCGGCCCAAAAATTTGCTTCGCCGATAGCCAAACACACGCAGATGGACATCCATCGGCCAGACCAAAACAATCGGAGCACTCAAGAAATCTTTCGCCGATGAAGCCAATCACTCCGATAAGACCAAAAACATAAAGCTTTGAACCATTGAACCCCGAACCAAAAGGGTTCAACACAAGGGTTCAACGCAATGGTTCAAACATCAAAAATAATACTCCATAGGCAACAAAGCTTCGAACCATTGAACCTTGAACCAAAACAAAAAGGTTCAAGCGGGAGGTTCAACGATACAATATTTGCGCAAGGCAAATGCATAATGCGACCCGTTAGAAGAAAATTGAACCCTGAACCGCTGAACCACTGAACTTAGAGAAAAAAGGGTTCAAGTTCAAACCGAAATGTCGAAGACACAAAAACGAACCCATGCCGATGGAGAAAAGACGAAGACCCCTCCTCAAGAAATGAGATGCAGATGCTGAAAAACACTGAAGGGGTGCCAAAACTTAGAACCTTTTGGATATTTCGGGATGGTGCCTGCATGAAAATTGCTAAATTAACTGACAGTGAATTCAGGCACCAACAGAGTGTAATATCCCTTATAGGATAAATGCTAAAATTCTGATTTATAAATGAACTCTGATCTGAATCTTGCAATGTTTGCAATAAAACACTAGGACTGAATTCTGATTTATTTCTGCACCTCTCTATTTGTCAATGAATGAAGTCATACACTGCAAATCAGGGCAGCATACTCCTAATGATAATTCACTGAATTTATGATGCTGGTCACTGCTGTCACAGTTCACAATTTCAAGTATTCACTGATATTCTATGACTGCAAGATACTGTTGCTGCCTTATAATGATTCCCTTTTTTCCTTTTGTACGGTAGTCTTCCTTACATGATTTCCCAACAAAAATTAAGTTGTAGCTGCCAAAGTTGGTCTTCAAACCGAATGGGACCCACCCTGTCTGATTTGGTCTCCTTGAAAGCAACAAGAAATGAATTTATCTAATCTGATATCCTTAATTTAGTTTTCAACAAGCTGCGTTGGATATTAGGAGGCAATATTGTCTTATTCCAAAACTTTATAATAGCAAATCATATTTCTTTAAGACTTCTTCAATATTTAATCATATTAGTTGCTGGCTAGACTTGACTGTCAGGTCTTGTCCCCCTTTTGGATGGCATTAAGCTTAAACAAAGAATATTTAATCTACCTTTTAAAAACCCACAATTCTTCTTAATTATTATTGCAATCTCCGAATAGACTTATCTACAAATTCCTTGTGATTTCACTAATATAAGGTGCTTCTTGTATGAATCGACCCTACTAATAACTTATAGCATTTCAAATAATAGAAACGATTTATGGGATGCTGCATATTCCTCCAACTCAGCTGCTTTTATATCCCTCCTAATTCCCATTGGGGTCTTTTATATCCTCATCCGCTGCCTTTTACCAATAGTTGCGTCACTTTATGGTGGCCGCTAGCTTTTTAGATTTGTCTTCATTTGTAATGTCCCGTTTTCTAGATTGATCTTTTACAGTTGACCGTTGGCCTATTCTAGAGACCCGTAGGCTACTCGGAGGTTGAAATTGGGGTTTCATGTTTTGGCGGTTGCTTTTGTTCGTGGATTGTGGTTTGGTTGGCAGTTTCTTTCCAGGTTTGTTCTCCTTAGTCCCTGTTGGTTACGGCTATTTTTAGTAAGTTCAGGATTGGCACCAGAACAAGATTTTGAGAGTGGGGTTGGATTCGTCTTGTCAAGACCTTTCCAACGAGCTATAGATCATTGATTTCCGACATCATCTTGGCCTCCATTTTAAAGTCCGTAAATTAAATATTATTATTTAATATTAATGTTGTTTTAAAAGAGGGGACTTTAAGGTTGAGGATGAAAAAGAATTGAAGAGGATTATATTATTTTCCCTCTCATGTTTTATCCCATATGCAAGAGGATTTTAGAGACTCCCAGTTGGAAAAGTATAAAAGGAGGAAGAGTGCTCTCATTTGGGCATCCGAAATCTTGATAATGTTATGCTGCCGTAATGGTTTTGGGACTGCTTCGAGGAATGAATGCCTCCTAGCCTGGGCTCACTTCGTGCTTGAGAGATAGCACCTAGGGAGAGGTTTGCTGATAGTAGTGATTTTGTAGTGAGGTTTGCATTGTAGCTTGAGTTTTGTTTGTAGTTCAGTTATTTGCATTTTATGTCATTTTTTGGAGTTGCTGATAACAGGGCTGAATCTGTAGTTTCATTCATAAATCTGAAAATAAAAAGGCATTTGTTCTGGGTATTTCATATTTCCCTTTGTCTATGTTGGGTGCTCCATTGTGCCAATTTACAGAATTTATTATGAAGAATCTGATTTTCTAGAAGGAAATCGCCCTTCTTGCTGGCCGCCCCTCTTTGGAGTGCATTAAAAAGCATGCTAAATAAATACTTGGGTTTAAGAGTGGTCTATAGTGTGTAGCTTGGTTGCCATTGTCATAGGAGTGCATTGCATCAGATTTGAGGTCATTTAGTTGAGAAATGAGTGAGGTGTGAGCATTTTTGTAGGGTTTTATGTTGCTGGTTTGGTTTTTCAAAGTTGCTGATCCGTCATTTCAGTTTGCTAACTTCTATCATTTGAGTTGGGTTGGAAGTCTCTAATTATTGTAAGCTGAACAGTAGTACTGTCAGCACTTCATACTTCTTCTCATATTTGCTTTATAATACTTTGCATCTCCATCATATGGTAGCTCCAATTCCACTTCGGGTTGGAAAGCACATTCTTGACGTCGAGTTATTTCAGCATAATAGCTGGTAGGGATCCTCTGACCATATGCTCGTCATCATCAGGCGCATTCTTGGTTAGAGTTCTTTATATCAGCATTGCATCAAGACCCTCTGACCATATGCTCGTCGACATCCGGCGCATTCTTGGTTAGAGTTCCTTTATCAGCATTGCATAGAGATCCTCTGACCATATGATCACGCCATCCTGGTGTACATTCTTGGTTAGAGTTGAATTCTGCATCTTTTGGTTTAATTGCTAACTTCAACGATTGTGTATTGCTCTGCTTGTTGTAATTGGAAAAGTGAAAAAAATTGGCTTGGTATATTTCATCATCTATATAATCGTGGCTTGCTAACTAGCGCTGCCTTTATTAATCATTTAGTATCCATGTTATTTAAATAATAGTATTTAGTACTTATTTTATTATTATATTTGTATATCATATAATTTATATTCATATAATATATTATATATTGTATTTAATAATTTATTATATTATATTTATATTATAATATAATATTATATATTTATAGTATTATTATATATTATATATATAATGATATTTAATATTTGATATTTATCAATATATATAATTATATTATTATGGGGACATGACATTGAGAGTTCTAGGGCCTGCAAAAGCACTCATAAAACAGCAAATGAGTGCTCTTTCCTCAAGCAGCCAAAGTCTATTCTCCATTTCTTCCATTGTGAAGATGATTTTTAGTGGGTGTTCCATTTTGATGACACATTCATTCTCTTGTTTTGCAGGAAAACTAGATCTGTCAATGGACCTTTTTAGCATGGTGGTGAATAAAACCCTTGAGTGCATGACTACAAAATGTATTATCAGAGGCTGTTACATCTTGTAAGATTGATGAGAAGCAGTGTCTTGCTCCATGGAGGAGGCCATTCCTTCCTGAGTAGAGGGTAATGCTGCTTAGCAGATCTTGAGGATGATGGAGGGTGGTTGTTATTGATGGCGGATTTGAAGGCTGGTTGGGCAATGTAGTTGGCTGATCATAAGATATAGAAATTCATTATCCCCACTATAAACTCAGTTGCCTACAGTTTCTTCCCACTGTTTATAGAATTTCATCCGAAGTATCCACTTTGGTTGGATCACTAGACATTCCACAATCACATGAGTCTCATCATTTTACCCTCCAAATCAGGTTTCCGGCTTAAAATAATCATCTTTAAACTCTGGGTGGAGTCTAGTCTTTCATATATAGCAGTGTTCGATGGGGACATGTCCCCAAGGGTCTAGTTTGACGTCCCTGCCCAAGGACTTGGTGAGGATGTCCCCTTTTTTCAGCACCGAACAGCCTGCTCTGTTTGGTGCATACAAATTTTAAAAAGTCTACTTTTTAAGAAACAATGTTAAAAACCCCTAAAAAGCTAAAAGAGTGTGATTGTCGTTGCAAATTTAGCACATTGTATTTACTTTTTAAAATTTCAGCTGCTTTTAGTTTGATTAAGTTATTTTAATAGCCATCTCCTCATCGCCCCCTTGCTGTTCCCAAAATTTGGGAAAATATTTGCCATCCCCGAAACTGTGTCCTCACATATCCGCATCCCCGTGTCCTGGAAACTCACAGAAACACTTATATGCATTCACCTAAAGTTAAAGTCTCTTCATCCAGAAACGTCCTCATTTTTTGTACCTTTTGATGTTTGGAAGCTGCTGTTATAGATTTTCATCCAGAGTATCCATATTAGTTGGGCGATTAGGCATTCCACCATTTTTTCCTTCCAAATTGGAATTCAACTCAAACTAATCATCTCTAAACATTATGTGGCATCTAGTCCTCCATATGTCTTTACTGTTAGGTAAAAATTGTCTCCTCATCCAGATACGTTATGGTGATGGAAAGATATACACAGTGAAATCTAGGGAACACTAGTAAAATGTAACATCATTAATACACTTTCAAAACTCTATATTGTTATTTGCACTACTTCTACCCATTTTAGAGCCGACGCACTTGTTCTATCCCTGATGTCCTATATTCAAAAAGCCTACAGCCATTAGTTTTGAATCTTGATCACTCTGTAACATATGCCCTTTCAGCCAACAAAACTGTAGAGACCCAATCACTCAACCCAACTTAAATCATGTGCAGCAGTTGGAAACAAGAGAAAAGGTATAGCAAGGGAGCTAATGCACATACAACATTTAGCCAGTTACAAATTTAAATAATTTGATCTTTCACAAACCATATATTTGTGTTGGATGACAAGTGATATGAAGTGTTTCTGCACAGAATAAATATCCAAACATAAGAAATCTATTAAATACCTGGAGAACCATATTGTTGGGACGTGAAGGATAAGCAAACCAAACATCCTTAAGTTCAACCTCTCCCTCATCATGGTCACTGTCACATCCACCATTAAGATTATCTTGCTAAGAAGCCAGTAAATTTGTCTAGTCACATGTATTTAGATATTATATTCATATATGTATTGCTACTATAACTTCCTATAGTAACGAATAATAGGAAATTTTAATATGAACTTAGATTTGGCTCCTACTATGTGAAGAACATAATAGACCACATAGATCTTAAGCTCTGATTCTTACTGTAAAGGACATTTGTTTCCTGATTTTGGCATGCTTGAAACGCGATCTAATAGCTGAAAGACTCGCCGACTTGCTCCGGCAGCCTTCATAGCTGTTGTATACAGTCCTGATAAAGAAGACACAGACGAACCCACTGAACACAAGACAAGAAAAACATTAGCAAACTCAATAATGCAAACTAGTGTCTACTGATACATCACTCTAGCTTTTGTGTGGAAAAAAATGTTTAGAATCTACAAACATTAACTAAACCCAAATTTCATATATGTACTTGATTTATTAAAGAATTTGATCATTTCAATTCAAGAAAATAGCATTGACCTGTGAGGCTGTAAAGTATGAAAGAGGTTAGATCTCCAGTTGTCATGGGCCCGTATATGGTCAAGTAAGCACCATAGATAACAACAGTAACGACTGACAGAGTTGATGCTGCATTCATTCCTCCAGCAAATAACCCAATCACCATCTGCTCATAGAAAAGGATAATAATAAAACCAACTTATACTAATGCCTTGTTCACTATTACTTACTAATGTGTTCTACAAACTGATCAGACATCACATTGTTTTGATAAAGCAATGCATGCAAACCAAATATGCTTAGAATATGGGAAACTTACAGCTTGCTTAAGGCCAAGCTTCAAAGTCTCATCTACTTTTTCTCCATACCGTGAGCTTTCATATTCTTCCTGTGCAAATGATCTTACTGTGCGTACTGCACCAAAAGACTCCTGCAAGACACATATAGTAATGGCTACAGCATAATCTTCTTATTACCTCAGTTGCAATATAAATTAGGATACAAGAAATGTATGTTATTTATTTGACAATCACTTGTATTCTAAGAAAATAATGTCAAACCCATTTTTCCCATTTTATGCTTGTATATTATTTATTTGACAGTCACTTGTATTCTAGGAAAATAATGTTAAACCCATTTTATATTTGTTTATGGCCAGTTGTATTTGAGAAAGTTATACATTATTTCATTTCATAGTTTAAAAATAGAGATCACTAGGCATGTACTGAGATTTGACATCAATCTCAATACTGCCATAACATTTAATGTTCCATTGATCTAAGTTCATTTTTTTGGTATTTAAGAAATTCAAAAAGCCAGGTTCAATTTTCACATGGCAACATGGTATTTTACATCAAGCCATAAGGATTCACAACTTCTGAATATAAATATATGTCAAAGTTGTAATACTCATACTTGACTTGCACTCATCAAGGCACATGACTCAGATTCTCTATATATTCAGCTAACTAGAACTCAGCATGTTTTGGAGTATTTAGAAACACAGAACCTTTTTTTTTATAATTTAATGGGGGGATCTATAGGGCCTTGTAATGTCCCCATTTTGAGCTAAGTTATATTTTCTAGTTTGAGCTTGTTTCTATACATGGAGAACCGGAAAGTTGGTTTATGTCTACACATGGAGAACCGAAAAGTTGGCTCAACTAGTATTTTGCTTGAGTTTTATTATGTGGATAATGACAAATGGAATCTTTAATTGCATTTGTCTAATATCTATGATGGAATCACATTGTTCATTGTGCCTAATCAATGGGTAAAGTATGGCTCCAGGTGGGACCTATTGGTAACACATTTGTTATAGGTCCAAGCTAATGAAGACACACTCAAACATTTCCAACGGCTATTCGCCTAGCATGTGAGGTGGCATTTCATTGTATGGAGCAATTCGCCCAAGGTAAATCATTTAACATAATGTTTTGAAATTCAATGCTCAACGTCTAAGAGAGGATCAGCGGCCAAGAGAAGAAGAAGGAGTATTTTAAATGCAAGTTCATAATATTAAATGCCAAACATCATTTGCCCAAGGATGTGCATAAATCGATGGAACTTAAGGAGCAATCGATTAGCATAAGAGAAGGATTTTAAATGACCGATGAAGAAAAAGTTAATGCTTGTTAGCAATCGCCTAGATGTGGTTGTGAATCGACTCAGCCAAGAAGATAATTTTAAATGATGATTGATGATTTTTAAATGACAAACAACATCATGCTCTAGCCACCGCCCAAGGAAAAGCATTCAAATTGTTTGTGGATCGATTTTATGCAAGGAAGAATGTAACTCATTTAAAATACACAAATCTGATTTTAAATGTTTGCTTTCATGAATGTATTTCATTTAAAATTGCTCAAGGCTCTTTTTCACCATTGGTGGAATTCAAATTTTATTCCAAATTGCCATAGAGGAGGATCGACCAGCTTTAGAGAGGATGAATAGATCATTGCAAGTTCATTTGGGATATGTTGAATCTGGTATGTTTTCTTATTCCTATTATTTTGACTGAGAATTCCGATTTTCATGTCATTTTGCAAGGTGATGACCCCATACTTCATGTGAGATGATATCATTCAGATATTCATCATTAGAGCTTAATTTTGCAGGTTTTGTGAGAGTTGAAGTGAAGTTTGTGAGCTATTGTAACCCTTGGTCAAGTTGAATATCAACCAAGGTAGATATTTTCAAGTATTGGAGTGATTGAGTGGATTTTGTCAAGAGTTCATGATCTGAAATTGATCACAGTCAGCTGATAAACATTTGTTTTCAGGGTTTTATGAGGATTGAATCAAGTGTGATGATTTTACAAGACAATATCCTTCACTAGAAGACCATCGCTTGCTTGGAGAAGGGTTATTTTGTGATTTTCATGCAATCTGGGCATATTTCAGTCACTTACAGGTCTGCTACAGTCAGCATCAGCATTGAATGAAGTTCATTTTGAAGGCATTGGGTGTATTGAAGGCTTTGGAAGTCATTTCAGCTTATTAGGAGTCTACCGATTTGCATTTAGAGCCATTTAGAGGTGTTTTTGGCATGCATTCGTCCAAATCTTATTGGCTGTGCATTAACAGTGATATCAGCATTTTTACCAGTCATATAATCAGTTATATCAGTCTCATATACAGTGGCATGTAATAGTGAATCAAGGAACACTTTGGGCTTGAATCATTTATCAATCATCATTGATTGATTAGACATCATGTGTATAGAGTTTGGATGCTAGTTTGCTTATTTTTCATGCATGTTCCTAAGTCTGATATAAAACAGTGCTTGACTGTCATAAAGGACGGCTAACAGTCAATTGTATTTGTTTTCTTTGAATAAGTGAATAAAGCATTGGAATTGGGTTTTCATAGTCTACATGTTTCATGTGTTATCTTTCATTTGAATTGACAATTTGGTGCAAGAATTCTTATCTAAATTTGATCAAGTATTTCAGACATTAGTAGAAGGGTCTCTTACAGGCCCCCTAACCCAGAAAGTACAAAAAATGGGTACAAACAAATACAGTCGTAATGACCACCAAACAGGAAGAAGAACAGGCACACAAGAAACCCAATGCCAGAGACATGCCAACACCCAGCCCTTACCCATCAACCGACACAAAGCAAAAAACAGAAAACAGAAAGCCTTACAAATGGGGACCATCAGAACATTATAAATGGATAAACATTGAATAAAATGACATATTTATCTATAGGTTCAAACCAAAAATACTAAAAAAAGTGTTCTTTGATTATCATGAGTCATAACCCATAAGGCCTACAGGACACTAACATAGTACAACCACATACTACATATATCAATGAATGTTATTTAAAATATCTGCATAGTACAAAGCATATGTACCAAAGACAATTGAGACCTACACAAGAATATTTCTAGAATAATATTGAATGTGTGTCAAGATAGTGTTGAGCATGATTGGCTACCAAACTAGACCCAACTGCATTGCCTAATATTAAACCTTTTATTAGTGCCCAAGGTGGTCTGCTCCAGCAAGTGCTTTACAATCCATATTCATAATCATTAATTTTTTGCCATCCCAAGATACAAGAACAGAGAGTTGTAGTCAGCAGTATGGCAATCATGATATGTACACAATCAATTCCATCCAAAAGGACTAAGATTTCCAATGGTCTAGGTATGAATATAATAGCATGCAAGGCTCCTTGACAATAACCCATGGAAGAATCCTCACAACGTAATCTAAGTAATAACCTTAGATACAAAACTGAAGCATCAAATGTAACAGCTTCTACTGAAGCCTCTTGTCAGTGTGTCTCTAGAAAATTACTTGATGCAGATCAAAAGGGTGTTCATAGATACATCATTGGCAATTAAAGTGGACCCAAATTTAGCACGTAAATCTGGACCTTCTATAGGTGTTCTAGGGCTCTCCTCCAAAAAGTTCTATGCAATTCATACTTGAGATACTCATTAGTTGTTTCCCAAATATCCATACTTGAGATACCCACAAGTATTGAGTGACAGTCGATAGCATACTAATTACGATAGATGTACAATAAATCCATTCAAAAGGACTAAAATCCTCACTAGTCTAGCTGTGCATCTAATAGCATTTAAAGAATACATAAGAAGAAGAACCCTCCAAAGAATCCTTACAAACTAATAAAATTGACTATCCTCCAAAGAATTCTTACAAACTAATAAAATTGACTACTTTCACATACATCTTTAAGCCTTTCCCAATATGTTACCAATGCAAATCACCTTAAGTTCCAGTAGTTCCAACACCACCAAGTGGTACTGTCATTATTTACCCACCACATTTATATAACCTATGTTGCTGGTTGGTTTGGGGTTCAGGGTTCGGGTTTGGTGATTTGCCATTTTTTTTGTCCTAGGTTTGCCACAGCTGGGTTTGGCCATATAATATTATGTAAAAGATTAAAAAAGAAAACCATAATTTGCACAAGCTGTTCAAAACTAAAATACAGAGCACAGTTGATAATTGATAATTCAATGTCAATTGTCAAATGTTAAAGAAAAATCAAAATGGTTTGTATTAGTGCAACTGCACATGGAAAATCAATACATATCATCAGATTGCTCTTCGTTGAAAGCATTTAAGTCATTAACTGAAGTCTGATTCATTAGAACCACAAATAGCACCGGTGCCACTCCCACTAGCTGCACCATGCAAATCCTGTGAAGCAGCCTCATGCCTTTCATCCTCAATTGAGACTAAGGAAAGATGTTAGGGTTTTGTCCTTTTTTTTTGCTCTTTTAATTAAAAATGACCTTATTTTTGTCCCATGTGGGTTCACCTAAGGTCTCACCCTAGGTCTATGGATTTGTCCTGGGTACATCTGAATATACCTGGCCAAATCCACAGACCCAGGGCAGGATCTTGGCCAAACCCAGACCAGAATCCATACGCAGTTTGGATCAGTTAATGTTTGGCCTGGGTTCTTGCAGAACTCGGTAACAGAGTATTTAACCTAAAAAAATTGAACATATATATAAAGCTTCTATGTTTTAGTGTTGACCTATGCAACACCCGGAATTTGTACTCTCTTAGGCCTGGCCGAAGCAAGGGATTGCAATAATGATGGGTAGCTAGTTGCATGCCCTTGAGGTAATGATGGTTTAAATATGTGTTTAGTCACATCCAATTGTGGAAAGGATGCCCGAAAAGTGGTCATTACGTGACCCTTGCAGAGGCTCAACAATGAAGCAAATCCTACTCAGGTGACGCACAAAAGTTCTGATATCACTAATTTCAGCTTAAAACAACTAATTTTACCCTAAATTGAATGTAGACAGCCTAGGTCTCCCTTGACATCATACAAAGATGATTAAGGTGTCCAATTTCCCTTAGGTATGCCTTTTTCAACTTGTCAAGAACCTTCAAACATCAATCTGAACCTATAAGAAGCTAAATGCCCCCTTTTAAAACCAAATTTGAGTCTATGAAAATTGCGAACTTAATAAAACCAAAGGAACGCACAAGGCCACACCCTCACATGTACCTTTTGAAAAACACAGTTTGAACTCAATTTTGGAGCCAAAACTCTCCGTAAAACATCATTCTTCAAGACTTGTACATTGTACTCCAGCCTTAGGAGTCCCAAATGCAATTAACTCTTGGCCACAAACTCAAATGTCCTTTCCATATGACAGTTTGGCCTTGATTTTGGAGCTAAAACTCACTTTAGCATCACTCTTTGTGAGTTGCACGTTGTACTGTGGCACTGCCCATAGGAAGTCTTAATGCAGATAATGCTTGTCTGGTTTGTGATATTTCCAAGAGAGAAGTAGATAGGTACTAAACTAGTTTAACTGATTCATGGTCTAATGAAGTCATGTGATGATCATTCTGCAACTTGGATTCAGTGGCAAGATCTTAGTTGATTCAACCACAAAAGTAGTTGAGGGTTTCCATTATTTCACACAATTTGCATTTTGAAGAGCATGCACATTGTAGTAAGGTCTACCTTGCTCAAGTTGTGACTAGAAAACCTTCTCCAGTTGTTTCCGAGCCTAAGGAACTTGTGCAAAGAAGCTAGCAAATCAATCCATCCTTAGACAACTGAACATGCAACATTCTCAAGGAATTCTCATAAAGCTCAATGAGATCATCCCATTTCTCTCCCAGAAACTAGCTATCTTTGCCAAGTCCAAGAATCCAAAATGACGTTAGTGATGCGTGCTTACCAAATTCAACGGGTGCCACCACAACCATTTCTTCAAGAAAGAAAAGATAGGTATACACTTATTTGTTATTTCCTCCCGTTTCTTGTTTAAAAGAGCTAAATGTTTTGTAATTTTCTTAGATAATGCCTCTTTTTTTCCTTGCACCTAGTTAGTTTTACTTCTTATTTCTAGTATAGATATCATCTGGATTAGGATAGTTATCTTAGATAACCACTTTAGGAGTTTAGACTAGGAGGCTTATCATGCATCACTCATTGAAACATGGTGGGTTGCTATAGATGCAAAAGGTATACTTGCCCATACAACCTACATCTAATTTAAAAAGGCAAAAGAACAAGCCAAAAATAAATGCACTTCTTGGTTTCAAAAAAAATATAAACTTCTTCCATTATTATCATTACTTCATGCTTTTTTATCCATGGCTCTCAGTACTTAAAAATGGAAGTGTATGTCCAGAATTAAATGCTGAGAACCAACTTAACTGAAAGCCGACTATTTTAAACCTCATTATATTTATCACTAGAAATGTAGAGAAGAGTCTGCAACTTGCAAATGACTTTGAGATTGTAATGTAAAGGATATCACATCAGTGCAGTATAGTTAGTTTTGTGCAATAAAAGCCTGATCTCAATTACAACTAATAAATATTTCCTTTTGGTCGCTTATGTAAAAAAGGGCAGAAAGCAAGATTGAAAGAAAGGAGAGAAACCTCAGCAATTGATGCAGCTACTGCAGCTGCAGCCTGAGTCTTGTGAGACAGCTCACGAACATAACGCCCAAATTTACGTACACCAACTGATATTACAGGTACAACTGCCAATGCCAATACTGCAACAGAAGATAGTCAGGAACTATAAGAGGTGGTAAAAGTTGTATTTTATTATAGTGAAATGAAATATTGTTAATTCATACCAACTCTAAATATAACAGTAACAATAGGGCCATATACAACCAGCTGGGTTCCTGTTCGGACATCTACATCCCCTCAATAACATCAGTTTTTTTTTTACTTCAACCTAGGGATGTCTATCATGGCACATGATGTCATGTAGCATTCACAATCATTGATAGACCACATATCCCATTTGAATATATTAAATAAATGCTCAAGCACTGCAATTAAGACCATAGACTTCATCTAGACATGATATTAAATTTCTTCAAGAAAATTGAATCAAAAGTCGTTGCTTTTCACAGCCCTTGCTTGTAAATTGAAGCACAAAAGCTCAAGCTATCCACCCCAAACCAAAAGAAAAAAACTAACAGTCAAAGCTAATCCAAAAATTACATTTACAATATGGATCAGAGCGGTTGTTTCTTGTTAGCAAAAACATGTTAATTCCATAATTTGTGGCTAGATGTAAATCAATGCATGGTTGTCAAAATTGATATATTGCATAAAGCACTTCAGTTCTGATTCAGACACTTATAGTCCAGTTTTGAATCCTGAAACTCCAATTAATTTCATAAATACCTCCAAGACCAGCTCAGTCCTCTCTTTGAATCACATAGCTTTGATGCAAAACAAATGTCTAAATGATGAAAAATGAATGAAGTTTTAGTATCAGTAACTTCAATCTCCTCATATTTATAGTTATTGTGGTCAAGGTATTATATTATTAATTATTATTTTATCAAATGAGCCCACATTTCTAACAAGGCCCCCTCTTAATTGCTCATTATGATTGAAAACCCAAAAAGGGTTACTAAAAATCAGACTGAATTTTTTTTATTTTATTAACATTTAAAGGCCAGAATATTATCATGATGGTTAATTTACAGTTAACTTCACCAGCTTAATCGTCAGTCCTTTCGCTACTTGGTTTGTCAAGTAAACAATGGACCTACTAGAGACATGGCACCATCCTGATTAATCTGCCCGGGGCCTACTTAACAGATTTTAACTTAGCTTTCTGTCACAGTTTACCAGACCTGAAAGGAAAATCAACTTGATTTAGACCTATTTTGGCACCATAATATTTCAGAATTACTCAGAAATTTTCAAGAATTGATTTTGCTCTGAGGAAGCATCTTGGATGTGAAACCCCTTCCCTTTTGAGTTAACTGAAATTCAAGTCTGGGGAATTAATCCCTATGGATAACTTTGGGGCAAACTCAAGATAACTGAAATAAACTGGCTCTGAGAGTTTCAAAGTGTTCTTAAGTTTTCTAGCCCCACGACGAAGACACATGGCGAGATCTCGTCAGTTTCGGACTTGGGCTTCTCACGCTACTTGAACTTCTCAGACTTCTTGGAAGAGTTTGAGTTACTCTCGCTGAGGACAAAATGCCCCAGTGGACATGAGATTATTTAGAATCTGACTTAACTAGATTTTGGTTCCGGATTTCACAAGTTATCACTTTGAAGATTGGCTTTACTCTGGTACAAACATGTGACACAATTTGGTTGATCCAGAAAACTTGGACCTCTCGGAGTAGTCTACGTTGTTTTCTGCAAGACCATTCTCTTTGGCAGATGCAAAATCTCTATAGAGTCTGGTTTAATCAGTTTTGGCTTAGAAAACTCACAATTTAAACTTCTAGAGAACTGTGTTTCTTTTTATGTGGACACATACCGACAGGGGAAAAACTCTAGTGGATCAACAGTTAAGACTTGATCCGGTGGGTTCAACAGTTAGGGTTTACAAAATTCAACTCAGATTAAATGGAATTGTAAACAAACCTCGGACCCAAAACAATTCTCAAACAAATTAACTTTCCACAAAGGGAATCTGAAGACTTGACAAGGAAAACAAGAATAAACATCTCCTTAGCTTGAATTAATCAAACAAATTATTAATCATAAAAGCAAGGCAATGCAGTGAGCCAAGAAGTAGAATAAACTTCTTACCATACATTGATGATGTTTGGACTAAGTCCAGAACTTCTAGGAATCTAGTCGGGGACTTAATTAAACTAATTTTCATCAGATATCCATTAATAGAACTACACAGCTTATAATCATGAAGATTAAACAACTTGTACAACATTCTCAATTTGAAAGATTACAAGAACTTTTGATGATTAAGAAATTGGCCTTGCCAATATAATCCGTTATTACATGGAATTCAAAATATATTATTAGAGAACTTAAGCCCTTAGGAAGATTTATGCAGGCACCGGACCATTTGGTCCACACATTCTAGATTAATAACACTAAATAGCTTAGCTACATTGCTAGAACATTCCAAGATGTCACTGAATTCACTTCTTGATTAGCATACAGAATCAATCAAGGACAAGAATACATTATTTACTCTATTAATATTAGTTCTCAGATAATTTATTCATTCATTGGTTATATCAAGGCACACAGATTAACTAAAATCTGATTAACATTCATTCACTGCAAGTTTCTCCAAGTATCTTCTATGATCGCTTCCTTTAATTTGACAAGAATTTTAAGATTGTCCTTCACTAGCCTAGGGATCTTGTTAGTTCCAGCTGCATAGCTCTAATAAATCTTACAGAGTCTATCCGCCTTCTGTTCTTTTTTCATGGTTATTCCAGGACAACATAAAATTAAGGATCATTCAAGAAATCATACATGTTACACATAGAACCATATACCTAAGATACTAGACAATCAACGTTACCACAATCAGAACTTGTAATTCTTAACAAACAAGTTCAGCTATCACTAGTTAATCTCTGGGATGCAAGTGTCTTTGCTCGAGGCCAAACCCAAGCATCAGGCCTGCTATTCCACCTGGCCACCCTCACAACAGGTATCCAATTTCACGGGGGTATTGGTGACGTGCACGACCATTACCAAAATTTCACAACTAGTCTGAACTGTACAGGCATCTGGCCATTCATGACAATTTTGTGTCATGTTCTTCTTACTCACTCCAACACACAACACTCACTAACTCACACATTACACACACACACAGGACTTAACATTCAAATTAAACCAAGACTCACATACATACATTTGGAGTACTATAACCACTCCAAT
Organism: Cunninghamia lanceolata; assembly: GCA_027924645.1. Lineage (NCBI taxonomy): Eukaryota > Viridiplantae > Streptophyta > Pinopsida > Cupressales > Cupressaceae > Cunninghamia > Cunninghamia lanceolata. Next base: position 7,320,349 of record BSBN01000516.1, read on the forward strand.
GGGTCCATGCATGTGTGATCAGGGAAATTTGGCAGCAACCGATTCCACCACGCTACAACGAAGGTGGCATTATCTAGCTACAACTAAGATGACCATCATCCAACTACAACCAAGATGACCATTGTTCAGCTACAACCAAGACAATTGCCTAGGCTACAACCTGACATGCAGCTCTGCTCTTCAATTCAGCAGTGGCTATAACCTGTCCCACAAATGCCATATTAATCCACTCACCCACAACCAAGGCGTCAAAATTCCTTAATTTCATATATAATGGTGATGACTAACTACAACCAGACTCACCAGGTGCTAGCTATAACCAGACCCACCTAGGCCTCAAACTGATCAATAATCATCTTATCTTAAACCATGGTGTATCCCTGTCACTAGCTTACACTTACATTAACATACAACAAGACACACGAGGACTATATTCATAGACTCAACATCACAAGTCTCAACACACACATATACCTTATCAGAGTCTTCTTCAGCTCCCCCTCTTCTGATATAATTATGTTCCTCAGCTTATCTACCACGACTCTCACACTTGCTCATTCATGGTTTCAGCGACCTTCATTTGATGATTTCTTTTGATATGTATAATAGTTTTCAGAACTGTTCCATCTCAAATCTCATCAGCCAAATTGGTTGTCACATCTGACCCTATAGATCTTAGCGGTGGCTCTCCACTTATCTTTATGCCTACTATCTCTCCTTATTTAAATATCCTTTCATAGCCAAACATCTCTTCTTACAAACCATGTAGAGATTTTTAAGGCATCTTTTATTGCCTTGCTATGAGAAATTTCCTCCTTTTGTGGGTACAAGTCAAGTACCGTCACTCGAACACAAGCTATTTACTATTGACATGAGCCACATCGTATCAAGATTCAAAATTCCATATGCCAACAAGGTACCCTGGTATTCTTTCAGTCAATCTTTATGTTGTATACCTAGTGTTACATTACCAAAAAAAAAGAGTTCCATTAAAATATAGAATAGATTAGAAGATTTTTAATGTCCATGAGGCCAAAGATAGAATATGGGACAGCAGACCCTGTCACTATATTTTTCTTAATTGCTGATCTTCTGCTATTTAATTTGATGATGAACTCCCCTGTTTTCTCATCGATCTCCTCTATGAACAAATCTTGTAAGGAAGCTCTGCTAAAGTGCTTGTGTAATTGGCCCAGATGTCATTGTAAGCTTTGCACTCTGTTTACTACCTAATTGACTAGGATTGAATCACATAGAGTAAATAGGATAACTTATACAAAAAACATGAAAGCTTCATAACAAATTCCCATAAAATATTCATAAGAGGATGATATCATTATATTTCCAGAATAATGCACTTACAAATGTGTACAAGAATATCTTGCATCCATAATGCGGTCCCGAATACAATAGTGTGACTAACATATAAAGGTGGTCGGCAGTTGCTCTAAACTACCAACCGGCACCAACTACTTACAAACGTCAGGAGGACAACTAACCTCGCCAACAAAAACCAAAAATAACTAGCTACAACTGAGCTATATTTCACACTTACATCATCCCCCCAAATTTTTTAGTCGTCTTCCAGATGACTAGGACTAACAAAAACCCAAAAGAGAAAACACAAAATAAAACTGAAATATCCCACCTAGGGTATTTGCCAATTTTTTTTATTTCATTTCAAAATATGATTCAAACCCTAGATCTGATTTCTGATTTTATTGTTTCAGATCTGAACATACACTTAACATGTCAAATACATCATAATTAACATACCAAAATATGTAAATCAAACCCTAGTTGAATTACACATAGATCCAACACCAAATGGATAGCAATTTGATGAGCAAATCAGATCAGAATACTGCTGTTATGAAATCAGGTTACTCACTTATGCAATTACATTAATTTCAATGCTGCTGCTACAAAATTCAGATAAAAAGCATACCAATTTGATGACAAATGCTAGTAAAGATATAGGCGACCTCCTCCAAATAAGATCTGCACCTTACAATGATGATGAATGGATGCAAATGCAGTCCACAGATAACAAATGCTGCCCCAAACTTGGGCGAACTCCTCCACAAGGCCAGCGCTCCTAGAATATGGTGATGGCATGCAAGATTGGCAGTGGCTAGGGTAATAGTGAGAGCGACTTCCTTCAAAATATGGCGCTCAATCAGATCTGCAATATCTGCCCTCAAACCCTCCAAAATAGTCGATCAATCTGATCTGAAAAACTGAGAATATTCCTTCAAAATCGGCGCTCAATGCTGATTGGAAAACGGCACTCCTAGGTGAAATAACCTTCCTCAAATCGGTGCTCAAGTATGCAAAAGATCTCTTCAAGATTCGGCGCTCCAAATGATGCAAATGATCTCCAACATTGGTGTCCAAATCTGCTAAAGAGAATCTGTCATTAATGCTCAAGAATCCCTTCAAATCCTTCAATGAAGTGCAAATGTGAACTCCATATGAATCCACCTCCGATATGCAATTGGGTTTTCATCCAATTCCACCTTCTTCCGCAAAGGTTTTTGTCCTTGGAAAGTCCAGCAATAAGTTGCAAATACAAAATAGAATAGATGCCAAAAGTTCGTGATGATTGATCCACCACCTCCTCCTCTATTTATGCAAGTCTCTTCAACATTTGATTTGAATTTACCTTTCCCTCCAAGAGTAGGCCGACCACAACTAGATGCCAAATTCAAATTAAAGATTTGAATTAGAACTCACTTCTTTCCTCCAAGTCGGCTATCAATAAAGTATATTATTTTTTATTACAAAGGAGCCAACAATTATATTTTATAACTCTTCTTTTCCCTCCAATAGGGCAGACCAACTTGGGCGCCCAAGAATGCAAGATAAAATATTATATTTTGAAAATATAATTCTTATCAATTTGAGCGCACCACTCCACAAGCAAAAAGTATTATTTTTTATTTATTTTTCCATCACTCCAAAACACCAAAATGGGTCGTTCGACTGCAAGGATAATTTATTAATTATTTTTGACCCATCAATAAATAATATAAGAATATATCAAGTCATCTTCTGCTCACGCCATGCCCAGGAAAAATAGTTGAGCCAAATAAAATCAATTCTCCAAATATCAAAGCCAAGCCAACATTCAAACCATAGCTCAACCAGAACATTCCCTTTTCAAGTGAATTAGCCTATGGGAATGAAGAATAGGCTAACTCAAACTCCACTAGGTGATCGTGCCAGAAATGGGGACATTACAGTCCTCCCCAAGATTTGCCATTGGAGGATGCGACGTGGGAAGGAGAGCAGATACTGCAACATCTAGATTTGCTATTGCTTGTCCTTGAGCATTATCTTTTTCCAGGGTGCAACTTGTCGGCTAGGACTTCCCTTCGAGTTTTTGACTTGTCGGTCGAGAGTTTTCTCCAATTTCTGTTATCTGGATCATATTGCACTCCAGTTGGAAAACCTCGTATTCTTCCATCTGCAAGTGGAAAATCCCACTAAATGAGTTTGTTTCATCTTCGGAACAGTCCTGTAATTTTAGTATCCCTTCATCATTGGGCTCCATAGGCCCCCATTCCTTCTCCGACCGATGCCTCCCCTATATCCGAGTCGAAGTCCAAAGATGCCACCTCCTCATTGATAGTCTAGGTTCTCAAGTCAATCACAAACTTCTTGTCATTGTTTTCTATTGACAACATATTTCTCTTCCAATTGTGGTCAACCTTCATAGCTATTAGCCATCCTCGACTAAGGAGTGCATCATATGTTGCCTTGTATATTGTGATGACTACAACATTCAATAAAAATTGTTGAGTACCAATCGTTACCTTTCAAGCCATTAACACTTTGAGCGCTTTGATCCCATGTTGATCGGCTCCTACTAGCAGGAAGTTCTGCGGCCACAGGGTGGGTTTTCCGAGACTTTTCCATGTCTCTTCAGGTAGCACATTCACTCTAAAGCCTCCATCAACAATAGTATTTGTCAGGTTCTTCCCGAGAATTTCCATATGTACAATGGTTGGTTTCTTTCCTGCGTTGATTGCCAATAGCATCGGGTCGACGACTTGCTTGCCGCGGGGTGGTGGTTCTATTATAATGTCATCGTTAGTAATTTTCTCGATCGTTTGCTCCTCGTCCACCACATTGGATATCACCACCCTCAATTGCGGCATACTCTGCAAAAGGTCAGCGATCCATATTGGCACGATGGTTTGCAGCACCTGACTTGCAATATTTTTATTAGACTCCAACCGAGTGGATGTGCTTGCTTTTTGGTTTGAACATCTCCGTTCTATTTCCATATCTTGTTCGATTTCTTTTCTTGCTTCCTAGAGTCTGTCCTTCTCCATACGAGGGTTAGGGTAGGTTGCCTTCTTTGTTTGTGCTCAGGTGATGACAAAGACTTCATCATTTTCTTCTTCTATGTCGATCAAGTTGATAGTGCCCTTCTACTTCGAGCAGTCATTGTCTTCGTGATCACCAAGTCCGCACTACATAGCATGCTCACTTTGTTCTAGTTGTTCTGGCATTCTCGAGCGAAGTGTCCCCATTCGCTCCATTGACGACATTGAATCATTGGTCGTCCTTTCCCATCATACTGTATGCAGCTTCTCCCCCCACTGTTGTTGTTAAACTTGTTGTTTCTTCTTCATTTGTTTGGATACCCGCCTGGTGATGCATTCTGATTGTTTACTTCAATGGTGTACTTGGTGGGGTAGATTGTTCACCTTGTGTGAAGAGCACTTGGGTGCTCCTCGTTTTTAAATTATAAGGAAACTCTTTAATGGAATGCCCCATTACCTGACAAATGTCACAGAACATCTTCTTGGGGCAAGTTGCCTTCACATAACCCTCATTATTGCATTTTGTGCACCATAACTCCTTGCTTTCCTTACCACCATCAATTTTTGCCTTCAGCTCTTTCATCATTCTCATCATATCTTTTTCAGAGTGCTTGTACGGTTTTGGATTCATTGTCACTGCTTTCATCCGAGCTTTCATCATATGTTTTCTTCTTCCTGTGCGAGGACATCTTGTCTTCACTCTCAATGTCCATCACTCGGTTGTATGCCTCGGCATACAATGATGGTGGTACTACCTTCATCTTTTTTCTTGACAAAGGAATTAACCCCTCAATGAACTAGCGTTTCTTCAGACCATCCGCAAGTTCTTTTTCTAATTTCACCAGGAGTTGTTTCAGCCTACGATTATAGGCTCTTAAATTCTCATGCTTTCCTTGTTTTGTATTATAAATTTCAGCTACAATTTCATTGTCATCCCGAAGTAGTTTGAACTCTTCTTTGAATACTTTTCTTAGTGTACCCCAACTAGTTTTTGAATTTGCCCCCAATTCAGTATACCAGTCTACGGCTATACCTCTCAAAGTTGTTGGAAATGCCCACAACCAATAGGACCTGTCCTCCTGTCCATTCGCTATCCAGATTGTTTCACATGTTTTGCAATGTCTGACTGGATCCTCCGATCCATTCCCCAAGAACTTCAGGGGCTTCTGCCTTTCCTCACTCAGACTTGCTAGAGGAGTCACCATCTTTCCTCCTTGGCGCAACTTTCATGTTTGGTTTCGGGTCAAAGAGTCTTGACCCATACGTCCCAGTGCTTTCCGTACACTCTCGGCCATGCAGGTGTCCTCCACTCCTCCATCAGCAAACCACATCCTCTGGTTGCCCATGGGGTCTTTCCTGTGCTCCTCTAGTCCTGGAGTTGTAGGCTCTCGGTCTTCAATCAACAACTCTTCAAAACGTCGGATATTGTCTTCATGTGTCTCCAACAGTGAATATTTCCATGATTGGTCTTCCCACTGATTGTCGATTGGTGGAAGTCGTATGGTTGAATTGTCCGCTTGGTAGGCAAGATCTTATATTTCGTCCAAGAGTGGCAATTGCCTTGCTAGTTCCTCCCACTCCGTGTTTGTATATTGCTGTGTGTTTGTGTTTTGTCATACGATAGGAATTTTGTTTTCTTCCCAACTACAACTCCAATTAACGCTTCTACTTTTGCTCCTTCTAGAAGTGGGCTCTCACTCTCGGGTAGCAATCCTTTTGTTTCCTCAACTATTCTTTTCAACCTCCTTTCTCTTTGTTCATGTATTCTTAGTGACCTTAGTTCCTGCTCTATTGTTTCTTGACAGCCTTGTAGTCGGTTCCTATCCTTATTCAAGCATAAGGGCATTAATTTCTCGACATATGGTGTCGATCGGTATTTCATTCTTCTTCTTCTCGCCGGTTTCTTTCCTCATATTGTTGTAGTATTTGTTGTCGGCGTTATTCTCTTTCTCTCTCAACGTGTAAGTTTTGTAGGATTAAGAAATGCCTCGCTAGGAGTCTCAGAAGACAAGTGAGGAGGTTGTCAACTTTGTCGTTCACCACCATATTATTCCAAATCTAGTCTTCTGGTTCTTCTCTAGTGTCCGCTTCCCTTCGTACATGCTCCCTCATCGATATATCCCACAAGTGTACAAGATCTTGCATCAAGTCATCTTCTGCATCATCTTTGCTTTGCTCATTAGATTTTCGTTATGGTTTTGTCGTTCGCTGTCCCATTTAAGCGGTCATTTTCGTTACCTGACTGTTCAATCTAACTGTTCAACCCGATTTCGTATCAGCAGTGACGCCAAATGTTTACTGCCTAATTGACTAGGATTGAATCACATATAGTAAATAGGATAACTTATACAAAAAACATGAAAGCTTCATAACAAATTCCCATGAAGTATTCATAAGAGGATGATATCATTATATTTCCAGAATAATGCACTTACAAATGTGTACATGAATATCTTGCATCCATAATGCGGTCCCGAATACAACAGTATGACTAACATATAAAGGTGGCCGACAGTTGCTCTAAACTACCAACCGTCGCCAACTACTTACAACCGTCAAGAGGACAACTAACCTCGCCGACCAAAACCAAAAGTAACTAACTACAACTAAGCTATATTTCACACTTACACACTCTAGAATGAAGTGTTTTTCTGATTCAAGTGCCCCAGCTATGCAAAAGACACAAATTCATAGCGTAATGGCATTCAACTCCACAATATATGTCACCACTATAACTTCCTCATTTACTACTTGGAAATTTTAAAACTACTCTAGCTTTATTTAATACAAGAAATTACTCATGTGCAGATCTGCAGCCTGTATTAAACAAGCAGAAAAAGAATGTGCAAAGGTTACTATTGTCATATTTATCATGAAGAAACTCCAATATATAAACCTGGCTTCTCAATAAAATAGATCCTAGCACTTCCGGATGTCTTCCAGCATGTCAAACCCTCGCTGCAGCACGCCAAGCTGCACTACCCTCGAATCCCGATTTAATCACTTAAATCTATCAATATTAAGAATGTGGACAGGTTCATCAAAAAGAATCCAGGACCACATGAAGATGAAATAATTACCAAAATGCTGATAGAAAAGAGGACTATTGTCTAACAGGTTCAATGTATGCTTCTTAGCAAGAATTAAAGTAAAATTTGCTCATGGATAGTAAAATATACAAATTGTAGTGTTAACATTTCTTGCATACCTTACTGTGGTGGTAAAATATCCAAAGGACTGATGTCAAAAGGTTGTTTAACCAGACTGAAGCATAAATCACAATCACTAATCACCTTTTTACTTTTCTTCAAACTAAGATGTGAGTATAATACTTGACCATTTTAAATTTTGATTGCCACTTCTTAACGCTAAAATTTGGTGCTTAATTCCTATTCCCACACCCTGGATAGACAGACAGCTACATTTCCCTCACTCAGAGCCCAGACTACAGGGGCAGCAGCACTTTACTAATTATCTCTCTATTTCAAGGTTAATACTGGCTATAGATGTTAGGAAAGGCTTTTCATGTACCCTCCTTCCTTGCAGGATTGTTCAGTAAGGCCCTTCTAACCCAGGTCATTTCCTTGGGGAAAGCATCAGCTCTGTGCTGGACCTTCTGCTTCCAACTCTAATGTGAACTTGAGCTTTGTTCTCCATTAGCTAATTTCTTTTTGCTTTGTTGTTGGTCCCTTTTCAAGAGGCCGTTTGTTCACAATATGGATGGAATTGACAGGATTGATTTGTATTCTATGGCTTTGTATGTTTTGACTCATCTAGTGTTTACCTGCTTGGGTCTACACCTCCTCTTTTGGTTCTGTTGCTTTTTCGATTCTTTCTTTTTAGTTCTTTGAATTCCTTTTACACTCCTTGTTAGCTATTCAAAATTGCTGATACTTATAAGTCCCATGGACCAACTTTGTTTATTCATGGACATTAGTATCATTTCTTTTTCTCTCTTTGTAATGATCAGCTGTTTTTTTGATAGATCAGCAGGTGTGTTATAGGTTCCAGTTTCCACCCACTATAAAAACAGAAAAACAAAAAATCAAAAATCAAAGGCCTAAATTATAAAATTCATTGCATTAAAACTTAAATATTTATATATTGTTTATTAGAATGTCCAGGCAGCCCATTAGGTATGCTTCAGCACTCAATAATAATATATATTTTAGCCTTCTGAAACTAAGGAATATATGTTTAAGGCTGAACATCCATAAAATTCATTAACAGTGAATTCAAACCAAGCAAAATAAAAAGGAAATCCAACAGAAAAGCAGGAAGGACCAAGCAGAGTCATTATCCATAAGCACCATGGCGGTTACTCATTTGAAGACAGCATACTCCACTTAATACCTCTCAGCATTAGGATGGTTGTGTAGTTATCATTTTCCTCCCTCTTCCTACACACAGGAGCATAAAAAATCTGCTCAGAATGTATTCAGGATTCCACAACATAGCCTAGGCTACTCCCTGGAGACTTGCCTCAAGTTATGAATCATCCTCCATGACAAATGACAACATCCCTCCAGCTGAATGTTGAAATATAGATGGTTCAGATTTACCCTCAACAGGTGATGGATGCCAACCCTCATTATTGTTCCCCTTCTATACACTGCCACCCCCACCACCTGACTCTTGAGGTATCCACCTTGTTGCACTAGCTCCACCATTGCCAGTGCTCATAGCACCGCCAGAACCAAAGCCATCACTCAAACCAACCTTCATCATGTTCTCCTTCTCAATGCTACCCCAGCACTTGACTCCTTCTGCATCCACCTTGTGGCAATGGCTCCACCATTACCAGTACCCACAACACCACCAAGACCACAACCATCGACCAAACCCATTGCTCCGAAAGAAGAATTTTTGGTTTCACTCAAACCAGTCTTCATTACAAAACAATAGGGTTCTTGTTAGCAGAACTCAAATTCCCAACATCCATTCCGAGGTTTACACACTCTGCATTTCCTAGAGTAACAGTTCTCCTCCTCCAACCAACCCTCAAGAATTCATAACATTGCTACCACCACATTTACCAACCCCAACCTTCCCTCTAGAAATAAAATTGGATAATGGTGGGCCAAGCTCCTCGTCCTCCATGCATATCTGGGGCAGCAGCTCAACACCCAACTTTGTCATCAAGGAGTTCAGGATACTGAGTAGAGAGCCCGCCCCTTCTTCCATGGCACTCTATCTTACTGACAGCAAGCTTTCTAGATGATTCATGTAGGCTCTTATAAAACCCTTATCTTTCCAACTAAGGACTGGAGGAACTCTGTTGCAAAAGAATTAGAATCTCATTCCTCAAGACTGTCCTTGAATTTCTTCCTAACCTCCCCAGCCTTCTGAACTACTCCAACCAAACTAGTTACACTATCCCCTAAGGACTCCTTGACAAAACTGATTGGGAAAGAAAGGAATTGAAAATCAATCTGAGGTCACTGTTTCAAATCCTACATCCAAATTCTTTCTTTGTGATACATTGGTATTTTATAGGCATTATTTTTCCATGAGAAAAGCATCCTCTGTTGCCACCTTTAGCTAACTCTAGACCTCCAATCCTTCCTTCCTCTTGGCACCACAAGAAATAAGCAGGTGAAATCAGAGCTGAGGGGAAAATAATAGCAAGATGAAGACAAGAATCAGGGTTTAGAGAGAATCAGGGTGACAAATTGAGAGGGAGAGAAGTGAAATGAAAACAAAGTGCATGGGTATGGGGTCAAAATCCCTATAGTGGGCATGTTTACTTCCTCACCCGTCCCATAAAAACATTCCTACCATTGATTAAAGGATCCTCTCTTGAGGAACATATACCATGCCACCTTGCCCACTTAAGACCATCTACTAGCTCTCATAATTTCAAAAACAGTATTTTCTTGAATACACAATATCTTCATACAAGCAAAATATTAAAATTTTTAAAATGCCTACTTCCCCTAGGATTAATAATAAGTAAAGGGGATCAAATACCCCTTTGAATGACCTAGGGACATCTATTTCCAAACCATCCTTAGAACTTAGATCATTGAGACATCCCCCATCCCCACTCCTACCCTACCTTGTGGCCCCTCACCCCAAACACCCTCTCCCCCTCCCTGAATTGGACACTTGGCAAATGGTCATTCTATGGTTGTAATTTTGTAAATGACTTGGGATGGGGCATAGGACATTTGTAATGTCCCCAATTTCCAGCCGCCTAAGGAATAATAATTATTTTAATTATTTAATGTTACCTGGCAAAAAGTGCAAAGTTTAAAAGGTAATATTAAATAATTATATTAAAAGGTTATAAAGTGACATTGAGACTTATTTTAATGATAAGTCGATAAAGTCACTTTATAATATTGAGTTAAGTGTTTTATGTGGGAAAACCCTAAAAAGGTTAAAAGGCATTATAAAAGAGAAGTGAGGGCTCATGAAGAAGGATGCTTGGATTTGTATTGTTACTCTGCTGGGTTGAACCTGTGTGTTCTTCCATTTCTTTCTTCTTGAGGATGAAAACCCTCTAGAAGATGTCTAGTTTCGTTGGTGAAATATCCTGCCTAGCTGGAAGAAGGGCAACTTCATTCAGGAGTTGCATTGGGCCAAAAATGAAGTGATTGATTTTGGAGTTTTTGATATGAGATTTTATTATTATCTTGCTTGATCATTGATTTATGAATGCTATCTGAGAAATGAATGCAGTTTTGTGAGTTTGGTGTGCATCTTAGAGCATGCCGTACATCTAGGCCATACATGCTACAAGGATGATTTCATTTTGTGATTGGAGGTGCTTGGTTCATTGGATCTTTATGAAATAGCTCTCTTTTCTATCTTCTAGCATTGTTGTTACAATCATGTGCAGAGTATTCAGTGTTTCCCTCATATAATATTTCCATAATCTTGCATTTCTGGGCCGTACACCATGCCGTACTGTGCATAAAGGCAGAAATTTGTATTGAACTTCTTATGTTGTTTGGAGCCTTTGCTGATTGGAGTTTTATTGTATGATATAGGTGTCCATTTCTGAGCAGGATTAGTGTTGTTCTAAGTGAGTTTATATTAAGTTCATTACTGCCGTACCATTCTTGTGCCATACGATGCAGACTGGATCGATTTGGAGTAGAAAATCATTGTTGATGCTTTTGATTCAAAGTTGTTTGGAATGCATTTGTATGGTCTTGACGCCACTTTCAAGATTGATTTCAGTGATATTGGTGCAGTTTTGAGTGAGCTGTGAGGATCCGTACCTTCCAGGGTCCGTACAAGCCTGGAATTCGATCAGGATTTGGGGATGTGTTTGACTCTAGTTTGTGATCTGAGATTGTTTGGTATTGTTGTCCCTTTGCTGGCGTCCCTTCTCCAAAAGGTTTCAATTTGTTTTGAGCTGTATTGTAAACTGGGTGAAAGGATCCGTACCAGATCTGCCGTACTTTCAGAAGTACGATTTGAATGTGATTTCATATAACCTTCTTTGGGGCAGTTTAATGATCTCTGATTTCTTGTTGTATGTTGGACTTCAATTCAGTATCGATGTTCTTTGTTTGAGCCAAGTTTGGTGAGGGGGTTGAAGTCATTGTGGGTCTAAGGCCGTACGGCACCTACAGGGTCAGATTGTTATTAATGCAAATGTGTATTGATTGTTGCAGAATATAAGTTGTTGGTATCTGCTGTTTAAGATTGATATGGAAGTTGAATAATAACAGTTTGGTATGTATATCTACATGGGCAGATGGATAAATGCAGGCTGCTGTTCTGAAGTAAGAAGCTGAGACATATTTCAGATTTGCTCTATCTTGGCCATATGCACAGAAACCCATTTTCGTTATTCATGCTTGTGCAGATTGAACTTTATTCTTATGCAGGGTATATCATGATGCTTGACATATATCTTTGATGATCAATGTATTCCATCTGATATAGTATCAGCTGATACAAATTGTTCATTTCATTTTATGTTGCAAAAACATAATAATCCCTGGATGGTTTACCGCCAGTGTGGGCAAACTGAATCTTTATCTTTCTTTCTACCCACTGCATAAGTGGTGAATACCCACTGAAAAAGTGGATGGTTTTGTAATTTTTATTATTCTTGTACTCACCCACTTAAAAGTGGTGAATTCCCACTGTACAAGTGGATGCCTGCTTCAGCAGATGAATTGTATTTACTTTGTGGCACAATTGTTTAATTTGTAAGCCAAGGCACAATATGCTCTCACCTCGCCCAATTTTGGGAACTTGGTGATCAGAGGTGTGGAGGCATCTTTAGTTGTTCATGATTGATTGTGCTAACATTGATATCACTGTTTATATTTTGAAAATTTTTGGGGTAGATCATTACAACATTCTTGCATTAGCCAAGAGATCTGCCAATTCATTGGTATCCTGAAAATAATGGACAAATGAGACCACCCAAACCAGATGTATAAGATCATTTAATTTCCAAAATGGAGTAGGTTTGTTTTTTCATGGATATGGTCAACAAGGAATCTCCCTCAACCGTGAGTTCAGCTATGCCTCTTCTCAATGCTAATTTCAGACCCTTGACCAAGCCAAATGCCTCCAAATCAATGTTTCTCTCAAAAGAGATGTGGAAATAAGACCCCCAAACAAGCCCAGGTTACCTTTGGAAGCCCTGCTGAAAATATGCTTCAAACTCCAATATTCAAGGGGTGCCCATTATATGAATGTTCTGCTGAACCTAATACTCTGAATCTCATTAGTGAGGAGCTATAATCATCAGAATTTTTGTAAGTGTGACTAATGTTTTTGGTGATGCTTCGATAAACCATATTAGGTCTTAAATAGTTGTTGATAGACTCTGATGTCAATCACATACAAACCTCTTTTCCAGCATATAATAGATTTGTTTCTAAATGCGTATTAATTGGTTATTCCCTGGATAAATTTATTTTTATCCCATAATGTCAAACATTGCTGCCATCTGACAAAGCATAAAGCAAAGAGGAAACTAGCATTGCATCTTGAGTTTATTAAAATGGCTTAGTAACATCTAGATTCTCCACTTAATTAATATCTAAACTCAAACCTCTAGACATACAAAATTCTTTTAACAGCTCTATGAATTGTAGAGATTCAATAATAAGCACATACATGTTAACTTCCAAGATGTTTGGAACATGAAGCCAAGGCCAATTAGTGCAGTTGTCAAATTGCGCAGAGCTTCTGAAAGATTTGTTGTTGCTGCATTTTTTATAATTTGTGTATCTTCTGAAAGACGGCTAAGAAGTTCTCCTGTTCGAGTGACATCATAAAATGCAATCTCCTGCCATTTATTACAATCAAGAGATCATACTTTGCAATACAGCACGTTTAAAGACAATGTAGTATCTGGAAAACATGTGACAAATAAGTAGTTCTCACTTGTTGAATAAGATGCTGGAATAAAGTCTTTCTTAAACGAGCAACAACACGCTCACTGGTTGACGAGAACCACCATGCACGTAATGAAGTAGCAAGGGAACTGCAGAAATAACCAGATCATATCAAAAACATCATGAACTACAACAATATAGTTAAAACACAAAAATTGTGGGGACTAAACCATAGTAAATTTTGAGTGGGATGTCAAGCACATTCATCACTAATCTTGGATGATTGCAACAGCAAATGATATCTAGGATAACAGCAAACTTAATAGGATGTTGGACAGACAACATAAAATAAATTCAAGTATGTTCTTTAGTATTTTATTCCCTGCTAATATTTCCTTTTACAAGTGGACTGGATGCACCAATCAGTAGAAACGGGAACAAGAAACCAAAATTGCATAAACACAACCTCAGTATGGACTCCAGTCATATCCAATAATGATAAATGCAAAAACTCTAGAATAAAGAAATTATGACGATGTATTTAAGAAAGGCACAAAAATTAATAAGGTATTAAATCCGATTAAGGAAACATAGAGAAGAATGGTGAGTAATATCTTAACAAAATGGGCATTCTCCTCAGATGTTGCCAGCATCTTTTCTTCTTTCTTTGATGCAAATGCTCCTTGTGTGAGAGACCCGCAACTCTTTAACCTTTTTCCCAATGGACCTTTTGAAGCTTGGACCTAAAAAGTTCCAAGGTTCCATAGTACTTAGGGGGTATTATAAATCCATACATTGTCCCAAAATAAAGCCTTGTTGCCATCCCCAATTTTCCATCTACATCCTTTTTTCCAAAAGCTTCCTACTCTTGACTAAGTTGTTCAAGAAGGTTGACCCTTGTGGGGGTGACTCCAAAGTCAGGAAGAAATCAGCCTCCCTTCTTTCCAAATATTTAGATTTAATGATATTAGTCTATAGGTTATTTTATATCATGAGTCTGCATCCCATTTTAGCTAGGAGGGCTTTGTTCATTACCTTTAATTTTCCTTAAACCTAAACCCTCGTGAGATTTGGGAAGGGTCACCTTCTCCCACACGACTTTACTGAATTTGCTCCATCCTCACTATCACTTTCCCTAGGACTTTGAAAAGTGACATAAGGTAGATCAAAAGACAGATAACTCTTGAGCAACTAAAGCTTACTTGTCTAAATTAAGAGACAACCTTTCCAACCTACCAACTTGCGTTGGAACCTATCCATAAGGGTATTCCAACTATTTGGGTCCATTCTACCTGTAAACAAAGGCATTCCCAAGTAGGATGAAAGGAAAACTTGAATCTAACATTTTAGAATGGTTGAAATTCTTTGTTGCCTAACATCTGGGGTGTTGATAAAGAAAAGTGAGCTTTTACCCAAATTGATACATTGCCCTAAGACTTTAGCATATTCTTTAAGGAGATTCTCGATGATCTTGGCTTCTTCATTTTTTAGCCATTTGAACGAGTGCATAATACTCTTTATCATATAATTTTTTTTCAAAATGCCTCACTAAAATGTTCTGAATGATAACAGTAACAACTACATCCTTGCAATAAAACAATTTCTACAGCATAACCATTTGTATGTATTTCCATCTTGAATGATAGTTGTAATTTAGGTAGTGCCAAAATTGGCGCATTGTTGACTTCATGTTTCAATTCTTCAAATGCATGATGCCTATTTTTACCCCAAGTACATACCCCTTACGGATAAAGAATGTAATGGTGTTGCAATTGTGAGGTTTGGGTGATATAAGCCTCCTCAAATATTGGACAAATCCTTAAAGCTCCTTGTTTTGGTCATTTTGGAAGTCTAGGTCCAATTGACAATAGCCTCCACTTTTGCTATATCAACTCTCAACTCCCCTTTTTCAACCACATCCCAAGTAGACTATAGTAGTTTATAATGTCGATCGTTATATTTGATAATACGAGTTATCGGACTATGTATTAATTGTTTGTCGGCTCTCGGTGGTTGTAACAATCAGTTAGTTAGAGTCGGATAGTTGACAGTTGTGTTCCTCTTGGCAAACATCGGGTCTTTTAAATAATCATTGTATTGTCAAGGAAGGTAGTATGATGTAGTCGGATCAACTCTGATCCTTGGCCGACCATCTCTAGTCTACTTCTGTAATACTCTCATGTGCTAATAAAGATTTAATTTTACTCATCTATCTAGTATGTATTAGTAATTCTGTAAATTATTTCAAGTATTCATTTTTATCATATAGGCGAGTAAACATTAGCGTCATTGCCTTAAAAATAATCGGGTTCGATGGAAAAGATTCATGCCCTTAGACCCCAATAAAGGCGAAAAGAGACCACGTGGTTAGGATCAAGAGATCAGAAGATCTCTTAGGTTGGTGGAACAAAGAGAACGTAGAAGACTAAGAGAGATTGCCGTAGTCCATCCCGTAGTAAAAGTTGGAGTCGGACCATGAGTAGGAGTTGCAGTCGGGTGAGGGAACACTTTTCCACAAAAAATATTCACCCGAGGGCAGAGTGCGAGGCAATTGCCAGACACCTTTCACTGCCAAATGAAGAGTGCATTGATCCTTCCAATCAAGTTGAAAAATCAAGTCAACAATCTCTGGACGAGGGACGTTGGAAGTCAGAGTCAGATTCCTTCATAGAAGCGTACGAGAGCAACCTTCAAGGCATTGAAGGGTTGTCGATCGAAGGAGAAGCTGAGCCAAGGGTGTATAAAAGCAAAACTGAAGGCGAAACAAGTGCGTAGAACGCTAACGTTGCAGGGAGAGTGAAGGATTCTCACGTGGCCAAGAGTGCGAGAGAAGCACTGGAACGTTCGAATCGAAACTCCCCAACAAGTAGTCTACAAGCGTGAGGTTTGCATCAAAACAAAACCATGGTAAGCCCCAATGGAGAAAAGCAAAAGTTGCCCAAATTTACAGGCAATGGATCAAAGGATCCCGCCAAGCACTATAGGACTTGTGAGACAATCTAGACAACAAATGGGCAAGATGATAAAGCAATTTGGCTATGGTCTTTTCCAGCCACCTTGCAAGGTGTAGCAATTGACTAGTATACTGAACTTGACCAAGCATCTTGAAACACATGGGAGAAATTAAAGAAGACCTTTGAAGAAGAATTTAAGTTGTTGCGAGATGATAATGAAATAGTAGCCGAAATTTACAATACCAGGCAAGGTAAACATCAGAACTTACGAGCTTATAACTGAAGACTTAAAGAATTACTTGTAAAGTTAGAAAAAGAACTGGTTGACGGTCTCAAGAAAAGGTGGTTCATCGAAGGTCTAATTCTGTCCTTAAGAAAAAAGATAAAGATAGTACCACCATCCTCATACATAAGAGCCTACAATCAGGCAACGGGCATAGAAAGTGAAGACAAAATGTCCTCCCGTAGTAAAAGAAAAATAGAGGAAGATAGTAGTTCAGATGACGACAGTGATAGTGAGTCAAGAACGATACAAGTGCTCCGGAGGGACATGCTCTGGATGATGAAAGAATTGAAGACAGAGAAAGAAACCAACAAAGAATCCACGGAACTCTAGTGTACTGAGTGCAAAAGTGAAGGTCATACCAAAGGTAATTATCCAAATAAATTGTTTTGTGAGATTTGCCAGGTTATGGGTCATTCGATAAAGGAATGCCCATATAATTTGAAGACTAGGAGTACACAAGTACTCTTTACACAGGGAGAGCAGTCCACTCCATCAAAGCCACATAACGCATCTCCAGGCAGTTATAGAAATAAAAGAGGTCGAAGTCAAATACAGAACGATGCCAAAGGACGTCCAATCATACAATGTCAACAATGTAACAAATGGGGACACTTTGCGAGAGACTTCTACAACAACCAGAATAAAGTGAGCATGCTATGTAAATGGTGTGGACCAAGTGACCATGAAGATAACAATTGCCCGAAACAAAAGGTTAGTATTAATCATATTGACATAGAAGATGATGAGGAAGCAGTTCTTGCCATCACCCGAGCACAAATGAAGAAGGCAACTTACCCTGACCCTCGTATGGAGAAGGAAAGACTTGAGAAGGCAATGGAAAAAAGAACGGAGGCACTCTAATGAGAACAAGCACATCTACGCGGCTAGAGTCTGACAAAAATATTGCAAGCCAAGTCCTGCAGACAACCGTGCCAATAAAAATGGCAGACCTCTTGCAAAGCATACCGCAATTGAGAATAGCAATATCTAACGCAGTGGACAAGGAGCAAAGGAACAAGAAGAGTAGCAAAGCAAATGATGATGACGTCATAGTAGAACCACCACCACATGACAACCAGGATATTAGTCTAATGTTGCTATCCATCGGCGTGGGGAAGCAACCGACAGTCGTCCACATGGAGATACTTGGAAATACTCTGACAAATATAGTCAGATGGAGGCTCAGGCGTAAACGTACTACCGCAGGATACCTGGAAGAGCCTGGGAAAACCTACTTTATTGCCGCCAACCTTTCAATTGGTGGGAGCTGACCAAAATGGAATAAAAGCACTTGGAGTCCTCATGGCACAGAAAGTAAAAATTTGGACTCAATATTTTATGTTGAACTTTGTAGTCATCACAGTACAAAGAAAGATGTATGATGCAATCCTGGGACGAGGATGGCTTAGAGCGGCCAGGGCTGACCATAACTAGAAGAGGAATACATTGTCAATTGAAAATAAGGGAAGAAAATTTCTTATCGACCTAAAAATGCAAGCGGTGAGTGAGGAGATGGCTTCCTCTGACTCTGAATCCAACATAGGAGATAACTCGTTAGGAGAAGAAAAAGGGCCCATGGAGCCTAATGATGAAGGAATATTGGAATTGCAACAATGTTTAGACAACGAAACAAGTTCTCGCTTGGTGGGCTATTTCATTTGCAACTGGAAGACTACGAGGTGTTCCAACCGGATTGTAATATGATTGAGGTAGGAGAAATTGAAGAACACCCTCCACCGAAGACAAGTCAGCCTGGGACAAGTCTGTCGAGGGTAAGTCTGCCGAGGGCAAGCTAGTCGACAACACATTAAGGAGAGAACCATGAAGAGATTGGAGAGATGACGAGTCATACATTCCTGTAAGCATACGAAGAATAGAAAGAAGGGAACACCACAGTAGAAGACTCCTTCCCTCCTGATGACTGACTCCTGGAAGATGACTCCTGGCATACTCTTCTTGATGACACCCTGGACACCCCTCCTGACGACTTGCAAACACTAGCATTGATAGATAACTTCATTTGTTGCCCTCCTATCGACTTGTTTTTGCCTATCGCGCCATCCTTCCTTGTCGAGTTACCTCCTGACGAGTTGCCCTCTGTCGTTGAGTTACCCCCTGACGATTTGGCCTTTCTTGTCGACATAGCTTCTAACGAGTTGGTCTTTCCTATCGACTTAGCTTCTGATGAGTTGTTTTCTGTCAACTTAGCTCCTAACGAGTTGCTCTTTGTCGTCGACTTGCTTGATCTTGTCAAGTTACCTTCTGATGAGTTGCTCTCTGTTGTTGACTTGCTTGGCCCTACCAAGTGGCCTCTTGACGAGTTGCCTTTTGGTGTCGACTTCATTTTAACCTTTGTCCGTACCATTTAATTCATTTCTTGTCGACTTGTTTTCATCTGGTGGGACAATTCTTTTTGATAAATTACCTACTGACGAGTTAAGCCTTGCCATCGAGTCATTCCTTCCTGAGGAGTTGCCTAATGACGAGGTAAGCCTTGCCGTCGA
This sequence comes from Cunninghamia lanceolata, assembly GCA_027924645.1. Lineage (NCBI taxonomy): Eukaryota > Viridiplantae > Streptophyta > Pinopsida > Cupressales > Cupressaceae > Cunninghamia > Cunninghamia lanceolata. Next base: position 7,339,741 of record BSBN01000516.1, read on the forward strand.
GTCATTTCTCCCTGCTGAGTTCCCACTTGACGAGTTAAACTTCCTAGCGAATAGACATCCTGTCAAGTATCCTAACTTGGTGAATACACATCTTAACGAGTCTTCTGACTTGGCGAATATATCTCCTGTCGAGTATCCTCACTTGGCGAGTCTTCTTTCTTGGCGAACCTACCTCATGTTGAGTCCCTTTGCCTGTCGAGCATACTTCATGTCGAGTACCTAACGAGTTGGCCGCCTGTCAAGTACTTTCTAACACCTTGCCGGCATTAACCCTTGTTGACACCTTGGAACCGACGACACGATTTCTTGGTTTGGGGACGAAGACATCTATTCCTCACACCTTAGGTTTGGAGGCGTTCACATTTGGAGCAACAAATCAACCTCTACTTCAAGTTTCTGGTATACTTTTTCTACAGCAAACAATATGGTCGTGGAGTGCAAAAATGGTGTGCGCCATGAAGGTCTGCGTGGTTTTGAAGGTCTTAATTTGGGCTTGGCGGTGGGGGCTCCACCCCCAGACCCCCATCAAACTCATTGTTGAAGTTCAAGATTTCGATGATTCAGTTGCACAATCTCTGCTAAATGATCTTGTTGCAGTAATTAATGGATTTTCTCATATACTTGATCACCTTCTGTCAGTAGCTCTTCCAAGTAGACATAGAGAATCAGTCTTGTTGGTTGGTGAATTAAATGAATACACATTCCTGGTATATGGGGACACTAAACAATCTTTTCATGATCGGAATGCTTCCAAGGTGCTTGCAGTCAGTGATCAATTCGGAACAACATTCTCAGCCTTTAGTGTGCAATCCAATGGAGTCCCTTGGTTGGTTGGTCTTCAATATTTTTCAGTCATTGGCATATGTTCTAAAGATGTTGGTTCTACTTCTACTCTGTGGGTTCTTCCAAGTCTGCATACAGGCTCTTCGTCTACAATGTTGTCACCAGTGTAGAATATCTTACTTGATGTCACTTGACGCTTCATGTTTTCTCGTCGTCTGGAAGACGACATTTTCTTTTGGGGGGATGATGCCGTACTGTATAATGTCGATCATTATATTTGATAATACGTGTTATCAGACTATGTATTAATTGTTTGTCGACTCTCGGGTGGTTGTAACAGTCAGTTAGTTAAAGTCGGATAGTTGACGGTTGTGTTCCTCTTGGCAACCGTTGGCTCTTTTAAATAGTCATTGTATTGTCAAGGAAGGTAGTATGATGTAGTCGGATAAACTCTGATCCTTGGCCAACCATCTCTGGGCTACTTCTGTAATACTCTCATGTGCTAATAAAGATATAGTTTTACTCCTCTATCCGGTATTTATTGGTAATTCTGTAAATTATTTCAAGTATTCAATTTTATCAGATACGTGAGTAAACATAGACTAGTGATTTTGTGCAAATTCACAGTTCTTCTCGTTGAACAACTTAATCTCCTTCAAACCTTGCAAAATTGTCTCAAATGCATTAGGTGCTCACTATAAGTCTTATTAAACATCAATATGTCATCCAAATATTCAATGACACAAGAAACTAAGAATCATCTCAACACTTCATTCTTCAATCTCTACATAGTAGGAGCATTATCCATACCAAACAGATTTATTACACAAACCAAATGGAAGAACAAGCCATTCATACAAATCTTGCTCTGTCTTGAAAGTAGTTTTCCATCCATTCTCTTTTATTCTCAACTATTGACACCCAAAATTCAAGTCTAGCTTCATGAAGTACTTGTTACATTGAAGCTGATCCAATAAGTCATCAATCCATGGAAGAGGCTATATCTTCTTGATGGTTATCATATTCAAGACTCTATAATCAACACATATTCTCTATGAGCCATCCTTTAGGCATTGTAATAGTAGGAGAACCACATAGAGAAGTGTTAGGGCAAATTCTACCCTAATCTAACAAATCTTGTTGTTCCCTTACCCCATTTGCATCTATAAGTCATTGTTGATAGAGACAAATGTTGGGGACAAGCAAATTTGATAGTAACCAGATCTCATTCCTTACCACTCTCTTGGGTGGCATGACTTTGGACTCTTGAATAAATTCCTTAAATTTCTATAACAACTCTTCCATTTTTCTTATATCTTTGTTATAGACTTGCTACAAAAAGTTGTGTTACATGGGGACATGTCCCCTGCCCTGAGACCCCCATTGCTGTCCCCAAGCATCCTCAAAATCAAATTTACATTTTATAATGTTTAGAGAAAAAAAACTCACAGCTGGCAATTAAATATTGCTGTTATACTACTGTCATGATTAAACTGCAGTTATACTGCTGTCATGATTAAAATTACTGTTGTTATACTGCTATCATGATTAATTTTATTGTTGTTATACTGCTGTTAATATTTATTGTTGTTATTCAACTTATAGTCTTATACTGCTGTCCATTAACTTGTAGAAATTTGACTCTCTCTCTCTCTCTCTCTCTCTATATATATATATATATTGAAAAATTCATATATATTGCCGTCCCCTCGCCATCCCCAAAAGAAATGACCCTCAGACTGCCGTCCCCAAAACGCCATGGAACATAGACAAAAAGCCTTATATTTAACAATGCATTGTCTAGGTTATCTCTCAAAAGAAGTAAATGTAATGTCCCCTTCTAGTAAGCTCAAATTGTTCACAACCTTGCACAATTTCAACTTACAAAAAGAGAACATTAGTACACTAGTCTATCTTTGAATTCCCACTTATTATAATATATGCAAGAAATATTCAAATTACATAATCACATGGCCCTTATAGGGTTATACTCTTATGATGACATCATTATACATTTCACTTTTTCCATCATTATCCATCATATTTGGATCCATGCATTAATCATTAATTCCATGTGAGAGGAGGTGATAGGATGCCTTATGTCAATTACCATCATGGGTCCACTAATTTATCCTTTGACTCGAGGGGTGGATACTCACCAGCTAAGTCAAGGCCACTATGATATTTCTTGGTACGAGGGGTGACTTTTTCACCAGCTGTAACCAAGGCCACTATATAATAATCCTTTGGCACGAGGGGTGACTTCTTCACTAGCTGTGACCAAAGGCCAAATCCACTTGCCTTGAGGGGTGCCATTGCACCAAATGAGACAAGGGTCAAACCAGACCCATGGTTGGCTAATTGTCCATCCACATGATCACACCTCTCATATGGAGTTAATGGATTAATTCCATTATTCCAACTGCTCATATGATTCAACAAGTAATATGTCTTATTTCATATAATAACTAACATTTTGTTAAGAGAATTTCACTTCTTTCATGCTCATCATATTATTGGATTAGTCATTGGACAATTACATAATGTAGCAAAGATACATATTTAAAATATAAATTTCATACCTTATTTCTCTTGTGGCTGATAAGATTGGATGATCCTAATAAGATTGGATGATCCTAAGGTCGTGGCTGTAAATATGATGCTCGGCCTGCAGATTCAGTGATATTATATGTGCTATGATGAAAATCACTATAACAGAAATTATTTGGTTTCCAAAGTAGGAATATGATGGCCAAATGGATGTGTTACATCCCCTTCTTCTGAACAATGAAACGTTGGTTATGTTGTTAGTTGTGTATAACTGCTTTCATGTAAATATGAAATTTATTTGTTGGATAATGTGTATAATTATGTGAGAATGATTTTCTTTTATATACGAATATTTTTCACTTATATGTGAGAATGAATGTATGCATGGATATAATATATATATTAATGTTTGTATCAAGGAAATGATTTAACCTCCATTAATTGTCGAAGTGTTTGCAGAATAAATCGATTGACAAGGAGAGGTGTGGTTACGAGAATCGAAAAACAACAATATTGCCTAAGTCTAAGTCTAGACAACTATATCATCGTAGCCTTGGCCAAGGCACATAAATATACATATATATTTCAAGTTGGTAAGAATTATTTTCCTTATGTATATTAAATAAAATATATTTCGCTCACCTCATGAGGAGCGCTTGGTGGTGTGCGAGCTAGAGTCTTGATGTGTAACTCCTCCACTCCGCCCGCACGCAAGAAGGAAACGTTCCTTCTTGCATGCGGACGGGGGAAGGAGGGGGCATACCTATATTTGTTGGCATTCATTCTTTTCATTGTCATTCTTTACTCAATCTTTTGAAGCAGCATTCACACCCTCTTTCCAAAAGCATTCATAGGATTAGTAAGCTATTCTATGAACATTGATTTGCATTCTTTTGAGTGTCCTCGTCACTGCAACTCAGAAATCCGAACCATCTAATTTTTGTGCGTGAGCTACATTTCTTTTCTTACTCTGTCGCAAGAATCAATATCATAGGAGCGGCCGTAAGAACTAGTCCGTCAATCAAGATTTGTCTTTGCAGTCGCATATTCCTCTGCCTCGACTTGTGAAAAGCTTTTTCAGGCAAGACAATAGTTCCTTTCATTATACTATAGTTCATCATGCAATGGATAGAAATACATTATTTTGGATAGCCGTAGCTGACCAAGATTACCAATTAATTCTATCATTCTGTATTTTCTATTCTGTGATTCATAAACGACCTCCTAAATCCGTATGTCTTTCAAATACCAAATCTTTTGAATCTGCACAAGTATTTTTCTTTATACCTATATATATAAATATATACTTGCATCTACTTATATATTTATAGTCTCATTGAGAAATTTGACTTTGGTCACTGAGTTAAAGGATACCTTTCTGTCTAAATGTTCTTATGTCGTATCTCTTATGAATCTGTAAGTATGTCAAGTGGATTATACATGATTTTCATCCAAACCTGTAACAAAAAAAAAACATATGAAATAATGTCAATGCCGAGCAAAGGTGAATGCTGACAACACAGTAGTGTCAGATAATTATTAGAAATCCTTGGCCAGGGTTACGATGCAGTATAGGCATCTGTCAGCTATCAAGTACCAGATATACCACTAGTCAGAGTGATCTTTCCAGTTAGGAGGTACCTTTAGGGAAAAGATCGATCAGGAGGTATAGGTCCTTGACACCAGGGTCAGGGGCATATTGTTGTTATTAGATTCCTCGCTAATCACCCTCGTGAAGGGTCGAGTTTCTTCAGTTGAAGAAGCACGGGAGACCAATTGGTCTTAGTTGGGTGGATAAAGCCCTTGTTGATATTCCTTTTTCCAGAATCCAGAGGAAGATCTTACAAACAAATCAGTAGGAAACTATTCAAGTTGTACTTTTCTTAATCTCTCTTCCTATCTTAATATTTGAATTTTATTGGAAAAAGATAGTTAATCAAAAGTTAGTTTATTCTTGGTTATATGTATTCTGTTAGAAAAGATTATTTCAGCTGAAAATAAAAGTTAGTTGAAATTTGAATTCTATTGCATTCAATACTATTTTCATAATAGTTAGTTAATCTTCCCACTGAAATTATGTTGTTAGATGTAATTTTATAATTTTGTTAGATTAGAGTAGGTGTTACAAGATGGGGCTGAGACGTCTTTGCAATGTCTTTATTGTTCATTGTACTCTGCTGGAAATATATATATATATATATATATGTTATCTGTTGTAAATGATGTTTGAATAATGAATGAGATTGATAACAATGATATTGGATAATGGATATCTGCTGCTCTTATTACTTGATGTTTCAAACTCTTGCTAATCGATGCCCCTTCACTGATGCTGGATGATAAGAATTTATGTTGCTTGTGGAATGCTTGGTGTTCGATCTGTAGGAAGAGATTGTTGTCTTGTCATTCGATATACAAGGTGCAGATGTGATTTGTTCCTCTCTAAAAATGATCCTTGGATTTCTCCATCGAGCCCCTCATATATGATCTAAATGCTTCTAAGAGTCGTGCCTTTCCATGGACCCATCTCTTGAATTAGACACCATCAACAATAATTATAATACAACTAAATTGCTGGGCGCCGCTTATTACTTCGTGGTTTAACCAATCTTATGATGGCGTCGACTTAAATGAACACTTAGACATTAATTAGTTAACGCTTGTTTGTCTTTGTCCTATATCTTCGTCTTATCTGCCACATCATTAATGATTTAGCTTTATCGATCCTCCAATTCGTGTTTTCTTGTGCGATGGATCCTTTGGCAATATATGGGTTCTTAATGCTTTTATTTATTTGGATTTGTCTTAGGAATGGACTTCTCGATAGTTTAGGCTTCATCATTCAACCTCTTGCTAAGAGATTTGCTTGACTTATTCCTTATATCATGTCCGCTGCTCCTTATTTCTCATCGTTCTTATTATGTAAGCGATTGATAATGTTAGATTAGTCATTCAAATCTTTAATTTGAATGAGTAATAGTCGATTAATATGGGACATGACAGTAAAGCACACTTCCCACTAGCATTGATCAATTTCTTGGTTTTATTACAATGAAGTATTCTCCATTCTTGACCAAGCAGTATTTATTGGGTTTTCTCATGAAGATGGCATCTCTAACATATATGTATGGGCTGCCAAATACTATGCCACACATCACGGGCCTCAATATCTACAACTTCATCAATGAAATGCTCATTTATCACAAACTTTTCTTTCCATTGTTTAGTGACTTCTATTTCTACTATTTGTCTCATATTTGTCTCACCCAACCCAACAAGTATGGATAAGGATGATCATATGCATACAACCCAAGCTTATCTACCAACTCTTTACAAATAAGATTTGCTTGTGAACAAGAAGAAAAAAGAATGATTTTTTGTCTTATTTATTTGAATTTTGATATAAACGCGTTTGGTGAGTTCACCTTCATTCATGGTCTCTTAACTACTCAAATGTAATGTCCCCTTCTAGCAAGTCAAAATTTTCACAACCTTGCACAAAATTTCAACTTACAAAAGAGAACATTAGTAGTCAATTCTTCTTTCCATATCATAATTAGAGTTAATAATCAAATTTCAAATCCATATACTTTCCACATTTACACTTAAGGATTGTAATCTCATAATCATAATCACATACTTTTCATATTTACACTTATAATCATGATTCATATTAAGTTCATGCATTTCATATTCACATTCTCATTGTTCCCCATGATCTATCTCAAGGGAGTCCTTGAGTAGCCCTATCATTAATCAACCCTATTTCCGTATGAGCATGGTTTGTTAAGGCGCGGGTATATCCATCCCATCCAGAGGCCCAAAGGTTTCACACTACACGCGGTGTTCCTCACCATTTGGCTCAAGTAGCTTCATGCTACATGCGGCATTCCCCACTTACTTGAGAGTCACCATCCATTGGGCACATTATGATAATTATGAATTCATATTTCCTTAGGCCCAAGAGCTTCACACTACATGCAGTGTTCTTCGACTCTTGGCTCAAGGGACTTCACACAACATGCAGTGTTCTTCATCCACTTGAGGGTCACCTAGGTCCAATTTTCTGCCCTTCCTTAACTTAACCCCATACTCATAGGTTGATAAGATGATTAAGAATGAGGCTTGAACACCCCTTTTCGAGTATTTCATGGTTTCATGAGTTATAAATCATCATTTGTTATTACTATCTTGTGATCCTTCCCCGGATCACAAGATGGTACCATTGTCTTGTCCCCCTTTTGGAAATCTTATTTATATTATCAATAACATTATACTTGGCCTTATATTCCAATTCATTTTCATGGCCATTCATGTGTCACAATATACTTATCATATTCATATTCCACGATGATTCATACATAATCATTTATCATAACAATGATAGCATTTACCTTAATTCATGATCATCTATTATTCATTTATTATTTCCATTCATGTATCATAACCAAGCACTATCATTCAATTATTCCCTAATTTGGATTAGTATGTCATATTGACTTTCTAATGATGTTATGCAATTCTGTATATTCGATCCATTTATGGCTGATATCATTAATTAGAATAATTTGCAAATGAGAAAGCATATACCTTGTGATCCGTTGCTTGATCCTTGTTGAATTTGCTGGGTGTAACTGGTTCGCTGCAATATACTTTTAATGGCAGACCCCTGATAACTTTCCTTGGCCGTCGATTTCTGGAGAAGATATATATATTTGTGATGGCTTTGTTGGCTGCTATGCTGTTCGTTGTCTGAGTAGAAGAGGTTCGATGACTTTGTGAATGATATGATGCTATAATGAATTTCTTTAGGCGAGGCTGGATCTACTAATTCAATTGACTGAATGGAGAAAAATTGCTTAGTTGATGCCCTTCGAATGGCCAAGGAGAATCTTCTTTATAGCCGATCCCTATGAGAGCTCGCAACTCTTCATTTGCCTTTAGGATCGGCGCGCCATTAGAGACATAAACTTTGGTTTGTTTGCCTTGCTAATCTTGATTTGTTTAACTTTGTTAATCATAAGATCGGCGCTAGCACATTAACTTATAGAATTGATGGCTATATCTTCATCGATTATGCTTGGTCATTTAATCTTTGATCTTCCTTCAGTCTTTGCAATGATACCACGGGATCTTGTCAAATCGAGGAACATGACATCAAACATACCACTCTTTTAGCAGTACAAGCAATCCTCTTGTCTATATTGGAGTTTCTACCTATTTCCATCCATTCAACAAAACAAGACATCATCTTAAAGCAGTTCTTGGGATGTGATTCTAGATAAACCTTCAATATGACCATCTGCAACACAATGCCCATAATGTTTTTTAGCATCTATCTTTACATGATGAGTAGCATTCCACTTACCTTTGCACTTTGGCTTGGAACCATCTTGCTGATTTAGAAGTATGTGATGAAAGTGATGGACCCTTCTTCTTCATCTCAAGATGATGTGCCTATGCATGTGCATCCTCTATGTTCTTAGACTTGGTCATCAAAACATGTCTCCTTAGATGCTTGTGTAAGTCAACCGAAATACTTTATCAAGGCATTATTATCTAGTATGTCCTTACTCATTTTAGTGGCTTTTGAAATTAAGTATCATACTTGTACACACATGGCCTTAAAGTATTACCATTTTAAGGAGCATCCCACTTAATAACAAAATAGGATTAAACTTATTTTCTGTTTGCTTCTTAAATGCATCCCATTTAGTGATTGGTAGTAATTTCTTCATAGCCAAAGAATGAACATTACACTCATACCAAGCAAGTGTGTTGGGTCCCAAAACCACAGCTCCACTTCCTAGAACAAAATCACACTCGCAAGGCCAGGGTTGTCACCATGCTAGCATAATTGGTCCATCAACAAAACATGGAGGGTTTAAGGTCAACTCTACAGGAGTGAGTTTCATCCCCTACACTTCGAACTCAACTAACTTTGAAGGGATGTTCCAAGGGGTATACCTTAACAGGTATTGAGCTCAAACAACATGAACAACTAAAAACCAACAAACAGACAAACCCAACTTGTTATCTTCATCCCAAAACTATCACTGAATCACAAACTGACTATCACAAAACCTCTATATGGCTGATACAAACTGTGCAAGTATACATGCACAGAAACAATGGTCCTTCCCCTAAACCACTAGTAAATGCTTGTTTGTTTTAAATGGTATGAGATTGGTCTGATGGAGCCAAGACCGGTGCCAATCCAGCTAGGCTACAGCGTCTCAGGTAACAGAAAAGAAAACAGTGGAAAGGAAACAAAGAAAATTGATCTAAGCATATGATGTATCAGAGTGCAAATTTTGTGCTTCAAACGTACTTAGTTATCCAGAATGAATTGCATGCATTCAAATGGAGAGAACAAATGACAATTACAAAGCTTGTAATATATTTAAAATGATGTCACATTTTCAAATGCCCGATACAAACTTATCAGCAAATGTGATAAGAGGAAAACCCTAAACGCATACAAACGAACATGGAGGCATTATCTGCACAATCCCTACAGCACACTATCTTTCATCTATGTTCCTGCTCCATTACTTCTCTACAACTGGACATGGCATGATTTGGAGCCCTAGAAACATTACTGAACATGCACAGCCTCCAGCCACCACCAAAGAACCAACCCTTTTGAATGAATTTCATTCATGTATTTATAACATTAGCAACTCGGATCTGAAGCTAAAATAGGGGGAAAAACCCTAACAACCCCACCAACTGCATTAGAAACACCATTTTCAACTACCCATTTCGCATTAATGGCAACATGGTACGTTTCTGCGTCCATCTGGAAGTCGTAGGAGACTGTCACTTCATGTTTTTATGCCCTTTTTGGAGAATTGCGAAAATCCGAGGGGGGTCCAGATGCAGGACTTTAACGGGCATTGGTATATGTGAGCCAGAGAGGGGTATCTGGATGCATCCGCATCCTAGTCAGAGCTCCATAGAATGGAGCGCAAAAGGAATCAGGCAAATGGGCGGTGCAGGAAGGCGAAGGTGACCAGGATGCAGAGAGAAGAGGGGGATCCAGATATATCCGGATCTAGACCAAAGTCCCGCCAAGGGGAAACAGAAAAGGAAAGCGGGAGAAAAGGGGATGCAGGGAAACAAGGGGCAACGGCATATATCCGGATGCCGATGGAAAACCCGCACATCCAGATGGGGGCCAAACACCCGCCATATCTCGAAGTAGGCCAAACCTCCGCAATGTCCTGACGGGGTTAAAATTCCCACAATAGACATAAAAACTTATAACTTAGGATTTTCACATGATTTTTTGCAGAGTTCTGGCAAATATATACATAAAATATAACTTAAAAGTATAAGAAATTTAATTTCTTATACTTTAAGTTATATTTTATGAATATATTGTCATGATGTTTGAGGGTCATTTCGGATCCATAGAAGTTAAATTGCAGATTCTAGATTTTGAAGGATCTCAAAAATTTCAGAGTTAGCCAAATTTCAAGGGCTTGAAATATCAAACTTAGTCAACTTTCAAGGATTTTAGGAGACAACACCAGATACACAAAACAAAGCGAATACATAGGAACACCTTAGAAAATTTTGATGAATTTGGCATGATGTTGCAAATACGAGGCTAGAAAATCTCTAGTTGGGCACATGTGCCTTATAGGGATAGAGAGAATCCAGAACATCTCCAAGAAGACCAAAAAGCAAAAAACAAACAAGGGGAACAACGAAAGACGTAAGTACAAGGCAACAGTCATAGGCATGAGGGCACAAAAAGGACAAATGACTATAATCAAAATTTTTAGAACATTACAAGCCAACCCTGCAAATTACTGATGAACCTACTTGCCCTTGTCGAAGACAAGCTTAATGGAGTTGATCTCCATCAACTTGAACTTGCATTGATCACCTAGCAACAATAGAAAATATTTCTTCCACACATGCACCTGCACGCTGCCAATGTTGGTATCATCATGCTGGAAGCGAAATTGACAATCAATCAGATAAGGCAACCACAAATAATAAGAGCCATTGTCATCCTCATCCATATGGCAACTTTCAACTTCAAGCTCTTTGGGAGAATGATACGTGTTCAGCTATGCACACAAATCCGTATGAAGAAAATAATTTTCTTGAGCATCAATCTAGAGTGTGCCTTGCTCTAATGAGACCCTAACCTGGGTTGCCATATGATTGATCAAATTCTAGTAACTCAATTGTACCACCAATCAAAAATCTGATTCAAATCTAACTTCACACCATCAACATGCAAATCAGAACTCTGAGGCACTTTCTGTGAAGACTCTTATTCTTCAAGTTGCCTCTCTATTATGTATTCCTTGACACACTCTGCTGTGTAAAAATTGTTGTTAAGAAAATCACTCATAATCTACCCTTTCTCACTCTGCAAATCAACAACTTGATCCACTTGAGAAAACCCAACTTCAATGTTATCAAGCCCAACCAATGAACTCAAAAATGTGCTCTCAACACAATCGACATCAATAAGAGATAACTGCCCCACACAAAGCTCAAAAAATGTATTTGTGACAGAGTCTTCACAGCTGGAAACCGTTACCTCAACATCCCTGGTAATTGTAGTAGCGCCTTCATTAAGTCCAGTTGAAGCATAATCTATATGAGAATGAAAACAACCCTTGCATGGTTGGGATAGGTTCTCACATACACCTGCATGATCCTCATCCTCACAACTCTAAAAGGCAAGGTTTTCAATTTGAACCTCATTGGCTGCACCATCATTTATCTCTACATCTCTATCATCCAGTGCAACCACATCTACATCATCCTCATACAAATAGATGTTAAAGGCTTCAATGTCGTTATTAGGGATAAAAAAGGTCAATACACCAAACAAGAGACCAACCTCTTGCTCATTCTCAACATCATTTACATGCATACACTCCGCATAACCAGCCTTAAGAACTGATTGAGTGAGCTCTTCATCATTGTGTACATACTCCTCTTTGTCCACTTGGTTGCCACAAGCAACAAGGTCATATTGATAACAAGGCATTTGATTCTTCCTTTTCAAAGTTGATAGCTCTTTGATCTGATGCTCTTCAAACCCATTAAACTCTAAGTCACTTTCAAAAAGGGGATTATCCATGTACCAATGATAATCAAGAATTATGCTACCTGACAGATTTGCATGCTCTTCGTAGAGGACATTGTGTCTTATACTCATCCCTTCATCATTATTTGTATCATCAATGTATGTATGCTCTGTATAATCAACTATCTAAGCTGATTTATTCAATTTTTCATTTGCATACATAGGGGTCCACAATACTACAACAAACAACAGGGTCATACCTCTCTTCATTAAATTGGGAATCATCAATGATTTCTCATTTTCATCATCCATTGATGACTTGTAATGTCCCCTTCTAGTGAGTCCGAATTTTTCCTTTGACCTTGCACAATTCAACTCACCCAAGAGAACATTAGTATACAATTCTTCTCTAAATTCACATATCATCTATAAACATATGCCATTTGTTATCATAGATTGATGTATACATTTCATGATTCCCTAGAAGAGATCTACTTGGCCCTTTTGTAAATCCTCCATCTTATGAGAGTGAATCCGTTAGGGTGCAATGCCAATGGTATAGGTCATTCTTCCTTCGAGGGGTACTCTAGACCCAGGCCACTCTAGGACCTTCCTTTGACTTGGGGTTCTCTAGACCACTCAAGTCAAAAGACTACCTCTTGCTCCCTAAGGTACCATCTTGAGACAAGGGCTCGAAGGGGTGCTCTAGACCAATGAACCCGTACCTATCCTTGGTTGATTGCCCGCCCCTAATCTTCCCTACTCCTCATAGTGGTGAGTTGATTAACATTATTGCCTTCCTCTATTTTAGGAATTCATGCCTTTTATGTACTTATACTCTTTGTATTCTTTCCTTAGTTCATTATAATGAAAATGCACATAAATATTTCATACTCATTACATAATCTAACTAAACTGATTGCAATGTAAGCAATTCATAATTTATAATGATTTCATGCTATCACAGTCAGCTATTGTTACTGTTACACAATGCAATTCATATGTTCATTGTTCACTATTTATCATGACATTTCACATGCTATCTTCATGATCTTATCAACATACACTTCTTCTCTATAACTTATATACTATTCCTTAACACCATATGGGGTTGATAGGGTGTAGCATGTTGTTGTTCATCATAGGCTATGTTTGTCTCCCATCCTTATTCAAGAACTACTTGGTGTATTCTTGAGGCTAAGGCATCCGTGAGGATTCTTGGTACTCTAGGTAGCCAAGACCAATACATTGACTATGAATGATAAACTAGACATGTCACCCTTCATTGATCCCATATGTGGTTAATGAATGGGATATAGAATACACAGTTAGTGAATATTACATATGACTGTCCATGAATTATATTGCTCAGAACTGGCTGTAAATAAATGCAATGTTATACTGAACATTAATACAAGCAAGGGAAACAATGTACTGTCATACCTGTGGTATTATGTCAGTTTGATTACTAGAGCCTGCAAGAATGGCAGTTTGCTGTTGGAAAGTCTTCTTATAATGCTTGCTGTAATATCTTTGATAACAGATCTGAATTATGCAGAGTATCTACTTTATGCCAATTGTTTTGGTTATGGACTTATCTGCTGATTGAAGTTAAGTATTTACACAGAAATATATATATCTTGCTTTGCTTCTGTTTGACCTTTGAACTGCAGATGTTTTTCATGTCTTTTGGAGAATATGATTTGATGTTTATATAGCTTTCATTTACTGCCCTTTTGGAGAAGACATGACTCTTCTAAAATGCCTCCTTATGCATCGTATCCTTAGCAAGTATAATAACTTTCATTTGTTAATTTCTTTGTCTTAATTCTTATTTTGTCTTTTTCCTTATTTTGTCTTTTTCTTATTTTGTCTTTTTCTTCTTGGTTTCAAAATTGACTAAGTATGGGAAAGTATAGAGGGTAATAGGGAGAATTCCTCAATGTTTATTATTTCCAATCTTTAATTGGTAAAATATCAGATCATTACATGACTGATCCAATTGAAGGTAGGTGCAGACACTACTCTTTTCATCTGTATTGTTGTCATACATTGCACCAGCACCTTCTTCTACCCTCCTGCACACACAATCATCACTTGACATTGTGCTTGAATCACGTGAAGCATCCATGTCCTCGCTGCCTACAACAGCATGTTCATTACCAACTGCCTCTACGTCTGAGGATAAGGATTTTGCAATCATATCCCTCTTAGTGCTTTCAACATAATCGATGAACAACATAATCGATGAACAAGTATGCCTATTGCATGCTCAATAGATTAAACTCCTCCCTGTCATGTCCCTATAATGATTTATAATTGAATTGTTTATTTAAATAATAAGTTAGCCTTATATAAACTAAGTATATAATATATTTATTTAAAATATATTATTAATATGTATTACTTAATAAATAATATTATTAATTTAATATAATTTAAATATTATGAAATATATATATTTAATTAACTAGATATATTATAAATATAAATATTTTAATATAATATTTATGTGAATAATTAATAAGATGTATTATTATATATAAAAATAAATATTACAAAGAGTCTTACCCATTAAAGCTAGAAAGTAAAGTAATTTAGGAAGTAAAGTCATTTGGAATAAGGCAAAATAATACAGTTAAAAGGTCAAATTCAAAAATAAAATCATATAAAGATAAAAGTCTAATAAGACAAAAACATTATCCCACGATATATGCTTGTGAATAAAACAAGATAAAAAGAGTTCCCCATACTTAATAACAAATGTATTTATTTATACTATATATATTATATAAATAATATACTATATAATATAATATATAGTATATTATATAAATAATATACTATAAATATAATATAATATATTATTCAAAATAATATCACTCCTTAATATGTAAGGAAGGAGGATATTTATAAGTGTAGCGATTAAGTCGGTTGACAGCAGCGATCACCTTAATAAATAATAAATAAAAAAGATAAACATTAATATGTATCCTTGTTAATTAAATTAAAGCAGCAACCGTTGGAAAGGGTATATCTTTTACCCACGGTAAACCCTTGGAAATATATAAAAGGGCATAAGGAAGTATGATGGGAAAAAAGGGGTGAAATATATATTATAAAATATATAAACGCAACAAAATACAATAAAAATTATATTATGGCAGCATAGGTAAGGAATCCCAGGTAAAGCTACAGCAGGTAAGTAAGTATTTATATTTACTTATTCAATTTATAATTTGTAAGAATTTATATTTACTTGTTCAATTTATAACTTGTAAGATATAAATGATAAGGTTATTAAGTAGGAACTGATAAATGTGTTTATGTATGAAATTTATATTTTAAATATGTATCTTTGCTGAATTATGTAATTGTCCAATGTTTAACCCGATAATATGCTGAGCATTAAGTAGCGAAATTCTAATAATGAAAGTGTTAGTTATTACATGAGATAGGACTTAATAATTGTGAAACATATGAGCAATAAAATTAATCCATTAACTCTATCTGAGAGGTGTGATGCATGGGAATGAGCAATTAGCCAACATGGGTATATAGTGGCCCTTGTCTCAGTTGGTACAAAAGGTACCCCTTGGACAAGTGGAAGTGGCCCTTGTCTCAGTAGGTGCAATGGCACCCCTTGGACAAGTGGATTTGGCCTTTGGCTAAAGTAGGTGAGTTATTCACCCCTCGAGCCAAAGAATTGTCATATTGGGCCTTTGGCTAAAGTAGGTGAGCTATTCACCCCTCGAGCCAAAGGATTGTAATCATTAGCCTTTGGCTAAAGCTGGTGAGTTATTCACCCCTCGAGCCAAAGGATTATCATAATTGGCCTTTGACTAAAGTTGGTGAGTATTCACCCCTCAAGTCAAAGGATGGAAATAATGGACCCGTGATAATTGGCATATGGCATCCTATCACATCCTCTCACATGGAATTAATGATTTGATTAATGCATAGATCCAAATATAATGGATAATGATGGAAAGTGTGAAAGGCATATTGATGTTGAACATAAGAGTATAACCCTATAAGGGCAATGTGATTATGTAATTTGAATATTTCTTGCATATATTATTATAAGTGGGAATCCAAAGATAGACTACTGTACTAATGCTCTCTTTTTGTGAGTTGAAATTGTGTGCAAGGTTGTGAAAATTTTGGCTTGCCAAAGGGGACATTACACTCCCATATAGAACCTAAGCCTAAGGTAACATTGTAGGCTCCAAGATACATGTTGATACAAGCAAGTAAATCAGGTCTAAAATCTTCTAAGATGTGGGATAGGGCAACTGCAAATTTGTGGCTGAGCTCCATATTGGACTCTCCCTCTTGCCATCTGATGTCCTCTAATTCTTGGATGAGGTCAGCAGGGTCTAGATGCAATACAAACACATCTTCAAATGCAGCAACAAGTGCATTCCACGAAGAGAATAAATGTCAAGAAAACTTTGGTACCGATCTCTTGCCTTTCCACATAATGACCTAACAAAAAAACTTATCCACGTCTTTGTCATTAAATTGATGTTCTTCGATGAAACTGGAAAACATTTCAACATGTGCATCCCCTACTTGAAGGCTATACCCATCATACCTCAGCATCAATCTAAAAATCTCAAGTTTCATTGTTTGCCTATCATAGTTTACCCAAGAAAGGTCAAGTTGCTTGTAGATGGGATCAAGTGGAACTACTAGGGGTGGAGATATTTGTTTTTCATGTCCCATGTTGAATAGATTAGCTCATTCCAATTAAAGAAAGGAGTGATCAAACTAACTTCATCAATCATAGAAGCCATCATCGAACTACATCGAGTTGTTTGAAGTCTTCATTATATCTCATGGTATCAATCACCATATTCATTGAAAATCCCTGGTGACTATTGAAGGCATAGAGGATCAATCAGATTGCTATTGTTTACATTGAATAGGATTACGAAGCCAGTAATCACTAAGGCCTTCGCTACAAGCTACGGAAGTCATGGGAGGCCTTGTAAAGAGTATTGATTACTTCATTGGTGTGATATACATCATTAAGAAGGTGATCAGTAATAACAAACATTCCAAAGGTCTTAGCCAAGCAACGAATGGGAATATGAATCGGAAGTTGGCGCCAAACAATGAATAAGATAAAACAAAACAGCGCCCAAGGATAAGCAAACGATTAATTATTTAAGGCACCGATTATAGTAAGAACTTATGAATAAGACAAAACACAATAAAGACAAGTCAGCATAAGACAAAGGTTATGAATTAACTAATCAGAAGGAACAGTTGTCTAAGAGACGTCTCCTCATTATGGGATGCAACTTCTGGTCTTTCCCTCTGTATATAAGTGGCATCGAAGAAGGAACACAAGGAGAATGGGCAGATGAGAATCATACAAATATTGCAGTCCAGTCAATCAAACAATCTCAGACATACAAACTTAGAATCAACAGCATTCAAGCAGCGAATCAGTATTGTATAGTGTTGGATCAGCATTGTCATCACTCAAGATTTATCACAGCAGCACATTATAGGACAGCACAAGGTTAAAAAATAAGAATCTTCTTATAAGGGACATTACAGATGCCTGTATGCCAGAATGTGAGTTTTCATTTGGTGTTGCGTTGTATGAACATGGATCTTCGTCCTCATCATACTCATGGACACCCACTCTATCACAGTATCTAGGGCTTTCATCATATGATAAATTTAAAAAAATTTCCCTAGGGTAAATTTGTCCATTCCATTCATCCATGGCTGATTACAAATCACTTGTGTAGGGAGAAAGGAGAGCAAACAATACATGTTTCTTTACTGAGAAAGAAACCATGGTTCAAAGCTGGAAGAAAGAACATGTACCTTAACCAGTTGTAGTCTCTTTGAACAATGCACATGATCAAATGCATACAGCACCAACACTTTGTTCTCTTTGACAGCAAAGTTGCCACCTCTTCCAAAAAAAAGTAATTCCTTGAAGCGTGACAATCTTCAAGGCTGCAAAATAATTATAGGTTCTCCAACCAGCAGAGTCTTCAAATTCTTTCCAACCCAGCAATAATCTATCCCTGACAACAACGCTATTCTGTTGGGTCCCAAAACCATAGCTCCACTTCCTAGAACGGAATCACACTTGCAAGGCCGGGGTTGTCATCATGCTAGCATAATCAATCCATCAACAAAACATGGAGAGTTTAAGGTCAACTCTACGGGAGTGGGTTTCATCCCCTGCACTTCGAGCTCAACTAACTCTGGAGGGATGTTCCAAGGGGTATACCTTAATAGGTATTGAGTAAAAACAACATGAACAACTAAAAACCAACGAACAACACAACCCAACTTGTTATCTTGATCCCAAAACTATCACCGAGCCAAGAACAACTAGCTGTCACAAAACCCCTATATGGTTAATACAAACTGTGCAAGTATAAATGCACAAGAACGATGGTCATGTTGGGATTCCTATTTTTCAAGCCAAGTATTTGCAAAATCTTGCCAAGTTGCCCAAACAGGCTGATCTTGTCAAATCCATCCAAGGCCCAACTCTGTTCTTTTTGAAATGCAAGGAAAAAACTCAAAAAATGACTAAGTCCAAATATTCTAAGTGTTGTCCTTGTATTTTCTACCTTTGTTAGAGTGTCGGAGTTTTGGGTTCCTGTCTTCCGTCGTGCCTTGTCTATCAGCTCCAAAATTAGGCTCCAAAATTTGTCTAAGTGTCTCAGAGGTCAAAGGTCGGAGGTCGGGCTTGTTGTAATATCCCAAATGGATATTACACCAAAACCCTAGTTTTGGTCTGAATTTCTGCACTTAAACAATCTGCCCTAACCCTAACTCTGCTCCAAAATCAGACTTCAAACAATTGTATTTATGAACATAACTCATAACAAACATCACGGGATCATGCTCATAAGGTTCGCTCCATCATGTAGAACATATTTAGCATTGAATTCATACATAAACATGTAGAAGAAGACCAAGAAATATGGAATATGCAGGTTGCTGGTATAAACTGAATATTATATGAGTTATCACTTCAAATGATGTGCAACTTATACCAAAACATACATGAATAATCTGCTGTTATGAATCAGCTTATTTACATACCAAGATATGCAAAGAGCCTTCAATGAGGGCTGATAAAGAAAGATTAAATCTGCTGTAATATCTCTGCTCTAACCATAGTGCGCCTGCTGCAGGTATTCGCCTCAAATCTGCCCTAGAACAGATCGCCCTTCTTCAAGCATGATGCGTCCTAGATGGAAGATGAATTCGCCCTTGAGAATGCTCTTGTAGCTGCTATCAAATCTGCTCAAACTGGTTGAAGCACACTTGGATCCCCATGATGGACAAGAGGAAGAATCAGATTTTCACCCAACTCTCCCAAGAGTCTTGAGGTTTTCGTCCCAAGCTCCAAATGAGATTGCTCTCCACAAGTAGATGAATGGAATGATGATATGATGCCTTAGAATGCCCAATCAATTGGATATATATACACATGATAGCTCATCTTTCCCTCTTTGCTGACCTAGGCTTGTGTACATGATTTGAATTACAAATTTTCCTTCCTAGAGGGCCGACCATAACTTCTCCTCTAGGCGCCAAAGGTAATTCAAATTAAAGATTTGATTTACATTATTTCTTTTTCCCTCAAGCGCTAGTGACAAGGATAATTAATTATTTATTGGAAATATTATAATTCATGTGTAGCACCCATATATCCACAATCTCCATGTCAAAGGTGATTCGCCCAAGGCCAACTACTCATGAAAGAACATCCAAAAGTGAAGTGATAGAATCTACAGTGGAGCCCAACCTCTCTCAGTACCTAGAAGTCCACGGGAAAGTACGACTAATCTCTAGATGGTGACCATTCCAAAGGAAGGGACATGACACCTGCGGCCTTCCGTCTTCCTCAGAGCATGTGTTAACAGGAGGGCCCAATCGCCGAAGTCCACTTGAGGTTTTGAAAATTTTCTAAGTATGGTGGACTTCAAAGGTCAGAGTGGTGGTTTTCTCTCTTCTTCCAAGATGGTAGAATAGTGAAGGCCCGAAGGCCAAAGTTTGACGGTGCCAAAATTCTTCTAAGTCTTGCACATGATCGCGGCGTCAGTTGAGTGGGACCTGATGAGGAGTACGCTGATGTGAACTGTTGACACGTGGCCGATGTCCGATGAACTAAAAATTTTCTCAGTGTTGCGAATTTCGATGACCGAGGGGTTTGTCTTCTTTATTTCTTGTGGGAGGAGGGCAGAAGGCCCGAGGCCCAACCCCCAGCGATTTTCAAAAGCTTCTATGTATTTCAGCAGGCGGCAGTCTCTTTTCCTTCTTTCTTTTGGGAGGTGGAAGGAAGAAGGCCCAAGGCCCAACCCCCGGTGACTCACATTCTTCTAAGCGTTTCAGGTCGGGCAGTACTTTTTCTTTCTTTTCAAGGTACATGATACATAGCGAAGGCCCAACCTCCGAAGTCCGATTTGTCGGAGGCCGATTGTTTGGCCTTCCATACTCCTCCCACTGCCCGGGGACGCATCAACAACTTCTGGGAACGCCATTAATGCGAAGTGGGTAGTAGAAATTAATGTTTTTATTGTAGTTGGTGGGGTTGTTGAGGGTTTCCACACCCGTTTCTTTGTCAGATCCACATTGAGAAGGCTATAAAGGCAAGATCTAAACTCTTTTCAAGGATTGGTCTTTTAGCATTTCTTCAGGCGACAAAGTGAACTCTCTAGGGTTTCAAAGAACAAAAAAGTTCCAGTTCTCCAGCAGATAAGATACAGGTTATGAAAGGTTTCATATTGATTTCAAGGATCAGTGTATGAACTTCTCCTCCTTCTCATGTAATTTTTGAAGGAAATCCTAAGTTTCAGCTAGGGTTTCGTCTTGCCACACTTCGTGGTATGACTGTAACCATTGATTAGATGAATATGACAAATTCTTAAAACATTACATGCTATGTGATGACCTCTTCCATGGTTTTAGATGAATGATTGTATTTTCACAAAGGATTACTAAGTATATTCTTCATTGATCATTGTTTTTCTTGCATCTGGGTATCCAGAAAGTGTGTTTCATTTCTGTGTTGTCTTTCCTTCTACTGAACTATGGACTCTATAGCCCATCATAATAGGCACTGGTTTGAAATGTTTGATCACCCACACCTCTTTTAAAAACTAAAACAAACTTATCAAGTCTGAACTAAGTAGTTAGTATTGCATGCATTTTTGTGGTTCTGTGTTGAGAACACGAAACATTGTTAGTGAGTCTTTAAAGTATCAATTCTAGCAAACCAAACAAGCATACCCACACCTTCCATTATTACAGGAAATGCCTTTCATCAGCTTAAACAGAGGTTTTAGTGCAGCAAGCTTGTCTTAATCTAGTGACTGTATTTAGGGATTAAAATAGCAGTTGGGTATTGTTGCAATAATATGACCTTGAGAATATCTTTCATCATTGTTAATCCTTCCTAAAGGATACCTCTAGGAACACCCTCCTTGGTTTAGCTGGGCCAGAAGCGAAGGGGAGATTACCCATTCCCAACCATTGGCCCTTAATCATCCTTATCTTGTTGATGAACCTCTTCTCTATCTCCTTGATGACAACCCTGGCCTCGAAGATTGAAGAATGTTCTAGGGATTAGGATAAGCTATTTTGGGACACAACATATTAGCGTCGTTGTCTGAAATAAAGTCACTTTAGCCGTTACCAAGTCTAGGCAGCTCGAAATATTTTCAACGCCCCTGTAACAATGATTTGTCATTGCGCATTTTGTTTGGGTAAGTTTGGCCTCCCGTCAACTTATGCCAATAGATTGGCATCATTGTCAGGGATAAAAGTTACTTTAGCCATTGCTGGGTTTTAGGCAACTGGAGCATTTTTTCAAACTTTTGTAACAGTGATCTACAGTTGTGCCTTTTATTTGGGTAAGTTTGGCCTCCCGTCAACTTAGGCCAACAGATTGGCATCGTTGCCAGGGAAAGTTTACTTCTGGTTGATTTGTCATTGTCCTTTGACATAGTGAAATTTCTATTAGTTCTTCCCAACAAGGAAGTGGCAACTCTATTAGTCAAACCTAGAAAATCAATTTTCGAACAAGAAAGGAATTGAAATGGATCGTAGGAAAAGATCAGAGGATTTTTCAGCACAAGAAAGCTCTTCTGACTACTCAAGAAGCCAACGGGATAGGGGGAGGATAGAATACCCCAATGTGGTGCCTCCATTGAATACCCAAGACCAAGTAGGTACTTCTGGTAGAGATGACACATTTGATGACAACAGAAATCAACATCAGTATACTTCTGAGGACTCTGTTGATAATATACTCAAGAGTCAAGACAAATAGGAGAATGAACAGAGATGAGTATGAGGTATTAAGATATTCTTCTAGAATCATCTATTTTTAGTTAATGGTCAGTACCGTGTAAGTGTAACGGTCATGTAATGATTTCTTGGATCGTGTGTCGATCCTTGGCAGTTTCTAAATATAGAAACATGCCTATTATTGTACATCTTGTAACCTATATATTGAGCATTCGCTCATTGTTAATATATCCAACAATTTACCAATTACCTGTGTAATATGGTATCAGAACCATTTTTTTCGAAAATATAATTTCGTTTTTTGAAATTGTTCAGTTTTTTTCGAAATAAGAAATTATTCAGTTTTCTTTGGAGCTCTTGGGCGAATTCAGAGCACAGTTCGATTTTTTTGTGCTCCAGTGAAGATTTTTCTTCTGGTTTTCGTGACTTCCTTAACTCTTAAAAATCGCGGGTTATTTTTTTTGGAATTTCATGACAGCCTTTGCTTTGAAAAATCACGATTTTCTATAGTATCGTGGTTTTTTTCTACTAATCGGGTGTATTGGGCCGCGATTTTTTTCTTGGCCGCCGATTTGTTTTTTTGGCGGATTTTCGTGGTTGCCGTTTGCAGAGTTGGTTGGTTGGCGTCACCGTTTATGGTCGTGGTTCCTGTGCAGCATGCTGTGGTCGCGTTTTGGTTGGTGATCCCCTGCTTGGCGTCGTCTGAAACCCTGTGTGACAGCGTGTTCTTGACCGCGACCCTTTCTAGTCGCTTTTTTTTGCTGTATCTGGAATCGCGATTTTTGCTGTGTTTTTTTTGTGATTTCTGTGCATTTTGATCCCGTTTTTCATCTTGGCCGCGGGTTTCCTGCGTTTTTTTGGTCGCGTTTTGATACAACTCTTCGATTTGAAGTCTGCACCCCTGAATTTCTGGTCAATCATGGCTGCCATGGCCGCCTAGGGCATCTGCATCTTCGGCTAGGGCTTTGACCCTCATTTTCCAATCGGAAAATTTTTTCGATTGCAGATTCTTGGTGGATTTTTCGAGCTCTTTTCTGGGTTGCCTTAAGAATTTTTCGGCCACCTCGAAATTTGTGCCCGCAAGTTCATCTTGAACTCTGTACCTGTACCTACCTCTGTGCATTGGACTTTGTGCTTCAGGTTCCGTGTATTCTGCCTCTTCTCAGTACCTCGTTTTTTGTGCCTCTCAACATTTCAAAAGGGTTGTGATCACTTTGAAAAGTCTACCTAAGTCCTATGAACATTTCATTGAGACTCTCAACATTACATCAGCTAATGTTGATCTTAAGTTTCCAGAACTCTGTACTATCCTCTTGCAGCAGGATCGCTGGAAACAACAATTTGGTAGTAGTGCTTCTTCGTCCTCTTCAGAGCAAGCTTTTGCAGCCAAGTTTCAGGCTCAGAATAAAGGCAAAAGTCAGCCTCCACAGCAGAATCAGCCAGCGCCATCTCAGGACAGCGGTAAGAAGAAGCACATTCAGTGTAACTACTGTCACAAGTTTGGACACATCAAGAAAGATTGTCGCGCACGTATCGCTTTTGAACAAAAGAAGCAGGGAGGGTCTCAGCAGAAGGCCAACAGTGCGGAGCACACTGAGCAAAAGGAGTCTGCGTTTTACGCCTTCATGGCTAAAACCCCTGCAGACCCTGCAAAATCCTCTGCTTGGTACATTGATTCAGGTGCTTCGCGTCACTTCACTCATTGTCGTGACTAGTTTACAGAACTCTCCCCTTTCAGTGATTCAGTGGTCTGCGGTGGTGGAGAAGTGTACACAGTTGCCGGGAAGGGCACTGTTCAGCTTCAATCTGGTGGGAGGAAAATCATATTCCTCAACGTATATTATGTTCCTGGTATGGAACTTAACCTGCTTTCAGTCAGCCAGATCATGAAACATTCTCCACACCTTGATGTGGTGTTCAGCGCTCACCAGTGCTCGATCATCGACCGGGAGACCAAATGCACTGTAGCTGTTGGCATTGAGGACCATGGTCTTTATCGACTTGTGGATTCGGATGGTCCTCCTGAATTAGCCCTCGCAGCTCGACACTCTTCGATTACCAGTCTCTAGCATCAGCGGTATGGGCACCTAAATGTGCACTACCTGTCTCAGCTCTCCCGACAGCACCTGGTAGATGGGCTTCCTGAGATTCAGTCTCAGAATTTCGGTGTCTGCGGATCCTATCAAGCTGGCAAACAACACTGCACTCCTTTTCTGACTGGTGACTCCTGGCGTGCATCCAAGGTACTTCAACTTGTCCATGCTGATATTTGTGGCCCTATGAATACTCTGTCTGTTACTGGATGCAAATACTTTTTACTGTTTGTTGATGATTTTAGTAGGAAAATGTGGATTTACTTTCTTAGACAGAAATCAAATGTGTTTTCAGTTTTTCAGAAGTTTAAGGCCTTAGTAGAAAAAGAGTCTGGTTGTTCCATTGTAACTCTTAGGTCAGATAATGGGGGGGGATTTTGTTCAAATGCGTTCTCCAACTTCTGTGATACACATGGCATCAAACGCCAATTGACCACACCCTACACTCCTCAACAGAACAGTGTTGTAGAGCAGCGCAACCGCACTATAACTGAGTTAGCCCGTTCCATGATGGAGCACAGATGTGTTCCTAAGAAAGTTTGGGCAGAAGCAGTCTTCACTGCAGTTTATCTTCTTAACCGGTCTCTGACCTATGCAGTTAAGGACAAAACTCCAGAAGAAGTCTGGACTGATCGTAAGCCACGGGTCAGTCATTTGAAGGTTTCTGGCTCTCTTGCTTATGTTTGGATTTCAGATGCCAAGCGCTCCAAACTGGATTCCAAGAGTCAGAAACTCATGTTCACAGGATACAGCGATAACCACAAAGCCTACAGGCTAATTGACATTAAGACAGACCGTCTCATCTTCAGTCGTGATGTGGTTTTTGATGAAGAGCGAGGACCTTTCTTCTCTCCCTCTTCTGTGCAGCAGTCCGAGGCTCAGCCTTTGAAGGCTTCTGACCTGGGTGTTCGTCTTCCATTAGGTCCACCTGATGGGAGGGAGGCTGATTATTCCTCAGACTCAGATTCCGATGCGCCTCAGCCTGCAATTCCTCAGGATAATGCAGAACCTCCTCCTGATGCACATGTTCCAGATCCAGAACCTCCTGTTGAACCTAATGGTGACCCTGATGTTGGCCCCTCTACCCGTCGACCAAAATGGTGGTCAAAGACGATTGTCGATCTTCATGATGATGAACTTGTTGAGGGTAGATCTTCTCGGAATAAGAGCAAAAAGCGGCCTACAGTCAATTTCGCTCTCATGGCCAACTTGCACAGTGTCTTTGAACCTTAGACTTATTCAGAGGCTAAAAGCATTCCTGAGTGGGATACGGCGATGGAATCAGAATACCAAAGTCTTCAGAAGAATCACACTTGGGTCTCTCTGATCTTCCTCCAGGGAAGAAACCCATTAGCTGCAAATGGGTGTATAAAGTTAAGTACAAGGCTGACGGAACCCTGGACAAGTACAAAGCAAGGCTTGTTGCTTGGGGTTTCTCACAGAAAGAAGGCTCCTTGCCTTAGCAGCCCAGTTCGGATGGAAAGTCCATCAGATGGATGTGAAGAGTGCATTCCTCAACGGTGAGTTGCAGGAAGAAGTCTACATGATGCAGCCTCCTGGTTTCAAGGTTGCCGGTCAAGAACACAAAGTCTGTAGGCTGGTCAAAGCACTTTATGGCCTGAAGCAGGCTCCCAGAGCCTGGTACATCAAAATTGACAAGTACCTCACAGAACATGGCTTTAAGAGGAGTACATCTGACTCAAATCTGTATATCAAACACACTGGCAGTGATATCCTGTTAGTTGTTGTCTATGTGGATGACTTGCTTATTACTGGCAGCTCGGCACACCTAATCGATAAGATCAAACAGCACCTGTGCACCACCTTTGATATGACCGATTTGGGACTTTCTCACTATTGTTTAGGTGTTGAGGTTTGGCAAACTCAGAATAGCATCTTCATCTCTCAGTCGAAGTATGCTCGCAGTCTTCTGGATAAGTTCCGAATGCAGGACTGCAAACCCGTCTCCACCCCTATGGAAAAGGGACTTAAGTTGTCAGCTAAGTCCGATTCCCCAGTGGTTGATGAGTCTCTGTTCAGACAACTAGTAGGCAGTCTTATCTACTTAACTGCTACTAGACCAGACATCAATTTTGCAGTCAGCTACATCTCCAGATTCTTGACAGCCCCCAAGGCTGATCATTGGATAGCGGCTAAGCATGTGCTACGGTATGTGAAGGGTACATCTGACTTTGGTATCCTTTACACAAGGAATTCTGATCCCAGCCTTCGGGGCTTCACAGATTTAGATTGGACAAGTTCAGTAGATGACAGAAAATCAACTTCTGGGTATGTGTTCAGTTTGGGATCCGGTGCCGTCACATGGACCAGTAAGAAACAGCAGGCTGTGGCACTCTCCTCAACAGAAGCTGAATATCGCGGTGCAGTAAAGGCAGCATGTGAGGCAGTTTGGCTTCGCCGGATGCTTGCAGATATGCAACTATCTCAAGCAGAACCGACTCCCCTGTTCTACGACAATCAGGGAGTTCTCAAACTTGCCAAGAATCCAGTCTTCCATGAGAGAACCAAGCACGTCGAGACACATTGTCACTTCATCCGATCGCTGGTTGAAGACCACACAGTTCAGTTGCTGTATGTTCCAACTGAGAATCAGACAGCAGATATTCTCACCAAGTCCTTGAGTCCTGACAAGTTTGTAAAATTCAGGGGGTCTCTTGGTGTTGTCAATAGATTGACCATTAAGGGAGGGTATTAAGATATTCTTCTAGAATCATCTATTTTTAGTTAATGGTCAGTACCGTGTAAGTGTAACAGTCATGTAATGATTTCTTGGATCATGTGTCGATCCTTGGCAGTTTCTAAATATAGAAACGTGCCTATTATTGTACATCTTGTAACCTATATATTGAGCATTCGCTCATTGTTAATATATCCAACAATTTACCAATTACCTGTGTAATATGAGGTCTGAAGAAATCAGAATATTATTGGTTGGGGAAGAAGAGACAGGTCTCATAATGTTGATATGAGAACATTTGGCATGCCTAACAAAAATCAAGAGGCTCGCTAGAATAATCAGCATCATATTTCACCCACAAGATCACTTAGAGGTCAGCATGAAAACATTCCTAATGAGGAAGATCAACAAGAACAGCCAGATGTTGAGGAAAGAGAAAGAACTTTGTATGAGCAATTGGACCTACTTGATCATATCAAAAATAGGCAAAGAAAGGTGCAGGCCTTACTTGAACAACAACAAGCTCAACTTGCCCAGCAGGCCCAAGTAAATCAAAATGCACATCATCAGGGCCACAATAAGCCACAACAACAGAGACAGCAACAAAGACAACGACAACAGCATCAGCATCAACAAGTGGGACAGCAGGGTGTGAATCAGGCCCATGCTCAAAATGTTAACATTCAGCCCCTGCAAAATCAAGCTAATCAGCAGCATGGCAATGTTCAGAACGTTAGGCCTCCACAATGAAGAGAAGCACAGAGATTTCCTCCACAAAGGCAACCTTTGGGAGCTGAGAGGTGCAAACAGCTTGATTTCTTTGGCATACCTGACTTTCCTAATCCAATTCCAAATGAGATTAGGGGGAAAATTCCAAAGTTTCAAGGTAACAATGCAGTAACCGATGAGGAACACTTGAGACACTTCATCAACATCACGAATGAGTATGAGATTGAGGATGAAGCTGTTTGTACACTCATTGGAGGAAAGTGCCAAAGAATGGTATAAGGCACTTCTTGAAAACAGTATTGACTCATGGGAAGAATTCATGAGAGTGTTCAGAATGCAGTATGGAGATAGGATCGATCCCAAATTTGCCATCCACGAGCTCACTACAATCAAGAAAGGAATCAATGAGACTATTGTTGACTTCAACAATAGATTTATCATGACGATGAGAAAGGTACCCACTAATCTCAGACCTAACGAATCAATGTGTTTAGTGTTGTACTATGGTGCGTTCAATTCTAAAATTGGTTATTGCTTGAGAGACAAAAGTCCTCAAACACTGAGGGAAGCCTATACTATAGCCATTAACATTGAAAGTAACATGAGAACCTCTGACAAACATTTTAAGAGGTCATATGTGAAGATCTCTTAGCCAGATAGGGTAGCTTCAAACAAACCCCTCACGATAGAAGACAAACTGGATAGACTTATGGGTGTCATGAAGGGCATGTCCTATAAGAGAGCATGAAATGATTAAGGGTTGCCACCTCATGGTGTTGCAACAAATTTTAATGAAGGTCAAAGATTGCATAACAGACCTTACAACACTGATTGGTCCAAGAGACCACATCAGAATGACAGACAGGCTGCCCCTAAGCATGTGAGTTTCAAACAACCTGAAAAGGACACTCCCGATCCATTGAGAAAGGGTCAAGTCAACTTTCAAGATGAGTCTTTGTGGTGCCAAGCTTGCTTCCTTCCCCATGATCCAGCTAATTGTGCAGTGGCTCATTCAATGAGCAGAGATGAAGAATTTCCAAATGAAGAAGGTGCAGCTAAGTACTATGAAGAGGAAATAAATCAATTTGACATAGAGGATTATGAGCAGATGGATCAGGGTGTTGGTTATGACAGCTATGAAGAAGATGATCATATTTTCCAATATGATTATGACAAAGGTCCAAAGAGATATCAGTTGCCAACTCATGATTTTGGGCACTTGAGGGATCTTATGCAAAAGAAGTACAAGCAATCCCGACCTTTTGAAAAAGATATGAAAGCTCTGACTGATGCAACCATTATGTAGGTTCAAGGGGGTTATCAGTTGAGGAATAGGCAAGTGCCTATGCAGAACTCTCCTGCTGCATAGTCAAGACATGGTACATTAGGTGGTGAGAAAGAAAAGCGAAAGGTAAACATGAAGCAGAAAAGTAGTAGTGCTCCCAAGAAGAATGTGCCAGAAAAGAGGAAAGTTCCAATGCAACCACCACCAGCAAAAAAGAAATATGTGCAGAAGAATCTAGCACAAATCGTGCAGCCAGCTACTACACCCATTCTAGGGGTTTATTATCCTAAAGGCAATAACAAGCATGATCAGCCTCAGGAACAAAAAGAACCAGAAAAGGAGAAGGAGAAGACAAAGGAAAAAGGTAAGGATATTTCATCCAATCAAGTAATACCTTACATTCCTTGCGCAAATGATGTTACTGTCTCATATGATGCTCCTATGCCCAATTATAACCCTATTGATATGGCTCAAGTCTTTAGCTAGATCAAAATTTCAATGCCTATAGGGGAACTCCTTAGAATCCCTGAACATAGAGATAGGGCAACTTCATTTGTCACTGTTGTAGATGCACAAAAACAACCTATTGTTGTTCCTAGTAGTGATGATGAGGGTAAAGGTCATGATGAAACAGTTGAGGTTTATTTAGGGTCATCTATGGTTAATAGCCGAATGGGTGTGGATCCTTTCTACACCACATTAATCATAAATGGATAATTGCTACATAATTGTATGCTTGATTCAGGAGCATCTAGCAATGTCATGCCACTTGAAATCATGAATGACATGGGGTTGAAGGTGTCCAAGTCTTTTGGTAAATGTTTTGCTATGGATTCCAAGGAGGTTAATGTGATAGGTCTGGTTAAGGATGTTGAGGTCAAACTTGTTGCTTACCCAGACAAATCATTCTTGATGGATATTATTGTTGTAGACTGCCCTACCAAATGGGGTATGCTATTATCAAGAAAGTGGGCAGCCTCCATGGGTGGAAGTATCCAGATGGATCTTTCATATGCTACCATTCCAGTACAAGGTGTGGAAGTGTTGTTGTACAGAGAGAAAAGGGTGGAGGATGAGAACATTGAGGACAAGTATAAAGCACAGGAAGATCACGCCAATTTCTTTGACACTGATGTTGATCACTTCATGGGATATAGCAGTGATGATAATCCTAGCCTGGATGTTTTACCTTCCAATCCTATTACTCCTACTTGTGGTACAACTGATTTGTGGATGATGTATTTTGATGGTGCGTATTCAAGAGAGGGCTCGGGTGTTGGCATTGTGTTAATATCACCAGATGGTGAGCAGTTTGGCAAGTCTTTTAGACTTGATTTTCAATGCACCAACAACGTAGATGAGTATGAAGCGCTACTGTTGGGCCTGAATGTCGCTCATAAACATGGAGTCAGTTGTGTAAAGGTATATGGCAACTCAAAATTGATTGTGTAGCAAATAAGAAACGCCTTTGATGCCAAGGACAGCAAATTAAGGGCATACAGGAATGTCGTTTAGGACACAATGGAGATGTTTGATGCCATTGGCATTGAATGGATTGAGAGGAGTAAAAATGAGAAGGCAGATGCCTTGGTGGTAGTTGGTTCAAAGTTCGATCTACGGCCTGATTCCAGTCCTTTTTCCCATTATGCTGTGGAAGTACTCATAAGGCCAACAATCCCTGATAACATATACAATTGGTAGGTTTTCAATGACAGCAACCAAATTTATAGTTTCCTGAATTGTGTGGATGTGTTTGACATTCAGTTGATTGACTGGCAGCCAATGGTAGAAGTTGCTGATGACAAGGAAACTCTGTTTGGTAGTGAGGTTGTGCAGCTGAAAACAAATACAATTCCAAAGGGATTGGTAGCGCTGGAGAGAATGTTTGACAATGTAGACCATTGGAAGAGTAAAGGTAAACCAGTTGAAGAAGAAAATGTTGAAGGTGTTAACCTTGGAACTGAGGAGGCACCTAAAATGGTTTACATAGGCAAGAAGTTAAAGCCTCATGAAAAGCAAATGTTCATTGCTCTGCTGAGAAAATTCAAGAAGTGTTTTGCATGGTCCCATGATGAGCTCAACACCTATAGGGAGAATTTATTTCAGTATACTATTCCCTTCCAGTCTAATGCAAAACCATTCAAACAAAAGCAAAGGCCTATAAACCCTACCATAGCTCCCAAGATGCAGAAAGAATTGTTAAAGATGAAAGAGGGAGGTATTATTAAACCCATCGGACATTCTGAATGGGTATCCAACCTTGTCCCAATAAGAAAGAAGAATGGGGAAATCAGATTGTGTGTGGATTTCCGAAATTTGAATATCAAATCTCTGAAGGATAACTATCCACTCCCAAGCATGGACCATTTGCTGCAAAAAGTGACTAGATCAGAATTGATGTCCATGATGGATGGATTGTCCGGGTACAACCAAGTGATGGTTAAGGAGTCAAAGCAATACAAGACAACATTTACGACTCCTTCAGGTACCTATGTCTATGTGAGGATGCCATTTGGTTTGAAGAATGTTGGGTCAACATTTCAGCAGGCCATGGATGTGACTTTTGCCAGTCTTATTGACGAGATCATGGTGGTCTATCAAGATGACCTGACAGCATTCTCGAAGGAAAGAGGTGAGCATTGCAAGCATCTTAAGGTCATCTTCAAAAGATGTCTAGAGTATTGGATCTCACTTAATCCCAAGAAATGCATATTTGGCATTGAAGAGAGCAAGTTGCTCAGGCATATTGTGTCAAAGGATGGGGTAAGAATAGATCCAGAATGAGTCAAAGCTATTATTGACTTCATTCCTCAGCCCAAATTAGTCAAAGGAATACAGTCTTTCTTCAGGCAGATCAACTTTGTAAGGCGGTTTGTCCCTAACTTTGCTGAGAAAACTAAGGCAATCTCCAAGATGCTCAAGAAAGGACTGTCAATTGTATGGAGTGCAGAGCCATCTGAAGCATTCAAAGATATCAAAGAAGCCATTAAGGAGGTGCCGGTAGTAATAAGTCCAAATTATTCCAAGTCCCTTCAGTTGTTCTCCTTTGCTTCTTTCTACACTGTTGCTGTTGTCTTACTCCAAAAGAATGAAGATAGATATGAGCAACATGTGTCTTTTTTCAGTAAATCATTGCAAGCAGCTAAGTTGAAATATTCCATAATGGAGAAGCATGCTTATGCATTAGTAAAGGCTGTCAAAATTTTCAGATCATACCTCACAGGTGCGAAGATTATAACATATGTGCCACACAAAGTAGTAAAGGACATATTCATGCAGCAAGAAGCTTCAGGTAAAAGGTGCAGATGGATCAACAGGATCAAAGAATATGACATGGATATACAAGTCACAAAGTTGGTTAGAGGCCGAGGCATAGCTAAGCTAATGGCCAATTCCAATCTTTAAGCAGCAGAAGTAAATAAAACAAAGGTAAATGACGCTCCTCACTGCACATTGGTTGACAATGCATGGTACAAAGATGTGATATTTTATCTTGAAAACATGAATTGTCCACCCTGTATGGATGAAAATCAGAAGAGGACCCTCAAGCTGAAATCTCAAAGGTATGTCCTATTCCAGAATGAGCTAATGTGGAGAAGCCATGATGGTGTGCTACTCAAGTGTTTGGATCAAAAGCAAGCTGAAGCGGTAATGAGCAAGTGTCACCATGGTGTTTGTGGGGGACACTTCAAAGCCAAAACCACCGTCCATAAGATTCTTCGAGCTGGGTATTGGTGGCTGACCTTGTTCAAGGATGTAGCACAGGAAATAAGAAAATGTGACGCTTGCCAACGATTTTCTGGTAGAATGAAGTTTGTTGAGGCTTTACCCCTTTTACCCCTAGTAGTTGATGCGCCTTTTCAGCAGTGGGGCATTGACTTCATTAGCGAAATACAAGAGAAATCCAACAAGGGATTTAAGTGGATCCTTGTGGCCACTGATTACTTCACCAAGTGGGTAGAAGAAATTCCCACTTGTAATGCAACATCCAAAGTGGTTATTGATCTCGTAGTCAGCAATATAATCACCAGATTTGGTGTGCCGGCCAGGATTTTGGCAGACAATGCAATGTGTTTCAAGTCTCAAGAAATGCTGAACATGTGTTCTAAGTTTGGCATAAGCCTTGTGCATTCGTCTCCCTATCACCCCCAAAGCAATGGATAGGATGAATCAAGTAATAAAAGCCTGATGAAGATCATAAAAAGAACATTGGATCAAAATAAGGAGAGATGGGATGATAGTTTGAAATATGCTCTGTGGGTTGATAGAATAACTTTCAAAAGATCTATCGGTAGAAGCCCATTTGAGCTAGTGTATGGAGCAGAGGTGAAGATGCCCATCAGCATAGAATTGCCAGTCCACCAACTGCTACAAGACACAGAAGGAGATCAGTATAATGCAATGTCCTAGAGGATCTTGCAGCTACCTGAGTTCGAAGAATAGTGAAGAGCTACACATGACAAAATGTTGAATCATAACCAGAGAATGAAGCTCTTATTTGATAAGAGTACTGTGTCAAGAGATTTCCAGGTTGATGACTTGGTACTTCTCTGGGATGCAAAATCTGAAGATAAAGGGAAACATGGAAAATTCGATCCATTATGGCTTGGGCCTTATGAAGTTGTAGAGAAATTAGAGCTCAATGTCTATTGTTTGTTGACTCTAGAGGGAGAACTCATGGAGCTGTCCGTTCACAGTCAACATTTAAAGCATTACTTTTCATAAGTAATGATTTCCTTCAAATTTTGAATAATGAAATCAAGTTCCATCTTTAGTATTTTTGAACCTTGAGTAGTCTTGACGACTGTTGGTCTTGATGGTGTTTTGTTTCGGTTCCTGTGTCATTTTTTGGTGTTTTTTGGTCTACCTGGAGATCTAGATTTTCGTTGTGCCACTGCTTGGCACACGTCCCCAACCACAACCACTGTTGGGATTCCTATTATTTAAGCCAAGTATTTGCAAAATCTTGGCAAGATGCCCAAACAAGCTGATCTTGTCAAATCCATCCAAGGCCCAACTCTATTCTTTTTGAAATGCAAGGAAAAACTCAAAAAATGACTAAGTCCAAATATTCTAAGTGTTGTCCTTGTATTTTCTACCTTTGTCGGAGTGTTGGAGTTTCGGGTTCCTGTCTTCCGTCATGCCTTGTCTATCGGCTCCAAAGTCAGGCTCCAAAATTCGTCAAGTTTTTCGAAGGTCAAGCTTGCAGCCTTCCATCTTCCTCAAAGCATGTGTTAATAGGAGGGCCCGATCGCCAAAGTCCGCTTGAGGTTTTGAAAATTTTCTAATTATGGTGGACTTCGGAGGTCGGAGTGGTGGTTTTCTCTCTTCTTATGAGCAAGTAGAACAGTGAAGGCCCAAAGGCCGAAGTCCGACGGTGCCAAAATTATTCTAAGTCTTGCGCATGATTGCGGAATCAGTTGAGTGGGACCCGATGAGGAGCGCGCTAATGCAAACTATTGACACGTGGCCAATGTCCGATGAACTAAAATTTTTCTTAAGTGTTGCAGATTTCGGCAATTGGGGGGTTTGTCTTCTTTATTTCTTGTCGGAGGCGAAAGCCGAAACGCCCGAGGCCTGACCCCCAGCGATTTTCAAAAGCTTCTATGTATTTTGGCAGGCGGCAATTTCCTTTCCTTCCTTCTTTCGTTTGGGAGGCAGAAGGAAGAAGGCCCAAGGCTCGACCCCCGACGACTCACATTCTTCTAAGTGTTTTAGGTCCGGCAGTTCTTTTTCTTTCTTTTCCAAGGTACATGATGCATAGAGAAGGC
This sequence comes from Cunninghamia lanceolata, assembly GCA_027924645.1. Taxonomy (NCBI): domain Eukaryota; kingdom Viridiplantae; phylum Streptophyta; class Pinopsida; order Cupressales; family Cupressaceae; genus Cunninghamia; species Cunninghamia lanceolata. Next base: position 7,375,013 of record BSBN01000516.1, read on the forward strand.
CCGACCTCCGAAGTCCAATTTGTCGGAGGCTGATTGTCTGGCCTTCCATACTTCTCCCACCGCCTGGGAACGCTTCAACAACTTCTAAGAACACCATTAATGCGAAGTGGGTAGCAGAAAGTAATGCTTTTACTACAGTTGGTGGGGTTGTTGAGAGTTTTCCCGCCCGTTTCTTTCTCAGATCCGCATTAAGAAGGCTATAAAGGCAAGATCTAAACTCTTTTCAAGGTTGGTCTTTTGGTATTTCTTCAGGCGACAAAGTGCAGAACTCTCCAAGGTTTCAAAGAACAAAAAAGTTCCAGTTCTCCAGCAGATAAGATACAGGTTATGAAAGGTTTCGTATTGATTTCAAGGATTAGTGTATGAACTTCTCCTTCTTCTCATGTAATTTTTCAAGGAAATCCTTAGTTTCAACTAGGGTTTCCTCTTGCCACACTTCGTGGTATGACTGTAACCATTGATTAGATGAATATGACAGATTCTTTAAAACATTACATGGTATGTGATGATCTCTTCTATCGTTGTAGATAAATGATTGTATTTTGACAAAGGATACCAAGTATATTCTTCATTGATCGTTGTTTTTCTTGCATCTAGGCATCCAGAAAGTGCATGCTTCATTTCTGTGTTGTCTTTCCTTCTTCTGAACCATGGACTCTGTACACCATCATAATAGGCACCGGTTTGAAATGTTTGATCACCCACACCTCTTTTAAAAACTAAAACAAACTTATCAAGTGTGAACTAAGTAGTTAGTATTGCATGCGTTGTTGTGGTTCTGTGTTGAGAACAGGAAACATTGTTAGTGAGTCTTCAAAGTATCAATTCTAGCAAACCAAACAAACATACCCGCACATTCCATTATTACAGGAAGTGCCTTTCATCAGCTTAAACAAAGGCTGTAGTGTAGCAAGCTTGTCTTAATCTAGTGACTGTATTTAGGGATTAAAATAGCAGTTGGGTATTGTTGCAATAATATGACCTCGAGAATATCTTTCATTATTGTTAATCCTTCCTAAAGGATACCTCTAGGAACACCCTCCTTGGTTTAGCTGGGTCAGAAGCGAAGGGGAGATTACCCATTCCCAACCATTGGCCCTTAATCATCCTTATCTTGTTGATGAACCTCTTCTCTATCTCCTTGATGACAACCCTGGCCTTGAAGATTGAAGAATGTTCTAGGGATTAGGATAAGCTATTTTGGGACCCAACAGGTCCTTCCCCTAAACCACTAGTAAATGTTTATTTGTTTTAAATGGTATGAGATTGGTCTGGTGGAGCCAAGACCGGTGCCAATCCAATTGGGCTAGAGAGTCTCGGGTAACAGAAAAGAAAACAATGGAAAGGAAACAAAGAAAATTGATCTAAGCATATGTTGTATTAGATTGCAAGTTTTGTGCTCCAAACATACTTAGTTATCCAGAATGAATTGCATGCATTCAAATGGAGAGAACAAATGAGAATTACAAAGCTTGTAATATTTAAAATGTTGTCACATTTTCAAATGTCCAATACAAACTTATTAGCAAATGTGATAAGAGGAAAACCCTAAACACATACAAACAAACATGGAGACATTATCTACACAATCCCTGCAACACACTATCTTTCATCTGTCACTGCTCCATTACTTCTTTGCAACTGGACATGGCATGATTTGGAGCCCTAGAAACATTACTGAACCTACACAGCCTCTAGCCACCACCAAAGAACAACCCTTCTGAATGAATTTCATTCATGTATTTATAGCATTAGAAACTCAGATCTGAAGGTGAAATGGGCGGAAAAACCCTAACCACCCCACCAATTGCATTAAAAACATCATTTTCAACTACTCATTTCGCATTAATGGTGACCTAGTATGTTTCTATGTCCATCTGGAAGTCGTAGGAGACTGTCACTTCACATTTTTATGCCCTTTTTGGAGAATTGTGGAAATCCGAGGAGCAAATGCAGAACTTTGACAGGCATCGGCATATGCGGGCCAGAAAGAGGTATCCAGATGCATCCGCATCCTAGTCAGAGCTCTGCAGAATGGATCGCAAAAGGAAGTTGGGAAATGGGGGGTGCAAGAAGGTGGAAGTGAACAAGATGCGGGGAGAAGAGGGGGATCCATATATATCTGGATCCGGACCGAAGTCTTGCCAAGGGGAAACGAAAAATGAAAGCGGGAGAAAAGGGGATGCGAGGAAACAAGGGGCAACGACATATCCAGATGCTGATGGAAAACACGCACATCCAAATTGGGGCCAAACACCCGTCAGATCCCGAAGTAGGCGAAACCTCCACAATGTCCTGAAGGGGTCAAAATTCCTGCAATAGATTGAAAAACTTGGGATTTTCACAGGATTTTTTACATAGTTCAAGTAGGTATATACATACAATATAACATTTATGTATATACTGTCACGATGTTTGAGAGTGGTTCCGTATCTATAGGAGTTAAATTGCATATTCTAGATTTTGGAGGATCTCAAAAATTCTAGTGTTAGCCAAATTTCAAGGGCTTGAAATATCAAACTTAGTCAAATTTCAGGGATTTCAGGAGACAACACCAAATACACAAAACAGGGCGAATACACAGAAACTCCTTAGAAAATTTTGATGAATTTGGCATGATGTTGCAAATACGAGGCTAGAAAATAGGAGTCCCAATAGAGTGCATGACTAAAAGGTGCCATATGTACAAAAAAATTGCTGCTCTTTCACTGGTACTATACAAACTGAAATGTATCTCAAATTGTGAGAGCCAATGACCAAGCTTTTCTGCATCCACCTCTCTTTCACAGGCCTGAATTTTTAGCTTTTCCTCCACTTTGAATGGTGGTTGAGTTGGGGGTATTAGGATGATATGTGTCTGCTCCTTTCTTCGCATTTAGTCTGCTTTTCACTTGCCTCCTCTCTTGCTTCAGGTATTCCCATAGAAATCCCTAGTTTTCCAATGAGGGACAACATAATCTTCTCCATCCTATCAAGCATTTCCATTAAGAGAAGCTTGTCACTCCAATTCCAACTTCAAGAATTTCTCTTCTTGAGGTTCATCATACTCTTGAGGTGTTCATTCCTCTGCTTGAGCTCTGCTTCTTCTCACTTTTGATTCCACCTAGATATTTCTACCTACAAAGAAATCTAGATAATCTAGTTGAGGACATATTTGTAAAACTAATAACACCACAAAAAACACTCAAATCAAGCAAAAAAATACTTTTATATCAGTCTGATTTATCATTAGGATAGAATATTTAATTCCTAATTTGTCATAACATGCTAGAAATCTAGTGTAACTGATTTAAATTTCTGCACATTAAGCATACTTTGATTAAAAAATAGTATTATCATTAAAATCATGATGCCTAGAGTGCTGAAATTTGATGAAGTACTTGTGTAAATATGGAATGAAGCAAATAAATGATGAAATAATACATAAAAGGTAGAATCAACACAAAAAATTTGGAGAGACCCAATGTTGGAAAAATCTAGAACAGGAGTGGTGTTCCTCATCCCCACTATCATCACAATTTACAAGCCAAAAGCTCAAACTGAGCCACAAAGAACACTGGGGGACTTTTGCAGCATTTCTACTCTGCTCTAAAACCTTGTTCGATTAGCATGCTTCACTACTCTAATCAGCTATAAACAAATCCTACAACTCCAAAATAAATAATACATGATTGCAAGGGGCATATTTGTCTAAATATACAAGTGATTGAATCGTACAAAGACTTCAAATGCCAGTTCACATGAAGAATCAGAAGAGGAACTGGTTTGGCTTTTATTTTGGAAGCTTGAGTTTTCATTTTTGGCTTAAATGGGGCAGATTTGGCATGTGCTAAATCAGCGTGTATTGCCTTTTGTACTAGACAAATTTGGCATTTGAAGGATATGTTTGCATATTCAAAACCTGCACATCACTGTAAGCTCTTCTCACATCTGTTGTTGGCCCCAAGATCTATAAATCATACTTAGGCCTTTCTAAACTTGTTTTCTAACTATGTTCAACCTCTGCATTTTTGTTTTTCCAATTTTGCTTTCTGGAATGTAAGCATGTCTCAAAATACTTCATTAGTCCATTTATCTCAATCAAACAGAATTACAACATTCTTCATCATTCAATTTGGATCAATGATAAAATCCTATTCTAAACCAGAGCCACCATTATCTAGAAATAAATGTCCATCTTCATTTAAAACCCTAGGTTGTTCACAACTTACAATTCAAATGCAAGCTAGGGTTTTAAGCAAAAGAAAGTACATTCAACGGATATCTTTTTCAAATTGAAATTTGAATATGACAACTTAAATTGAAAACTGACATTCAGTTTGCTTTTGCCCAAATTGAAAAATATGATGACTTTGCATTATTCTACTAGGGCTTGAGGATGCTCTGGACAACCAATTTCTCAAGGAACTTCCTTTCTACCCCTTTCCATTTTCCCTTGGGCATTTAATTTCACTGAGGAAAAAATGCAAGCTTGCCCCAAATCCAATTCCTTTGCAATATAAATCATACTAAAATTGCAGAACGCAAATTACAATATTAAAAACGGGATTTTGAAAGGTCATCTCCCAGAGGTCATATCTCCCTCAATACTGCTCAAATTTGCCATCACAATCACTTTTTGGAAATGACATGAACTTATTTTTTTGATGGTACTTCAACAACTTGAATCCAACATTTGAGAAAAAAAATTCACGTAACAGAATCAGACATTTCTCCCAAAAAAATTCTGCAAAATGATTCCCAATCTAAGAAACGTATCTTCCTTTTCCAAATTAATGCTTTGAATGTACATATAATAAACCAAAGATTGAATACTAAAAGTATGCACATAATAATATAAATACACATACAAGAGAGGTATGGAGGATGTTGATGTGCCCGAATATTTAATATACGTAAAAGAAGACCCTTCAGGTAGTGTCACAACATACAACAATCCTTAATGAAGGATCCACTAAAAAATCTCCATAAGGGCCCTTCCACATACCGTAAATGATGAAACAACGGATTAAGCAGAATTGATTGCCTTGTTTTGATCTCCTCCTTTTGGAAAAAGACAATGTAAATCAACTTTTCAAGAAGATGAACCTCCCTCACAAGAAACCGTGTATCTTTTAGGAAAGATTTAGTTCAGAAAGTTGCTTGTTTTTCTTCCGTTTACAGTGTGAGAATCTCTGAGAGGATACACTTTTCATGCAACTTTTGTATATTATATTAAGTAAAATAAGATGTATGGCTTTAAGAAAAGAATAAAAAGAACAATTCATTGAAAATGTACATGTAGGAAATGCAATAAAGACATGAACTAGAGATACATTTGACCTAATTGAAGCCTTTACAGAGGAAAATGTGGATAATGCAGCATTTGGCACGTGTTAAATTTCCAAGTCACAAATGCAACAAACCTTAAGCAAGCATGCTATTAAAAGGTATTAATTTTCATTGTTTATGCAAAAACAAAATGAAACCATCACAAAAGTTTCGAAACCCATAGCAAAAGTTTCAAAACCTGTAGCTAAAGCTACAAGCTAACAAATAAAAGGCAATGCAAAGTTTCCATACCCAATGACGACTATGAGAAGAATTTCCACAATAGTGTTTTTGATGGCATTAAAAGCTTCTGCTTTCTCTTGTTGTGTTTCGACATCTCCACTAACGATATCAATAATCTTGCCACCGTATTTTGGCTACAGTTGAAGAATTGGAATTGTTAGTAACTTAGTATCGATAAATATTCTCATGAGGATCTGATCTAATGAAAAATATATCAGAAAAGAAAACACTCAAGACACTCTTAACCCATACAATAAGTACATTTACCATCAACATCTTAGTGACATCAATCATCTTGTCAATTATATTTTAACTACAGTACAAGAATTAAAATTGTTAGTTAGCTAAACGATTCCGTGGATTTGATACAAAACCCTCCAACAAAAATAAATCGTTAGTATCAATAAGTAATATTCTCATAAAAAACTGATCTAATTATGTCAAGAAGCATTCTACACTGACAGCAAGGGACAAGTCTCATGTGATGACTATGTATATAAAAACCAAAACACAACCCATATATATATATATATATATTTTTAAATTAAAACTATACTAGCAATTGGACCCATAGGTTCAATGGGCACACTAATAACCTTCAGCAGAAATTGTAGAATTTATTAGATGTTTTTTATTACTTATTAATTTATAAGTTATTTAATCCACTAAATATATTATCTATTCTTTTTGAAATGCAATCACATTAAAGGTTGTCTTCTTTCACCTATATTAGTAAAATTCCTTTTACATTACATATTGAGATGAACAAACATAGTTGGGTTTGAGTTCAATTTTCATTAAGTCCCAATTCATTCATGGCTCTATGTTACTGAAATGAGTGAGACACGTCAAATTATTACCATGTTAATGCCCTGCCATGTAAATAGTCTCTTTTGCACTACATATTGCCCTTATAAAACAAGCATAGTTAAGATACCTTTATCAATTTCAAGTCAGGTACACCCAATAATGGGTCAAGTTGGCAGTGACAGACATCATAATAATTATGAGGGTGGCACGAGCATAGAAATTATGCTATGAGATGGAGGAGCTGGTAATCATAATTTATAGTCTTTCAATTGTTAACAAAATTGAAATAAGAAGGGCATCTTAGAATTTCTAATAGAAATGATTAATTAATATGATAGAATTGCAAATATACATGCATATAGTGTGAAATGATATTGTTGTAGCACTAAGTGATTCTACTTTAAGACTTGCTAAAGGTATGCGATATGTTCTCCGCCCCCAATCAAATAGTGAAAACCATCTTGTTGGGTGCATTAAGTGAAACTATTGGGCTTTCGTAACTCTCAGGCTAGGATGTGGCCTTCTGTGAGTAGATGTAATCCTAAGTTCCCTAAGATTGTCTTGCCATTGTTGACTAATGTGCACCTTCTGTAGGAAAATCAAATTTAATATATTTTTTATTTTATTATCCATAAATATATTAATATTAATATAATATATTTTAATAATTATAGTATTAATATATTATTATATATACTATATTATTACATATATTAATATTTTATATTGATATAAATATATATATAACTGTAATATATTATGTAAATTAGAATAATGTTATAAAAAAAAATTAAAATGCGCCTGGTAAACTTTTTAACGTGACCGGTGACACTAGCGCGACACGCCCTCCGGCTCCATAGGAACACTTTTGCCCGGAGCTATGAACCGATGAGGCCACAACACGAGGGACCTCATCCCCTAGCATGAACACTTGCATTAACACTATAAGTTCAAACCCATGAGCTCATTGGCCGGCGAAGGCGTAAAGCATGCGAGCTCGTTGGCCCAACAGGGATTTGAACCCTGGTGGCCACCACTACAACCGAGCGACCTAACCACCGAACAGCACAATAATGTTATAAATAATTATATATTATATAAATTACAATAATAATATAATTAAATTTACAATTAAAAATTAACTATTAAATTACTTATATATTCAATTTAAGGTATTATTTTACTCAAAAATTATTAAAAGTAAACAAATTAAAAAAAATCCCATAAAGGTGGTACTTTATAAAGAATTAAAATATAAAAAAAACTTATATAAAAATCAAAATATAAAAGAAGCTTTTCGATTTTTTTGTTTTCTGTTCCTGCTTTGCTTGCCTGAGTTATTTGCTTTCAACGGTTTCCCTTTCCTTTTCTTTTTGGAAAAAGAAAAAAGAAATCCCAAGGTATCCGGCGACGGACATTTAAACGACATGACACTGACACAATTTTTTTCCTGGTATGAGAACAACCAACGAGTTTAGAAAATTTCACGGCGTGAATTTAAATGTGGATCAAGCAAGTGAACGGAAATTGATGACCAGTGACGGAGAACAGAAAACCAACGACGGGAAAAGCAATGCATGGGATCGTTGTGGTTGCTATCAAATCACACAAAATACTGCGACGTCATCCCAAATTCAGTGGACACAATCTTTTTGATCGTAGTCCTTTTAATCTAGGCCCTTCGTGTATAAAACGCCTTTTACCTAATTAATTATTAGGGCTTTCTATTCTTAGTGTATGAGGTTGACCTCATAATTTGATTCATCTATTCGCTGATTTAACAGTGACATCACTTAACCTTATATGCCAAAATTCTAATTATGCCGAGAGGCATTCTACAATCACATCGGGGTGGAGATGAGAGCACTCATTTTCAATGTAAATATATAGACAAAAAAAAAACAAAAAAGAAATTGGAATAAATAAAAAATAAAAACCAAAAAGGAGGAAAAAAAGTGAGAAAAATTAAAAAACTATGCAACCAAAATAGAAAAAAACACAAAAACCATGGAAAATGCAAAAACATGCAAAATAAAAATAAAAAGCTATGGAGAACAAAAAAAAAACACTGACAAAACGTGGAGAAGATATCTCTCAGCATACTATAAATATATTTTTTAAATATAAATATACTAGTATATATTTATTATAATATTCTACTACTTTTATGATGAAAATTTCAGAGCTTATCGATACTGTTTTAAAAATTCATAAATATTCCTTAATATAGTCATTTTGCATCATGCAATGCATAAAAGCATTTTTATCATTCATTTCGACGCAAAAAAGTCAAGAAAATGAGCTGGAGAAAAGCCATAAAAGACAAGGAAAATATCATCTAGGTCCCGATAATTCAGATGCGGAAAGCCCGTAGGAGAGTGCCATGTCATTAAATTTCCCAGATAAAAGCAACGGCTGATTCGGCGAGCTTGTAAACAGAGAAGGGACATAATCCATCTCAATCGGATGCTCAAGTGCCTTTACTACAGTTGATATTGTCAGTTTCGTTGTATTTTTTTATCGTAGTCCTTTTAATGGAGGCCCTTTGTGTATATAATCCATCATATGCTTCTCACATAAGGAACACTTAACAGTGTAAAAATTAAAATATAGCTGACATAAATAAATACAAATATAAAACATATAAATATAAAACAAATAAAATATAGATTTTTATTTTACTTCGACAACAATAAAAATATATATATTATAAACTAATTAACTTTTATTTAATAGAAAAGTTATTATATATTTTTTAAATATTAAGACATCAAAATTTTAATGAAACTATTAAAATATAACGTATAAGTATATAATATTTATTACACTTCTCAAAGTAAAAAACAAGACAAGAATTAGTGAAATAATGAATGGTGGCTTTTCAAAAGTAAAATTAGAAGTTAAATGCAAAAGTAAAATAGCTCTTCAAAAAAATATATATATAGATAAAATATAATAATTTTAAACTAAAAATTAAAATTTATCTGTCCATATATGTATATAGTAAATAAAATAGTTCTAAAGTAAAATAAAATAACTTTTAAATAAATAAAATAAAATAAGCACATCTAACATCAATATCTTAGTTCTCAACAATAGCGTTAACCAACATAGCTTCCAATTAACTACGATGTACTTGAATTACAAGAAAGGAGAAAATAGAACTTAAAAATAAGTATGGAGAATGGCGATGGGAGAAGTTGTGCAGGCTAGGGCTAGGGCTCACTCTGAGCGGCTCTAGCAGCACCGTTTTCTCTGGTTTTTTTATCTTTATTCTTGTTTTTCCTTGTGCGGTGGTTATGGGTGGTGCAGCGTTTGGTGTGAGGAGTCTGCGGTGAAGTATTGGCTGAGTTGGGGTTGGAGTTTGCTGTTAGGGGTTCGTGGGTGTTGTTTTCTAAAGGGTTTGGTGTTGAAGTTTAGTGCAGGCTTTGGCGTTTGAGGCTGTTGGGGCCATGGATTATGCTATTAGTCCATTAGTTTGTTCGAAGGAGTCCTTTCAGGAGGCTCTTAATAGAGGCATTCCCTCTTCTTTCAATTTGGGGCAAGATGCATGGGGAGCAAGTTGCTCAATTTGGAGGTCCTCGCATTTCGAAAGTGAATGTGTGTCTTGAGAGGAGCCAGGATAGGCCCTATTTTGGTGATCCAACCAGAATCTGTAGAAGAGGACGTGTCATACTTGGCAAATCATGCTTTGATTTGTAAGTTTATGGGGATACGGGCCTCTTTGCCTTTCATTGAATCTTGGACGCGAAGTACCTAAAACCCTGAAGGAGATATGGAGGTAATGCTAGCAGCAAATAATGTAAGGGGGTTGAACAACATCCCTAGACAAAAGGTTGTTCGTGAGTTGATTCGTGTTCATTCTCCTGATTTGGTCTTCATTCAGGAATCGAAGTTGTCTGTTGAAGGCATGTCCAACATAGCTGCTAGTTTATGGTTTAGAGGTCAGTGGCAGTATATTGGCGCCCAGGGCAGTTCTGGTGGAATTGTTTGTTTATGGGACCCACACAAGGTTTCTCCTCTCTGGTGGATTTCTAGTAGATTCTCTTTATCAGTGGCTGCAATTAGTTTTGATTTGGGAGAGACTATTTTGTTCACCAATGTGAATGCTCCAGTTGATGCTCGGGGAAAGATTTCTCTCTAAGCTCATATTTGGTATGTTCGATCCTTAGCTCCTTTGTTTCCTTCGATTATAGCTGGGGATTTTAATGCAATTGTTAGTTTGGATGAGAAGGGGGATTTGAACAAATTAGATCCTTCCTCCACAGTGTTTAGGGATAATATTTCTGGCCTAACGGTTTGTTTACTTGGAGCAACAGAAGATGTGGGGCAGATTGTATCTCTGAAAGGTTGGATAGGTTTTTGGTTTCTAGTTTCTGGATTGGCAGTACTTGGGCTATAACGTCTGAGATTTTGGATTAGCAAGGTTTAGATCATTGGCCTATTAAACTTTCTATTTCCCGGTTTGGATCAGCTAAGAAGTCTTCCTTCAAGTTTAAGCTGATGTGGCTCCGTGAACCTTCTCTTCAAGATTTTATGGTGAGATGGTGGAGTGAAGGAAAGTCAACTTTTGGTACTACTATGTACTCTTTTGTAAAGAGGCTGCAATATGTGAAGTTTCAGCTTAAGAAATGGAATAAACATTGTTTTGGTAATATCTTTCAAGCCAAGGCAGCTGCTCAATCCCAGCTTGATCTTATTACTCACCATATTAGAGAACTTGGTCTCACTGTGGAAAATCTCAAGGAAGAAACTGAAGCTTTAAAGGAATTAGTTGAATGAGAGTTACGTGAGGAGATCTTTTGGAAGCAAATGTCGAGGATAGACTGGCTCCAAGAGGGCGATAGAAATACTTCTTTCATAATGTTGTCAAAGACAGGAGGCATGGGAACGGCATTTCTTCCTTGGTGTCACCCCAAGGAGTTTTGTTGTCTTCTGGGTGTGAGATTGCAGTTGAGGCCTCTCGTTTCTTTTCGTCTTTGTTTACTGAGGATTCCCCTTTAGCTGTTGAGGAGGAAGATTGGTTTCTTGAGTGTATTCCTTCTTTGGTGTCTAATGAGATGAATGAGGCTATTTGTTGCGCCATTTCTATGGGAGAATTGGAGAAGGTTGTTTTTCAGTTAAAAAAAGGGAAGGCCCCTGGTCTTGATGGTTTCCTAGTTAAATTCTTTCAAGAATTTTGGGAGATTATAAAATTTGATCTCTTGGAGGTGGTTAGGGAGTCGCACAGAAGCAAGCAGATGTTAAGAGCTTTGAATTCTACTTTCCTAGCTCTTATCCCTAAGCGGGAAGGAGCTAACTTGCTGAATCTTTTTAGACCAATAGCTCTATGTAATGTTGTTTATAAGATCATTATGAAGCTAATTGCTGAAAGACTTAAACCTTGGCTCAACAGATTGATTTCACAAGACCAAGGGGGGTTTGTTGTTGGTAGACAAATTCCGGATGGTGTGGTTGTAGCAACGGAGGCTATTCATTCAATGGCAGTGTCCAAGGAGAAAGCTATGTTCATTAAGTTCGATATGGCCAAAGCTTATGATTGGGTTAAATGGACTTTTCTCCAAAAGGTATTGTTGGCTTTCAGTTTTGGCCCTGACTAGGTGGATTGGGTTATGAGCTGTATTATGACTTCTTTTTTCTGTTCTTATTAACGGAGAGCCTACTAAGTTGTTTGGTGCTTCTAGGGGTCTTCGGTAGGGAGACCCTTTGTCTCCATACTTGTTTATCATCTTGGTTGAGGGACTGGGGAGACTCATAAAATCTCATGTGGCCCAGGGTTTGATCCATGGTTGGAGCTGGGGCGACAGATTACCTCCTCACTCTCATTTGCAATTTGTTGATGACACTGCTCTGATGGGTTTAGCCAAAGTCAATGAAGCAATTAACTTAAGGAGGACTTTGGATATTTATCTGGCTGCCTCTAGACAAAGGATTAATGAAGACAAGTCTTTCATCTTTTTCTTTAATACTCCTAGGCTTATTCAAGACAAGATTGTGCGTATTCTTAGATTTCAGATTGGGACTCTCCCTATTGCCTATCTTCGTATCCCCATTAATGTTGGCACTTTGTCTAGGGGTTTTTGGCAGGATATCCTGGACAGGTTTCGTAAGCGAGTTAGTCATTGCACTTGCAAATGGTTGTACTCAGTTAGGAGAGTTACTTTATTACAATCAATGATTCAAGCTCTTCCCACTTACAGGTGTTTTGTGCAAGGGGCCCCCTCAAGCTTTATTGATGAATTTGATGCTTTATCCAGACAATTCTTATGGGCTGGGAATTTGGAATCTTCGAAGTGGAGTTTGGTCAAGTGGGATTTTGTTTGTAGGCTGAAACAAGAAGAGGGTCTTGGTCTTAGGCAAGCCAATCTTACTGGTCAGGCCTTGGCTGCTAAATTGTATTGGCGGTGGTGTACTTGTCAGGATCAAGATTGGGCCAGGATTCTTAACTTGAAATATTTGGGGGAGGGTGGAGAATGTTGATGTTCCAAGATTTAGCCTCTCTAGTAAGGTATCTATGATTTGGAGTACTCTTAAAAGGGGAGCCAATTTGATTAAGCAAGGGCTCTTTTGGATTTGTTACAGGGGGTTTGAGGCCTTGTTTTGGTATGATTCTTGGGATGGGTACCTACCTATCTTTTGTGTGTACCCGCATTTACAGTCCTTGTGTGATATTTTCCTTAAGGTGGGGTGGTGTCGTGTGGAGCATTTCAAATCTGTTCAGCGTGTGGGTCAAGTGGAGGTTTGCAGATGGAAGGATATGTCTGAGTGGCCACCGGGGGGGGGTTACTGGTGGATCAAGAGGAGTTAGCTAAGATTCTTGATGGTAGAGTTTGCAGTTCTCTAGAGGAGAGAGATTTCCTTGCCTAGAGCCCTAATCCAAAAGATGTGTATCCAGTTGCCTCTAGATATCATGTGTTGGATAGGCAAAAGTTTGGCGTGAAGAACTCTCCCTAATGGAAGTTTGTGTGGAATAAATTTGGATGGCCTAAATGTAATTACTTCCTTTGGTTGGTTGCTCAGAATCGTTGCCTCACCAGGGATAACCTGCAAAAAAGGGGCTTTCAAGGTCCTTCTATCTGTTTCCTTTGCAATGGTGGAGAGGAGTGTCAGGCCCATTTATTCTTTCAGTGTCCTCTTGCTCGAGAGATTTGGCATCGTTGGTGGGGTGCTTGGAAGCACGCCTATGTTCACGCTTCTTCTTTGGTGGTTTTTTGGAGCAGTTTGAGCAGACCCTTAGCTAAGGCTTCTTTTTTGCAAATGGCTTGGAATATTGGTCCTTTATTTCGTGGCAGTTGTGGCTGGAAAGAAACCGAAGGATTTTTCAGGGGAGGAAGTTGAAGGTTCAGCAGGTGTGGCAGAGGATTCTTAGTATGCTTCAGGAGACTTTAGCGGCTAAATGTGATCTCTCTAATAAGTTGGATATTGGGGAGTTGCAGATGGCGCATAGTTTGAGATTAGTTGTTGGAGGCTCATGCTCTTCTTGGCTTAGGCAAAGGAGCCTATCTAAGAGTAAGGTTCAAAGAGAGGGCAAGTGGTCCCCTCCACCTCCAGGGATTTTTAAGATTAATACAGATGGCTCTTCCAGGGGGAATCCTGGCCATGGTGGGATTGGGGGATTAGGAAGGGATAACTCAGGTGCTGTTCATTTTTTCTTTTCTTCATATAAGGGGCATCAGACTGATAACTTTATGGACGCTCTAGCTATTCTCCGTGCTTTGGAACAAGGATGTGTTCTGGGATGGCGTAGGGTTATTTGTGAGTCTGATTCTCAGATTGTGGTTAATCTGCTGAATGAGCGGGTGATGGTTGGTGTGCATTGGCAGCTAGCTTCGGTGGTTCGACAGATTCTTCAATTGAGTCACGTGATGGACTTTGTTTCTTTTGTCCATGTTCCTAGGGAATGGAACCGTGTGGCAGATTGCTTGGCTAAGTGGGCTTTGGAGCAGGTGGGAGATTGGAATGTTAGTGGTTGGGATCAATTGTCCCATGATGAGGTTCAACATTTGGAAAGCTTGATCTCAACGGATATGGATGGTTAGCTAAAGTTCCTGATTGGGACTTTGGGGTGGGGGAGGTTTGCCTAGTTCTGGTTTGGTTGGTTGGTTGTGGTGTTGGTGCTCTTTTCTAGTTCTTTGTTGTCTCTTGCGGCGGTTGCCCTTCTGATTTTGTACTTGTTGTTTCCTTATTAATAAATTTTTACCCCCCCTTTTTATTAAAAAAAAAAAGAAAGGAGAAAATAGAACCAAAACCAAAAAAACCATATACCAGCTATTAAATGACAAAAAGAATAATAAACTTTAATGCTTCAAATGCTGCTTGAATGGCTCATTTTTTGGATGGTAGATGATGTAGTTTTGAAGCTTATGGAGATGAAATATTTTAAGGGCATATCTTTGGGAAGAACAAAAATTCAAAAATTTGAGATCAGAAAAAGGTAGGAATAAACTTTAATTACTCTTCAAGCTGAAAATCCGTGTGAAGACATATTTGGGACACTCTTTGGGCTAAAATTTCAGAAAGAATATAATGTTTCTTTGCTTTACTAAAAAATAACTCTTGCTTATTTCTGCTCCAAAGAGAAGATTTCTAAATATTTTGACCCCATTTTAGAGTTTCCCTTGTATTAAACATATGGAGGGCCCTTTGTGGCCAATTACAAACCTTTAGATTCATTGTTTAGAGAGGATTTTCTTGGTTGTTTGGGGAGATATCCCACATGGCAGCAGATGTCCTTGGCCAAGTCCCCAGCATCGAACATCCCAAAGATGGCAAGGAATCTCCCCCACTACAGATTTTTGCCATTTGCAGCCTAACAAGTTTCATATTTTTTGGATGAGAGTTAACTTCTCACATATTATCACACCTTCAAGAGTGATGCCCAACAAACGTCTCTCCTATTTTATAGATCCCCATTCAACAATAGTAACAGATATTGCATACCTAATCACACAACCCACTAGTGCTTTTGCCTATGCTTATGGGGATCCTAGTGTAAATTGAAGATGGGTATTTTAGGTTAAAACGTCCCTTTTCATTTTCAAATAAAGCCTTAGATGGACAAATTATAACACATTCAATTGTCCCACATGTTATCTTTTCATATAATGCCTCCAATTGAGAATCACTTCCTACTTTTCTTGAATGGTTCATTTGTTTTTCTATAAATGCTGGTCCAGCCACAACAGATGTATGAGCTTGCATATTTTGATATGGGTATGTGATAGTAATTTATATTATGTGATTTTATGATCTGGGTATCTGATATTTTGCTCATATCTCTTGTACTTTTTTTGGGTTTTCGTTACATGTTATATATTGCATTGTATCTGGCAAATACATCTCAAGAAAACAAAAACCCCTTCTGCATCTTATGTCTAATTTGAAAGATCACACAAAAAATTAATAAAATAACATTATTAAGATTAAACAAAGAACCAATAGGTACGACACATTACATAATTTTATTAGTTTGATAACTATTTGGTGTCTGGAAAGATATGACATTAAATGATCTTACAGACCTTATTCCAGGAGCATTTACTTTTTATTCCTATTATGAACTTTTTGCTAAATCTGGAATCACTAGAAATAGGTATGTGATTTTTTACATTAATTAGAGTTGAGAAGATTTCTTAAAATCAAGTTTATTTAAGAATTCCTTTTTGTTCAAGAAAATTAGATACTAGAAGATAAGTCATTTATTTTTCCAAGTCTCACCAGATTTTAATAAACGGAAAAGACATAGAATGATCAAATAGTAGTTAATCTTAATATGATAGATATGATTCTGGTTACTAAACTTTATAGATGAAATATAATTGAGTGAGTTATGATTGTGTGCAAAATCATAATTCCATGGAGTTTCGGGGATGGGGACGGGGACGGCGGGGGACGCGTTTTGGGGACCGGGGGGGGAGGGGTCTAATTTTGGGTGCAGCCGGGGGGTGGCGGGGGAGCGGTGCGCTGAAATACATATAGTACTTGAAAAATTAGTTATAAAAAGATGTATAATTGTAGAAGCCTAAGGAATAACTTAATAAGTAAAGTTTAGGGTTTAAACACATTACAATGATTTATCATTTCATTGAACTAGTGAACATTGAAACAATGAAAATCAAAATATATGTAACTTAATAGACATTGCAACGAGAACTAGATATTTCATAATTTGAATTTCATAATCATGATTCATAATTACAATCAACAATTTTCAAAGTTCAAACTTCAAAAACAAAATAATAAATACTAAATAGTAAATAGTAAATGCCAAAATGCCAAATGGTTAATGGCCTGATGCCTCTAATGATCTAATCATCCCCAAGCTCCATGTCAATCTCCTCATCACTGGAACTGCTGGACCCCAAATGCTCAAGCAACTAAATTTTAACTTTTGATTAAAATTTTTTTTTTAATGCATTTCGGGGGGGGACGCCTGGAAGTATCGGGGACATCCAAAAGTCCCCCCCAAAGGGAGACGTTTCGAATTCGGTGGGGGGGCAGTGGGGGGGATGTTTCCCTGTCTCGGAAACGTCCTCGTCTCTTGGACGACCCTTTTTCAGGGGGGTCGTGTCCCCATGGAACTATGTGCAAAATATAACTCATTTTAGTATTTTCTTTTACATGATGAATGGTCAGGAATAGTCTTGTTTTTCCAGATTCAATTTTTCATTATAAATTTAGAAAGCGTCACCACAGACCTGTTAAACTTTTTTTTTAAACATTTAATACTAGATTCGTTTTCAAGCTATGCGGCTTGCCACCAACAAAAGCTAGATGAACTAGAATGTTGCATATAATCTAAGCATCGTATGCTCTCATCCCGCTCTTTTAAGGATCTTCATGATCATAAAGTGCTAGATTATATATTAAATTTGAAAGAAGATTTAAATCTTGCTTTATAATATTTCATGGCTTTAATTGAGATATTTGTAAAGTACAAGTTAGCTCAATAGATTTTCCTTTTCACATGTTTGTTTGAATTTTTTGTTCATTCCGTGTAAGTATATTTAAATTCGAGTTAAACAATTTTAGATTTGTCTTTAAAAATGACTTTCCTTTCATTTCCATGAGTTGACTTTTCTATGTATAGACTTTAAAGAAAGCAAATTTAGTTAGACTTTTATTAGATGATTGTGTGTGTGTTATGCTCAAGTGAAAATTTGGGCATGACATTAAAGAACATCCACTCAATGCATGCCTTTAATTTAGTTGTATGGCCTAGAGATTTGTGGCCCAGCTTAGAACATTCTTGATGTGACTACTAGGGGCTCCGACCTTTCACCAATGAAGCATTATTCCCTCTAAACACCCAATGCTATGGAGCTGGATTAATGAGTTCAATGTATTGATGTAGTTAGTAGCCACGAGTGGGTGGGAAAGAATAGTTCTAGCTGTTCCACCCCATGTTCCATTTAAAGAACTATAAATAGAGGGTGAGACCAACCAAAATAGAGGTAGGACCCTATAGATAGTAGGGACCTTTTCTATTTGTGTGAGGCACTATGTGCTTGTGTTGAATTCAAACTTTGAGGTGGGCTTTTGTAAAATCCCTATCTGGATCTGCCCTAAAATTCTGATTAATTATTTCTGCTCAAACCCTAATTTCTGAATTCTGATTTTTATTTCTGATTTATAAACAAATATAACAACAAACATACAAGTGCCAATAATACCAAATAATGCTTCTAAATGATGATCACATCAAACATGAATTCCACCATGAAATACACAAGATATAGCCATCCAAATGCAACACAAAAGTCTGATTTTCTGAGTATAAATCTGCTGCTATAAATCAGAATATGATGACTGGAAATTACATCAAATCATGGGCTCAAACATGATCAAACATGGCCCGGAATGCTGCTGTCCAAATCAGACCTAAAACATAGGTTTGTACATACCAAATGATGAAGAATGATGCACAACAAACCCTCTAAAATGGCGGCGCTTGCAAGGATGATGGCGGCTGCTAGGGTTAGGGTTCCAAAACCTTCCAAATGATGAAGTCGCCTCACACAAGCCAAAATCGCCCTCCTCCAAAGGTGGTGCTCCAAATTAGGGTAAAACCCTAATGCAATGACAACACAAAATACCACCAAAGATGCTGCTCCAATGCTGATCTGAAAATTCGAATATGCAATCAAGCTCCAAGTCTCCAATGAAGTACAAATTGAACTCTGTGATGAGTCCACCTCAAAATGAGCTAGGTTCTCGTCCAACTCACCAATATTCACAAGGGTTTTCATCCTTGGAATAATGCTCAACAAATGTTGCAGCCAAATGAGAAAACTCAATAAAGAAATGATAATGAGTGGACAATCAAATGACTCCAAAAGTTCCTTTATTTAGAGCCATTTTTTCCTCTAAATAGGGCCGACCTTATTCTTGGCCGACCTCATGCTAGGCGCCAAAAATTAAATCATTTTATTTTATTTAATTTTGCCCAACTTGGGCGAACCCTTTTTGGCACATGTTATTTCATTTTTTGACCTCCTCCTAGGTCGTCCACCTTAAAGGAAAATTATTTTGATTTATTTTATTTTTTTCCGAGGCTCACAAAAATATCCAAAGTCATTTCTCATCATCAATTAGCCCGACAAAATTAGTTAATTATATTATTTAACCAATTAGAACATTCCCTTGCTTCTTTGACCTAGCCCACGGGAATAAAATAGGCTAGCCAACTCCAATGGGTGATCACTCGAAAAAAGGGGACATTACAACTTTCTTTAAAGTAGCAACTTTTAATCCTGCCACCTCAATTCAGAACAACCATCAGGAAACATTGGAAGGAAAGTGAGACCGGGTTTGAATTATGTACTGCTTGATGGCCATTAATTGTTCTTTCTTGTTGGAGGAAGACCAATGGCCACTTGAATAGGTATAGTTCATAGTGAAGCTTCTTTATAGAAAAACAAATGAACCATTTAAGAAAAGTGCCATCTTTTCCTCCAAATAGGGCCGACCTTATTCTGGGCCGACCTCATGCTAGGCGCCAAAAATTAAATCATTTTATTTTATTTAATTTTTCCCAACTTGGGCGAACCCTTTTTGGCACATGTTATTTCATTTTTTGACCTCCTCCTAGGTCGTCCACCTTAAAGGAAAATTATTTTGATTTATTTTGATTTTTTCCAAGGCTCACAAAAATATCCAAAGTCATTTCTCATCATCAATTAGCCCGACAAAATTAGTTAATTATATTATTTAACCAATTAGAACATTCCCTTGCTTCTTCGACCTAGCCCATGAGAATAAAATAGGCTAGCCAACTCCAATGGGTGATCACTCGAAAAAAGGGGACATTACAACTTTCTTTAAAGTAGCGACTTTTAATCCTGCCACCTCGATTCAGAACAACCATCAGGAAACATTGGAGGGAAAGTGAGACTGGGTTTGAATTATGTACTGCTTGATGGCCATAAATTGTTCTTTCTTGTTGGAGGAAGACCAATGGCCACTTGAATAAATATAGTTCATAGTGAAGTTTAGAACACCTCCAAATCACCAAGAAATGAGAGTATTTTGCATACAGATGATAGTATCAATGTAATGTCCCCAAATTCCTAGTATATTAAATGCTGTTCTAATTCTCACTTTCCACTCTAGAAATTAAGATATCCTGCAAAACGTGTTAGAGCAAATTTACAATAATGGCTTCTTATTTCAGTTAACATATCTAAATAAATAAAATCTAGTTATTCAAGAAACTCAATCATAAGAGAATTGAGGAGGATGGCTTTGATAGGGTGTCCCGGATCCTCTACCCAAGGCCCAAGAGTGGATATACCATCCCTCTTGGCCTCATGTGGCGCATGCCATCCATATGAGGTGGTGTACCTAATGAGGCATCCGTTGTTCTGTTCCCCTTTCTTCTATCCTTCCCCTTTTCTTTCTCTATAATTGGGTCCTTGAAATTGAGTGTTTATGATAAGAGATGAAATCACAAAGGGTGCCCCGAAAGCTATCTCTTCTAAGCCCAAGAGTGGTATCTTTTATACCCCCTTGGCCCCAATGGGATTTATTAATCCCCCCTCAAGGGGTGGTGTACTTAGAAGGATGCCCCATCACCGTTCCCCTCTTGTACCACATTCCTCCATCATATAACACTCATACAATTATTCATATAACATATTGATTCAATATATTTAATCATATATTAATTCAGCATATAATATTATGCACAACATTCACATTTATTTAGAAACTTATTTAATGATAAACAACAATAATACCTAAATTAGATTATTAATATAGAAACTTGCTAAAGGAAATAATCATTAGTAAATAATTCATTAATCCATTAGATTCTACTTGCATAGTAAACTAACACTGTTTTACCCTGATATTCCTTTGTTGGTGCGGAAGTATTTCCTATGGAGTGTCTTCTTCTTTCAATGATGTTTTCCTTCTATCTCGCAACCTTTATTTATTTGTCTTTCAAGGGATATGTTCGAAGAGGCACGTCTCTTATTATGCTTGGTGGTAAAAGACATACTTACCTTCTTATAACTTTATATTAATTCCCTTTTGTGGTAATACTAGTTCTAACCATACGTAACTCCCTTATCATAAGAGGATAGGTTAAAAGATATTCGGTTATATTATTTGTATTTATATTATATCATTATAATAAATGATATATTATTTATTTTATATTATTAAATGATATATGATTTATATTATATTATTTATATTTATATTACAATATAAGATAATAATAATAATATTTGTATTTATATTATTAGATATATTTATAATATATGATTTATTAATGTGATCGCTGATGTCAACCAATTTAATCGCTGCACTTATAAATATCCTCCTTCGGCCTCCCCTTAATCTTTTTAAAGTACATTATTTATATAATAGATATAGTATTAATAAATACATTTGTTATTAAGTATGGGAGCTCTTTTATCTTATTTTATTCACAAGCATATAATATGGTGGGATAATGTTTGTCTTGTTTATCTTTATATGATTTTATTTTGAATTTAACCTTTTGTTTAACCGTATTACTTTGCCTTATTCCAAATTACTTTACTTTCTAGCTTTAATGGGTAAGACTCTTCATAATATTTATTTTTATATATAATAATATATCTTATTAATTATTCACATAAATATTATATTAAAATCTTTATATTTATAATATATCTAGTTAATTAAATATATATATATATATATATATTTCATATATTTTATAATATTTAAATTATATTAAATTAATAATATTATTTATTAACTAATACATATTAATAATATATTTTAAATAAATATATTATATATTTAATTTATATAAGGCTAACTTATTATTTAAATAAATGATTCAATTATAAATCGTTATAGGGACATGACAATCAATCTTAGAGGCCCTAGACGCCCCAAAAGGAGAAGATTAGTGGCTGCTAACAATGAAGAATGACACCTGGTAGACCCCACGTCACCTCCAGGCTAGCTGGTACAGCCTAGATTGAGTGAACACGGCAAATAAATACACCAACGGATCTGCAGACCATCTAATAACTTCTGCACACTCCCTCTACCCTCAACGCCCAAGTATGAATGCAAAAACTCAGCTCAAACACCACAAATCTACCCCACTGAATGGTACGGCTGCTCTAAGGGTAGTACGGCCAACAATGGAGCAAGAACAAACACCACACAACAGCAAAAACTAATCAGATATGTGACTGCATCCTTGGACACCTTTGTTCACCATAAATCAGCATGATATGATCAATAAACTCTCTCCAACCCTCATTAAACTATCCCATTGAAGCTCATATACAAACACTGGATGTATTTGCCTCACTAGCACCTTTGGACGGTCTTTCATATCTGTAGAATGCTGTTATTGAAGGAAGTTTGCGTTTCCAACAACCTCCTAGGTTCAAATCCCCTTCAAACCCTCACAAAGCTTTGCAAAGCAAAAACAAGCAATTTCACGATATCAACGCATATCCAAATGAGAGCTCTTTTTCCACTTTTATTTCACCCAAGAGGGTCGATGCACTTTGGGAGGGAAAATAATTTCTTTTTAATCACTTTATTACTTCCATAAGGTGGGTGCCCAACTTACTTAAGTGACACCTTTTAATATTTCTTCATTTATGTCACTTTTAATATTTCTAAAGTCCCGAATTAAATAATTTAATTAATCTTCGGACTTTAAAATAGAGGCCAAGATATACTTGGAATCCCGTGTTCTATAGCTCGCTGGAAAGGTCTTGTTGAGACACATCAACTCCAATACTAAGAATTCGGAACAGCACACACCCAAATTTACTAAAAATAGCAAGTCTAGGCCAAGAGCAAACAAACCACCTCAAGAAAGTGCCAACTGGAGACCCAACTGAACCCAAACCAACATCCAATCAACTAACCAACTCATCCAAGCCACTACCAACCCAAGTTCCCTAATCAGGCTAGTTAGTCTACGGGAACAAGATAATAGACTAACTCTGTATAGAGAAAGGGGACATTACAAATTAACTGTTCATATTTAAAATTCCAGAATAATATGGATTTACCGAGAGTACTCATATTACTCTGAATAAGCAAACATATTGTTTTTAAATAACTGATATATATATATATATATAATTACTGTCCTCAGGTAACAACGGATTGTTCAACCATTTATGTGAGGTGAAACAAAAGACTACTATTGTTAACAAGGCCCATCTACAATGTTGATGGAAACCAAGATACTTTTCTTGTATATTTTGTTATCTATTATAGTTATTAACTTAATTGTATATCGAGTTCATTTATGAATACATGGCATGTATAACCCCTAAATGCAGGGATTACGACAAAGGATAAGCTCTATGTTGGTAATGCCCTCTTATACTGTGAATTGGGGTGAACAATAGTTTCCCAAGTACTCTTGAGCTTAATTAACAGTGGTCCTGTTTGAACTCTCTTTCAAGGGAATGTTGGCATTGTAAAATGTGAGACCAATCAACCTCTCCAAACAATGGACTATAGCCAATTAACCTCTCATTGGAGGGAAAATTGGTTGCCTAGCCATGATAAGGTATTGAGCCATGGATACGGTTAAGTTGTTTGGAGGCGTAAGTTAATGAACTAGACTCTCAATGGTATGGTCGCAATGAAGATCAACTGATCTATCAAGGTTTCACTCTATATGTTTGATTCCTTCAAGGATTTTCTTGCCTGACCTTAACCCAGGCCATCTCCAATAGACATCTTCAGATAATGTATTGGCCCTTCCATGGTGATTGATGAGGATATTCACCCTTCTACTGTCCCAGACACTGGTATAGATTACCTTCAATCTTGGTCTCTAACAACCCTCCTTCTCTTCACTTGAAATCACTGTTGCTTATGTGGCAAGAGGCCTACTTTTCACATGGCTATATGTATTATATGGCAATATCTTTCTGACTTGTGTGGGCTTTACTTTGGGTTCACCTCGTCTGGTTAGGATCTCTTCTTGTTTTACTTTTGTTAGTTTTTCAGTTATTGTAGTTTGAAGTCCCATTGACTTACTTTGTTCATTTGTGGACATTAATTGTAATGTCCCCTTTTCACAAGCCAAAAATCTCACAACCTTGTTCACAATTTTCAACTTGCAAAAAGAGAACATTAGTACATTTTGCCTTTATAGCCACATATATAATTCACATAAATACATTGCTTTTATCATTTCTATGATCAAATGCCAATTCATATCTTTAATTCATCATTGATTACTCTCAATACATATCACTATCATTAATCTATGATTACTTTCAATGCATATTATCTATCATTTATATTTCACATGGTACTCTTATGATCACTATCCATATGCCTTGCATATTTTCTATCATGACATGCTCTATTATTTAGTCATGATCTCTATCAATATATATTGCATACTTGCTATCTCTTTCCCATGTGTTACTCATTAACAGTCTATGAGAGAGATGAGATGAGATTTGCCACTATCCACCATGGGGCTCTATTGTCTCCTATCCTTAGACTCAAGTAGTACCCTTAGTACTCTTAGAGTTAAGGCCTCTATGAGACTCCTTGGTACTCTTATGATGCCTTACATCATGGTAGCCTAGGCCACTAAATCACAATCCTTTGCACTATGGGTACCTCATACCACATGTGACAAAGGCCTCTATGTGATTAATATCCTTTGCACTATGGGTACCTTATACCAAATGTGACAAAGGCCTCTAAATACCCATGAATGGCCTCTAGGCGTCTCATTCTCATTCTTCCCATAGGAAGTTAATGGGTTCACATATTGCATACAAGATACAATATTACAAATGATTGCAAAAGACTGTCTATAAATTACATTGTCATGAATCGCTGCATATAAGTTACAGCACTATCATAAATTATAATGATACATATATGATCATAAAATAACAAGCAAAGGAAAATGAGTATGCATTCATACCTGTATAACTATGAGAGTTCAATCAAATGATATAGTAAGAATGATAATGCATTGATGCTCTCTGCTGATATAACTTTTGTATGGTACTTGCTTCGATATCCTAAATGGCAGATCAGATATAATGCAAAATATATTTCTTATAATGTTGTTCGTGGAAATGGCTGGACGCACTTGCTGATATTTATTATTGCTATCAATATATTTATTCGTTGAGTTCCTTGACTGATTGATGTTCGCTGAATTGCTTCCTCAAATGATGTTGTTCGATGATGCTTGATCGCCTCCTCATGGTTCCTTTTAAAGTCTAAATAGGGATGCGATAGGAATAGTCGCCCTTGTTGAAAGCTTCCAACGCCTCTTCATAACCGATAGTTTAAATAAACTATTATTATTAATTTTATATGATCGGCGCCCTCCTCATAAGCAATTATGAATGCTTAAGGAAGATAGCGATTACTCTTGTCTTCTTGTCTTTCATGCTTACTCATCATTGTCTTTATAACTTGTTATTTTATAGTTTAGTCTTCTCCTTTTAATACATATAGACTACTTTGTGATGAAATGTTTCCAATCTTTAATTGGAAATTATCAAGCTATGACATTAATATAGTTTATTACTTGCTTACCTTTGACTAAGGATTTGACAGGAATACTTATTCATAATTACCCCATACTGCCTCAGTTGGATAACATGGAACACTAAACAAATTGAAAAACATATCTTATTTTTGTGTGTATATAAAGGTAAATGGAAAGTGATCTGTAAAACAACTTGAGGATTTGCAATGAAGAATGACATAGGAATCAAAGAATCAAATCAAGCACAACTAGGCTCTTAACTAATGTCAATTTTTCTCCAAATTTATAAGGGAGAAACAAAAATGAATATACAATCATGCAGCTGTTGAATTTGGAACAATGGTAATCTCACTTCACATTTCAAGTTTTTTATTTCTGCAAGAAGTGTTCATAAATATTTTGCATTTTAAAATTTCTTTGCTAAAGGGAATCAGAACCTTATCCATATTAAAGATTGCAAAAGCTAAGTTCTCTTAGTCATCCGCAGAGTTTTGTTTAACATTTATCCACCTTGAAAATGACTCAAAGAAACAAGTTTGATTCCTAAATTTCTGGTTATAAAAGATAAATTGCGGTGCAGTAAGCAACCTTAAAAACTTCATATTAAAGGTAAAACTTTAGGCAGGTTTCCCATTAGAACACTATCATGCATTTCACTGAAAGGAAAAATTACATACAACTAAAATGTTTGTTGTTGATGCAACTAGAAGTGCCACAGTTGCTATAGCCAATTTCCCTGCCTCCGGTCGTGCCTTATAGAGCAAACATAAGAATTTTAACAAAAAAAATTAGTCTCGTCACCATGAATGAGACTGCTTTAACCTAGAAAACGGAACTACAGAAAAAAAAAAGGATCCAAGTGAATGCAAAGAAAAGAGGGAAATAGAGTGATCTTGCCATTTAATAAGCATGAAAAGAAAAATACCAGTCGCAATATACGACAGAATCCAACATTCGCAGCCTGAATTAAAAACCATGCAGGTAGTTAAAATGGACTCCAATCATAAAAATCTCAGTAACCGAATGAAGCAGTAATTTTGCTTAAAATTTTCTTAACGAGCAATGGGAACCTTTAGAAAATAAGGAAACAAAATAATAAATTTATGTGTGCATAAAATTTCTGAGGGACAGATGCTTAAGCAGTAAATAGGAGAGACAATTGACTCCTTTTTGTGGTTTCCTTCTCTATTATATGTTTTTTTTTGTTTCATCCTGTTTGTTCCCAGACTGTTTTCATGTTTTATATGAATCAAAGTCACACTGCAAACAATTGAAACTTAGAGAACAAAAATCTTTAACTTTTATTGGAATACACTTGAGATACCAACATTCTGAAAAATATTGCTACAAATTTGTATTACACCATAGTATATTTAATATACTTGGTGACATAAGTGATTATTAAAGTGTGGCCATACTAAATAGGTTTAAATATTGATTTAAACCTATCCTAGTCAAAGTTAATTAAGCTATTTTTGTAAGGTTTATGGGTGGTTTGTTTAAATCACTCACATACATAGCTTGAAGTTGAGGAAAAGGAGGCATATGGAGCTTTAAAATAGGTGTGTACTCGTAAAGATTAGAAGCATAACAAACCCAAACTCGTTGTATATGTATCTCTCAGTATTATGACTAAGATATCCTGATATGTGTTTACATTGATATAATCCTTCAGTTGGTACCAGAGCATGTGAGAGCTGAAGTATCAAAGCCCATGCAAGATGGAAAGAAAATTGGTCTTTTGATTTCTAAGAGGTAGCTCCAACTATTTGGTTGCCTCGATTGATAGATGTATCATTTGCTAATTTGTTTGTAACAACAGTAAGCAGCCATTAGCTTATTGTTTGTGTAATTTAGAGTTTGGAGAGTGCTTTTGTGTAGGAGGATTGGCCGCATAGGTGCAGTAATAGCATAGCATAAGTGCTATCCATTTAGAATAGCATGGAGGCAAGAAGAGCGGTAATATTTTTAATCTGCTTGCAATGTGTGTGTTTTTAATCATAGTGCTTAAAACAATAGTGCTCTTTATGTATAGTGCTGATGAACTTCTTCCAAGAGTCAACAAGCTCAAATTCATGCTCACATTGGGTATTGTAGGCCTCCCACTAGTATGATACTGATATGGTTGCATTCAATGTTGTGAAGGTGATCTACTCGGCATCAGTAAATCAAATGATGGAAAAGTATGCTTGAGGTATAAAAGATGCCTTGGACTTTAAAGCGGCCTTGATGTTGAAAGAGCATGTTAGCATGCAAGACAAAAGTTTGCATAGAGGTTGATGGACCTAATTGCATTATGAATTCATGGAACTAACCAAAGAGTGCAATATATATCTCTTCGAGAGCATCCTCAACGACATGTTGGATGTTTGGGGAGCCATAAAAAATCTTCTTTTGGGAATCAACCATCTTGCTTTTTCATCAAAGTCCATCCAAGTAGTAGTTGTGTTAATTCATTTTGTTGATATGCATGAGTGCTGACAAGCATGAACAAACTCATTATGAAACTGAATCAAGCGTGTGAACTAAAAGCTAGCTTTGATACCAATGATCTAGGTCCAAGGGAGCACCCTAGGAACAACACTCTAAACTATGTGGATAAAGATGTGTTATATGCAAAAGAAATATTAACAATGATTTAGAAAACAATCGGAGAATGACCTATAGGAAAGATAGTAGAACTAAAACAAAAAAATGTACTAAATGTGAGTTCTATACTTGGCATACTCTCAAGAGAGATGTATGACTGTCTATCTTCTACTAGCTATGCCTAATGTATGAATTTGCTATCAAAATTGATGACATAGATGTCTATAATATAATAAAAAGGAGGATGGTTACATCAGAGAGAGTTACAAAATGGATCAACTTCATAACTGTTTACAGTTTGCCAATCTGTAGGTGTCACAGTTTATCTCCTAGACACTGCCCCAAGCAAATATGTTAAAGTGGCATGAGCCTTGGAAGCACGGTCTCACATTGTGTGATGTGGCATGAAGGTCTATGCGATGCATGGATTATGCCTGTAGAAAACTTGACATTGTGCACCAACCTTTGGGTGACCAAATCAAGCTAGGCATGAGATGTACCATTGGTCGACATGGTATCGATTTGCTTGTATGATGGCACTATTGGTAAGGTGTCACTAAGAACGATGTGACAATAGAAGGTATTGGTATCAGACATGGCATAGAGTTGCGCAACTTGGTGTGAATCATTTGTGGTGGAATTTAATGGCCTATTTCCATCACAAAGGTAACCTCTAGCAAGTGGTCAAGGCACTCACATGTTTGTGATACTAATAGTCCCTACAATGAACTTTAAATCATTACCAATGAGTTTGACATGGATATTTTTGTAGTTATTCAACATGCTTAGAAATAAGTTTATGCACAATAACTATGTAGCTTAATGCACAACACATGGTATTTGGTAAGGAGTGTTGGGAAAATGTGTCTCAACCTTGCAATTATATAAGGTTTATTGTTGATAGGGTATATATATTTATATATTTTTCCTAGTTACACCGATAGGTGTAATATACAATGGGAGCATGGAGTGGAGTGGGATGCGTGTTAACATTTTTTTGTTAACAAAAACTGTTAAATGGTCAACATACATTAAATTAATGATATATTGTAAATCTGGATCATTCATGATTAGATTTTAGATCTAATGGTAGATATTTTGTTGGCTTGTCTTGCCCTAGAAAGTAACCCTATTTTATGGGTGTTGTATTACGACTGCAGTATCGTGATGTATTCTGAGAGTCTAATAGCGGTCGTGTTGTCTCTGGATCTCTGGTGGTGATACTCATGTGAGAAGCTTTCTCTGCAAGTATATTGTAATCTTTGTGATTTTTGAATAATATGTTGGGCAACTTTTGAAGTGTGGGGTTTTTCTCTCAAAAGGGTTTTCCCCACGTAAATCACTGTGTTGTGGTATGCATGATATCTATGTTTTTTTCTGTTTAAATTTTTGTAACTGTTAAAGGTCTGTAAAGTTTTGCATTATCCTCCTCTCAAGATTAGTGTAGGAAGTTGTTCCGCTACCTTAGCTTCCTTACAAGTGGTATCAGAGCCTGATCACCTTTGGTTTCAGTTGTGGGTTGTTGGGTTTCTTGAACTAATCCAAATTTGAGTGGGAGCTTGTGTAGAAGACACTTTGTGATCTTGTTGCAGGAAATTTCAAATGGCAAGTTCATCAGGGAGAATAGAGGTGGATAAATTTTTTGGAAATTATTTTGAAATGTGGAAGCTGAAGATGGAGGATCTGTTGATAGATCGAGATCTGTGGGATGTTGTTGATGAGAAGGTTTCAAGGCTTGCAGATCCTACTTTGGTTGCTCAATATGATGTTATGGACCGTAAAGCCAAGGGTCTAATCAGATTGTGTTTAGCAGACTCTGTTTTAATTAATGTCCATAAAGAGATCTCTGCACAAAAACTATGGAAGAAGCTTGGTAAGATGTATCAAGCCAAATCTTTAGTGAACAAGATTTTCTTGAGGAAGAAATTGTATTCCTTGAGAATGGATGAGGGTGGACGAATTACAGACCACCTGGAAGCATTCAATATGCTGGTGGCTCAATTGGCATTAGTTGGTGTCAAAATGGATGAGGAGGAGAAATGTCAGATATTGCTTTGTTCTTTGCCTAATTCGTGGGATTCTCTTGGTATGGCTATTGGGAGTACTTATGTTATATTGAAGACTGAAGATGTGGTGGGTTCTTTGCTTTCTGAAGAGATGAGGATGAAGGTATCCATCAGTGCCAAGGAGGCCCTAAATGTTTATGGAAGACCTAAGGAAAAAGGCAAGAAGAATGAGAAGCGTGATAAATCCAAGTCCAAGGGGAGATCCAAATCTCCTGGAAAGTCCAAAGTTGTTTGTTGGAACTATGGTAAGCCTGGACATATTCGCAAGGGATGTAAAGAAGAAAAAAAAAGAGATTTGATTCTGATTCTGAGTCTGAGAAGGAAGATGGTGATGCATTCATTGCAACTTTGTAATGTCCCTTATAGGAACAATACTATTTTTTCCCTAAATTATCAATTTCGAAGCAAACAAAGATTTAGAGTGTACCTTGACTTGATTTAATTCCTTGCAAACAAGTTAGAAAATACTTACGATAATATTTTTCACAATCAAGTTAACAAGATTAACAAACTCATAATGGCATTATTAACCCAACCAAACCTAACTATCTCAGATACTCAACCATAAGAGAGTTGAGGAGTGTGACCTTGATGGGGTGTCCCGGATACACTAGGCCCAAGAATGGATATACCATCCCCCTTGGCCTCATGTGGCCCATGCTATCCATATGAGGTGGTCTACCTAGTGAGGTATCTGTTATCTTGTTCCCCCTCATCTTGTCATTTCCTTTCCCTTTCTCTATGATTGGTTCCTTTGAATTTGCATGTCTATGATGGGAGAATGAAATCACAAAAGGTGCCACGGAAGCCATCTCTTCTAAGCCCAAGGGCAGTACCCTTTGTACCCCCTTGGCCCCAATGGGATTATATCAATCCCCCTATAGGGGTGGCATACCTAAAAGAGTGCCCCATCGTCGTTATCCTTCTTGCACCACATTGAAAGATCCCTTACCAAATCTGCCTTGATTTTTCAATTTTGATCCCTTGGCAATTTGTCAAACAGTTGTTGTGCAAACTAATGAATTCTGATTTCCTAACTGTTGTTCTAATTTTTTGAGTTTGTTATTTGATGTTTGTGTGGATATGAAATGGTTTTGATTGCAATATTCACATACCGAATGAAAAGAAATATAACCAACAAATAAACATTGCAATACCACACCAAAATAAGCTTTATTTCTCACTAAACATAAGTCTAATTACAAATTCAGAGGTCTTATTTCCACTAAATCAGACTATAACAGCAACCCAGAAACCTCTATAGGACGCAATAATAAACTATCCAAATGACAATCACATACCCGGGAGCCAATGCTTAATTTGTGAAACAATTAGTAGCTGAAATCCTAATTCCCAGCTAGGATTTGGCTGAGAATAACCCCCAAATCGAACGGCCAGCAGGTGAATGCACAAAAATGAGGCTATATGCTCATAAGAAGCCCAATCTACAAATGTGTCTTGATAAACCACTGCTGCAACCTCTCCAACATGCAATATTACCCTGTAATGAAGTCCAATGACGCCCAAATAGAAACCCAGAGTAGATTTCTTTGTTTTGTGAACTGGGTTGTCGTCCAATCCACTGTCCTCCAAGGGGTTTCGTCCTCAAAAGAGCTGCAATCTGCTGAAACCCTCTCTAGAGCTCCAAACGTGCACTTAGTTTTGTGAAAAATGAGAATAGAATGCTCAAAAATGAGCCCAATACCTTGCTTTATAGCCTCCATAACCTTTTTTCCATAAAAAATAATTAAATATTCCCTCCAAGAGGCCACTCCCACCTTGAGGGTCTTTTCTCATGAAAAGGGAAGTGCCACTTTTTAAAAACAACATTGTGCTACTAGGATGGGGGCACTTTTCACTATTCCTCTTCTAATTTTCTGTTACTATTCACTTTTCACTATTCCATTAAAGCAAACCTTAATATTTTCAATTCAACCCTTGGATTCGTCAACTGACACCAAACTGAAGGGCTCGAAAGACTCCCAGCAAAGCTCCACTGCCCCTGAATAGGTCCCCTAACCACTCTGCTGACCTACGGGAACCCTGGTAATAGGCCAACCACTGCTCATCTATGTGACGTCTAGGAAGGGGACATTACACACATTTCCTCCATCATAACATTCATGCAAGAATCCACATTAAGGCATAATAAACTAATCAAACTCATAGTTGCAAACAATCATATCAGCAATGCATAATGAATTATGAAGGTGCCATATAATTGATAATGTGCACAAACTAATCATAACTTTGCTCATAATCTTCATGGATCCGTTGATATACTCAGTACAAATTCTACATGTTATATCTCTGTTGGTGTATTTGATTTATCTTCTTCATTCCACACATTACTCGTCTTCCTCCAACTCAGAAATATATTTCTCAATCAGATTATTCTTATATATTCCTTATCCTTCTTTCTTCCAAATCAACTCCTTTATATATCATTTCATGCCCAAGGAATAAGTCTATTTAGAGGAGATACCTCTTACAAGTTAGGCATCCCATGAAGGGAGTCCGCTTTATCAAAGGAGGCGATTCTTGTTAATTAAATGCCTTTTCATTTCATATGCTTAAGACTGCCTTTGTAATATATAATAATCTAAGTTTGTTTAGCCTTAGCGCTGCCTATGATTAAATACCAATGATTCCTTTTTAAATAAGAATCGCTGCCTATTCCTAACATGGATCGCACCTCTTAATAAGATGAGTTTGTTTTATTTCACAAATCAGCACTGAGTTTGTTTTATCTGATTTGTCTCCATGTGGGTGCCGTACCAACTAAAGAGATTGGAATAGCATTTTAAAACTTTGTAAGTTGCCATATCTTTTTAAGGTGCTGAATAAGATAAAAAAAATGCTCCCAAAGAGGGGACAAAGTCTGACATAAGAATATAATATTCAAAATATTGGGTTTTATCAGCTTTTTGGAGTTATCAGACTTATTGAATGCTGCCAATTATGAATCGCTGTCCTACGATTTGATTTACATATTATGCTGCCTTTATAAGTATTTTGAAATAAGACATAGTCACTTTATAGTTCGACATTATATATATTTACAATATATATGATAATAATAACATTTATATTTATATTTGTTATTTATATTTATTTTATATAATAATATATCTGGTTAATTAAATGTATATTAATAATATATGTCTATACGTAATTACTTCTACCACGTTCACGGAAACAACTTCACCGTCTTTTATCATGATGTTTAAATCTTTAATTTAAACAATGCCTTAATATCGGGATATCACAAGCTTTGGCAACTCGTGCAAATAATAATGCATGGTTAATTGACTCAGGTGCATCTTTCCATATGACCTTTAATAGAGATTGGTTTTTTGAATATGAAGAATTTGATGGAGGTAAGGTGTACTTGGGTGATGATTCTTATTTAAATATTGTTGGCCATGGTAAAGTTAGAATAAGGTTTCCTAATGGTAGGAAAAAAAGGATTAATGGTATGTTGCATATCCCTGGATTAGCACGAAATTTGTTATCTGTGAGCAAACTAATAGATGCAGGTGTGCAGGTAGTATTTTCTGATGCAAGATGCAAGATGGTTAGAGGTGCTACGGTGATTGCTAGAGGTGTCAGATATAGCACATTATATAAGCTTGATGCATGCACTGTTGAGTGCAATAGTACTTCTATGAAAGCAAGTCTATGGAAGAGGTGAGGGTTTCATCTTCAACAAATGGTCATGGCTTTTGGGTACCCAAGGGTGCTCTTTCTTCTGAATCAAAGTTACCTGCAGAGAAAACTATGTTATGGCACCAGAGACTTGGCCACATTGGAGAAAAGGGTCTAAGGACCTTGAAAAATAAAAACCTTGTTGAAGGATTGTCTAATTGTAATCTTGAATTTGATTTTTGTGAGCATTGCAATTATGGAAAACAAAACCGCATTCAATTTTACTCGAGTTCTCATAAATCTTGTGGTGTATTGGATCTTATTCATTCCGATGTATTTGGTACTGTAAATGTTCCTTCAATTGGAAAATCCACATACGTTTCATTTATTGATGACTATAGTAGGACATGGGTATACTTTCTAAAGGGTAAATCTGAGGTTTTCAATCGATTTAAAGAATTTAAAGCAATGGTTGAGTTGCAGATTGCAAAGAAAATAAAATGTTTGAGGACTGATAATGGCAATGAATTTTGCTCTAATGATTTTGATAGATTTTGTAAAAATTGTGGTATTCATAGACAAAAGACAACTCCGTATTCTCCACAACAAAATGGAGTTGCAGAAAGAATGAACAAGACACTGATGGAGAAGGCTAGGAGTATGATGAGTGGTGTTGGTCTAGAACAAAGTTTTTGGACTGAAGCTATTGCCACTGCTTGTTACCTAATTAACAGGTCTCCTACATCAGCTCTTGTTGATAAGACGCCTATAGAGGCATGGTCGAGTCACAAGTCTTCATTAAGACATCTTAGAGCTTTTGGTTGTGAGGCATATGCACATGTGTCAAAGGAGAAGCGAACAAAGTTGGAGAACAAGGCTATGAATGTATCTTCATCAGATACAGTTATGGTATAGTTCTGAGACTCGGACTCAGCGCAGACTTGGCGAGGGGGACTCAGGACTCAGCGTGCAGACTCGACACAATGAAAAACCCAAGAAATTTAGAGATTTTTAAGGATTTAAAACTTGTTTCATGCACCCTTTATTAAATAAACCTTAAAGACACAATAACATCATCAAATAGAAGCTAATTTGATCACATACACAAGTATACATCGATCACTGTCTTTGGGAGGACTCTATTTGGAAGAGGCTCCCACCAAAACCAAAGTTAAATTTTCATCCTCAAGATTTTTTTGTTTGTCATCATTAGGATTACAGGTATCTTTCTTGATCCATTTCCACATTTTTTGAGAAGGCTTGTATAGACAATCTTTTCTCAGATGATTTCTCAATTTGCAATTAGCACAATACAGACTTTTACTTGCCAATTCAACCGATTGCTTCCACACTCCAAATTCAGATTCTAGAAGGATGTAACTCGGTAGTGAAACAAAGAATTTTTTCTTGATGCAAAGAAGGATGTAACCCCTAGATTCTCCATTCCATAGTTGGAAAACTCGACTCGCCAAAAAACTCGCAAAGCCCAAAATTGTAAAGTCAACAAAAACTCGGCAAAAACTCGGCAAATCAATAGGATCTATCTCATCCAAATCAATAGGATCCAATGATTTGTCCTCTACTCTTTTTATGCACAACCGAAACCCTAAATTTGGCTAAGTCTAAAACCTTAAAACCCTGAAAAATTGGTTAAGTCTAAAATCTGATGGAAACTCCAAAATCTACAATTTGCATGTTAAATCTCATGGATCCGGAACCTATCTCAAACATCCTGACAGTATATTTCAAAATATTTAAAGTATAAGAAATTACTTAAATATATCTTGAAATATACTAACCAAGCGTGTTCCTAATTTTTTAAGAGATTGAAATGCCCCAATATACTTCTGGCAACTTATATACTTAATGGCTGAGTCCGAGTCCTGGCAAGTTTTAGAACTATGAGTTATGGTGTGAAAGGATACAAGCTTTGGGATCCTATTGCACAGAAGGTAATATATAGTAGAAGTGTTATTTTTAGAGAAACTAAGCCTTCTTTTGTTGCATTGCAGCCAGAACAAAGTAAACAGGAAGATGTGATTCAATTTCCTTCTACACTTGAGAAAGTTGAATCGAGGCCCATGGATAGACAAGAAGTCGAGAAGAGCTCATCTAGGTCTGAATCTTTAGAAAAGGAGGAAGAACCTCCAACTCAGCATGTTCGTAGGTCTACAAGGCATAGACAACCACCTGAAAGGTATTCACCTGATGATTGGAGATGTATTTTTGCTTTGAATACTAACATGGATGAACCCAGATCTATAGAAGAGGCATTAGGTATGAATGATGCAAAATCCTAGAAGATTGCTATGGATGAAGAAATAACATCTTTGAAAAAAAATGATACATGGGATCTTGCACCATTGCCTGAAGGACGAAAACCTGTTGGTTGCAAATGGGTGTTCAAGAAAAAGATTGGCTCAAATGGAGGTATTGAGAAGTAAAAAGCAAGGTTGGTTGCGAAAGGTTACTCTCAAGTTGAAGGTGTTGATTATGGTGAGATATTTTCTCCTATTGCAAAAATGACATCCATTAGATTTTTGCTTTCTATTGTTGTTGCTTATGATTTAAAGGTTGAGCAAATGGATGTGAAAACTGCTTTCCTTCATGGTGACTTTGAGGATGTCATGTCCCTCTATTAATCGAATCAATTCATTCAAAGTATGAATGACCTTAAAATATTTTGATCAATTAAATAATATAGATTTAATATATTAAGCAATATTATAAATAATACAAATATAATATATATTATTAAATATAAATATAAATATTAATAATTAAAATTTATTGATTATAAATATTAAGTATTATACAAATATTATTATTATATAATAATATAATTATCAATATAAAATAAATATTAAATATCATTATAAATTATTATTATCAATATAATATATAATACTTAAATAAATATAAAGAACAACAATTACAAGAGGGGACGATTCATGAATTGGAATGAATTGACAATGAAATAAAATCATCAAAAGTGCCGCCGATTAAGGTTGTTAGTGCTTACAAATACAAGAATCAACATTCTAATTAAGGTGGCCATCATATTCCTAACCCAACCCTTTGACAAAGTAAGCAACGAAGGCCACATAAACCAAAAGCATCGGTTGAGAAATCGTCCCTAAACAAGAAGGTAATCAAAGACAAATATATGGCCATTAAGAAATCGCCGATCACTAAGACTACTAGCGATTATGTCCTAAATCCATTTACAAACAACCATTACAATAGTTAAGCTAGCATATTAAGGAATATAAATTAATAATCTTTTAGAGTCAGCGGTTCCATGAGAAGAGGCGTCCATTGGATGGGCAGCCAAATCAAGCATATTTAAAGATCGTTGGGTAGTCATTCGGGGGAGGCATCTCTCATGGATCGAATCATACACATTTCCATCATACAATCTTACTCATATTCATCAATACACACTTCCAGCGATTAGCAAGAGAATATTAGACCAACGTCAACATAAAGGAGAATTATCCAAGTGTTATATCAGCATCATCAAAACATATATTGATATCTGAATTAATATTCAAGTGGCTGACAGCCAAAATAGAATTGAAATATATAAATAAATCAGAATAATATATAGGTAGTGAACTGCCATATAAATATCTATCCAAGTGATAGAAATACCCTACAACAGTCCTATAAGGAAATCTTACTTGATAGCCGCCTTGTGTGGAATCAAGACAATCAGCATTCTAGAAATTCACAAAGGAGAGCAAAGCTACGAATCGGTATGATCTTTCTAACTTATATTTATCTATGCTTAGTCTTGCCCATGATATACTAGGGATAAGTGAATGGTGCCACATCATTAACTTATGTATTACCCCTAGGACGATTGAGTACTTAAGGAAGTGCGGGTTTTATTATTATTATTACTAAATCTCATAGGGTAGGTGACTCTCAAGTGGGTGAAGTATTGTCGGGTGTGCAATGAAGTCCCTTGAGCCAAGTAGTGAAGTATTGTCGGATGTGTAGTGAAGCTCTTGGGCCTATACCTATGGAGATTACTTACACGGTAGGTGACTCGCAAGTGGGTGAAGTATTACCGGGTGTGCAATTAAGTCCCTTGAGCCAAGTGGTGAAGTATTGTCAAGTGTGCAATGAAACCCTTGGGCCTATGGCAGTGGAGCAATGTTATCCAGCGCCTTAACGAGTATATAACTATCCTCCGCTAGGGTAACCAATTACGTTAGATTAACGACTGGGCACAATGAACACCATTCCCGAAGTATATCGTGAGGCCTAAATAGGGTAAAAGAATAAATATGAGAAAATATATGTATTGATTACACATAGTTGTTTATTATTATCAATTGTTGTTCATGATGTTACTAACCTTAATTAATGATATTGGTTTTATTATTGATCTATTAATTACTAATGTTCTCTTTGAGAAGCTATATTTGTGTGCAAGGTGAAGAAATCTAGAACTTCCTAAAAGGG
Organism: Cunninghamia lanceolata; assembly: GCA_027924645.1. Lineage (NCBI taxonomy): Eukaryota > Viridiplantae > Streptophyta > Pinopsida > Cupressales > Cupressaceae > Cunninghamia > Cunninghamia lanceolata. Next base: position 7,413,164 of record BSBN01000516.1, read on the forward strand.
GGCATTACAGAGGAGGAAATTTATATGACACAACCAGAGCACTATGTGGTGAAATGTAAAGGTAATTTGGTTTGCAAATTGAAGAAATCTTTGTATGGCCTAAAAGTTAAAACAGAGTCTTAGGATGTGGTACTAGAAATTTGATACATATGTGTTGAGTTTGGGATTTGAGCGTTCTAAATTATATCATTGTGTTTATTATAAACTGATGGTGATCGTTTCCTGTTTATTGCATTATATGTTGATGATATGTTATTTATTGGTAAAGGGAAAGGTATGATTTCAAAACTGAAATCTCAACTTGTTGCTAAATTTGAAATGAAAGACCTTGGTGCAGCTAGACACATTCTTGGGATGGAAATTAGAAGAGATAGAGTGAACAGAAAGCTATGGCTTGGCCAAAGTAAGTATGTCAATTCAATTTTACAAAGGTTTAACATGCAAGATTGTAGACCATTGTGTGTTCCCTTTTCAGTTGGAACAAAGTCATCTATTTCATATTGTCCAACATCTCCATCAGAGATGGTAGAGATGAGCAGAGTGCCTTACCAGAGTGCAGTTGGAAATTTGATGTATGCTATGGTTTGTACTAGATCAGACATTGCCCAAGCAATGGGAGTTCTTTCCAGATATATGTTTAATCCTGGTAGAGTTCATTGGGATGCAATTAAAAGAGTCTCCACATATTTGCGCGGTACCTCAGAGTATTCCTTGTGTTATCACAGTAATTTGACTGAAGACGATATTTCCCTTGATATTCATGGTTATGTGGATTCAAACTGGGCAGGTGATATTGATAGTAGACGATCCACCAGTGCTTATGTGTTTACTTTATTTGGTGGTGCAATTAGTTGGATGAGTAAGCGACAGGCTATGGTTGCTTTGTCCACTACTAAAGTTGAGTATATGGCAGCTACTCATGCTTGCAAAGAAGTCATTTGGCTTAAGAGACTATGTTCGGATATTGGAATAAAACAAGGTGCAATGACAATTTATTGTGACAGTCAAAGTGCGATCTGTCTAGCTAAGAACCCGACATTTCATGCCAAGACCAAGCACATTGATGCACGGTATCATTTTGTTAGAGATATGGTCAAAGATGGCAAGGTGAAGCTAGTTAAGGTAGAAATTTTGATGAATGTTGTTGATTCTTTAACTAAGCCTATGAGCACAGAAAAGTTCAGATGGTGTTCAAAGACTATGGGCCTATTGGCCCCTAGCAATTAAGAGACGATGTTTACTCCCTCCCGTTGCTCTTGCAAGGTGTTCGACAAGTGGAGATTTGTTGGGAAAATATGTCTCAACCTTGCAATCATATAAGGTTTATTGTTGATAGGGTATATATATTTATATATTTTTCCTAGTTACACCGATAGGTGTAATATACAATGGGAGCATGGGGTGGAGTAGGATGCATGTTAACATTTTTTTGTTAACAAAAATTGTTAAATGGCCGACATACATTAAATTAATGATATATTGTAAATCTAGACCATTCATTATTAGGTTTTAGATCTAATGGTAGATATTTTGTTGGCTTGTCTTGCCCTAGAAGGTAACCCTATTTTATGAGGGTGTTGTATTACGACCGCGGTATCGTGATGTATTCTGAGAGTTTGATAGTGGTCGTTTTGTCTCTGGATCTCTGGTGGTGATACTCATGTGAGAAGCTTTCTCTGCAAGTATATTGTAATCTTTGTGATTTCTGAATAATATATTGGGCGGCTTTTGGAGTGTGGGGTTTTTCTCCCGAAAGGGTTTTTCCTATGTAAATCACTGTGTTGTGGTATGCATGATATCTATGTTTATTTCTGTTTAAGTTTCTGTAACTGTCAAAGATCTGTAAAGTTTTGCATTATCCTCCTCTCAAGATTAGTGTAGGAAGTTGTTCCGCTACCTTAGCTTCCTTGCAAGGAGAAGTGCATGTTTAATGGAAAATCCAGCTACATGTGATGGAAATGCTAGTGTTTTATCATGCCTAGTTTGATATTTACTTATTTTAGCATTTGTAAAGGGGACTCAAAGGCATTCAGCAGAGTTCATGGAGTAGTAGAGCTACACGTGAACCATTTCCAGATATGGAGTAGCAAAGGATCGCAAGTAGCACCAACCATCGAAGGTTTGAGATGGTCATAACTTTCCATATTAGTGTAGTTACATGATGTCACAATGCATAGCTTATGGGTAATGTGCCTCTTGGTATGGCTCTAATTACACTGTAAGCTGGCATGCGATATAACCTATCTCTTGTATTATGGTGCTAAGTTTGGAAGAACAGTCCTAAGCAAACAATGGTTCCTTTAAGAACTTAGATCTTGTTTTTAAATAATGGATACTCTCTCACACCCAATATCATATATCTTGATGACTTTTGTTCATATTCAATCAGTGTCTTCTGTAAGAAGTCTTGTTCATAAAATCCACTTTTCATACATTCTAGATAGGCCTCTCATATATACTTGGATATATAGACATTCTATATTCAAAACTAGCTATCAAACTGACTTCATTTGATTCAATGGGGAAAATTTTAAGTAGCACTCAACGTTGCAGATATCATTTCACATCAGTAAGGGCGTGATATCAGATATAGCACCTAACATATTAGTTGAAGGCTCCAAAGTTCAAACTAATGAAATGTGTTGAACATGTATAAGTGGAAAAAGAAGGCTTTCAAGTTTCAAATTCTATGGCAAATCACTAAATAACGAAATGCAACTGAAACAAATAAGCTTAACAAGTAAACAGTTACTTTAGATTTGATGAGATTCCATAAAAAAATTTGCTCTTCCACAAGTTGGAGATAATTCCTCAAACTGCTCTATGTTGGCTACATTTTAACATGAGTTTCGGATATCAAGTTATCAACTACTATAAGAACATTTACAAAATCTCTTTATATGTTACAATGTATTATTCTTTCAGTGATTTTTTTTACATTATGAAAAGTATATCAAACTCGCAGAATCTTTTTTCATTTCAGGTCCACTAAACCAAGTGGAAAAGCACAACTACTCACAGACAACAACCAAAAAGAATATTACCTGTACAGCATCACCATGTTCAAGATCCGATACAGATGCATCATTATGTTGAAGAGTAAGTCCTTTGTCATCTGTCTGTACACAAGAATATAGAACAATTCTGATTTTAGTTTTTCTGAGTATGTCGAACAAAATACACAACTTCCAGATGATGTTTGTCCTCCCTCTACCAATAAGCATCTTAGAAATACCTAGCATAATGCATGCTGATGCAGCCATTAATATGAAACTGAAAAAGATATACTTATTAGGTACTACTAAAGACAAAAATGATCAATCTCAAAAAGTGGATTGAACAAAGTTGTACCCAGAAATGTTTTGAAAATGAGAACCTGTGAAAATAATGTCATAAATCTAATTTTAAAATGCATCACATGTTACTACACAACTAACAGAGGAAAACCAATCTATAGAGTAATAAATTTTTGAGTCCCAAAGTTTATGATCTAGACAAAGGAATTGTTTTTTTCCTCAAAATAAGAAACACTAAGAATCCTTCAAATGGTCTTGCTAGTAAGGAACATATGACAATAAAAGATTTAATGAAGCCCAACCTGCTCCAGCACAGTCAACAAATGCATAAAAGTTGAGAATTCCTATAAGAATGTTAGAATATTTTCCAGGAATACAGCCATCTCAAGGTTGTTATGTATTAGTCTAATAGACCAGAGAATGTCATGAGTATATTTTCAGCATATGAGAACCAATGGGGACTCATATGCATAATTGAAAGCTAGAGTATAAGTTTCTAGTCACTCCTAGCCCTGTAAGCATGCTATACTTCTTTCTCTCCTCCCGATCAGCCAAAGAAATATAGTCGTATAACTATGCATAAACATACAAAAGTGTATTAAGGAAACAAAACATACTCTTACATTACAAGAACCTCACTGCCAGCCATTAAGTACAGTAATGTTGTAATAGCCCTCCAAACATTTTGAGTTTAACCAAATATTAGTGTTCCTAAGGGGCACCTCCCTAAGAGTTTTACAGGCAAATTGGAGACAGGGACATACCAGGGACAGCAGGACAAGGACGAAGCGTTCCCTTGCAATCCCAACAGGTGCCACCTGCAAGGGTGGACATCTGTAGGAATGAACCCCTCTATAGGGGTGTCCAAGGATGCCCTGCCGTCCTGGGGACAGCAAGGCATCCCCTGCGGCAAATAAAAAAAACTTAAATTTTTTTTAAAACACACTTCAAAAAAAAAGGCAAACCCTAAACCTAAACTGAAAGAGGGGCCAACTAAGGCCTGCCACCCCTAAAAAGACTATAGCCCACCCTCAATTTAAATCACCATCAGCAATTTGCATTTTACAAGAGGAAGAGGAAGAGGAAGAGTCTCCACTTCAACCATCAATTCATCAATCGTCAACCCAAGTTAAAAACTTGAACTTCAAACTCAAATCTTTTAATTATTTTAACTTTCTTTTGTTTACGGTTTCAATGTTTAAATAAATAAAATTTAACAATCAATAGATGACAGCTGTTTTTTTTTCAGATTTTAGGTTTTCAAATTCTTTTTTTTTTGGTTTAGGGTTTGAAGTTTCAAACTTTCCGTAGCAAATATAAAAATCAATAGATAGGTAACTGTTTTTTTGTCAGATTTTAGGGTTTTTTATTTTATTTAAAAAGTTTGAAGTTAAAAGTTTATTTGCATAAAATATATAGCTGATTTTTTATTTGTTGTTTTTTACCATATATATTAAATTATAAAATTTTAAAACAAATAATTTATAAACAGGATTGAACTTATCTATATCCTCTACTTCTGCGCCTCATACATTCCTGAAGTAAGAAAAATATAAGTCAAGTGTGATGTCCCCATTTTTTTTAGTAACCTAAAAGGTTCTAATTTTAAATTAATTTTATAAAGTATTTTAATTACTTTATAAAATGTATTTTATTAAGTATTTTAATTACTTTATAAAATGTATTTTATTAAGTTACTTAAATCAGTTCAAAAACACTTTATAAAATAAAGTGTTATTGTGTACACAAAAACAATCATTTAATAAAGTTCAAGTGTGATTGTGCACACAAAAACCTTCATTTAATAAAATTAGGTCAGACCTAATTGAAGGCGGCTTTATAAGGAGCAGCTGGGAATCATTTGCATATCATTGAGTTTATGTGTTTTTGGTTGAAGACAAGTTCCTGGTTTCAGCTTGAGTTCAAGGAGATGTTCCCTTGCATTCATGGTATCAAGGAGATGATCCCTTGGTAATTAGTGGTTTGGAGATGATCCCTTACCATTCTTGAGGTGAAATTACTTCAGATTTCACATTTGTGCTTCAACGAATTGTGCCATTGGATTTCATGGTTTTTTGGGTATTGTTGTTGTTAGTGGGAGCAGTTATACACCTTCTTGCACCTATGTCGTGTTACATCCCACTTGTGCCCTAGATATTTTGATGGTTGTGCCCTAGTATCTTGATGTTGTTTCTCAAGCTTAGATATGTATATACACATATATCGTTAATCAGCTTGTTAAATAGAGCTATTCAATGTATATATAACTGGTTCAATTAAGTTCATTTGACAGATGTTCTCATGTTTACCTAAATGCAGATGCAAAGATGTAATGAGATATCGGACTAACTACTTGTGTTTGACCTAGTGATTGCAGGAAATATCACCTCCGAGGGGGGAGGAAAAGTATCATCAGGTACGAGAGGTAAATGAAGAGAAGTCTAGTGCCATCTGAAACCTAGCCAGTAAGTTTGAGACTGTCATTTTAAGGATTAGAACAACAAGTCCAAAGTCCTCAGGTAAACCCCAAAGTCGACCTTAGGTGTTAGGATCACCTAACTCATGTTATTGGTCATGTAGCATCACCTTATTATCTTCTGTTGAATCAAAAAAAAAATTAAAATTGAATCTGTTTGAACCTTGGACATTTAATTGGCTCTCGAAAATAATTAAATAGTCGATCAAATATAAGGAACTAAATGTATTAGCTATCGATAATTTCGAACACTGAAGTATTGATTTCCGGTTCCATATAAGAGATAATCTATGCTTTTTAACTTAAACTCGTAGAAACTCTCTAAATGCAATGGCCTTAGTGTACACAAACACTCTAATCATTACGGCTCAAATATGCGTAATAACTTGTTAAGCAAATCGATTTATTCCAATCACATTAACTTATTCTAGCCGTTGGCCTACATCATAAAGTGTATCCGCCTAAAAACATAGAGGTTTATATTTTGGTTTGAGGACTTATAAAGCACAAAAGATGGCCGTGGTCATCGGCCTCTTTCTCAACTCAAGGATAAAAAATATATACGAGCCTATCGGCCTCACTTGAAATGAGCACAAAGATTTATGTAGTGTATGACCTTATAAGCTTTTGGAGATACATTATTAAACCAAACGAAGCTCTGAAAACAAATTTGATTTCTATCCTAACCTTATAATCGGAAACGAAAGGAAAGATTTAAAAAATCTGAATGCGTTGTTAATCGTGGGGGAAGTGTCTAGTTGAGGTGGCAGACTTTTCGCAGATTGGGAGAGATATACTTGGAACGAGATTTCTTTTTGGGAGGAACCGTTTCTTGGCCGGCAGCAGAGAGAGCTCATTCGGAGATACTCAAGAGGTGTTCGACAAGGAAGAACGTCAGTCTTTGGAGATGGGATACACAGAGGAGACACGCACTCTACTCACGGAAGCACAGAGACAATCGCAATGCTTGGTAGGTGATTCGAAAAGAGGCTAGTAGGAAAAGTTAAGAAAGGTTAAACACCGACTTCGCACCCTCTACAGGAGAAAACAAATTTAAGCTGTAAGAGATTACTTGCTCTCAATCTTTAAGGAATAATTCATAGTAATTTACATTGCAAGTTTTGATTAAAAAAAAGAAAACTATAGTTGTATGGCTCGGTAGTAGGCCGATAGGACTAATGCTAACAGGTTTTGAAGGAGACCGACATGGCCATTCCCATGTAAACTTTATGACAGGTCGAGTAACCAAAAAGCTATGTATAACTTAGAAGGTCGAATGGCCTAATATGCTCCAGCCTGAAAGACCGACAAACTTATAAATTATTGTATTGAAAAACTATTAGGACCAACAGACCAGTTAGTTCACCATATTGACAGGTCGGGTCAACGACTGTCAAGAGAAAAAGAAAAAGATTTTGTTCTGTCATTGTGAAACTGTTAGGCCGAAGGTTGTTAACCCTCATGGCCATTGGGTAGAAAGTCTGAGAAGTAAGACTTCTTGTGAGAAGATATCTCCCTAAAGAAGGAAAACAATAAGAACGACCATTATATGACCCTCTAACCTCTCTATACGGTACTGGAATAAACATTATTTCTTGGAAGATATATTTGTATGTAATTAGACTTCTTAGTTACAATTGGTAGCTGACATCAATCCCGCCTTGGAAATCTTTGAATCCTTGCTTACGTGGTGTCAAAAAGGTTATGAATTAAGTAGAGTTCTTGAAAATGGTGTTAACAGTGGTAGGAACCCAATGATATCTTCATCAGTCAGTGTGCAGTGGCACAAAAGACAGACAAGAAAGTTAATTCCTTTAAATAAATTCTTGCTGAGTAGGGTGATAAACTGGACTACATGACTTCACTGTGTTGTGTTGCGCTTAATTAAAAACCTTGGCCAAGGTGATGCTACTACTTAATAATGTCAGTCAGTTTCTTGTCCCAGATACACACCCAGTCAAAGGTCATGCTAGTTAGGAGTTGCCTATAGTGTATGACCGACTAGGGATTGTGTAGGGTCAGACACCAATCTCAGATGGCATTAGATTTTTCTTCCATTACTTCTTTGCCAAGGGCCGGGTCTTTTCAGTAGGAATGGCACGAGGGACTAGTAAGTCCATGGATGGGCGGATAAACACCCTAATGATATTTTTCCTCCCTCTCCATTCAGCTATAAAGGATAATTAAAGCTCTAGACGAACTAAACGGATTCAAGAAACACGGTAATTCCAAACCCTCTATGACCATGAAATGGTATTTACTTTAATAGTTATTTCTTTCAATTATCATTTGTATGCATGGCAAAAAGAATCAGTTTATAGTCTTTGACTTTTTTTTTTTCAAATATATATATTTATTTCTGCTCTTTTGAACCAGTTTATGCATATTGCTCATAAATTAGTTTAGTTTTAGTTTGTTACAAATATGTATGTTACATATCCATTAATTGCTTAATTTTAGTTGTGACATGTCGGGCATGCTTCACTTCCATAGGAAGTCTACGAGAGTTAGAGGTTGGCTTGGTGTTGAGGACTTTCTGAGATGCTTCCACTACCTCATACTTTGCACATGCGAAGGAGTGATGATTTGGGATCCAAGCGGTGACACTTGGGATCTATTTGGGTTGCTTCACAATCGTTGGGACACAGATCTTGGTGACAGGTGGACATGTTTCAGAGACTACACACTTCACCACTTGCTAACAGGCATGTTTCTCTTCGAGGCCTCATTTCTGAGGAGTGGCACCTTGGGAGCTTTGGAGAGCGTTGCATTTGTGGTTGTGGGGTTACTTTCAGAATCTAGAGGATGGTGCTTGGGTGGGCTCGAGTGTGTATGGCTACGGCTACCAGAGTTCACTTCGCATTGCATTCTTCACATTCTTCTTGGAGGATGCGGCCACCAACGGAGGATTTGTACGACCATTGGGCATGCAAACAGATGGAGGTACATGTCATTCAACACTATCTCACAGGATACATACTTGCCATTGCTTGAGGACAAGCAATTCCGAGAAGGGACTATAATGTCCCCGTTTTTGGAATGGTCGCCATTGGAGAGAGTTTGGGCTAATCCTAACACTTCGAGATTTTTGGGAGACGTCTTGAGCATTAGATATGACTTATCATATTTTTCTGATGTCTTTGATGCACTTATCTTGGATAAGATAATTTGTCTTCCTTGGAGCGAGCTACTTGGGATAATCACAATCATGCCGAGGGATAGTATTGTGTTGTATGGATGCCATTTTCACATAAGAGGATGCTTACATTCATGCCAAGAGAAGTATATGGGTGCCTTGTTTATGCCTTCGTTCATGGTCACATTGTACACATCATTATGGAGGTCATCATCATTATTATCTTGGGCGCCTAATGGAGAAATAAAATATAATATTCCTTGTATCTATGCTAGCGCTTGAAGAAGAGATAAAATAATGATCAAATCATATCTTTAATTTGATTTGTTTGGGAGGGAAAAGTGCATTCAAAAATATAACATCCTTTGCCTAGGTCGGCTATATTGGAGGGAGGTCGAGTTGTGTATAAATACAAGGTCTTTTGGCATTTGCAAATCATCCACTCAGCATTCATTCATACATATTTGGAGTTCATCTCTTGGTGAGGATCTTGGTACAAAAACCTCAAGCATCCTAGTGGAGGATTCCGTGAAGGGGATCTAATTGTGCTTCAATTTCTTCTAGGGCAGATTATATATCAGATTTGAGATCATTCATGGGACCTCCATGGCGAATTGACTAGGTAGGGTTGGAGCGAACCACATTAGAGGAAGAGCGACTTGCATCTTGAGGTGATTGTTGGCTGCTAGGGTTTGATCTACAGAAGATTTTGGAACAGAAGATCAGCAGACCTCATCTGCCTACCTTGGAGGACTTCTTATTGGGTGATTTGCATTATTGCTTAGGGTTTTCAACTCTAATTGTGGAGCGCCACCCTTTGAGGACATTTTGTTCATTTTTTGGTATGTACAAACTTAATATTAGGTCTGATCTGTAGCAGCAGTGATCTGATTTGTATTTGGGCATGCTTGCCTATGTTTTGGATGTAAAAATCAGAATTCTATATTCTGAAACTATAACAACAGCTTATTCAGATTTGTTATGTGTGTTTGATGTCACAAAATGTGTATTTCATGGTGAATTTCCCTTATGATATTGGGCGAATCATGTGGTGTATTATTCTGATGCGATATATTGGCTGCTATAAGTATCTATCAATCTGAAAATTACAAATCAGAATTCAGTATCTAGGGTTTGAGCAGAAAATTCAAGTAAGGTTCATTTGGAAAGCCCGTAAATCCAAACTTGGCAATAATATCCCCATTTGGGATATTACATACATACCCTGCACTTTTACACCTTCGTATTACAGCATTTTGCACATATGTTGTAAATACATAGCCATAGCACATGATTTGACCTGTTTGGTCATAACCAACTCCTACTTAACATCCATCAACTACTTGCCCCTCCAAACCTCCTCAACTGGGATCACTGCACATTTCTCGGCCCTTTTGCCACCTTGGACTAGACCATGTGGCGCAGCCTAGTCCTCCAATTTGAAATTTATCTTTCCACGCCCAAAAGGCAACCTTTTCACAAAATAGTCGTTATCCCATTGGCTCGCACACCAAATAATTCAAATTAACAACTATGGATATGTATTAAAGAACATTTCCCACATCATTAGAAGACATCAATATAGATCTGGAAATCACAAAACCACAAAAAGGCTAATTCAATTCACGAGCAGCCAAAGCTACATTTGTGCATTTTGGCACTCCACCAATTCATCTGTCCACTAGAATTGTATTTGCATCGCTTGCTTGGCGTGTTTGCAACACCTTATTCTTTTAAGTTTTCCAAGGGCTAGACTGCAATTGAGACAAGCCAAGGATCCTCTACTTCATCTTGAAGGAAGCCCCACTTTCAACACAACCGAGATCAAAAAAAGGTACAAAAGTCAAAGGCAAGTGAAACCAGCAGATCTGCACCAGCAAAGGACCAGGTCACACAACCTGGTCTTGATTGCATGAAGCAGTCCAGTCCAGGATCAGCAGGCCACATGGCACAGTTTGGTCTGCAGCAACAAAACTTTCTGTATAGGACTGTCATAGCTCCCTAATTGTAGATCCACATCCTGATTCTTATTTCAATTTTTCTTGTAACAACATTCCAGTCAATCAACAGCAAGGTCAAGCCTCCACCACACCGGATCAAGTAAGCATATAATCTCTCTCCAATTACTATAGTCATTTCTAGATCTGATTAGTTATTGATTTGCCTTGATCATTTAACTAGATCTAGATTAGTACAGGAGAATAGGAAGAAAATACAGCTTCCCCTACATTAATTTGAGGAACTTGACATTCTTACGCCACCTAGAATCTTGCCCTAGGTTATCCATCACCCTAGGTCTTTGATTGAACCTATCTTATTCTATATGGATTGTCATAAAACATCATCCACGGCTGATATACATGCACATCTTAAGGATTTCGATGTCTTTTCTCACTTTGTTACTTCTAACCCATTAATCCTTGATAATATAACGTCTTTTTATAAACAAGGGGGTGTATCATGTTCCATTCATTCCTTGTTTCAATGTGTATCTCAATTCCAATCATTTTTAGAGCTTGTTATACCTTTCCATCCATCCTAGATTAATTCATTACATTTGCCAATACTATTCATTGATGATGGCAATTTTTCTGTATGGCAAATGATAGTGAACTACCTCTAAGCACATTCCCTTCTTGCGATGATTTTATCTAGCAATAAGCTTAGAGATGATTACCTATGTCATGAAAGGTTTCCCTCCCTCATGATATTGTCATAATAGCATTCCCCCTATAGATATCGATGCTTCTTTTCCTGTGGATAATTCAGTTCATGCTTTTAAATTTTTAATGATGATCATACTATTACTGAACCTACAATTGCTGCCTTCGATGAAATATTCAAGGATTGTGTGGGATTTATTGAAGATCAACCTAATGTACCTTCTTCTCCCATGATTACCTTCACCCAAGGAGAAATTCCCAATAATGGTTATCACATGCCCTTGTCTATTTAGGGTTTTCTTCATTACAAGCCCATTGATGGCATTATAGTAGATCCTAGATCAGCTATCAACATTTGCACTAAGGAGTTATTATATAATCTTCATTTTGACTGAGATACTTATCCTCATTTCTGGTGGACTCTCAAAAGTTCTAATGGACAAATGCAACACTCTAGGATGCATTATTTGAACTTGCAAACTGACACAATGGAGGAGCCCATACTTTTTCACATTATACCCACATCTGATAGATATAGCATGGTCCTTGGATGCCCTTGGATAGAGCAATACCAAGCCATTCCCTCCAAATTACATCAATGTGTTAAATACATTCATAAGGGGAAAGTGGTGACCACTCCAAGGGGCAACTATGAACCTCTCTTAGACAATGCAAATTTTACAATAGGTACATTCATTGAAAAGCCAAAAGATTCACCAAAAGAGAGAACGGATTTGCTATATACTTTATACAAATTATTCAAACATCAACAAAGCCAAGAGTGCAAGTGTTCACACTTATCAAATCCTTTGGAAATAAATCAACCCAAATGAATATTCTGCTTGCTTTAATATTGTTAGAAATGAGAAAGGATCCAACAAATGCTCCTAAAACTAAACCACACAACTTCAATAATGCCAGAACACAAATAAGGTTAAATCAACAAGTGACTTCCATGAGTCTTAACGTACAATTTGTCCAAGACAAACAAATCAACCAATGTTGTAAAGAAGGAGCCAAAAGCTAAATAGGTAGTTGTGTCTAAGCCAAAAACTGAAATACCTCCTTTAGAGCATAGTTTTGTGAAAGGACAAACCATTTATGAAGATCCAAGGCCCTCTTCACATGCACAAATACAAATGGCACATATCAATCTATCTTTCCCATCCGATTGGGAGGAGGAAGAGATGACCTCTTAGTTGAATATAGATTTACAAATTATATCGGTTGATTTTCCATACCTTACACACATATCAAATATTATCCTATTATACAAATATCTATACCTCTTTTTGTTTGCCTTGATCTTCCTTTTTTCCTTGTGTGTGTTCATAAAAACTAATCGATGATGTAAAGACACCTTTTATAGTGCATGTTGACACAAGGCCACGAACATCATCTTTCTACTTGTACCTTTCTCCTCTTTTCACCTCATCATGTTTATTATCTACATCTCTGTGTTTTTCCTCTATGTATTTGGGATAATGCAACGCAATGCAAGTGTCCCAGTGACACTTCATTCGTGTTGACTAAAAACATAGCTCCCTTTGTTTTTGATTTAGGTATGCCTCCTTTACATATGCATGGCCCTTGCTTCTATTACCTACAAATTTTACTACTCCTTGGTCCTTGCCTTCTTTTCTTCCATGGCTCTTACCTTCAACCTTGCCTTCTTTTCCTCCATGGCCCTTGCTATCACCTTACACACCATGTTACCTGGCTTCTCCATTGGGGCATTCAATGCACTATCATGCAAGTTGGGCACATTCTCTCCCTTAGGAACAAACAGTCAAAAATTACACATTGCCATCAAATGTGACATCATGCAACAAATTTTCCTTTTACTATTCCTTCAACCTTGCCTTCTTTTCCTCCATGGCCCTTGCTATCACCTTACACACCATGTTACCTAGCTTCTCCATTGGGGCATTCAATGCACTATCATGCAAGTTGGGCACATTCTCTCCCTTAGGAACAAACAGTCAAAAATTACACATTGCCATCAAATGTGACATCATGCAACAAATTAATTCCATGTACACATCTTATACGATATGTATTGCATTGCTCTTACACGATGATATTTGGCACATGGCCACACAGTTTTGCAAATGTTTGCCCCTGCTTGGGGGCAACATTGGGGCATCGATATGCCCACCATTACCTAATCCATATTAACAAAATCATACGAATAATATCCAAGGCCATTAAATTGTAGTATATATCCATTTTCATATATCATCCTTCTTTTTCTCTCAAATTGAATGCAACATGCCATCATGCACTCATTTTGAGGGAGGGCATAAAACCACACCAAATCCAAGATTATCATGTGCATACGCTATGGAGGCCTAGTGGTTCTGAACTCCACATGGACCATGTGTGTCACAACATCTTACCCCAATTTTACTTTTACACCAGCTACTTCATGTGCATAAGTTGTGGGAGCCTACAGATTCTAAACTCCACACCAATCATATGCATCATAACCCAAAATGGGCCAAACCATTTGAGATTGACATGAGCATATGTTGTGGGGCCTAGTGGTTCTAAACTCCACATCAACCATATGCACAAAGCCATCTTGCTCTAGATTTCACCTCTTACTCCAATTTCGCTTCACGCTTTTTACATGTCTTAAATGGTGTTTATGGATTTTTAACAATAACATTTGATGCAGGTACAACTAATGATTTGTGTGCAGATGCAAATGACATGTTTTTGCAATTAGAAGTAGATAGCGAGGCATTTTCCAAAAATTAAATATTGTATCTTTTTCATGTCTACTTTACTTTTTATCGCACATTTACTTTGGAGTCAATGATTTATATAGATTCACATGCATACCAAAATGAAGGCAAAATGTAAGGGATTAAAGTGCATAACTAGCACTTTACACTTTCATTTTATGACACTTTGCACACATGTCATAAATACATAGACGAAGCATGTGATCTGACCTATTTAGCGCATAATCTGACTCATGCGCAACATCTATCAACTATTTGCCACTCTAGACCTCCTTAGCGAACACCATCCATTACACATTTCATAGCCCTTTTGCCACCATGGACTAGACCACGTGGCGTAGCCCAATCCAAGACTAGACCACATGGCGTGGCCTACTCCTCCAAATTCAAATTCATCTTTTCACAACCAAAATATGACCCTTTCGCAAAATAGTTGTTATCACATTGGGTCACACCAAATAAATCAAATTAACAACTATGGACATATATTTAAGGACATTTCCTAGGTCATTTGAAGACATCAAGAGAGTGTTGCAAATATGTGCCTAAGCGGTGTTGTCATTGATGTCAACATATACTTGTTGCATTGATGTCAACTGTATCCTATTCTGTTGCCTGGTTTGAAGACCAGAATGTTGAGGATATTGAGAAAATTAATAAAGATTAATGTATGCGGACTATATGGCTATGTAGAGGATTGTCTTAAGTAGCTCCAGTTAAGATTTGAGAGTTCCGCATGAAGATTTGAAGAAGTTATGGCCATCTGAGTAAAACCGGGTTTTGTTGTGTTCAGAAGAGACAGAGTGACAATAAATTGGTCCGAATTGCTCCGCATTGTAATATTATGATCTGCGGATCTAGAGGCATGTTTGGGAAGTTAGTGTGTATCATCAACTCAAGTGGTTCGTGGTTTGGAGGTCCGCAAGCAATCTTTCTAGTGTGACAGTCATGGCAGACAGTGTTCTTGAGGTACCAGATGAAGATGCAAGTGATTATGATGATTTGGAGGAGTGCAGATGTTTTTGTTGAATTCAATGTGCTTGTGGAGATCTCTGGATCGTGTGACTGTTGTGTTGGAGGTCCGCATTGAAGATTGAGCTCGTTGGTGAAGATTTCTTTCTTGGTGTTGTTGTTTTTCCCAGTCTTGGCCGACCGGATGATTCAAGTGTGTTGCGGATGATCTAAGAGTAATTCTCTGGAGTGTGGCGTGTTGTTGGAGGAAGATTCAAGTCTCAGCTATGTTTGGCCGACAGTATAGTGATCCGCGTTAAGACAAGCCGACCTTGATGTTCATTCCAAGGTTGATAAAGCATATAAATATTTGTGGATGAGTTGTGGAATGTGGTCCGTGTGCGAAAATGATAAAATCCTAAGAGAGGTACAGAAGCAGAGCAGAGAGGAAAAAGTGCAAAGGATCAAGATCAATAAAGGATGAAGATATAGAGAACAAGTGGTTGAGAAACAGAGCGGAAATTGTGAGCTTTCAAAGGGACTGAACCAGGCATGAAGTAGATGCTATTTCTTAGTTCATTATCTTTGGGTTAAACTTAATTCGTTGTAGGCAGTGAGCCTCTTTTGAGCAGTGAGCTCTGTGCAGTGCGTCCGAAGGCATGTGCCTTCTCTTTTTCTAAAGTACTTTTAACAGGGTACTAATCTTTGTGGGTTAACCCCCACCGTGATTTTCCCTTAACCGAGATTCCACATTAAAACTCTGGTGTTATGTGTGTTCATTTGTTTTTTCTCATGTGTTAATGATTCATGTTTTAAATGTTTACATCATTAATCAGTTTTAAGTGGTAAAGAAGAATTAATTATTGCAAGTGATAAAGTTTTGGGACAACTGATTCACCCCCCCCCGCTCTCAGTTGTCCGGACTAATTCCATCAAAGAGATCTAGAGCATCCAAAGCTATATTTCCACAATTATGCATTACACTAGTGACCAAATCCATCAAAATTGCATTTGCATCACTTGATTGCTATGTTTGTGACACCCTACTCTTTTCCAAGGGATTGACTGCCATTGGTACAAGCCAAGGATCCTCTCCTTCATCTTGAAGCAAGCCCCATCATGCTTTCCAACAAAACCAAGATCAAATGTGGGTACAAAAGTCAAAGGCGTGCCAAACTAGTAGAGGACCAAGCAGCACCATCTAGACTCAATAGCATGGTGCAGCATGCAGGACCAAGCCACGTAGCATGACCTAGTCTGCAGTAGAAGAACTTTCCATACAAGACTGTCATAGCTCCCTAATTGTAGATCCACATCCCGGTTCTTATTTCAGATCTTCTATCACAATGTTCCAATCAGTCAACCCCAAAGTCAAGCCTCCACCACGCTGAATCAAATAAGTATATAGTATCTCTCCAATTACTCTAGTTACTACAGTCATTTCTAGATCTAATTTGTTATTAATTTGCTTTGGTTAGATCTAGATTACTGTAGGAGAATAGAAAGAAAACAGATTAACTCCCCTACACTTTCATGAACTAAAGATACCTAGCATTCGCAATCCATGAATCACATTTAAGCAGAACTATAAAGATTCCCAAACTAAATCCAACTCTAATATACATATTTCTAATAGAAAAAATAAAACTAAGACCATGTAAAGATAAGATTAAAAAAGATGACTCATAAAAGTGATTGCTTGTTAAGAGGATTAGAATCCCCTTCCAAACACGATTTAGTTATTTCAAAATTTTAAAATTTGAACAGAACAAACCTATAACCAGAGTGAAGAGATTTATTAAGTCCATGTGAAGATAAGATTAAAAAAGAATATTAGACTCCCCTCCCAAATAGGATTGAGTTGTTTCAAAAAATTAGGAATTGAAGAGAACAAGCCTATAACCACTTTAATAAAGAGATTTATTACGCCATTGTGATTAGGATGAAAACAATAATTAGAATCTTTTTGAATGTCTCGCTTACCTACTTCGACCAATTAATTTCTCTTTCTTTCTACTATGGTAAAATGAGTTATTATTTTGCAGCTTTGATAATTGTTCTATTTATTAGTTTGCTCTTGCTGAGGTTTCTTCTCTTTTTGCCTTTTCACCATTCACTCTTGTAGCAGATATTAGGCCCCTATGCATAAGCAGCAGAACTAGCATTTCCTGAAATTTGAACCTTTGTTGGTCTCTTTCCATATATATTTATAGTAAAATTATTTCTATAAAGAAAAGTTCAACATGCTTTGAATTTTTATATTTGAAGTTCAAAATGCAACATAACAAATTCAAAGTTATGAATTGTTCAAAGTTCAGCTGGAATGAACAAAACATGAAGCATCAATTTGAAGCTCTGTATCAGGTTACGAAGAAGAATTGTAAACCAAAGTGGCCACGGTCCTATGTTCTCCAGTTGCACAGAAGCCATAGCACTCTTATGAAAATTTGTGAAGATCAACTCTAATGTAACAGACACCTAGCACGGTCCTGGTCCATGGTCCCCTTCCTACTTTTCTCAGTCGGTATAGAACAACAGAACTTTTTTCTTTCATTTTGGTAATTTCAATAGAGCTGGATATGAAATTAATGCACCTCAAATTTTACTTTTAATTAAAAAACTAAAAAACATCTCTTAAATGTAATAATAGTATATCATATTGAGACTCAAAAATGGGTTAATAATCTTGAAATTTCAAGCTTGGCCAGCTATAACTAAATTTGAAGCTTAATTATTGTGATACTTACAAAATTATTATAGTTTGAATATTTGTAATGTTGCATTTAAGTTCCTTCAAAAGACAAATATAAAGTTCCCTTTATAGCCTCACCAACTGAGACCATTAACCCAACACTTTGATAAATAAATAATAATAGATAGATAGCTAAAAACTTTATATCTTCTAAAGTTCAAATAATTAAAATAAATAAAATAGAATAAAAGTTAAAACAGATTCAAAACCATTTTTAATGAATATTGATAGTTTAGAAATTTAAGGCTCTAAAATTCAAATAACTGAAATAAACAAAACATTCTAATTATTTAAAAATAATAATAATAATATTTTAAAAACTTATTTATATGCTTGTCATAAATGTATCATATTTCTTTAAATGCTTAAAAGTTTTCATATTAACAATAGTAACATACTTTTGCTTCGAAGACATGATATTTCTATAATCCATCCATTACAGTTAGTTAAAAACTTTCAGGTTAACAATAATAACACACTTTTGCTTTCGAGACATGATATTTCTACAATCCATCCATTAAAGTTAGTTAAAAAGTTTCTAGCAAAAAACTAGTTACACAGTTTTCTACTAGAAACTATTTAATTAAGAGTTTTACCTCTTAAATGCATATAATTAAAAATAAAGTTTAACTTCTTAAATTATACATTACAGTGCAAAGTCAAATACAATCCATCCATTACAGTTAGTTAAAAGCTTTCAGGTTAACAATAGTAACACGCTTTTGCTTGGAAGACATGATATTTCTTCAATCCATTACAGTCAGTTAAAAAGTTTCAAAAAAAAACAAGTTACACAGTTTTCTACCAGAACTCTTTAACTAAAGTTTAACTTCTTAAATTATACATTGCAGTGCAAAGTCAATTACAATCCCTCCATTACAGTTAGTTAAAAGCTTTCAGGTTAACAATAGTAACACACTTTTGCTTGAAAGACATGATATTTCTTGAATCCATTACAGTCAGTTAAAAAGTTTCTCAAAAAACTAGTTATACAGTTTTCTACCAGAACTCTTCAACTAAAGTTTAACTTCTTAAATTATACATTGCAGTGCAAAGTCAAATACAAATTTACAATCCATCCATTACTGTTAGTTAAAAGCTTTCAGGTTAACAATAGTAACACACTTTTGCTTGGAAGACATGATATTTCTTCAATCCATTAAAATCATTTAAAAAGTTTCTCCAAAAAAACTAGTTACACAGGTTTCTACCAGAAACTCTTTAACTAAGACTTTTAACTCTTAAATGCATAAAATTAAAACTAAAGTTTTAACTTCTTAAATTATGCATTGCAGTGCAAAGTCAAATACAATCTATCCATTACAGTTAGTTAAAAGCTTTCAGGTTAACAATAATAACGCACTTTTGCTTGGAAGACATGATATTTCTTCAATCCATTACAGTCACTTAAAAAGTTTCTCCAAAAAAACTAGTTACACAGTTTTCTACCAGAAACTTTTTAACTAAGACTTTTACCTCTTAAAAGCATATAAGTAAAAATAAACTTCAACTTCTTAAACTATACATTGCAGTGCAAAGTCAAATTATATGCATTGACAGATCCAAAGAAACAATTTTCAAACAAAGCACGTATATTTAATAAAGAATGTTAAAAGCAGCTGCCGTCCTTAACGAGAGCTAAGCAGGTGAAATTCCACGCGTAATAAAACCTAACTGGATTTCAAGCTAAATAATATTTGATCGATTTCAAAATGTATACATCGTGACGCCAGATGATTGGAATTTGGCAATCGAAATGCATAAATTAATGTATCGGATAGTTCAAAGATATCATTCAAAGCAGAAGAACCAGAAAAGAAAAGAAAAGAAAAACAAAAAAATTTAAAGCCATAGAGCGTACGCCATTAGTGGTTAGAAGCGGTGTTCTCTCGCTTGCAAGCGCGCCGTTGCCTGGTCCTCTAGCCATTGCTTAATCACCTTCAGAAGTTTTTCTCTTTCACCATGAAATTTCAAGGGATGAGTGCGTGCCCTATATATGAGACTTGCGATCATTCAAGGTGGTGCCAAGTGCTTTGTACCAAGTATGTTCCAGAATATTATTGTTCGGGCTATCCGAAAGAAAAAAAAGTCACTGTGGCATCTAATGCTCGCAGCTCGAAGGGGACGACTAGCATAAAGAGGCGCTACTTTAGCAGAAAATGTCCAGGAGCTTACAGAGCCCGCCCCTTCTTCAGTCCCAAATGTTTAGAACAAACAGGCATTGGCATCTAGTAGGAAAAGTCACAGGCTAATGAGACAAAAAGAAAGTGGCACTTCTGCTGCTTTCTTTTATTTACTTGTGTTAAAAGGGCGTTTTAGGGAGCCATTTGTGGGGGAACATTAGATAAATTAATGTATACGTTAGACGGCATTAGTTAAATCATTTCCTCATCTGGTGGAGGCTGTTACTTTGCTTCACCTGTGAAATACACGCCTTCCGAATGACGTCGGTATCCCACACGGAAGATATTGTACTAGATGGAAAAGAGCATAAAGTAGAACCCACTATATATAATGGTGCCACATTTATATAAATGGAAAAGATTGTCTTTGTGATAAAATGATTTTGTTACCTTTATAGTAGATTTAAAGATTGTCTTTGTGATAAAATGATTTTGTTATTATTTTTTTTTAGTTTTGTAGATATTATTAAAGGTATTTATGGAATTTATTCCTTAAGAGATTCTAATTTACCTAAGTTTAATGTGTTTAAAAATATATTAAAAATTTAAATTTGTGTATGAATGAATGAAAGCTTTTAATGACATCTACAGTCTATGGGATTCATAGGTAAAACAAGTTATATCAAACAAGGAAACAAAGGAACTATAGGCAGCCCCTATTACTCATGTCTGCTCTTCATTTCACTGTTGATCCCCATTCTTTTGTTATGAATCCTGCATAGGGAATCTGTCGCTTTAATTGCTCTCCATTTCACTGTTGATCTCCATTTCATTATCGATCCCCTTTCTTCTGTTATGAATCCTGCACAGGGAATCTATCACTTTAACTACCCTCTCCTCTTCAAATAAGGTCGTTAAAGAACCCTCATTTAACACATTAGTGTAGTTGATCGAGATGTAGAGATAAAATGTTTTTATAAATTGTATTTTTGTTTTTCTCTTCTTTAACATATATTTTTAGAGATTTTATTTAATAAGCATGACAATATTCATTTAGAATTGTTTGTCATATAAACATTTCTCTACATTTCATTTTTACACATTTAACCAATAATCTCTAGTCATAAATTAAATTGGTATCTCATACTATAAATAATATAGAATAAAAAGCATATTCTAATTTGGATAGTATTACTCTCAAGTCTCTTAACTTGTATAACGACTGAAATTGAATCATTATTTAAAAACTTAAATGAAATTTGAGCAAATTAAAAATAATTTATTAGTTAAATAACTTTAAAATAAAAAATACATTTTATTTTGAAACTTTAAAATGATATGTGCTATGAAAACACATAGAATTAAATAGAACAAAACAAACTTTTTATAGTTACTATGAAAATACATAGATGTAAATAGAACAAAACAAACTTTTTATAATTAAATAGTTGCAATGCATTTCAAATGATTTGATTCATAAAAACTAATGTTAAAATATTGAAAATAAATTATATAAAAACTTTTAGTAAGGAAAAAATTAAAAAAAAGTTATAACATTCTAAAATATTATAATAATATAGTTACAAAAGTTAAATATAAAATATAAAATATAAAGATGCACCTCCCAAAAATATTTTATGATAAAAAATTATATAAACTATATAAAATAAAATAGAATATAAAATATATTTTCTTTTGATATACAGCATTTAATAATATTAAATATATTTAAATAAATATTTACAATCATAACATGGTCTATGAAATTTTTAATTAAATAAATTTATTTTATTCTCATAAATATTTATTAAAATAAATGTTAAACTAAGCAAACTTAAATTTCAATGAATTGATTATATTAAAATTTAATTTTATCTCATTTTAAATTTATACATATTTATTATTTTAATTTGATCATTATTTAATTGTTTTACTCAATAGAACTATCCTTCCTTAAGTATATTAATGTTTACTTTATGATCATACTCACTACTTTTCATGGCCTTGATAGCAACACTAAATAGTGTTAAGAAATTTCATTATCATCTTATAAAATAAAATTTTATATGTTTTAGATCGATTATAGTTAATTAGTATATGTAATAATTTCCTTTGTTTTGAAGGGATTTTTTATTGGAAAGTTTTTATAATGATGATTTAGGTCAACAAAAATGTTATTTTGGGCTTTTTAATAGAGATATAAGTAAGTTAATTTATTGTATTTTAATGAATCTTGCACGTTAATTTAGTTTACGAGATTTTAAATGTCAGTCATCACAACATTTAAGTTTGTAAAAGTGAAATATGTATTTCTTGTACTTTTATCTTTTGTTTTACACCATTTTGTATGGATGTTTCAAGTGCATTACTCTAGCACATGATTTTGACTGATTTGGTACTTTCATGGACACTAGAATAAGATTTCCACTCAGAAACATCATCTTGCTTCTACTCAAAACAACATTTTCTCTGCCTAATTCAAGACCATAAGTGTGGCTTTGACCTAATTTAGGGCCATAGTTGTAGCCTTGAACCACTTTTGAAATTTCCCTATTAATTATGACCCAAGTTGACTCAATCCCAACTAGCCATTATTTAATGATTCACACACCAAAATGTTCAAATCGTGCATCTAAAGCATGTATAAAAGGACATAACCTTAGGTTGTTTGGATCATCTATCATTATAGATCATTATCCACTACTCTTTCGCCAATACTCAAAATCATTCATATCTTTGTCATAGCCTTGTTTTACATCAACCATTTTGATTACATTAACTTTTGTATAAGCAAATACTAAAATCCTAGTTCTTGCACTAGGTCACTTTGTCATCCATTATACTTAGTTCAAGTATCAAGCTCTCATTATCATAATTGCATCATTTTCAACTATTGAAGCATTCATTGCATATGTTGTTTTATGTATTTTCCAAATTTTTAATCTAAATTGTTGAATCAATCAATGAGATTTGACCAAGATGCAAGGCACAAGTTAATACACTTCCACACCCTATCTTAGCAAGCTCCAACTATGTATTTCAACACCACTAAATCTTTGGTTCGTAGGCACGTAGGTACTGATAAACATGTATTGTAGGTGCTAAAGTTTCGAAGACTCTAAGTTTAAGGTCACTTAGAAGTTCAAGGTCACACCTTTTGGGTTAAGACCACATGTATAGGATCAAGGTTGTAGATGCAAATTGATTCAGGTTCACACATAGTTCCATGTTTGTTTAACGTGGTCATCTTAGTCTATTCATTTATGATCTAATTTCATATTTTAGGTATCATTCCTCTGTCATAGTTAAATTAGCTTTCTCTTCTTCGACATCAAAGTATGGTTTTATTTTAGTCATTTTTTCTATTTCAAATCTAATCAAGTATGTTTTTTGAAATTTAACTCTTTTATCTAAGTAAGTTGCTATATTGTTTATTTAAATAATTGATTAATTTAGATAATTTGAAAAAGACACTCTTATTTCTTTTCAAAATTATATGCTTCTTTTAATTTTTATTATGTATATTAAATATTTATAAACCATAAATCAAAATGTAATCATTAATTAATATATAAACATCTAATAATAAATTATATAAAAATCTTAAATCAAAATAATCAAAGAACTTTATAATTTTGCATAGCATTTGAACCTAAAGATATTAAAGTTTGTCATCATATATATTACACTTGCATAGAACTAATAATAAAAAAACCAATCATCAAAATTCCTCTCCCATTGTAATGGTCAAATTAGCATACCCATGCCATTTCTCATTTGATTTTGGGTTCATTTTGATGAGAATGTCTTAATACAATTACATACCAACAAATGGCACACTCTTGTGCTAAGTCTAGATAATGCTCTGATCCTTATCCATCCCTATTTCCTCCCACTTACACTTAAATTCCTATATATTCACCATTTATCCTTCATTACTACACCTATATTCTCACCCACACCCATATATGTGTCCTTGACCTGAGATTATCACTTCCTTGCCCAAATTTATTTATGTGCCACTTAAGATTGATCTTGTGGTGTGCAGGAATGAACACATAATACAAATATTTAAATTCAAATTTTAACTTTCCTACCCCTTTCTATTTGTCATTACAAGCCAATTTGGCACACATTTTGTGTGACATATTATGTCATAGAATTTAATATGTCATCTCACATTGCTGAATTGTGTGGACTATTATTGTTTCAATGGAGTGTTCATACCAAGGAAAGGAATATAAGAAGAATCCAAGAGTGGTTTATGAATTTGAATCCTTTTGAGTGTTTGAATATTTGTTTTCATGTTAATTGAAAACATCCACATACCTTGAAGCACATGCTCATGCTAAATTCACATGCACCTCAAAATGGGGGCAAAATGTAATGGTTAAATTTGCATACCCACACCATTTTTCATCTAGTTTTGGACCCATTTTGATGAGAATGTCTTAATACAATTATATATCAACAAGTGGAAAACTCTTGTGCTGAGTTTAGCTCGTTCTCTAATCCCTATCTATCCCTATTTCCTCCCACTTACAATTATTCCTATACATTCACCATTTGCTCCTTGTTCTCACACCTATATTCATACCCACTCCCATACTTTCATCCCCATCTTGAGATTATCACTTCTCTACTCAGATTCATTTTTACACCACTCAAGATTGATCCCCAACTTGAGTTTTTGATAGTGAAGGTTGACGTCGACAAAAATAATTTTGTAGGCTTTATAGTAAAGATAAAAGTAAGTTAATTTATCACATTTCAATGAATCCTACACATTAATTTAGTTTAAGAGACTTTAAATATCATCATCATAATAATTAATTTTGTAAAGATGAAAAGTGTACATCCCTTGCACTTTTCCCCTTTGTTTTACACCACTTTAAGGGTGTCCCAAGTGTAGTACTCTAGCACATGATTTTGATTGATCGACACTCCCATCGACCCCAAAATGAGATTTCCACTCAAAAATATCATCTTGCTTCTACTTAAAACAATATTTTCTCTACCTATTTCAAAACCACGTGTCCTTGAACTAGTTTAGGGCCACAAGTGCAACCTTGACCCACTTTTTCAAATTTCTGAATTAATTATGGTCCAAGTTGACTCAGTCACAACTAGCCATTATTTATCAACTCACGCACTAAAATGTTCAAATCATGCACCTAGGACATGTAAAAAGGACATCGCTCCTAGGTCATTTGGATCATCTATTGTCATTGATCATTATCTACTACTCTTTCATCGATACTCAAAATCACATATCTTTTTCATAGCCCTATTTTACATCAACCATTTCGATTGCATCATTTTTTGTATTAACAAATACCAAAAACCTAGTTCTTGCACTAGGTCAAGTTTTATAATCCATTACACTTAGTTCAAGTATCAAGCTCTCATTATCATAATTGCATCATTTTCATATATTTATGCATCTATTGTATACGTTGTCCAATGTGTTTTCTAATTTTTTAATCTAAATTGTTTAATCAATCAATGGGATTTGACCAGGGTGTAAAGTAGAAGTTAGTACACTTCCACACCCTGTCTAAGCAAGCTCCAATAATGTATTTTAGCGCCACCAAATCTTTCATTTATAGGAATAGGTATTAACAAACATTTATGGTAGGTACTAAAGTTTTAAACGCTCTAGGTTCGAGGTCACACAAGAAGTTCAAGGTCACACCTTTTGGGTCAAATTTGCAAATATAGGATTAGCGCAAATTGATCCAAGTTCACACATAGCTTGATATTTGTATAACACAGTTGTCTTAGTCTCTCCATTCATAATCCAATCTCAGATTTTAGGTATCATACCTATGTCAAAATCAAATCAATTTCCTCTTCTCTAACATTAAAGTATAACTTTGTTTTAGTCATTTTATTTCTATTTCAAATCTAATCAAATACATTTTTCAAAATACAACTTTTGTATCTAAGTTAATCTTTATATTAATTGCTTATTTAACTGATTAATTTAGATATTTGAAAAAGACCCTTTTATTTCTTTTCAAAATTATATACTTCACATAATTTTTATTATATATAAAATATTTTATTTTATTATCATAAAATTAAAATATACATAATTATATAAACCTTAAATCAAAACCTAATCATAACTAGTATATAAATACCTAATCATAAATTAATATGTATAAACCTTCAATCAAAATAATTGTAGAATTTTAAAATGTTATAAATTATAATAATTACTAACACAACAATCAATGTGAATAAACATAGTTTTATAATTTTGCATAACATTTGAACCTCAAGATATTAAAGTTCATGATCATAGATTATACTTGCATAAAACTAATAATAAAATACCAATCATCAAAATTTATTTGTCGTTGTAATGGTCAAATTAGCATACACATGCCATTTTGCATTTAGTTTTGGACTCATTTTGATGAGGATGTCAGATTAATACAATTACATATCGACAAGTGGCACACTCTCATGTTAAGTTTGGCTTGTGCCCTAATTCCTATTCATCCCTATTTCCTCCCACTTACACTTAAATTCATAAACATTCATTATTGCACCTATCTTCTCACCCACTCCCATACATTCATCCCTGATGTAAGATTATCACTTCCCTACCCAAGTTTATTTATGCACCACTCAAGATCAATCCCATGGTGCATAGCAATGAACCTAGAATTTAAATATTTAAATTTAAAATTTACTTTTCTCACCCCTTTCTATTAGTCATTACGAGCCGACTTGGCACACATTTTGTACGAGATGTTGCTATGGCATAGTATTTAGATATATTCAATGTGTCATTAATTCATATGAAAGCTTATTAAGGAGCATCCTTAAGGTACACTTTAATTTTCTAAAGTGACAAAGAGCACATCTACATTGAGGGCACTTGCATGTTGGTGAATGTTGTCTTCAAATATTTATTCCAAGCTATTTATAAAGCTGACACATCCAAGGGTCTAACCTAGCAGAACTTGACCTAGCAATTTAATAGATTCCCTGAAGGTATTTATAAATATTGCAGGCCTTACAAGCTTACTAGACATTAGAGATTAGGGTGAACAAGATTAGAAGTCTACATTTTGTCGATTCAAATTCACACATTAGAGTTCAAATTTATGGCAAACAAGATCAACCCATGACACTTAAGATTGAAGGTCGCATGGTTTCATATGCTAGGTATTATTACAAGACACTCATCATATCAAGGCCATTATTTTTCTAGAGATATTGAATTGATTCCACACATCATCAACATCATTCTTTTGTCATTGATTTTTGAGTTAAGTACCCCTTACTCTTACATTTAAGTTATGAATATTTATTATAATTATCAAATATCAACTAATTTATTCTAGGTTAATTTGTGTTAAGTGATTTATTTTATCTAATTATCCTAGATTTATTTATTTAGTGCAATCATTTTCATTACATAAATTGGTGAACTTGATGTATCTTACATCCCCTAGGGTTTCTCCTTAGGATTTTTACCTTCTATATTAGGGTATTAGATCTATCTTTTATAATTGCTTTATCATACTTTCAAACTTGCTTAGGGTTTCAATCCCTTTTATTCGTGCCTCATTTGACTATATCCTTTCCTTGTGGTTTTGTGATACATTTTGTGATCTTATTTTCACCCACACACCCAACCTCTATAATTTCCCCCCAAGGTTTGCATTTATTGATTTTTCAAGATCCAACCTCTTGTTGATTTTCTAATTTTATAAATTTGAGAGTGATTGTTATTGCTTTATATTTCCATATATCATAGACACAATGCTTTGCTTATGCCATGAGCTACTTATGGCCTCAATATTCATTTACAAAGGAGTGCTTGCCTCAATCCTGGACATGGTTGCTCAACCTAATGAAATTAAGTGTTTCCTGATGCTCATGCTGATAATAATTTTGAAGAACA
The DNA here is from genome assembly GCA_027924645.1 of Cunninghamia lanceolata. Lineage (NCBI taxonomy): Eukaryota > Viridiplantae > Streptophyta > Pinopsida > Cupressales > Cupressaceae > Cunninghamia > Cunninghamia lanceolata. The sequence goes on from BSBN01000516.1 coordinate 7,441,235, forward strand.
TGTTAATAAAAAATATTTTCATCATGGAGCACATCTGGCCAAGCAAGAACTTACACTTACTAAATAATTGTTTTTAGATGCACTTATGAGTACCCAATCTTCTCAACAACTAGCTACCATATTGCATCAATCATTGGTAATACCCCATTTGGCAGGGATATCCTTCACAACATAGGCTCTTTGATGGCATATTCTAATGGTGTATCCTCCCAACCCTCCTCTTCTTCTAATCCTAACCCCACAACTACCACTTCCATGACCACCACCACTCATGGTGTTTCTCCTACTATCTCTCCTACCTCTACCATCCTTGCTCACTCCATAGCCACCTTCTACATTTCCCATTAATTTTGTTCTTCACTATGGCCTACCTCCTTGTTATACTCCCCCTACCATACCTACATCTCATATGAAATTTGTCACATCTCCTTCATACACTACTACTATACCTACTTCTATCCCTAGTGCCATCCCCAACTCTATGGCCACCACTAACTATCCACATTCCACATCCTACCATATTCCTCCCAGCCACTCCATATCCACTCCATCCAATCATACAGTCTCTTCTTCCATGTTTATGACCTTATCTCCCCCCACACATACTCATTACACCTCTTTTATTGCTTCACACACTCCTTACACCACTCTTGACTCTACTTTCATCTTGGATACACTATTACAAGACATGGCCATTCTTAAGAAGTGAGTAAATTATAATAATAAGGATTCCATCACATATTATCCTATGCATCACACACCCCTTGATTTTGAAGTTGTTAGTACATATATGTTTCCTCCAAGATTTTTGTACCAAGATTTGATTTATACAATGGAAAGGGTGATACTGATGTCCATTTGCAAGCTTTTAATGCAAGATGTTTAGACTTTGCATATAACATAAGATATCATCTAAAATATTTCTATGAACCCTAAGAGACTGTGCTATTCAGTGATTTTATCCTCTGCCTCTAGGTTCCATACATTCCTTTGATGAGTTAACCATTGCTTTCCTCAAGAATTTTGACATCAATATGAATTTGAAAATAACTATAAATGATTTGACCAAATGCACTCAAAGAAGCAATGATCCTCTTAACAATTATGTCATTTGTTTTCGATCATTATGTGGTAAATCAAAAAATCAATTCAATGATGATGAGCTTTGAATCATGTTTCTTGAAAGACTTCTTCCATTCATTAAAAGTAATGTACACTTAGCAATTTCTCTTCTTTTAGAGACATTTTCACTCATTTAAATGATCTTGAAATTAGATTGCTTGCATCTAACACCCTCAAGTGTGGATCCTCATACCCTTCAAAGTTTTAGAAGTCTAATATTTTCTTAAAAGTAATGATCTTAGGGAAACAAAAGAAAATTTGTATCAAGTGGCCAATACTTATACTATTCCCACTCTCAAATTAAATGCTCTTAGGAAATTTATAAAGTTGCAAGAGCCTTTCAACAATGTGTTTCAAAGATTATTGAGCTTAATTTTGATTAATCTCCCTCCTATTCATCCATTAGATCCCAACAAAACACTTCCAAGAATTATAATGAACAAACATTTTGTCATTATCATAGAGTCAAAGGATATTACATTTAATCTTGCATGGGTCTCAAACATAAGATACAAGATCTTATTGGCAATAACATGATTCATATTGAAGGTGTTAATGGTAATGGAAACTATGCAACTGCAACTCCAAATTAAAATTTGTAAATTTATACCAGTCCATTTTCTATCCATGCTAATAATGTGGAGATACAAGATTCAATGACTATGCACCATGACACTTTGGATGATCATTATATTGACTTGTAGGATACATTACCTACAAATGTTTTGGGGGGAGTGATTTATTCTCAAGATACACCTTCCTCCTCACATTCTACTCCATTAATCACATTTACAAATGAGAAGACCCTACACAATAATCATTAAATTGTCCATTGTACATACTAGGCGAAATACATTATTGCATCATTTATGATATCCTTATTGATGCTACAAATCAATATAACATATATTCAGTGAAGAATTCATAATTTCTAAACAATTGAAGCCAAATTCATATGCTCATTCAGGATTCTCCCTAAACATGACCAATGGATTATTGATTCATACTTTGGGTTGTGTTATCTTACCCTAAAATTAGACCTAAAGAAGTGTAAATATTATTCCATGTTATTCCTTGTTTTGATAAATTTTCCATACTAATAAGTAGAACTTGGCCAAAAAACTTGAAAATAGTAACTCTTGTCATGCTTTGATGTGTAAAATTTGTTCACGAAGGTAGAGTCAACATCAAAATTACATGTGATTATTATGAGCTTGATGCAAATTTGAGCCATTTCACTTTAGACACTTACATTCCCACTCCTAAGAAACCACCATATCAAGTTGAAAAATATCTTCATGAGCTATACCAAAAATAATTACAAGCACCAAGGAAGAAAAAAGAACAAAAGACGGTAAAAGATCAAGACAAGCATACATCATCATTTATTCCAACTAAACAAGGGTAAAGAACCAATAGTGCAAAAACAAGTGTTTCATGCCAAGAAAAATGCTACATGGATTCTAAAGCTAAGTATTGTGGAGCAACAAATGCCAAATTATTCTACACAACCACCTCCTAAGGTACAACAAAGATGGCAAAAGAAAGAAACACTAACCGTTCCACCCATTAATAGTATGTTTACAAAAAGTACAATTTCTTATCAAGAAGAAACACACGATTGAAAAATCAATCCACGAGGAAGCAAGTCATGTCATTAAAGAAGAATAATGTAACGAAATCTTTTGGGAAGAGGATGACCTCATTGAGGTGGATATTGGGAACTACATACCTTGAGACATTGAGCACTCATATGTCTATATACATATAGCTCTTTTTTTCATTTGATCTTTTGCTTGTGTTCCTACATTTGGCATTTTTCTTATGTCTTATTTATCGTGTCTTTCCTATTCTCATTGCACCTTCTATATTATAATTATTGTGTCTTTCCTATTCTCGTTTCACCTTCTATATTGTGATTTATGCTTAATTTTCCACACTTGGGGGCATCTTTTATGTGTCATTTTTATGGCTAGCACCTATGCTTTCTTTCTATTCACTTTCATATTTACTTATGCTCCTTTGCTCCTTTCTTTGTGTCTCCACATTACTTACCACTTTTTTAATTGTTCACTTGTTCCTTATTTGTATGTTACTATAATCTTATGTCATCGTGGGGTGATCCCACAATAGTATGTCCCACTTTTTGGCATAAGTGGGACACTGAAATCAACATTTTTAACCAATTTTTTATTTTTGTCACTTATAGCAAGCAAACCATTAAAAAATTTGAAGATGATGTGAACTAGTGATTTTTTAGATTTTACATGTAGATTCTAAATATATATTTTAAAAAATAATTTATCCAATTTTCTAAACATTTCTTAATAACTATTTTAATACTTTATGGTATTTTTAATGAGTGACATTAAATGCATAAATTTTCTTACAAATAAGATAAATTTATAATTTCTTAAACATAGATCACTAACACTAATATCTAGTGCATGCAGATTTTTTCATGATTTTTTTGCATATTTTATTTATTCTTAATTTTTAATTCAAATTAATTATAATCTAGAGTAATATTATTCCATAATGCATAATTTTTTTGTATATATCCAATTTTATTGTATTATTGAAACAAAGACATCAATATGGAGTGTGCATGTATTTTAAGAATTTATTTTCTATATTTTTTCCACATGCATTGGACAAAGACCTTTATGTTTGGTAAAAAAAAACTATGTTCACTAGAAAATAGAAAATAAATATAATAATTAAATAAAATATATATTACAAATTATACCTATTAGAAAGCTTACTCCGAGGGCTACAATCCTGCAAATCTCATGTCATGGTGATTTTGGTTGATTGTCGAACCCTTGCTTTCAAACAAAAATTTATTCTAAACACTAGGTGAGCAGAAAGAGCGCATCATACCTTCATTTGAAGGTCCCTTCCTTTAGATATTTTCAATGTTCAACATTTATAAATTAAAAAAAGGCCTTCATTTGAAGGTTATTGACACATGGAAAACATTTTACCTTCAAATGAAGAGCCTTCATTTGAAGGTGTTCAATGATACTTGTCTTCCAAAACTCTTTTTTGTGCCCCATCCCACAAGTGGGACACACTATTGTGGGATCACCCCATGATATATGACATTATTTACTACACACTTATGATACTTATTATATATGTCATGGCCATTATGCCTTTTCATGTTTACCTTTAATGCAACTTATGATTACTTATCTTGCATACCCACTCATCACTTCATGTTTATCATCAAATTGTGTTATGTTTTCATGTTTGTGTTACTATACCATATGATCTCTATCACGCTTTCATCTTATGATTACACATTGGATTTCGTTGTCATGACCTTGTTTATACATCTCATTCAAGTTCTTATGTCCTTATACTTCCTTTAGAGCTATCTTCATCTTATCATCTTGCCTATATTGGGGGCAATCATTTTACATATAATTTTATGCTTATGTCCTACTTATCTATGCTTACACTCCTATATTTTGCCTTGATAACATATTCAATACACTTGCATGATTATGATCTAGCCTTTAGGGCCAACTTTTCATTGATGATTTGCCAATATTGGGGGCATCCATTTGTCTATCTCCAATTTATGCCTTTAGATGTTTCCTACATGATTCAATGTACATTTATACATGCTTACTTGCTTATATCTTATGTGAATTACTTCATGCTTTTTATCATTATCATTGTGATATATCATCTTCCTCTCTCCATCAATTCCTTGCACACTTTGTATGCAACCAATTTAAGAGGGCATATATTATCACTAATGCTTAAATCATGGTTCATATTTCCAATAGTGTCTTCTATCTAGATAGATATTACATGGATATCTATCACATTACCACATTGTGTGGAATTGTACCACACTACATGGTTGCATTGCATAGATCTATGTCATATACCACATTGTGTTGAACCTTAGCACATGTTCATATTGCATGTGCCATATAACATTATTGCATTGCATGGACTATTAGTGTTTTGATGGATCACTCATGCTAAGGAGAGGAATAAAAGAAGAATCCAAGAATGGTCTATTACATATATGGTTTTATATCCTTTTGAGTGTTTGAATATTTACTTTTCACGTTGATTGAGAATGTATGTACACTTTAAAGTACAGGCTTATGTTAGATTCACATGCACCTGAAAATGAGAGAATAATGTAATGGTGAAATTAGCATACCATGCCATTTCCTATTTAGTTTTGGTCCCATTTTGATGAGAATATATTAATATAATTGTATATCAACAAGTGGCACATTCTTGTGCTTAGTTTGGCTCATGTCTTGATCCTTATCCATCCCTATTTCCTCCGACTTACACTTATTCCTATACATTCACCATTTATTTCTTGTTATTTCATCTATATTCATACACTCCCATATATTCATCCCTAAATCGATATTGTCACTTCTCTAGTACCTAGGTTCATTTTTGCACCACTTGGGATTGATTAGTGTGTGGGAATGAACCTAGAATTCAAATATATAAATTCAAATTTCAACTTTCCCACCCCTTTCTATTAGTCATTATGAGTCAACTTGGCACGCATTTTGTGTGACATGTTTCTATGTCATAGTGTTTAAGGACATTCTGTGTCTTTAATTTATATGCAACAATATCAAGAAAAGATTTAAAGAGCACATTTTAATTTTTTAGATAGATAAAGAATCTCATCTGCATATGCACTTGCATGTTGGTGAATGCTATCTTCAAATCTTCTCTTTGAGGTGTAAAGTCGACCCATCCAGGGGTCTAACCTAGGATAAATTGACCCTGGTGATCTAACAGTTTCTATTAAGGTGTTAATAAACACCACGATCCTTACATGCTTATTTGACATCAATGATTAGGGTGAACAAGTTTCAGTAATTTGCTTTTCATCAATTTAGATTTGCATGCCAGAGTTCAAATCCATGGCATGTGAGATTGAATCCACAACACTTGGAATTAAACCACAAGATTTTTTGTGTCAATTCTAATTTTGAGATAGTCATCACACTAAGTCCATTATTTTCTGGAGGCAACAAATTAATTCTACATATCATCAACATCATTCTTTCATTATCAATTTTAAGATAATGATGCAGGAGCATCTAATGGTGTAAGGGAAATCTCGCATCCCCCCCCAAAAATGATGATTTTGTTTTTTGTTCTTTTCAATTTTGTATTTTTGGATATCCAATTGCTTGAATAAGGATGTTGAACCTTCAGTTTTCCCAACCTGCTAAACATACCCAACTGTTATTTTTAGAAAGTTTACATTTGAGCACATATGGAAGCGAAAATTTAATCTTTGGAATTGAAAAATATGACCTTTGATGAAGGAATTGGCCAAATATCACTTGTAGAATGAAAAATATCAAAGTTTATGTTTCTTTAAAAACCCCTGAAAAAGTTTCAAAGTTAGATATGAGGCACTTAGAGGCCCTGTACGGCCTTGAAAATGGGCAAAATTGGCAGAGTGGATTCATAGCACGTAGATCACTTCACAATATTTCCAATGCATCAAACGGTTCATTAATCAGACTCCCGGATCAAAAGTTATGGCTCCCAGAAGTTGACCTATTTTTGGAGGGAGTTACAAATTTCAAAATTTTCGGCTGGAAGGTGCCAAAAATGGCTATTTATGACCATTTTTGGGAATCCTTTGAAGTAGTAGAGAAAAGGGGGAAAGTGGAGAGTCAAAAAAGAGAGGGAAAATAGAAACCCTAGCAGATTTGAAGCTACAGAAGGTAGAAGGTTCCAAAATCTAGAGATAGGAAGTTGTAATGTGTTGCAACCTGTTGAGGATTCATCCTTTGATTTGATTCCAGTTTCTGGAATGTAATGTGTTGTTCAAATCAATAAAAGAACATTCCTATTTTCTGTGTGCAATTTGTGTTATTGTGTGTTCTAGGATTGACCCCCTCATCAAGTGGTATTAGAGTAGTAGTTCCTGAGTGTGTAGATAGATCATCGACAGTGAGGCAATTTGCACCAGGACCTACAGTTGTGGGTTTGCTGTAGAAATCAATTGAGGTTGTGGGTTTGTTGTAGAACTCAAAGAAAAAATGCCTCCATGAAGGAACCGTGGTGGTGCTAGGATAAATTCTTTGACATAAGAGGGTTTTAGAGCCCTACAAAGGCAAATCAATGCATTGCAAGAGGAGTTGCGAAGAGGGTTTGAGCCAAGAATAAGAGAAGAAAGTGAAGATGAAGCTAAAGAAGAAGAGCTATCTGAGGAAGAACATGATGATGTAGGAGATCCTGTGCAAGTTAGGTTGCTGAGAGCCATTTTGAAGATTGGAAAGAGGCCTAGGATTGAAGTTTCTACCTATTCTGGGGATCTGAATCCGGAAGAGCTTATTGATGAGATAAATGATATGGAAGAATATTTTGAATATAAAGATGTGGAGGATCCAAAACAGGTCAAGTTTACAAAAATGAAGTTGAAGGGCCATTCTAGTATTTGGTGGAAGGAGGTCCAATTAGAGAGAAATAGAAGAGGGAAAGGAAAGATTACCATATGGGATCAGATGGTGGACAAACTAAAGAAGCAGTTCATTCCTGTGGACTATGAGTTGGAGTTGTTGCAGAAGTTGCAAGGATTAAAGCAAGGTAACAAGTTTGTTAAGGACTATACAGAAGATTTTTATCAGATTATTATTAGAACATGCCATGTAGAGGCCAACAAGGAGAAGGTAGCAATGGGTTGAGGTGAAGTATTCAAAAGGAAATGAGCGTAGTCAGAATGACCACCATAGAAGATGCGTACCAGTTTTCCTTGAAGGTGGAAGAGAAGTTGAATAAAAGATTCTAAAGCAAGCAAAGAGGAAGAGGTCAAGGTAGAAGGACTCGTGGAAGATTAAGGAAGAATTCGGTTGTGCATTCTAAGGAGTTCCATGAGAGAGAATCTAATTAAGAAGAAGTATAGTGGAGGGTTGGCAGGACACTTTGGTCAAGATAAGACAATTGCTCTTGTTACTAAGAATTATTATTGGCCACAATTGCACCAGGTTGTGAAGAAATTTGTGCAAAGTTGCAGAGTATGTCAGATGGCTAAAGGAGTGAATCAAAATACTAGGCTATATCAACCATTACCTATACCAGACGGGCCATGGGAGGATATCAACATGGACTTTATTCTTGGTTTATCGAGGACACAAAGAGGGCATGATTCAATATTTGTGGTGGTTGACAGATTTTCAAAGATGGCACATTTCATTTCATGTCAGAAAACTAGTCATGCTATTCACATTACATAGTTGTTTTTCAAAGAGGTGGTTAGACTACATGATCTACCAAGGAGTATAGTTTCAGATAGAGATACCAAGTTGTTGGGTATTTTTGGAGGACCTTATGGAAGAAGTTGATGACTAAATTGAAGTTCAGTTATGCACATCATCCGCAGATTGATGGACAAACAGAGATAGTGAATCAAAGTTTGGGCAACCTGTTGAGATGCTTAGTAGTAGATAAGCCAAAGGGATGGGATTTGATATTACCACATGCCAAGTTTGCATATAACAATTCTATCAATAGGAGTACTGCGAAATCCCCATTCTAAATTGTATATGGGAGTAGTCTGAGAAATGCTTCTGAGCTGAGAAAGATAGACAAAGGGGAGAAGAGTAGTGTCAAGACTAAAGACTTTATAGAGCACCTAAAGAGCTTGCATGAAGAGGTACGACAACACATTAATAAAATGAATTCTCTGTAAAAGACTAAGGCAGATCACAAGTGAAAGTTTAAGGAATTCAAGGTTGGTGATGAAGTCATGGTTCACCTAAGGAAAGAAAGGTTCCCAGTGGGGACATATACTAAGTTGAAGATGAAGAAATTTGGAACATGCGAGATCCTGAAGAAGCATGATTCAGGAAATGCATATGAAGTAGAGATGCTGAGTGGAATCAACATTTCTCATGTGTTCAACATTGCTGATTTAACAGAGCATCATGAAGGTGACACAGTGGATGGACCAACAAAAGAACAGTGGAATATCTTGCATCTACTTCAAAGGAGGAGATAGAAGAATTCTTGGATAGCCATGTAGGAAGGAGTACTCGAAATAGGCAATATGAAGAATATTTGGTGAAGTGGAAAGGAAGGCCCGTCGAAGATTCTTCCTAGTTGTCTAAGGTAGAGGTTGATCATTTGGGTTTTCCTCGAACACCTGAGATGTGACAAGGTCACTTCGCAAATTACCCTAGGTGGCTGATGCAGGAGCATCCAGTGGTGTAAGGGAAATCTTGCATCCCCCCAAAAAATGATGACTTTGTTTTATTTTCTTTTCAATTTTGTATTTTTGGATACCCAATTGCTTGAATAAGGATGTAGAACCTTTAGTTTTTCCAACCTACTAAAAATAGCCAATTGCTATTTTTAGAAAGTTTGCATTTGAGCACGTATGGAAACAAAAATTTACTCAATGCTTCAAAACTGAAAAATATGACCTTTGGTGAGGAATTGGCCAAAGATCACTCGTGGGCTGAAAGATATTTAAGTTTTCGTTTCTTTAAAAACCCTTGAAAAAGTTCCAAAGTCAGATATGAGGCACTTAGAGGCCTTGTATGGCCCTGAAAATGGGCAGAATCAACAGAACAAAGTCTTAGCGTATAGAGCACTTCGTGAGCTTTCCAACGCATCAAATGGTTCGTTAATTAGGCACTCGGATCAAAAGTTATGGCTCTCAAAAGTTGACCTATTTTTGGAGAGAATTACAAATTTCAAAAATTTGGCTGGAAGATGCCAAAAATGGCTATTTATGACTATTTTTGGGAATCCTTTGAAGTAGTAGAGAAAAGGAGGAAAGTGGAGAGTCAAAAAGGGGAGGGAAAATAAAAACCCTAGCATATTTGAAGCTACAAAAGGTAG